>CM057454.1:404142500-405361250 GCA_016271365.2 Neoceratodus forsteri | reverse complement strand
GCTTTACAAGTGGAATGATATTATCTTTCATATTCCTGTAGCCTAAATGTTATGCAATACTTGAACTCTGGATATTGTTCTTTTATTCAAGGGAAACTGATCTGTAATTTTAGAGTGCCTAGTTCTGCCATGCACGACGTGGTGTTCTTTTATTCTCCTTAATGCCAGCTCTGTTTTATTTACTTGTTTTTTCAATTATATTTATTCACTTGTTATATGCAGGGATATACCCCATATCAGACCTCTGGACCCCACACCTGGCATCCCTCACCAGCAGCTCTGAGTGGAGGCCCATACAGTAGCTTACACCCTATAGCAGGTCTCCTGAAGGAGAGCCCGAGATTCACCTTAACTCAGCCAGGGACTTTGGCCACAGCGTCATTTGGCTGGAGAGAGAGGACTTCATGCGGGACTGCTCCTAGGATTTTTTTTCTCGTATGGTTCTCCAGATGATGAGGACATGCAATGATATCAGTGTGTGGGCATGCATGCTCCCACATATGCCCTGTAGCTGTTCACTGCTTTCTTCATCCCTGAAGTGTGGTCCCAGCCTGCTGTACTCCCAGCTATCGCTGTGCGTCACTCAAGCACTGGGCTCCAATGATATCCCTCTCCCAGAAGTGGTGAGCAGTCCATGGGACTGTCTGATGCTCTGTGTTCATTCCTGAACCCACATCGTCAGTGTCGCAGGATGTAGCACTACCATTGCGCCAGTGGGCAGGCTCGCCACCTTGATGATATTGTTACTTCAAGGTATAAAAGCAGTGGTTTGATTCAAGTGACTATTGTAATATAGATATGATAATTTGAAGTTAAACAGTTGAAAGTGCTATAATATTTAATTTCCTCGATAGGAAAGGGGTCACATCAACTGTATAATGCTGTAGTGAACTATGCTGAAAAAGTATTTCTGTTTTAATGTGATCCCCTAAAGCCTTACATAGTGTAGTTTAACATAGTCACTTTGTAAATTACAATGTTGATCATTTGAGATACGTTTTAATACATTAGGTGTTTCCATTGTAAACAGCTTGAATGTCTGGCATGAGAAAGTACAGTTGCATAACAACATACCATAACAGTACTTCTTAGAGAGTATCTTTTGCAGCAGGTCATAACACATGGGATTACAGCTGCAGGCATCATTTCTTCCAGATGACTTCTCAGCAGTTGATCCTGGGACCTCCCCCAAGCATTACCACATGGTGTCTTACCTGGCAGGTATAAAAGAGGGAGGTCCCACTACTCCTCAGTTCTTTTCCATCGTGAGGAACAAATGTGAAAACATATCATAGGCCTCCGATGGGAATCGAGGAGGGAAATCAAGGCAACAGTTTGTGGAGTCATAAAAGACAGAAGCAAGGAGCCTTCCGGAAGCAACGGCAAGGGGGAAGGAGGGCAGGGCTGCATGACTTGCTGCAAGAGATATTCTCAAAGACCTACTGTCACGATAAGTTCTTATGCAACTGTACTATCTTCTTCAAGGCAATCTCTTGCAGCAGATCATAACGAATAGGAAGATTCCCAAGCAGTTATTATACCCAGTGGGAGGAGAAAGCGAATCATTAGGATTTAGGACAGGAGGCCTTGTAGGATGGCCTGTCCAAAAATGGTTTGCGTCTTAGAAGTGACGACTAGACTGTAATGCTTGGTGAAGGTATGTACAGTAGACCACGTGGCGGCTTCACAAATATCTGAGGCAGAAACACCCCGGAAACATGCTGTAGAGGCAGCCATACATACCTCTGGTAGAATGGGGTTTCACAACTCCTGTGAGAGGTTTTTCGTATTTTGCATAGATAGAAGTAATGCAGTTGGCCAACCATGTGGACAAGCACTGCTTTAAAACATGAATGCCCTGGTTTCCAGGGGTGAAAGAAATAAAAAGTTGCTCCATTTTTCACAACTGTGAGGTGTGGAGAAGTAAATTTTGGTCAGTAGAACTCTTCGGTGACAACAGGAAAGCAGAGCTCTGAAGGAGGACTTGTTGCATGCAGGGCACGGTTGAAAAGAACTGAGGATCAGCAGGGACCTCCCCCTTTTATACCTGCCAGGTAAGACACCACGTGGTAGTGCTGGGGGGAGGTCCCAGGGTCGACTGCTGAGAAGTCATCTGGAGGAAATGATGCCTACGGCTGTAATCCCATGTGTTATGACCTGCTGCAAGAGATTGCCTCAAAGAAGACTGACATGTATTATATTGTATTTTTATACAAGCAATCAAGTGTAATTAAAAAGAAGCAACTCTATTTTTTTATCAACCCTATTTTTTATCAAAACTGTATAACCTACTGTGTTGGCCACTCTACTCAATCTGTCCCAGCAAGTTTCCAGCTCCCAAACCCCATACTTGGTCTCATTATTTTCCATAGCTTGCCCCAGTGGCCTGGCCTTCTGGGGTATTACCCCTTCACAGCATGATCTAGCATAAGTCAGTTGGTGAAAGTGCAAGGCCCATGATGCTGATATCTTCATTGAGTCACTGTTTTTTCCTTCCTTGCTTTTTCCCCACCCCATGCTCCTGAAGGGAGGCTGTGGTGAGACTTCTAAGTGCAGTCACCCAATGACATAGTTACGCACAACCAGTCACTTTTCTCCAACACTGAGTTGTCATGTCTGGTCTGTCTTCAGTGCCACCACAGGGCAGACAAGGAGTGAGTTAACCTGCTACTCTCCTCTGGAGGTTGGGAGAATACAGACAGATGCAACTGTAATCTCCTGCTGGTGTGCAGTGACATCCTGGGCTCAGAACATGGACTTCGATTGCCAGCATTGCATATAGTTCCCCAGTGGTTGTGCCATATGACCAACCACTGGGAAACTCTCTTCAATTCAATTCAATTTTATTTTTATACTGGAAAGCATGTAAGCAAAAATGCCCGTTTTCACAAACGTCCAGTGGTACAGAAATTTGATGATACAGAGAAAAATGTTATGGTATTTACAATAGAAACAGTGTAAATGAAAGGATCATCTAGATTAGAAAATAAAAAAATACAGAGCACCAACAATAAAGCCAATATACGGATACATATAAACTCTAAGGTAACTCAAGGGTTGGTGGACATTCAGGGGGTACTTATCGGGACAGACACAAGTGGTGGATTGGAGGAGGTGGTCCTTGAGGGAGGAAGTGAATGAGCCAATTGAACTACAGGACGGAAGTTCAGGGCCAGTTTATTGTAAAACGTAGGGCCCTTGTATGTGATGGAATTCTGCGCATGCTTGGTGCAGTAAAAAGGGGTGTCAAAGATATGACAGGTGGCCCCTCTTGTACTGCGCTTGGAACTGATAAGGGGAAAAAGGAGTTAACGCTGATCTGCAGCAGGTTACAGTGAACTTTGTGTAGAAAAAAGAGCATTTTAAGTTGGAACCTGCCTTCAAGGGTGAGCCAGTTGAGGGAGGCATAGATAGTACAGTGATGGGTCATCCAGGGGAGGCCAGTCACAAAGTGTGCAATATCATTGTATGTAGTCCTGAGTTTGGAGAAAAGAGGGGATTTGTTAGGGGGGGAGTAGACAGAGCCATAATGAAGGTTGTGCAGGAGAAGGGAGCTGGTAAGGTGTCATCTGGAGATGTGGATAAGGAACTTTCTGATTCGGGTATAACAGACCTAGCCTCATACAGATTTTCTTGATGAGGTTGGTAATATGGATATTGTAGGTCAGGTCAGGGTCTAAGTACAGTCCAAGGTATCTGAATTCGTAGACTTGTTCTATGATGTTATGAAGACTGTCTGAGAGGGATCGGCACATGACTGGGACTTTTCTTGGGCCAGAAAAGATCATAAACTTAGTCTTCTTGGAGCTGAGAACCACGCCTTTGGCACAGAACCAAGTGTGTAGCTTGCTGAAATCAGCCTGCAAGTTACTGAACACTGTGTACAAGTTAGTGTCGCTTCAGTAGAGAGCCGCATCATCAGCATAAAGGGCTAGTTGGGTGGTTTGGCAGATGGAAGGGAGGTTATTGATGAAGAGTGAGAACAGGAGCGGGCCCAGGATGGAGTCCTGGGGTACCCCATATTTAATCGGACATTCAGCAGATAAATGAACATTGATATTAGTTTTCTGCAATCTGCCGGAGAGGTAGCGTCTGACCCATTTGATGATATTTTCAGATATGTGCAAGTCCTTAAGGGTGTCCAGGAGAAGGCAATGGTTGACCAGGCCGAATGCCTTGGTCAGGTCCACGAAGACAGAGACTGTATACTGGCCCTTATTGCTTGCCTTGATGATATCACTGGTGAACCTGACCAGGGCAGTTTCAGTGTTATGGCTGGATCTAAAATCATGCTGGGCAACAGACAAGTTATGACAGTTGAGGAAGGCAGTGAGCTGGGTATGAACAACTTTTTCAATGATTTTGGAGAGGGGAGGGGAGCAAGGAGGGAGACAAGTCAGTAATTTACTACTTCATTCCTTGACCCTGACTTGAACAATGGTTCGACGGTGGCAGTTTTATAGGTGCTAGGGAACTAGCCAGAGCAGAGTGAGCGGCTTAGTATGTTGGTGATGGGGACCACTAATGAATTATCAAGAGGGTCTCTTGACCCTCTGAATTTGCTAGCATAGGGGCCAATTAGAAAAGCCCCTCATTCAGGCTTTAGCTAGGATAGTTAGGGATGACTAGGTTTATTAATGATAAACTGCAGTTTTTTGGCTGCTTATATTTACAGAAGGCAGTTTCTGGACAGAGTTTCACCAAAAATATAAAAGTTTGATCTGATGCCCAAATGTCTTGATGTGGCACATGTGGTGAGATTTGGTTCAGTGTTGTTTGTTTAGAGATGAGAAAAATGTTTTGCAAAAAACAAAACATAAGGTCAATCCATGCACCACTGCTTCTGTCAAGCAGAAGACTCCAAGGCACATGAATCTTGCTTCTGTTTGAAACTCTGAATCCTTCATTACAAAACAAGAAGGAGGTCACTGGGAGCCAAACACTCAGTGCTGCCAAACCCTCCCCCATTCGACCACTGGGTGCCCAACCCCACTGTCAGACAGTAAACAAGAAATAATGAAACAAGTGTTCACCAGCAGCCCAACCCCAGTGCTGTCAAACCCACCCATTCCAACAGTGTGTGCCCAACCAAGGTGTCGGACAGAAAACAAAAAAACAAAAAATGTTGGATAGTAACCAAACAAAATACAGTAAGCGGTCACCAGGAGCCAAACACTGTGCTGGGGATCCCCTCTTAGGCATTGTTTGTCCAACCCCAGTGCCAGACCTGAAACCATATATAACTGTTTCCCACACCCACTGTGTCAAAACCCCCTCACCCAGCCTGTACAATAGATTAAATTGGCTCACCCTTTGCCTTTCATGTCATCCTTCTCCCCATCAATGGCCACCCAAGTCCATATATTTGTGAGTCCTGTGTTGGGCACCCAGTACAGCCCATTCTCCACCATGGCCAGTGCCATTTTCCACTGCATGTGCTGGCTGTGGGGGGAATGGAAAGGAAAATGCTCATGTGCAGGAACTGCTGAATTCAGTGCCCCCCAAACTGTATTTCAGGTCCAAATTCACAAGTGCAAATTTGGTGGTTGGGGTGGGGGTCAAGCAATCTCTCCCTCAAATGTGTTGAAATAAATAAAAAAGTGATGAGTGATAGAATATACCTCAAGAAAAGCACACTGCTCATGCACTCAGCCTTAATTTTTTTCATGTCTCTTTCTTGGGACTTAAAGTTCCCCCAAAAGATGCAAACAAACCTAAATCAATGGACATGCAAAGTTTGCTTTTTTGGAACTTATTTTGTGTTGAGTATTTTTTTCTATCACCCATAGTTTTAAAATGTTTTAATGAAATTTGAGGGACAGGGTGGGCACCACCTCTCAAGTAGTAGCTTCCATATCTGGCTGACGGGTCTGCTGCCTCTGTCCCTGTGCAAAGCATGCTACAGGTCTGATGCCGTGACCCTTGGGTCTGCTGCTTCCTATAGGGCCCGTAGGGTTCTGCGCAAAGCAAAATACAAGTCCAGCACTGTGACTGAGAGGTCTGCTTCTTCACAGAGGGCCTGCACAGGGTCACTATCAAAGCCTGCAACAGGCTCAAAGACATGTATGTTGAGTTGGGTGCTTTGCAAAGCAAGTGCTTTACATACCAATTTTAAGAAGTAAAGAAAATTCAATGTGAAAAAAAAAACACATTAAAGCATCAATTGGGGTTGAGTGGAAAATTAAAGTCACAAAAGTAAGGAAATGCAACTTTAGGGCTAAAAGACCCCCGAGCCATGGTGATTCTGTGGCCGGTAGTTCCTCCAGATTAGAACGACCATACAACGCAGTATTGGCATTGCCTTAACTCTGGCACTGTTTGTCCAGAGACAGAAAAATATACTAACACATATATAACAGCATATGGGAGCTCATATACAACAAGACTAGTCTTTCACCAACTAGTTACCAGGATGACAAGAACCATGAGAGTGAAACTTGAGAGGGCCATCTGTCATCCTGGTAACCATGAGGTGAAAGAATAGTCTTGTTGTGTATTGGGACTCCCATACACTATTTTATATAGTGTATGGAGTAAAAACATGCTACACATCATTATTTTCATTTTGCCCACTTCATTTTGTTTTTTTTTTAAGTGCTACTCACCATTTGCGTCACTACAGCATGACAGTAATAGCGTCCCACTGTCTTATAACGTCTGTACTGCAGCAAAACAACTTTTTACAAGGCATGCAATTCCATGCTTAACAAAGCCTCACCATACAGTACACAATGGCAATGTTTTTGGGAACTAGACTGGGTGGCAAAAGTAACGGCAATGCCACACCACATGATCATTTAAATCCCAAGGAATGCCCAGCCACAGATTCAACTTTAACTACACTACACTTCCTTACTTTCACGTCTTTAATCTTAAAGTGACACTGTCAACAATCTTAAAGGGACACTGTTAACATTTTTTGCCTCATATGATTTCTAGGTAAAAACACACATTTTATGATTGCTTACGTTGTCTTAAAATTCATGAATGTTGCTGGTTGTTTCATCTGTCTCCTTGCTTATTAGAACTGAAATGCATGGTAATGTATAGTCACACCCAGCCTTGTTTTGCACCACATCATTGAACTGTGCTTACTGCATACTTCCTGAACATTACAAACACCCTGAAACAGTGTAGCCACTCTTGATACAATAGTCTCCTCTACTCACACAGCAAAATGCATAGCTAGACAGTATTCAGGTTGTTCCTGAGCCCAAGAAAAATGCAGTGGTAATTGTTCAAGAAATGTAAACAAACATGTTTTGGTGTGGTAATACCAACATAGTGGGCACTCAGTGTTCACTTTTTAAAAGAAAAAAGAAGTCTGAATCAAACAACCAGCTACATCAGCAGTCTCTATAGAATGTGAACAAACATGCAATGTGTTTTTTAAACCAAGGATACTTTGAAGTTTAACAGGGTTGACAGCGTCCATTTAAAGTCTAACCAATGCTTTACTAAAAGATTTTTTTTGCAATGAATACAGACGAAAATACATATGATAAGAACATTTAGCTTTATTTTTTTATTTTCATGTCTATTGTGTTGTTTTTCCATG
The DNA here is from genome assembly GCA_016271365.2 of Neoceratodus forsteri. Taxonomy (NCBI): domain Eukaryota; kingdom Metazoa; phylum Chordata; order Ceratodontiformes; family Ceratodontidae; genus Neoceratodus; species Neoceratodus forsteri. The sequence goes on along the minus strand of CM057454.1, from coordinate 405,353,692 downwards.
CTGCTGTAGCTGAGACAGAGAGCAGCCACCAGCTTCCTTATAGCAAGGAGGTGATTTAACAGAGCACACTGAATTTAATTCTTAATTTTGGGGCCTGTGTAAGTAAGTAGAAGTCAGTCTTTTGATTCTCTGTTTTTGGGGTTGATTTTTCTTAGTGTAACTTTTATTTGCCAGGGCGGAAATCTAGCTGGGAGAATATCTGCAGTTATTTGTGACTAGACCTGTTACTTAAACTCTGTGAAATAGGTGTCTGAAAAGAAGGAAGGCACTCACCGGGGTGGTGGGTCACAGTTATAGTTGATTGTTTTTGTAGGGCAAGGGTTAGTCCCACCCACCCTGCCCCTCACCCTCCCACCCCTAGTGCATCATTTCTTCATATCAAGGGTTCAGACATCACTTCCCCAAAAGTGCAAAGGACATACACCTGTTCATATCCTTAAAGGCACAGTACACTGAATAGAGGGTAAACACATTCCCATGCTTGCACGCTCTAAAATAAAAACAAAAAAAATCTTAAATAAGAAGGGAGACAGACATGTGGGGAGTGATGCAATACACTGGCTGTGGAGTGGCAGTCTTCCAGGAGAAATTCTGAAGGCTGCAATGCTGCCCTATTTGCAGGCACCTCTCTGGTCTGAGGGAGGAGGTTGCCTGTCTCCATGCTGACCAGGTGAGGAATCAGGAAACCTCCTCCCCACCCAGGAACCACCCAGGCCACCACCACTGCCTCAGAGGTTGCCAAGAAAGAGGAGTGGTTGGACCACAGTGGGCTCAGGGAGGGTGAGAGTGGTGGAACAGAGGTGCATCCCTCTAGTTGTGCCTCTTCACAATTCATTCACCATTCTGGTGGAGTGTGGTTCTTCTATGGAGGCACCCCCAGTGGAGACCAAGGAGGATGCTGGGAATCTCCACAAAGGAGACCCACAGGAGGGTGGCATGGGACCCCACAGGGGAAGGAAACAACTCCTGGTGGGGGACTCAATCATTAGGGGGTAGAACTGGGGGAGGGAAGGGTGAGGAAGGCAAGGTGCCTGCCCAGTGCCATGGCTTGGAGGTACAGGAAGCAAATCCTCATGTTTGTGGAGTTGGGGAGGGGCCTTAGACAAATGGCACATATGGTAACTTTCTTGGAAGTGTTACCTGTCTACAGCATGGGCAAGGTTAGGGTACTCTGCACCATGGGATTCATTGATTAGTTGAAAAACTTGTGTGGAGCTCAGGGATTTGGTTTTATTGAGGACTGGGGTTCACCTGGAGGGATAGAGGCCTATACTGGCATGATGGTCTGCATCTGTCCGGAAAGGGAACCAGGATTCTAGGTGATAGGTTTAAACACTTCATTGGCAAGCATTTAAACTAGTCAAGGGGGAGGCACTGAACAGAAGCAGGGAAATCCTAGCCCTTCCCCACAAACAGGGTAGTTAAGGAAGTAGACACAAAGGTAGAGAAGTCGATAGGGAGCAGGACAGGGATAAATCCAGAAAAAGGCAAAGGCAGTAAGGACAGGGATGGGCCTAAAAGGGGTAAGGCCATCAAAAAATGGAGGGCGATGAGTACTGATACCCATAGTCTGGGTAACAAACTCCAACTAGTGGCTTTGATGGAAGAGGGATGCCTGGATATCATGGCAGTCAGAGAAACAAGGTACACAGAGAGCCATGACTGGGATGTCAACATACTAGGGTACACAATCTACAGGAGGGAAAGGGAGGGTAAACGAGGAGAAGGAGTAGCTCTCTACATAATGAAAGGAATCAAAGCAACAGAACTAAAGGGTAAACAGGGAGGGGAGGAGGCACTATGGGTCACCCTGGAGATAGGAGATGGTGCCACAATCTGCACAGGGGTTGTTTACAGACCCCATCTCAGAGGGAGGCAATGGACAAGGAAATTATTTATTTATTTATTAGATCTAGGATTACAATACCTTTGACCCAGGGCTCTTTTACAATGGTTCCAGGTCAGGTTGCAATTCAAAACATAAGACATGTAAGTTAGATTACAAATAGAAGGAATCCCTTAGAATGGCAGAAAAAGGAGACATATTGTTGATGGGGGACCTGAATATGCCAGATGTTAACTAGAGCACATTTACTGCAGCCACATCCAAGAGCAGGGTAATTCTCGATGCCTACATGGGGCATGCTTCAGACAACTAGTGTTGGAACCAACTCGGGATGGAGCAATCTTAAACCTGGTACTCTCAAATGGGGATGGAGACAGGATCTCTGATTTAGAAGTGGGTAGCCATCTGGGAACAAGTGACCACCAAACAGTGTGGTTCACAATAAACACAGCTGTACAGTCAAGCCATACAAAAGCAAGGGTGTTGGACTTTAGGAAGACTGATTTTGGCAATGGGGAGAGTGCCTCAGAAAAGCACTAGCTAACAGGCAAGAAGGAGGGGTGGAAGAACAATGAGGAAAAATCAAAACTGCCATCACAGGCAATAAGCCTTTGTGTAAAGCAAATCAAAAAAATGAAGGAAAAAGCCACTATGGTTCTCAAAAGAGGTGGCAGGTAAGGTTAAGGAGAAAATTATAGCATTCAGGAAATATAAGGAAACACAGAAGGAGCAGGACAGAGAACTGCATCAGTTAAAGCAGAAGGAGGCAGGGAAGGCAGTCAGAATAGCAAAGACCCAAACTGAGGAAAAGATAGCCAACTCTGTTAAGAAGGGGGGTAAAACCTTTCACAGGTACATCAGGGAGTGAATAAAGACCAAGGGAGGGATACTGAGGCTTAATAAAGGGGAGGGAATGTGGGCAGAGTGTGGCAGTGAAAAAGCAGGCATACTGAATGAATACTTTGGCTCAGTATTGACAAAAGAAGAAAAGGGGGAGGTACCTAAACCCAACAATAGACACACTCTGGATAGGGGGGTCGATACCAGGCCATTCACAGAAGAAAGGGTTCTGAAAAAACTCTTAAAACTGAAGGTGGACAAAGCAATGGGGCCTGATGGGATTCACCCCAGAATTCTGAAAGAAGTAAGGGTAGAACTAGTGACATCTGGTGGTACCTGAGGACTGGAGGAGGGCGAATGTTATTCCACTTCACGAAAGTGGGAGCAAGGCAGAGGCAGAAAACTACAGACTCCTCGCTATTGACGGTGGCACGTGCTTATGCTACTTTTGGGTGTGATGTGGTCTATCACTTTCTCCCTCCCTGATACAATACACTCTTCTCCTCCTGGTTCTACCCAGGCCACTTGCGTAATGCTGGTCCCCCTCTGCCGTCTAACTGTCTGGCTGCGGTAGCTCGCTGCACTTTCTTGGGGGGCTCACTCCCAGGACCTGACCCAACCCACCAGTAAAATCAAACCCCCCACCCACAGAATAGCAGGCTCCTGTGTCCCTCCCAGATCACCAGCAGGCAGCAACAGCATATGGCCTGAATGTTGGGGTTGACAAATGTGCTCACCTAAAATGTTGGGGGGGACTTGTGCCCCCTGTCCCCTCCTATAATTACTCCCGTCTTCAGCCCTGAAGGTACTGCTGGCAACTGTGTCAGCCTACATATTAGCAGGCAAAGACAAATCCTTCACCTGACAATCTGTTTTTAAAAGGTTCTTTAAGGCCTCAGTCATCTGCATCCCTCTGTAACAGACCCAGACCCAGTCCCTCCATGGAATCTCAACTTCTGTACTGACAAGCTGATGGAGGCTCCTTTTGAGCCTATGGCTGCTTCTGATTTAAAATATACCACATGGAAAACAGTTTTCCTGATAGCCATGACATCTGCCAGGAGGGTAAGTGAACTGCAAGTCTTCTGTACAGATCCAAATGACATAATCTTCCTCATGGATAAGGTATCCTTAGGACCACTAGGAAGTTCCTACCTACAGTAAGGTGATGCAAGATTCCACTTAAATCAGTCAGCTACCCTTTCTGTACTCCCTCCTGAATATTCTAGTACACATGAGCAAACATTGCACTGCCTGGATGTGAAAAGGACACTAGGTCACTACATGGACTGAACAAAGAATGTGAAGTCCCAGAGCACACAGCTTTTTGTTACCTATGGAGAAACTTTGAAAGGTGAGCCAGCAACTAGGAAAATGATCTGTCATTGGATACTCTCCTGCATACAGTGCTGTTATGAAAAAGCTGTCCAGGAAACCCCGGAGGCCAACAGGCACATTCCACTAGGGGCACCTCTGCTCTTTGACAGCCTTAAGGTCATCCTCTTTCAAGAAATCTGTAAAGTAGCTACCTGGAAAGCAGCACATACCTTCACAAAGCAGTACTGTTTGCACATACAGTCCAGAAGGCATGACAGTTTTGGAACTGCTGCATTGCAGATTGTTCTTCCTAAATAGGTTCTAGACCTCCCAAAGTGCAGCTAGAGAGTCTGCCATTTGTAAGGCATCTCAGTGATGGCTTTCTGTTGTTTGAAGAAAACATTACTCACCATAGTAATGTTGTTTCTTCTCAGGGATTCATCAGTGAGCCTTACAAACCCTGACCCTGCCTCTCCTTGTAGAACCTGAACCAGGTGACCATTTTTCCTCTCAGATAGCACGAACACTCAAAACTGTAAACTGAAAGATAGTGTCTCGCACTTAAACAGAACGTGTGTTTGGCCAGTTATTATGAAAAATAATAAATGATCTGGCCCATTGAAAAAACTGATTGCCAGTTATTATATAGAGAATAATACTCCAGTGGGTATGTGTGTATGTAGCCAAAATTTTACACACACCCATGGTGTTGGATGCTACTGTTTATGAAAGCAACCCACACTGAGCCTGTGTGTAAAATTCTGATTTATGCATACCCATGCATTTTGTTTTTTTATACTTACCAGAGAGCATTTTTAATTGGAGTTAGCAGTGAGAACGCACGGTCACATGGGTATAAACTGAAAGTGGCAGTCTGTCATGGCAGCAGCAGAAGTGGAAGTGAGAGGGGCAACCAGTCCATCTGCAGCATTGAGAGTCAGAGAGAGAAAGTGGCAGTGCCAGCAACTGCAATAGCTTGTTTCCAGATCCGTCCTGGGAGGAGGGGGATTCAAAGGAGGGTGCAAGAAGCATAACATTACAGAGTGAATACAGGAAAGATACAGTACACCCATCAATTGGGAAACAGGTGAGAATATATAGTAGCATACAACTCAAACTTAGAACTTATACAGTTGATTTACAGAGAGTCAATGAATGCCGCTGTAATCTCTGTGATGAGCTTGGCCACACCTTCCAGAATTGCGCCTGGGTGGCTCATAATCAGGAACATCATGATGGTGGAGCTGATCAGCACTTTCTGATTACCAGGACTCAGAAGGCCAAAATCCGCAGTAGGCCCAGTTCTTCTCATGACCTTGTCGGACCTCCCTCAACCATTGCACCACCTTCTGTCTAGGAGGCTGTATTACCTATTGGTGACCCTGTGGTGCCGGCCCCCCTTCCACCTGTGTTGCCGGCGCCAGTTGTTCTGGATCCCAAGGATCAGACTCCAGTCCCCATTGCCTCAGAGGTTATGCCTCCCCCTCCAGAACCCATGCAGGTTGTTTGCCGACGTTCTACCCATTCTAAAGTGCAGGCTGAGCCTCCTCCCTCTAAAACTGTCCGGACAGTCCCACTTGCCCTATCTAATCCTTATGATGTCTTGCAAGGGACTTCTGCTGACTCTGGGGAGGATTCTGATTCCTCCTCTGTTCTTTCTTCCCATCCCAAGGGCACTACGGACACAGAAGTCCCTTCTGTGGGCAGGGGGGCACAAAAGCAGAAAGCGAGGTCCAAGTTGAAACATAGACTTTGACGGCAGATAAGGACCACTTGGCCCACCCAGTCTGCCCATTTCCCTTCCTATTGGATAAGCTGCAGATTCTAGTTAACCAACAACCTACTTCCTGCAACCCCCCACTACAATTGCCTTATGTCTGTCCCATGCATGTTTGAATTCCCCACTGTTTTAGACCCAACAACCTCCCAGGAAGGCGGTTCCCATGCATCCACCACCCTCTCCGTGAAAAAAATTTCCTCCACATTACCCTGAGCTGTCCCCTCTCTCTGTGTGCCCCTTGTTCTTACATCTCTTTTTCTGAAAGATGCTGCCCTCCTGGACTTTGTTGATTTCCTTGAGGTACTTAAAACTTTCTATCATGTCCTCCCGTACCTCCTTTCATCGAGGGTATACATATTAAGCTCTCTCAGTCTCTCTTCATATGGTTTCTGATGCAGACCCTGCACCATTTCAGTTGCCCTCCTCTGGACTGCTTCCATCCTGTCTATGTCCTTGCATAGATGGGGTCTCCAAAACTGCACACAGTATTCCAGATGGGGTCTCACCAATTGTCTGTACAGAGGGATAACCACTTCCCTTTTTCTACTTGTGATGCCCTGTCCTATGAATCCCAGTATCCCCCGGCTCTCCTTACTGACTGCTCACATTGCTTACCCACCTTTAGGTCATCTGATATGACTACCCCCAAGTCCCTTTCCATTTTTGTTGTTATTAGTACCTCCCCTGCAATTGTGTACTCTTCTCTTGTGTTTTTGTTTCCCAGGTGCATTACTTTGCACTTCTTTGCATTGAATCTAAGTTGCCATATGTCTGACCATTCCTCCAACCTTGCCAAATCCCTTCTCATCCTTTCTACCCCCCCTTGTGTATCAACTCTGTTACAGATCTTTGTATCATCTGCAAAGAGGCATACCTTTCCTTCCAGACCCTCTGCAATGTCACCTATAAAGATGTTAAAAGGACTGGACCCAGTACTGAGCCCTGAGGTACTCCACTAGTAACCCCCCTTTCTTTGGAATGTGTTCCATTCACTATTACCTTCTGTGTCCTGTTGTGCAGCCAGTTTGCTACCCAGGCTACCTCCCTGGGACCCACTCCCAGGCTGGCTAACTTGATTATTAGTCTTTTGTGTGGGACTGTGTCAAATGCCTTGCTAAAGTCTAGGTAGGCCATATCTACAGCCTCTCCCTGGTCTATTACTTTGGTTACCCAGTCAAAGAAGTCAATTAGAATCGTCTGACATGACCTTCCTGCTGTAAATCCATGCTGCTTTGGGTCTTGTGCCCCACTGGCCTCTAGGTACTCAACAATTCTTTCTTTCAGAAGTGATTCCATCATTTTCCCTACCACTGAGGTCAAACTTGCAGGTCTGTAGTTTCCTGCTTCTGCCTTGCTCCCATTTTTGTGAAGGGGAATCACATTCGCCCTCCTCCAGTCCTCAGTACCACCCCATCCTCCCGTGATTTGTTAAAAAGTGTGGTCAGTGGTGTCACTAGGTCCTCCCTTAGTTCTTTTAGGATTCTGGGGTGAATCCCGTCAAGCCCCATTGCTTTGTCCACCTTGAGTTTTAGGAGTTCTTTCAGGACTCTCTCTCTTCTGTAAATAGACTGGTGTCAACCCCCCTACCCAGAGTGCTTCTATTGTCTGGTTTAGGTAACTCCTCCTCCTCCTCATCTTCTTTTGTGAATACTGAGCAAAAGTATTCATTTAGTATCTCTGCCTTTTCACTGTCTCCCTCTGCCCACCTCCCCTCTCCTTTATTAATCTTCACTATTCCTCCCTTAATCTTTCTATGTCCCCTAATGTACCTATAGAAGGTTTTATCCCCCTTCTTAACTGAGTTGGCAATTTTTTTCCTCGGTTTGGGCCTTTGCTATTCTGACTGCCTTCCCCACTTCTTCTGCTTTAATTGATACAGTTCCCTGTCATGCTCCTTCTGTGATTCCCTATACTTTTTGAATGCAGCCTTTTTCTCCTTAACCTTCCCTGCCACCTCTTTTGAGAACCATAGTGGTTTTTCACTCCGCTTTGTTTTCTTTATTTGTTTCACACAAAGGCTTGTTGCCTCTATGATAGCAGTTTTGATTTTTCTCCATTGTTCTTCCACCCCTCCTTTTTGGCCATTTGCTAGTGCATTCCTCAGGTATTCACCCATTTTGCCAAAGTCGGCCCTTCTAAAGTCCAGTATCCTTGTTTTTGTATGGCTTGTCTCCATGGTTGTGCTTACTGTGAAGCACACTATGCAGTGGTCACTTGTTCCCAGATGTCTACTGACTTCTAAATTTGTGATCCTCTCTCCATTTGAGAGTACCAGGTCTAGTATTGCTCCCGCCCGAGTGGGTTCCACCACTAGCGGTCTAAGGCCTGCCCCCTGCAGGGCATCGAGAATGACCCTGCTCTTGAATGTGGCTGCAGTACATGTCATCCAGTTGACATCTGGCATATTCAGGTCCCCCATCAACAGTATCTCCCCCTTTTCAGCCATTTTGAGAATGTCCTTCATCATTTTCTTGTCTGTTTCCTCCCCTTGAAACGGGGGTCTGTATACAACCCCTGTGCAGACTGTGATGCCATTCCCTGTCTCCAAGGTGACCCAGAGTGCCTCTTGTCCTCCCCCTTTACTTTTTAGTTCTGTAGCTTTGATCCCTTCCCTTACGTACAGAGCTACTCTACCTCCTCTTTTACCCTCCCTGTCCCTTCTGTAGACTATGTACCTCGGTATGTTGACATCCCAGTCATGGTTCTCTGTGTACCATGTTTCCGTGACTGCCACAATATCCAATTTTTCATCTTCCATCAGGGCTACTAGCTCAGGAAGCTTGTTTCCCAGACTACGGGCATTGGTACTCATTGTCCTCCATTTAATGTTGGCTTTATCCTTTTTTCCCCCATCCCTGCTCTTATTGCCCTTGTCTATTCTTCCATTTACCCCATCCTTCCCTCTGTTGAGCTCTGTACCTCAGTGTTTACCTTACTACCTGCCATGTTTTCTGGGGGGAGGCTTGAAATTTCCTGCCTCTTATCTCCCCGCTTGGCTAGATTAAAAGCTTGCCAAGGAAGCACTTAAACCTGTCACTTAGGAGCTTGGTTCTCTTCATGGACAGATGCAGACCATCATGCCAGTATAGACCTTCATCTCTCCAGGTGTACCCCCAGTCCCCAATGAAGCCAAAGTCCTGTGCTCTGCATCAGTTTTGCAACCATTCATTAAACTGCATGATGTGCAGTACCTAGCCCTCACCCCTGCCATGGACTGGCAGCACCTCTGAGAAGGTAACCGTGCTTGCTACCTGTCTGAGTCCCTCCCAACTCCACAAATTCATCCTGCACTGCACTGATTCCATGCCTAGCTAGGTCATTTGTCCCAAGGTGGACAATGATATCTAGTTCCCTCTCCTGTGATGCTGCTTCTGCAATTGTGAGGATTCGCTTCTTGTCCCTCCAAGCCATGGCACCAGGCAGGCACCTTACTTCCCTCTCCTCTCCCTTCCCCAGTTCTACCCCCTATCAATTGAGTCCCCTATCAGAAGCTGTTTTCTTCCCCTGTGGTGTCCCTTGCCACCCTTTTGTGGGTCTCCCTTGTGGATGTCCTCAGCATTCTTCTTGGTCTCCACTGAGGGTGCCATCATAGAGGAACCTTGCTCTGCCAGACTGGCGTATGATTTGTGTAGAGGTACAACTAGGAGGCTTTGCCTCTGTTCCACCACCCGCACCCTCCCAGAACCCACTGTGGTCCAACTGCTCTTCATACTTGGCAACCTCTGAGGTAGTGGTTGTGGCAGTGGTGCTCTTTGGGTGGGGGAGGCCTCCTTAGTCCTTGCCAGTTCAGCCTGGAGGTGGGCAATCTCCTCCCTCAGAGCTGACAGTTGCCTGCAAATAGGACAGCAGTGCAGTTTCCAGAATGTCTCCCGGAAAACTGCTGCCCCACAGCCAGTGCATTGCACCACTCCCCACATGTCCCTCTCCCTTATAATATACAATATGTAATATATATATATTAATTTTTTTATTTGGTGGTGTGTACTTACCCTTTATGCACTGTGATGGGTTATTAAGAATATGACAGTTCTGCCCCAAGACCTGTTGAGGAAGTGATGTCAGAACTTTGGCTATAAAGGAAATGCCACACCTGGGGGTGTGGGGAAGGGGGGTGGGTAGTCCACAACCACAGGTGACTGTTAGAAACAATCAAATACACCACTGCTCCACCAACCTGGTGAGTACTGCCCTTTATAGTAATTCAACTAACCTCCAGTATCTTATTTAAAAATAGTTTAACTATCACAAACTCCTACGCACAAGTAAATTATTTAAAAATAGTTTATGTCCCAAAATCCTAGTAGTCAATCCAGCTACCCCTGAGGGACAACCAAAATGCAGTATTCAAACCCTTGTGAAGTTACTTCCAAGATAAGCAGAGTTTGCAAGCTCCTTTTTCAACTCCTCAGCCACCTGTATCTGAAAGTGACCAGTGGGAAAGATAAAAAGAAATGAAGTTGATTACTTGTCTTCTCTGTCTTTCCCATGTCTTCCCATACCTTTGCTGTCTATTCCCTGAATGTTAACAGTATCAAGAGACTGGATAAACGTAATACTGTTTTTGCTTTCCTGACTGCTTTACAGGGTGGTTTTATCGTCCTGCAGGATGTTCGGTTCTATGCAGTGAATGAGCTGAAACAAGCACAAAGATACTGACTTTTGTGTCCTTTCTACTGGTCGATGGGCCCAGATCGTTGCTCTGGTGTGGGGATTTTGATACATTCTGTTGCTTTTGTGCTCTTGAAATTGTATGATGTGGTCCCTGGTCATGTTTTGATACTCGGTGTTTTACTTTTCCAGATCCCATATCGTCTTATTTGTTTATACGCTCCCCAAACTAAAACTGCTCGTACTAATATTTTTTCCCTGATTCAACCATTTCTGCATATTTCCAAACATATCATTTTTGTGGGTGATTTTAACTGTGGCCTTAGTCTACTGGATAAAAGTTCACATACCACCACTAGGAAGTTGTATTGTGACTCCCGTTCCTTGAATTCTATTAATCGCACTGCTAACCTGCAGGATGCTGTTTTACAATTTCTGAAAAGCTGGCCCCCAATGTTTCATATGGGTGGCCTCTAGCTACCAGGATTGATTGTTTTTTGTCCCCTTTTCTCACTGTTTCCATGGCCCAGACTGATCCAGTAGAATTCTCAGATCATTGTCTGATTTCACTCTCTTTTGATGGTGACCCTTCCCTTTCTAAAGGCCTCGATATTTGGACATTTGATGTCTCCTTGCTTGCTGATGAGGTTTTCCTTGACTCCTTGAGTCAATTTTTGGCAGCCAGGAACTCTGTTCTACTCTGCTATGTGAATCCTGTTCCGTGATGGGAGGATTCGAAATGTGATCTTTCTAGGCTTCTCCAGTGGTATGGTAAAGCTCACAGCACATCTGCATATTTATCTTACTTACAAGACCATCAGCTCCTACAATCTCTGTTGTCCCTTGCTCATACCATGGGACAAGATTTAAGTGTCCAAATTCAATCTGTCCAGCAGACTATGTTGTGTTACTCTAAACAGAAGACAACACATCTGTTCTGGCAGCATAGGTTTGGTACCTGGGGTATGGCTTATGTAACCTGCCCTTTTACTCATAATAAGACAAAGGTCAATAAGAAGGGTATCACTGGGCTCCTGGCTGATTTAGGTGTTCTGTGTACCTCCCCACATGATATTATGCAACTTGTGTCTGATTTTTCCTACAAGTTGTTTTCGGACCTCCCTTCTGATGTTGGGAAGATCAGGGCCTATTTGCTCAATATTCCAGTACCTGAGACTGCTCCCCAGGTTCTTGCTAGTCTAAGCCATCTTATTACTGTGGGTGAGGTGCTGGAGGTTATTCGGCATTTAAAGTCACATGTCATCCCTGGTCCAGATGGTCTCCCGAATGAGCTTTATTGGCTTATGAGTGAGACCCTGGGATCTGAATGTCCATGGTGTTTAATGCTCTCTTAACGAGTGCGGAAGTTCCTCTGATCTTTAATAAAGGGGCCTTGATTTTTCTGCATAAGAAAGGGGACAAATCTGACCTATGTAATTGGAGCCCCACCTGCATGCTCAATGCTGACTGTAAGATTTTGTCAAAATTTCTGACCAACAGGCTGTTGCTTATGGCTGATCTTGTTATCCCCTCTGAGCAAGCTTGTGCGATTCCTCAGCAGAGGATTCAAGATCACCTCATTAGTGTGTGTGAAATGTTTACCTCAGGTATTCTGGTCGGTGTCCTGGGTTTGTGGTTTCCTTAGATCAGAAGTCTGTCTTTGACTCTAGTTGTCATGATTTTTTATGGGAAGCACTGTTACATTATCACATCCCTTCCATATTTGTCTCTTGGATCCGTTCTCTTTATAAGACTGCTACTGTCGTGCCACTGGTCAATGGTTGGCTAGGCCCTTTGGTCCCTATTAAACTGGGTGTGAGACAAGGGTGCCCCCTGAGCCCCCTTTTATATGTTTTTTTTATAGATCCCCTGTTGCATAAATTGAATACCTCCCTGACCACTCTTCCGATTTCCAGCCCCACGATTCCAGACAAGCCTTCCTCATTGGCTTATGCCGATGATTTGTGTTTGTTGACTTCGACTGCTTCCTCGGTCCAGGAAGCCCTTTCTGAGTGCTCCTCATTTGGCTCCCTTTCAGGGGCAGCTTTGAATTTGGATAAATGCCATGCTTTGGTGGTGGGTCCTTCCCCATAGCCTACTGCCTTTCTTGGCCCAGTCCATCTTTCTCCCTCTTTTATTACCATTTTGGGTATAAAATTTGGCCCCCCTGATGTTATGTTTTGAATTGGGAAGAAAAACTTGCAGTTGGCAGGTCTAATGTTTCCTAGTGAAATCATGGTAAACTTGGGAAAAAAGAAACGGGTGTTTCTGATTAAGACTTTTTTACTTCCCATTTTTTTTACATTTAAGTTATGTATTTCCAATTCCAAAATCACTTGAAACCCCTATTTTGAGTTTGTTTTTTCAAGTGGTTTGGGGCAGTCGCTTTAACCCCATTAAACGTGAGCTTTTGTATCCGTCCATTTTGGAGGGGGGGGGGCTGGATATAGTGAACCCGATCCTTTTTTTCACGTGTGTGTTTTTGATGTCAAATTTTAGACCTCTTTTAGTGAATAGGCAGAGAGGATGGGAAGGCTGGCTTTGTGAAAATTGTGGCTCTTGGTTTCCTTCCTGGGAAAGACATTCCATTACGGTTTTGAGGGAATCGGTACCCCTTCAGTATCTGAAGGATACTTTCCTCCATTTAAAACAATGGAAGGTTACTCCTCATCAGCTTTTGACAGCCTCTTCTCATAAGGTCTTATATAAGAATTTGATGGCTTCTGTTTACCCTACTTTGGACCCATTTCCTAAATGTGATGCTTTGTACAGAGCTTCCCTGACTACGTTGTTGAGAAATCATAGGATCCCAGTGCATATGTTGGACTTTCATTGGCTCTCATGCCATGAGAAAATTAATGTTAAAAGTAACTATAAACATAAACAGCTGTCTGATAGATTCTATAGTAGGCCCCACTGTACTAATTTCCTGGAAATGATTGATCATTTGTTCTTTCACTGCTCCTTTATTAAAGATTTTTGGGGATTCCTTGCTGACCTCTGGGGGGAGCTATTGTTTTCTACTGTTTCATATGTTAACCTGTAGTATGGTCATGTCTCCTCTGCCTGGAGCAAATGGAATATTGCTACTTTAGGTGTTTTATTTTCCATTTTTAAATGGAATATTTGGATGGCTCACTGTTTGTTTGCTTTCCAACAACAGCACTGTACTTATGCTGAACTCAGTCACAAAATTGTAGCTGACACTTGTGCTGTTTATTTGTCTGAAAAGTCACGTATTTCTGCTCTGGACATTCTTGAATTGTGGAAGCACTTGCCCTGGATTACAGATACAGATGCGGCTGTCACTTGAACCTGCTGAGATTATTTTTCTCCTCTATTTTGGACTAGTACCATTTCTTTTTGGATTGTAATTCTTCCCTTTTCTTTCTTTTTGTATCTCTGCCCGATTGTATTCGTTTTGTATTTTGTATTATCATTTTGGACATGTACCGATTCTTTTTCTAATAAAACTTTCCCCTGCTCTTTTTGATAAGTGCCATGGGATCTTTAACATCCACCTGAACTACCACCAGAACAGGCAGATGGGACCTCGGTTTAATGTCTCATCTGAAAGACAGCATCTCAGGAATGCAGCATCCCCCTCATGCTGCACTGCAGTGTCAGTATTTGGGATATTAACCCAAGTTCCTGGTGTGGGGATGTCTGGTAATGTTATTGTGCCTCGAGACAGAGTAAACAGGATGTATCTCAGTGGCAAGCTGATTGAGAATCCTGCTCGACAGGGTCAGAAGCACTGAGTAACAAGCCTGTCTGGCCCAGTCTGGGACTATCAGGATCACTGCTGCTGGCTCTCTCCTGAGCTTTATGAGCATTCTCTGTATAAATGGGAATGGTGGGACAGCATACAGGAAACTCCCTGTCCAGTCCAGTCCAGTGTTAGGGTGTCCTCTGGGACTGTGCCTCTTGCTCGTTGCCTGCAGCGAAACTCTGGGAGCTGACTGTTGTCCCAAGAGGCAAACAGATCCCTCCCTCCCTTCCCTTTTAAAGAGAGAGCCGGACACATACATACACATCAATCATAAGCAAATAATAATAATGGAAGAAAAAATCTATTACAAACAAGTAACCATATTCAACAATTACAACAAACATAAAGAGATTACTAATAAAAGCACTGACATTTTGAATTAAAAGAAAATAATTCTTAAGAACATTTATAAAAATATTAAGATTGAATCTGTTGAACTGCATTTGAAAGCGTATTCTAAAATCTAATTGTATGATATAGATAGGATCTTTGCCCAAGAGATATTTTAAAACATAATGGTTTGATACTGAGGCCTAGAAAAGATCTGGGGCCCGATTTTCTAATGATTGGGAATGGTGCATGATGCTTGCGCCACCAAGGAATGGCACAAGGGGCACTTTATGCTGCACTGTGCACCATTCCCAATTTTCAGATGCCACCTGCAACAATGGGGGGAGTGCCTGTTCCAGCTGGGTTTGCACTGCACTTGTGGTGGATGCATGGCTGTGCCCTGGCAGATGGGGGCTGAAGCCTTGGCAGTGCTAGTACCTCCCCTATTTTGGGATTCAAGAAGGGCCACAATGGGTGCAGGGCTCCCAAAGAGTTAGATAGGCCCAGAGTTGGTGTAACCAGCCCTGTGCCAATGCTGAAGCCTTTGCTGGGTGGGGGGGTGACCATGTGCCCCTGTGGGAAAGGCACCCTGCAGCTCCCGATACCTGCCAGATCACCAGTGGAGCAGCCAGTGGTCGATGGTAAGTCCAAGCCTGCAACCCCCACCCCATGGTGCCCTCCCAATGGACCCGCACTGTCTGTAGAGTTGCCCAGTCAACAGCAGCTGTCACTCCCTCCAAGCATAAGCCACCCCCCCCGTGACGCAGGGCATGCCCCAGACAACCCATGAGCCACCACGGTGACTCGCTGGTGGGTCATCATCATTGGCCACTGCTGCAACAAGCCTGTCCCATGGCTTGAGGTATTCCCCTCCGATGTGCCAATTCAGCAGTACAGCTGTCAGCTTGCAGCAAACCCAAGGAGATTGGTGCCAGGACCCTGATTTTTCCAAAATCGGGTGCAAGGTCCCTGGTTCACCTGGGTTTGCTGCAGGCAGCAGTTTGACACAGCGTGTGGCAATCTAAAGGCAGTTTGTAAAATCAAGCCCCTGGTCTGATATAATGTGAAAGCAGCTTTGATACTAGTTATAAATAAAAATTGCTCTGAATTTTCGAGCCATTTCTGAAAATTTAAAACTGTGTAGTAAAATCATACCAAGTGACAGCAAGTTTAACAAAGTAAAAAATTCACGATGATGTGTTCTTCATAGACTTAAGAGTGCAAAGCGACAAACGGAATTGTACAAAACCCATATTCTAGAGAAAGAAGAGTCTGGAGTTGTACTATAAACTGGCAATCCATTGTCAACCAAGACAGTAAAAGCAACTGTGCTAGTACTTTCTTAGAATGTATCATAAGACAATTTTATAAACGGTATAGTTGATCCAAACATATATGAACTGATTTAACTAGTAAATTAATATGACCATCAAATAGCAAATTCTGATCTAATGTAAAAACTAAATAACAAAAGGTATCAACACCTTCTCATATAGTCTTATATAGTACATTGATGTAGTGCTGTCTGTCCGAATTTGGACAGACTGATCCTGTAGCTGGGAGGAAAAGGACTGCATTGCCAGCAGTACTGCCCTTAGCTCGAGATTTATGTGCCCCTGAGTCTCCTGAAGGCTCCAGACACAACCACCATGAGATCCTCCAGGTGGGTGCCCCACCCTAGGAGATAAGCATCTGTTGTGAGAACTCTTACAGGAGACTGATGGAGGAAAGGAATGCCATCTCTGAGGTTGCTCTTCTCCTTCTAACATTGTAATATTTGCATAAAGGCCTTTGTTACTGGCACCAGCTTGGACAGTCAGTCTGACCTTTGGTACCAGTGATTGCTTAGATGGTACTGAATGTCCTTCATCTGAAATATTCCCCATGGCACCATAGCTGTGGATGAGGCCATGTGGCTCAGCAGCTGTAGAAAATCCCTTGCAGGCTATGGATGGCCCAGTGTGAAGGATTCTGCACTGTCAATCAGGTTTGCAGATTTATTAGGAATACCAGGTTCTCTGGGGTGCTCCCTACCTGCTGTACGGAGCACCTTGCCTCTTGTTCTGTTTTCCCTTAGTCAGTCATCTAGGTAGGGGAAAAAACACACCTTGTTTTCTTAGGTGAGCTGCCACCAGGATTAGGCACTATGTGAATACCCTTAGTGCTTTGGTGAGACCAAAGGGAAGGGCTGCAAACTGATATTAGCATTTCCCAGCCAGAACTGGAGTTATTTCCTGTGGCTGGGTCTGATTGTAAAGTGGAAATAAGCATCATTCAGATCCAGTGATCCCAAGCAATATCCTCACTGTAGTAATAATAATAATAATAAGCTTTATTTATAAAGCGCCTTTCAGGTGTCAAAGCACTGAACAATAAATAAGCGAATAAAACAACAAAATACACAGTAATCAAAATAACAGAGTAAATAAATTACGATGGTCAATTTGGGTATGCTTTCAGCCATAGATGCATCTTTAGGGCATGGTTATCACTGTGCCCAGAATGACCTTCTTGAGCTTTTCTTTTCTGGCATACTTGTTCAAGTATCTTAAGTTTAAAATGGGCTGCAACTCCCCATTTTTTCTTCTGGGCAAGGAAGTACCTTGAAACTAGGCCTTTGCCTCCCTGTGGGGTATGGACCTTTTCTATAGCTTTTGCCTGCAGTAGTCTTTTTCTTGCATTTACAGTAGGATTCTTTCTACTGGTGAATAAGCTGAAATATTTTTTGGTCTCTGCAGTTTTGGAAACCTTTTGAATTGCAGGGACAATCTCTGACCCACTGCTTCCAGGATTCACTTGTCTGCGGTAATTTTTACCTGTTTCTGAATGCAGTGCATCAGCCTTCCCACCACTAGTAATGATTGGCTAGCAAGCTGGGCAGAACTGTTAAGGGTTTGTGCTGGCTGTGGTTTGGTGGAAGGTGCTGCAGCATGCATGGAGCCCCTCCTGCCTCTGTAGTAACCCTCTTTGAGGTTGGTACTCACAGGCACTGAATGAACCTGGATAGTAACCCCTGCACCTGCTTCCCCTTCATAGAAACATAGAATCTGACAGCAGATAAGGACCACTTGACTCTTCCAGTCTGCCCATTCCTCCATAACTACACTATTACTGCAGACTGTACCCAAATTATAGCTCTTTCTCCTTCCCCATTTCCTTTCCACTATGATTCCTTTTTGCTTATTCCATGCATTCTTGAACCCCATCACTGTTTTTGCCCCACCATCTCCAATGGAAAGCTGTTCCAGGAATCCACCACTCTTTCTGTGAAGAAGTACTTCCTCACATCTCTCCTGAATCTACCCCCCTCCAGCTTCACACCATGTTCCCTTGTTCTTGGGCACCTTTTCTTCTGAAAAATACCTCCCTCCAGTACCTTATTTACCCTGTGAGATATTTAAAGGTCTCTATCATTTCTCCTCCCTCCTGTGTTCCAAGGTGTACATACAGAGGTTCTTTTAGTCTCTCCTTGTAGGGCTTTTGATGCAGACCCTGTACCATTTTAGTTGCCCTCTTCTGGACTGCCTTCACTCTGTCTATAGTCTTCTAGAGATGTGGTCTGTAGAACTGGACACAATACTCTAGGTAGGGTCTTACCAGCAATCTATACTGAGGCAACACCACCTCCCTCTTTCTGCTGATGATACCCATCTCTATCGACCCCGGCATCCCAACAGCCCTCCCGACTGCCTTGTTGCACTGCCTGGCCACCTTTAGGTTATCTGATATGATAACACCCAGGTCTGTTTCCTGCTCTGTGGTCATCAGTACCACTCCACCCATTTTGTACTCTACCCCTGGGTTTCTGTGCCCTAAGTGCATTATTTTGCACTTTTCTGCATGAAACCCAGCTGCCATATTGCTTGACTACTACTCTAGTTTTCTCAGGTTTCTGCTCATCCTTTCCACCCCCCTGGAGTGTCTACCCTATTGCAGATTTTGGTGTCATCTGCAAAGAGGCAGACCTTCCCTTTCAGGTCCTCTGCAACATCACTTGTAAAGACATTAAAGAGGACTGGTCCCAGTGCTGATCAATGAGGTAACCCGCTGGTCACCCTCCCTTCCTCAGAATTAACTCTGTTTACCACCACCCTCTGTCCTCTATCCCCTAACCAATTTCTTATGCAGTTTACCACCTTTGGACCCACTCCTAAGCTACCCAGTTTGCTTACTAGTCTCCTATGTGGAATGGTGTTGAAAGCTTTACTGAAGTCTAGGCCACATCCATCACTCCACCCTGATCTAAATCCTTTATGACCCAGTCAAAGAAGTCTTTGAGATTTGTTGCACATGACTTCCACCCTGTGAACCCATGCTGCCTTGGGTCTTGTAACCCACAATCTTGCCATCTTGCCAATGGCTTCCATCAGTACCTTATCTAATTCCTCCCCCAGTACTGAAGGTCTGTAGATCACTTCAGTGTGAATAGTGGCTCCTTTCCCCATTTCCAGGGTGACCTACAGTACCTCTGCCTCCCCTCTGTAGTCCCTGTGTCTCTCTCTTTTATGCTTTCCCTCAAATAAAGCACCATATTTCCTCCCTTCCTTCCCACCCAGTTCTTCCTGAACAGAGTGTAGCCTGGTATGACCACGTCCCAGTCATAGTTTTAATGCACCATGACTTGGTAATGTCCACAACATCCAGGTTGGCCTCTGCCATGATGGTCTCTAGGTCCAGAATCTTATTCCCTAGACTTGTAGCATTCATACACATGGCCTTCCAAATTTTGCTTCCACTCTGTTGCCCCCCTTTTTTCTCTTCTTGCCCTCCCTCCTTCCACACTCTCTTTTTAATGTTCCCATTCCCTTCCTCCTTTATCTCTATCACTCTGCTTCCTTTATTAATTTGCACCCTGGGGGATTCCTTACCCCTCTAGTTCTCCTTACACTCTACTTCAGCCTGCTCTGGGGGGGGGAGCTTCTGCCTTTATGATTCCTTCCTTCACCCCCTCAGCTATTTTAAATGTTCATCAAAGTAACATTTAAACTGTCTACTGAGGACTGCAGTTCCCCTCTCAGATGGATGCAGACCATCACTCCTGTATAAGCTCTAATCCTCCCAGTTGGGTCCCCAGTCCTAAATGTAACCAAACCCTTCCTTTCTGCACCATTCCTTCAGCCATGAGCTGAAGACCCTGGTGCGAAATCCCTATCCTTTTCCCTGTTGTAGACAGGCAGCAC
Source organism: Neoceratodus forsteri (assembly GCA_016271365.2). NCBI lineage: Eukaryota > Metazoa > Chordata > Ceratodontiformes > Ceratodontidae > Neoceratodus > Neoceratodus forsteri. The sequence continues at coordinate 405,334,019 of CM057454.1, read as the reverse complement.
CTCAACAAAAGCCACTGAGCGAGCTACCTGCTTAAGACCCCTCTCCAGCAACCTAAATTCCCCCTGCAGTATCCCAGCCCTGTCCCTAGCAAGGTCATTGGTTCCCAGGTGGATAATGACATCTATCTCTCTCTCCCATCCTACTGCCCTAGCAATCCTCAGGATCTGCATCCCATCCCCCTGAGCCATGGTGAGGTGGGCACCTAACTTGTCTATCCCCCACTTCCTATTCCCAAATCTATCCTCCTCACAATCATGTCCTCCAACAGAAGATGCTTCCTCCTCCTCCTCCTCTGGGGCCCTCCACCACCCTCCTTGGTGTCTCCACTATGGAGGGCCCCCACATCCTCTCTGGTCACCATGGGGTTGCCTCCTTCAGGCAGTCTTGCCCTGCCAGAGCAGTGTAGGAATTATGTAGTGGTACTGGTTGAGGAATGTGCCTCTGTCCCACCAACCCCACCCTTACAGAGCCCACCACAGTCTAGCCGTTCCTCTTCCCTGGCATCATCTGAGGTAATGGGTGGCAGTCTTGGTGGCTCCTGGGTGGAGGAAGAGGTCCTCTGAATCCTAGCCATCTCGGCATGGAATATTGCAACCTCCTCCCTCATCCCAGAGAGGTGTGTGTAGATGAGGCAGCACTGCAGTCTCCAGAAAACTGAAAACTGCCACCCCACAGCCACTGTACTGCACCACTCCCAGCATTCTCAACCTCTGTTCTCTTACTTTCGTTTGTCTGCATAGTACCCTTACACTAGAACCAAATTATATGGAGCACCTCCTATAACATATGGAGTACTTCCTACACCTCCCTTACTCCCTTAACCTTACATACATATAATATGAAAAAAAAAACATAAATATCTATTACACTTGTATCAAACCTTATGATCCAAATGTTAACGCAAATCTCAATATTCTAGAATTCACTGGGCTGCTACTTCAAATGTCCTATTAGAACCAGAACACTATGCCAGGAAAGCTATTTATAAGCAACAGTCGGATTCTGGCTAAACAATGCCTTTGTAGAAGCTTATTTTTAAAGGAGATAGGAAATTATTTTTACAAAGTTAACTGTCTTTCCATCTTCCTTTCCATGCCAGTTATGTATTCTGATATGCTTTGACCAACTTTTGATAAATAAATGATCTAGCTTAGGGATATCTGCAGATCTACATAGACTTCCACTCTCCTCACCAGCTACTGCCCTTTCTTTTCATATTCCTAAGACATTCCATGACATCAATAACGCTCTTCATCTGAATGTCCTGAAATGGTGTTACTGATGTCATAGAATGTTCAGGCAATGAGAAAAGAAACATCAGCAACTGCTGAGGAGAAAGGGATTCAGGGTCATTACAAAGGCAACAAAATAAAGATTATTTAACAAAAAAGGTCACAAACATATCAGAATATTGGATAGACACTAAAAGGACACCAAGTGAACATCTACAGGTGTAAAAATTTTTTTTTAAAACACAAGACCGGCTAATGAGCAGCTAACTGTATAGATGCAGATTCCCTGAGCTCCATCTGTCCCGAGTTTATAATCGGTTTTAATCCGACTTGGAATTATTAAATTTATGCCCATCAGCAGAGACATAGCTGATTAGAACCACAATGGGTGAGTATTTGATGAATATTGGTGCTAAATTACACAGAAATCAGGCACAACAGCACAAAAAGCAGCAAGTAGGAGTGCCAGCTGTAGGCCCAGATATGGTCGCAGTCTCGGCTGCCAAGATGACAGCACTAGGCTGCATGGTCATCGATCAGGTTCTGGCAGCTCTTTCCCTAAAACTGCATATTCTCATGGAGAAGGTGGCTGAGCTAGCAACCCAGACAGCAGGCCAAGATAGACAACTGGAGGAAGCAGAACGGAGGATTTTGGATTTGGAAGACCAACAGGGAGGCCTACCAGACAGAATGGACACCTTGAGAAGGAGCTGGCGGCCTTAACTTAGCAGTTGTAATACCAAGAAAATTACCATCACCTCTCCAAGCTACGGCTCTAGGGATTACTGGAGGACAAAGAAGGGGACAGTGCACTTAAGTGTTGCTCGGAGGTGCTTCTAAAGTTGCTTGGCATGCAGCTTAAGGGTAAGGGTTAAAAATGAAGCGAGCACACAGAGCTTTAGCACCCAGACCACCTGATGACCAACAACCCTGGCAAATAATCTTCCGGCTCCACCACTTTCCTGATAGGCAGGTCATCCTAAAAGCTTACCATGAGAAAAAGGAGTTGCTCTATGAGGGACACCATCTCTTTATCAGTCAAGATTTCTCTCAATGGCTTCAGAAGTGCAGCTGTGCCTTTGTTTCGGTGTCGGATGCATCAAGGGACTGAAAAATAGTCATTTTCTGTGCCCATCCAGCCATTCTCCGAATCAAACATGAAGGAGCAACATACTCATTCCATGATGTGGATAAAGTGATGAAGTTTATTGAGGTCTGGAACCGGACAAATAAGCACTGATTCCACGAGACAGAACTATTTGAACTATCGAGCTGATGATGTCACTTCTGGGCTCATATGGACTTAAGGAACCAGGTTGCCATCTCTTTTCCTAAGGACCTTTTGGATTTGTGTTTCTCCCTAACGTATTGATTTTGTGCACTGGAGGATTTCCCGATAAGGCTTACCCATGAATCTGCAGTGGGTGATCTGTAAGGCTGTCTTTCACAGTGGGAGCAGGGAATCATGGCTCTCTTTTTGCAGTTAAAAATTGTGTCTAAAAATACAGAAATGATACATACATGTGAAGATATATCACGTATAACCTTTGATTTTGAAGTAAATGCCATACAGTTCATGAAGTAATTTCAATACAGTTTACAATGAGTGGGGTACAGATAAACATTTCACATAATATATATTATTCTGTCCTAAAGATAGATGGGAACAGTTAGCAAGCTGTTGTGTTAATTCTGATTTATTTTGCTTGGTATTCATTGCATCGAAGACAACAGTTTCATTATTTTAGATACCAGATTAGAATTTGTATGTTGAACTTTGACAGAAAAACCTTTAATATATCTGTGTATATTTATAGATGAGCTTGCCTTACTATGGTGTCATCTGTAACAATAAAAAAATATCCAGACACCTAAATCCTGTATCCTCATTATTGCTTAGGGTGCTATCTCTTAAGGTTTATGGTGTAGGGTATCAAGTGATCTATTATCTCCCATGTGAACAGTCTAAATAACACCTTTCTATATACCATTTCCTTCATAAGATTGGGGATGTATAATCTATATTTTATGACTTACAGGTAATCAGGATCTATACTGTGTATAGCACCTGTTGTATGCAACAAGCCAAATGTCCAAAACGTCTACAATCTATTAAAAAAAAATCTAAACTATGTACATTGGGTACAAGTAGTTAAATGAGAGTCAAATCACCTCATTTGTCACTAAGCTTAGTTCTAAGTAAGGCCTGTAAAAGTACTGTATCGTGGTTGTGGTAGATGGGGGGTGCCATTGAGTGACCCTGTATTTTATTTTCTGCTCTCAGCTTTTCATGGCTCTCTTGATAAACATTGCAGCGCCGGCTAATACACAGTTTGGCACATGGACATAGAAACATAGACTTTGACGGCAGATAAGGACCGCTTGGCCCACCTAGTCTGCCCATTTCCCTACCTAGAGGATAAGCTGCAGATCCTATTTAACCAACAGCCTATTTCTTCCTACCCCCACAAAAATTGCCTTATGTCTGTCCCATGCATTCTTGAATTCTCCCACAGTTTTAGACCCACAGCCTCCTCAGGAAGGCTGTTCCATCACGTCCACCACCCTCTCGTGAAAAATTCTTCCCTCACATTGCCCCTGAGCCGTCCCCCCTCTATCTTCAAATTGTGTCCCCCTTGTTCTTGCACATCTCTTTTTCTGAAAGATGCTACCCTCTTGGACTTTGTTGATTCCACTGAGGTACTTAAACATTTCTATCATGTCCCCCCCCTTTTCTCAAGGGTACACATATTAAGCTCCTTTAGCCTCTCCTCGTATGGCTTCTCTTGCAGACCCTGCACCATTTTAGTTGCCCTCCTATGAATTGCCTAGATCCTGTCTATGTCCTTGCGGAGATGGGGTCTCCAGAACTGGACACAGTACTCCAGATGGGGTCTCACCAACTGTCTGTACAGGGGGATAACAACTTCCTGTTTTCTGTTGGTGATGCCTCTCCCTATACATCCCAGTACCACCCCAACCCTCCCTACCACCTTCTCACATTGCTTGCCAAACTTAAGGTCATCTGATATGATTACCCCCAGCTCCCTTTCCATTTTTGTTGTTGTTACTACCTCCCCCCTATTGTGTAATCTTCCCCTGGGTTTTTGTTTCCCAGGTGCATTACTTTGCAATTCTTTGCATTGAATCCAAGCTGCCATACTCCTGACCATTCCTCCAACCTTGCCAAGTCCCTTCTCATCCTTTCCGCCTCCTTGGTATCAACCCTGTTGCAGATCTTTGTGTCATCTGTAAAGAGGCATACTTTTCCTTCCAGTCCCTCTGCAATGTCACTTATAAAGACATTAAAAATGACTGGACCCAGTACTGAACCCTGCAGTACCCCACTAGTAACCCCTCTTTCTTCAGAGTGGACTCCATTTACAATTACCTTCTGTGTCCTGTTGTTCAGCCAATGTTTTACCCAGGCTACCACCATGGGACCCACTCCAAGGCTGGCTAATTTGACTACTAAAGAAAATGATCTTTTAGCCCACTGTCTAAGTTCAAGTTTGGCGGGTACAGTACTACTAGACATACCCTTTCTTCAGCGTCTGTGCTCTAGGACTTCTACATCTTGTGGAGGAGTCAGGACATGAGCAGACTCCAGTAAGATGTGCACAAATGCTCCACAGGAACACACCAGTGTATAGAGGGACTTGGGGGGGATGGAGAGTGCCACAAATGATCCGAATTTATAAGCGATATATACATTACTGGGTAAGGGGTCATACCTTGGTATGGAATAAGGTGGGAGCTGTCATATAATGCTATGCCAAATCTTGCAAAATGGGTAAATTATGGAAGTGAGATATGGTTTTGATTTAATAAGAGTCAATAAAGTGGTGGGGTAGTATTTCTATATATATGTACTTTATTAGACAAATGTTAATGTTCCTTGATATGACTCTGTGCAGACTTCTATCCTTGATATTTTAAGTATTCTAAGAGGGTACTGTACCCACCAAACTTGAACTTAGACAGTGGGCTAAAAGATAATTTTCTTTGGGCAGCAAGCACTCGGATACTGGCAGGCAGAACATGTGCAGTGATTGTAACCAGGCTGAAGGTGTGACTTCTTTATGCATCTGCTCCCTAAGGTAGAAGGGTTGTCTGCTGGTGGGTTTCCAAGGGGGATACCACCCATATTAATAATTATACAGCGTAACATAGTCGAGGGGTGGCAGGGCGGTCGAGCTCTGGACCTCTTTTTGATCCCTTTTGCTACCACTGCTCAGACGATGCGAGCCTGTGATGCTCATGGGTTGTGCTTCCCTGGGGTGTGCCCGTTACCCACTCCTTATTAGATAGGGCTTACTTTATTGTTGCCTACTGAAGGTGGACAAGGAGCTGGATTTCTCTGAATTGGGGCCAGTGGTTATATACAATATAGGAGGACTATGTGAAATCGTGGGGGGTGGATCTGAGGGGAGCTATCAGCTGATAATATTTGTTCTGAGTGAGTCAGGCTCTGGATATTGTCACAGATGGGGGAACATACCCTGGTATATTTGTAGACAGTAATTGGTTTAGTTCTGGGGATAAGGGGTGGCGAGGGGGACGATGGCTGGGGGAAGGGGCTGAACACTGTCTGAGAGACACTGGGGCAGGCGGGGACTGATGTGTGCACTGGCCTTTGGGGACCTACTACTGGGTTTGGGGACTCACAATCTCATGACAGAAGCTCTATTTTGGGGGCTCCAAGGAAGGGAGGGTATTCTTGGCTGACTGGGACCATGATCTGTTGATGGAAAGGGTGTGCAGGAATCATAACCCTGTAATGCTCTTTTTTGAGAAGGATTCACCATTGTGCGGATTTTGCAGGGGATGAGTAGTCAAACAAATAAATGTAGTAAATGGGACATGGAGGAAGGGGGACTGCACTTTTGTAGGGTGTGTGTTTTTAATACAATGTGTTTTTCCTTGAATCTGCTTGTGACAGAAGGTGAACCCTCAATTGGTGGGAGGAGGTCCTGTCTGATTGCAGACATGTCAGGGATTTCTGAGGATAGTTGTAGCTGTTTTTATACTGTTTGGTTATGTTTCATGTTTCTATGCTGGTTTTATTTGATTACTTAATTTGATGTACTGCTAGACTCCATCACCCATGGGGAACTTTTTAGAGAGGAAAAGGCTAGGGGTAGAGCAGGACATTGGTCCGAATGGCCTGGGCTGTGGATGGTGGGAGGTGAGCCCCATCCCCAGAACCATATACATCTCCTAAACTATTACAGTGATGCATATTAATGTGTGCTCCTGGAATGTTCAGGGGATTTTAACTCCAATAAAATGGAAGCATGCTTAAGAGACACAGGGTTGATGTAGCCATGCTTCAGGAGACACACAACACGGACACTGAACATGCTAAGCTGGTACGGTAATGGGTGGGCTAGTGTTGTGCCACATCCTATAATGGACATAAAAGGGGGTGGTTATCTTGTTTCATAAGGGCTTAAATTTTATGGAGCAAAGAAGGGTAAGCGACCCAAGAGATGGCAGGTATGTTTTTGTCCGGGGTCTTTTATATGGTGAATTGATGACTTTTGGCAATAGTTATGCTACGGTGCAACATGACCCTGTGTTTTTTGACAAGATGTTAGCCCTCCTTCAAAGACAGCAATTCCCTAACTTTGTATTGGCAGGGGATTTTAATTGTGTTTTAAATCCTATGTTGGACTGGTCACGGGAAGGGGAATCAGAAGCGAAGTGTGAAGACATGGGGTTAGCCTCTCAGGACTCGACCTGATTGACGTCTGATGTGAAGCCAACCCAGGGTCAAGAGAGTATACCTTCTTTTTCAATCCTCACAGACCTGGTCAAGGATCTACTATATTTTTATACCCAGGACCCTTTATCATAAGGTCAGGCATGTCGAAATGACCTCTATTTCTGTATTTGATCACACTAGGGTCCTTCTGTCTCTAAGTACTGGGGATTCCAGTCCCTCTCAACAGACATGGAGTACCCAACATGTATGACTTCTCAAAATGAATTCACTGAGTTCCTGCAGGAACACTGGAATTTGTATGTTAGTAGTAACAAAAACTCTGTCAGCTCAAAAAGGCTTCTGTGGGAGGTGGCAAAAGCATACATGAGAGGGATGATAATCTCTTACTTGGGGGGAAGCTAAACAAAAACAGGAAAAAATGCAGAGAATGGAAGAAACAGTGAATGAGTGGGGGAGAAGGGCCTACAGTGATCCCGTGGATGACACCTTGCATTCCTTACACACAGCAAGGTAAGCACTTAATCTGGTGACTACAGCCCTATTCCATGCCAAACAACAAATTTATGAATGGGGAGATTAAACCCAGCCCCTTACTAGCGAGGTTAGCTAAAGGCCGATGTGCTTCAACATTAGTAGTGGCTTTAAGAGACGGGAAAGGGAACACTTACAACAAGGTGTACATCATCTAGAAAAATGTTTTATTTTTACACAACATCGTACTCCAGTGAATCCTCTAGCAGCAGGGACATGGTGGGTTTCTTAAGAGAAACTAACCTCCCAAAATTCATGGAGGAACAGCCAGAGAAGTTGGGGGTGCCCTCACAGGTATCGGAACTAGCTGCTGTTCTGGGGACATTGCAAAAGGGGAAGGTTGTGGGTCCAGATGGGTTAACGGTAGAACATTATTGTGTGCTGAGAGAACCCATCCTGGAACAACTCCGTGATATGCTAGAAGAAGCACTAGAGCAGGGAACCCTGGCAGACTCCTGTTATCAGGCCACTATTACAGTTATTCCTAAGCCTGGGAAAGATCCTACACTCTGCACAGCATATAGATCAAATTTCCTTACTCAAATGTGATATCAAAATTATTTCCAAAGTACTGGCCAGATGTTTGGAGGTTTTACTCCCTGGCTTGGTGAACCCAGTTCAAACTGGTTTAGTCCAGGATAGATATAACAATTTCAGACGTTTACTTAATGTGGTTCACTGGGGTTCTCGGTGTCCGGGAGAGGCATTTGTGCTCTCCATTGATGCTGAAAAAGCTTTTGACCATGTTGAATGGCCCTATCTGATGGCTGTATTACAGAAGTTTAATTTAGGGGAGGGCTTCCTAAAATACGTAGACTTATTTATGCAAACCATAAGGCTCAGGTTTTAGTTAATGGAGGGCTGTCTGAGGAGTCTGCCCTTGAGCAGGGTACCAGGCAGGGCTGTCCCCTCTCCCCACTCTTTTTGCTCTAGTGATAGAACCTCTAGCTGAGCACATTAGGGGTAACCCAAAGATATTTGGGGTGCTTGGTGGGAGGGCCTCGGGCCATAAAATATCACTTTATGCAGGTGACATTTTTGCTTTTTTATTACGAGACCTGACGACTCTCTCCCAGAGGTTATGTGGCTTATAGACAGATTTTCCAGATTCTCTGGATATAAAATTAATTATGATAAGTATGAGCTCCTGCAGGTGGGAGAGGGAGAACAAGTGCAACTGCTGGGACTTCCATTTAAGAAAGTCACACATTCAATTATGTACTTGGGTATAAAGGTGGGCCCTCTACTTACCTGTCTTTATAAACTGAATTATAACCCCTCACCAAGTGCAGTCTCAGCAGATTTAACGAGGTGGAAGGCCCTTCCCATTTTGTGGATGGGCCACATTAATTTAATGAAAATGTATGCTCTTCCTAGAATGTTGTATCCCCTCCAAATGCTGCCAATAGGCCTGTCCCGGAAGGATAACCATTTTTCTGAGAACAAGTGTAGCAAATTTTTATGGCAGGGCAAGAGGCCAAGAGCAGCACTGGTGTGATTAAAGGGCCCTGTGGTGTGGGGCAGGCTATGCTTCCCAGATCTTAAGGTTTATCATATGTCAGCCCAGCTATGATTTTTCCATGAATGGATATTAGGTGATAAGAGTGCGAGCTGGACCATGCTTGAATTAGATAATGGGCATCCCTCACCTCTATGTTATCTTGATAAGGGGGGGGCCTAGCTAAATACAAGGCCTGGGGAAAGTCAAATCCGCTGGTACTATACACTTTGGAAGCTTGGGGTGGGCCATTAAAGTCCTAGGAGGTGAGTGTTTTTGACAGAGGAGAACTTTGCTTTCTGAGCAAGAAACAGCAGTCTAGAACTACAGCTTTTTTACTGATAACTCACTTCTATCTCAGCAGGAGTCAGTGCCTTATTGGATTAAGCAAACAGATACTTTATTAGGAAAAGGGGGGTCTCATTTAAGTAAAAAAAAAGAAGAAAGTCACTGTGTGTTTCTCTGAGGAAGGGGGCTGTATCAGCTTAATTTACTTTGTCAGGAGCAGAGGGTGAATCCAATTGGGGGTGTGGCTTAGGAGTACAGAAGCAGGTGTCTCCAATTATAGCTTCCTGCTGTTTTTGACAGAGGAGAACTTTGCTTTCTGAGCAAGAAACAGCAGTCTAGGACTACAGCTTTTTTACTGATAAATCACTTCTATCTCAGCAGGAGTCAATGCCTGTTTGGATTAAGCAAACAGATACTTTATTAGAAGAAGGGGTCTCATTTAAGCAAAAAAAAAAAAAAAGAATCACTGTGTGTTTCTCTGAGGAAGGGGGCTGTATCAGCTTAATTTACTAAGTCAGGAGCAGAGGGTGAATCTAATTGGGGGTGTGGCGTAGGAGCTTAGGAGTACAAAATCAGGTGTCTCCAATTACAGCTTCCTGCCGTTTTTGACACAGGAGAACTTTGCTTTTGGAGCAAGAAACAGCAGTCTAGAACCACAGCTTTTTTACTAATTGCCCTCCTTCCCACCCTAAGCCAGTTCTACTTTTATAGCCACTGGATTTGACTGATGACAGGAACTTCCTGTTTGGCAGTAGGAAGGGAAGGATCACTGAGACACATCAGTTTCATCAACCTTGAAGGAACCTAAACAAATAACAAGTTCTCTCCCCCTGGCTGCTGGAGGTCTGAATCCAAGCATGGAAGAAAGAAACTACTGAAGATTACAGGAAGTTCCTGTCCCAGAACAGGCAGGGCAAGAGTTGTAAGGGCACGTAGGCAGTAGGAAAGTAAGTGTAAAAATATATAGAGGGAGGAGACAGTAAGCATAAAAAGCAACAGGAGAGGGGACACAAAATAAGTCAAGAAGGGAGTGGTGCAGTGCAATGGCTGTGGGGCAGCAGTGTTCCGGGAGACATTCTGGAGGCTGTGATGCTGCCCTGTTTGCAGGCACCTCTCTGGTCTGAGAGAAGAGGTTGCCCATCTCCAGGCTGACCTGGCTAGGATTCATGAAACCTCTTCCCCCACCCAGGGACCACCAGGGCCACCACCACTACCTCAGAGGTTGCCAAGAAAGAGGGAGTGGTTGGACCAAGGTGGGCTCAGGAAGGGAGGTGGTGGAACAGAGGTGCATCCCTCCAGTTGTACCTCTCCACAATTCATATGCTGTTCTGGCAAAGAGTGGTTCCTCTATGAAGGCACCTGTAGTGGAGACCAAGGAGGATGCTGGGAACCTCCACAAAGGAGACCTACAGGAGGTTGGCACGAGACCCCACAGGGGAAGGAAACAACTCCTGGTGGGGGACTCAATCATTGGGGGGTAGAAGTGGTGGAGGAAGGGGATAGGGAGGTAAGGTGCCTGCCTGGCACCATGGCTGTGAGGGACAGGAAGCGAATCCTCAGGATCGCGGGAGCAGCTGCATGAGGGAGGGTGCTGGATGTCATTGTCCACCTAGGGACAAATGACCTGGCTGTGAATGGGATCAGAGTGGTGCAAGAGGAGTTTGTAGAGTTGGGGAGGGGCCTTACACAAGTAGCATGTACGGTAACCTTCTCAGAGGTGCTGTCTGTCTATGGCAAGGATGATGCTAGGGTATTCCGCACCATGGGATTCAATGAATGGTTGAAAAACTGGTGTGGAGCTCAGGGTTCTGGCTTCATTGGGGACTGTGGAGCCACCTGGAGTGATGCAGGTCTATATTGGTGCGATTGTCTGCATCTGTCTGGGGGGGAACCAGGATCCTAGGTGATAGGTTTAAATGCTTCATTGGCAAGCATTTAAACTAGCCAAGGGGGGGGCACTATAAAGGAGCAGGGAAATCCCAGCCTCCCCCCCCCACAAAACACAGTAATTAGAGAAATAAACACCAAGGCAGATACATCAGTATGGAGCAGGACAGGGGTAAATGCAGAAAAAGGCAGTAAGGAGAGGGATGGGGCTAAAAGAGGTAAGGCCATAAAAAAATGGAAGGTGATGAGTACCAATACCCACAGTCTGGGTAACAAGCTCCCTGAATTAGCCTTGATGGAAGAGGGATCCCTGGATATTGTGGCAGTCACTGAAACATGGTACACAGAGGACCTTGGCTGGGATGTCAACGTACCAGGATACACAGTCTACAGGAGGGACAGGGTGGGTAAAAGAGGAGGAGGAGTAGCTTTCCACATAAGAGAATGGATTAAAGCAACAGAACTAAAGAGTAAACAGAAAGTTGATGAGTTACTATGGGTCACCCTGGAAATGGGAAATGGCACCACAATCCACATGGGGGTTGTATACAGACCCCATCTTAGGGGGAGGAAATGGAGAAGGAAATGACAGAAGGCATCATTAAAATGGCAGAAAAAAGGGAGATATTGTTGATGGGGGACTTGAATATACCAGATGTTAACTGGAGTACCTTTGCTGCAGGCACATCCAAGAGCAGGGTTATTCTTGATGCCCTACAGGGGGCATGCCTCAGACAGCTAGTGTTGAACCCACTCAGGAGGGAGCAATTTTAGATCTGGTACTCTCAAATGGGGAAGGAGAAAGGATCTCAGATTTAGAAGTGGGTAACCATCTGGGAACAAGTGACCACCAAACAGTGGGGTTCACAATAAACACAGCCATAGAGTCAAGCCATACAAAACAAGAGTATTGGACTTTAGGAAGGCTGACTTTGGGAAAATGAGAGAGTGCCTCAGAAAAGCACTAGCAAATGGGCAAGAAGGAGGGGTGAAGGAACAATGAGGAATAATCAAAACAGCCATCACAGAGGCAACAAGCCTTTGTGTGAAGCAAATCAACAAAACAAAATGAAGGGAAAAACACTATTGTTCTCAAAAGAGGTGGAAGGGAAGGTTAAGGAGAAAAGGAGAGCATTCAGAAAATATAAGGAAACACAGAAGAAGCAGGACAGAGAACTTTATCAGTTAAAGCAGAAGGAGGCAGGGAAGGCAGTCAGAATAGCAAAGGCACAAACTGAGGAAAAGATAGCCAACTCTGTTAAGAAGGAGGATAACATCCTTCATAGGTACATTAGGGAGCGAAGAAAGACCAAGGGAGGGATGCAGAGACTTAACAAAGGGGAGGGAATGTGAGCAGGGGGTGACAGTGAAAAGGCAGGTATACTGAACAAATATTTCTGTTCAGTATTCACAATGGAAGAGGAAGGGGAGGTACCTAAACCAAACAAGAAACTCTGAATAGTGGGGTCGATACCAGTCCATTCGCAGAAGAAAGGGTTTTGAAAGAACTCTTGAAACTGAGGGTGGACAAAGCAATGGGGCCTGATGGCATTCACCCAAGAATTCTAAAAGAATTAAGGGGAGAACTAGTAACACCACTGACTACTCTCTTTAACAAATCATGGGAGGATGGGGTGGTACTTGAGGACTGGAGGAGGGCAAATGTGATTCCACTTCACAAAAGTGGGAGCAGGGCAGAGGCAGGAAACTACAGACCAGTTAGTTTGACCTCAGTGGTAGGGAAAATGATGGAATCACTTCTGAAGGAAAAAACTGTTGAGTACCTAGAGGCCAGTGGGGCAGAGGACCCAGGGCAGCATGGTTTCACAGCAGAAAGGGCATGTCAAATGAACCTGACAGAGTTCTTTGACTAGGTGACCAAAGTAGTAGACCAGGGAGGGGCTGTGGACATGGCCTACATAGATTTTAGCAAAGCATTTGACACAGTCTCACGCAAAAGATGAATATACAAGTTAGCCAGCCTTGGAGTGGATCCCAAGGTGGTAGCCAGGATAAAAAACTGGCTGGACAACAGGGAGCAAAGGGTAATAGTAAACAGAGTCCATAGTGAAGAAAGGAGGGTAACTAGCGGGCTACCACAGGGATCGGTACTGGGACCAGTCCTCTTTAATGTCTTTATAAGTGACATTGGAGAGCACCAGGAAGGAAAGGTATGTCTCTTTGCAGATGACACAAATATCTGCAACAGGGCTGATACACAAGGTGGGGTGGAAAGGATGAAAAGGGAGTTGGCAAGGTTGGAGGAATGGTAAAATATGTGGCAGCTCAGACTGAATGCAAAGAAGTGCAAGGTAATGCATCTGGGAAACAAAAACCCAGGGGAAGAGTACACAGTGGGGGGTGAGTTAATAACAACAATAAAAATCGAAAGAGACCTAGGAGTAATTATAGCAGATGACCTAAAGGTGGGCAAGCAATGTGAGAAGGCAGTAAGGAGGGCTAGGGGATACTGGGATACATAGGGAGAGGCATCAACAGTAGAAAACAGGAAGTTGATATCCCTCTGTACAGACAGTTGGTGAGACCCCATCTGGAGTACTGCATGCAAGTCTGAAGACCCCATCTCTGCAAAGACATAGACAGAGTGGAGGCAGTTCAGAGGAGGGCAACCAAAATGGTGCAGGGTCTGTACCAGAAGACATATAAGGACAGACTAAAGCAGCTTAATATGTATACCCTTGAGAAAAGGAGGAAGGGGGGACATGATAGAAACTTTCAGGTATCTCAAGGGAATTAACAAAGTACAAGAACGTAGCATCTTTCAGAAGAAGAGATGTGCAAGAACAAGAGGGCACAATTTGAAGATAGAGGGGGGACGGCTCAGAGGTAATGTTAGAAAGTATTTTTTCACAGAGAGGGTTGTGGATGCATGGAACAGCCTTCCTGAGGAGGTTGTGGAGTCAGGAACAGTGGGACAATTCAAGAATGCATGGGACAGGCATAAGGCAATTCTAGTGGGGGGACAGGAGGAAGTAAGCTGTTGATTAACTAGAATCTGCAGCTTATGCATCAGGTAGGGAAATGGGCAGACTAGATGGGCCAAGTGGTCCTTATCTACTGTCAAATTCTATGTTTCTAGTCCCAGAAGTGGGAACCTAGAGCTTCTCCGTGGATTGCAGGATAGAGGATTTAGGACTTGGAAAGTAGGGGGCGCAGCTTGTTTTGGGGACCTGCTGGGTCCTGATGGGCTCCACTCTTAGGGAGAGATGAAGACTGGTTTGTGACTCTGGGAATTGCAGAGATTTCAATACCTGCAGGTTTCTACCTATGTGCTATTAAAAGATAGGATCCTGGGACTGCTCGGATTTATGGGTTGGAAAGGGAGATTCTGAGATCCAGGCTGGACCCAAGGGGCTCAATGGCAAAAGTTTACTCATGCTTACGAGAAGCATTCCCAGACTAATCTGCCAGGCTGCCTGCCTTATGGGTGAGAGACCATGGAGTGCATATTAGTCAGGGGGGAAACTGGACCCTTTTATGTGAATCACACATGGGGCTTCTTTGTTGTATTAAATTAAAGGAGGTTCAATTTAAATTTGTCCATCACCTATACCTTCCACCTGCAGTGGTAAGCAAATTCAACCCAGGGATATCCCCTTTGTGTGGGAAATGTGAAGAGGATCAGGGTACATATTTGCATTGGTCCTGAAATGGTTTTGGATGGACATTAGACAGCAGCTTGAGAGACATTTGGCTTACCATATAGCTGATAACCCCATAACTGTCCAGTTTGGGGTAGAGACTGTGACAGGAGAGGAATGCAACCTTTTGCCTAGGGTCACTAGGGTACTTCTGACCCTGGTCAGAAAATGTATACAGAACACGTGGGTGTCTTGCCAGATGCCCACGGTGGGGATGTGGTTAGATCTGGTTACTAAGACACTTCCATTGGGGAGGACTACATATGAATTGAAAGAAATAGGGGACTTATTCGATATATATGGGGCCCTTTCATAGACTAACTTCCCCCTGCAGAAGCTACCACCTTACACCTAGGGTAAATGGCTTCTGCCAGTTTCCCGGGTGAGGATGGGATCCCTTAGCCAGGCAAACCTCCTTAATGCCACTGCATTAGCCAAAACCCATGAATCAGAGTCTACAGCCATGTGGAACTGGTATTTAGTGGCATACAGCACTGACTTCACTGTGGTAGCCAGATCCTGTGCCACTTCATCATCCACTGTATCACTGTCACAACAGCCGTCTGCTTGTTATTTGTATTATAATTTTGATATAAATATATGATTTTTGAATTCTGCTTGTGAAACATGGCAGTCAGCACAAGACCTCATGGGACGTTGGATTTTATAAAAAGAAGAAAACAATGATCTGCCCTCTCACTGACCTAGAGTATAAGCTAGTTAGAGCTTCCTTTTTTGACACCTATCTGTCAGAGCCTGTGTAGCTGCTAGAAGTGCCTTGCCCTGGTGTGGGCACTGAACAAATTAGAGCCATACCTATATGGGCGGCACTTTGAGGTACAGACAGATCATAACCCCCTGGTTTGGCTGGCACAAATGGGTAAGAAAAATGGTAGGCTTCTAAGATGGAGCCTTGCCTTTCAGGGATATGATATGACTGTCACTCACACGGCAGGGGCAGCAAATGCCAATGCAAATGGTCTATCACGTCAGTTAGAGCAATGAATTGAATTTGGGAAACTCATCCCATGCCTAAGAATAGGTTCCCCCAAATTCAGCCTAGGAGGGAGAGGTGTCACAATAGCCATCTGCTTATTATTTGTATTATAATTTTTATATAAATATATGTTTTTGAATTCTGCTTCTGAAACGTGGCAGTCAGCACAATACCTCATGGGACACGGAATTTTAAAAGAGAAGAAAACAATGATCTGCCCTCTCACCGATCTAGAGGATAAGCTAATTAGAGCTTCCTTTTTTGACACCTACCTGTCAGAGCATATTTAGCTGCTATACAACCAGATTGCAAAAAGTCAACTGCTTTGAACTCAGGAAGACTGCCATAAAAGGTTACATTTTATAGGATAACAAGGGGAAGATAGTTTTTGGAAAGCATATGTGAATTAACCTAACAGGATATTTCTGCAACATCAAAGGGCATTGTAAACTATACTCTGAGGCAGACAGACTGTCTTGTTATAATTAAAAATATTGCTGTATTTGCAGATTCCAATCCAGTGGTAATCTGACCTGTTCGCTTATGTAACTGCATGTTGCAAATTAAGTATGCAGGACTGTGTGTGACCTCACACTAGCAGCTCAGAGCTGTGACATCACAGGATGGGAGGGACATTTTGGCCTCTGAGATCATCAAGTCTGCTGAAAGGACTGACACTGTTGTTCTGAACTTGGAAGGAACACTTGTGTTCTGAACTTGGAAGGGACACTTTTGTTCCTGGACTCAGAGGCACTTCTGCCAAAATAGGTAATTTCAGCACCACTATTTACCAACTGAAACTGGGGCAGGATTAGTTATTCAGTACAAGGCGCTTTGTTTGTAACTGTCCATTTATTTTCTGACTGTACCCTTAATGTATATATGTTCTGTGTTTTGCATTTTATTTACTATTTTTAATTTTAGTAAACTTTGCTGTTCCTTAAAATGCTGCCTGAAACAGTCTTAATATTCTAACACACCTGTTAAATGCTTATTGTGTCACCTTATGCAGCCATGCTAGGAAGGATCTGTGAAAAGATCCAACAAGGTAAGAAAAATACCAGCGTCTCAACTGAGTCAGAAGGGGGGGTTGTGAATCAGGTTGGTTGTATGCCCACTGGGCCAAGTATATTGCACTGCTTTCCCTGAACAGTGTGTGATATTTGGACCCGTTACCTGGGTTACCTGCTAGCTAAAAAGGGTTCATAATTGACCCCAGGACTTGAGACTAGTAGTTGCCCAGACCCAAAACAAACAGGAGAGTGTCCCTGCTTGTACCGTTCACGAATCGCACCTCCAGGTTGAGCACTGTGGGAGCAGAGGGCCTGACCCCAGAAGTAGGTTTGTGACACTCCGTACCAACAATGCATTCCACAATGTTTTCTGGTAGTGGACTGCATATGCCAAATAAGCTGCCTGCTTCAGGTGCTGGGAAGCTGCTGTGTACACTTTTCTGGCCACAGTTTCCTGGAATCCTTTTCAGGAGACTGTGTGGAGATAGGCACCCTGGCCTTCTCACAAGCAGCTGCCTGTAACATCCCTTCATGATCAAGGTGAGCATACAGGTATTCCACTCCTACTGTCCATACATTTTTCCAACTTTTTTTTTTTTTAATTACTGGCAGCAGCTGAATGGGTGCTGACATGATTTCCAATGTAGCCTTCTGGATTGACTTGTGGATGGAGTTAGTAGTCACCTTGTGGGGGCTAGCCTCATCATATCCATGAACTCCATTTTGTTTTCATCCCCATCTGTTTCAAGAGAAGGGATGCTGAGGGTGTTCACCATCTGCTTGATGAATACGGAGAAACAGGCATAATCCTCTATGGGCCTAGGAGGGGAACCAAACTCTTGGTCAGGTGAGCCACCAGATTCCATCCTCCTCCTCTTCACAATATAATAAATCATGACATAATTCTTGGCCAGTCAGGAGTTTTTATTTCTAAATATTCCAGGTACTCTTTTTTTTCCCCTCCGTAAGAGGATGTCTCATGCAAACAGTTTTAACATTATATAATTCTAAGTTCAGTTAGCACAGTCTGTTTCATGACACAGAAGTTTCTCTAATTTTCTATCAAGCTAAATGGTTTATTTTTAATTGAAGTTGCATTTTCCAAAGCAGAAATATTCAATATGATTTATAATATGTTTATATGTACAGTTTTTGTGTCTCCTGTGGTTATGAGTTTCTTTTCAAATCCTTTGTGCACCAGAACTGCTCAGCTTTGCTTCACAGTTCTCTCACCCAAAGAACTCAAAAACACACTCTTGTAACCTCAAGAGAAACGGTAACTGGACATATAAACATATACACTTCCCTCTTCTCTACAGACAAGTGGCCTGGAACCAGTTGGTTTGGGGGGGAGGGGCTGGCACATTACATAAATTTCCCACAGCCTGGATGACTTGGAAAAACTGCCATACCATAATCATGTCCTCTGTTGAGGGTATTTGTTTCTGACCCACTGCTTGTTCCTCTTCCTTTGCTGGAGAAGAGGCATGGACATGTTTTTCTTGTTTTTTTCTTGGCGGGCACTAGTTCTAGTACCTGTTCTGAGGCTCCTTTTATTTGTATTTTTGTTATCAATAGAGTCAGGGTTCCTCCTATAGGAAACCCGCATATATATATATATATATATATATATATATTTTTTTTATCTCCTCTGCTTCCTCTAGCTTCCCCCTTCAGATCGATCCCTCTCCAGCCCTGTCACCCAGCTCCCCCAGGACATACCTTCACTGCCATTCTCTGCCATGATGCGGCACCTGAGAGGGGTCGGTCACTAATCCTGGTGCACGGAGGGGTTTTTCCTCTGATTTTCTCCCCATGACCCACAGGACATCAATGGGCATGATGTCCAAGCTCCACCTCTGCCGAGATGGCCCCAGCACCCTGAATGTGGGATCCTCTCCCTGCAGTGTGGTGTGCATGTGCTGCCACCCAGCCACCACTGGGTGGCAGGCAAGCAGTGCACCACAGCGTTCCCCCCTCCCCGAGGAAGGAGAGCTGTCCTGGGACACTCCATCCTTCCTCTCCCCACAGGCTCCCGAGCAACCTGAATCCGTTTCCAACCTTGGGTCACCGGCGTAGCATGAGGTGTGGTGCCCGGTGCCTCAACCCTCAGCGCCACCAGACTGGCCTCACCCATGTATCTTTACCATCTCTACCGTGCTTATCTGATGGCTGAGCATCGTTATTTTTTGTGGAAAAACAATTCTGACATTAGAACTGCAAGAGTGTAACCACAGTGCAGAGTTTGAACTTGTATTCCAAATTCTATAATTAGTGGTAAGCTCTGTACCTGGGGCAGCGCACTCCTGCAGACTGATGCCATTTGTAAGGCATTTCATTGACGGATTTCTGTTGTATGAAAGTACATTTTCTGTTTGGGAAACATGCTTAGTGAACTATTACACAACATAAAAAACCCTACGTGTTAAGAACTCGCTGGTACTCCACACCTTGTCAGTGTAGTAACATCATTAGGGCACTTGAGCCAGAGATTTCACAATGCTAATTCGGTGTGGAGTACCAGTTTTTTCTTAACACCAAAGGGTTATTCTTTTATCTTGCTATTTATCAGTACACCCCTGTTGTACAAATATGGGATATGTCATAGCTAAACTGCAAATATCAGAGGATTTATTTTCATAAGTACTTTCAGCACCTAGTGACCTCATTAGTGGCACAGCCGTTAGTGAAGTCTGTAAAGGACAAACTCTGCTAATAAAAATAAATGTAATATTTTTAGCTTGACCATGACATACACTATTTATTCAATGACAGTGCCTCTCTGGCAAGATTAGTTCTTTTAATGAATATTTAACTGTTCCAGTTTGAGTCCACTTCTCTGTTTTTAACTGCGGCAGTGGCCATTGTGATGTCATCAGGCATTGTGCGAGCTGTTCTCTCACTGGCTGGTTAAGAGCTCCTTTGTGACCAATGTAAAGTGGAAATAAATGCTGATGACCCATCTAACATTGAAATAAATAATTTATTTCCATTTGAGACTTGTCAGACATGAAAATAAATACATTTATTTACAAAGTTTTATTCTCAATATTATTGTATTTCAAATATCCCATTGTATGGTCATTCTGAATTTAAGGTGGCCATTCTGGTCAATGGGTGATCATGATGACCCTCAGGATGGCTATTCCAGCTAGTATGTGGTCATTATGGGCCTCAGGGTAGGCATTCTGGCCCCAGAGTGGACATTCCAGCACAGAGGGTGGGCATTCAGGACCACAGGTTTGGAATTCTTACACACAGGGTCCAAACTCCGGCACATATGGTCACATTTTAGCACACAGGGTGGGCATCTCAGCCCCAAGGATGGGAATTCCAACACATAGGGTGGGCATTCTGGCACACATGGCCAGCATTCAGGCACATGTACCACAGGCTAGTGAATCTCCTACTGCTGCCTACTGTTCTGATGTCAGCTGCAGGGGATTCTGAGATTTGTAGAAATAGAACATGTCAGCCTAGAACTAAGCAAAATGAGTCTGATACAATCTACTACACTACAATAAACAGTAAGTAAACCAAAATGTTTTTGCACACAAAGTGCACCTTGCAACCAGCCCAACACTTCAGCATGGTGCCCTTTGTACTGACCGTTCCATTTCAGTGGGGCTTTTGGTGCTGACTGTTCTTCAAGTGAAAACAAAAAATCTCCAAGCAAAAACTATGCTTTGAGCTAAAGAGCAGCTTGACTATGGACTACAACCTGAAATAGTGAGCAAAAATCCATTATAAAAGTCCCTTGCATTGTAAAGCCAGCACTTTGACTATAAAGTCCATGAACCCTGAACAAAGTATAAAATACTGGAAATGAAGTGGAACAGATTCCCTAGTGTTCACTTACAGCTCTCTTTAAAGATATTTTAACTCTTTTTTTTAACACATTCAAACATTGCTTTTAATACCACAAAAATCAATCACTTATGCAGCTATTAATAAAAATTCTGTAACGTCTTAAACTGTTAAATGTTAACATTGGAAATTGAACAGGTAAATTCAGATATTACAATTTCCAACTCATCAACTGAGTTACAGACTATAGCCCACCATCAACACAGCAGAGGGATAATTTGCTCAGTGACTGTTGAATAACTGATGACAGACTCCTATGCAGCTATTAGAAGAGTGTCAAAGTCTATAGAGGGATGGCAGACATAGATTTATTTATTTCAAAATGTTTCACCAGGAAAGACATATTGAACTGAAAATCGGCTCGTTTCCAGATGCGTCCTGGGGGAAGTGTTATCAGGAAAGCCATACATAGTATATACAGATTTAAACAGAGAATTATACAAAGAAATGTTAGATTTTAACAAATACAATGTGGATTAAGCAGAGCAAGCATCAGCTGTAATGCAAAACACACACTTAGGTGAAGTATAAATAACCATTAACTAAAAGGCAGAGGCAATGCTCAGACAAGCAGGGAAGGGAGGGAAAAAGAGAGGTAGTGGATTGATGTTGAAGATTGTACGGGTGTAGTGGAGAGATGGTCTAGAGAAAGGGAGAGAGAGGAGGGGAGTACATAGAGTGGAGTAGAGGAGTAGAGAACATGGGGAAGACAAGAGGAGGGAGTGGGGAGATGGAGTAGGGAAAAAGGAAGGGAATAGGAGGGGCGAAGGGGAGGCGGTGTAAGTGAGTAGGGAGAGGTGGGTCATAGATAAAAGTAACACTCAAACTCCCCAATCTCAAATTTAGCAGCGACGTTGTCATCATCAGCAGAGACTGCCGATGCCAATACATGGCCATGTGGCCATCACCAATTTCCACAGAAAATTCAGAGTAGCAACAAAATATATAAAACACTACTTAAAAACCTGCCCAGCCACTCTGAAATAAATAACTACCTTGCATCAATCAAGCCAGCACAAAATTAGGGTCCCTAATATGTGACATACTGTCATAAGACAGTAGTCGATGCCCCATGAGAATATCTGACCACTCTTCACAGCTCAGCCACCCTCGTCCTCAGAGTCTTGGGTATTCACTTTCACTGCAAAGTCCCTCTGAATATATTCAGGTTGTTTGCCAGCATCTGCTGGATCCCTGAATACATGGACCTTACCAGCGTAGATTTTCAGTTTTGTTGGCATCTGGAGCTTGTGGGAAATTCCCAGTTCCATCAGACTGTACTTCATGTCATCAAAACCCCTCCTCTGGTTGCTTAGTTGAGGTCGAAGAAGCAACAGGTCTGTGTGTGGTCTGCTAGGCTACATGACAATTAGCTTTGGTCAATGTGCTCTGTGACAACTCGTGCCCGATTAACTTCGGTGTCAATGAGCCCCCCAGTACAAATCACTCCCAGACAAGTTTCCCCCCATATAAATGTAATAAAATAAACTCCAGGCAGAGCAAATCGTGAATGAACTGTGCAGTGAACCAACCGGCACTGGAGCTAATAGCCCGGTGCAAGTTGTTGCAAAGCATATATATCAGAGTGAATTAACATGTCACCGGTCTGCTAGATGCAGCCGACCCTCAGCATTTGCTGCCTGCAAAATGAGATCCTCATATGAATCCATCCAGTCAACACCAGCAATGTTTAGGCAGGTCGGGTTTGTTGGGCCATTTGTTTGGTTTGATTCTATACACCCAATGTAGAAGGCCATGAGCTGTAAAATTAAGCAATGTTGGAAATCATTCTGCAACAAACCCAATAGGGTCTGACCCTTCTATTCCCTCCAGAAGGCAAATATTCATGAACTGGGCTTCATTCTCCACTTTATTCTCTCCTGTAACTGCTGTAGTCTATTTATTGACAGATTCAGTGGCATTTTTGGCTTTGTTAGCACTAAGTCTCTTTTGTGTCAAGCAGTTACCCAAGCATTAAAGACATCAACTTTTTTTGCCCAGCTCCCTCACCACCTGCAAGATGGCCTTAATCAAAGGCTCGGTCTCCCCACCTGCATCTTGAGCCACCCTGCGCTTGCTGCTGCCATCCACTGGTGCTGGCACCTTAACTTTCCTGGGCTCAGTGAATGTCCCTTGAGCTGATCTGGTCTGCCCATGACCAGTTTAGACAAAAATCCAGAATTCTATAGTCAGACACAATTACTGTACAAAACATTAAAGATTCTGGGGTAACAGTTCATTATTGTTAAAAAAAAAAGGTTACATTAAAGTGCTGCCATCAGGAGCCTCAAGAAATATGGACATGCTGGCTCATGTGTGGGCACTGTGCCCCATACTGTGGGCATTTCAGCAAACAGAGTGGGTATTCCAGTCCTAGGGTGATGTTTTTCCCCCAGAGTGGGCATTCTGCCACCAGTGTGGGTATTCTGGCCCTCAGGGTGGTTAATCTGCCTACAGGTGGTCATACTGAGCCTCAAGGTGGCTGTTTCAGCTAGTGGTTGGTCATTTTGGCTATCAGGGTGGCCATTATGACACTAGATAGGGCATTCTGGCCCCAAGAGTGGGCATTCTGGACCACATGATGGGTATTCCTGCCCCTGGGGGGGCATATTGGCACCCAGGAGGGGCATGCCCTAGGATAGGTAATCTGGCCTGAGTGGGTACTCCAGCCCCATGACGGGTATTCTAGTCCCAAGGGTGGGCGTTCTGGCCTGAGGGTGGGCATTCCAGCACACAGGGTGGACATTTCAGCAACCAAGGTGCCTATTCTGGCACACAGAGTAGGCACTGTGGCACTTAAGGTGGGTATTCAGGCACACTGCATGGGCATTCTGGCCTCCCAGGGTGGGCATTCTGGTACAAAGGGTAAACATTCTGACCTCAAGCATGGGTACTACGATGAAAGGGTAGTCACTTCAGGGCACAGAGGTGGCATTCAGGCACTCAAGATAAGAATTATGTCCCCCATGTTGGCTTGCCAGTGCAGCAGTAGCAATACCGCTTATGGCGCTGATGACCCAGATTTGGAACCGAACTCGGGTTCTCAGAGAGTCGGCTGTGGGGAGGAAGATCAAGCATCTGAAGGACTGCTCTCCTCCTCCTCGGGGGGGGGGGGAGGAGCCCGGCATTATCCTGGCCCCTGGCGGTGGCCAGAGGTAGGACATCAGGTCTGTTCAACAGGGAACGGAGCATCAGGAGGTCTGAAATACCATGCACAAGAGCGTGTGTGGTGCCACCACTGAATCCACTGCATACCGCTCCTTAGGGATGGAATGAGAAACACTGCGGAAAAAAACCCATGTTTGGCAAGATGACTCCTACCACCTGCAGGCCTGTACCTGACAACTAGGCAGTACTGTGGAAACCGGATCCATGTCATGGCAGGGAACGGGGAGCTCCACAGCACCCTCCAGAGTGGTTAAGCCCTGGAGGAACACGCTGGCATAGTAAGTCCCAGAGAAGTCAGGGTGATGGGCCTATGGTGGTAGGCATGAAGAGGGCTGCCCGGTGTTATAGGGAGCTCGTGCAACTCTTGAAGGCCGACCTTTTTTTAAATCTGTTGCAACAGTTCTTCTATTTCTTATTCTAATCTGTCCTTTACAATTTCTAGTCCATAAGGTTGGCCACCCCTTCCCCTTTCTTGACTATGCTATAGTGTCCTCTTCAATTTTCCTTTCCCTCTCGGGTCCTCATACAGGGAGGTTATTGTGGTGATCTCAGAGTTGATGTAAAACAACAGTCTGTGTTCCTCGTTGTTGTATTTAGTATGCAATGGCACTATATCATAGAATACTTTAATGTATATACCTTATGTGTATAAAACCTGTAGATGTTGAAAACACCATAGCACTAGGTGTTTTTGATAAAGGTAAAAAGTTACTAAGGGACTGTATGAAAAAAATTAAGTTAGTTGTGCTATTTAAAATTCATGTAAATTGCTGTAAACTTAACAAGTCTGAAACTTCATGGTGATTTGCATATATCCCATGATGATCTGCATTATGGAAGTATGTGTGATGTGTTTCTTTGAAACTTGGCTTATTGTCAATGCTCTTTGGGGTAACCCTTGTTTCAGTTCTTCTGCACGGAGGTTCTTTGTCTTTAGCTTTTTTTTTTATTTGAGCCCCCCCCACCCAAGCAAACAAGGCCCGCATAGGGGAGGTTGAATCTCAACTGATACGTTAGATCAGAGATCAGTGAGTTAGTAGGTGCTGGCTAAGTGTAAAGGAAAGACTTGCATAGTCTGTTGCTACAAACTGATGTACTGAAGAAGAGATGTGCCATTGCTAAAGGTTATCGCTTGCATTTTGAATAAACATCACACAGAGATTGTGTGCTGAACTTGAAGTTCAGTGTCCGGTCCATCTGTTATCCCACAACCCCTCCACATCTGGCAGTCAGGGGATAAACAGCACTAACTGCAAAATGAATTCTGTCCATCCAGAATGGCCATTCCAGCACAAAGAGTGGGCATGCCAGCAACTGGGTAGTCATTCTGGCACACAGGGCTGGCATTCTCATCCACAAGATGAGTATTCAGTCCCCCAGAGAGGCCATTTTGGCACACAAGGTGGGCATTCCAGCACAAAGGGTGGGCATCTCTTCTCCAAGATGAGCATTTCATCTCCCAGAGTGGCAATTATGGTACACAGGGTGGGCATTCTGGCAAATGAGTGAGCATTCTGACCCCCAGGATGGGTATTCCAGGCCCTGGGATGGGCATTCCTGTCCAAGTGGTTATTCCAGCCCTCTTGATTGGTACACTGACCCCCAGAGTGGGCATTCAGGCCTCTAGGGTGGGCATTCTGGCAGACAAGGTGTGCATTCCAGCATACGGGGGTGGGCACTGTCGCATTTAAAGTAAGCTTTCAGGCACACTGGGCTGGTATTCAGGCCCCCAGGTTGGGTTTTCTGACCACAGGGTAGTCATTTCAGCACACGGGGTTGGCATTCTAGCACCCAAGATGAGAATTCTGTCTCCCAGAGGTGCCAGTCTGGCATACAGGGTGGGCATTTTGACTCCCCATGTAGACATTCCAGCACATGGTTTGGGCATTCTGGCCACAAGGTAGTCATTGCGGCACAAAGGGTGAGCATAATGACACCCAAGATGGACATTCCAGTCCTCACTAGGTAATTTTGGTCCCCCTGTTTGGCATTTTAATACAAAAGGTGGACACTGTGCCATTTGAAGTGAACATTCTGGCACACAGGATGGCTACAGTGTCCTTTAAGGCAACATGCCATCTCCCAGGGTGGGCACTGCAGTGCCAAAAGTGGGTATTCTAGCATAGAGGGTGGACATACTGCCCCCAGGGTACCATTCCAGCGCTCATGATGGCACTTCTGGATAGTGGGTGGTCATTCCAGTTAGTGGGTGGTCATGCTTGCTCTCAGGGTGGCCATTCCAGCCAGTGGGTGGTCATTCTGACTGTCATGGTAGCTACTCAAACTCTAGGGAAAGCATTCTGGCCTCCATGATCAACACTCTGAGCCCCAGGTTGGGCATTCCGAGCCCTTGGAAGAGTATTCTGAAAAACAAGGTTTACTCTGTTTGCCGAAATGCCCTTCCTGTGTGCCAGAATGCTCATTTGGGCCAAGACTGGACATTCTGGGAGGCATGGCCAGCAGTGAAGCTGTGAACAGCCTTTTTGCACAGCTCTGCAGACAGAAGTGGATTACTGAATAAAAATATCTTCTAAAAGCAACATTTCTGATTTAAAGATCAATGGCAACCATTTTACACATTGTTAAAAAAAAAAAAAAAGCCTGAATTCAAGTCCCTGTGTCACAAGTAGTGTTTCCTGAAAATGTCATGCTATTTGGTTTTGTGATTTTTCTTTAAATCAGCATTTGTCAGCATTATTCTGCACTGACTGGAAAGGACAGGACACAGTTAGTAAAAAAACATGGACAGCAAACAATTAATTCTACAGACTGCTCTAATTAGGAAGTTTACAGCTCTTCAGTCAAGCAGGGACTTGCACTGCTGTAGCAGTAGCTTAGTCCAATATGATGTCATCACTCTCCAAGACTCAATCAGAAGGACAGAAACAGCTTGTTTCCAGTTTGTGCAGAACAAGTTAACAAATGCTGATTTAAAGACAGCCTCAAAACCGAATAGCGTGGCATTTTCAGGAAACACTACTCATGACACAGGGACTTGAATTCAGGCTTTTAACAATGTGTAAAATGGTTACCATTAATCTTTAACATAACAAAAGAGCATTCAACTTTCGGCAGAACTAACATTTTTTTTTTTTTAGTTTTATAAGCCACAGATCAAAGCTATGGTATGTGGAAATAAAGTGATAGCCAGCACAGAGGGAGCCCACAACACCGTTAATGCTCTGAGTGATTCAGAGCCTGGACTGTACAATGGAGTAGTTCTCTTCTCAATTTAAAATTGTTTGACACAAAAGTTAGAACACTGGTGGAGGACAGGAAAGGAGCTGCTATGAATGCTGAGAAAATCCTGGAAGTTACAACAGGCTTAACTAAGGAGAATAGCTTGCTATGCAGATGGTCAGAGAATCTAGAAAATGCTGTTCAGGCTACCTATATTCAGTTCTTGGGTTTACCAGAGGATATTGTGAGAGAAAATCCAAAAGCTTTCTTGACAGACTGGTTCAAAACTTTGCTGCACCTCGAAGAGGACTCTGAAGTACAAAGAGTCTACAGAATTTCCCAATGTGGTGGCAGGCCCTGAGTAGCTATGGGAGACCTGATTCCTCAGACCATCTTGATGGAGTTTCATACATCAATGGAGAGGGACTTAATTTTACAGAGTGCAAAAAACCTCAGCCCTCTTCAATGGCAGAACACTAGACAGCATCTATTTCCAAACCTAAGCTATGCCACCCGGATGCTGTGGAAGAGTTTTTATGGGGTTTTGGGCTCACCTTCACATTCTCACAGTGCACCATGTCCTGCTGATTCTGGCCAGCTAAAAGATCGCGTATGGAGATAAGGCCATTCCAATTTATGGATGCAGCGGAGGCTGGCAAACTGTTAAACAAAATAGATTTCAATTTTTGGTCCAGGGAGATGACTCTGATCCTGAGGGCGAGGAAGATGCCTTACTACAGAGACTATGGAAGGTTAAGGTGGTTTGGAAGCTACTACAGGAGAGGCATTAGTTTTGGGACAATCCATATTAGCTGTTGGGGTACTTTGCAACTCTAAGCCAGGGTTGCATGTTTTTGTTATAAACAACTGTTATTTCTGCAATGGTGGTACTGCAACGACTTCCTGCGGCTGTTAACATGGCATCTAATAGGGCAGATGAACTGCCTCTAGTGGTGCTCCCCAATCCCCCTTCTTCTATCACTCTTTTCACACCTTAACTCCACCATGAGGCACATAAACCATCTGCACACTGATTTTCTTTCTTTGGCTGAAATTTATTTGGGAATGGAACATACATTTAGTTTCAGCACAAAAATAGAGTGAAACCATTTTTTCTTTTTCTCAATAACCATGCTGGTTGCTAGAATGTTTTAAAAGCTATAAGCATCCTGTATAGACCTGTCTGAAATATTGAGAGCCCCTACGGTCTTATTGAAGTTGTTTTCATATATGGTCTGTAGGGATGTAATAGCTGTAGTACAAATATTGTTCGAATAATAATGTTTTATCATATTCTGCTTTAGAAATGTAGTTTACTTAATGTTTCAACGTTCTGCTATGTGTGGGTTCCATGCAGGAGCATAATCATTTGTAATTCCTTATCCATGAAGTCAGTATGGTGTGATAACTAACCTTTTAACAAGGTGATTGATAATTACTAGGACATTTTTATAATCCCTGCTCATGGCCGCAGTGGCTAATTTTAAGGAAAGTCGCATTATATAGACTTCAATGTTGGGACTGGCTATATTAACCAAAATAATTCTTTCATAACCTATTGTTGCATAAATACTAATACCCCCACCCGTCGTATCCCTTTACAGGAGTGATCTTTAACTGATAATACTGTTACAATGTTGTGCATGTTTGTTTCAAATTTATCAACTAGATATGTCTGGTTGTAGGCAACATATGTAATGTGCTTTACTTAAATTTAATAAAACTAAAAAAAAAAAAAAGAAGAGTGGCCGGGATATTCTGCCACCAAGGTTGGCATTCTGTCCATGCCCAGGGAGACTATCATTTCAGCACTCAAGGTGGCAATTCTGGACAGTGGATGGTCATTCTGGCCCTCAGGATAGCCATACTGACTAGAGGGTGGTCATGCTGGTCCAATGAGATGGTCATTCTGGCAATGGAAAGCATTCAAGCCATGACGGGCATTCTGGCTCCTACGGTGAGTGTTCTAGCTTGGAATGAATGGGCATTTATGCTCCCATATTGGCCACTTTTACCCCCATAGTGGGCATTCTGGGTCCTAGGATGAGCATTTCAGCATACAGGATAAGCATTCCAGACCCCAAGATGGCTATCCTGGTGCACAAGGTGAGCATGCTGGCCCCAAGGAAAGGCATTCTGGCCATAAGGATGGACACCGTGCCCCTTGGATTGAGCATTTTGGCACACAAGGTGAGTATTCTGGCCTTTAGGTTGAACATTAAACCTAGTGGGTGGCAATTCCTAACAGTTAGTGGTCATTCTGGCCCTCAGGGAGGCAACTGCAACTATTGGATGGTCATGATAACCTCCTGGATGGCCATTCCAGTCAGTGGTTGGTCATTCTGGCAGTCAGGGCAGCCATTCTGACCTTAGGGAAGCATTACGCTCCAATAATGGGTATTCTAGCCATCAGGGTGTTCATTTCATTTCATTTTGGACTGGGCAGAGTGGGCATTCAGACCTCCAAACTGTACACTTTGGCTCTTAGGATGGGGATTCAGAGCCCTAGGATGAGCATTACAGCACATAGGGAGGGTATTCCGATCCCCAGAGTGGGCATACACAGCTGACATTCTGCAATGGGCATTCAAACCCCTAGGGTGACCATTTCAGTACTCAGAATGGCAAGTCTGGATAGTGGGTGGTCATTCTAACAATCAGGATGGTTACACTGGCTAGGGGGAGGTAATGAAGGTCCTCAGGGTGGCCATTCCAGATAGTGGGTAGTCATTCTGGCTGTTAAAAGTGGTCACTGTGACCCTATGGAAAGCACTCCTGTCCCATGATGGGTACCCACCCTCACAGTGGTCATTTCAGCCCAGTCAGAGTGGGCATTCAGGCCCCCCGGGTGGCACTCTAGGCCCTAGAATGAGCATCCCAGTCCCATGGTGGGTATTTCAGTGCACAAGGTGAGCATTTTTGCCCACAGATGGACATTCTGGCCCCCAGGGTAGCCATTCCTGCACCCAGGATGGGAATTCTGGCACACAAGGTGGGCATTCTGTGGCCCCCAGGCTGAAAATTCCAGCTACTGGGTGGAAATTCCTGAAAGTGGATGGTCATTCTGACCTTTAAGATACCCTTTTCAGCTAGTTGGTGATCATGCTGGTCTGCAGATTGGCCATTCCATCATGTGAGGTCACTCTGCCCATTAGGTTAACCATTTTGACCCTAGGAAGGACACTCTGGTCCCCATGATGAGTATTCCATCTCTCAAGATGGGTATTTCATTCCCCAAGGAAGGCAGTCCAGCCCCCAAAGTATGCATTTAGGTCCTAGAGTGGACACTGCTGGTCGACCTGGGGGGGCATTCCAGCCCTCAGGGTGGCCATTCTGGTGCACAGGGTGGGAACTGTGCCCTTTTGTGGTGGCCATTCCAGTTAGTAGGTAGTCATGCTGGCCCTCAAGGTGGTCATTCCAGCCAGTGCATGGCCATTCTGCCTGTCAGGGCAGTCACTGTCGCCATCAGTGTGGCCACTCTGACCCAAACGATGGGTATTCCAGCTCCTTGGGTGAGCATTCAGGACCCCGGGGTGGGTACCTTTGTTCCAAAGGTGGGCATTTCGGGCACTTGGATGAGCATTCTGATACACATAGGTAAGCATTTCTGGAAACAAGGTGAGTGTTTTGGCTCCGAGTAGCTGGTCTGGTCCTTGTGTGGAGATTTTGCCCCTGGGGCGGGCATTCTGGCATACAGGGTGGGCATTCTGCCCCCTAGGGTTACTATTTCAGCACTGAGGGCAGTAGTTCAAGACAGTGGATGTCAGTCATTCTGAACCTCAGGGTGGTCATTCTAGCTGCCAGGGTGACCATCCTGAACTTGAAGATACATTCCAGTCCCCATGATGCATATTCTGCAGGGTATTAAATAGCTGGTAAAGCTTAGCAAAACACTATGCAAAACCAGGGGTGATGCTCACCATTTTCAGAAATGCATAGCAGTAGACTACTAACCATTTCTTTGAGCAAGTCCATGGCACCGTTAGACAACATAAATAAAACTACATATTTTTTTATTTTGCTAATCATTCTGTAAATGTTGCTAATCATTCTATGCCAAGTGCTATGCATTTTAAAAGCTAATTAGCACTTTCACTCATAAAACTGCTAATCAGTTTTTTCAGTTTATAAAACTCTGTTCTGGCAACTAGGGTGAGCACTCAGGCCCAACCAGAATGGGCACACTCATACACAAAGAGTGGGCAGTTTGCCTCAGGGTGGGCATTCTAGATCATTGGATGAGCATTCTGATACAAAGGGTAGGAATTCTGGCCCCCAAGGTGGAGCATACAGCTTTTTATAACACAGCATTTTACAACATATGGTGGGCATTCTGGCCCCCATGGCGATCATTCCAGCACTCAGGATGTCAATTCTGGACAGTCTGTGGTCATTCTAGTCCTCATAGTGGTCTTTTCAGCTAGTTGGTGGTCATTTTGGGTGTCAGGGTGACCATTCTGGACCTAGTGAAAGCATTCTGGTCCCCAGAACGGGCAATCTGACCCTCAAGGTGAGAATTTCAGGTCCTAGGACAAGCATTCTGGCCCACAGGGTGAGCATTCTGGCACACATTTTGGACCCTGGATCGGCATTCCAGCCACTAGGATGGGCATTCTGGCCCCCAGGGTAGCCATTTTGGCAGACTTACTGGGTACTGTGCCCCTTGGGGTGGGCATTTCAACAAACAGGGTTGGCACTCTGGCCCTATGGGTTGTCAAAGCAGCTAGTGGGTAGTCATGCAGGTCTCCACGGTGGCCAATCCAGCAAGTGGGTGCTCATTCTGGTCATTACAGTAGCCATCCCGACCCTAAGGAGGACATTCTGTCCTCCATGATAAGTATTCCAACCCCCCTGAGGGGTTATTACTTTTCCCAAAGTGGGTATTCTGACCCCTAAAGTATGCATTCAGGCCCTACAGTAGGCACTCAGGCCCCATTAAGATAGGCATTCCAACCCCAGAGTTGGCATTCTGGCTTGTACAGTGGCCATTCCAGCTAATGGGTGGTCTTCTTGGTTCTCAGTTTTGTCATTCCAACCAGTGGGTGATCACTCTAGCTATCTGGGTGGTCACTCAGACCCAAGGGAAAGCATTCTGGCCCCAATGATGGGTATTCCAGTAGCCAGGGTGGGCATTCTAGGCCCTTGGAAGAGCATCCTGGCACACAGGGTGGGCATTCCAGCATTCAAGGTGAGCATTCTGGCCCCCAGGGTGGGCATTCCAGTCCTCAGGGTGAGGCATATAGGGCAATCATTCTGCGACAAGGTGGCCATTCCAGCCTTCAGTGTGGTCTTTCTGGCTACAGTATGGTCACTGTGGCTATCAGGGTGGCCATTCCAACCCTAAGGAGGGCATTCTGGCCCAGAGAGTGGACTTTCTGGTCCCCAGAATGAGCATTCTGGCCCTCTGAATGGGTATTCAAAGCCACAGAGTGAGCATTATGTCCCCCAAGTCAGCATTTTGATAGACACTGTGGGCATTGCACCACTGTGTAGGCATTCCAACATGCAGGGTGGGCAGTCTGACCCCCAGGGTGGGCATTCTGGCACATTGGAAGGGCACTGCAGCACATGGGGTTGGCATGGTGCCCCTTAGGATGGATATCCTGCCCCCCAGTGGGATAGTCAGCCCTAGGATGGACATTTTGTTCCCGAGCAGGCATTCTAGCATTTAAGGTAAACATTCCAGCACACAAGGTGGACATTCTGGTTCTTAGAGTGGGCATTCAGGCACACCGAGTGGGTACTCTAGCCACCAGAGTAAGGATTCCAGCACCCAGGCTGATTACTGCATCCCTATGGGTTGACATTACAGTTTCAGACGGCATTCTTGCCCTAGGGCTGGCATTTTGCCCCCAGGGTGGACATTCCTGCACAGAAGGTAGGTATTGCATACTGTATTGCCATCTGTGACACATTGGCACTTAATGGGAGTGAGAAAAAAAGGCTTAAAAAAAAAAATAACCAGGGCCAATAGCCACAACAATTCAGATGCTACTGTGCATTTTATTCTTTAGACATAGATATATTGCACAAACTGGCCTGTACTAGTAAAGATATATTTACTACTTCACAGATCCAAGGCATAGTTGAAATCTGATTAGAGCACTTGATGCATTCTAAGTTTCATGTATACTGACTACAACAATATAATAGGAGTGCAAGTTATACCAGCATCATACAGTAGCAGTATTGGTTCAGAACTGTGCCTGCAAAAAATATGCATTTAATTGTAGCAGAAATTTATGCTGGCAGATGGCCAAAAACCTCAATGCTTCACCCAGCAAGGGCTTCATCAGGGGGTCAGCGCACAGGGTGGGTATTCTGGGCCCCAGAGTGGCCATGCTAGCTCTCTGGGTGCTGCAAACTAAGTTTCAGGGGATTTATTCCCACCCTCAGGTGATACATGTAGCATGAATCTGCACAGATAATTTGCTGGTCACTCCTTGCCCTCTTAAGGAGACAAGACTCTGGGTATAGAAGAAGTGATACCAGATATATCTGCACTTGATTTTTATCATAATACTGCCTATGCT
Source organism: Neoceratodus forsteri (assembly GCA_016271365.2). Taxonomy (NCBI): domain Eukaryota; kingdom Metazoa; phylum Chordata; order Ceratodontiformes; family Ceratodontidae; genus Neoceratodus; species Neoceratodus forsteri. The sequence goes on along the minus strand of CM057454.1, from coordinate 405,300,434 downwards.
CACCTTTTGCTTCATTATGTAGCCCCTCTTGTGGTTAACTCTAGCAATATGTGGTCTCTATGCTCTACCTTAATATTTGGCCTTACTGTTGCAGGTCTTTTGATTGCTACTGACCTATTAGTCCCTGTCCCCAAGCTCATGCCTATGTGCCCCTCTCAACTATACCTCAGGAATTTCAGTTCTCCAACATATTGGTTGTCTCCGCCTCGTACCAGTTCCCTAGGTGGGGTCTCTGACCTAAGTTGCTAGGTATGATCCTGTCACTTACGTAAGTTCAAACTCTACTCTCTCACCACACGAAACCCTTGCTGGTGGCCTATACCAGCTATGGCTCCTATCTCCTTAACTCTGGCCGGGGATACTGAAACCAATCCTGGACCACAGAGTAATCCTGGCTCCAACAGCCCTTCACCTTAGTTTAACTCAAAAGGTATTAGGGGCTGGCAGTATGGCCTAGAGACTAGAGTAATGAGCTGTGAATGAGCCTGGTGCATCCAGCAGACAGACCTGGGTTTGATTCCCACACCCTCCACTTGCATACTGTGTGACTGAGCAAGTCACTTAACCTCCCCAGTGCTCCCGGGTCGCCCCTGAAAACAGGCACCTCTAGTGTCTAGTGGGCCTTACCTGGTTCACAAAGAATAAAATAAAATATAAAAAAAAGGTAGTTCACCTTAATATAAGGAGCCTTATGGGCTATGGCTAAGTTTCCTGAACTTGAAGCCTGGGTCACTCATTATGGTCCTGCTATCCTAGGCGTCACTGAAACCTGGCTAAAACCTTCCGTCCCTGGTACAATATGTTCCCTAGCAGGATATGAACTGCTGATAGCTGACCAGCCCTCCTCTGAAAGGGGCGGAGGCACTGTCATCTATTACAAGGCCCGCCTACATGTAAATGCTCTGCCTGGTGTCTCCCTTCCCACCTGAGAAGTCCTTCACTCCCTTCTTGTACTGGGGGATACAAAGAAAAGCCCACCTCTCACAATAGATTGTTGACTCAACTAGACCTTCCTGCAAAGGAGATCATCATTCTCCCATCGACTGGGTAATGTCTGACAGGAAGGACAGAATCACAGCTGCAGGATTAGGAACCCTTGTTGATGCCATCAGCGATCACTCCCCAGTTTACTGCCTTTAGAATTCATGTCCTCCCTCCTGTCCTCTTAAGGAGATAACCCTTCAGGATTACTCTGCTCTTGACTCTGGCGCCTTTCTTGATGATTTTGGCCTCGTAGACTGGTCTCTGCTGCACTACATCAAGGATATGATGGGACAGTGAAAAAGCAGGGATACTGAACAAATATTTCTGCTCAGTATTCACAAAAGAGGAGGGGGAAGTGCCTAATCCAATTAACAGAAGCGGTCTTGATAGGGGGGTCGATCCCGGTCCTTTCACAGAAGAAAGGGTTCTGCAAGAACTCCTAAAACTGAAGGTGGACAAAGCAATGGGTCCTGATGGAATTCACCCCAGAATTCTAAAAGAATTAAGGAGGAACTAGTGAAACCACTGGCTACTCTTTTAATAAATCATGGGAGGATGGTGTGGTACCGAGGAATGGAGGAAGGCGGATGTGATTCCCTTCACAAAAGTGGGACCAAGACAGAGGCAGAAAACTACAGACCTGTCAGTCTGACCTCTGTGGTAGGGAAAGTGATGGAGTCACTTCTGAAGGAAAGAATAGTTGAGTACCTAGAGGCCAGTGGGGCACAGGACCCAAGGCAGCATGGGTTCTGGCCAGGAAGGTCATGTCAGGCAGATCTAATAGATTTCTTTGACTGGGTGACCAAAGTAGTAGACCAGGGAGGGGCTGTGGACATGGCCTACCTAGACTTTAGCAAGGCATCTGACACAGTCCCACAAAAGATTAATAGTCAAATTAACCAGCCTGGGAGTGTCCCAGGGTGGTAGCCTGGTAAAACATTGGCTGCACAACAGGACACAGAAGGTAATTGTAAATGGAGTCCACTCTGAAGAAAGAGGGGTTACTAGTGGGGTACCGCAGGGTTCAGTATTGGGTCCAGTCCTTTTTAATGTCTTCATCAGTGACATTGCAGAGGGACTGGAAGGAAAAGTATGCCTTTTTGCAGATGACAGAAAGATCTGCAACAGGGTTGATACACAAGGAGGCGTGGAAAGGATGAGAAGGGACTTGGCAAGGTTGGAGGAATTGTCAGAAGTATGGCAGCTAGGATTCAGTGCAAAATAATGCACCTGGGAAACAAGAACCCAGGGGAAGAATACACAATGGGGGGTAGTAACAACAACAAAAAAGGAAAGGGAACTGGGGTGATCATATCAGATGACCTTAAGGTTAGCAAGCAATGTGAGAAGGCAGTAGGGAGGGCTGGGGTCTACTGGGATGCATAGGAGAGGCATCAGCAGCAGAAACAGGAAGTTGTTATCCTCTGTACAGACAGTTGGTGAGACCCCATCTGAGTACTGTGTCCAGTTCTGGAGACCCCATCTCCGCAAGGATATAGACAGGATAGAGGCAGTCCAGAGGGCAACTAAAATGGTGCAGGGTCTGCAAGAGAAGCCGATGAGGAGAGACTAAAGGAGCTTAATATGTATACCCTTGAGGAAAGAATGGAGAGGGGGACATGACAGAAACTTTTAAGTACCTCAGTGAAATCAACAAAGTCCAAGAGGGTAGCATCTTTCAGAAAAAGGCATGCAAGAACAAGGGACACAATTTGAAGATAGAAGGGCGGTTCAGGGGCAATGTGAGGAAGTATTATTTCACAGAGAGGGTAGTGGATGCATGGAACAGCCTTCCTGAGGAGGTTGTGGGGTCTAAAACTATGGGAGAATTCAAGAATGCATGGGACAGACATAAGGCAATTCTTGTGGGGGGTAGGAAGAAATAGGCTGTTGGTTAACTAGGATCTGCGGCCTATCCTGTAGGTAGGGAAATGGGCAGACTAGGTGGGCCAAGCGGTCCTTATCTGCCATCAAAGTCTATGTTTCTATGTTCCTAAGTCTTTGCTGACTTCCCCTCCACCTTACTATCCCTCCAGTACAACCATATTCCCCTAATAAGGCATTGGGTGAGGGGTAAATCCACACAGTGGCTGCATAGTCCCCTGCTATTTTTAAGGCCTGGAGTAAGTGGCAAAATTTCAATCCATGTCACTTCAATCAGACTGGTTAGCTTATCAGGCTCTGAGGAATGCCTGCAAAGAAGAAACCTAGACAGCTAAAAGTAAATACTGCAGGGAGCTCCTGCATGCTTCTGCTAGGGACTCCAAGAGTTTCTGGACCCACATCTCTGACGTGGAGTCTTTGTAAAACAGCCTCGGCTCAAAGGTATATTTGTAATCCTAGATTCAAATAAATAAAATAAATAAAACATCAAGGGGCTCAAGTGGAACAGTATAAGTCCAACCACATCTGACATGACCATCAAAAACTCTAACTGTAACAACCCAGGCCCACATATTCAAAGCAGATGCGTGGCACAAAATGGAGATGCATGGCACAGCTTGTAAAATGCGCGTGAGCGCCATATTCAAAAGGGTGAAATGCAGCACGCATGTCGGAATGTGCGGTAGTGCCGATGTAATGTATGTGGTGCAGAAAAAGGGGGCGGATACCTGAATACATCGCGCATGTGTATATGCAGCCGAAATGAGTGGCGCATGTGCCGTGCATCCCAAAATTGTGCTGCACAAAGTTGGGAGTAAAAGGGCAAGCCATAAACCGGCCAGCCACCTAGACACAATGGCTGGCCAGCTTTTCATATGGAAGCAGTGATGGCTGATGTGAGGAGATGGGGAGAACTGCAACATAGCCGTGGAAGGGCCCATAGACGGTATGCCCAACAGAGAAGGTACCTTCCCTGTGTCACATTCGAACAGCTCAGTGATATGGACATCGTGGGCCAGTTAACGGCTCAACAGGGCAATTCTGAGTCAACTCTGTGAGCTGATCCATGAAAATCTGCGGCACCCACACAAAGAAGTCACGCCATGACGGTGAAGACAAAGGTGACAGCAGCGCTGTACCTGGTCTCCAAGGGCACCTTCCAGATACTGGTGGGTGACACCACTGGCATCATCCTGTTGGCCACATCCCATCTCCTCACACAGTTCCTCACCGCTCTGCTGCCCCATGCTAGTGAGTTCATATAACTCCCTAGCACACCAGCAGGGTGGACAGAAACAATGCAGCACTTCCACAGGGTTGCACAACTACTGGGCATGCTAGGAGCCATTGACTGCACCCACATGGCCATCAGAGCACCACCTGGTGGGGACAAGGATGTGTATATGAACAGGAAGAGGTACTACTCCATAAACTGCCAGGTGGTGTGCAATGTCAGAGGGTACATCACAAATGTCTGTGCCTGCTGCCCTGGGAGTGCACACGATGCCTATGTCTGGTATCAGTCGTCCCTGTGCCACCGCTTCGAGTCTGGGGAGATACCCAGTGGCCATCTTGTAGGCGAGTGAAAAACAACCACAAACAAAGTGCCCACATGGCAGCATAGTGCAGTGATGGTGGCTGTACAGGCCGTGGTCCTGCAGAAATATGCAGCCGCAATGGCTGACAGCCATATGACACACAGGATGGGGCAAGGGAGGCACAGAGGGAACTGGTATACGACTGACACTGAACAGATGTTGAATACCACTATGGGAGGGTGTACACATGATGGACTGCAACAGGCACAGGCAACAGGGGTGCTGCTAGCCATTAGGGGCCTGTGGCAACATGTGAGGGGTAGAGAACTGCGACACACTGGAAGGGGGTAGTGCCGTGTGGCACAACCAGGCAGCGGTCTAGCTGTGCCACACAGACCAAATGCCATGCAGGTCACAGTGGTAGTGATATTGGACAAACAACAGCTGGGAAAGTGCCACAGAGGTGTGCGTGGGTGTATGCAACTGGGACATAGTGTTCGGTGTAATGTGCCGATGGTGTCGACCAGCTAAAACAGGGTGTGGTGGAGTGCAGAATGCCATGGATGTGTACTGCAGACTAACATATCTCCTCCTCCTTCCACTCAGGAGACAGCGCATACCCCTTCCGGCCAAGAATGTTCACCCCAATACTGCAGCACATGTCCAAGGCAGAGGAGAGGTACAATGAGGCACACACTGCGAGACAGAACTTCATAGAGCGTGTGTTCGGCATGCTGAAGATGAGATTCTGATGCCTGAACAGGTCCAGGGGTGCCCTACAGTATAGCCCTGACAAGGCCTGTAGCATATTCCTGGTCTGTTGCATGCTACACAACATGGCCATTGACTGTGGAATAGTTTTCCAGGTCCCGGAGGGCGACAGTGCGGAGGACGAGAGCCACAGGATGAGGGTGAGCATCTACTACAAGACAAGAGGGACCCAAGATTGGCCCTGAGAGGATGGTGGCACAGGGACACCATTGTACAGGAGCATTTTGGACTCTGAAGGTGAGTAATGCAGTCATCTGTGATACTGCAGGCATGCACACAGGCACAGTATATGTGGGAATACGGTGCACCCAACGGCGATGTACAATGTGAACCGGTCGGCCCTTTGTAATGTGCAGACAGGTGTGCTGAGGCCGCATGCACATGTCCACAGGAGGGACATCAAAGGCAAGGATGCACAGAGGTAGCTGAAGTGCACTGGCATGGGTCAGAGAAAGACCACTGGCACATACCCACAGTGGCTAGCCACAGGTGCAATCATCACACCCATGGCAGTCCCACAACACTATGGCCCTCATCCATGTCCCGGATGCCATCCAAACGGTGTGACAATGCCACAAGGGTGGGTAGGCAGAGCACTGTGGTCACAGGGTGTGGACAGTGCACAGACATAGGAACTACAGGGCAGATGGCACCCCAACAGCAGCAGTGTGGCATCCTGGGCAGGACAAAAGAGCCCCAGACACCTCAGGGTGTACACATGTGGCTGCCACGGATACATACATGACCACGCCCTACAGGCACGGGTGACTACAAAGAGGATCCCAGGGCCAAATGTGGCGAGGCCTACACCCCTGAGGGGTTGACCCACATGACCATGAATGGCTACCTGTCAAGTTGCATGTGGAGAACTGAACACTGTAGCCAGGGGTGAGTTGGGGTCTAAGGGCAGGGGATGGGGTGCTACGGGCACTGCAGCTGCAGTGTGGTGTTCAGGGGTGCTGGTGTTGTACAGCACCCACATATAGCCAATGCTGCACCCTCCCGTATAGCCTACACAACACTAGCAAAGCCTGCAGTAATGTCAGCGCGTAACAGACAAAATTATCTATAATCTCCACATGGCAGACAGTAGCCCACTCCTCATGTAGGCATAACTGCACCTGCAACCCCTGCACAGAATCATGGAGTGCCACATGGCTCACCACGGAAGCCCTCAGTAGCCTCATGTGTTCCGGTAGCTCATTGGCCGGGGCCGGGTGTGGTTATGGGGGGGGGGAGGCCGCAGAACCCGGGGGGTAGATGGCCTGCCATGTGACTATTACATCATCTGGTTCCCCCATGGCTGGTCACTGGGGAGGTGGGGATGTGGTGCATGCATCCATATTGCGCACTGGTGGTGCCTGAACCCACAGCTGGTCAGGCTGTGGCTGGTCACCTGTTCCAAGTTGCTAGGCAGCAGTGCCCCTCGTCTGCACCACATTAGGCCACAATGATGTCCTCCACCTGTGTTGTGGCTGACTGCAAGCTGTGGCCCCCTGCTGCACATGTGACAGACCTGGATGGCTGCAGCGTGTGGGGAATCCATCCGGGCCACAAGAGACAATGTCAGGAATGATACTGTTGATCTGTGTGAAGTCATTGTCCTCAGTGTCCGTTGTGAGCACGTCAAGAGCTGTGAGAAGTGCCTCGGCTGTCAGGGAGATGGTATCATCATCGTCATCATCATCATCACTACCACCACGACTAACACAGTTCTCCCCCCTCTGTGTGTGCAGGTCCACAGTGGAGTAAACCATACTCGCTGCCGTCGTGGCCACAGATACATTGCCAAGCTGTGCATGTGGCTATACCTGTGGAGCTCCACCTGTCCCAAGATGTGATAGTGCTGTGGAAACAAAAGGGGAGAGCATAGTTAGGGATGCATGGCCATGGCCACAGTACCGTAACATACACAGTGAGGTGCACATGCAGGTAATAGGGGTGCAGATGGACACAAGGCAGGCATTGTAGGATGCACACAGATGGACTGGCATGCACACCCATACAGTGCTACACATACATGCCACACACAGACAGTTGACAACACATGCAGGACCAGACATGACCTGTAACATGCATACTCACAGTGCAGCGACGACTGACCACCCATTTCAAATCTCCCACTGGGAATGCCTCCCACAGCCACATGGCTCAGGGCTTTCCGGGAGACATTCTGGAACCTGCGTTGCTGCCCTATTTGCAGGCAACTGTCAGCTCTGAGGGAGGAGGTTGCCCACCTCCAGGCTGAACTGGCAAGGACTAAGGAGGCCTCCTTCACCCAAAGAGCACCAGTTCCTCAACCACTGCCTCAGAGGTTGCCATGTGTAAAGAGCAGATGGACCACAGTAGGTTCTGGGAGGGTGAGGGTGGTGGAACAGAGGCGTAGCCCCTGGGTTGCACCTCTACACAAATCATATGTCAATCTGGAAAATCAAGGTTCCTCTATGATGACACCCTCATTGGAGACCAGATAGAATGCTGGGGACATCCACAAGGGAGACCCACAAAAGGGTGGCAAGGGACACCACAGGGGAAAGAAACAGCTTCTGATAGGGGACTCAATCGTTAGGGGTGTAGACCTGGGGAAGGGAGAGGAGAGGGAAGTAAATAGCCTGCCTGGTACCATGGCTTGGAGGGACAGGAAGCAAATCCTCAGGATTGCAGAAGCAGCATCACAGGAGAGGAAACTAGATATCATTGTCCACCTCAGGACAAATGACCTAGCTAGGCATGAGATCAGTGCAGTGCAGGATGAATTTGTGGAGTTGGGGAGGGGCCTCAGACAGGTAGCAAGCACGGTAACCTTCTCAGAGGTGCTGCCAGTCTATGGCAGGGGTGAGGCTAAGGTACTGCACACCAAGTTTAATGAATGGTTGCAAAACTGGTGCAGAGCACAGGGCTTTGGCTTCATTGGGGACTGGGGGGTCCACCGGAGAGATGAAGGTCTATACTGCCATGATGGTCTGCATCTGTCCAGGAAGGGAAACATGCTCCTAGGTGACAGGTTTAAAGGCTTCCTTGGCAAGCTTTTAAACTAGCCAAGGGGGAGGTGCTGATAGGAAACGGCAAAGTTCAAGCCTCCCCCCACAAAACATGGCAGGTAGTAGGGTAAATACTGAGGTACAGAACTTGACAGAGGGCAGGACAGGGGTAAATGGAAAAATGGACAAGGGCAATAAGAGCAGGGATGGGGTAAAAAAGGATAAAGCCAACATTAAATGGAGGGCAATGAGTACCAATGCCCGTAGTCTGGGAAACAAGCCTCCAGAGCTAGTAGCCCTGATGGAGAAGGAACACTTGGATATTGTGGCAGTCACAGAAACATGGAACATGGAGAACCATGACTGGGATGTCAACATACCAGTGAACACAATCTACAGAAGGGTCAGGGAGGTTAAAAGAGGAGGTGGAGTAGCTCTCTACATAAGGGAAGGGATCAAAGCTACAGAACTAAAAAGTAAAGGGGAGGACAAGAGGAACTCTGGGTCACCTTGGAGACAGGGAATGGCATCACAATCTGCACAGGGGTTGTATACAGACCCCCGTCTCAAGGGGAGGAAATGGACAAGAAAATGATGGAGGACATTCTCAAAATGGCTAAAAAGGGGGAGATACTGTTGATGGGGACCTGAATATGCCAGATGTTAACTGGGCGACATGGACTGCAGCCACATCCAAGAGCAGGGTCATTCTCGATGCCCTACAGGGGGCATGCCTTAGACAGCTAGTGGTGGAACCCACTCGGGAGGGAGCAATATTAGACCTGGTACTCTCAAATGGAGAGAGGATCACAAATTTAGAAGTCAGTAGACATCTGGGAACAAGCGACCACTGCACAGTGTGCTTCACAATAAACACAACCATGGAGTCAAGCCATACATAGACAAGGATACTGGACTTTAGAAGGGATGACTTTGGCATAATGGGTGAATACCTGAGGAATGCATTAGCAAATGGCCAGAAAGGAGGGGTGGAAGAACAATGGAGAAAAATCAAAACTGCCATCATGGAGGCAACAAGCCTTTGTGTAAAACAAATAAAGAAAACAAAGTGGAATTAAAAAACGCTATGGTTCTCAAAAGAGGTGTCAGGGAAGGTTAAGGAGAAAAAGGTTGCATTCAAAAAGTATAAGGAATCACAGACGGAGCACGACAGGGAACTGTATCAATTAAAGCAGAAAGAAGTGGGAAGGCAGTCAAAAAGCAAAGGCCCAAACCAAGGAAAAGATAGCCAACTCAGCTAAGAAGGGATAAAACCTTTTATAGGTACATTAGGGAGCATAGAAAGGTTAAGGGAGGGATAGTGAAGATTAATAAAGGAGAGGGGAGGTGGGCAGAGGGAGACAGTGAAAAGGCAGATACACTGAATGAATACTTTTGCTCAGTATTCACAAAAGAAGAAGAGGAGTTACCTAAACCAAACAGTAGAAGCACTCTGGATAGTGGGGTTGACGCCAGTCCATTTACAGAAGAAAGAGTACTGAAAGCACTCCTAAAACTGAAGGTGGACAAAGCAATGGGGCCTGACGGGATTCACCCTGGAATCCTAAAAGAGCTAAGGGAGGACCTAGTGACACCACTAACCACACTTTTTAACAAATCATGGGAAGATGGGGTGATACCTAAGGACTGGAGGAGGGCAGATGTGATTCCCCTTCACAAAAGTGGGAGCAAGGCAGAAGCAGGAAACTACAGACCTGTTAGTTTGACCTCAGTGGTGGGGAAAATGATGGAATCACTTCTGAAAGAAAGAATTGTTGAGTACCTAGAGGCCAGTGGGGCACAGGACCCAAAACAGCATGGATTCACAGCAGGAAGGTCATGTCAGATGAATCTAATCAATTTCTTTAACTGGGTGACCAAAGTAATTGACCAGGGAGGGGCTGTGGATATGACCTACCTAGACTTTAGCAAGGCACATGACACAGTTCCACACAAAAGATTAATAATCAAGTTAGCCAGCCTGGGAGTGGGTCCCAGGGTGGTAGCCTGGGTAGCAAACTGGCTGCACAACAGGATACAGAAGGTAACAGTGAATGGAACACATTCTGAAGAAAGGAGGGGTGTTACTAGTGGAGTACCTCAGGACTCAGTACTGGGTCCAGTCCTCTTTAACGTCTTTATAGGTGACACTGCAGATGGTCTGGAAGGAAAGGTATGCCTCTTTGCAGATGACACAAAGATCTGTAACAGAGTTGATATACAAGGGGGGGGGGTAGAAAGGATGAGAAGGGACTTGGCAAGGTTGGAGGAATGGTCAGACATATGGCAACTTAGATTCAATGCAAAGAAGTGCAAAGTAATGCACCTGGGAAATAAAAATCCAGAAGAGTACACAATAGCAGAGGAGGTACTAACGACAACAATAATGGAACGGGATCTGGGTGTAGTCATATCAGATGACTATGTAAAGGTGGGTAAGCAATGTGAGAAGTCAGTAAGGAGAGCCAGGGGGATACTGGGATGCATAGGAAGGGGCATCACAAGTAGAAAAAGGAAAGTAGTTATCCCTCTATATAGACAGTTGGTGAGACCCCATCTGGAGTACTGCATGCAGTTTTGGAGACCTCATCTACGCAAGGACATAAACAGGATGGAAGCAGTCCAGAGGAGGGCAACTAAAATGGTGCAGGGTCTACATCAGAAACCATATGAAGAGAGACTGAGACAGCTTAATATGTATACCCTTGATGAAAGGAGGGACAGGGGGGACATGACAGAAACTTTTAAGTACCTCAAGGGAATCAACAAAGTCCAGGAGGGTAGCATCTTTCAGAAAAGAGATGTGAAGAACAAGGGGCACAATTTAAAGTTAGAGGGGGGACGGCTCAGGGGTAATGTGAGGAAACCCTTTTTCACGGAGAGAGTGGAGGACGCATGGAACCGCCTTCCTGGAGAGGTTGTGGGGTCTAAAACTGTGGGGGAATTCAAACATGCATGGGACAGACATAAGGCAATTATAGTGGGGGGTTGCAGGAAGTAGGCTGTTGGTTAACTAGAATCTGCAGCTTATCCAATAGGTAGGGAAATGGGCAGACTGGGTGGGCCAAGTGGTCCTTATCTGCAGTCAAAGTCTATGCTTCTATGTTTCTAGGGCTGTGGCAATGAGTGCCTCCGGCAGTGACATGACAGGAGCCGTGGAGGGGTCCGCCCCCTGTTGCCCAATGGGAAGCACAGGCCTCAGCCTGCAGCTCCTTGCAATGCTGCCAGACACCACCAATCCACTTCATGCACTCCTGTGGAGTGCAGTTGTAGACCCCTTGAGCATTCATGGCCTCTGCAACCTCCCTCCAGCCCTGTTCCCAGTCCTGTGGAGTCCCACACCTATGACCAGGGATGTCCTCCGCAACACCTAGGCCTCAACTAGGGCTTTAAGCTCAACCTTTGTAAAGTTATGATGTCATTTTCCAGATGCCATACTGGTGCTTGTGGATCAAACAGATAGAGAAGGTCCCAGCTAAAACAACATTTCCATGTTGAAATACAACCATGCACAGAACAAGGACAGACATACAGAAACATGACACAAATCCTACCTTCAAGGCTGCAGTACCTCTCGGTCACCTGTGCAGAGTAGTGGCACAGACCTGCTTATAGACAGATGGGCATGCAGATGACCTGAATACATTCCCAGTAATGAAATGCCAATATGAGGAATTGACACAGACTGTGCAATGAGGCCATTTGTATATCCTGGCTGAATACTGCAAAGATGCGTCACATGCATCTCATCTGTTATCGTGCATTTCAGTGTGCTCTGCCATATGCTATGGCGCATTTCCACAGTCAGATGCCCGATAGACGCCACAGGTTGGTACACTGCGTGGGTGCACATCAGTGAGGTCATAGGTGTTGTATTGTACAGACGTGACCGTATGGTGCACACGCGTAACAGACATCTGCGGTGTATGGGCCTTAACGTGTGTGGTACGGATGGCTGGTGTTGTGGTGGCGGGGAACTCTTCACAAGATGGCATTGCAGCGCTGCCGCGCATGTGTGGTTGCAGGGGGCACAACCTTGGTTTCCCATGTGGCAAGACGCTACCACGCATACCCAGTAATGTGCCATTGAACTCTATTGCATTGCAATGGCGCATGCGGCCAGCAGAGCACAGATGACCATGTGCCCAATCATGCTACAGGTGTGGGATGGAGGCCTGCAGAAATGTGTACTGTGCACATTACCAGCTACATTACACACGAGAATGGCATGTGCTAGCCGCAGGGCATCCATCAGCCAGTGCTCCCAGAGGTAGGAGGAGATGGAGCTGGCAAACCTGGTGGTCCACAGGGAGGGCCAGCTGTTCAGACAGGAGGAGCTGGAGGTGGCACGCTCAGAAGTGTGGGCTAACATTGCCAGTCACCTCATCAGGTGGACTGGCATACCACGGATGGGCGAACAGTGTCGCCACAGATATGGAGACCTTGGACGTCAGGACAGGGCACGCCTTGATCCCCTGCGTGCCATGGTGCGCATGGGCATGGTGCCACACCCAGATATATACGTCATGTGACTGTGCACCAATATGGTGGTTGTTATTTTAAAAGGGGTGTGGCTGTGGCAGACATTGTCCAGTGTGGACGGTGGGTATGCCATCCACAGCGGACATCGGATGTTGTACACTATGCTGCATTATGTTCTGTTGTGGTCAGCACAGTCTGGGTTCATCCCCTATAGGGTGCATGTGTACAGCAGTACAGGTCCATGTCCGTATCACTGTGGGCAACATCTGCTGACAGAAGATGGCATGGCACCATGCATGATCTGCAAATGGGTGGATGGACAGGGTATGGTGCCTGTGGTGTAAAGGCTCACAAGGAGCGACAGTGTACAGTCAGCATGCCTATGCAGAACACCTGTGCTAGCCATGGTGTAATGTGTGGCCACAGCACTGAAGCGGTATGGCTGTTGTGCAGTGTGCTGTTGCATGTCTGTCACTCACCACCGTTGCTCATATGTGCCCAAGCTTGCAGCCTGCCATGTTCAATAGGCCCCGAAACAGGACAGGGTACATGGATATGGCGTGTCCCACTGTTGGGAACCACATGTCCCTGTGCAGCATGGACCACCATGTGGTCATGCATGCCGGGGGGGCTGGCATGTGGCACGGCATGGTGTGTCGTGGTGGTCGCAGATAGTGCAACCCCATGGTTCCATGTGCCTTGAACATCCAGCCGGTGTCTATGGTGTCGCCTGTACCCATTCCTAGGACTGTCATGGTGTCACTGCCAATGCATCCAAGTAGCTGTGCTGTAGTATGTGCTGCAGTCCTGGGGCACAGTGCCAACAGGCATGGTCCTGCTGTGCTCTGTCCTGCAATGGCTTGCCTTGGCAGATGTGCAGTGCCGCACACATGTGGATGGCAGACATGGCCTTGGGGGGGCACTGGGCGGCATGGGGCATCTGGGCGGCCCACTGCCATGGCTATGCAGGCTTGTGTCTGTCCACAGCATGCTGATGGTTGGTGGTCCACCATCCCTGTGGTTACATGGTCATGACGGCGACCCTGAACAGTGCTGTTCGGCCACAGCTGCCCAACATTGGTGCCACATGGCTGCATACATTAGTGCCACATAGTCCAGTGTGGTACGTGCAAGTGGATGACAAACAAGGGTATCCATTTCATGCTGCACGGGGATGCCAACCAGGTACAGTGTCTGTCCCGTGCATTGGTTGCATGTGCCGCACACTGGTGGTGTGCCCTGGGCCATATGCCAGGCATGGCACCTGTCCCTGTGGGCCACGGTCCATCTGCCATGTAACATGCATGCACGGCACACTGTTGGGGGTCCATTGTAGTGTGTTGCTTGCCTACCATGGAGCACCTGTGTATGACATGTACCACTGCCCACTATAGTGTGTTGTTCCTGGTGAGGGGGGCATTGTACAGCCCTATATCATGCCTCTGAGGTGGTACACTGTATGCCGGCTACAGGTGGAGGTTTGTGCATTCACTTGCGGGTGTCCAGTTGTTGTTCACAAACCTGCATTTTATATGGCTGTAGTGGGGGGATGACAGGTGTAGTACTGCATGATGCTGATATAGTGCCTTTGTCATTGTGTTCCCATTGCAGACAGGGAGGCTGTCAGGCAGGCCAGGAGGGACGCCGCAGGCATGAAATGGTGAGGGAGAGCTGGTACAGACAGCAAATCGTGGCCAGGGTGTCGCTGTGCAGACCCTCAGGTGAGTCTGTACGAGTTGCTGTATGTGCCATGCCCATCACATCCAGTGTAGCCAGTGTGTGTGTGTGTGTGTGTGTGTGTGTGTGTGTGTGTGTGTGTCACCCACTGTGGCCATTATTTTTTTCATTTTTTTATTTATTAAACACTAGGATTACAAATACCTTTGAGCAGGAACTGCTCATTTACAAAAGTTCCACGTCAAAATGATGTAGGGTAACACACATACAAAGGTAAACAACAGTTACATTCTTAATATACAAAGATAACTAAACATTATATATACAGTCAACAGTGGAGAGAGACAACATAAACCAGTTAGAAATAGTTTTCAGGGTGAACTGTATATGGGATAGGAGGGAGTCAGAAGAGAGTCGGCAGGCTAAAGGGCCATTGTCGGAGGGTAGAGGTGGTTGGGAAAAGTGTGGTATGGGTGGGCTGGAGGCCTTAATGTGTGAGAGGGGGAGGCTTGTGCAAATAGAGTGAGGCAATACGGATGGTTACAGATTACCATTCGTGTGCACATGGCGCACACACACGGGGGTGCAACTATCCCATCCATCATGGCTGTCCACACCCTGATGTCCACCATGTAGGCCCATGTGCACTACCATGCCACCAACGCTGTGCACGTTTGTCCACCCCTGTGTCACATGGCATGCCCGCTGCAGCTATGTGGCTCATAGCCGTATTGTGCCACCATTCCCTCCATAGCTCCACTGCACACAGTGCTTGCAGACACATGGCGTAGGCCATGTGCCACACACTGTGTCCCATTAATGCTAGATGTATCTTGGTATGACAGACAAAAGAAGGCTATTGTCCATCAAGATTGTCTTCCACATGTGGACCATTAATTCATATTTTGATTTAGTAACCATTTATCAAGTTTATTTTTAAATATTGCTAAATTAGGTGAATCAACTATTTCTTGTGGCAATGAGTTCCATATTCTAGGAGTTCTGATGGTAAAAAAAACGTAACTTTTTGTTTTTGCTTTTTTTACTTCCAGTTGTTTATGTAGCCTAGTCACAGTTCTTCTAGTTGAATGTTATACCACATTGATCCATCAATACTTGTGATTGCAGAATTTTAAATAGTTGTAAAAGATCACCCCTTGTTCTTCTCAGATGAAGAGAGAATAGACTAGTTTTCTGAAATCTAGTAACATAATCAAGGTATGTAAGATGGGGAACAAGTTTTGTTGCCCTATGCTGGATTTGTTCTAGCCTATTTATATCTGATTTCAAATATGGGCTTCAAAATGGAGAACCATAATCAATATGTGGCCTGATATGTGACTTATACAAGGTCATGATAGTTTGTTCAGATTTGGAAATAAATGTATGGTTTATCCTGCGAAGAAGGGAGTATGTCTGATTCGCTACTTTATTACAGTGAGTTGATTAGCTACTTTATGACAGTGAGTTGAAAAGGATAACTTGTTGTTTACTAGTATCCCGAGATCTTTTTCTGAATTTGATACCCTGATAATATTATTTAAGACATAAGTTTGTTTGGGGTTATTCTTTCCAATATGCAACACTGCAAATTTAGCGACATTTAAATATATCCTATTTATGTTTGCCCATTGTTCTATTGATGCGAGGTCAGATAATGTTTTTTTATCTCATTATTAACAATACTCCCCAGTTTTGTATCATCTGCAAATTTAACTAAAGTATTTGTCGAAGAAATGTTCATGTCACTAATGAAAATGTTGAAAAGAGTAAGCCCCAGGACAGAGCCCTGAGGGACACCGCTAGTCACCCTTCTCATATCCGAGAGAGCACCATTAACCCTCACTCTCTGTGTTCGATTTCTCAACCAACTCTCTATCCATGAAACTACAGGTACAGAAAAACCCAGATGTTTAAGTTTATTCATCAGGATGAGATGTGATACTTTATCAAAAGCTTTACTGTAATCTAAAAGAATAACATCAGAGGGTATATTTGAGTTAAGACTTACGCTGATATGATTACAAAATGGAAGCAAATTAGTGGTAGTGGAAAAAACCTGATTTAAATCCATGTTGAGATATATCTGTTAAATTCAAAACTTTAATTTCTGTTTCTAAACGTGATTTAATTAATTTCTTCATAATTTTACATGGGATTGAGGTTAGACTAATTGGGCGGTAGTTTTCAACTTTAGAATGGGAACCCTGTTTGTAGATGGGAGTGACTATAGCGGTTATGTGTACTGCGCTGGGCCCATGTACACACCTGCCCATGGCTGTGTGGCTGTTTGGGTAATGGGGGATCTGCTCGGCCCATTGTGGTCTGTGGCATGCGGTTTGGGCATGCACATGCGACACCCGCAACGCACACGTGTGGTGGCAGTGGTGTGCTGTTGGCTGGTTCTGCACATTTGACATCCCGAGTGGACCCTGCAATGTCCGTGTCTGGACATGGTGACAGACCACCACCACCTACTCAGTGTACACCACGAATCTGTGGACATGTGGCAGCCAGTGCTGCCTGTCCCCATTGTGTAGTCACTGGCGTGTGTGCCCCTGCACTGCTTAACAAGCCACCTGAATGCTGTGCAACATATGCTGCCAACAACCAGTGGTCATTATCCCCCGTCACCCTTGCATACTGTATGACACAGGGGCGTCATGCAGTCAGAAATTCTGGAGGGGCACACAATCTCAAGCTCTCTAGGAGAGTCTGGGGCATGCCCCCCCACCGGGGAAAATTTTGAAAAACTGAAGTCAAATGGTGCATTTTGCTGACTTTTAGCAGTTCAGAAAGCTGTTCCCCAACAAGCTAATTGCCATAATACTGAAATAGGTTAGAGAAATGATCAATTGTTTTTGTCCTTTGTTTATTCTACTTACAGTGTTAACCTTTTGTATTATTTTTTTAAGAATTATCAGAACTTGTGCATTCTGCAAGTCTTTTATCATAAGACTCACAATATGCAAAAGTTCAGTTTTATCATATATAATCACGTAACTACTTAGTCCACTTGCAGCTGATCTATTAACTTCTAAATGATAGGAATCACCATTTCAATTTTCATTTCATTATAGTCAACTATAAATGTTATATTTGAATAATAATGACACATCATCTGTTGTTGCATTTTTTTATGTAAAACCAAATATTCATGTGCAAAAGTATAAATCCTTCCCTTTGATCCCCCTTCACAGGTTTCAGCCCACCCCCACCCCATTTAAGCCCAGCGATATCCCACTCCCCTTGGCACACAGGAAACAAGAAATGAGGTTCATTTTGCTGCATATCCCTAAGTTACATCAAAGATCCCCCAGCTCATTTCAGAATAGAAGAAGGCCTTTCAGCACAACACATAAGTAGTGAGGTTTATTTCATGGCACAGTTCTCACAGCACAGACAACCCACCCCCCTTCAGGACAGAAATGAAAATTACGTACCTACCGTAATTCTTGATCTTCTCCATTCATTACTTCCTGGGTGTAAGCCGAGGTGCGCACCCGCCACAGGCTTTTTTTTTTTTTTTTTTTTTTTAAAGCTAGTTTAACGGGCGCCGCCCCCAGACCGACGCCAAGGCCATGCGTGAGGGGCGCAGTAGCTAATTACCTCCTCCAACTCAGTTCTGTGGCGGAGAGGCAAAACTTAAATTATGGAAAAAAGAGAAAGCGAGGCAAGATAGCCAAGGGATAGCAAAGTAAGGAAGAATGAACTGAAAAAGGAATAAGCCGATGGAGAATAGACAGAGGAGAGAGAGTATATTCCTGTCCTAGAGATCGCAGGGCCTCCTTACTGGGGCGACTCTAGGAGGAGTAGATAGAAAGGGAAGGAGAAGGAATGAAGAAGAGAGAAGAAGAAGAAAGATGGGATGTTGAGGAGACCAGAATGCCCAATGAGCATAGTTAGCTGAGAGGCTTAAGGCTCAATTTAATAAGGGAGCAAGAATCCCCACTGGCAGAGCTGAAGAGAAGGTTCACCGAACCCGCTAGACAGACTAAGGAGGGCATAGTCTGTGACCTCAACATGCCATGGTCCTTGATCCTAGCCGCGGGCTCCTGGCCGGAGAGCAGGCCTTTCGTCTGGAGGACACCCGGCTAGGAAAAGGATAATTCCCAGGCAGCATGTAAGAGCTGCTCAAGGGTTTAGGAAGAAAATTTTAGCCTTTCCAGGCGGTTTGTAGATAATATAATGGAACTCAACCGGACTTGCTATGGCAAGGCAAGAGAACTAGACTGGCAAGAACCGGTCATGGTTGGCACTGCTTTTCTGCAACACTGTCCATGAGGGACCATTGAAAGGAAAAATTTCAAGACAGAGCATAACTCTTGAGCTTATGAGAGAAAACATGACCTGAGAAGCCAGGGGTTGCCTTCAAGCAGTCGGAGAGAGTTCCCTCAGTTTTAAAGAGAAGGGAAATAACCGTACCCGTTCCTCCTGCTCTGCAAGAAAAAGACAAAAAAGGGGGTTGATTCTAGGGCTTAGTAATTGATTAGCAGAATATTACGGGATCAAACTGCACAGACAGAGTCAGGCAAGGTCCCTAGGAGTGCCTCGCCAGAGAATATGGCGGAGGGATAGTCGTGTAGCTTACTCACAACTCAGCACTCCTGCAACAAAAGCCCATGAATCTTAGAGTAAATAATTGTCCTGGATTTTTTTTTTTTTTTGGAAAAACAGGAAAGGACAGAGAGATTCCCCCTTTTTTTTAGAAAATTTTTTTTTTGGAGCAAGAGGGAGGAGCGACACGGGAGGGGAGATGCCACAGAAGGAGGCCACTGAGGGATGGTGGGAGAGTCAGTAATGAATGGTGAAGATACAAGAAGATCAAGAATTACGGTAGGTGCGTAATTTCATATCTTCCTTGTCAATCTTCACCATTCATTACTTCCTGGTGAGTACTAAGCTCCTCTTCCCCAGAAGGGGAAGGGTAAAGACCCTGAGGAACAAGACCCCAGCCTCCTGTTGGTGAGAAACTGAAGGGGAAGACCCTGGCTAATTCACAGAAGCCTAAGTGGGAGAAGAGCTAGGAGGTGCCTCCGAGGACGGGGAGACGGAGAAAGCCCCTGCAAAAGTCTCCTAGCTCTAGAGGAAAAGAGACGGGTCCCCCGGAAGGCGGAGCGAATCACCCTACGCCGGGCCAGGGGTGACAACCTTGAGAGACAAAGTCATGCCGTCCGCCTAATGCAGATCGCTGTCCCCGAAGCCTGGAAGCCACCATTACGCCATAAGATGCCCTTGCCTGGTGTCTTGCCAGCTCCAGGCCTACAGCGGAGAGGGCAACAGCTTGTCTGGTTTGCTCATTATCAGGCATCGAGCTGGAGTTGAGAAAGCATCGACCACAGATGCGGTTGTAGGCAGCGTGGTGAGCCTGATGTGATGTACAAGCAGCCGCACGAGAAGAAGAGAACACTCAGCCCCAACGGTCTAACTGAAGAGAGTCCGGATCCGTTGGTGTGCGTCGCCAGGCAGCGGCGCCGGAAGGATGTCAAGGTAGACCAAACCAGAAGGGGGGTTGGGAAGGGTACCTAGAGACTCCGAGGGGGCACAATACCTACGCTGACAGTCAGCCGGGGCTGGAGAAGAAGCGGCTGGTGACTGCCAGGACCGGATAGACGCCTCCTGGAAGGGGATAGGCCAGGAAGGTACCACCAAATGTTGGGCACTGAATTCCTCAAGGAATTCACGCGTCTCCCGTTCAGTATTGTCTCTTCAAATATAGGAGATCCGAAGGTCCTCACCATCCTCGAAAGGAATCGCTGATATTCCGTGAAATCAGCATCGGAGGAGAGATGAGCAGGGGGTTCCTCCCCCTCAGAGGAGGGAGACGAGGATGATGGGGAACTGGAATGCCCAGAAGACTCCTGCGGCGGTGGGGAGAGTCAAAAGACCCGCTCATGCATATATCTAACATATGAGGGGAAGGCCGCCGCAGAACCTCTGAACTGCTCCCAGGATAACGGACCGTAGGGACCGACTGGCCCGGGAGCGGGGTGGAGGAGGAGAGATGGGAGAGGGGCACCTACGAGGAGGCAACAGATCTCTGCCAGGGCTCTGGAACTGGGAACGGAGCCTGAGCTGGCGGGTCCCGGACAGCAAACCAGGCCGCAAGGACGGAACCCTGGGGAAGCGGAGCCTGGAAGAGCCCAGGGGAGAACCTCCCTGCGCCAAGTCGGACTGCATGGATCCAGAAGGGCAGCCGCAACAACGCCACCGGAGGGCACCTAGAGCCCGGAGGAAGGGCGGTTCGGCACTCGCCCTGGCCACCCCTGAGATGGCCAAAGAAGACCGAGGGCCTGTTCCCCTGCCCTCAACCCCTCGGACTCGAGAGCCCTCCTCCTCGACTGCAGCGTTCCCACCCCTCCAGAGGGAGCAACAGCACCCCGGAGGGTAGCTGCCACCGGTCCCCCAGAGGGGGGAGCCTCCCCCTCAGTCACCCCCACACCTCCCTCCTGGGACCCATGGCCACCCCCAGCCGGGGAGCCCTCAGGAGAGGACGGAAGGGGGGACAGAGGGAGAGGCCCGCTGCGCCGCCTGGTACCTCGAGCCACAGGGGACCCCGACTCCGAAGAGTGGGGGTGCCAGGATGGGTCCACGTCCGAGTCATCGGCCTCCGAGGAGGACGAGATCAGCAGGACCTCAATGCTGGCTACCCCGGGGGTCCCAGAGGCAATGGGGCCGCGAACGGCACTGGTACCAGAGGCGGCGCCGCTCGCCCCCCGAACGCTGGCAACAGCCAGACCCGATCCCAGATCCTCCACGGCACCAGCGGGGCCAACGGCACCGCTCCCGGCATCTGAAACCGAGCCGGCGCCGTGAGGAGGTGAAATCAGGCCAATGGCGCCGCATACGGCGCGAGAATGGCGCACCGCTATGATCACGGGCGCGCGGCGGCACTGGGATCCAGCGGCGCCGCCAACGCTCGCTCGATCACGGCGCCTCAAATGGCGCCGGATCAACAGCGCCGTGAACAGCACCGCCGATCACCGGCACCGCCGGATGGTGCCAGGATCTTGGAAGCGTTTCAAAGGCGGTGTTTAGGTCCGGGGCTTCGGGTGCCTGGCCCAGAAATCGAGGGCCTCGACACTGGGAGCCTGCACCTCCGGGAGGAGGTGACTGCCGAGGCGGTGGTTGGCGCCATGCCCGGAAGGGACCGCGACGCCCCGACACTCGCAGAAGGAACCTCTCTTCGGCAAGAAGAGATGAGGAGGCCCTCTCCTCGGACCGTATAGGCCCGGAGGGATCGGGGACGGCCTAGACCCCACCTGGGAGTCCTGCGGAACGACGCCGTCCGAAATCAGCGGGCCTTGCCGAGCTTGAACGCTGGACTTCGAGGACGCCGACGGTCCATGGAAAAGCAAGCATCGCATCTAATCCATATCATGGTTGGGTCCCAGGCAACGAACACACGCCATGCGGTCCGAGACAGAGAAATGCCAGCCACAGGAGCACCGACGATAGGGGCCCGGCCCGTCTTCAAAAACGTCATTCCAGAACCGGACATAACGAAAACTATTGAGGAAAAACACAGTAGGAAACGCACTGGCGCCGCATAAATAGAAAAGGAACAGTCTTACCGGTATGGCGTCGAAGCGATACAAAATGGAGGAGTCGCCAAAACTCGCGGTTGAAAATGCTCCAGCGAAGCAAGTGCTGCCTCGACAGCTGGAGAAACAGAACTGAGTTGGAGGAGAGCAGAGCTAACGGCCGCCTCGCGCATGAGACGCCGGGTCTCGAGGGGGCGCCGCTAGAGCTAGCTTTAAAAAAAAAAAAAAGCCCTGGTGCGCCCCTCCGGCTTACACCCAGGAAGTAATGAATGGTGAAGATTGACAAGGGAAGATACAGCATATATGTTTGTTTCTTACAGCACAGCACCCCCATCCCCTACACCATCCAGCTGTCATTGCCCCCTCCATCTGTATCACATGACAACCACTTGCTCCTAGTAGCACATCTCACCCATTAGCAACCCCCAACAAGTATGTTTGTTATACTGAAAAGGTTTGGCAATTCCCAACAAAAAATAACAGAACATGTGTAATTTGCTAGAACTGAATGGCTGTGGCTAAAGCTTGAAGAGGGAAAGCAACTTATTTTACTTAAGTTTAACAAAAACAAAAGAATTATGCAGTTTTTTAATTGAAAGGCATTTTTTTGTACCCATTGTAATACCTAAGCAAAAGTATTTGGTTTTAACATTAACATTAACAATAGACCACGCTTGGAGGTGTTGCTAAATTCCAATCTGACTTCCTGTAGTCAAGTTCACATAGCCACACCTACAAAGGTATTAGGTAAGTACAATTGATAGGCTCCTCTCAATGCAACATTATTAATTCACCATACACATACCTAAGGTCAAATCACATTGACTCCAGTTACAATTTTCATTTTTTAAAATGATAAAAAATAATATCCATACAATTCTATCATTTCATTAATGGTTTGTACTGTTCCTTATTCCTTTTCCTATCAGAAATACAGAATAGCAATTATACTTCATCTGAAGATGCAATGGATATTTTATACTAACAAGGTTTCACTTGCCAAGCAGCCATCTCAAAAGAAAAGTCTTGCTGAGATCATCAGCCCTTACAGCACAGATCCTCCCCATTTTAGCTTATCACCTCCATAATGCAGCCCCACTTGCATACTGTGTAACCCTAAGCAAGTCACTTAACTTCCCTTTGCTCCCTGGTTGCACCTGTAAACAAGCTTTCAGCTTAGTGTGCCCCTCCTGGTTAAACAACTGGAAAAAAATAAAAAAAAAATAAACTTAATTTGTCATGGCAACTTACCCCGAGTGCCCCTGTGTTCACGCAATGAAGGCTGAAGTAGAGAAACTCTGCAACCCTCAAAAGTTATTTTGGATATTATACTTGCCACCCCAAAATCAGCATCTACTTAACTTTCGTTCAAGTGTTACACTACCTGTACTGAAAATTGCAAAAAAAAAAAAATTAGCACCATACAGAGTGGGATAAGCAAACTCATAAACTGAAATT
Organism: Neoceratodus forsteri; assembly: GCA_016271365.2. Taxonomy (NCBI): domain Eukaryota; kingdom Metazoa; phylum Chordata; order Ceratodontiformes; family Ceratodontidae; genus Neoceratodus; species Neoceratodus forsteri. Next base: position 405,277,115 of record CM057454.1, on the reverse strand, counting down.
GTCAGGCTCTTCAACTGAGACACCCTCTAATGTCATAGCACTCATTATACCAGAAGCCATGCCCTCATATTATTTGCCCTACAGTCAGAGAACGATCAGCCACTGGACTTGCTTGCACTTAATCTGCTGCACTAGTTCACATCCTGCTACCACTCCTCCCCTTGTCTGCAGCATTGGTTACAAATAACAAGTGGGGATTCACAAATGTTGAATAAATATGTGCTGTCACCATCAGCACAAGGATTGTCTTCCTATCTGTAGAACGGGTCACTATGATGTGTTCTGTGACGTGGTGGGTATGGTTATGGTGATTTATTACTTAACATCTAACTACACCCCCAGGACATTTACTTAAAAATAGTACAGCAAAAATCTCTTCCAAAAGATTGTGTGGCACCTGAACCAGGCTCAGACCACATGCTGGAAGCTATTAATATAATGGCGCTTTACTTCTGTATTGCAACTGTATGCAGTAATGTAAATTTGGCATTTTTTGCCTCTTATAAAATATATATTTTCTCTATACAAAGGACTAGAATGAATGGGATTTTGGACTAGCAGGTGAGAAAGCAGTGACAATAAATAATCATGAGGAAAGGCAGAGCTGGCATAAACGTGAGACTGATGCAGCAATTCCTTTACTCTTCACCCTCTCCTGTACAACGTAATGAAAACAGCCACGCGCAGTACCAGGGGAAGTGTCTTGCTCATTACATGGCACTGTGAGATGGGACAAGACCACGGTTTTTCTGACTACTAAAAGGGACTGTCAAAATGTTGTATGCACAGAGATTGTGCCTGTAATTACAAGCAGAATTACAATAGAGGGCATGTCCTCAAACAAAGGAGGGCATATTTAGGTGAAATACCATCAGTCATTATTTCACACATATAATAGTCTGCCCAGTGAGACTGTGGTCACTTGCAGCATACAGGGCTTCAAAGAAGGAATTACTGATTGAGAATGCAATTCAGGGTTACAGAGCCCTGTGGCTAGGTTTAAAAGCCAACATCCTGCAACTAGTCTCATAGCAGAAAGCGGTCTATACCATTTTGGACACACACAGCATAATGTCAACTTAACATGAGTAATTTATTTTTTATTCTTAGAATATGCAAGCTACCACAGGCTTATTATTGCTCTGTTTATCCCATCATATTTATTTACTGGGCTGGGGCTGTGTAGAATGATGATGATAATGACCTTATCGATTGACTTCCTTGCTATTGACATGCTGCTCTGCTTCTCGTGGCTTAATAATGAATTTTGGTGTTAGGAGAGTCACACACAGGTCATAACATTTTAGCTTACCATAATATACTGTAACTGAGCAAAATTCCACACATTGCACAAGCGTAACCCATAAAAAAAAAAAGAACAAAAAAAAAAATTAAGTCCTTCGAAACTGAATGACCAACTGACCCACATGCGGGCACACAGGGCAGGCAATCAAGACAGGACAGGAGGACACGTCTGCTATGGAGTAAGCAGCTGTCCAATTCTGCAGTTTGTATGGAGTTTTCTGCTTCGAGCAACCTTCTCTTCCTGGAGTCCTGAGCAGAGGAGGGCACCAACTTTCTTTTTAAACTTGCCTCACGTGTTTGACTTCAGGCAGAAATTGATTCATTTACCTAATCTCTCTGGGAGCAGGGACACCACCAGGGCCAGCACTCCTAGCAGAAGGGGAAACAAGCCTGCCACTGCAACCACCACCTGTCCACCATATCCTATCCACAACATTGCTAAAACTCCAGCCTCTGGACTTATCGTTTATAATTCTGATCTAGAGACCGCTTGCTCTCCATGACTCTGTCAGTGTACTTCCTTCCTCTGACATCCAGTCAAACACTGAACCAATGAATGTCTGCTGTCCCACCATTTTTGAATTGCCCACAGTTCCTTCACCCCCAACGACTACATGACATGCCTCTTGCCTAAATACTGTGCACGTTCTTGACAGCAAAAAGGAAGTTGCGAGTGGTTTCCTTGTGGCAGGGGGGCATGCATGTTCACTGACTGCTAGCTGGTAGATTTGAGGGGAATACAGGAAACAGTACTACTGACCTTTTTCAAACTAGGAAGCAGCCTGGAACTTCATTCTGGTCTCAGAGGATGGGCACACACCTGACCCGGTCACCCAATCAACCGCGCTCTCTAAGTGCCGACTATTTGATAACTCATTTGTGTCTCGTCTCGACGCAAGCAGAATTTAATGACCGACCGTCAGTCTGAGAATGGTGCTCAACTGAAGGATGGACGTCGGACGACAACAAACAAGAACCAATTTGCCGTGCGAGTTATTTCTTCGCGCCTCTACTGTACAGACAGTCAATTGGTGGTAACTACCAGCCAGCAGCCAATCAACTGTCTGTTGTGTCTTTCTCTCTCTCTCTCCTTACAGGCGCTCAACCCTGAATCCAGTCACCAGCCCAGTGGGAGCAAATACATTTTTTAAACTGCTTTTTTTCTCAGTCAGTCTTCGATTCAGAACCCCCAGCCCCCACCAAAAAGACACTGAAAAACAACATTCTTTTTTTCGGTACGCGGGAGTGGCGGGACCATTAAAAAATTAAATACTAAAAACATTATTTTTAAATAGCCTTCACAACAATATTGGGGGGTCACATGCCCCTTCAGGCCCTATGGGCATGACGCCACTGGTATGATGTCACACATAGCTCCGGTGCTGTGCCCTCATACTATGCCACTATGGTGCGTTTCAGTTCTGGTATGGAACTGTTGTGCCACTGCAGGGTATAGGTATCACCATGGCCGTCCCCTGTATGCGGTGCATATCCCTGCCCAGTGCAGACTGTGGCATGCACATGACGGTGGTGGGCGTCCATGGCAGTCTCGAATTGGACACTGCATGTGGTGGCGCCACTCCACAATGACTGTGTTGTGCCCACCGCTGTCAATGGCTGTGTGATGTTGTTGTCCGGTGTTCGCTGTTGGCTGTTGCCTGTCAGCCACTCCTATCAGCCCACGCCACCGTGTCACTGTGCAGTCTGTGTGTGTTGCACAGCTGTGGGTGTGACGACCACCTGGCCCTTACAAGTGACACTGCACAAGCAGCTTTCTGTGTACTTGCCACCTTCTATTGTGCAGAGTGTGAGCAGTGTCGGAATGGCCCACCCTGTTGCCTGGCTATATTCATGTATGCCCCCTTCGTTGGGTACCTAGCCAACACATGGCCACTGTGAATATGTATTTTTCTGATCCTTTTTCTGCTCATCCTATGGTGTATATGGGCCTCTGCCAGTATATGTGTGCTGCTGGCACAGTGCTAGGGTGTCACATTGGCGTTACATATTGTTCTGTGTGTGTGTTCTCCTGGGCCGTCTGCTGTTATTTTACATGGTGGGCCCCTTTGCCAAAATTCCAGGTGGGCCCCCTGTACTCCAGTACGGCCCTGGTTGTTGTGCCGTGCAGCAGTGCCAACTGGCACAGCATTTGGCCTTTGCGTTGCCCATCTCCATCCACAGCGTATGGCCACCTGTTGTGGCACCCTGTGTGCTGGCTGTGCCTGGTGATGGGTGTCACCCACTCAGCGCCCCCTCTGTGGCAGGTGTGACATAGACATCCAGCTCTGAATGCTAGAGTGCTGTATTAATTTTTTTTTTTATTACATATAAAAGATATGATGGGAAGGTCAGTTTGAGGAAACTATTTTCTTACTGGAACTGACACATCAAGACCCCCCAGGGATAAGTTCAAAGAAGGAGGTATTTTAAACTGCAGAGATCTGGGGCGCAATTACCTTGTCAATTTGCTTTCATCCAAGGAAATAAGATTAGCCATTCATAATGCCCTCAGGTAGATCCTTTGACTTGCATAGTTGCCAGGAAGGACTTGTGGGAAGGGGTGTCAGAGAGAGAAGTCAGAATGGACATTGAAGAGGTTTGATATCTGGGCCAGGCAGGATCCAGACAAATTTGGAAGGTCAAATACACATTCCCCAGGAAGCCCTGGGAGGACATCACAGAACCTGTTTATATATACGTGTGTTTGTGGCAGAACAAAAACTGTTCTGACCAGTTACCCTGAGGAGAGGAAATTGAGTATGTCACTTATTTTTTTTAAATCTTGTTGGGACATCCTGTGTGGTAACATGTAACTTTTAATACACCAAGGCGGAGTTTAATGATCTCAGAGAGGAGGCTGGCTCAGAACTCTTTTATCCAACTGAGCAAGCCTTAGAGACACACAAGACAATTTACTGACTGACAGAAGAGAGACCCTCAAAGCACTGAAAGAAAGTAAGCATTAGACAAGATTAGTCTGAAGTTATAAATTGTAGGAACTGTACTTTTTTTTTTACCTGTTTGTTTAAAGGCTGTATGTGTTAGGATATATATTTGTTCTGTAGTTATTGTTCTGTTTTGATATTTTTAAAGATATTTTTTTTTACAAACGAAACTGCTGGAGTGCCTTGACATTTTTTTTTATTTTAAGTGGAGCTTTTAAAGGTTATAAGTACACTGTGTATGGGCTTATTGTATACCAAACTGGGAAATGGATAGCGTTCTCTAAAAGTCTTGTATAGAGTTCTAAGGGTTCATTTGAAAAACCTGGTTGGGTGCCCGTAGGCAAAGATATCTCACCTCCCCCACCGAAGACAGAATTATCTGAGCCTGATAATTGGGTACACTAACAAGAGATTATCAGTTTGAATCCTTCCAGAGCTTGAGACTAAGGTGACTTGAACCCACAAAACAGACAAGAGGGTTACCTTGTCTGTTCACTGTACACAAATCATATGCTCAGAGGTTGGCGCTTTGCGAGTAGAGGGCTGACCGGCTGAGCGAGTTTGTGACAGCGGGTACATGACCCTCAATGTTGTTTACTACTATCTCCTAGCCTATGGACTGTTGCCTCTGCCCTCCTAGTGTCTGAGGCTATATTACATATACTGGATGTCTTACCTTTGCACTTCACAAGCGGATTATCTGAAACTTGCAAACTGCCATGGCACTTAACTGTGATCACCCTGAACCTAGCTTGTTGAAACATAACTATATTTTTGCTTATGCCTCTGTTATTTTTGTTTCCTATTCAATTGGCTGTACTTCTGTTAGTTTGTGCCCGTTACTGGTGTGCTTTTGTTTCTCATCCAGCTTGTTGTACTTTGTCATTGTTCCCAACTGTAACTCTGTAACCTCCTGGGTCATGTCTGAAAATAGTCACTTCTGTGTCTAGTAAACAAAAACTAAATAAATAAATGCTCCTCGTTTGCATATGGGCCCCTCTGCACCATGTGGTCTGTGCATGGGTGTTGCCCCGTATTGCTACACAGTGGTCCACTGGGTGTGGTCTGTGGGCTTCGCATGCGTCCATGGCACTTCAGGAACGGTGACTGGGTACATGTCCATGCCCACTGCCATGGCCCTGCCACTGCGCCTGATGGGTTGTGTCCCTGTCTAATGTATGTCCAGTGGACATGCGCGAGGCTGTTCCACCCATGGCTGTGCGGCATCCACCATTATTCAGCTGGCATGTTGTTGCCGTGTACTCCTATATGGACATCTGCATGGCTATGCTTAGGCCTGCATGTCTCTGGGTGTTGTCCTGGGGAGTGGGGGTGTCCCTATGTCCACACCTGGCTGCATGCCGCTCATCCTTGCCTGCATGCAAGGCTCACTGTGGACTGTCTCATATGTTTGTGGTGGTGTCTCCAGTACACCTGTGCCAGGGTTGGCCACCTGTGGCCACTCACATGCGCCTCTGCGTCTGGACAGTGTGCCGTGGTGGGGGCCACTGTGCATCCATCACATGGACGTGACACTCATCAACACTGCCCTGCACCATGGCATCTGCATGTCCTGTACTGCCATTGCCATGCACAGGCACATGCCTGCACCCTATGTGGTGTGCTTCATGACACACATCCATGGCACACCAGCTGTCACTGTTGCATGCGGCACTGTGACAGGGTGTGTGGACGGCACACCACTCATGCACGGCTGGGGGGGCTGGATAACTCTGCATACATGACAGACTTTTGGCACTGCTGCTGAATTGTGTTGTTCTTCCCACAGAATGTGTCCAGCCAGGTAGAAGAGGAGGCCGGGCACCACGGCAGAGGGGCTTGTCGAGGACACAGCAGCTGCTCAAAACCCTCTGTTTTCAGCAGGGGACCTTGACAAGGACTGTAAGGGTGACTGCCCAGGCCACGGTGGCCATTCAGGTGCATTTGGGCATCCTGCACCGCAGATGGGTGCCACGACATGCTTCTGTTGGGCATTCACTGACTACAGCACCTGGTATGCGGTGCTATACCCATTTCCCACCCCACACTCCCACCCAGTTCCACTGTACATAGTCGTGCCCCTACCTCCCTTGTCCATTATTCCCTCCAGGCCCTCTCTGTACATAGTTTCATATGTCACGGAGTAATAATGTTGCAAGATATTATGCTGCCCGCAATATGCCGCTGCCAATACAGTGCAATATATTGCAGCAGCATATCTTTATTTTTATGAGCCTATGCCCCGAACCCACCCCACTAATATATATCCAACTCTGGGGAGGGGTCATCACTAAAACCACATCACGTGCGGAAAAAATAAAATTTCTTGTGTTTGGGACCAGGAATCAAAACCTGATCCCAAACACACTGAGAGTATCCCTTGCTGCTCGTAGTTTATGCCGTCGAGCCACGGCAGCATCTTGCAGACCCCCTGTCCCAGCAGAGGTCTTATCCTTTGCATGGGAACAGAGAGAGGGTGCACTATTGTGCATACTTCCATTAGCGGTATTGCACCCTCTCGCTGTTCCCTACTGTGCTGTTCCTGTTCACTTAGGTATGTCGTACACCATTAAGCGTGCAACATATTGACCCGGTAGGGTTTTATATTACATTGTATATATCGTTATTATTCTGCATTGTTCTTCTATTCCCTTTCTGCTGTTCGTTTGCTGTGCATTGTCTTTCTGGTTTTAAATATGTATTTGCATCTTTCACATGGCAGTGTGCAGTATGTATTCCATTGGGATCTTTGACAGGTGTTTGACGCATGTGCCACTCATACATGTGTACACAGGTGCGCGTGTGGGTGCAGACTTTTGCATCATCCAACACTCCCTGTCCCCGAAGGGGGGGCCACACACTGTGTACATCACTGTGTTCACCTACACAGGTTGCATGGTGTGCCTGTGACAGGTCCATCCTTATATTCCATCCTGCTGGTTCACTGTGGTAGCACAGCAGTGTACTGTGTGGGTGCCACTGGCTGCAGCATGCACCTGTGTTCCCGTGTGCATGTGTGTCCTACACCATCATCGGCCCTGTCATGCTTTGGTGTGGGCCCCATGTGTGGCCTCCGGCTACATGCCATTGTGGTGGTGTCCTGGTGATACGCTGGGCCATCCAACACACTGGCACGTCCATCACGGTGTCGATCAGCAAGAGGCCTTCACCACTGTCCACTGCTCATGGACACTGTTGCCCCCTATCCATGGCTGTGTGTGTCTGCTGTGTGCATTGTGCATTGGTGTCCACATGCCTGGCCATGTCTGTATGGTGCACAGTGCTGTATACTCTCTGGCCCTGCATCGGGTATTTTTTGGCCACTGTGCCTCCCCTGACCCCAGAGCTGCTACTCTATTGCACCACTGTCCTTCTCACATGAACCCGTACATTGTGCTCATTGCACTATTTGTGCACCTGTCCCTGCCTGTTGTACACGGTTATCCATATTCAGACATGCCCTGCTGTGCCGCACATCTTTAGTTGCATGATTGCGCATGTTTGGGATATTCAGTTGGACATGCGCCTTCACAGAGTGCATCTTCTGAATATCCCATTGTTTTGTGCTGGTGCATTTTAGATGAGCGAAGCATTCCCTTGCATGATGCAGCCTGCTACTTTTGAACATGAGGCCCACAGACACTATTGGAAATGCTTTTAACTCCCACTTATCCAACCTAACTAGATTTGGGTCTCATATGGCATGCTGTACTGAGTCCCTTACCACTCCAACTTGCCCTTCAGTCCCGCTATTGTACCTTCACAGTCTATCGCAGTGAGGTTCCGCAACTTCTAAAATCCATCCTGACAAGCAGCAACATCTGCCCTGATGGGTTCGAGCCAAAACTGCTCAGGTTGGCTATCCCCCTTCTTACGTTCCCCATCATCAGAATATTCAGCTTGTCCCTTACCACCACCAGGCACCCCGTCAATTGAGTGCTACCAGAACAGCGCCGCACTATACGGCACTAGTCTGTTAGACGCTCACAGGGACAGCAACTGGGATTTACAGTGCATGCTGTGAGTGCTCCCCTGGTTGCTGTCCATAGTCCCGTATTCACGACAAGAGGACCAGGAGGCTGGCCAAGCTACTCCCGTGGTGTGGAGGGCTGGGGTATCGAGCAGCTCGGCCAGCAGCAGTGGAAACCAGGGTTCTGCGCCTGATCTCTGACTGTTTTAGCACACCTTGGGACTTTGAATATTTTTTTACATGGGGCTCTACAATTTTTAACTTTCCCCAGGATCTGCTCCCCCTTGAAGTGAGAATCCATAAGATAGGGGGTGCAGGGGGCAGAGCTCCCAGCAAAAAAAGAATCGGCACCATTGTTACCATGCACACCATGCCAACACTATTGTTGTCAGCGCTGTTTAGACCCAGTGCCCGACCGCCACTGTCCCTAGCAACTAGAAAGATGCTAAAATAATCTCAGTACTTAAAAAAAGTGATTCTGAAAGTATCAAGAACTACAAACCCAGAAGCCCTCCCACAGAGTCATTAACTCTTGGCTCTCTCCCCAGCTGCAGCACCCGAACACCCTCACTTCCTCCTCGCTCCAGCAGGTCCCAGACACCCTCCCACAGAGCCGCTAACTCCTAGCTCTCTCCCCTGCTGCAGCACCCAAACACCAGCCCTTCCTCCACGCTCCAGGTCCCAGACAGCCTCCCACTGAGCTGCGAACTCCTGGCTCTCTCCCCAGCTGCAGCAACCAAACGCCAGCCCTTTCTCCACACTCCAGGTCCCAGACAGCCTCCCACAGCACTGTTAACTCCTGGCTCTCTTCCCAGTTGCAGCAGTCAAACGCCAGTCCTTCCTCCATGCTCCAGGTAGTGTTTCCAGTCAGCAGAGACGTGTTGATTGTTTCTGGAGGACTTGTTCTGTTGAGTTGCTCACTTATTTCCTGCAGTGTGCTAAGGGTTCTTTAAGAGACTGTGCAGTGATCATTCTGATAGTACACATAGTGCGCTAAGTGTATTTGAGATTCTGTGCATTGAAATCTATTGCTTCCTTACTATGCTAGTTTGTATTTAGAGCAGAGTTAGTGCTGTGCTCGATTTCTGTGTACTGAATGGCAACTGCGACTGAGGTCACATGACCCGTGTATGTTTCAGTGCTACTAGATGTTGCAGTAGCTGCAATTAGGGATTCTAAACTGCTTCCCCCTACTCCTCTTCCCCCCCCTCCCAGCTCTGCTTTCCCACTCTGACCTCTGCTCCCTTCTGTCTATGCCTCTGTGACCCTTTAATTCATCTTTTGTTGCCCTGAACTTAACTGTCTCCTTTTTCCAGCAGGTCCCAGACATCATCCCACAGAGCCGTTAACTTCTTGCTCTCACCCCAGCTGCAGCAGCCAAATGCCAGCTCTTCCTCCACACTCAGGTACTGAACTTAACTGTTTCCTTTTTCCAGCAGGTCCCAGACACCCTACCACAGAGCCGCTGATGCCTGGCTCTCTCCCCAGCAGCAGCCAAACGCCAGCCCTTCCTCCACGCTCCAGGTAGTGTTTCCAGTTTGCAGAGACGTGTTGTTTCTGGAGGACCTGTTCTGCTGAGTTGCTCAGTTATTTCCTGCAGTGTGCTAAGGGTCTTTTCAGAGACTGTGCAGTGATCACTCTGATAGTAAATACAGGGGCCAGATATTCAAAACCTAGCCCCGGGTCAAAATTAGCCCTGCACACACGGTGTGCTAAATTAGCCCAGAACCATTAGCACGCTATATTCAAAGGAATAGCCCCGGGGCTAAGCCTGCTGAATATAGCGTGCAAAGGAAGCAGTACAAAACGGGCTGGGAGTGCTGCGCAAAAATAGCCTGGGAAAGATACAGCTCTGAATGTAGCAACAGGGAAGGCCAAAATGCAACAGCAGCTTAGTGGACACAGAGGTGGAGGAAGGCAGAGCTGCAGTAGGAGGCCAATGTGAGTGACAGTAATGGAGCGTTGTACAACAGCAGCAACAGTCAATGCAGGCCACATACAGCAGAACTATGCTGCACAAGTGACAGGTTAGCCCAGAGCAAACATATTAGCCCCGGCACCAACACATTAGCCCAGGGTAAAGTTTGCAATATTCAAAGCTCATATGTAAATGAGCCTACTTGGGCAATCCGTGTGCAGCCACATTTGCATCCCATTATGGGCTGTTTAGCATACATTTCCATGTAGTTTGCCCAGTGCTATTCCATGGTACTCACACTTCCATCTGTATGTCAGCCTGGGCGCACAGGAGCAGGCTGGGTCTGCTTACAGCTCCACTTGTATGTTAACCAGGGAGTACAGCAGCTGGCTGGGTCTGCTCACAGCTCCACCTGTATGTCAGCCTGGGAGTACAGGAGCAGGCTGGGTCTGCTCACAGCTCCACCTGTATGTCAGCCTGGGAGTACAGGAGCAGGCTGGGTCTGCTCACAGCTCCACCTGTATGTCACCCTGGGAGTACAGGAGCAGGCTGGGTCTGCTCACAGCTCCACCTGTATGTCAGCCTGGGAGTACAGGAGCAGGCTGGGTCTGCTCACTCTCCACCTGTATGTCAGACTGAACAACAGTGTGGTAGCTGCAGACCTTGGGAGTCGGCAGACTTACTCAGTGCAGACCTCTCAACCTTGCATCACTGAACTGAGGGACACAGATGCACTAAATGAGGGACACTGATCCTCACAATGAGGGACACATATGAAACCATGGAGGTACAAGGCCAGACCACAGTGGAAAGCACTGTGTCACCTGTATTAGGTGTAACACTGAGTTACAAACATAGAATAGTATACAGGCATGCAGTACAGTTTGACTGTACAGCACATTTAATGTATGACCAGTATCTTGTCCTCAGGGGACGAATGAGGAATGGGGCTATTTGGGGTGCTAAGGAAGGGATGTTCCTCATGATCAGGGTCGGTTGAACGGGATGGCTGAGTACACCCTGCTGAGTATAGTAACAACAGGTAAATCCAGGGGCAACATGAGCCCCAGGCCAGGGAAACAAACGCAAACAGAGCCTGCTGTACTTGCAGAACTGTATTCCCCTCCCTGGATGCTGTAGTGTGAGGTCATAGATGGTCCCTGGAAGATGTATGGGTGCTACACTGAGAGACCGTGGCTGACTGAGTGACCTGCCCCAGGCTTCAAGCACTACTGCCAGTATGAAAAGCGATATCCAAAGCAGCCAGTGGTGATAACACTGATATAGTCATCATACATGCACTACACCTATATGTCATGCTGTTGTCATCTAAGCACCTGTGAAAACAAACTGTTCCCGAGCTCTGCCTCTCCATGACTTGCACCCCCTCCCTACCACCACTGTGACTCTTGCATCTGAGTGATCCTGCCATCATTTCCAAAGCAATAGTACTTGACACAAACTTATCTGGTTTATCCTGCCGTTTCCCTCTGGTCTCACTGGAGTTTCATCGCTCATGTCCTAAATATGTAGTGTGACCGAGCGCTTGCAGTACATCACACTGTGGACCTGACAGACATTACAAATAAGGCACTCTCACTCTGCAACCATAGAAATCCACTGCCTTTATGGTAATCATGCTGGGCTGTCTTAGACACAAGCTGCTGACAGTAGAATGAGGAAAGAGAGCGAGTCAGCAACTTCAGAGACGTGAACGGGTGCGCATGTTACCACAGCAACACACGCTCGTGCCCCCGTTCAAGAAAGCCCAGCAAGATTACAAACAGGCAGTGGATGTCCAACATGTCAGAGTGAGGGTGCCTTATACTGAATGTCTGTCAGGTCCTCAATGTAATATATCAACAGCACTCGGTCACACCAGAAATATAAGACATGTGGACAGAAACTCCTTTGGTGAGACCAGCGGGATATAGCAGGATCAACCAGATATGTTTATGTTTTTTAAATAATTATGTCTGTGCCCCTTCTGCCTTGATCTGCCCTATGACAGGTTTAATTATCCTTGGTGGTCCAGTGGACCATGACAGCCTCAATCCCCCATATTGTGCAAGCCACAAATACCTGGTAGTCTAGTGCCCCCCCCATGCAGTGCCTACTATCCACTCCCCATGGTGGTGGTAATCAATCACTGCTACCTCTGCGGCCAGCAGCTGACTGATCTCTGAATGAGCGTGTACACAATTAGACAGGTACACACTCATTCAGAGCTCAGTTGGTGGCTGGCTGGCTGCGGAGGCGAGCAGTGGGTTGAGCCAGTCGCGTCCTCCTGTGTTGTACGAGAGGCCTTGGAAATAGCATATGTACTTCTCTTATTCAAATCAGGAGACCATATGGATTTGAACCACTATCGACCAGTTTCCCTGCTACCTTTACTCTCAAAGCTTATAGAAAAACTATCAAATCAAATCATATTTTATTGATCAACTAGGGCGGCATTAGTGCCAAAATTATTATAATCACTTATAAACAAGAAAACAATTAAAAACATACAATAAGTTAAAAACAGTTATAAGCATGTTTGTACAGAAACAACAATTATACGCATGGGTGATAGTACAGTGCTTAGTTGTCAAAGTGCTGAGCAGGAGATTATTCTATATACGTATGATACTAATAGCGGAGAATGCTTTTCATCAGGGTTTTGTTTTTGATTATCGGACGTATTAATGCATTTTTCCATGGCAAAGAATATTTCGTCACTTATTTCTAAACTCCTTTATTTTCGCCGGCCTGGTGGCGCTGAGGGTTGAGGCGCTGGACGTCACACCACGACGGTGACCCAGGTTCGAGAACGAGCCTGGCTCATCGGGGTTTGGAAGGGTAGGAGAAGGATTAAGCGCCCATAGGACTGCTCTCCTTCTCTGGGGAGGGGGTGAGTTGCCATTGGTGTGCTGGTGGCCTCTAGCGGTGGCTGGGGGCAATTGTCGGACACTGGCAAGATGTGGGGGACGTGCTGGGGCCGATGCTGGGGAAGGTGTGTGTGAAGTAGCGCGCATGCTCCTGACCACTGGCGTCACTGCATGCTGTAGACGTCAGGGGAGAATAGGGAAAAAATGGGAGTACTCGCCATGGATGACGATGCCCCCCCACTGCGCCGCCAAGGCACCTCCCTAAACTGGATCCGGACAGGTGGATGAGTACCTCTCAACCCCCAGCCACGAGGGTAAGTCGTGGGGCTGAAGGAAGGGTCTGATACCCTATCGGTGCAAAGGGGGGGGGGACGTGAGATGGCTAGGAGCGGGGCTCCCACAAACACCACCAACTAAAAAAATAAACTCCTTTATTTTTTTATTTTAATATCACTGATTCTATAAATTATGATAACATCAGTGCATCTTCTGCAAACCTTGGATGAAGCAATACAAACACTGCATCGTAGCTGACATTAGCATAAGTCATTAAGAACTTTGAAAGAAGTTCATTCCTTACTTTGTTATAAAAAAGACACATTGTAATCAAATGATGTAATGTCACTTCATGGCCTTTATTACATCTACAGAACTGATGTTTCATTTATATTAATTACCTTCAGTGTATTATGTGTATTTTGAAATGATTAATTCAAACCTTGTCCACGTTATTATTCTCCTTGCCTCAGGAGAAATATGGAGAATCAAGTATTCTTCTAAATAATGGTCTATTTTGTTTTCTCTAAATCATGGTGCACATTTTTGTTTCTTTATATTTTCCATGTCAGCTGCTTTTGCAGTTTCAATTCACTTTCTTTTTAAGAGAGAGAGATCTATATTGCATAGAAATGCTAATTTTCTTGGTATAATCATTCTAAAGATGCAGCATTTTAATTTTGGTTAGTATATTTTTTACAGCTACTAGCCATTTAGAGCATTGGTCTTCTTGTGACCATTTAATGTTCTCTTTTAAACAGTATTTTGGAATATGATTATTTGTATTATTAATTATTCGAAGCCAATATGTTACTAGAATAAGATCTTTAGTTGTGCTAACTGGAATTCTACCTACTTCTGCTCTTGCCATAGCATTTGATACGAACATGGGAAACTTAATAAGGATTTATAATAAAAGGAGAGAACCTTTTCTAGAGTTTCTGATTTACATGATCCACAGACATCAGCCCCATAGATAAGAATGGGGTAGATTTTAGCATCCCCAGCTTTAAGAGCCGAGATAAATGAATTTCCCCAATATATATATATATATATTTTTTTATTCTATTTTTGTCCTGGCAGGTCCACTGTCATCATCTGCCCTGGTCACGGTCCTCTGGGATTCCACCGCCAGCTACTGCTGCCCTGTCCCCCAGCTTACCCCCTGGAGGGTGGGGCCGTGGCAATGGTCCCCTATCCGTGCTGTGGGACTAGTGACTGGTCAGGAGACTGCAGCGGTGGCGGCTAATCAAAGCCCCGAGGAGGGCTTCACGTAGACACTGGATCCTGCCCCTCCTGCGCTTTTTCCTTTTGTTCGCTTTTTGGAGGCAGGGACATGCAATGATGCCAGGTTCTGCCCCGCCTCCCTGCATGACAAGCGCTGGTAACGTGAGTGTCTCCCGGCCTCCATCAGGAGTCCTCAGCACGCCGGACACTTCCCCACCCACCCACTGGAGAAGGAGAGATGTCCATAGGATGCTCCTTCCTTCTCCCCCCCCGGCAGGCCCTCTGACAACCCGGGTCTGGCTGGCGCCACAAACGGAATTCCAAGCCTGCGCCAGCGGGCCGGCCTTCCCCCATATTTTAAATTAAACCTTAATAGCGCCTTTGCTACTGATTTGGCCTTCATATTTTGATCGCGTACATGTTGTGACCAACTAGTGGAAGTTACAAATGTAATGCCAAGATATTGATATTCATTAACTATTTCTATTTTTTCATCTCCCAGATAGAAATTGTTTTTTTATTTGATAGATGTCTCCCATACATCATTATTTTTGTTTTATTTAATCTTCAGTTCTGTGAAAAATGTTTTTGAAAAATAGTCTTCTTTTGTAAACCTGATTCTGTTAGTGAAAAAATTACTATGTCGTCCGCATAAGCCAGAGTATGTAGGGATTGTTAGTTAACTTTAGGGGAATCTAGTAAATATATTTCCTCATATACTAATACATTATTGATACAAATGTTACAGTGGCGTGAAAAAGTATTTGCCCCCTTCCTGATTTTCTCTATTATTGCATATTTGTCACACTGGATGTTTTCAGGTCTTTAGACAAAATATAATATTAGATAAAGGGAACCTGAGTGAACAAATAACACTTTTTTTTTTTACTTATTTCATTTATTTAATGAAAAGTTAACCAACACCAACTGGCACTGTGTGAAAAAGTAATTGCCCCTAGTTAAATCAACCCAATTAAAGGGATAATTAGAGTCAGCTGATTGAACACAGCCAGGCTTGATTACAGCCAGCCCTGCTCAATATAAACCTCACTTATTTTGGCCCTTACCATCAGAGTCACATTGCCAGCACAAAGATTCAACAAGCACATTATGCCATGATCAAAGGAAGTTCCTGAAAAGATCAGAAAAAAATTTGTTGCCCTCTGTCAGTCTGGAAAGGGTTACAAAGATATTTCTAAGGCTCTGGGACTCCATTGAACCACAGTGAGAGCCATAATCTCCAAATGGAGAACACTTGGAACATTAGTGAACCTTCCCAGTAGTGGGCGGCCTGCCAAATTACTCCAAGGGCACAGTGTAAAATCATCCAAGAAGTCTCAAAGGATCCTAAAACAACATCCAAAGAACTGCAGGCTACTCTTGCCTCAGCTGAGGTCAGTGTTCATGACTCCACAATCAGAAAGAGACTGGGCAAAATGGGCTTCATGTGAGAGTAAGGCGAAACCACTGCTAACCAAGAAGAACATAAATGCTCGTCTCTCATTTGCCAAGAAGCACCTGGATGATCCACAAGCCTTTTGGGAAAATGTTCTATGGACAGATGAGTCCAAAGTGGAACTTTTTGGACAACATGGATCCCATAATGTCTCGCGTAAAGCAAACACAGCATTCCACAGTAAGAACACCATACCAACAGTCAAACATGGTGGTGGTAGTGTGATGGTATGGGGATGCTTTGCTGCCTAAGGACCTGGATGACTTGCCATAATTAAAGGAACCATGAATTCTGCTCTGTACCAGAAAATTCTTAAGGAGAATGTCCAGTCATCCTTCCGTCAGCTGAAGCTGAAGCGTGAGTTGGGTCATGCAGCAAGACAATGATCCAAAACACAAAAGCAAGTCCACATCAGAATGGCTAAAAAGAAGTAAAATTAAAGTTTTGGAGTGGTCTAGTCAAAGTCCAGACTGAAACCTAATAGAGATGCTGTGGCAGGACCACCAAACGAGCAGTTCATGCTAGAAAACCTACCAAATGTTACTGAATTAAAGCAGTTCTCTCGAGGAAGAGTGGGTTAAAATTCCTCCACAGCGATGTGAAAGACTGATATTGAATTATAGGAAGTGTTTGGTTCCAGTCATTGCAACTAAATGTGGCATAACCAGTTATTAAGTGTAAGGGCAATTACTTTTCACACAGTGCCAGTTGGTGTTGGTTAACTTTTTTCATTAAATAAGTGAAATTAAAAAAAACAAGTGTTATTTGTTCACTCAGGTTCCCTTTATCTAATATTACATTTTCTCTAAAGACCTGAAAACATCCAGTGTGACAAATATGCAATAATAGAGAAAATCAGGAAGGGGGCAAATACTTTTTCACGCCACTGTAAATAACAAGGGTGCTAAAAGGCAACCTTGTTCAACTCCCCTTTGTGTATGAAAATATCGAGTTAAATTGCCACTATGTCATACCTTATTGATGTCAGTGTTTTAGTATACAATTAGCAGGTTAAAATTAATGAAGAGTGGTCGATGTCCATATCAATTAGTATTTTCCAGAGTTTAGGTCTATAGAATCAAATGCTGATGTGAAATCAACAAAAAGAGCAAATAATTTAATTTTCCACATATGTATGTATTTCTCTACTATATGATTAAATAAAAATATGTCATCATTGGTAGAGAACCCCTGATGAAACTCTACCTGACACTGGGAAAGAAAAGAGTTTTCATTTGTCCAATTAATAAGACAGCTCAATAATTAGTCTTAGTAAATCTGTCTCAGTCAGGTTTCAGGTCAGCTCACAGCACAACGGCTGCCCTTGCCATGGTCTCAAACAAATGGCTCCTTGCCACGGACAAAAAACAGATCTCAAGTGCTGTATTTTTGGACCTTAGTATAGCATTCAACACTGTCAACCAGGCTTTACTCAGACAGGCTAAACGGTCACGGCATAACTGGCAGAGTGCTTAGCTGGTTCTCTAGCTACCTGTCAAGTAGGTTGCAGCAGGCAAAGGAGGAAGGCTCACTCTCCCCAGTTCTCCCTCTCATGGGGGGGGGGGGTACCACAAGGTTCAATTTTCGGACCTTTTTTGTTCGTGATCTATATAAATACCATCAGTGCGAATGTGAACAATGCAAAAATCCACCTATTCGCAGATGACACTGTCCTCTATGCCTCCAAATCCTCATTGAATGAGGTCTGTGTGGAACTTCAGGCAGAATGTGACCTCCTTCAGCACAATCTGTTACAGTTCAAACTCCTTCTGAACACTTAAAAAACTATGGTAATGTACTTTCACTCTATCCTCTTTCCTTAAAAATCTCTTTATTGCCTTCCTTCAAATCCGTCCTCGGCAACAACCTCGAAGTTGTCAACAAATGTAAGTACCTCGGTTGTCTGCTGGACCATCACCTGTCTTTCTCTGCACACACTGAATCACTTGTGGAAAAGCTGAAGCAAAGACTTGGTTTCATCTTTAGGAACAAGTCCCTTTTCCTGGCTGAAGCCAGGTTGTGACTGGTAAAGACCATGTTCATCCGTCTCCTGGACTACGTGGATAGGATATAAGGCCGATGTTCAGATACCCTGCTACACTCACTTGACACACTCTACCATAGGGCAGTACATTTCATCACAAATGCCCACCCTTGCACTCACCATTATGATTTGTATGCTTCCTTGGGATGGGCTTCCCTGTCCTCTACACGACTTTTCCGCTCACTCATATGGCTTTACAACGCCCTTCTGCTAAAACTCCCATCATATACATCAGGCCTTTTCCATTGACTGTTTGCCTCTATCCGGTACGGAGTAGCTCCTCTATCATGCTGGATGTACCTAAATCTCACTCCCACTTCGGTAAAATGGCCATCAGCCATGCTTTCCCTAATGCTTGGAACAAAGCACAATCTACCCTCAAACTGCAAAATCTGGTACCTCTAAATACAGTTAAAAATGTGGTCATCAGCAAGTTACATGACTCCTGCACATCACCCCCCCTCAATGACCCACTGTTGACCCAGCTTTACTTCCTACTAGTTCCTCTCCACCCTAGTTATATACGTTGCAGTAAACTCTTTCTTACTAGTCCCTCTCTACTCTGATCATGTCTGTTGTGGTAAACTGTCTCTCAGAGTACTGGTCCTCACCCACCTCACTGCTTCTGTGCTCTCTTCCATGCTTTTGATCCTTCCCACTCCATATAAGTGCATTTGATCTCCACAATTGTACCCGATTTTATTGGGATTGTATATATTGCACAAATGTTGCATAGTTTTTATCCTTATTGCACCTTTTGCCCTACTGCCCCTACCACTGTATTATATGCACCACTCAATGCCTCTTTTGATTGTTTAAAGTTCTTATCCATCTTTGCACTGTATTTTTCCTCCTGTTTATTGCCGTGCCATTGTACCAATGTACACCTAATGCTGCGTGTGCCTTCAGTGTCCCTCTCAGGGCCTCCTTGTAAATGAGCTTGCTCAATGGAGTTTTCCCTGCTTAATAAAACAAACCAATCGCAATTCTGCCCATCCTTAGCAAATTACTGGAAAAACTTGTAGCCTTCAGGTCTCAGATGGCCTCCATAAATATAATCTGTTATCCTATGCTCAACATGGTTTCAGCTGAGCCCATAGTCCTTCTACTGCTCTGGTCCAGTTCACTAATGATGTGAAAAATGCAATGGATAAGGACCTGTTAATGGGGGCAATTTTTACAGATCTTACGAATACATTTGACCTGGTGAAGCACACCCTGCTAAAGCACAAACTGCCTTCACTGGAAGTGTCCTCGAGTTACCTCTGCAGCTTGCTGCAACAATTTGTCAAGTTTGGCAAGGCAAATTCCTCCCTATATACAGTACCATCAACACAGGAGTCCCCCAAGGTCCTAGCCTCGGCCCATTACTCTTTTCCATCTTCATCAATGACATCCCCAACACCCATTCTTGCTGTAACACTCTGCTGTAGGATCACACAGCGCTCTATAAAAATTCCAAGTGCCCGAGTAACATCAGCACTAGACTAACTGCTGACTTTGACAAAGTGCAGAACTGGCTCCTCCAAAATCACCTTGTCCTGAACTCTAGTAAGAACCAGGCCATACACTTTTGGTCCACTCATAAATTAAGGGCCTTCTCCACTGGTCTAGACTTATGCTGCCTAGATGGCTCTCAGGTCTCTGTGGCTGATTCCTTCAAAAAGTTAGGTGTTACCCTTGATCCAGCCCTGAATTTCTCGTTGCACATCTCTAATGTATGCAACTCCATCTACGCCATGCTTGGACTCGCCTACAGAGTTAGTTATGCCCCGACTCCTGCTGTGAGAATTGCAATTGCCCAGGAAGTCCTGCTCCCCCAGCCTCTCCCACAGGCTCACCTCTTTCTTTTAAGACAGGTACGAATAACCTAAACAAATGAAACATTGCTACAATAACATATGTAGATTTGCCTTCTCAGCCCCTTGACTTACTCAACACTGCAAGATGTACTCCAGCCTTGGCTGGCTATGCCCTCCATCTCGGTGACTATGCCACGCCATAGACAATCGTCCAAACCTACCAACTTGGCAATGGTGCTAGTGCCCTGAGACCAAACTTATAAACTACGCTCAAATGATCTTTTTTTTTGCTCTTCCCAAGTGCTCATCTAAGATGGGTTAGCAGGCATTTGCTTCATTCACCCCGAGAGTCTGGAATTCCCTTCCTCCTCACCTTTGGGTTTACCAGTCCCACCCAATATTCAGAAGGGAACTTCATAACGTTCTGGGATTCAAACATGTATGCTCTTGTACATGAACCTGTACTGTTATTAGCTGCCTTGTTAAGTCAAATATATTAATATAGCAGAGCCATTAGCAGAACTGTTTAGTGAGTCTCTGAGCACAGGAGAGGTCCCGTAAGACTGGAGAAGGGCTCATGTGATCCCACTCCACAAGAGTAGTAGCAGGGAGGAGGCAGGGAACTACAGACCAGTCAGTCTTACCTCAGTAGTGGGCAAGATTATGGAGGCACTCCTTAAGGAAAGGATAGTGCAACACCTGGAATCCATAGGGGCACAGGATCCAAGACAGCATGGATTTACAAAAGGAAGGTCCTGTCAAACTAATCTCATAGATTTCTTTGACTGGGTAACCAGAGTGGTGGACCAAGGGGAGCAGTTGATGTCGCCTACCTTGACTTCAGCAAAGCTTTGACACTGTTCCACATAGAAGATTGATAAATAAGCTGGGTAGGCTCGGGGTGGGTCAGAAGTTGGTCAACTGGGTGCAAACTAGTTGACAGACGAAAACAGAGAGTGGTGGTAAATGGTATACAGTCAGAAGAGATGCAAGTCACAAGTGGGTACCTCAGGGATCAGTCCTGGGCCAGTCCTCTTCAACATCTTCATTAGTGACCTTGCAAATGGACTAGAGGTAAGGCTTGTCTGTTTGCAGATGACACCAAGATCTGCAACAGAGTAGATGATCCAGGTGGGGTGGGCAGAGTGAGAAGAGATCTGGATAAACTAGCAAAATGGTCAGAAGAGTGGCAACTGGGATTTAATGCAAAGAAGTGCAAGATCATGCACGTAGGGAAGAGAAACCTTGAAGCCACCTATAGGCTGGGAGGGGAGTTGCTAGCAGTCACAAAGGGAGAGAGACTTGGGCATCATCATCACTGATGACCTGAAATCATCCAAGCAGACCTCTAAAGCAGTAGGTAAGGCTAGGGGGGTGTTAGGGTGTATTAGTAGGGGTATCACAAGTCGTAAGAGGAGGTAATAATCCTCTTACAAGACACTGGTTAGGCCCCATCTGGAGTACTGCATGCAGTATTGGAGGCCACACCTTCACAAGGACATTAACCAAATTGAGGCAGTCCAGAGAAGGGCAACCAAAATGGTGCAGGGACTGCATCAGAAGACATATGAGGACAGATTAACAGAGCTCAATATGTATTCCCTTGAGCAAAGGAGGGAGAGAGGTGATATGATCGAGGCATTCAAACACCTTAAGGGCATTAACAAGGTGAAAGAGTCTAACATGTTTAAATATAAGAAAATAGCAGGACAAGAGGACACAGCATGAGATTAGAGGGGGGCCGATTAAGGGGGAATGTGAGGAAATTCTTTTTCACAGAAAGGGTGGTGGATGCATGGAATGGCCTACCTCAAGAAGTGGTGGCTATGAATACAGTGCAGGGCTTCAAATAGGTATGGGATAGGCATAAGGGAGCAATACAAATGAGTATGAATAGATAGGCCACTGACAGAGCAAAGGCCGATGGCACATTTATAAGGTAGAAAAAGAAATGGGCAGACTGGATGGGCCTTACGGTCTTTATCTGCCGTCAACTTCTATGTTTCTATTAAGCTCTTATCAACTCTTGTGACTCTGTCTTGTTGGAGTGTATGCCAACTTGTACTTTTCCCTACATTGTTTTTGCTTTGTTGAATGTTCTTGTTCTCTCCCTACTCACATGCAATAGTATGACCTTATGCATTTTGTATTTTCTACTGTTTTTGTGATTTCCCGGGTCGTGCCTAAAAATAGGCATTTTTACTGTCTAGTGCACCTACGCAGCCAACAAAAAATAAATTCCAGCCAGTGGGTGGTCATTCTGACCGTTATAGTGGCTATTCCAGCCTTAGGGAGGGGCATTCTGGACAGACAATGTATTTTCTGGCTGCCAGTATGTGCATTCAGGCCCCCAGAAGTGGGCATTCTGGCCACCAGGTTTGGCCCCCCTAGAGTTTGCATCACATCATAGGGTGAATAGTGCAGCCACTGGCATGGGCATTCTGGACACCAAGGAGGGTATTTCGGCATATCTGCCCCCCCAGTGGTAATCCCATCCCATAAAATGGGATGGTTCTCACCCTGGCACACAGGCCTGCCATTCAGACCCAGGTGTGTGCATTCTGGCTCTGGGTGGGGATTTCGGCGATAGTGGAGATTACCGGACCACTGCTACTTGTGTAGTATAAAGCATTTGTGAATACAGGCGTGGGCTCGTGCATGTTAATTTTTGTATTAGTCTGGGTTGGGGGCTTTTTACACACCACTTTCTTTCTAGGGGTGTGTAGAGACATACTCAACTCAAATATATACAAAAAAACAACCGAAAAGGTAGTTTGAGTGAGGAGCAACTTAGACTCTATGATACATACAGTAAGTTAAGATAAGGGCCTATGGCCCACCCAGTCTGCCCATTTGAGCTTGTGTTCAGTTTACGTTTTCCCAGAAGTCTGTTGCCCCTTACCCCTGACCTCCAGAATTCCTTTATGTCTATCCCATGCATTATTAAATCGCGTGACTGTTTCAGCCCCCACCACTTCCTCTGGTAGGGTGTTCCACTTGTCCACCACCCGTTCTGTGAAGAAATTCTTCTCCTCACGTTTCCTCTAAATTGTCCTCCCTCCAACTTCATCCCATGCCCTCTAGTCCTAGAACATCTTTATCACTTAAAAATAGTGTATTCCTGCACCCTGTTCCTCCCTGTAAGATACTTGTATGTCTCTATCATATCCCCTCTCTCCCTCCTCTCCTCCAGGGAGTACATATTCAGTTCCTTCTACCTGTCCTCATGGGACTTGTGACGCAATCCATGTACCATCTTTGTTGACCTCCTCTGAACCTTCTCTACCCTATGTCCTTATGTAGGTAAGGTCTCCAGAACTGTACACTGTACTCCAGGTGGGGCCTCACTAGTGTCTTGTATAGTGGAATTATGACCTCCCTTTTCCTGCTGGTGATGCCCCTGCCTATGCATCCCAACATCCTATTTACTTTACCTGCTGCCTTGTCACACTGTTTCCCTACCTTGAGGTCATCAGAGATGATAACTCCAAGATCCCTTTCCTGCTTGGTGCATGCTATATCCTCACCCCCCAACTGATATATTGTGCCAGGGTTTTTGTGCCCCATATGCATTATCTTGTACTTCTTTGCATTGAATTTCAACTGCCAAACCCCTGACCATTTTTCAAGTTTCTGCAGGTCCTTCTCATTCTGTCTACACCTCTGGTGTGTCTACTCTGTTACAGAGCTTTGTGTCATCAGCGAACAGTGAAATTCTGCCTTCTAGGTCCCACAATGTCACTGATGAAGATGTTGAATAGGACCGGTCCCAGCACTGATCCCTGTGGTACCCACTGGTCACTCTTCCCTCTGTGGAGTGACAGCCATTTACTACCACCCTCTGTGTCCTGCCGCCCAGCCAGTTACCTACCCACCACACTACTGTCCTGCCCACACCATATTCCCAGTTTGTGTAATAGTCTTCTGTGGCACAGTGTCAAAGGCCTTGCTGAAGTCCAGATAGGCCATGTCCACTGCCCCTGATCCACCTCCTAGTCACCCAGTCAAAAATTCAACGAGGTTGATCTGACATGACCTCCTCCTGGAGAAACCATGCTGCCTGGGGTCCTGTAATCCATTGACAACCAGATGTTCCACAATCTCTCCTTCAGTAGTGCTTCCATGATCTTCCCCACTACCGGTGAGGCTGACTGGTCTGTAGTTCCCGCTTCCTCTTTGTTCCCACTTTTGTATAAAGGGGACTACATCTGCTGTCCTCCAGTCTTTGGGTACCCTCTCCTGTTTCCAGTAATCGGCTAAACAGGATAGCCAGAGGTTCAGCCACCACCTCTCTTAGTTCTTTAAGGACCCTGGGGTGCACCCCATCTGACCCCATTGCTTTATTAACTCTTATTACTTCCAGTTCCTTCAGGACCCTTTCTTGTGTAAAGGGACTTGTGTCCATTTCTGCACCATTCTCACCCCTTGTACTCCCTTCAGACCCATTACTCTCTTCTTCCTCAGTAAAGACTGAGCAGAAATACCTGTTCAATATGTCAGCTTTACTGTTGTCATCCTCCACACAGCCCCCACCCTCCCCTTCAGTCTCACTATCCCTCTCTCTAAACTGTTTTGCTGTTCTACTCCAGCCCCTTCCTTGGTTGTCCTTTATCCCTGGTTCTCCTTGGTGTCTGCCCTTCTGCTGAATTTTGCCCCTTTTCTGCCTATCCACCTCTTGGGTGCTAATCTCCATCTTTTGCACACTTGGTAGAGATAGCCACTCCTACGGTTCACTGGTTCCACTGCTAGCTGTGGGGGGTCAGCAACTAGGTACCCTCCTTTGCTAGTTTAAATGCTTGTCAATGTAGCATTTAAACTTATCGAGTGCTTGGATTCCCCTCCAGGATGGATGCACGCCGTCAGGCTTGAACAAACCTCCATCCCTCCAGGTGGGTCCCCAGTCACCAATGAATCCAAACCCTTCCTCACAGCACCAGTTCTTCAACCATGAGTTAAAGTTCCTGATGCATGCACCCCTATGCTCTCTCTTGCCTCTCACAGGTAGTACTTCTGAAAAAGTGACAGAAGTAGCTACTTGCTTGAGACCCCTCCCCAATTTCCTAAACTCTTCCTGAACTTTCTCTGGCTCCTCATTTGCCAGGTCATTAGTACCTAGGTGGATAATGACATCCAGCTCACCCTCCCGTCTTGCCTTCCCAGTGATCCCCAGGATCTTCCTTCCATCCCGCCATGCCGTGGCACCAGGTAGGCACCTCACCTCCCTGTCCTCCCCCTCCTGTGTTCCTAGCTGGATCCCTCTTATGATGGAGTCCCCTACCAGGATTCGCTTCCTCCTCCTCTGGGGTCCGCTACTCTCCCTGCTGAGGTCACCTCCTTGGCTAACCTCCACATCCTTTCCTTCCACTTCTCTGGGTACCTCTATTTGGTTGTCCCCGTTTGCCAGTGTGGCATATGAGTTCTTGAGTGGAATAGGATCTGGGATGTGCCTCTGCCTGACTGCTCTAACCCTCCCTGAGCCCACTGTCACCCAAGTGCTCCTCGTTCTCGGCATCCTTTGAGGCAGTTGCATTGGACTGGGTGGTCTCTGGATAGGGGTGATGGTACTCCTGATCCAGTTTACTTCCGCTCTGAGTCTGGCCACCTCATGCCGCAGTCCAGAGAGATGCATGCAGATAGGGCAGCACCTCAGTGTCCAGAAGGTCTGCCTGAATATGGCTGCCCCACAGCCACTGCATAGCACCACTCCCCACATTATACTGCTATTCCACTACTTGTCTGTTACTGAAGCTCTCCTAGTTCCCTTTTTATTAATTTACTGTCCAAAAAATCCTGCCACTGATCCTCAGATACTTTTCTTTTTTAAAAAAGAAAATAAACCAATAAATAAATAAATGAGTCAAAACACTTGTCATGCTGAGGGTGGGCTACTTCCCCCTTATGCCCCTCCTACTCCACACCCCTTACTATCCTGTGTTTAGCTGCTGTGAATCAGATTTAACAGGGCATATAATTAACAGTTGGGGGGGCGAAAATTTGCAGCAAGTAAAGACAGCAAAGAAATACACCACCACTATGTTTTAAATTTTCAACAGCCCACAAACAATTCTAAGTAAAGACAGCAAATAAATTATAGCGTCACTAAAAGCCCACAATCTAAGTTTAAAAGAAAAATAGCAATTACCAGTTACTGTAAGGCACTGAATTGAATATGTTTCCTTCCCATTCTGGCTTCTTCTGAGAAAACAAAACTCACTTGCTACCTCAACTCTGACTAAGCCCCACCTCCAGTTATCACGTAGCTGAGGTCAGAGGCCAGACAATTAACACCCCTCACCCAAACTACAGGGCAAGTCAGACAAGCCAAGACTAAATTTGCAGCAATTAAAGACAGCAAAGAAATACACCACCACTATGTTTTAAATGTTCAACAGCCCAAAAACAATTCTAAGTAAAGACAGCAAATAAATTACAGTGTCACTAAAAACCCACAATCTAAGTTTAAAAGAAAAATAGCAATTACCAGTTACTGTAAAGCACTGAATTGAATATGTTTCCTTCCCCTTCTGGCTTCTTCTGAGAAAACAAAACTCACTTGCTACCTCAACTGTAAGCCCCACCTCCAGTTATCATGTAGCTGAGGTCAGAGGCCAGACAGGTTAGTAGTGTAAGTCCGTGTTCTCCAGTATCGCCAGGATTTCAGCCTCTGGATGGTCATTCTGGTACCAAGGTGGGGGCATTCTAGCACCCAGGATGCACAATCTCACACAAGGTGTATGTAAGTGTTCTGACCCTGGCAGATAGCGTGGTAATTCTGACCCTTGGGAGTGCATGTATCCCGACACATACGGGGGAGGCACTGTGGCACACAGGTAACCATTCCAGTCCTAGAGGGAATATTTTGGCCCTCGGATGGCCAGTCCTTCACTAAGCGGGGACATTTCCAGCAGGTGGGGGTCATTCTTATAGAGGCAGGGTGGATGTCCTGACAGGTGGGGTCCATTCAGGGACCCAGGGCAGCGGTTCCTACAAGTACACATCTTTTCGCTTAGTCAACATACTTCTCAACCTCCTGCCTAGCAAATCTGGACAAATCAAAATAAAAAATCAGGGACACATTTTAGAAAATCGTAATATCAGCTAAAATGCTTCATTTCCTTAAACAATTTTTTTTTGTAAACTGTTTTAAGTTTCACATTACATGACATGCACAAAACCGTCATGACACAGAGAGTACAAAAATATTATATACTTAGATAACCAAGTAACAAAGAACTGTAATAGTAGAAGTTGCTCTAGGTCCTTCAGCACAGCATATGGAGGGTAAGCATGTCCGTCATGACACTAAACGACACCCGTAAGTTATATACCTGCAGCGGACTGTACCAATATAAAACCTCTGACAGCAATGCTTTAGCACATAAACCAAAAATAATAAAGAAGTTCGAAAACCTCAAGCCCTTGGCTCGTCCATACGACACTCTAGGTGACACTAACTAAACTGCAACTGTAACATAGGTCCGGTGGAATTTTTGAAGTAACAATTAGGGAAAGTTGAAAGGTATGTCAGTCTGGGGTACTACTACGGCAGCTAGTAAAACGCGAAACGCCGAACACACGCAACATTTGCACCCCTTCCGCCCGTTGCGTATTTAAAATACATGGTTTCCGGCGATGATCAAATCCCGTTTTGAAACAAGAGTATCACTCTGAGCGAATGAGCCATTACCTTACCCGCGAACATTTTTAAGGCTCAGAAACCCTACCCAATACCCAGCTGTTCAAATTCCAACCCATTCCGAGTTGAAACGTCGGTGTTTACATAGGTAAAACCAACATTCACTGTCACTACATAAATCAATAGTTCCAACGTAGCATCACATTCCTCCCCATAGGTCAACCCACATGTACTAGTGTTACCGCAAAATATGTTCCGAGCGTCGCGGGGGACAGATTTTTAGGTAACACTCACTACAGGCAGAGCTATGAGGAGGATCGTCGCGGTGTTTTGGAGCCATACATTTATGTAGTATAAGGTAGTTTTACCTATTTAAACACTGGCGTTTCAACTCAGGGTGGGAAACTGTGCAGTTCAGTGTGGGATGGGTTTTCTGAGCCTAAATATGTGTTGCGGGAAATAAAAGAGGAGGGAATGGGGTCGCTGTCTTTTTATGTTAAAAATACTGAGCTGTCTAGGAAACCTAAATAAATGTAAAACAAAAAGCTGTGACTCTG
Organism: Neoceratodus forsteri; assembly: GCA_016271365.2. Classification (NCBI taxonomy): domain Eukaryota; kingdom Metazoa; phylum Chordata; order Ceratodontiformes; family Ceratodontidae; genus Neoceratodus; species Neoceratodus forsteri. The sequence goes on along the minus strand of CM057454.1, from coordinate 405,249,109 downwards.
TACTGCTGTGGATTCACAGTATTATTATTATTATTATTATTTACTGTTTTGGGGTCTGTTTTATAAGTGTAGTAACTATCCCGCTCATTACGAGGTACATCCCTCCAGTTAACCCTCAAAAATTGGTCTGTCTCACATGGAAAAGGTGTTGCTCTCGTTGAGAAGGTGCTGCACACACAAACATTAAAGCAGTAATTTGTAATATTCTGTTATGCTAAATATAAATTAAACTTTGCACAAATAAAGGCAATGGTTTCTACAATGTTCTGAGCTTTTATCTCCATGTTTGATAATGTGTCCCACATTTCTAGTGTCTGCTGCCCTACATCTCGGTGAGAATAGGTTGTGAGGTATGGTGCAATACAGTTGTAGGGTGGCAGCCATCATTTTTAGATTTGGGGGGTCCTAGCTGGTGCAGTTGGTGCTCTCCTGGTATTTGCTCTTTAAAATTTAACCGATTTTTGCGACTTCCATGGCACCAGTGGAGTGCCTTTGCTTGGACATGAGGGATACCTGGTTCACAACTCAAGCCTGACTCTGTTTACTGGGCTGATTGAGACACGAGTATGCTCCTTCTGGTCTCTGTGGGAGTGTTTCACTCCCCCACTGTGTGATTGCCTGCACTGGTAAGTTGATGGGGAGCCCTGATATCGAGGGTGACCACGTAACACAGGCCTCCACAGAGGTCAAGTGATAAGCAAGTGTGAGCTTATTTTAGTCTGACTAGGTAAAGAGGGCTAGGAAGGCACTACTACCTGTTTTCAGCCTCATTTTGGGGGAAGATGCATACAGTTGCAAAGCAACTGATATTGAACCAGGTTGAGCTGTTAGTGGTTTTAGTGAATGGGAGAAATTTGTCCAGGATACTGGGAAAATTCTTCTACTCTTCTTGCGGGGACCCTTGCACGGAGGAGGTGAACATGGCTGCCCAGGTGGTGGAGATTGCTCCCCTCACCTAGTATGTTGAGGAAGTCCCTGAAGTCTCTGACTTACCTGGTACTAGTGGAGGTAATGAGGATGGAAGGCCTGACAGTGATGGGAAATCAGTGCAAGCTAGGGCATGTCTACAGATGGACACTGCAACACCAGAGTTATCGGGGGAATACAGCAGGCTAGTCTCTGTGTTCCAAGGAAGAGAAAATGGCTCAACAGCTAAAAGAGAAATGCCTACCTACTGTCAATGGTAGCTGAAGAGGAGGAGGCAAGATTTGGAATAGCCAGATGCCAGTTGTGATCATCTGAGAGCTCTGCCCAGCCTGCAATTCATGTGAACCAGGAACCTTTTGAAATGTGCTGCCCAGTGCTGTCAGAATCATCCGTGATCTCATCTGGTAGCTCTTAGCTGTCCTCAGCCTCTGGGAGAATGCCAACTCAGACCACAAGGCAGCTGACACTCATCTCCGAATCTACAGCGGTAACTACTGCAAACCCACGCATGCTGAGACATGCTGCCAATTTACATCAGCAACCAAGAAGGATTCTTGGCCAGATAGAATCTCAAGAGGGAGAGTGATCTATAGAACAGGTGTTGCTTGCAGCAGGCTGGGAACTGGTCTGGATGGGACTTGGATTTCTGGAGCCTCCCCAATAAGGCTTCCTGAAGCAGGGGATCCTCTGGTAAAAACACCAGAGCAGGTAAATGGTGTTTCTTCTGCTAATTTCTTTAGAACTGGCAGCAAGAGCTACGGAGTCGGGGGATATTGCTAAAACTTTTGATTTGGAACTGCCTTCAACTTTTGGTATGTCACAGAATCAGATATTTCTAGTACTTTGGAATGTGAATAACTCTTGTACTCTTTCTGTTTCTAACCCCCCCTCGCACTGAGTCTTCCCCCTTCCACTGAAGTTAACATGCTTATGATGGAATTTGACCCTGTGGAGGGCAGTACTTCCATGGAACAGCTCCTTCCCGTGGCGCAGGACCATATGGCTCCTGAGGGCTCTTCATGTGAGGATAAACCTGAACCTTCTATCAGCTCTTGTAACACTTCCCACAATGCAAAAGAAGCCAGACCACCCGGGTGGAGTCACATTGATAGACTAAGACCATATGTGGCCCTTTTTCATGCCCCCATCTTACCTGGTAAGTGGCATAATGCTGTGTGGTTGATGTATAGGGGTGGTCTGGAAGTGGCCGCTGACTGTGTTTATGTGGCCAGAGACTTGCTTAAGATTTCGATGGAGTTTGCAGCGAGTGACATGTATGCTCAGATCCATGTTAGTGGGGAGTTAACCTTTGACATTAGCTTTAAAACTTTTAACTTCTTCGAACTTTTTGGCAAAGCTGCCATGCCTTTAAAAACACTCCTCTGTGGTCACCTTTTCTTGCCATACCCCTGACTAAGCCAGCTCACAAAACTGTGACAGTTCTTTTCAGAAACATTGGGGGTGGGGTCTCAGACTCTGACATTATCTTTTGGCTGAAGCAGAAATGCAGAGTTTTGGGGGATCCCAAAGCTATTATTGACTTGGAAGGTGTATGGGCAGGGAACTGGAAAGTCAGGGTGCCTTTCAAGCTAACAGACTCTGGAATTCATCATCTCCCAAATATTTATTTTTCTGGGTTGAGACAGAGGGGTTTGTTTTTATGCGGGTCAGCCCAAAGCCTGGTGTTGTGGCTCCCAGGATCATCTAAGCAGAGCATGTGATCAGGTAAAGTGTAGCCTCTGTGATAAGGTGGGACATGTGAGCCTACAATGTGTGAATGAACTTAAATGCAGTTTTTGTGAAGAGATGGGTCACTCACATGGTAGCTGTCCCACGGTGGCCCATAATTAGCTGGATCAGGAAGATCTTTTAGAGCAAAATGTTTTATGTGTCCATTGCCCAGAAAAAAACATAACTGTCAACCATCTTGGGCTGGGCTGTCCCCACAAGAATACAGAATTCCTTGAGTCCTCCACAGCAAGAGGACCCTGCACTGTCCGGTATCTAGGAGGAGTCTGAAGCACCACCTCTTCTCCCCAGCCTGTAGTCGCATTGTCTTTACCCCTAGCACTGAGACTGCATAGCTAGCCACCCATGAGTCGGAGAAGCAACCCCCAGAAACTGTTCCTGCTGATGATCACATGGATATAATGCCTCCCCTTCCATCCCTGATACCAGCAGATTACAGATGGTTACCAGGTGTAGGAGGGCTGGATGCAACCCAAATTGAAGTGTAAAAATCTGACTTGGTTTCTCTGTCTAAGTGATACAATATTCTTCTTCAGTCTCAAAAGCAGTATGTGTTTGGGGATGGAGGAGGACTGCAATGCCTTTTCAGTGCCATCTTCTCTGCTGGACCCCTAATCTGAGAGAGAAGGTCACATCTCGGGGGGGGGGGGTATCTTAACAAAAGAAAGGAAAACAAGGACCAAGAGAGGGGGGTTAGGGAGGAAAAAAATAATGGATAATGTGGGGGCCTGTGGTTTGGGCTTTTTCTTGTCCTTTATGTTTACAAGTAATCGGTCATTAGCTGTGGTGAATGTGATTAGTATTAAAAACTAGAATAGGTGTCATACCGCCTTCTTCTTTTTCCATCTCCTGGACAGTGAGGTGTCCTTTTTGCAGGATACAAGGATTCATACCTTAGTGGAAGTTTCCCTTGCACAAAATGCCTCGTCGGAAGGTCTCTCTTTCTGATCCTTGGGAACAGACATCTGCTCTAGGGTTGCTTTTTTTGTTTCACTTACATAATGTGGAAGTGCTTAGACGTTGTTCTCTGCCTGAGATGTGTTTTGTTGCTTGATGTTAAATTACTTGGGGTTTCATACTATTTTCTTTTTTTTACATTTCTTTTTCCCTCTGGTTGCCGGTTCCTGAGGCATCCCTCAGGAGACACCTGCTTGTCTCACCCTGCCTGAGACTTCCTTTGGCCCAGATCCCCCTGGAACCCTAGCCTGGTGTCCTAAGTCCTCCGCCAGTAGACCCCCTTACTTGTACCCCTCAGGGTGGGGCCACCCTTTCCTACTTTAGGCGTTCCATCAGTTTAGTCCGGTGGGTGGGTTTGGATGCATGCCGAGTGATACTGGGATTGCGAGAAGGTCCTTTCTTTCAAATGTGATTACATCAGCTGGGTTATCAAGACATGTATCTGAAATCAGTAGAAAAGACCCGTCACCCCACTTATTTTAGTGTGAATTTAGCTACACGTATAGATTATTTTTTTCTCTCATCCTGTTTACAGTTACAGTCTCCCTAAACCTGCCAGCAGAATTGTCCATTCATAGGTTAGTATCAGTCACCATGGAACCTACCACTCAGATAGCCTAGAGGCCAGGTAATAAGGAAGCTGAATTCCTCATTGTTAGATGACTTTGTGGTACAAGATGCCTTGGGGGAACTAATATCAGCAAGGGTATCTGTGCTGGTATGTTATGGTAATCTCCTGCAATGGTGGGAGGACACTAAGATGGAATTGCAGTCCTTTTTTCCAAAAATGGAGTAGGGGGTGTAGTAAAACGGCATATTACCAATATTTAAAATAATCAGGCTCATTTGCAGCACCTCCAGACAATGGCCTAGGAAATGGGGGATCATTTTAGTTCCCAGATTACAAAAGTAAAGAACGATCTGACTTCCTTACATTTAAAAATATTTTAGGCCTTACAGAGGGAACAGAAATTTGGGACACAGAGTAAGATGTCGATTTTATGCCGCTTTGAGGCCTGTAGGAAAAGGGTAGATCAAAAAGTTTTTTGGGAGATAAAGGATGATGAGGTATGAGCCACACGGACACCCAGGGTATGTTGGAGGCTACATCCCAGTACATTAAAACATTTGGCCCAGGGTTTGTGTCTGATTCTGCAGACAGTTTTTTTTCTCAGACCTCCCTTTACCACAGGTACCTCAAGACCTTTTTCCTAGTTTGGCAGCAGGGATTTCAGTCAGTGAGGTTGAGGCTGCCATCCGTTTACTGAGGAATGAAATGGGGGATAGGCTGACAAGTGACTTTTATAAACTTGTGTGCCCAGCCCTCCTGGAGGAGCTTGTGCAAGTTTTTAGGTTCTCGCTGCAGCATCCAGCCATGGGCCAGGACATGAAAGAGGGCTTACTGGTGTTTCTGTATTAAAAAAAAAAAAAAGCAATTTGAATGATAGATGCCTATTTGTCTCCTAAATACTGATGTAAAAATAATTTCGAAAATCCTGATCTCTGCATTAAAAAAAGGCACAGTGGAATGCAAGGGGGATCACCTTCTCCTCTTCATCAAGGACTGGCAGATCCAACAACTAGGGGAGGAGGTCTTGTATTTGGCTGATCACTTTCAAACGGCCTACCGGGTAACCTATTGTGGTAAATCAATTAATCCAGAGGCTCCCAGGGCGGGAGCTGTGGTTATCGACGGCATCGGCTCAAGAGATTTCTTCGTGGCGTTTGCCCGTAGCAAAAAGACTCTGCTGTGCTACGGGGAACAGGTCCGTTTATTTCTCGACATTGGGTTTGCAACCTGTCAAAGAAGAAAAAAGTTTGAAGGAGAGTACAGGCGCTGTTGAGAGAAGCTGGAATCTCCCATGGGCTTATTTTTCCAGCCGGATTGCGAATAGTATACAGGAGCCGACTGTACATGTTTAATGATCCTACTAAGGCAGCGAAGTGGGTAAAAGGACATGCAACACCCAGGTATCGAGAAAGGGATTGAGAAACCTTGTCGCCTGAAGATGAAGATGCATGCTGAAGACATTTTTGGACACTTGTTACCTGCTAACTTCTGGTGTACCTAGGGACTTGAAATTTACTAATCTAAATATCTATTATATGGTAACCCTGAAATGGTTCATTTTTGGAAGGGGGTACCTCCCGAAGTTATAGTAGTTGGACCACTTGTTAGAAAGCAAAGCCCTCTTATTGTATTGCAGTAGGCAAATCCCCTTTGTCTGCATCAAACCTTCCCAAAGGTGAGCCGATCATGTACCTCCCTCTAGTATCTGGACACCTAGGGACCAGTGCTACCTCATGTATATCACTATGCCAAGTAGTACCAAGGCAAAACTGTGTCATGATGATAACCACTGTCTGTAACCACATTATGCTTGAACAACCTATGTACTCAAAAGTTTTTCTCCACTGTATTTTATCTTGTATTGTTATCCTGGGTCGCCCCTGAAAAAGGGACCTTCAGGGCTCAGTGGGCCTACCCGGTCACCAAAATTTAATAAATAAAAAATAAAGTGTTATGGGTAACCAGTTTGTTCAAATTAGAGCTGATAGTTTTATTAAGAATAGTTCAGCTTAGATATATTGGATCCTGTTGAAATACATATTTTGAACATGTCTTTAGATAATGTGGGGTTCTGCAGTGAAAAAATGTTATGTTATAGGGCACAATGTTAGTGCCTACCTACTTTGATTAAGCGTGGAGGTTCCTTCCCTCACTGGTGGAGTAAGAGGACTGTGGACATATATCTTTTAAAGTTATTTTATAACAACGCAGCTCATGGACTCTAAATGCAGCAAATCGAATAATGAATATCTTATCTTTATGTACCCCCCACATGATGTGTCTCAAAGCATTTGAAGGTTATGATTATGGAGTTTGGAGGAGTGGCGCCCTCATGGTATGAATACTGTATTTCAATGCTTGAAACATAGCTGTATGTTTGATTCATATGCAATAAACATAAAGAAAAAAAGGCACAGAGCATCTGCTATCCTGCTCGCAGGCCTGCTCGGTTCTGGAAAGATCTGTTCAGGACCATCTGATCTTATTAAGGGAAGTATCTGATTTTATTAAAGGAAGTGGTTGAAAGGGGAAGTTTGGATAGGATTCATGGATTTTTAATGTCACTGGACCAACGGAAAGCATTCAGCCTGGTGTCACACGATAATTTATGGGTTATATTATATAAATGTGGGTTCCCCTGGGGAATTTATTAACTAGGTCAAATGTCTATACTGTAATGCCTGTGTGACACCTCTTAATATTTTTAATGGCTGGCTGAGGACCCCTTGAAAGCTGGTTAAGGGGGTATGGCAGGGGTGCCCTCTAAGTCCTTTCTTGTATATTCTTAGTCTTGACCCTTTATTATGGAAACTAGAACTGGATCTTCGTTTCAAACTACTGCAGAATCAAGAGGCATTGTCAGTTGCAAAGCATTGCTTATGCAGATGATATCTGTCTTCTGGTTCAAGATAAGATTTCTGTTTGTCAGTCCTCAAAATGGTTTAGGCTTTTTGGTCTTTTTTTATGCGAGGCCTTAAATATTCAAAAATGTGTAGGCCAGGTCTTAGGTGACACAACTGCCCATCCTGAAGGAGTTGGTAACATTTGGCTGTTACCATTCTTAGGTTTCAGTTTGGCTCAGGTGACAGCTAAAATGAGCTGGAAACCCAAATTAGAAGTGGCTAAACGTAAAGTGGCCTACTGGAATACATGGAGTCTGGACAATAAGAAGAGTATGTGTGTGTGTATGTATATGTACGTGTGTGTATGTATATATATATATATATATTGTGTGTATATATTTATATACAGTATTTAAAACGTCATTGATCTCTATTGTATTCTTTGCAAAAAAAACGTTGTTAATGCACTAGTTAGGGTTCCAGCGTCAAAAGTAGGGAAATGTCATGTTAGGATTTCCAACCCTAATGCCCCACCCCACCCTGCAAGCAACAACAGGCGTGGGGTGGGCCTTGTTGGTTTCAGCGCTAACAGTCACCCCATTCTCGTATGCTGTAGCCAACTCAGCTGATTTACTCATGGAATGGGGTAAGTGTTAGGGTTAAACACTTACCCCATTCCATGAGTAAATCAGCTGAGATGGCTACAGCATATAAGAATGGGGTGACTTAGTGTTGAAAACCACAAGGCACACCCCACGCCTGTTGCTGCCTGCAGGGTGGGGGTGAGGCGTTAGGGTTGGAAATCCTAACATGGCATTTCCCTACTTTTCACGCTGGAACCCTAACTAGTACATTAATGAAGTTTTTTGCAAAGAATTTCCTTACTTTTTGAGATAGTATAATCATATCCTTATATGCCCGAGGGAGCACATGGCCCTCCAGGGCCTGCGCTGCCCGTAGATGCATAATTTTTGAGATATTATAATCATATCCTTATTTCCCTGTGGGAGACCAGGGGCTCTGCGCTCACATCAGTCCATAATGGTATCCATATTTGAGTGTGGAAGAGCAGGGCCCTCTGGGCCCTGCACTAGTATCCATCCATAATTTTTGCGGTATTGTAATCATATCCTTATTTTCCTGTGGGATGGCCCTGTGCTCAGATGAGTCCACAGTAGTATCCATATTTGCGTTTGGAAGCCATCCATAATTTTAAAGATACTGTAGTCATCTCCCATCCTGTGCTGTGTAGCACCAAAGGAAGACCTCACATTGCAGTATTATCTTGTCGGAATCACAAGAAAATTTGAAACCTGTATAACTCCAGACCAAATGAATATCTTTTCACCAAACCAGAAAAAGGCACATCTGTAGGACAAGTCCTTTGTACCCTGAAAATTTCATACGCAAATTGGAAGCCATGCCTTCACAGCGGAGTGGCAAAGTAACGACTGCGTACACCTCACATTACAATGTTATCCTGTGGGAAACGAAGGAAAAGTTAAACCCCTAGAACTCCAAAGCAAAGTAATCTGCTTTCACCAAATTAACAAAAGGCACATCCGTCGAGCGAGCCCTTTGTACACTGAAAATTTCAGCCTAAAATTCTGAACCATTTGTTTCCTGTGAAGTGACAAAAAAAAAACAGTAACAGGATCCTGTTTCAAGCTTTCTTTTTTTGCAGTTTGTGATAAAGGATTTCGGTACGTTTAAAAAAACACATTTCCAAGTGATTTATGAAAAAAATGAACACCAGAATCTGATAGAATGGGTTCTAATTAGCTGAACACATGTGTTGGTTACTTCAAAAAACATAATTTTTTTCTGTTTTGTAACTTTGTCTGCCTCGCCAAGAAAAAAACAAGATGATGGCAGCATGAAAAAATATTCCCCATTTGCAACAAAAGGTTACTCATTTACAACACAGGATTGCCCATTTGCAACACAGAATCCTGTTAAGAGGCTCGCATCTAACTTTACCCATTGAAAATAATGGAACATTTAAAAACTTTTGTATGGATTAATATTTTTTCACCAAGTCTTCAAAAGGCACATATGTGACCCAAGACCTTTCTACCTTAAAAATTTCAGACCAAAATCCCAAACCGTATTTGCGTAGCGGCGTGACAAAGAATTTTACAAGAAACTGTAATTTTTCACATTTTTTGACACTCCATATTTCGTACCCACACATCTGACTGGAATGAAAATTGGCATATCAAGAGATCTTTGGCCCATGATGGCACATGCACAATTTCATGCAAATGGGTTGAACGGTTATGAAGATATTAAAGTGCAAAATTTGAGTTTAACATAGAAATTAAGGTTGAACCCTAACTATAGGGGTGTGACCTTTAGTACTCCTTTTCTCTGCACCCACACATCTGACTGGAATGACACATAGCATATCAAGAGATCTTTGGTCCCTGATGGCGCATGCAAAATTTCATGCAAATTGTTTGAACGGTTGTGAAGTTATTAAAGTGCAAAAAGCACAAAAAAAGATTCCCCATTTGCAACAAAGGATTGGGGAAGGGGGAAATTGTTTAACCAGGAAAGGCACACTAAATCGGAGCTTGTTTCCAGGTGCGACCTGAGAGCAGAAGGAAGTTAAGTGACTTGCTCAGGGTCACACAGTATGCAAGTGGAAGCTGTAGGATTGAAACCCAGGTCTGGTCTGCTGGATGTTACCAGCTTTGCAGCTCAGAGCCTCAGATCACTGCGCTATACTGCCACTTGTGACAAAAGATTGCCCATTTGCGACAAAGAATCCTTTTTCGAGGTGAACCTCTGACTTTTACCATTGAAAATAATGGGAAATTTCAAACTTTTTTGCAACATCTTCAAAAGTCACCAAGACCTATGTACCATAAACATTTCAGACCAAAATTGCAAACTGTTTTTGCGTAGTGGCATAACAAAGAATTTGACCCCAAAAACGGCAATTTACACATTTTGTTGACACTCTGTATCTCCGCACCCACACATCCGACTGTAACGGAACTTGCCACATCAGTACATATTTTGTCCCTGATGGCACATGCAAAGTTTCATGCAATTTTCACTTGAGTGGTTGGGAAGTTATTAAAGTGCAATATTTTGAGTTTAACATAGAAGTGAATATTTTAGCCCCTAACTGTAGAGGTGCCACTGCGCCCTTATAAAATATATATGCCTGATAGTCTCCCCCCCCCCCAATCATAATATGGAGACTTCAGTGCTGAGTATTTTCTTCTGGGTGGTCTGGGGGAGCCAGCTTAATTGCTTAAAACAAAGTGTTACATATTACGCTATCAAACAGGGTTTGGTAGCTGTGCTACACCTGATTGTGTTTTTTTATTTTATGTTTTTTTTACAGTAACCTCAGACCCTTTTTGACCCCTGAAACCCTTGCATACTTGGCTATTGCATGGTGTTAATACCTCGTTAAACCTTTGGAGGATTTGGGAAATTTGAAACAAGATCTTCAAGTATAACCCCTGTTTACATGAAAGAAGTCTTTACTAAGCTTAGAGTTTGGGGGTTTGGATACTAAATGTTTGGAAACTGCTATGTTCAAGCATGTGTCCCCTAGATTACATAATCATTTAACATGGTTATTGACAAATAACAGAGTTCCATCTAAAATGTGGGATACTCCTTGAATTGCTACCACAGACTCATTGTCAAGGCTAATCACAAACATAAAAAGTTAAATGAATGCTTCTGCACTAGGCCTGGTTGTTTGAATCAATCGGAAACAATGAGTCATCTGTTCTTTGCTCTTACATTCAAGGTTTTTGGGATCTTGTGGTTACTGCCTGGGCTTAACCAGTGTTTCGTGTTTTGGATTATGGTACATTAGTGCTTGGATATTGTAGTTCTGATTGGGATAAGTGGGAAGTGGGTACATTGGATGTTATTTTTGCCTGTTTTAAATGGCTTGTTTGGTTGAACCGATGCCACGTTGCACTCCCTAAAAATTTTTTCTAGCTCAGTATGAATTTCTCAGAATAACCTCTGAAATTAAATCCATTTATTGTACATAATTTAAATCATTTCCATCTGCTAGTCTTGCTGTGAAATGGTGTCACATGAAATGGGTTACGAACTGAGCAGACTTGTGAGTCGCCTACACACATATTGTTTCTTTTTTTGGTTTGAAGTCGGTCTATATGTTTAATGTTATTTTGGTTTCTTTTTTCATTTACTTTATTATGGTTTTAACATCGAGAGGGGATATACCATATTGTTTATATATATATATATATATATATATAGTTGTTTCTCTATGTTGACTGTGTGATTTGTGAGTGGTACTTTGTATTTATTTGATTTTGACTGTGTTTTAAAATTGTTGTGTTGTAGTTTATTGCACATTGCCTTTGTAAAGTGTTCAGAGCCTCTGGGAGTGGGCGCTAAAGAAATACATTTTTGTTTAAAAAAATTCCCCAACTCTTAGTGAAGTGCCATGGGATCTTTACTATCTGTGGTAACAACCACCAGAACAGGTAAATGGGTCCTCAGTTTAAGGTCTTGTCTGAAAGACAGCACCTCGGACACCACAGTGTCCCTTAAGTCTCATGCTGGGCCATCGGTATGGCTACTTTTAACCAAAGGTTCCTGTACTCCTCCCCATGGTTTGAACCAGGAGAAGAGCTTTGGTTCTGTGTGCCTTTCCTGGTTACCAATTTTCAATCTGTAACCCGGACGCTGTGTAACTGCGAGCTACTACCTTTGCCTGTTGGGCTCCAACCAGATTGAGGGGACTGGGCTCTGTTTTGATAGTAAAGGGTGTTCTTTCCCAAATAGAAAATAAATAGCATGATGCCTCTGCCCAGAGTGAAATATAGTAGCCCAGATGCTTGAGTGGTACAGTGCCCTGGGATGCGGTACCTCCCCACCTCCCCTTCCTGTCACCCCACACACAGAATACCGTCCATATACCAATGCAATACTCTATGTTGCATGCAATTAATGACTTTCTAATAATATGACCCTCTTAGCTTTTTGCCCTGGCACTTGTTTCTGTCCTGATCTCCCGGAACTTTACCTGAACCGTTTATATCCCTCACACTTACCCTCTATTTGTAGAATGTTGATAATGTCATGTACAGGGGCTCTGATCTGACGAATCTTTGTCTATGCCACTGTACTGTGTTACGTTTGCATTACTCCATGCCTGACTGATTTCATTTTTGTTGTTACCTGACTATGTGCTTTTGGCTAATTACTGCTTGTTGTCATCTGATTTAGTCTTTGTATTCACAGTTGTTTTCCCACCTATTGTATGTAGGCTTCCTGGTCGTGCCTGAAAATAGGCAGCTTTGCTGTCTTGCACGCCTACCCTGTCAACAAAAAATAAATACAGACAGGTTTGAACGCTAACAATGATAACCAGTTAATTATTGGGGAAAGGGGAATGGGAGATGCAGAAAGAAAACCGTTATAACAGGAAACAGGAGGAGGGGAACACCAGCACAGGGTGGGTGAGGCAGGGACTTGCTGATGACACTGGGTACCACAAGGCATCTGGCGGCTGTGGAGAGTATATAGTTCTCAGGGGGCCAAGCAACCCCATGTGTGAGTGACCCCACCCCAACATGTGACTGCCACGAAGCAGGAGTGTAGTGTCTGACTAGAGGGCATCCGCAGGGAGGACTGCAGGTCGCAGGCCACACTGGGCAGGGCCAGAAGTAAGAGGGAGCTTTGGGATAAAATAAAAATATGAGGATGCAGATAGGGGGTACAGGGAGGACGTGAAGACTAGGGAACTGGGGCAGGCAAATGCACTGGAGGGAGTGGAGGGGTCAGGATGACTGGAGTAGTATACCGGAGCAGAGGGGGTAGATAACGGACTTTAGAATGGAGTAGAGAGGTGGGGTGAATACAGTGGAGGGGAAGGGGATGGGCTGAGTAGGAGACATAGAGGGGTGGGTGGGGGAAGATCAAAGGAGGAACAGCTAGGGAGAAACAGGGAGATCTGCCTGGGATTGACTAGAGCACTACAACTACCTCAAACACCAGGGAAAAGGTACTGCTGGAGGCTGTCCAAGACAGCTACATAGTGCAGAGGGTGACATATCCCACCAGGGAGGGTAACATACTGGATCTTGTGTTAGCAAAACGGGAACCAAGTCCAGGATGTAGTTGTGCAGGACCCTCTAGCAGGCAGCAATCACCGCACAGTGTCATTCTTCCTTCACACAGGCAAGGAGGCAGCCAGGGTCAGGATTAGAGTGGTAGACTTCAGTAAGGTGGATTTTACCAGGATGGCAGCATCCTAGGGGGGCATCTTGCTGCAATCTGCTCAGGGATGGATGTAGAACAGAAATGGTCCACCATAGAGAGGGGTCTGACAGAGGCCACTAACACGTGTGCCAGGACCCAGAGTAAGCAATCTAGGTCTAAGAAACCTAGCTGGCTCAGCAGGGAAAGTGAGGGAGAAGAGAGTCTCCTTCAAAAGGTACAAGAAAACTGGGCACAGGGAGAACAGGAGGAGTACTCGAAGAAATCCAGAGAAGTGGGTAGAGATTAGCTCAGAGGATCAAAGGGGAAAAAGGATTTCTTCAAGTACATAAGAGAGAAGAGGAGCTGTAAGGATGAGATTGTCCAGATCAAGTGGGAGGAGGGTTGGGCAGAAAAAGGGGAAGACCAGGTGAAGGCACTCAGTGAGTACTTCCGCTTGGTGTTCACTAAAGAAAAGAACAGGCCAATACCACATGGGAAAGGAGGGATGGGCAGGGGAGGGGCAGAAGGGACAGATGGCGTCATCCGGGAGGCTAGGGTTCTAAAAGGCCTTAAAGCCTTGTGGGTGGACAAGGCCTCAGGACCTGATAGAGCACATTCAAGAGTCCTGAAAGAGTTGGCAGAGGTCTTGGCAGGCACTGGCGGACCTGTTTAACACCTCACTGGAGACAGGGAACGTGCCCATGGACTGGAGGATGGCTGACGTTGTGCCTCTCCACAAGAGTGGTCCCAGGGATGAATCAGGTAACTGTAGACCGGTAAGCTAGACTTCCATTGAGAGGAAGCTAATGGAGACCATTCTCAATGAGAGATTGATAATCTTCCTGGATAATAATGGGCTCCAGGATGAAAGACAGCACGGCTTTGTCTCGGGAAGGTCATGTCAGACTATCCTAATTGACTTTTTCGATTGGGTCACAAGGGTAGTTGATGGGGGTCATGCCGTGGATGTCCTGTATCTGGACTTCAGTAAGGCCTTCAACTCGGTGCCTTATGGAAGGTTGCTGGGCAAGCTGAGGAACGTGGGGACTGGGGAGAAACTAGTGGGGTGGGTTAGAAGCTGGCTGCAGAACAGACAGCAGAGGGTAATGTAAGGGTTGAGACCTCCAAGTCAAGACCTGTGACCAGTTTTATTCAACATCTTTATCGGGGACATAGCAGAAGGGATCAAGAGTAAGATCAGCCTGTTCACCGATGACACAAAGACATTTGCAACAGTGGACAGTGAGGAAGGGAGGCAAGAACTTGGGGAAGATCTAGCAAAACGTGAGTACTGGTCGGGTGTGTGGCAGCTGGTGTTTAATGCTAAGAAGTGCAAGGTCATGCACCTTGGAGACAGAAACCCCAGGACCAGCTGTTTGCTGGGAGGAGTGCAGGTATCTATTTCTTGTAGGAAGAGAAGGACCTAGGGATACTAGTCACAGAGGACATGAAGGTATGGGCACAGTGCCAGAGGGTGGCAACAAGGGCCAATCAACTGCTGGGTGCATTGCCAGGGGTATCACCTCTAGAAGAGAGGAGATTATCCTGCCACTGTACAGATCACTGGTGAGGCTGCACTTGGAGTACTGTGTGCAGTTCTGGTGCCCTTACCTAAATAAGCATTTGCCAATGCTGAACGTTTGATGCTTGTTAAAGGGACACTGTCAACCTGTTTTGCACCATATTATTTGTAGTTAAAAACCCACATTTTATGATAGCTTACCTTCTCTAAAATTCATTGATGTTGCTGTTTGTTTTGTCTGTTTCCTTATTTAGTAGAACTGAAATGCATGCTAATGTATATTTATAAACAACTTTGTTTCGTTTACAATCCTGGATCTGTTCTTACTGCATACTTCCTGAACATTAGAAACACCCCCAAACAGTGCAGTCACTCGTGAGGCAGTAGCCACCTAAACTCCCACTGCATCATGAGTGGTTGGACTGTGTTGTGGGTGTTCCCAAGTCCAGGAAAGATGCAGTTGGAGCTGATCAAAGAATGTAAACAAACATGCGTTGGTGTGGTAACACCAGTATAGTGGGTAGTCTGTTTTTCACTCTTTAAAAGAAAAAAATAATCAGAATCAAACTACAAGCTACATCAGCAGTCATTACAGAATGTTGGCAGTCATAAAATGTGTTTTTTAAACAGGGGGCACTTTGAGGCCTAAGGGGGTTGACGGTGTCCCTTTTAAATAATTTTTTTGTTCTTAATGTTTTGACCCCAACTTTTGAAGAGACTTGTTTTAGGATTTGCCTTATAGGCATGACATGTACTATTTATAGTATATTGGCTGAAATGTCATTTCTTACCAGAGGTGCGGAAACTCGTCTCGTGCAGGATTTTAAAAATGTAAAAATGACACGTCATGTTTATGAGGTAATGTGTAAAAATTGCTATGTTGAAAGTTTGGGGTCAAAATATTGAAAATCACCAAAGGTACGAGCTTGCGTTTGTAAATTCCAACATAGGCTCATAACTTTTTGGTTTTTTAACATTTTTGCCCCAGTTTGCCCCAGATTTTCAACGTAGCCTTCTAAGGACCCTATCTCATGAACAATAGTGAGAAAATGTTCAATTCTTGCCCGAAAAGTGATTTAGTGAAGCGACTGCAAAGTCACCTTTCAGGATGTGAAAACACAGTTTGGACAGGATTAGAAAAATGACATATGTCACATTCATGAGGTGCTGTGAAGAAACGGCTATTTTGAAAATTTGGGGTCAAAATACTGAAAATTACCAAAGTTATGAACCTGCATTCACAAACTTTAACATAGGCGCATAACTTTGTTGTTTATAATAGTTTTACGCCAAATTGTCAACATAGCCTTCTTATGACCCCACCTCATGAACGAAAGTGGGGAAAATTTTCAACTCTTGCCTGAAAGGTGGTTTCATGCAGTGACTGTAAAATCACCTTTTGGGATGCGAAAACACATTTTGGCCAGGATTTGAAAAATGACAGCTGTTACATTCATGAGGTGCTGTGAAGAAATGGCTATTTTGAAAATTTGGGGTCAAAATACTGACAGTTACCAAAGTTACAAGCCTGTGTTCTCAAACTTAAACATAGGCTCATTATTTTGTTGTTTTTTAAAAATATTTGCCAAATGTTCAACATAGTCTTCTTATGGCCCCACCTCATGAACAATGGTGGAAAAACTGTTAAACTCGTGCGGAAAGGTGATTTCGCGCAGTGACCAGGAAATCACCTTTTGGGGCAGATTTACCTAACATAACTTACATTGTTTGTGAGGTGGTGTTCCAAAAAAGGTATGTTGAAAATTTGGGGCAAAAATATTGAAAAATGGCTGTTATACTACTAAATTTAAAACATTATTGAAATACATTCACGCGCATACCTGATTTCCTCAGTTCACAGTCGGGCATTGAAGATTGTAGATATGTCTGTGGTCCAGGGAGGATTATGGCATTGGATCCCTGATGGGTAAGTGCTTGGGGGTGCTGAGTGGGCGGGGTCGGGTGGGGATAATAATGGCGCAACAGACATCGATGGGATGGCTTTCTTTTTTTTCTTTTTTTTAAAGATTATGGTAGGGCCTGCAACAGATGGACGTTTTTCCTTTTTTACAGGTTTTTCATGAAAAAACCAAACTATGAGGGACAGGCACTGGAGGATTGGGCACCCCCCCCCCCAGTGTCACTGTTATATTTAGCAGCACTGGGAGTGGGCTCCCTGGTGCTGCCTAACTAAAATGGGCAGGGTGGGGGCAGCAGCAGCTGTAATGGGGGGATTGGGCACCCCGTGCCCTAATATAATGTGGGTTGGGCTTTAGGGTGGAGTTATGGGGAGGCCTACAACAGACATTGATGAGCGTTTTCCTTTTATAGGTTTTAAATTATAAAAAAAAAAATGACAAGGGGCGGACACTGGGGATTGGGCCCCGTCGTCACTGTGAGTATTTGGCAGCACCAGGAGAGGCTTCCTGGTGCTGCCTAACTAAAACGGGCAGGGTGCGGGTAGCAGCAAGCACAGGGGATTGGGCACCCCACATGCCGTTACAATAACATGAGTTGGCCTGGGGAGGGACAGCTACAACAGACATTGATGGACTTTTTTTTTTTTTATAGGCTGACAGGCTCCTGCCCTGAAAAGCCACTTAGCTGTTTGCTGACTGGCTTCATGTAAATCAAAGGACCGAAGCCATCTCTGATTAGTGGTTCGGTCCTTTGAAGTACATAAAGTTTCAGCCCTCCAGGCAGAGAGTAATGTCAGGACCACAGCATGTGATTATTAGTGTAGATTACCAAGTCTGTTCTTGGCGTTCAGACGTAAAAAGGACGTAAGATTACTGGAAGGGGTGCAGCATAGGGTGATGAAGATGATCCTAGGCCTGGGTCGATAAACCCTCTGAGGAAAGGTTGAGGGAACTCATCAGGTATTCCCTGGTGGATAGAAGGGAGACGGGGGGGCATGATAGAGACCTTCAGATACTTAAAAGGCATAAATAAGGTCAAAATGGAAGGATTGTTCCGCTTAAAGGGTAGGAGGGTCACTAGGGGGCACAGTCTGAAGTTGGAAGGGTGTAGATTCAGGAGGGAGATGAGACACTACTTTATAGAAAGGGTGGTGGCTGTGTGGAACAAACTGCAGGAAGAGTTGATCGCATTGGAGACAGTGGACAGTTTTAAAGAGGGTGGGTTAAAGTCAAAGGGAAGGTAAGAACAGATAAGAACATGCGGAAATATGGGGGTAGGGATGATGGGAGGGCGGGGGCAGCTGCAGTAAAGTAGACTGTGAGCTGCACACTTGGCAGACTTGACAGACCCATGGGCCTTTTTCTGCCGGCGTTTTCGTATGTTCATATAACAGTTAATGAATTGGCAACATGCAAAAACCATAGCAGTAACTGTGTCTATCCCCCAACAGCAACACCGTAAATGAGCCCACATCCCCATTGGTACCAGTGTCCCGTAGAGTCTAACTGGGTACCCAGACAGAGATGCAGGCCTGTACAATGCTGCGGGTTGGCTGGCGTTGGTGTACTTGAAATTTAAACAGCAACTTTAAATAACTGTGGTTTCTCCCCAGGTCAGGGCAGGCCCTTTGGTTACTCACGGTTCTGAAGTTTAACTTTGCACAGTCTGACAGGGTCAGCAGATGCAGTCTGTCTCAGCTGAGCTAGGAGCAAAGCTGGTTGGAAGATGGCTTGGATGAAGCTGAAGTCTAGCAACTTGTCACCTTCAGGTTGATGCAGGCTCCTGTAGCTTGTCACCTGCAGGTCGTGGTTCCATGGAAGCTGGATTAGGCCAGTCCCAGGGACTGGATCCACACACCTACCCCACACATCAAGGCTTCTGTTTCTCAGGGGCAAGTGATTGGTACTGTCTGGCAGTGACAATACCAGGTTGATTCCCCAGAACGTTGAAGAAAGAACTCGCATTCCAGACATAAAATTCAGCAGAAAGATTGATTTTGGTGTGTTAGGATGGTACTTACAAAGTACAATACATATCCATAACCATATCAGTGTTAGAATAAGTACAGCAATGCTAGAATTTAAGGTCCGACACTGGTGCATAAAACCTCAGCTCTTCGGGGACTAGAACCTCTTCCTTAAGAGGCCTCCCAGGATTCCCCAGACCATCCTGATTAGCATGAAGTCTCTTCCCAAACTTGGGTTCACACAGTGTCTCACTTTCTGTGGGCAGCAGACACAACTCTCCTGTGGCAGATCAGATGTAAACCCAGGCTGATAAGGCAAACAGTCACTCAGCAGGATGTCCACACTCTCGGGCAGCAATCCTTGACGCTTTCTGGCTTCCCAGGCCGCAGGAACTAAGCGGGCTTCTCCTGACGACGGTTCCAATCACTAGAACACACTTCAAACTTAGAAAACTCTGTCCTAGTCCCTGTAACGACTGAGGGCTTTTCTCAGGGTGCCAAATCATCTCTTTTCTGCTGGAAATTGGAATTCTGGCTCTCCCAGTCAGTGGAAGATTTCGGCAAGTCTCCCTGTTGGCGACTGTGGAAGCCTTGGGCTGACTTCTAATATGTCTCTCTATCTATCTCTCTCCCTCTCCCTCACTACTGCTCCCCTCTTTCCTCAGAGAGCCTCTGTCACGATCTGCCATGAGCAGTCGTGTCCCCCCAAACATTTCAGGGAGAACACCACTTCACATTGAACAATTCAGTTGTCCATCACTGAGATTAATACGTATTAGCTTTACTCATTGGCTGATTGACTGTCAACAAAGGCACCAAGAACATTATCCACGCCCCCTACCCAGGAGCCGTAGCTACAGTCCTTAGAGCTCCTTGATCGGGTAGAACAGGGTCGGGGGTTGCAGAGATGGCGTCCATATAAACAGTTCATACAGTATTCCCAAATTTAACGTCTTGCTGCAAACAAACTATGTGTTTTTTAACAAACACAGTTCCACAGTCTGATAGTTCCTTCTCTGTACTGTTATCCAGTTGAGGAATCGGCTCTAACAGAGCCCTTATCTGCCAGTCCCTAACGCCATGGCAGTAAGTCCCCCTGTGGCAGACAGAAATAAATCCACGAAGCAGTCAAAACAGTTCTTAAAGCAACAGTGTACATACAACACTTACACACTTATTTACGTATTTTACATTCTTCTTTGTTTCCCAGGAGATGCATCCCAACCCCTACACGTGTTTTGGGATCCCAGAAGTCTGAACACAAAAAGACTGGTTCTTAATCAGCATAGGCAGCAATAAAGCACAGCGGCTTTCCCAGTGCAAACAGCACCGTGGCAGTAGGTGGCAGACCTTCAAGTAATTACTTAATTCCTCCACACCCCAGGGCGAACAGGCTTAAGAGGGTGGGCAGGAGCAGCTCAGGGACACCAGGGACACAGTGCTGGCAGGACAAGATGCCAGAAATTAAACTTAGTAAACCCCACCAAGGGGGGGGGTACAGATAAATACATGAGGCAAGAGTGTCCCTTGTAGAGTTACCATCACCACTTCCAGTAGCACCTGGTGTTCACTGGCAGTCTCCTAACCTGCTACTGATCAGGCCTGACCCTGCTTAGCTTCTGAGATCTGAAGGGGATCAGGCTCCATGGTGGTAAAAGCTGCAGGTAGGCACTTTCTTGTTTTCCCCATGTTTTCCAGCTGGACATATACTGTATAGTCAGTCTCAAGTTGCTGGAACCACACCACAAGGAAACTTTCAAAGGACAGCAAGGCAGACAGCACAGGAGAGTGGTAGTTACAGTGCATTTTGGGATAAAAAGAATAACAGGCTTCTGCAAGAGTGGTGGTGGAACATACTTTTCCTTAGTTGTTCCCAAACAAAGGGGAGTGAGTAATAGGCATGCCATTGAGGACTGTAGAATCTGAGGTGTGGGGGGGGGAGTAGAAACTCACCTTGCAGCTAAAGGTTGCCATTGATTGCGGGGGGACTCAGTCAGTTTGTCTCCACCTTCATCTTGTGTCTCAGCAGTCTGGAAGCCCGGTGAAAGTTTCACCCTTGAGAGCATATGCTAGAGACAACAGACCATGAGACTGAAAGGGTGAGGTGAATGATGCAACATGAAGACTATGCTGCAGCACCGATGTTTACAGAAACAAAGCCAGAGTAGGCAGGAGATTTGTTGGGAGGGCCAGGACAGCGCATCTCCACGTTCAGAAGTGGCAATGCCAGAGTCAGTGCCGAGCACTATATGCCGGGGCCATGGTGCCTGGGGATGTTTGGTGGGGTATTTGGGACAGCAGCAACATACGAAGGCTGGGAAGGGGGGGGATCTGGCAGCCATTAGGTCTGGTCAGTCAGAGAGGCATCAGGATTTGACGTTCTGAGTCAGTGACATATGAATAAGCCAGCAGAAGAAGGCCATTTGGTCTGTCTAGTCTGCTCGTATGCACGGTCCACAGCTTGAGCAACTGTCCCTGCCCTCCCACCCTACCCATGATCCTTACCTTCCTCCGCTTCCTATCCCAGCCTCTCAGCTGCCCACTGTCTTCAACAAGATCACCTCTTCTGGCAGCGCATTCCAAGTGTCCACCACATTCTCTGTGAAGAAGTGCTTCCTGACCTCCCTCCTAAACCTCCCACCCTGCAGCTTAAGACTGTGCAGCCTCGTGTTATGGTTGCCACTCAGTTTAAAGAAACTCTCCTTATCCACCTTATTTATCCCTTTCAAGTACTTGAAGGATCCAATCATGTTCTCTCTCTCTCCTGTCTTCCAGGGAGTACATGTTCACTGCCCTCAACTTCTCCTCATATGCCTTTCCCTGCTGATCTGCTATCAGTTTTGTATCCCTCCTCTGTACCTTCTCCAGCAGGTTAATGTCCTTTTCAGGGTATTAAATAAGCCTCAAAAATTGATTAGCAGTTCTACACATGACATTGCTACTCATCTGTAAAAATGCATAGCACATGTCACAGATCGATTAGCACAATTAAAAATATAGTTTTATTTATGTTGCCTTCTGTGCTATATGGACTCACTCAAAAAATGGTTAGCAGTCTACTGCTACACATTTCTAGAAATGGTTAGCAATACCTCCTGTTTTACATAGCAATTTGCTGTGCTATACCAGCTATTTAATACCCTGCTTTTTGAGGTGTGGGCACCAGTACTGAACTCCATACTCTGGGTGAGGCCTTACCAGGGACCTGTACAAGTGCAGTATAACCTTCTCTCTCCTACTACTGATCCCCCTAGATATGCATCCCAGCATCTTGTTTGCCTTGCTGCTGCTTTCTTGCACTGCGTGGAGTGCTTCAGGTCACTAGTAATCATCACTCCCAGGTCCTTCTTCTCTTCTAATGCAAATATTTGGACTCCACCCCGGTAGTACTCTGCCCTGGGATTCTTGGCTCCAATATGCATAACTTTGCATTTATTGGTATTGAAGCCAAGTGACTAGTGACACTGGTGAAGCGATTGACTTGAATGTCAAGAGGAAGAGCAGAAGGAGTCAGATGACAGAAGTAGGCAGCAGGTTGTGTTATTTGCCATGGCGGCCTGACATGAGGATGGATCAGGAAGGGCAGTTGAGATGTAGGATCAAAGAGGTGAATGAGGACTCAGTCCGAGGGTGAGTCTCAAAGTAGAGGTTGGCGACAGAAAAAGAAGTGAGGAGAGAAAGAAATTGTTCTGTGCAGTTAGTGAATATCAGGTGTTCTGGGCCAGCTGCGCCTCTGGGTAAGGTGAAGTGCTGCAAGTTGCAAAGTCGAGTAGAGGGGTGTTGTGAACTTTATCTATGCTAACCTGAGACAAAGTCTGTGTTGTCCTGTGACTTGTCCCTCATCAGTTGCAGCATGTTCTCGCAACAGTGGTGCACATACTCTCTGAGTTTAAGCTCAGCTGCTTCTGCCTACACTCAGGGCTACATCATGATTAAGGTTAATCTAAAGTATCAGTCAGATAGAGATGTGATGTCACAACAAGGCCAGTCTGTGAGGTCATGAGCTAGTATCTAGGCAGTATCCCAGTCACTATAAGACCATGTTGTGAGTGGGTACCGAGGAGGTTTCCCAGATTTTCATCTGGAAAATATTCTTGGTGTAGGTTTCTACTGTATGTATGGATAGCTTGTGTGTATTTTAGGCACGATTCAAATCCTTGGTCCGAATAGAAGCATAGAAACTGTCATCAGGAAAGGACCACGTGGTCCATGCAGTTCTGCCTAGATTTTCCCTGCCTATTCTGTCTCCACAAACCCTACCTGGTCTCCGTTGACCCCGGCATATTTGCCAGTATTCCCCTATGCATATCCCATGCATGCCTGAAACTACCTACTGATTTCATCCCACCACCTCTGCTGACACTGTTCCAGGAGTCCACCACTCTCTCAGTGAAGCAGTACTTCCTCTTAAACTTCCGACCTTCTGGCTTCATTGCATGCCCTCTTGTTATGGTGCACTTCCTTATTTGAAATAGAACCCTCTCCTGTACCCTTTTCACCCATGTGAAGCATGTGTAGGTCTTTGGTATTCTGCTTTGGAGGATACTACTCTGGCTGCCTGGTATAAACCTGATAGCCTGCCTGTGATAGCTCACAAGGCTGATGAGCTCTACCCTTCCTTTTACACTTAATCTTATTATGCCTCCCAGCATGATATGGAATATGCTGTGGCTGTAATGAAAATATCACTGATATTTCTCCCCAAGTGCAGTTTGACCTCTGATGTCAAAAGGTCAAACTACGTGATGGAACATATCAGTGATATCTTCAGTAAGGCCTTGGAGTATCTTATTTACACCATGCCCTTTATTATACAGTTTCAAATAAAAATCCTGCATCCTGATTGGAAACACTCAGTAGTCACAAACATCTCAATCCATAAATTATCTGATTCAGGTGACAAAGCCTCTGTCTTGCTCCCTTGTTTGGTTGTCCTTTAACAAACAACCTCCATGCCAGCCCAGTGGCTCAGAGGTTTGAGGTGCATTGATGCCTTACCATTTCCATGCCAGCGACCCAAGTTTGGAAATGAGCTCTGGTTGCTGGAGGTCAGTCTGGAGGAAGGGGAGGGCGCTGGGAGAGGATCGAGCAGGTAGCTGCCTGGCAGCTCTCCTCTTTTGGCTGGGTGAAGTAAGAGTCCCTGGCTCTTGGCTGCCACCAGGTGGATGTCAGATGGTAGTGCCAGTGCTTTGGAGCTGGCTGTGTACCAGGGCTGGCAGTTCCAGAGCCCATGCGCACCTCTACGCGCATGCGCGTTTGTGTTCCCTGTTGCTCCAGGGTGAAAAATCAGGAGGAAAATGGATGGGGGACCAGGTTCATGAAGCCCTGCCTGAGAGTTGTGGTCCACCCTGCCACTTTGGAGAGGATGACTAGAGAGAAGAAAGTGGAGAGAGGCGAGTGAGTCGACCAGCAGTACCTGGGGATAGGGCTAACCAATCCCCCAGTTCTGCCTAAGGAGCAGGAAAATCTTCATTGACAAAAAAAAAAAAGGAGAACCTTCTTCAAAGTTTCCCCATGTCACTTCTGGAGCTGCAGGTGTCTTTTGCAGTAGAAAGGTGCACACACTGTCATGGTCTCCTGACACAAGGGACTTGATCGGGCTCGGAACAGTGTTGTCCACATAAATATGTTGGATGTGAGAGCTGTCCTGTAAGGGTTGCAAGCCCTGTGAGACCTGCTTTGCAACAAGTTAGTACATTTCCACATGGGCAACCAAGTGTGTCATGTTCTGCTCAGCAAACAGGGAGGAACACACTCCCATTATCTGTGCAAGGAAGTGGTGAGAATCTAGGAGTGATGTCTGGAGCACAAGGTTCATTTTCAGGGCACCCATCTTCATAGGTTGGAAAATATCTTGGCAGACATCTCAGTTGAACAGTGCCAGACCCTTGTGAATAGTCGCTCACAGAAAATGTAGTTTGGTCTCTGTTCAGAGATTGAGGCAGGTCAGAAGTCGACATTTTTGAGTCCCGTCACAACTCAAAACTGCTGTTTTGCTCCAGAAATCTAAAGCATGGCACTTTGTCAGGATGCATTCACCCTGCAGTGAACAGGTCACTATCTTTTCACCTTTCTACCACTGGTGCTTATCCAGAGAGTATTTCTTAAGCTGGAGTCCCACGGGGGCCATATGATACTGTTGGCCCCATGTTGGCATCTGCAAATCCGGTACCTACTGCTACCTCAAATGCAGTACAGTCGCTTTGGTTTCTACCCTTGAGGACAGATCTTCTGACCCAGTTTCATGGTTAGCTGGTGCATTTGGACTTATCCCTGCATCCCCAGGCTTGACTTCTGAAGGGATTGGCGTTGGCAGATTTCAGGTGTTACAACATGCCTCCCAAGTCCTTTTGGCAGCCAGCAAACCCTCCAGCAGGAAAGCCTATAAGGCAAAATTATTATTTGTAATTATTATCCAGGAAATGTACAGCTAAGATATTATAGCATGTTTTCTGGGTGGGTGGGTTGTATGAACCTGTTTTATTGACGGGGGAATGTTGGTCCTGACACAAGGGAAACTCCTGTACTCTTCCTGCAGGGGACACTGTTCACTTCCTGTTTGGAGAATGGAGGAGTCCAGAATGGAGGAGGCTGACATGGGAGCCTGGGTGGAGGAGACCACTCCCCCCCCCCACACTGAAATGAGGAAGCTGCGAAGGCAAATTCTGAAGGTTGTGGAGAACCGTGAGATGAGTCCCTGGAGGTTTCCGTGGAGTGTATGGGAGTGGGTGATAAAATTGGTGGTGCAAGCCCAGAACCCAGAGCACCTAAGAAAAGGGCTTACCTGCTAGCCCTTCTGGTAGAAGATGAGGTCTGCCCGAAACAGCAGAAACTAGCCCTGCAGAGAAAAACAGTTGTCTGTCATTCCAACACAGCTAACTGTCAGGCCCAGGAGGAAGATATAGAGATAAAGAATATCTGTCCAGGTCGCCTGCACTGACAGTGGGCAGGGAGCACACCAGAGGGAGAAAGCTGCCTCATCGCTCAGTACACCTCTTGAGTTGTTCATTCTAAACTTGCCCCCCAGCTGTAGTATGCAGGGTGGAGGCCGTGAAACTGTTCACTCAGACACTGGCTATATCAGCAGAGACCCACCAATCCCCACTGTCAGCTGGAGGAGGCTCTCAGAAAAGCAGTCTGGGAAAAGAAGGCAGATGGTTCAGGATGGGACACTGGATCAACCCTGATTTCATCACCTCAAGCTGTCAAGGGCAGTTGGATTTCCATCTGCACCAGTGGGTGCTGGGAGCCATTAGCATACTTCAATAAGTTGTGCAGGTGCCGAGAGCATGTCTTGGGTGGAACGGGTGTGTGGGCATGCCCAACAACCACTGAACTTTCGCTCTAGGAGGTGGCTAGCGTGAAGGCATCTATACCAGAAGGAAGGCCTGTTTTTTTTTCTCTGGCCATCGCAGCTACGGTTGACTTTTCATGTTGCCAAGAGCCGGTACTGTTTAAACCTAAAATGGGGGTAGGGGTGGTGTCACCATGTTTGAAACTCTGCAGCTCATCTGTGCCTGCTCTGTTTTCCAGGTGTTGGCACTCCTGGCCACAGGAGTAAAAGTCACTGGCTCTACAGCCCCCTCCTCCCATTTCTTTAAGGCACGACAGAGATATGGCTCACACTACCATGCATATTTCATACTTGGGACACCCTGGGGCACGTGAACAGACTCACCCCTCAGTTAACATGGTTTCTGCATCTCAAGACCTGAGGGAGGTGAGGTCAGAGGATAATGCAGACCACAGTTAAGCAACTACATCCTGGCAAAAACAGAACTCCAGGGCTATGCTGGACCATCCTGGGAAACTAATGGGCCACAAGAGGGAAGACACCAAAACCGTCAGGAAGAAAGAAAATATGCAGACTTCTTCAAGCCCGCAACTGAACCTGTCACAAGGAGGATTGTGGTCAGACTGCGGTACAGAGGTGGACTTAATGACATTCAAGAGTGGATTTTTGTAGCTCGTACTCTCCTCAAGGAAAGTATGTTTTCTTTTTTGTTACCAAATTCTATGCCATCATACGTACCCCTGCGGACACGTCTTTAATGTGAGCTTTGAAAAACAAGCAGGCTTGGAAAGATTTTGGACCCATTATCATGAGCTGAAATTCACCTTGCTCTGGTCACCATTTATTGCCATCCCCTCTCCAAGCCTGCATTTAAAACAGTGATGTTTAAGAACGAGGGGGTGAGTGTTATAGATGTATTGTATTGGATAGAGTAAAAGTTTGAAGTGTTGGGTAGTCCAGAGCTGATCCTAGGCTCCAGAAATATTTGGACCGGGACTTGGAGGATGAGGGTCCACCTGCCACAGTCTGAGACTGGGCTGCTACATCCCCCAACTCTTTTTACCTGGCCAGAGATGGGGGGATTGTTTTCTGTTGCGGCAGCCGAAGACTAGCTACCGCTACGAGTCAAAATCCCACCTGAGCAGCACCATGATGCAGTCTGTTTTGGTCTGTCCATAGAACTGGGCCTCCTAAGTTCCTATTGTAAAAATAAGTTGAAGTGCAATTTGTGTGAGCAACTAGTCAGACACTCCTATTGCTCTGGCCCATGGATCTCACACAACAAAGATGACCCAATGGACCAGGCAGAGCAGGGATTCTATGTGAGCCGGGCACAGAGAATGGGCCCTAAATGACCCAGCTCAGACTGACACACTGGCACCAGAGCATGAGCCCTTAGGTGAACAGGTGAAACAAGACCCTTCAGATATTGAAATTTAAGATGCAGAGTATGGACGTGGTTCTGGAAACACCTCAAGAGGACCCTCAACCTGAGAAGGACGGTCACGTCTCTGATCCCATGCCTAGGATATTATCAGTAAGAGAGGGCGACCCACCTCCCACCCCAGTCGTGTTATCTGAAACTAGTTCTGTGGCTAACCAGCCTGGGGAGTGCCAGGAGCATCTATTACAGAGGGACGAAGGACAGGTGGATATTTTACCTCCATCAGAGGAAACATTCCGAAATGCTCTCTCCTTCCACCTCAGTTACTGAGCCCCTTCAAATGGTAGCATGCAGAGGGAGGTTATGAGGACATCCTAAACCAAAACTTCAGGAACAAGAGGCAATAGCTGTGAGGTTCTGGCTCAGTCAAGGCAGTGGGGAGATACAGGTGAGGAGTTGGATACCGCCTCAGTTTTCTTCTCTCAGCCGAATGACTCTGGCACAGAAGGGGCACCACTGGATAAGAAATCTATGGGAAAAAAAGGAAAAAAAAATTCTAGGTCTGTAGGGCTGGGAAGAAGAAATGATGGGTTGGTTTTGTCTCCCCAAAGTTGTGGGAAGTAGAGTCAGGCCAGAGTCTCACCTGGGGCACCCTAAATGTTAACAGTATTTTACATCCAGTCAGACAGTTGACCATCTTTGCCTGGAGGGCCATACTTGGTTACCAAAAGAATAATAAAAAAAAAAAAAATTGGGTCATAATATTTTCTTCTTACAAGATGCTAGATTACGGTCCCACTCCGATATTGAAACAGCACATTGGGCCTGGCCAGAAAGTCTTTCTTTTTGGTCTGTTGTTCCAGGGTGGGATTTTTTTTTGCTCCTGTTAATTCAAAATAGAAAAAATTATTGGGCATTGTGGAAGCCCAGATGTCTCTGATTGTCAAATATGATATGCCAGCTGAATGCTGGGAACGTTGCAAGGTAGAATTTACAATGTTCTTGCAGGCCCAGATGAAAAAATTAGCCTCTAAATATCTTAAGTACCTTGATCAGAGACACCAGTTTTAAAGACTGCTATTTCTATCTGATGAGACGAAGAGAGATTTCTGGGCTCAAAACAGAGCAGTGAAAAAAGAAATGGCCCAGTGCCGCCAGTATACTACAATGACTAGCCTAATACAGGAACAGTATTTGGTACCCAGGGAAAAAAGGCTCAGGCAAACCCTTTTTTGACTGTAGGGACTGGATAAACAATTTCTTCATGAAAGTACTGGAAAAAGGTGATGGAAAAAGACTTACAGTACCTTGGAGATTTTAACATGCATCTCCCCACATGTCTCTAATACTTTGGGACTCTTGGGTCCCAATATTCAAAAAAGTGCAGAACGGAGCGGAAACATTCGTACTCTGTCTTGCAGTAGTGCCGGTGGGCAAAATGCTATATTCAGATGGATGGTGCAGGGCACTGTCCATGAATATGGTCCTATTGCCGAGGGGCTAAGATTAGCCCCTCCGATGCGCCCCCAAACAGGGCCCTGTCAGTGGCTACGCCAGGGCAAAATTTGCAGTATTCAAAAGTGCCTATGTAAATGAGCCCATTGGACATGCAAGGTGCTAAGGGGTCATTTACATACCCATTATGGGATCATTTGCATGGGGTGGAGGCCCTTTAGCGCCAAACATTGCCTGTCCTATGAGCTGTCCCTGGTGCTAGCCACCCCCCCCCCAAGATCCCAGTCTCGTTATATCAGTACAATGTTCCTAGTGCTAATAGCGTCCTCCCGCTCTCTGATCCCAGTCCCCTTATATCAGTAGTGTCCCTAGCGCTGGTGGCATCCCCAAGTCCTCCGATCCCAGTCCTGTTATATCAGTACAGTGTCCCCGGTGTTAGTGACGTCCCCCAGCCCTCTGATCCCGGTCCTCTTATGTAAGTAATATGTCCCTCACGGTGTCAGTGGTCCCTTCCCCACCCGGCCCCATCTCGGTAATGGGACAACCACTCCTGTGACAGCCGGGTCACCATTCCTCATGCAAGCCATAAACACAGAAGTCATCCCCCCTCCCACCACACAACAAAGCCCCATCCCCGAGCCACACTGTGTAAAGGTTCCCTTCCCTGACCACCCATATCCCATTAGTGGGTAGCGGGCCCCCACCCACCCACGGCACCAGCTCCACCCCCAGTCCCCTGCCTGTCCAGTGCCATGGGTAAGGACATCGGCGGCTGGCCACCACACACCACCTTGCTGCCTGGGCGTCTCTCATTAGCAGGGAGCATGTCTTGTTATAAGGCAAGGGTCGTCACCATGCCCTATAAATAAGGCGTGTTCTTAATGAGAGGCGTTGAATGTTACCTCCTGGCTGCCCGGTGTCTCTCATTAGCATGGCGCATCTTATTGTAGAGGGGCTGGGTGGCCAGGAGTTGGTTTACCCGTGGCACTGATGGACAGGGGAGGACTGGGGTGGGAGTTTGCCGTCAGGAGGTGGCTATCCACCAACGGGGTATAGGTGGGAGGGGAACTGCACAATGTGTAATCAGGTGTGGGGCTTGGTTGTGGGTGGGACCTACTTGTGCTTATGGCTTCAGGCAGAATGGCGAGGTTGCTGTCCTGGTACCAGGGTAGGGACCACTAGACACCAGGGACATTGCTTGTATAAGGGACTGGGATTGGGGCGGGGGCATCCGCTGGACCATCAGGGGCATAGTACTTCGTATAAGGGACTGGGATCGGAGGGCGAGGGACGCCTCTAGCACTGGGGACACTGTAGTGATATAATGGGACTGGGATTGGAGGACGGAAGGACACTGTTAGCACCAGGGACACTGTACTGATATAACGGGACTGGGATCGGAGGGCAGGGGGCACCGCTAGGCACCATGGAGTACTGTGTTGGGGTGGTGGTTGAGGCGCCAGTGCACTACCTCAGGCAGATGCTAGGGTTGTGCCGGATTAAGACCTGCTTTCAGTCGGCGGTATTTTCTCTGCGCAAGGCACCCTTATGCAGAGCAAATACTCTGAATATTGGACTACGCCACTATTTGGGTCCTCCACCCACTGCATTGCATAATTTTTCCTTGTGCACACTTCCTCTGATAGCCCTGGCGCAATCCCAGTGTGCCTGTACAAAACGGACTTTTGAATATGTGACCGTGGTGCAAAACCCGGTTTGCGTGCACAAACTGGGTTTTGCATCCACATCTCATCCTGCCAGGCATTTCCAAAGTCCTCCTGACTGGACTGTGTCATCCAAAGTCCTCCTGACTGGACTGTGTCACTACCATCAGCCAGCTTATTTAACCTTTTTTCCCTCTAATCCAGTAAAGCCTCTGATATATGGTCTGTTTTAATACTCAGTGCTGGATTTCTTCAGTTGAAAGTGTATTTTTAGTTTTGTCTACTTTTCCATTTGCAGATTATATTGTAAAGCCACTACAGGGCAACAAGATGTGTAGGTTGCAATCCTCTTGCCACTACTCCCCCCTAACACTTCTGTCCTGCGTCGTTCATACCTAAATTCTCTGCCTTTTGCCCCTCTCTGTAGTCTCCCTTGCACCGTCTCCCATGCTATCACTAGGCATACAACGTGGCATCCAAACCAGGGTTCGAACCAGGTATCTTTCGCTGCAAGGGCAGCAACCCTACCTTTGCGCCACTGTGTCTGCCACAATGTTAGGTGTCAGCAAGACCCACTCATACCTGCCCATGGTCACATGTACCACCACTGTACTCCCTCACAACACCCACCCACACAAACAAACCATATTACTGTTGCTAACCATGTTTACCCTGCACAACAACAAACCCCCAGTTGCCTCTGGTATGTATATACCTTTGCTGCTGGGGGAGCACCTCACCCCTCATAGCCTCTCCATCACCCTGTCTGTCCTCATAGCCCCCCCCCCCGCACCCCTGCCCTCTACTCATCTCTCTGTGCCTTGAGCCTTCCTTGTCTGTTCCTCCACCTGGCCATCCCAGCCCTCACACAACTGCCCATTCTCTGCTCATCACTTTTTAAGCTTTCCAGCCGCCGCTACCCTGCAAAACACCACCAATTCATGGCCCTTGTCAGGATCTTCCACTTGCTTCTTCTACTGGCAATGTTCACCCCGATCCTGGCCCAGCAGTGCCCCTCCCCCCAACTGCAGTCACCCACGGAGCTTAGAATAGCCGCTATGAATATCTGCAATCTGCCTAAAAAATTGGCACCCCTGCAATGCTGGACAGCACAGCACCAACCAGACATTCTGGCTTTAACAGAAACCTGGCTGTCAGTCAAGACCCCAGACTCATTTGTCTTTATTCTTGGCTACGCTCTCATTAGGCTTGATCGTAACGGCAAGAGAGGCGGTGGCTGTTCCTTCTATGTAAATGACTCACTGCATTACCAAGCCCTGCCTGTGCCCTCCCTAGACCATGGTGCCCAAGCCCTCTCAGTAAAACTCTTCCCTGACCCAAACCGTGCGCCTCTTACTCTCACCGTCTCCTACATCCCACCCCGCAGCCAATCCCCTGCCTGTAAAGCGCTCTCTGACTATTTAGCCAGCAACCCTCACAAAATGGAACAAATCCGAGTTGCGGATCTCAACATAAACTGGCTGGTGAGCTCATCAACACATGCCAAAGATACCTTTGCTGCATTAGATATTACCCAGCTGGTATCCCAGTCTACCAGTGCCAACCCCACTAATGGAACCCACACCCTACTAGATATCCTGGTCACTAATCATCCCCACCATATTACTGATCTGGGTGTCCTACCCAACGCCTTAAGCGACCACTTCTCAGTCACCTTCAGCTGGTCCTGTCAGCTACCTAAACCACCACCAAATATCACCTTTTGTTGTCAGCTATGTCCAGGAGGCATAGTCAAACTCAAACAATATCTAATTAACTGGGACTAGTCCCCTATTTCCCAAGCCCAGCACATAGATAATGCATTGCACTACTTCACCACCAGCTTTAATACCTCCTGTGATGCTTTTGCACCGACCATCAAAGTGACCACTAAGAAACGTAGTGCCCCCTGGATCACCCCAGAACTCCTACAACAGTATAAAATGCTTGACAACCTCTAGCATCGTGCCACTGCCTCCGGTTTGCTAAGCGATAGGCAGGACTATAATGCTGCCCGCAATAAGTGTACCTGGGCAATTCACAAGGCCAAGGCGGAGCACTACAAAACCGCCCTAGCCACCTCCTGGGGTAGCACAAGAAAGTTCAGGGATAACATCGAGGAGCTTAATAGTAAATCCCGCTCTCCCCCCTCACAACTTAGTGTTAATGGTACTACCACCACAGACACACTTCATATAGCTAACTGCCTCACCTCCACCTTCTCAGACCTCAGCGCAGTCCTCCATAGCAACTTTTTTGATCCAGTTCAGCCTACCCCACTGCCTGAGCTCCTCCACCCACCCTTCAAACTCAGAGTCATTACCTCCTACAAAAGTGAAAGCGTATCTGTCCAAAGCCTTCCAGAGCTCCAATTACTGCAAAGACACCTTCGATATGCGTATCCTATACCTTGCGCTAGACTGTTATCTCCCCACTCGTGAACCTTCTAAATCTGTCCCTGCACCTGGGCCAGTTCCCAACCTCATGGAAAACGGCAGTGATAACACCAGTAGTGAAATGTGGCGACAGCTCCCTCCCAAACAACTACCGGCCCATGTCGATTCTACCCCCACTCTCTAAAGCCTTTGAAAAGATCATGGCCAATCATCTCACTAACTACCTCCTCGCATACAACCTCTTATGTAGGGAGCAGCATGGTTTCAGAGCTGGTCATAGCACTACGACTACCCTCACAGAATTCGCTAACTCCCTGCACTCCACGCTTGACAAGGGGCACCTCGTAGGGGCCGTGTTTGTAGACCTCTCAAAGGCCTTCGACACGGTTTCTCATCCCCTCCTTCTTAACACATTACAACAAATTGGGGTCTCTCATTGTCCACTCTCATGGTTCTCCAGCTATCTTTCGTCTAGAACCCAATGTGTTAAAATTAATAATACCATACCTACTATGCTGCCTGTGTGATCAGGAGTTCCCCAGGGATCTATCCTGGGTCCGCTGCTATTCAGCATCTGCCTCAAAGTCCTGCCTAAATCCTGCCCCGGCAACCTTCTTCTCTGCGTGGACGACGCTGTTCTTTATGCTGCACATCCTTATCCTTTCTCTCTCCAGCGTACCTTACAAAACTCCTTCTCTCAGATTGAACACTGGTTTGCTGAACACAGATTGGTGGTCAACATTAAAAAAACTAAGATGGTGTTCTGTGCCCACCGCCAAAACAGATCAAAGGATTTCCCCTTGGAAATACTTTCCACCTCTCATATCCCACTGGAACAGGTCCAAAAGTATAAGTATCTAGGTATTACATTTGACTCTTCCCTCTCATTCCACGAACATATAAAATTCCTCACCTCCGCCACCAACACCCGCATTGGTCTCCTTTACAGACATAAAGACTGCCTGCCACCTGAAGCACCTTACCTAGCCATTACTTCCTCAGTCTTATCGCTGGTGGACTGTGGTTTCACAATCTATGCTGCCGCTGACCCTATGGCGCTTCATCAAATACAAGTAGTCTTCAATAAGGCCTGCGGGCTTCTCTCTGGTGCTGACAGAAATACACATACCTGCACCCCCTACGCGCTCACCAATATCCTCTCCCCTGAGGAAAGACTGTTATACCAGACCTGTCTCTTCACTAAAATAATCCACCTGGGTTTAACCCCAATAGGTGTCATGGCTTCCCTTCAGGCAGCCACCATCTCAGCGTCCACATGGGCTGCCTTAAAAACTATCTGGAAAGTGCCTAGGGTCAGGACCGCCCTGGCCCAGCGATCCTTCCCCTTTAGAGCTCCATCCTGGTACAATGCCCTCCCTCTGGCTGTCACATCAATCACCAATCTAGGTCCTTTTAAAGCTGCCTTGAGGGCCCATATCCTCTCTTCACGTCAGTGCCTGTGGATCCTGCACCATGCCACTAGGCCACGCACCTGCCCTTGGCCAGGCAGTGGAGAGCCTTTACTATTTCTAGCCTATAGGCTCGTCACCTCCCTCGGTCACCATATAGTTGCACTGGACTATGAATGCATTGTATTATGTATAAGACAAGGCCTCCCTGAGTCGGCTTACTACTAACTCATATTATGCATTGCTTTAGCTACCAATTGTATAGTTTTAACCGCTCATTAGGTAAATATGTTAATAGCTCTGCCCTGTTTTAGCTACCAAATATATAGGCATTAACCTGTGCTTATTGTATTTATTTATTACATTTTGGTGACTGGGTAAGCCCACTGGGCCCAGGAGGTCTCTTTTTCAGGGGCGACCCGGGATTACATAACATTGGTAAATATCACAGTATGATAATGAAATTACACAGTATGATACAAGTTATACAGTATTATCAGTATTATACAGTCAGCTGGTTACATGTGCTGAGAACAGCATGCATTCGTGGTGGGTACAGGAGTTTAGCAGAGTATGTGAATAGACACCAAGAATGAGAGAGGAGGGAGTGAGCCACATTGCAGAATACGACTTACTCTCTGAGGGTAGTATAGGACTGTGAGATTCAGTTGACCATGAAGTGGTCCCAGGAGCCTAGCAGCGGCATTTGGAAGTTGCAGTCATGTGAGCCTTAAGCCTTGTGCGGAAACTTTTGATAGACGGTGCTTCCTGCACCCCGGGAGGGAGGGAGTTCCATAGGATGGGTGCAGTGTGAGCGAAAGACTTGCCTCCTGCCTTGGTTCTTACTCTGGGGACAGCTAGGAGAGTGCGATCCGTTGTGCAGAGGAGCTGGGGATTAGTCTTTAGCGCAGTGAGTCCGGCTAGACTGGGAGGGGGAGTTAGGCTAATTAATTTGAAGGTTTGGCATAGCAGAGGGTACTAGAGACGGGCATCCAAAGAGGGCCAATTTAGCTGTGATAGCGTGTCACAGTGGTGATTCCTGGGGTTTGACTGGGTGGCGAACCGGGCCACCTTATTGTACAGGGCTTGGAGTCTGTTCATCTCAAGCCTTGTTACTCCATGGACTACTGGGGCCACATAGGTGATTGTCGGCAGGAGGACGCTGGTGGCGATGGAGAACCTTGCTTCAGGTATCAACTGGTTTTTCAGTCGGTAGAGGGTGCCTAGTTTCCCATGTAAGGTTTTACTAACTTGGGTCACATGGTTCTTGAGGGTGAAACCCTGGTCCAGGGTGAGGCCAAGGTATTTTAGTGACGCCACCACCTCTAGGCTACTACCCAACGTGGAGGTGAGGTGTTGGTGTTGTTTTATATCATGTCCCAGGGATCTTGGACCAAACAGCATGGCCTTGGTCTTATTTGTGTTAAGGATTTATTTTATTTATTAGATCGGTTTACAGACCTTTGAGTCAAAGACTCATTTACAAAGGCACCTCGTCAAGAGCAATACATCACAGCAAACAAAACAATACAGGACATAACGCTTAGATTAAAAAAGCAATTGGTGTTACAGTAATTCACTGGTGGTACAAGCTTGTTAATGGGTAGATCACAGTAGTCATAATATAGGTGCGTGAGTACCACATCAGGTAGCAACCAGAAATATTTTATTACATTAGTCAGCAGATGTTGCCTGAGACCCCAGGCATATACAGCAAAAGTAGACAGGGCAAACCCAGCCCAGGGGTGAAGGTAAGGGGCACGTAGGGGATTATGTGCAGTTGCAGCAGCGAGTGCTTGGCAGATGGCTTCTGAGGGAGACCTTGAAAGGACCAAGGTTAATGGAGTCAGCTGTGTTGGCTGGGAGATAATTGAACCAAGAGGGAGCCCGATAGCAAAAGGATCTCTGGGCCATAGAGGTCCTTACCTGGGGACAATAAGGAGGTTTGACAGTGCTGCGGGTGGAGACTGAGGGAGGCATGCTGCAGGAGGTGGCAGCCCGGAGAGCCTAGCAGGGTCTTTTTACAAGAAAGCAAGTTTGGAGCGGAGTCTTTCTTCAAGGTTGAACAGAGTTGGTGGTGGAGTACAGCAGGCACGTATGGAGTGCCTGGGGCTCCCAGCATTAGCCTGCAGGCCTTGTTTATAGAGAGCTGGATTCTTGCAAGCGAAGTGTTGTCGGCTGCAGCATAGATGGGCACCCCATAGTTGATTAGCGACAGGACAGAGGAGGTGATTGCCAATCTAAGGGCCTCTTGTAGTAAGCAGTCCCTATGGCGGTATAACAGTTCAATCCTGACATTGGTGGCAGCAGAAAGGGCATTGATATGGGAATGGAAGGAGCGTGTCGAATCAAAGGTAATGCCCAGATACTTGTAGGAGGAAACCTGCTCAATGGGGTTTAGTGTGCTAGGCAGTATCACGAGAGGGGCACCACTGGCCTTGCTTTGGTGATGTGAGAAGAGCATAGCTTTGGTCTTTTTTAGGTTCAGGACTAGCCTTCGTGATGTGAACCAGTGCTCAGCTCTATCAAAAGCTTGTTGAAGGGAGGCCTGGAGTGTGTTGGGATTGGAGTCAGAGGCGAAGAGCACAGCGTCATCCGCGTAGAGGAGGATCTTACTTAGGCAGGCCGAAGAGAGGGAGTTGAGGTAGAGACTGAAGAGGAGAGGGCCTAAAATGGAGCCCTGAGGAACCCCAGAGCAGACAGGTCGTGTGTCAGATAGGGTGCTATTGATTTTTACACACTGAGTTCTGGCAGAGAAGTCATTGGTGAACCATGCAAAGGGGCCGGGGGAGAAACCAAGGCATCTGAGGGAGTCAAGCAGGAGGGGATGGCAAACCGTGTCAAAGGCCTTGGAGAGGTCAATGAACAGGGTGCCGGCAGGACTTCCGGCATCAAGAGCAGAGTGCAGGAAGTTGGAGAATTCAAGTAGCGTGGTTGTGGTGCTGTGACCTGCTTGAAAGCCATGCTGTTCAGGGCACAGGATATTGTGCATGGCCAGGTATTCAAGCAAGATGGTTGGCAACTACTTTTCAAGGGCCTTAGAGGTGGGGGAGGATGGAGATAGAACGATAGTCACCTGGGGAATTAAGCTTGATCATCGCTTTTTAGGATAAGAGTGATGATGGCGGTTTTCCATGTGCTGGGGGACTGCCCCAGGCACAGAGAGCGGTTGAGCAGCTCGGTAAGTGGGACCAGGATAGTATCCAGCATCAGACCAAGTAGCCTAGTGTAGCCTAGTGTCCGGTAAGTCGGCGCCGGGGTTGTTACTACTAACAGCTTTTTGCAGAAGGGGTCTAGCCTCCAGCGGGGAGATGTTACTTAAATAAAAAGGAGGTCTCTGGAGAGTGGGCAGGGGAGCTACTGGGATGGGGTCAAAGAAGTTACTGGGCAGGACTGAACTCAGGTCTGAGAAAGTGTGGTTTAGGCAGTCTACAATGCCAAGGGGGTCAGAGCAGACAGTTCCATTAAAGGAGATTTGAGAGGGGGTTGGGGAGCTGGATTTCCCATTCAGCTCTTTTACATTATCCCAAAAGTTCCTAGCTGACCCCCAGGAGGAGACAAGAGCGGATTGGTAGTACTGGGCTTTGGCCTATCGAATGGCCCAAGCACGGCTCCAGCTAAGGGGAGCACTGATCTGTTTTACTCACCTCATTTTAGGAAGTACTCTTCGGAAAATGTTTTTAATGAGTACCAGTAGTCGCCCAACATTTGTAAATACTCCACACTCTGAAGAATAGTGCTTCATAACATAACTGGCGATTCAAAAGGAGCAGTTTTTTTTCCCGATTTACGGTACTTGTATGCGTAGCAATTTTGTTTTACTCACTATATTTTAAAACTGATGAATAAATTACTCCTACCTGCCAACATTATCTGGAGCATTGTTGGCACTTGATCAATTCTTATCTAGAACTAGATCGTTTTTAAAAATGTACTCCTCCCTCCATTCTGTCTAGACATTTGTACACATCTGAATTTGGTTTTACTCGCCTCACTTTCAAAATGAGGAGTACAGGTACTCATCCCAAAAAATCTTATCTGGAGCCCTGGGCCCAAGTACACTTATTACGCTCAGCGTTGTACGCTTGCCTATCAACTGACTTGCCAGATTCCACCGCAGTGTGCCATATGTTGTCTCTCATTTTAAGTTGTGAAGGAGGAAGGGGGTATCCCAGGGCATGCTTTGATTTCTGGTGCGATTTCTAGCGAAGGGGGCATAAAGGTCACAGGCAGTGTTAAAAGTACGAGTGAAAAAAATCCAGTGCCTCTTATACTCTGTAAGATTGCTCACCCACATTTATCCTATGTATGTACTGTGTGAATGTCTATGTTTTATTCTGACATGGAGCCTTTGGAAACGAGTCTATGACTCAAAGGGTTATGATTCTGATTTCCTAAATAAATAAATATATATCTGTCCCCTGGTTCCCAAAATGAGACAGAGGGCAACTTCCTCTCTGGCATCAAATTCCCTGAGCAATCAGAGCAAATGAGGAACTGCTGTATGAGCTGATACAGAAAGGAAGTTTTACAAGCTATAGTGTCGCTGAACTTTGATACCGCCCCATGGGAGGATGGTGGGAAAGATATATAAATACTTGAAAGATAAAGTTATTGGAGTTTTGACAGATATGTTTCAGTACTGAGCCAGAGGGAGACGTCGGGGAGTGAACCATGGGGCTCTGCTTTATATATTTGAAAAGGGAGAAGACAAATACTGGCAACTGGAAACCAATTAGTCTCTTAAATACTGGTGCAAACATCTTATTGAAAATCCTGTCTGCCAGATTAGTAGAAGCTGCATCTGAATAAATAACCCCATCTCAGGTGTGTTCATTGTCAGGGAGGCAGCTGCAGTAGTAATTTGTTGCTATTATGGCAGAGTAACGAATGTGGAAATACTGGAAAGTCATGTAGTCTTCTCTTGTTTGTTGACCAGGAGAGGCCTCCTCCCTTTTTTTTTTTTTCATACCTAGGTTTTAATTCCTCCTGGCAGGATGGGCGGTTTATATCAGCCCTGTTCCCATTATCTGCAACCCTCTCCAGCTGCACACCGCAGGACTCGCATGCGCCGCCAGCTGGATTCCTCCAGGTGGCGATCAAGCAGTGAGTCAGGGACACTCCTCTCCCCGAGGGAGAAGAGCTGTCCTCCGGACACTCAATTCTCTGTCCCCTGGCTGACCCCCGGCAGCCTTTGTTCCCAAACATGAGTCATAGTGTGGTTGGAGGTAAGGCGCCTGCAGTGCCTCAGC
Organism: Neoceratodus forsteri; assembly: GCA_016271365.2. NCBI lineage: Eukaryota > Metazoa > Chordata > Ceratodontiformes > Ceratodontidae > Neoceratodus > Neoceratodus forsteri. The sequence goes on along the minus strand of CM057454.1, from coordinate 405,209,590 downwards.
CCTCCATGCCTCCAGACTGGCATACCAGAAAACCCAAAACCTGGCAGCACTCAAAGCAGAGGAAAACCTTTAAAGCTTAAATATTTGAACAAAATGCACAGTATACCAGCATCCAGTGTTAAAAGTCAGGCAGGACCCACGCACTAACCCCAGCGCTTCGAGTCTTCTCATGACTCTTCATCAGGTCGAAGAATATCTGGTGCTGCATTAAATATAATAAATAATCATGGGTTGAATATTGGTAATAATTTTATTTATCAAGTGCAGTTCAGGTATCAAAGCGCTGTACAAGTATAAGATCCTAAAACTTTAAAACACAAATTAAAATCCAAAATACTCAAATAGACAATTCTCAGTAATTCATGAAAACAACACTAAATCGATGGGTTTTTAGTGCTATTTTGAAGCTCTCCACGCTCTGGCACTCTCAAACTCAACGAGATAGAATGTTCCACAGGGTAGGCGCTACGAAAGCAAATGAGCGAGCACCAGATGTTTTCAGCTGCACCCTGGGAACCTCTGGCAATCCCTCGTCAGTGGAACAGAGGGGGCGGTAGGGGCAGAGAAGCTCTTGCAGGTAGCCTGAAGACATCCGCTCCAAGGGCAGTCTTGGTCATCCCAATGTCAGCAGAACCCCTACAAATCTTGGGAGTTGAATGCGATGGCAAGGGCATGGCTTCCTTACATTGGATTAAGAAACAGGCTCGAGCTGACAGAATATGATCAGTTTGCAGTAGGTGGCCAATGTCAAATCAAAAATGTGTGTATGTGATAAAAAAACATTTCTGGTTCCTTTTTTCTGTACATTACTTATGTATTCCCTCCAGTTAATCTTGAAACAAAATTATATGTTTTTTTTCCCGGATGAGCCTGGGGAAGCTAACTGAATTCTGTTAATAGACCACACACATACTGTATAGGGATTACTGTGACCTCTGTAGCTGCCTGGGTTGGCTAACTCCTTCAAATTGTCACCTGTTTGCTTTAGGTTGCTTCACTGATGAACAGTCTGGACTGGTGCCTCTGCTTCCATTCTAGCTCCTGGCTTGTCCCCTGAGATCCAATGATCAGGGCCACTGGTTTTCAGTTTTTACCAGAAAACCCGGTAAATTCCCGAATTTGGACTGCCTGCACACCAGTAAAAACAAAGAATTTTACAGAATTTGACATTTCATACCAGATCAGCAAATCTACAGAACTTATGGCTTTCTTGCATTTGCTTCCTGTACTATTTTCAGTTTGCTTCATTTAATGCTCTGCATATTAAGCCTTCTTTTAGTCTGATTATACACGTAAAGTAAAGAATGACAGAATCCCAGAAAAATGTGAAAATTAGACGAACAATCACTACTGCAGTTCCTGGAATCCTGGAATTTCAAGTCTTGAAAATGGGATTTCATTACTGTAATCACTGTAAATCAGTGGCCTTGCCGATGATAAATCTCTTCTCATTGTTCCCAAATCATCCACTCACATGGGGACAAGGCTTGTAGCGTTTACTGCAGCAAAGCTATGGAAGGCTTTGCCACTCTGTCTCCTTCTCCCCCCACCTTCAGCTTAGAAATTCCTTGTAGGTGTAGGTTTACCTCAAGGCCAACTCAGCATATGTCTGCACATGATTGTTTGGTGGCTGCTTTTGTTATTTGACATCAGTTTATTAGTTTCTGTCATTAGCACTGCACACATTGGGCCAGCTTATACATATTTTAAGTACTCACAGAACAGCTCGGCTCACACTGCAGGAGTCCAAAAAAACACTTGCTAGTGTTGCTGGATGAAATTCAGTTTATTCAGACAAGATGTGCAGACAGTAATGGCTGTGACTTCCCCTCCACATGGGTCAAACATTTTTTACACCAAAAACTCACACTTCCTCAGGACCTGTGTGACACTAGTAAAACAGCACACATTTAAATCTCCAAGTTAAAGTGATAGTCACTACTCAGATAAAGTTCAAATAAACATTACAGATATATCACAAATATACACAATATTATACATGTGGTTTACTATGAAAAAGGCAGAATTATTTGATGAACTGTATAGTACACAGCTTAAGTTGAGGAATTAAGCAAAATGAAAAGAAAAGGGGACGAGGCAGTAAAGCAAAGAAAATAGGTACCAGATAAAAATCACTCTGATTTAGAATAAACACTTTTCTTTTCATCTTTCCATATTCCTTCCAAAGTTTCTTATATAAAACAATATTCATGCAAAAGGTGTGGACGCAGGAGCCATTATATAATTTATTTTCACTCTCATTGCATAAATTTTATTTATCTATATAGCAGCTACATCATCGCTGTTTAGCTACATAGTAGACATGTCAACCCCACCCCCGTGTCTAACGGCACTACTTCTACATGTTACAGACTGCCATACAAACTTATACAAATACTATAGAATGAAAAGCCTCCACAGACACCAACAATAATTCCTTTGGGACCCTGCAGCAGCTACTAAAGAACATGAAACACTAGATATGAAATATCATTTTAGTTAATTTAAAATAAATGTCTCAAACCTGCTACAGTACGTTTGCTTTCCCCAGCCGCCCGCTCATATGCTCACTTAAGATCTTTCAACCCGAGTACTGCTCCTTTCTGTTTGTCTCGTTTTCCCAGTGAAACAGCTTGTGGAGATGCAGTCTTACACCTGATTTTGGTTTTTTGTCCCGTTTTTCTTCTGCTCTGGATTCACTCTTCCTAAAGCTCTCTTGGCCGACCTCACAGTGCAGATTCAGTGGCCCCCATCCTCTCCCAGCTGCTGACATGGCTGTAAATTCGATCTGAAAGAAACAAACACACATATATTTGAAAAAAGAAAAGCCATCTCCAACTGCAGCTTCTCTGAACACATACAGTAAACTTTATTTATTTATTTATTGATATCTTGGAGAACCCCTATGAGTAGATACTCATTTGTAGGTTTCACGTCAGTTACAAGAAAAAAATTAAATAGGTACATAGCTTTACATTACAAGGCATTATATTACAAGCAAGTACAAAATTGCACTGGTACAAAACAATACATTACAAGCTAGGTAAACAATAAACTGAAGGAGATGGATGGGGTACTAGTGGAAACCATCCACACACAAAAAAAAGCCAAAGGTGAAGTGCTGCTGGTGGGAGACTTCAGTATGTCTGATGTAGATTGGAACACTCAGGCTGCAGCCACGACCAGGAGCAGAGGCATCCTGGATGCTCTGCAGGGGGCGTGCCTCAAGCAGCTTGTGGCAGAACCCACCAGAGAAGGTACAGTATTGGACCTGGTACTCACCAGTGGGGGCAGAGTCACTGATGTAATGGTGGGTAGCCACCTGGGGTCTAGTGATCATCCTACAGTGTGGTTCAGTGTGAGAACAGTGGAGGAGTCAAACCACACGAAAGCAAGGGTCCTGGATTTCAGGCGGGTCGACTTTGCAAAAATGGGGGAGTGTCTCAAGGAAGCCCTGGCAGGAGAAGAAGAAGGTGGGATGTAGAGAAGCAATGGGCTAACATTAAGGAAGCCATAGCAGAGGCAGCAAGCCTTTGTGTTAGGCAACTAAGCAAAACAAAGAGAAAGAAAAAAACACTATGGTTTTCAAAAGACATAGCCGGAAAGGTAGGAGAGAAAAGGCTAGCTTTCAGGAGGTACAAGGAAACACGGGGGAGGGCAGGGAACTGTATCTGGAAAAGCAGAGGGAGGCGGGGAAAGCAATCAGGAGCACAAAGGTGCAAACAGAGGAATAAATAACCCAGGCAATGAAGAAAGGAGATATGACCTTTTTCAGATACATTAGTGAAAGAAAGAAGACCAGGGATGGGATTGTGAGGTTAAAACAGGAGGGAGGGGTGTGTGTGGAGGGGGACCTAGAAAAAGCAACAATCCTGAACAAATATTTTTGTTCAGTATTCACAGACGAAAAGAAAGGAAAAGGCCCTGTATTGGGTGATAGGGACACAAATTGGAGAGAGAGGTGGATACCAACCCATTTATGGAGGAAAGAGTCCTAAAGGAATTTGAGAATCTGAAAGGGGACAAGGCTAAGGGGCCAGATGGGATACATCCCAGAATATTAAAAGAACTTAGGTGCTGGCAGCACCACTAACAGCCCTGTTCAACAAATGGATAGAAACAGGGCTGGTTCCAGGGGACTGGAGGAGGGCAAATGTAGTCCATCTCCACAAAAGTGGGAACAAGGAAGAGGCTGGCAACTACAGGCCAGTCAGCCTGACCTTGGTGTTAGGGAAATTAATGGAGTCACTGCTAAAGGAAAGGACTGTGATATCTCTTGAATCCAGCGGAGCACAGGATCCAAGGCAGCATGTGTACACAGCGGGAAGGTCTTGTCAAACAAATCTGATAGATGTCTCTGACTGGGTGAGCAGAGAAGTAAATCAGGGAAGGGAGGGGGATATGGCCGACCTAGATTTCAGCAACACCTTGGACTCCGTCCCACATAGGGTGTTGGTAAATAGGCTGGGCAGCCTGGGAGTGGGCCCGAAGGTAGTAAACTGGGTCAGAAACTGGTTGAGTGACAGAACACAGAGGGTGGTGGCAAATGGCATTCAATCCGAGGAGAGGGGGGGTGACCAGCAGGGTGCCACAGGGATCTGTGCTGGGATCAGTCCTCTTTAATGTCTGCATAAGCGACATTGCAGAGGGGCTGGAGGGAATGGTATGCCTCTTTGCAGACAATACTAAGATCTGCAACAGGGTTGACACTCCGGGGGGGTGGGGTAGGTGTGTGTGGAAAAAATGAGGAAGGACCTAAACATGCTTGAGGAGTGGCCGAGAGTGTGGCAGCTAAGATTCAATGCAAAGAAGTGCAAAATTATGCATTTGGAGCACAGAAATCCAAAGGAGGAGTACAAGATGGAGGGAAAGGTACTGATGGCCACCCATCAAGAAAGGGACCTGGGGGTAATCATATCTGATGTCCTAAAGGTAAGCAAACAATGTGAGAAGGCTGTGGGTAGAGCCAGTGGGATGCTGGGGTGCATAGGGTGAGGTATCACCAGCCGAAAAAAAGGAGGTGGTTACGTCACTGAACAGATAACTAGTGAGACCTCATCTGGAGTACAGTGTCCAGTTTTGGAGGCTGCATCTCCGGAAAGACGTAAACAAAATAGAGGCAGTCCAGAGAAGGGCTACATAAATGGTGTAAGTACTGCACCAAAAGTCATATGAAGAAAGACTAGAGGACCTCAGTATGTATTTCCTGGAGAACGGGGGGATATGATAGAGACATTTAAGTACCTCCAGGGTATAAACAAGGTACAGAAAGGTAGCATCTTTCAGAAAAGAAAGTGTAGAAGAACAAGGGGGCATGATATGAGGCTATGGGGACAATGTGAGGAAGTGCTTTTTCACAGAAAGAGTAGTTGAAGCTTGGAACAGCTGCCGTGTAGTAGTGGGGGGCGGCAAAAATGGTAGGGGAATTCAAGAATGCATCGGATAGACAAAAGAGTACTCTCACAGCAGGGAAGGGAGCTTAAGTCACAGATCAACTAGGGTCTGTAATATTGCATTAGGTGGGGAAAGGGGCAGACTAGGTGGGCCACACGGTCCTTATCTTACTAGGATTACTTGGAAGTTAGGACATAAGGGGGCTCATCGGCCCATCTAGAACGTCCCCCACACTAGTGGGAGTATCATACCAAAAGTTGTTTAGTATAGTATAATTCATCCAAGGTATTTTTGAAGTTATCAAGACTTTCAATTTCTACAATGTTTTGTGTAAGTCTGTTCCAGGCTTTGATGGTTCGGATAGTGTAGACGTTTTCCTTTTTTATTGGTAGAGACTTTAGGAAGAGCTAGTTTTTTATTATGAGATCTTAAGTTAGACCTTGTATTACTGAATTCAAGCACACACATTTCCATTAGTTTAGGGGACTGCAGTAATTTAAAGAGGAGGAGCAAATTGCCCCTCTTTCTCCTGGCTTGCAGAGAGTGTGGACCTGTGGTTAAAAGTCTCTCTGGGTAGATTTTATCTTTTAAGCTAAGGATAAGCTTGGTTACTAACCTCTGTACCCTCTCTAGTAGTTTTATATCTTTTGTGAGAAATGGGAACCACACCTGAGAACCATAGTCAAGCAAGGGTCTGACATAGCTATTGTAAATAGGAATGATAAATTGCTCAGTCTTAGCCGGCCCGGTGGCGCTGAGGGATGAGGCGCTGGACGCCACACCTCGCTTCACGCCGGCGACCCGGGTTTGAGAGCAGACTTGGGTTGTTGGGTCGGCTGGAGGGAGACAGGCTTGAGCGTCCAACGACAGCTCGCCATCTCCGGGGAGGAATCTGGCCGCTGTCCAACACTTGCATGACTCAGAGCGGAGGCTCGAGGAAATGCAAGCTCCAATTCAAGGAGCAGAAGGAGTGGCCAGTGAGCAGCAAGGACGTCGGCGTTAGCACCTTGATGTCAGGGAGTCACTCGCTGCCCGGGAAGGGAGAAAAAATGCGTGAAAAAAATGCCTGCCTCAGCCGGGAAGATGGGGAGACCGAGGCCGTGCCCATGATGTGCCTGAACTCACCCAGCAGCCCTCGACCGACGCAATGTAAGTATTGGAGCGATAGGGCCCCCGCCTGCGTCCCCACCCGGGGGGGTAAACCGCGGCTCCATGGGGCTTGAGGGCTTGTCTGGGTAGGGTTCCAGGCAGTTGGATGTCCACGTGTCTCCCATGAAGGGTCAGAGGTGGCAGACAAGGGGAGGAGATAAAAGAATAATTTCAAAAAAAGAAATTGCTCAATCTTGCATATGAATGCCTTTTTAATTCTATTAACCGTACCTTTAGCTTTTTTGGTAATTGACATACAGTGGTAGGACGATGTTACTTTTATTATTCATTAACATGCCTAGATCTTTTTCAAGGCTAGAGTTTCTAAGAATATTTTGGTTTAGGATATACGAATAATTAGGATTGTTATGCCCAAAGTGTATAACTGCACACTTATCAGTATCAGGGGACATACCGTTCCTTGCTGCCCAATTTTTGATGTTATCCAAATCTCTTACCAAGGAAAGGTGCTTACCCAGTGTGTCAACTGCGCCCCCAAGTTTGGTGTCGTCTGCAAACTTCAGTACGATGTTTTCAATATCCTTCTTCATATCACTAAAATAAATATTGAACAAAGAAGGCCCCAAGACAGAGCCCTGGGGTACTCCACTACTAAACGGCATCTTGTCTTGAGATTGCCCCTTTTAAACGCATACTTTGAGATCTATTTTGTAGCCACTATTGATCCATTTAACAATTTGTTTTTCTATTCCAAAATCCAACAGTTTTGATATTAAATTATTATGAGGAACTTAATCGAATGCTTTCAAAAAGTAGAGTAGGATAACAGATGGAATGCCCTGGTCGAGATTCTTGCTGATTTGATTATAGAAGGCTAATAAATTGGTTGTACATGATCTCTCCTTTTGAGAGCCATGCTGGCTTAGGTCGCTATGCCCTAGTTGTTGCATTGCCATTTCCAGACGATTTTTAATTAGATGCTCCATTATTTTGCAGCAGTGTGAGGTTAAACTTATAGGTCTGTAGTTTTCCACGTTTCCTCTATTTCCTTTTTTTAAAGAGCAGAATGACAATGGCTTGCCTCCAGTCACTCGGAACTGTACCACTTTTCAAGGATTAGTTAAAAATAATAGCTAGAGGATATTGACAATTGACTATGTGCAGTTCTGCACGTGTCTAGGGTACACTCTGTATCTGCCCTACTGATATATCTTGCTTTCTTGACTGTTTCTTGATGTTGCTATGCTTCGACGCTGCATAAGCTTCCTTGTTATTACTGCCTGTACCTGTACCCTGTTGCCTGACTTTGCATTGTTATTGACTGCACCTTGTAACTCTTCCAGGTCGCATCTGAAAATAGGCACTTGACTGTCTAGCATGCTTACCTGGTTAACAAAAGCTAAATAAATGCCAACTCTCGAGCAGCATGCTTTAAGAGTTTAGATTTTATGTTATCGGGTCCAGGACTAGAGGATCTGTTAACTTTTTAATTAGTTCATTATAGACCTCTTGAGTGGATATTAAATAATTTGTTTCTGAATCTTGTTCAGATATTTCAACTCCTTGGGATGCAGGTGAAAAAACAGAACACAAGTACAAATTAAATTTATCTGCTACAGACTGATCGTTGTCCACAATATTGTTATCTACCACAATCAGGGCTCTAGATAAGATTTTTTTGGATGAGTAACTGTACTCCTCATTTTGAAAGTGAGATGAGTAAAACACAATTTAGATGTGTACAGATGTCTTGCTAGAGTGGACTGAGGAGTACATTTATTAAAAACATTTATTTTTTTTTCTAGATAATTTCAGGTGCCAACAATACTCCAAATAATGTTGGCAGGTAGGAATTTACTCACCAGTTTTAAAACATAGTGAGTAAAACAAAAGTGGGATGCATGCAAGCGCTGTAAATCTGGCAAAAAATGTTTCCTTTTGAATCACCAGTTATGTTATGAAGCACTATTCTTTGGCGTGTGGAGTATTTACAGATGTTGGGTGAGTACTGGTACTCATTAAAAAAAAAATTTTGAAGAGTATTTCCTAAAATGAGGTGAGTAAAATAGGCAGGTACACACCTTATCTGGCACCCTGACCACAATTGGACCAATTGTTTGATTAGAATTTCTGCAGTTTTGAGTTTATATAAGAATAAAGTAACTTGGTATCTTTGGAGTGAGCTATTCTAAATTCAGTATTTACTTTGGACTTCCTAATTAGATTTTTTCATTTTTTTGTTCTTTTATATATAGCATTTATTGCTTTCAGATCTGTTGTTTTTAAATCTTTTATAAGCCTTGTGTTTAATCTAAATTTGCCTTTTCACCTTAGCTGTCAACCAGTTAGGAATTCTACCCTTTTTATTATATTTTTTAAAGGTTGGTACACAATCGTTCTCCATCTTAATGAGAATGTCTCTAAATGATTCTCAAGCAGTTTCCACTGATTTATGTAATAATATACTATCCTAATCAGTGTCACAAAAACACTGATGTATCTCACTAAAATTGGCCTTGTTATAGTTTTTGATCAAGGTGTTGCAATTATGTTTGCTCTGCCAAGTGGTCATACTACATGCTACCATATTATGGTCGTTATTTCCTAATGGACTGAATATGTTAATGTCTGTAATTTCATCATTTATATTGGTCAAAGTAAGATCTAATATATTATTTTCCTGAGTAGGCTCACACACAAGTTGGTCAAGGCCGATATCAGCACAAGTTTGGAGAAGAGTTCTGTCAGCCTCTGTTTGCCTGCCAATTCAATCTGGTTCACTCTAGGGCAATTAAAATCGCCCAAAATAATATCACCTGAGTTAGAAGCTTGGGTTATTTCTTCCAGTAAGGCTAGGTTGTATTCCACAGTAGAACAAGGGGGTCTGTAACAACTGCCTATAAGTATTGCCGATCTTCTGGGGAATAATAACTTGACCCAGATAGTTTCTAGAGCCACATTGATGTCCACGGAGAAATGAACCGCCTGTGATGGGATGGAATTGTGAATATATAGACAGACACGGTCCTGCTGCCTTATCCACCGTATTTTTATAATAAAGCTTGTGATCAGTAATTTTGTGCGTCAAGTCGAATGTGTCATCCCACCAAGTTTCATTTAGCCCAATAATGTCTGTATTATTTTGTTTATAATAGGCTTCCAGCTCAGTCTTTTTCAGTATATTTAAACTTCTAGTGTTAACCAATAAGACATTACACCCAAATAGTTGACTATGCGAGGGTAAACCTATGTAAGGGGAATTTTTCAGAATTTCCCACAGAACCTCGCCTCAGCTGCTAGTTTAAATGGTTTGTAATATAAGCTTCAATTCTTTGCCTAATAAACTACTGCCCATTTTGCTCACATGTAGCCCATCCCACGAATAGAAGTGCGGTCTATCAATACAACTCTCCCAATGTTTAAGACAACCGAATCCTTTTTTGAGGCACCACAGACGAAGCCAGTTGTTTATACTTTTAATTTTAGCAGTTGTGGTTGTAGTTGTTCGTGGTACGGGAAGAATCTCAGAAAAGCAGATATCACAATTTTTTGCTACCAATAGTTCACTCAGAATTGTGAACTCTTTTTTTATATCTTCCAGACGGGTAGTATTGATGTTATTTGTACCAGTGTGTTTAATAAAGGATTTTCTCCACCATTAATAAGAATAGAGTTAATCATGGTTGATAAATCTGAAATTATAGCACCCCTATAGCCACAGTTAGTCATGTTGGCTTTGTCTGGATTGCACACAATGTAATCTGTGTGTTGGATTATCGAATCACCTAGCACATATGTTTGATGAGTGAGAGTTTCAACAGGTGGGACATGGTCCCTCTCATCAGGGTTATTTGCTTCCTCAGTGACATCAAGATTTCTAGGAAGTTGGTGTTCATGAGTTTCATGGTGTGTAATAACCATTGGGGGGTCCATTAAGGAAGCGCTAGCTGGAGGTATATGAAGCTGCTCAGCACTGGCCGATTCAGTGTTCATATCTGTTGCACCTACCTTCTGTGGTTCAGGTTTAGCATGAGGGGGAGACTCCTCGATGCTATGCATGTAACCATAGCCTTGGGGAGGGGGAGGGGCACTGATATACTAACATACTAAAATGCCAGCAGAATAGGCCTAACAGTCTTTCGCGTCTGCTCGTTTGGTCAGCTCCCACCCTGGGAGCTGACCTTGCTGCCCCCCTCGCCTTCTCTGGCTTCTCCCTTCTCAGTTCCGGATATTCTTGCTGCACTGAATTTTGCTTCCAGAACCCTTCCCCTGTACCTGTCCCACCCCCTCTTGAACCCCTCCACTGTCTCTGCCTCCACCAGCCCCCTGGGCAGCGCATTCCATGGCTCCACCACCCTCTCAGTGAAGTAACATCTCCTCTTTTCTCCCCTGAATCTTCTCCACTCCAGCTTCCACCCATGCCCTCTAGTTGCCCCCTCCTCCTTCCTTCGAAGCACCCTGACTGCTCCTCCAGTATTTACCCCCTTCATGTACCTGAAAACCTCTATCATGTCCCCCCGGTTCCTTCTCTTTTCCAATGTGTACATATTTAGCTCTTCGAGACTCTCCCCATAGGTCCTGTCCTACAAGCCCCAAATCATTTTGGTTGCCCTCCTCTGGACCCTCTCCAGGAGTTTAATGTCCCTCTTTAAGTGTGGCCTCCAAAACTGCACGCAGTACTCGAGGTGTGGCTTCACCAAGCAGTTATACAGAGGGAGTATCACTTCCTTCCTTCTGGAGGTGATCCCCCTAGCGATGCATCCCAGCATCCTGTTGGCCTTGGCTGCTGCCCTCCTACAAGTCTCCGAGTTGTTCATCTTGACATCCACCACCACCCCCAGGTCCCTCTCAGCCATCGAGACTTGTAGCATTCCCCCACCCCATGGTGTACACTTATGCGCCTGGTTTCCTGGCCCACAGGTGCAGTACCTTGCATTTCCCCTGCATTGGAACCTCAGCTTCCACTTTCTAGACCATTTTTCCAGAGCCTCCAGGTCCCCCTGTAGGGCCACCTTCCCCTCCTCCCCATCCACCACTGCCCCCAGTTTTGAGTCATCCGCAAAGAGACTCATCTCACTCCTGATACCTGTCCTTATGTCAGAGACGTAGGCGTTGAATAGGAGGGGCCCAATGACTGATCCCTGTGGGACCCAACTAATGACCCTCCTTGGAGATGAGACTATACCGCCAACTACGACCCTCTGGGTCCGGTCCTGGAGCCAATTGTCTATCCATCTGATCATCTGGTTCCCAACCCCCATTTCTCCCAGCTTATCCAACAGGCCCTCGTGAGGAACAGAGTCAAATGCCTTGCTGAAGTCTAGAAAGAGGATGTCCACTGGTCTACCCAGGTCCAAGGCACTCATCACCCAGTCATAGAACTCCACAAGGTTTGTCTGACACGATTTTCCTGGGACAAATCCATGCTGTCTATCGTCCAGGCACCCTGACTTTTCCAGGTCCCCCCCTAGCCTCTCCTTGACAATACCCTCCATCACCTTGCCCACCACCGATGTCAGGCTGACAGGCCTGTAGTTCCCTGCCACCTCCCTTAGTCCCCCCTTGTGGACCAAGGCACTATATGCGCCACCTTCCAGTCCTGGGGCACCCACCCTGTCCTCGGAGAGATGGTGAAAGCTCCGCCAGGGTTTGCCAGGACATCCGCAGTTCCTTCAGCACTCTGGGATGCAGCTTATCCGGCCCCAGTTCTTTCTCCGTCTTAGGGGACCTGAGGGCTTCCTTCACTCTCTCTGCTGTGATTTCCACCTCCGCTACCTCTTCTCCCTGCTTAGCCTTCCCCCCTCCTGCCAGTGATGCCTCCCTCTCTCACCAGACCTGCCGATCGGTAAGGGTCCCCCCCTTCTCAGTATCACTGTCTCCTCCCATGTATGATGCAGCACCCCCATTTTCCTTGGTGAAAACTGCGGTGAAGTACTCATTTAGCACCTCAGCCTGCTCCCCCGGGTCTTGTGCCCATCTCTCCCTTGTTTTAATCCTGCTAATCTGCCCCTTCACTGTTCGTTTTTCCCCAGTGTATCTAAAGAACCCCTTGTTACTGCTCCTGATTTCCCTGGCCAGGTTCTGCTCCTTCCTTGCCTTAGCCGCCCTCACCACCCTAGTGGCCCTTCTAGCCATCAGTTTGTACTCCCCTCGATCCCTTTCACTCTTTGAGCACTTTTATTGCCTATAGGCTGCCTTCTTTCCACGCACCACCTCCTGGACCTCCCTGGTCCACCAGCAGGGTTTTCGGGCCCTACCGCATTTTCGTCTTACTCTGGCACAGGTGCTGGTAGCATCCTGCCCCTCTCGTGATTATTTCCCACCTACTGTCAGCTCCATGTCTGCCTAATCACATCCAAATGCTCCTTAAGGATCCTTCCCATTTTTAAAATCTGCCCCTGAAGTCGGTTACCTTCGCCTTTGTGCAACCTCACCCCTCCTAGGTCCAGGCAGAACCAGACCGTGGCAAGGTCACTCCCCGCCCATGGGTCCCTTACCTCCAGGCCCCCAATCTGGTCACTGTCTGCCAAGACCACATCCAGTACCTGCGCCTCCCTGGTCTGTTCCCCCACCTGTGGAGTTAGGAACGCGTCTTGAAAGACATCCAACAACCTCTGTTCCCTGGCCACGAGGATGTCACAGTCTCCCAGTCTGTTCTTGGTCTGTTTAAGTCCCCCAACACCACCACCCTTCCCCTGCCCAATCTGCAGTGTCTCCCAATATCTGCCACCAGACTCTCCTCCGCCAGCGCAGGGGGTCTGTACACCACTCCTATTTTTACTCTCTTGCCCCACCCCTTGTTATCAAGGTGACCCAAATCACCTCCATGGTTCCCTCCGCCTCCTCTACTCCCCCATGCCAATGCAGTTTTTGACTATTATTGCTACCCCTCCTCCCTTTCCCTCCCCCCGTCCTTCCTGAACATAGTGTAACCCTCAGGTTCAGGTCCCAGTTGTGTCCTGCGGTGGCCCAGGTCTCAGTGACGCTGCCATCCACCGCTCCCTCAGTTGGCATCATGCACGGCTCAGGCATTTTGTTGCCCAAGCTCCTGGCATTTAGCAGACCACCTTCCACCCTTTCCCTATACTTCCATTTCCCCTGTCGTGTTCCCATGGGATTCTGCTTTCCCTGGTCTGCACTTTACCAGTCGGCCTTTTCTGCATTCCTCCAGCTCCCAGGGGTGAGATGAGATCCCTCCTTTATTGGACCTCTCGACAGCCTTTCTCCCATCCCTCCCCCTTCACAAGTTTAAACCCCAGTTTTCACCAATAAACCCCTCTATTTTCAACTTAAGGATTCCCCTCCCATCCAAATTGAGATGGAGCCTATCTCTAGCATACAGCTCCTTATCCTCCCAGGTCTCCCCCCAATCCCCCATCAACCCATACCCTCTGGCCTCACACCACTACCTGAGCCACTGGTTTATCTCCCTAATCTTCCTTTTGTGATTCCCCACTAGCCCTTGGCACCGGCAGGATTTCCGAGAAGGAAATCATGCATCCTATGTCATGACAGACCCTGGTAAGCTCCCTGAACCTTGTCTGTATCTCTAGCTCGCTATTTCCCTCAATGTCATTTGTACCCAGGTGGACCAGTATGTCCGGGGAACCCCCACAATCCTTTGCCAGCTGATATACCTCGTGCTTGGCCCTGTGCCGTTAGTCAGGGAAGCATTTTTGTTCTAACTATTGAGCTTCCCCCTCCCTATCCCGTTTGATACACCTGATCATAGAATCCACCAACAGGAACACTCTGACCGCTCCTTTTCCTCCCCTTCCATGTCCCTCATCCTTTCTACCGGCCTCTCCACCCAGCCGGCTCCTTGTTCCTCCCCCTATCTGGGTGCCACATGCCGCCCCCTCATTTACCCTGGCCACCCCCTCCTCTCCGATCCTATGCCTCTCCTCCTCCCGAGTATCCTTCTGTGCCTGGCCTTCACTCCCCCCTCACTGCTGTCAGACTGGTCCTTCTCCCTCATTCGCTAAACTAGACTAGCTCGTCCTCCCTTCCTTCCTGTCTCCGTTCAGTCCCTCCTTGCTTGTCGTGCTCCCCTGGCCTAAACCTTCAGCTCCCTTTACTGTTTCCTTCTTGTACTTCTGGTCCTTCTCCTTGCCCTTTCCTCCCAATTGGTCCTTCTCGTTGCGCTTTCTTCCCTCTTCCCCCTGCCCCTCCTGCTCTGATCTACTGCCCCCCACCATTTTCCTGCATTCCAGGATCCCCACGTTCCTCCTGCTATCTGGCCCTGCCTTCTGCCCCCCCACTCCTTTCCATCTGTAACCACCCCTGTCATGGCTACATCACCCCCTCATCCTCAAGCAGAAGAAGAGAATTGAAGCGGTTACTGAGCGCAAGGTCCAGTCCGCCTCCCCACCTTGCTTCCTTCTGTCCAGCCCCAGCCATCTGCCTACTTCTCTGAGAATGTTGTCCCTCTGGCCCCCTTTTGTTAGGGTCCCCAGTTACCTGCCTGCTTCCTTGGTAGTGTCCTCCTTTTGGGCCCCCTCTGCCAGGGTCCCTATGTGATCCCAGAGTATTCTCCTGCACTCCTTCCCTATGCCCCGCCCCTAGTGCTTGGTGCAACCCAGGAGAGATCCCTGCCCTCTTCCCCAACCATACCTCCCCTCCCCAGCTGTCTCCTAACCCTGCAACCTCCTCCTAAACTGTGCCAGCTGGTAGCACACTGGGCAACGAACCGAACTTCCAAGCCCAGTCCAGTATCATGGCTGCCCCACACCCTGTGCACCCCACCACCCTCCCAAAGATGCGGCCCTAATGACATGTGGTCCCTTCCTCCAAGTAGGTTTCTGGTGAGCCACTGTCTCCCCACTAGTCCAAGATACACCCCCACTGACCAACTCAGGGTCACCCCACTAATCCTAGATACAGTCCCACAGTAAACTGCAAACCCTGTTAATACTAGGTGCAGTACAACACAGTAAACTTATAAGGGAAGTGGAACAACTCCTGCTCCTCTCTCCCAGCCTTTAAATCCAACCCCCAGTGGCTAGAACTACATGAGCTGCACCTGCAGCCTTTTCCTCCAATTGCAGGGCAGGTGTTCCCTATAAATAAGCAGAGCTCTGGGGAGGGAGGGATTAGGGCCTACACCCAACTCTCTCTCTCGTGTATCAGCCCTGTGTCTGCCCCTCCAGGCCCTGCAACCAAAGAAACAGCCCCAAGCAAATCCCACCAAATAGGTTTTAAATCAGAAGAAATAGGCCTCCACCAGTGCAGCCTGCTACACAGTGAAACATCCAACAAATGAGCCCACTTACAGCCACCAAACCAGTTTTCAAACTTCCAATAGCCCCAAAAACAATACCCTGCTAGCCCCTTAGAAGTAGTAAAATCCACAAGAAACCCTGTAAAAACAACAAGAAGCAGCAACTGCACTGAAACACATCTGATCCTGTCCCCTTCTAGTTCCTTCCTTAGTTTGTCCACTGGAAGTCTCGGGATCTAAGCTAGCAAAACAATTGCACAGGGGTAAAGTGAACTCCATGGCTCTTCAACCTTTTTTAGAACAATTTCCAGTGACTAAAGTCCAATCATTAGTAGTCAACTCATCATTCTCTAAATCCCTGTTTCTCCTTTTCAGGGTTCCCTGTCCAGCCTTGGTCTGAAGTATATTATTTTCAGTCCAGGAGTTTTTCCCAAAGAACTTAAAGTCAGGGATGCTACTAACATGCCCTGTTGAGGTCGAAGGCTGTGATGTATCAATAATCATCATTCTTTCATGTATATCCATTTGATTTGTTGAAACTACATCTAATTTGGAGTTACATTTTTTGACTTACATTTCTAAAGTTGCAATGTAGAGAGACTTTTTACAGGTGACTCCTGCATCAACTAACTCAGTCTCAGATAGAGTATACATAAGACAGGAATTGCATTTGTAGGCCTAGTCGCATCTAAAGTTCTAATCTTCTCTGCCATCATAATAATAGAATATTTACCCCTAACAAGTGTAAGTTAAAATGAACCTTTTAGTTTTATTATAGTCTTAGAAAATAGGGTGTTCAAACAATGGCACACACTATAGTGAAGTCCTTTATTTAAGTGTGTACCAACTGTTAACAGCTAAGCTACTTCAGAAGTTAAAAAGCCCACAAGGATGTTCCAATTTGTTGAAATAGAGTAGCAGGTCACCTACTTAGAAGTCTGGCATGAACTGTCAGTCACAAATAATCTGACCTTGCTAGTAACTGAACAGGAGGCAGTAAAAGTGATTTCCTTACCGGCTCATGTCTTACACTAGTACCTTAGTAAACAGTCTTTTGTCCCTTCCCCCACCTGACACGCGCTAGACGCTCTTGTCTCGGTGCGCTCACCCCTCTCGCTGAGGGGCGAGTATTTAGGGAGGCAGTATAGCGCAGTGGTTTAAGGCTCTGAGCTGCAAATCTGGTGACATCCAGCAGACCAGACCTGGGTTTGAATTTCACAGCTTCCACTTGCATACTCTGTGACCCTGAGCAAGTCAGTTAACTTCCCTGTGCTCCCGGGTTGCACCTGTAAAAAAGCTTTCAGCTTAGTGTGCTACTCCTAGTTAAACAACTAAAAAAAAAATTTATGCTTGTGGTGACCCCAGAAGTGCTTTCACAAGGTCACGACTCCAGCAGATCAAACAGGGTAAAGTAAATTAAAATAAGTCCTAAACGACTTTTGAACACTTAAACTGCCCTTCTTATAATGCTACTCGTACTCCTGAGCTTTTTAAATGGAGGTCAGTAAGGTCCAACAAACACTGTAGTTCCCAAAAACTGCATCTTGGAACTACAGCTCCCACCAAACTTCCTGTTTATGCCCAGGAACCAGGAAGACTTTCAGCACCAATATCAGCTCGCTCTAGATGCCAGAAATGCACCAAATAAACTGTTGGAGCCTGTCTCACTACACACAGTAGTCCCACAGGTCAGCAGCTAGTGCGTTTTATCTGCCGTCACCTTCTATGTTTCTGTGTAAGCCATTGCTGAAAACTGCTCCACTCGCTCCTCGCTAAAGACAGACACCATTTTTCTCTGAAATTTTCTGAAAGTCACTGGGTTCAACCAGTCAGCAGGGACACACCGACTCCAATGCCAGTGTCATGACGCAGTGTCCATGGCAATGGTTATGGCAACGGCACTCCTTAGAAGTGGAGGATTGTTTGGTAACAACAAAAAACCCACATAACATTTGACAAAAAAATAAAAGAAAACCTTATTTAAATAAAATGAAAAATACAAGTATTGCATGAATGAAATATGCAGCAGGGACCTTGTTGAATAAATGATTTATTTTCACTCGAGCTGTTTTCCCTTGGGCACCTCACTCTTGTGATGTTACCCATGGACAAACAGCTCTTGTGAAAATAAATTGTTTATTCAACATGTCCCTGCTGCATATTTTTTCATATATGATGTGTGTGTGTGTGTGTATATATATATATATATATATATATATATAACTTCGTTAATGCATCAGTTAGGGTGAATGTACATAACAAAATCAGGAAATAAAGTTTTAGGGTTTTCAACCCTAATGCCCCCACCAGGGTTCCCACCCCAATCCCCATCTCTCCACCCACACACCAACAGGCGTTTGGGTATGCCATGGGTGATGAGGCCCAACTCTCACCCCATTCTACGTGCAAACATGCTTACCGCGTACAGTATGGGACAATGGGGTGAGAGTTGGGCAGTATGACCCCATGGCACACCCCGCGCTTATTGGTGTATGAAGGGTGGGGGATGGGGGTGGGGTGTTAGGTGGAACCCCATGGTGGGGCGTTATGGTTGGAAACCCTAACACCTCATTTCCCCGCTTTTGTCACTGTGGTATCCATCCTAACTGATGCATTAATGAAGTTTTTTGTAAAGAATTTCTCTTCTTTTTCAGATAGTGTAATTGTATCCTCATTTTACTGTGGGAGCGCAGGGTCCCATCCCACAATCCAGATAGTACAACTGTGTCCATATGTCACGGTGAGAGGACTCTGCGCTCCAATCCCTCCATCCGGATAGTACAACAGTGTCCACATTCAGGGTGGGGAGCGCAGGGTCCCTCCATCGAGATAGTACAACAGTACCCATATGTTACAGTGGGAGCCGTGGTCCTTCTGACTCTGTGCTCCCATTCCTCCATCCAGCTAGTACAACAGTATGAAAAATGGGGAACACTGACAAAGTTACGAGTGTGCGTAGAAACTGTGCAATGCCCTTTTTATTTATTTATTTTTTCACCAAATTTTCAACATTGGCATTACGGGATCTCCCCTCACGAACAGTGGAAATGTGATTTTGTTAATCCATCACAAAAGTTGATTTTGCACAGTGACTGTGCTATTCTATGCCACAGGTGCAAAATCATATTCCAGACAGGATGTGCAAAGTGACAGCTGTTTTGTTCATAAGGTGGTGTAAAAAAAATGGCAATGTTGAAAATCTGGAGTGAAAATATGAAAAATTGGCAAAGTTACGAGCGTGTGTAGAAAGTGCGCAACACAAGAGTGAAATACAGTAATTTTTGGGAATTTTTTCACCAAATGTTCAACGTGGGCTTTATGGGACCTCTCCCCTTATGAACAATGGCACTGTCATTTTGTTGATTCATCCAAAAAGTTGATTTTGCGCAGCGACCATGCCATTCTATGCCACAAGTGCGAAAACACATTTTAGGCAGGATGTGAAAAATTACAGCTATACTGTTCATAGGGAGGTGTTTAAAAAATGGCAATGTTGAAACTGTGGAGTGAAAATATTAAAAATGGTCGAAGTTAAGAGTGTGCGTGAAACTGCAATGCACTTCGTAGCTCAGTCATTTTTTAGGAATTTTTTCACCAAAATTGCAGCATAGGCTTTTTGGGACCTCACCTCATGAACAATGGCACTGTCATTTTGTCAATCGGTCCAGAAAGGTGATTCCACGCAGTGACTGCAAAATCACCTTTCAGGACCAAGAAATGGAATGACAGTGACGGTGTTCATGAGGAGAGGTCCCAAGGAGGCAGTATAGTGCAGTGGTTTAAGGCTTTGAGCTGCAAATCTGGTGACATCCAACATACCGGACCTGGGTTTGAATCCCACAGCTTCCACTTGCGTACTGTGTGACCCTGAGCAAGTCACTTAACTTCCTTGTGCTCCCCGGTTGCTCCTGTTAAAAAGCTTTCAGCTTAGTGTGCTACCCCTGGTTAAACAACTAAATAAAATTAAAAAAAAAAAAAAACCCATGTTGAAAATTTGGGTTTAAAAGTGCTAAAATTGGGTGAGATATAAACCTAAGTTAAAACCCCCATTGAGTCCCATTATACAGCTTTTTCCCTGATTCCTTATTTCGCAGTTTGGCTTTGAAGAGTGCAGATGTGTCCTGGTCTAGAGAAGATCACGGCTCCTGACTTCCGGAGGGTGGGCATGGGGAGGTGGGTGCACAGAGGAGGGTGGGTTGGGGAGGGGACGGGAGACTACGAGGACTGTTTCCTTTATTACAGGTATTTAAAAAAAAATTAATTGGGACGATTTTCTATTTTTATTTGTTACAGATTTTATTTATTCTCGGCACACTGGGTGGGCTCCCAGTGTGCCACTTAAGTTTTGGGGGTTATCATGCTGACAGGGAGATTGGGCACCCCATCGGCAATCAGAGTGGGGGTTTAAATTAAAATATATATATATCGGCACACTGGGGTAGGCTTCCAGTGTGCCACAATACTTGGGGGTTGGGGAGATACAGATTGACACAGGGATTGGGCACCCACCGATGTCGGAAAAGGGGTAGAGTAGGATCGATGCAGGATCTCAGCATCAGATGTGCATTAAATTTCGATGCAGGATCTCGGTATCAGTACTGTAATGTACCGCATAGTGGTTGTTACATCAGAAAGCACAAAGCGGCACATTACAGTATTTTCGATGCAGGATCCTGCATCAAAATTCATAAGACATTTTGTGCAGGATTCTGCATCAAAGGAAAGACCTCAGGGGATGTTTTTTTCTTTTCACAGGTATTTACAAATAAAAACCTTTGGGCATACTGGGGTGGGCTCACAGCATGCCCAGTATACACCATGTATTGTGTGCACAAAGCGAGTCTTCCGTGACTCCACAGTTGGCAGCACGAGTTCCAGCTGCAGCTGCAGAAGTCAAGAAAATACAGCTCTTCTCATACATAGAACAGACTCCAAGCCATTCTCTGCATAAGCTGGCACCTGAGAGAAAAACTTGTTTGGGTCCAGCTTAAAACGCACGAAAAAATCAGAAAACACCTAAAGAGGTTCTCTTTAACTGTTCTCTGATTTGTTTTGTGTTTAAAATGTTCTGTCCTCACTAAGCGGCAAAACAAGATGGCGGCCACAACACAGCTCACATCGATCGCAGGACTGTGAACTGTGCTTAAAAATACCAGCATTCTTTGCGAAAAGAAGCTGGTATTTTTCATGCAGTAGTCCTGTTGTTCGAAAATAAGCTGCTGTTTTTCGTACAATACTCCCGTTGTGCGAAAAATATATTTTTAGTGCCTGAGATATAAATTTTCCCATAGGAAATAATGGAAAATTTTAAATGTCATCACTTTTGAATGGATTCATATTTTTTCACCAAACCTTCAAAAGACACATCTGTGACCCAATGACTTTCTACTCAGAAAATGTCAGACCAGTACCTAAAGCCATTTCTGAGATCCAGGGTGACAAAGAAATGTTAAAAAAAAAAAAATTCTGTTTCTTTCAACGCTTTATATCTCAAAAACCACTGAATGGATTCCCATGGAAATTGGCAGGTCAGGAGTCCTACTCCTCGAGGGAACGCATGGTAAATTTCTTGTAAATCCATTGAACAGCTCCAAAGATATTAAGGTTCAAAATTTGGACTTTAACATAGAAGTGCCGTTTCACCCTAACTATGCTGGTGCAGCCACGCCAGTATAATAATATATATATAAATGTCTAAATACACTACAATTCTGAGCCATACACAATAAAATACATCACTGTTTACGGTGTACCATCCCCATCGTGTAATCATAAATGCATCTGATACTATTCTAAAAATAATTATCATTACACTCCTTATAAACAGGCATCAACTGAAAGTGCCCATTTAAACTTGGTGAACTTCTAGCTTTTAATTTATATTGCCAGAATGACTCCCTTTTGAGAAGTCCTGTATCTTGGTCTCCACTTCTAACCCTTAGATGTACTTTCTCAATACCCTGAAATAAAAATTAATGTTCTTTACCCATTTTTTCATAATGTACAGACAGAGCAGTTACTCCGTCCATTTTATTCACACTGCGTAAGTGCTCACTGATTCTGTCTTTATGTCTCCTTTTTGTTTTTCCTACGTAACAGGTTGAGCATTTTGTGCAGGTTACAAGATGAATCAAAATGTGTTGTATTACCTGTAATAAAATCATAAATAAATTCTTGTCGTGACATAGGATGAATAAAAACATAGCCTTATTTCAAGTATTTACACAAACTACAGTTGCCACAAAAGTACGTACCTCTAGGTAAATATTTATTTTGTCTCTCAATTCCATTATTTCTCCAATACAATGTATTAACCAATTTATCCTGTAGATTTTCCTCTCTCCTAAACACTAACTTGAGCATATTTTTAGAAACTTCCTCAAGTTTTTTTATCGATGCCCAAGGTATGCTAGTGTTTTTGTAGGATGGAAAAATTTCATGTGCCTGTGAGGAAAACTTTGTAGTAAAATTTGGCGTCATGCTGTGTGTCCACCTTCCCCTATTTTGTACTTTTGATGACAGTAACTGTTCCCTGTCTGTGCCATCCATTTTATGCTGTGCCGTCTGGATGGTGAGCTTATAGTACCCTGGAAATAAAACAATCTGTTAAATACTGTGCATGCCTCTGCTAACTTTCTGATAATGTGCAGTTTCTTTTTATTTTCATGTATTGCTCCACTGGAATATTTTTTTTCATGTGGGATGTAGCAACTCGTGAAATACAGCAGAGAATTTCTGTCTGTACTTTTACGAAATAATTCTGTAATCAGATTACCATTAGTAGTTTTTCTAATATTCACATCCAAATAATTAATTGACTGTAAATTGCAGTTAACCTTAAATTTCAAATTCTTGTTGGTGCCTTCCAAATATCTAATAAAATTAGACGGTTCTTCTCTGCTGCCCTTCCATATAAGAAACAAGATGTCAGTGAAGTGCACATATACAAATCCACATAATGAAAAAAATGAATCATAATCCTGATTAAAAATGCACTTGTTCCCCCAATGTGATTAATATATATTTGTATAATTGGGGGTTAATTCAGCTCCCATTGCTGTCCCTTTAACTTGCAGATACATTTTATATAAAAAAAACAGTTGCACTTCAACACTTTTTCAGTACAAGTAATAATGAACTCCACAAATCTCGAAGAGTATTCAGTACTGATATACGACTCCTCTGCCATCCTACCTTCCTCATAGGGTTAGTTGGTGTACAATGACTGGACATCCAGGTTTACTAGATACCAGTCTGGTTGGACAACAACATCCTGCAAAATCTGTAAAATATGAGTAGTGTCCTTAATGTATGATCTTGCACGACTATTATCTACTTTTTGGATATAACCATCAACAAATGGTGCTAACAGGTTCCATCAAGGAGCCAATACTTTCCACTGTTGGCCTAGCTGGAGGCCTCTCCAATTTTGTTTTGTATTTGTGATAAACCATATATGGCTGCCCTGATGGGATATTCTGCTATCAGGAAATCATAGATATCTTTAAAAATTATTTCCTGTACCAGGGCTTCATGCAACATAATATCAATTTCCTCCTTATATTTCTCAGTAGGATCATTTTGTAGTGGTAAATAAAAATTTCTGTCTGATAACTGGGACAACATTTCCTCTTCATAATGTACCCTGTCCCATACAACAATAGATCTCCCCTTATCCTCTGGTTTTATAATAATCAGTGTATGTTTTACAAATTTAGTATAGCTTGTCTTTCATCCCTGGTACTGTTAGAATACCTAGGCTCCTGTTGTATCTCAAACAGTAGTTCTAAATCTCTTTGTACCATTTTCTCAAATATAGCCACAGTTTGATTTACTGGTGGCATGAATGTAGACTTCTTTTTAAATTAAGAAGTTGGTGTCTCATTAATTGTTACATCCCCTGAGTTTACCGCTTCTTCTACATCTAATGTTCTTTCATTCCCAAGCTTTGTATTTTTAATATGAAAAAAAAGCTTTTAAATTAAGTTTCCATGTAAATTTGTGGAAATTTACTATAGTATAAAAAGGGTTTAATTCATTAGTTGGGATAAATGTTATTCCTTTTTGTAAAACACTTTGTTCTGTCTGTGTAAGGTTGTAATCAGATATGCTGATTACAGTGGAATTAATATCTCCTCCCCCGCTGGGGTCTCCTGCTCCCATAATTCCTGTAAGGGTGCCTCCTCCATTACCAGGCTCTCCTGTACACAGGTCTGTCTTCCTCTACTCTTGCCTCTTGTCCTTCATCTCATTCTCCTACTTCTTGGAATCTGGTTATGCGGGGGCTGCATCCATACTATGGCAAGTGGGAGTTGGTTGGGTTAGGCTGTGCCAGTATTTGGAGGGCCATTTGATTTGGGGGTATGTCCTCTTGGCTGTTCTCTAAAACAGGATCCTGGCTAGGACCCTTTGAGTCAGATCCTCTTGTATACGTGTCCCAGAAAGATTCTGTGGATACAGTTTTCTTTAAAATAGACCTGACAAGCTTTCCTTTCCCCCACTCCAAAATCCATCCTTCATTATAATCACTCCTGTCCCTCTCAAATTTCTTTTCTTTAACTCTACAGATTCTTATGCCATAGTTCTTAATTACATTGTCCAATTGTGTTTTATATGCATTAAATTCAGTATGTCTAGAAAAACTATTAACAACCATTTCTTTTTCCAAAATTTCTTTTTTTAACTATGGCTTCTCAGCATCTTTGTACCTAATTAAACCCACTGAGGACTCTAATAAATGTTTTTGCCAGCTGTCTAAGAAATCTGCCCTCTCGTTTCCAAATATGGGGTATTTGAGAAGCTGCAAACCTCTAGGGACTCTGTTTACACTTAAATATGCAGAGAGTGAGACTCTCTGCCAATAGAGCCACCTGGCTTTGAGCACAACCCACTCCAACTGTATAAAGGCAGTTATTATATCTACCGGAGACTGTTCCTGGCATTCAGTATCCGTCAGTGTGTTATACATATTAAAAGTTCCTCTTGAGCATAAACAGGTTTTCCTGATCCTCTTTAAAAAATAAAGACTCGACAAAAGTACTGGCTGGCTGTGAAGGGGGAATGTTACTGCTGCATGCATTGCCAAAATCTCTGGCATTGACATGGCTATGCGGTAACAAACCCCCAAAATCAAGCACGCCAAACAAACAAATATATCACACTCCAAAAGGCAGCTACGATTAAATACTGGTGCTCAACCAAAAAACAAGATTAAGTACTCACAGTACAGCTCGGCTCACAGTTCTACTGTTTTGAGTTTGGGTTTCTTTTTCTGGATTGGCATGTTTACCACCAACTCTGCATTTTTCTATTTTATATTGTGTTTTTATTTCTGTTCCTTAAACATTAATATTATATTGCACTTGTTTGTATTGTAGTGCTTGTCTTGTAACCTCCAAGTCACACCTAAAATAGGCACAATTGTGTCTAATGTACTTAACTGGTTAATAAAAGCTACTACTAATAATAAAAATGATAATAGCAATACTAAGAAGAAGAAAAAGAAGATGAGGAAAGGTGGGCTCTGGATAATAAAGCCTGTTTTTTTTTCTTTAGTTTTTTTTTTTTTTTGCAATTTTCAATATGTGACCACAGCAGCCTCCAAATTATGGACTCCCTATTATATCTCCACAAACAGCCATATTTTAAAATATTAAAAAGAGGTTATTTACATATTCCATCTTACATTATTGGCATTTTTAGGAAATTTGTGAAATGGAAAATCTCCTTGTACCAAATCCTCTCGGGGAACAGGAAAATATGTGCCACTATCCTATAGAATGTCTTCTATTTGGAGCTAGTATATGACCCACCACAGCCTATCCCCATATGGATTATTACTTAACAACTAGTGTACAAAAGAATACTAGTAAAAATGTGGGACATTGTGTAGCTGTGCACTAACAGTTTGAATGTAAAAGGCAATTTAGAGCATAAAAGCCTTGTTGATAGACAGTACCTCTGCCCAGACTGTCTGGGAACAGAAGAAATAAAAGACACCTTTTCTTTTCCTGCTCCTATATTGCTGGATTTTGGGTCTTATTAGGAGCTAGATGGAGGGTTAACCTTTTTTCAGACATATAACTTAAGAGACCATGATCCTACGGCTACTACTGTCCCCGAGAGTCAGATGGCATGAGAGTGCACTCTGGCTACTTCTTGCCTGCTTGAAATGGTCAGTCAGGCATGTTCGTTATCAATACATTCTACAGCAGAAAGTGGCATCATTACAAGTATTAGTTGAAAAAGTTACTACCAAACTTGAAGTGGTGTGGGATATGGAATATAGAGTGTTGCCAAGAAAGTGTTTTTTGTAATTATGGTCCGGTGTATCCTGGATTGGGTTATATTAGACTCTTTAAAGAGCTCCCAACTTAGTTGAATCAACTTTAAAAAATGTAAGATCGAGACACAAATGTGGCTTATATTTCATGTTTTATATTGTAATTCTCACTTATATTTTTTATTATTAAGAGTATTTGCATGAAAACAGTATGTCTACCCTGTTGCTGTGGTGATAATTATGTCATAAATGGGGGATTGTGATGTCAGGTGTAGGAAAGCAGGCAGAGCAGATAGAGACTAACAGACAGGGATCTTGTTTTCATGCCACTGTTCTCAGTAATAAAGAAAATGGGGAATTAGTTATTGAAAATCTATGAAGTGTAAAAGGAAATAGGATGGTGTTGAATATAAATGTTACTTTTTTCAAAATTTTTCTAATGCTTTCAGGGGCTCTTTAAGGAGACAAGCCTGAGAAGGTGCTGCCATTTTTTTCAGATTTTTTTCTTTTAGTTTCTCAGTACTTACTTTTCAGTTACGTAAATAATCTCCAATGTGTGTGTGTTTGTTTAGTTTTATTTTACTTTTCTTCATTTGACACTGTGTTGTATTTGACTTAATTTTTTCCTGTTTTGATATGTTTTAAATAAAGAATTCCCCTACTCCTCTTTGATAAGTGCCATGGGATCTTTTACTTCCACTTGGACAGTGAATAGAGATGGAAGGAAGGGACCTTGGTTTAATGTCTTAACTGAAGGATGGCACCTCACAAATGCACCACTACCCTCATATTGCACTTCATTGTCAGTTATGGGAATTACCCCAAGTGCCTTGTGTGGGACTAGAACCCACGGTCATCTGATTTTCCCCCAGAGGTGAGTGTGCTACCTACTGAGCTACTGACACTATAAATGGAAGTGTTTCTCCTTCTGGTGTTCCAAGGAATACAAGGATCCTTTTCATTACCCTCTCGAACAAGTTCTGAACTACCATTTGGACCTTTCTGATTCTAGCCATCAGTACTCATCCATAAAGGACCACATGTCGGCCATCTGCATATATCATGAGTTGGTCAGGGCTCTTTCCATGGCCCAACTATCCCTCTTCAAAAGGCACCTAAAAGGACTCTTGCATTTGGGATCCCAATAAAGAAACTAGTTGCCGATTTAAATCTTAATCTGGTGTCGGACGTACTCACATGCAATTTTCTTGAACCAGCAGCTACTTGTAGCACGAATTCCTGACCTGGAAAACTATTTTCATAGAGGCCATTACTTATATACTCGGAGTATCTGAGCAACAAGCCCTATTGATGGATCCTCCGTGCACTGTTTTCCAAAAGGCTAGCGTGGTCCTTCGAACACATCCTAAATGTCTGCCAAATGTGATGTTGGAGTTCCATCTCAATCAGTCATTGATGCTTCCAAAGTTCTACCCTACACTAGAAAATCTGAGTGAAGTGTTGCTACATTTTCTTGATGTTAGAAGACTTCTCAGTATTTACCTCGATAGAACGAGAGACTGCAGGCAAGCATCCTAGCTGTTTGTCTCTTTTGACCACAGTCAGAAGGGAGTTACCATCTCCAGACAGTGCCTGTCATATTGGATTGTCAGTCACATTCAACAGGGCTATATCAGAACTCACCCCACTTGGGCATTGACTGTCTTGGCGGTTCGCTCCCATCGATCCTTGTCTCAGGAATGTATAGGGCCACTCCTTGGATTAGTGTTCATACCATCACAAAACACTACACCCTGGATGTCAACGTCAGAAGACATGCAGAATTTTTGTGAGCTACTGTATATTACAAGGTCTGCTTTCCTTGTGAGACCAAGGTCTCAAGCCTCCCTAGTTTGGGGGGGGTTTGCACTGCTTGCTACTCAACCAACTAGTGTGGCTCTATGGAGGAGATTGATTCTTGGAAAATAGGAAAGTTACTTACCCTTACTCTGGAGCTTCAAGAGATTACCCTTACTGTAGAGTTTCAAGAATATCTTCTCTATAGAGCCACACTCTCCCACCCTCTGTCCCCTCGGACTCACTTCAGTATTAATTATTTGTCTTCCCACTTCCCTCCTCAGGTACTGACTGTGAGGAAGCTTGTTGCTTCTTTCAGGGACCATATCCTTTTTCACTAGTTACATTTTAGTATATGTATTTTTCTTTTCTTACCCTTAGTAAAAATGGTACTGTGGCAGTAGGTGCTGGTATTTCTGTATACCCTGAAGGTTCATGGACAACGTTGTGCAGTGCTAGGCCCTTCTAGCCCAGAAAGTTCTGGTCCCTACGTTGTCCTATGGACCAAAAAATGTGGCTGTATGGAGAAGATATTCTTGAAGAGCTAGAGTTGCAGACAGTAAATAACTTTTCTTTTCTTTTGAGTCAGGTTAGTACCTATCCCATATGGGTATATCACATAGTAAGAACCATATTACTGTACTTTAATATAAATGCTCATGAAAATACTACCAATTGGCAAAATTGAACTCTTTAAAGCAGCAGTGCAACAAAAAAAGTTATTCCAAAAAGCTAATTTTCTGCTATGGTTATGAAAAATATTGGCAGAACTGTTGATTTGGGTTTTCTGGGTGCTTCCTAGGCTATGTGCTGTACATCTGAATTTTTATGTGGACTCTAGCGCTTCTTGGTCTTCAGTGTTATTTCTATGCAAAAATTAGGCGCCCATCTTTTTTTCTTGAGAAATAATTTTTATTTTGAAACATTCATAAAATTCTTAAATGATAATGAAAACTGAACATTTTACCACCAAAATAAACTGGAAGAGATATGGCATCAGTTAAGAATTAAAAAAGGTGAGGTCAAATGTTAACCCATTTTCGTTGCACTGCTACTTTAACTTTTTGTTCCCCAGCCCAGATTCTTCCCCGTTGTACAATAGAAGGTTCACTGATTCAGCCATGAACTGGCATGAAGCATGTATTTTAATAATATTTAATGGCTGTAAAAATTCTACCCATTGTGGAAATCAGTCTCATAACATTCTCTTTTAAAGCACAGATTCTTCCCCTTTACACTACAGAAAAGCTGTTACCACCAAGCAAATTTTTGTGAAAACCAGACCTCATTTTCTATATGATTTGCTTCTTGAACAAGGGGAAGGGGAAGTTTACTTTTTTCACCATTTGGCTATATCTTTCACTGAAAGTAAAACACCAATCCCACTGGCTATATCATTTTCTGAAAGTAAAACACCAGTATGAGTGGTTTCTAGTATCTGAAGTTAGAATGACTGTGTCTGTACATGTTGAAATCTAGATTTAGTATTAGCCATATTGGTCCTCGCAAGAACAGATCCAGAAGCAAATGATTTGATACTTTTTAATGGACCAACATAGATGTAGCAACAAGAACAAAGTGCTCTAGCTTTCGGACCAACCTGTCCTTCTTCAGAAGCCGAATGGCAGGTATTTAGAAAAAACAGTACTTTTAATAGCTGGATCATGCAGAAACAGAAAAAATCCCCATTGGTTTAAAATATTAATTTAAAAAAATACAGATAATGATGTCAGAGAAGTTTAACAGTGCCATGTTATTTTCAGCTGGGAGGGTCCCAGGGTCAAAGGTGCTTTGTGCAAAACGCATATAAAGAATCCTATTACATATAAATTTAATTGACATAGGATAACACTGCTGGAGCAGATGACTCTTAAATCAAGCTATGAGTGTCGCAGTGTGTATAAGAATGTAATTACTGAGAAACAACCCCCACCCAGATTAAAGACATACTGAGATAGTCTAGGACTCCAAGAAGTTTAAATGTATGCATTATAGAGAAGAAGTTACCAATAAAGCTGTCTTAAAAGCATCAGTGCACACTGTATGATGTGTAAAACTAAGCTGGACCTAGCACCCAGTTTTACTCTCCACCTAGATGTCATACCCTGTAAACTTCAGAAACCTCTAGTGTAGTGACAGGACTTTATAAATGATAATTTAAATATATATTGACAGTGTTAGTGTCAAACAAAAAACTATTGTGGAGGACCACCAAGGAATTAAGACCATGTAGCCTGATATGTACTGATGTCAGAGTCTCAGTGTATAACAAATTGATGTACCAGAAGTGTCTAAGGAATCTGAAAGAGATAATTTAATTTCTCTCCTCCTCTTCACATAAACAGTACACCATCCCCACCCCATATCCCCATAATGCTAGTAATAGTAATAAAACTAGTTATCCCCCCCCCCCACATTATGGGAATGTGGGGTGGGGATGGTGTACTGTTTATGTGAAGAGGAGGAGAGAAATTAAATTTGTATCTCTTTTTCAGATTCCTTAGACACTAGCTTAGTTTTACGCATCATACAGTGTGCACTGATGTTTTTAAGACAGTTTTACTGGTAACGTCTTGTCTATAATGCATACATTGAAACTTCTTGGAGTCCTAGACTATCTCAGTATGTATTTAATCTGGGTGGGGGTTGTTTCTCAGTAATCACATTCTTATACACACTGTGACACTCATAGCCTGATTTAAGAGTCATCTGCTCCAGCAGTGTTATCCTATGTCAATTCAATTTATATGTAGTGGGATTCTTTGTATGTGTTTTGCACAAAGCTCCTTTGACCCTGGGACCCTCACAGCTGAAAGTAACATGGCATTGTTAAACTTCTCTGACTTCATCATCTGTATTTTTTTAAATGAGTATTTTAAACCAGTGGGAATTTTTTTTGTTTTTTCTGCATGATCTAGCTGTTAAAAGTATTATTTTTTCTAAATACCTGCCATTCGGCTTCTGAAGAAGGACTGGTTGGACCGAAAGCTAGAACACTTTGTTCTTGTTGTTACATCTATGTTGGTCCATTAAAAGGGATCAACTCATTTGCTTCTGGATCTGTGTCTGTACAGAAACATAAAAAGAGCACTGTTTCAGAACTCATAATTTTGTTTTCTCTGTATCCTAAATCCGCCCCCCACCCACGAGTTTGGTCTGCATTGGCAGTCACTGTGGCAGTGCTTCCAGCAACATTTTTCTAACTTGGCTGGAGTCACTGCAGTGACTCTCAATATTGACTTGTCTCTGGTACCTTTCTCTGTTTGTCATGTTGTTTTGAAATGAAGTAGACATGTTAAAAATGCTGAAATGTGAAGTTTATAGGTTTTGTAGCAGGAGCTCTGCTTGCTTTGCTTCTCTCTGCTGCAGCAGCATACCATACCCCTGGGACAGTTTTCCATAACAGGGTGCACTCTTGCTTTTAAACGACCAATGTCCTGTCAGCTCTGCCTGTGAGGCTAGCAGTCAGTATGGCCCAGAATTTCAGGTCTTTGACTGGGACAATTATTTTCAGCATTTAAGTGCAGGGATAGTCAAGAAAATTGAATCTGGTTAGGGGCAGCTTGGTGGCACTGCAGACTTGTCGGTTATCTACCAGGTGAGTGCAACCCAGCCTTCTAAGTGTATACCTGGTCTTCCCCTCTTGGGATTGTGTTCTCCTTGAAGATTCTCTGTACTCTTCCTTCAAAGCTCTTTTGGAACATATCCAGCTGTACTTTCCCGACAAGATGGGAATATGTTGAAGGGTGAGGGGTGTTTGCTTTCTGAGGACTTCAAACTTCTTCTCAGCATATTACTTTTGTGGAAAGTGCTCTTCCGGGTCTTGGGGAGGTTCTCTCACAATGCACTGCACCTTCCTTCTGTAAGTTATATTTTATTGGTGGTTTCAGAGATACATAATGTAAACTTCATGGCTGGGTCCCCCTTGAGGGCTCCTAGTTGGAGATATACACTAATGCCACCATTTTCCCTACTGATCCAAATGGGTTGCACATTCTACTACCCCAGCATCATCCACCACAAATACCCTTCCATCTCTTAGACCAACAATGTGCCAGAAACAAGGCATAGTTTATAAACTGAGCAACAAAACATCAAGCAAGCATTGATAGGAAAATGTGAGCCATATCTCTTATGGTTGGAAGACGAAATAGCAATTGACATAATAATGTCTGGTAAAGGTTGTATCTTCCTAATATCTGAGCTAGCCCATCCCTTGACTCTCAGACCCCATAGTGTAAAAACAACCCCCATTTAGCTTGTATGGGCTTTTCTTCTTACTAGAGATAGGGCTCATTTGTTCATGCTGTGCTAATCTATACATGCCCTCTAGCCATTCCTCAACTTTCAGTGTATCCTGAGTTCTCCGTCTATGAAGCAGCAGCCTCTTTGCTTTCACTAACACAGTCACCAGCCACTGCCCCAACAGTACATTTTGGACTCATATACCCTCCGTATATCCTAGCACCATTTGTTTTGGGTCCTGTGGGATCAATGTCCCCAGTACCTCGCTACCTGCTTGCAAAATCTGATCCCACCATCCTGAAAGAACCCACAGGTCCACAGTATGTGCAGGAAATCTCCCCATCCTGTACACACATCCCAGAATGACTGTGTGACATTAACCCTATTTGTTGGAGAACCGTAGGGCTCCTATACCAAAAATGCAAAATTTTAATTTGTTTTATCTTAATTACATCCATGATATGCTTCATATACACTTTTCATTCCTCCTTCAACGTAGCCAATCCCATAATCCTCACACACTGGTTCTTTGCCACCCCTGGAGGAGGGTAAACTGATCCCTAAGAGCCGAGTATAACCAAGCCACCTTCCAGAGTCATTCCTCAACACTCCCCTCCCACAGCTGCCACCAGGACTTCCTACTCTCCCCTGTCTGGTAAGATAAGATAGGGGGCAGCCTTCATGACCATCAAATGCTGTACTTAGAAATACTGCCAGAGGTGAATTGCTAGCAAGCTACCCACCCAGAACTCTTCACTCTCAAAGGAGCATAACCCCCTATTCCCCTTCTCAAACAAATGCCCCATCCTGATGAAACCCCTTTGTTTCCATTCTGAACAGTGAAGAGGTCTGTCCCCCACATACAAATGTGGTTTATCCCATAGGGGCCAGTATGTTACTAGAATAGTCAGCTGCTGCTTTATCATGGTCACACCCCTCAGACATTTCTCATATATTTGTGCATTGTCAAGAGCTTTTGTCCATCTCGGGGCCCTAACAGACTGCTCCGGAGGTTCCCCCTAACAACGAATACTCCATACCTAGCCAGTGGACCTATTTCCTCCAGTCTTGAGCCCTCAGGTACATCAGAATTTGCCACAAACCTGCCACCAAGTAATATACCCTGACCCATGGCATTTGGAATACCCCTTTTTTGGGGGGCAGTGAGCTTCAGCGTGTAAAAGCAGGTTCTTCTGCCTTCTCACAAAAAAATTCAACACCTTCTCTATCTTGGCAGAAATACCTGGCTGTACCATTAAGAGGAGATACAGAATTTTCGACAGCACCATCGTCTGAATGCTCTGACACTTGCCCCACAATGTAAGCCCCAGTTTCTTCCAGTGTAGTACATTTCTACATTTCTCCTTCTGCCCCCCCCCCAAAGAATATTTTCACATGTGTAGACACCCAATCCTCTACTTTAGGATAAATCCAAATTCCCAAGTATTTTAAACCTCGTCCAGCTGGCTTAAGCCCTGCCTTTTCTACTTGAGATCTCTGAGCTGCTTCATTGATAGGTAACACCTCTGTTTTGAAACAATTATTGCACAACATTGACACCTGTGAAAATTCCTGTGGAGTTGATACCAATATCGGCAGAGACAGCTCGGAGTTCCCGAGAGTAAGGAGGATTTCATCTGCAAATAGCATGGACTTGTATCTCTCCTTGCCCACAACTATACCTAGCAATTCCATCATGTGTCACGGTCTTTGGGCAAATTACTTGATTAGAAGCAGAAACAAACCTGGGGATAAGGGGCTCCCTTGTCCTGTTCTTCTAACCTAAAATTTCCTGACACCTGCCTGTTCGTAAGCACCTGAGCCGATGGGGCCTTATAGATGGACTCCTTGCAACCAATGAAATGATCCCCAAACTCAGACCTTCTGAGGATTTATTGCAGTAGGACCACTCAACAGAGTCCAGCGCTTTCTCCGTATCTAAGGCTGCCGCTATTGCTGGTAGCCTACAACGCTTCGCTGCCCCTATCAAATACATTAACCTCCTCAGGTGGTCTGCTCCATCTCTTCCCCTTCACGAACCCAGCCTGACATGGATGTATTAATCATGTAAGTACTTAAGTCTTCCCACCAGTACCTTAACCAGAGTTTTATCATCCATGTTGAGGAGAGAGATGAGGCTATAACTGGCACACTGGAGGAGCTCCTTCAGTTTTTTCATTAATACAGAAATGACTACCTCATTCATGGGTGTTTTGCAACCCCACTCCTTCCCTAGCCTCCAGCAACACGCCCAACAGGTAAGAAAATGCCATATCCCTAATTACTCAGTACATCTCACCCGGGGCGCCATCAGACCTGGGAGATTTCCCTAGTGACAGTTCGAAGACCACCTCTTTCAGTTCCCGAACCTCTAATAGTCTATCCAGCATCTCCCTGTTCACATCCTGCAACTAAGGAGATGTCACATGCGCTAAATGCCCTTCCTGACTCCAACCTCTACCTTAGACAACATGTATAATGTGCTGTATAACTCTTTAAACAGCCCATTAATCCCTTATAGCTTGGTGGTGATCTCCCCCACCACACCTGCACTCCAGGTAAATGAGTCTCCACCTCCAGCTTTTGTAGCTAGTATATCAACAAATGTCCAACCCAGTAAGCCTGTTTTGTACATTGAAGAGCAAACTCTGCTGCCTGTGTGGTTCTTCTATTAATCTGGTATCTTTTGCCCAGCCCGTGGCGCTGAGGTTGACGCTAATGCCTCGGCGCCAACGGCGACCGGGTTAAAAGAATACCAGTCACGGGGGGCGGTGGGGGGAAGAAATCGGCGTCCGGAGGACTGCTCTCTCTTCCCAGGGAGGAAGGGGGTGCTGCTTGCTTCCTGAGCGACCTCTGGTGGCAGCCAGGGGTGTGCCGATGAGCAACACGGTGAAACGCCAGGGGTGGGCGGAGTCATGGCATTACGTTGCCTTGCTAGCTGTGCTCCGGAGGGATGGGAAGGGAAAAGCAAAAACTCTTCACCTGGGGATAGATGAAGGCGTCGTGGCCTTCATCGCTCACACTCCCAAATCCGGGCCATCTCCCTTCTCCATTCTGGTGGCACGGGCACCTTGCCCTTCAAGATGAAGCGTCCCAGGCGGATGGGGCCCCACTCGGAGGTTCAGACCGGAGGTGGTGCTGGCGGCGCGGAGGGAGGGAATGGTCATGCCGCGGAGGTAGAGGCGGTGTCCGCTGGACGCTTGAAGGAGTTCTCCAGAGTTGGAGACCAAAAAAAAAAAAAATCTGGTATCTCACCCTACTGAGTGCCCATTCCAAATGAGATTCCTCTGCCCCTTTTATGCCAAGACTCTAGCTCATGCAGATCAGACAAAAAGACATGAAATTATCTCTGCTTCTCCTTTACAGCAGAAACAAATGTGATTACCTTCCCCAATAGAAATGATTTAAACATGTCCCATGCATAACTTTGGAGACACCTCCCCCCAAATTTGCTGCAAAACACTTCTGTGTCTCCCTCTGAACCAATTTCAGGAGTTCCCAATTTTTCAGAAGAGAGGTGTTAAACTGCAATCTTTTAGGTGACTTTTTCCTCTTATCTTCTGAAAAGTGAAGAGCACTGGAGCATGATGTGAGATAATCCTATCCAAAATCTCCACAGTCAGGGCTTCCCTTCCTATCCCTTGGTCAAGACTAAATACAGTCCACCGTAGGTGTGATGCAGTGATGAATAATGAGCATAGTCCTTTCCAGCTGCATTCCTGAGTCCCCACATATCCTCCAGTCTCACCTCCTCTATCATGGCTCTCAGAGCAGCTGCCCCTTTCATGCCCCATAGGCCTCCTAGTGGAGATTTGATCCAACAAACTTCATCTACATCGTTTATAGCCCTTCCCAGAAGCACCTCAGGGGAACCCAGATTCACCACCGCCTGACCCAGTCTAGTGAAAAATGTTGAGCAGGTCCTAATTTCTCTACCTTACCCTTCAATGAACGCATTTTCTGAAGCATGACAACTGGAGTTCCTAACTTCTTCAAGTGAGTTAAGACCCTCTTTTTCTTGCTGGGGTTGTTGAGACCTGAGATGTTCCATGTAGCTACGCTATGAGCCATCCCTCCATCAATACACAGCCCCCATCCTAGCCAGCCCCTGAAGATTCTTCCACATTACTAAAGTAAACCAAACCAAGAGGGCTAACAAAATACATAACTTGCAAACTGGCCAGTATGTCCTCCTTCCCTCCTCTGCAGAAAAGAACTGCCTTGGAGTGGATTATTCCACTTATAAACGAAAATGTTTTTGATTTGTTTTGGGGGGGTGGGGGTTCCTTTAGTTAGGTGTTTGCTAGGTAGAATAGTTGAGTTTGGTAACAGAGGCCATGTATCTTTGAATGAACCAGGGAACTGCATTTATTTTGAAGAAACATATGTCCTGTTGTGGGTTGTTGTGTTTAAAAAGTGGAAAACAATTTTATTTTAATGGAACAAGGTTTTATTTTTATTTAGTTAGGTTGTTGCTAGGTAGATTAGGGCAGATTCTGAACTGTGTCATTTCTTGGTAAATAATCTACAGTTGTGCTGGGTTTTAACCAATGAAGTTGTTAGATTTGGTCTTGTTTTTATTCCCCATTATATAAACTGCATTGCATTCTAATTTGCTTTTGTAATTGCCAACATTTTCTAATTCTTGAAGTCATTAATTAATTTAATAAAATGTGTGTATTAGTGTGATTGTAGAATATGTTTTTTATTTGAAGGTACTTTTTTATGTTTAAAAGTTTTTTTAACACCATGTTGATTGTATATATTATGTATGTATATATGTACTATCTTTCTTTGCTTAGACAAAAATCAGTGCAACTAAAGAACTGATTGATGTTAGAATGACTAGGTCTGCCATGAAACACTAAATAAGTTAGAGTACATAGAATTGTCTTGGCAGTACTCTGGATTTCCCAGCCAGTTTGGTAATTTTTACAGGCAGTGGTAGTGCCTCCTACATCTTTTTTCTAACTTGGCTCGAATCACTACTGTTAACTTTTGATAGCTGAATAGAGTTTATGAATTTATGGACTGAGGTAGATGCATAATAACATGTAGTTAAAGTCAGAAGGGACTCTAGGTCTATTAGGTCTGCCCTCCCTCCGCTTCATAAGCAGAGATGAATCAGTATGCTTTGCAACATGTACAGCACCTGCAGAAACATGGACATCTATTTTCAAAAGGGTTTCTCCCATTGCCTGTGGCAAAAATCTTTTGAAAATAGGGCTCCTGCTCTTAAGTCTCATATCTTCACTTCACTTCTTTACAGTTGATTAAAAATTCACTAGAGCTGTCCTGCACGCTCGTATCCTTACCTTGATCAGTGATAGAGGCATACTGCTGCTTTGTATTTACTTTTCTCA
This sequence comes from Neoceratodus forsteri, assembly GCA_016271365.2. Lineage (NCBI taxonomy): Eukaryota > Metazoa > Chordata > Ceratodontiformes > Ceratodontidae > Neoceratodus > Neoceratodus forsteri. The sequence goes on along the minus strand of CM057454.1, from coordinate 405,172,179 downwards.
TCACAATATAACTAACTGCGAGCTTTCTAGTGATGGGGTGATTTTGTATATTAATTTTTCTGTTTGTCAGTGTTCAAAAAGAAAAAAATGGGTCAAGGCCTGTTATAAAAAAACAGTGAATATCTGTATTCATCTTGCAGCTAAGAACGGGGTTTTGCTAAGGTTACCACTGGAAACCAACTGCTCATCAGGGCAGAAATGTTGCAGTTTAACATGTTTTAATGAGTATTTTCGTTAATTATTTGGGGTATTAAATTGTCTAATTCCCTGCTCTGATTATTAATTCTAGCTCTGCCTGTGTTGATCAGGCTGTGAAGATTGATGCTTGTTTGCGTCCCTGGGTTCGTTCTGTTAACACTGTGGCTAAACATGGCTTATCTTCAACAAGGGGCTCCAGAAGAAAAAGAGAAGACTACTGCACTGAAAGGTGTGACCTTGTTGTCCTGGATATCATATTTAAGTGAGCTTTGAAATATTAATGAACAGGAATGGTTTGTGTATTTTAACTTCTAATCCTTAAATTGATGTAGCTTGTAAAGTTTTATCTTTCCTTTCTGTTTGCCAGTCTTGTCAATGTTTTTGCTTCTTTCTGAGGTGTATGTTATTAACTCCTAATGAAGGCAGATTTATTCTGTTTCATTCAGTGTATCCCTGTAGATAAATTGTCCAAACTTTAACAGCCCATCCCCGTAGGGTTACACTGGAAGCCAAAGTTTTGCATTGTATCATCCCAGTGTACCCCTAGAACAGTAAAACTCAGTTCAACGTCCAGGCAGAATGTTTTTATTGTATTTTTGGTGTCTGCTGGTTTAGAGCAGACTCTCTTGCTTGCCTTATACTCATTTATGACCTGGAGTGGGTGCCATTGATCAGCCCTTAAGTGCTGTAGGGTGACTGATTATTAGCGCCTCCTGTGTCGGGGGAGTTGGTGTTTCTCAGTCACTATATTTCAGTACAAAGACAGTGACTTGAGAGATATAACTCATCTAAGAGTACTTATGGAATGGAATTCCTTGAAACTCTTAAGGGACTGCAATCTCTCTCTCGGAATGTAATGGGCCAAACTAGGGAAAGTATTACTTTGGACTTGGTACTAAAAAATATTGGGAAGATATTGTAAACTGCTAAGGAAAATTGACCACAAAATAGTACAATTTCATCTTAAGAAAAAAAAATAGGACCTGAAATAAGCAACACAAATTACTTTAAATACTGTACAGCAAAGCTCTCTTTGAAAGGATGAAGGAGGAAATAAAAAGGTGAGACTGGAAGGCTGAAATAAGACTAAGGGCTGAGGACCATTGGGCCTTCGTGAAGGAAAAAAGGAGAAAAATCCAATATAAATATATGTCTATGATCCGGAAATTCAACAACAATGTACCATTGTGGTGAACTAAGGCTATAAATAAGACTATAAAAGTAAAAAAAAAAGTCATACCAGAAATTTAGGAAAACTTGTACCTTAGAAGCACAGAATCTATATTTTGTCTAAAGAAGTGTAATTCCAGTGAAAGGAAGGAGAAATGCAAAATAGAGAAATGTCTGGCCAGAGGAGAAAAAGGGAACATGATGGCGTTTTATAGATAAAGAAAAAACAACAAAGCAGTAGGCCTGATTGTCTTCAATAATAAAAACATTGAGGGTGAAACTGAAATAGATAATGTTTTGAACAACTACTGCTGCTTAATTTTTAATAAGAAATGAGGCGCAGGCAGGTGATATTGTATATTACAATAGTGAAACCGTTAACCCAGGTTGAGAGTATGGGGGGAGTAAAATTACCAAAGAGGGATTAATGAAAAGAATAAGTAGCTTAGATGGTACAAAATCAACAAGACCTGATGAACTAGATCTTAGGCGGTATGCCACCCTTACGGCGACACCAACACAGAGAAATACATACCTGTCGGCAAAATCGACACTTTACAGACAGGTCGCTGTGTTGGTGTGCCCGAGACAGGAGCATGCTATTTCCCAGTCCTGCACTCCACCCTGAATCCACTCCGACTGGAGTTGAGAATCCAGAAGATGGGGGCGGGGCAGGGGAGAGCCCCCACATGGGCGTTCTGGGGCAAAGTCCTCAAAAAAAAAAAAAAAAAAAACACAACTAGATACACAGGAATCATGTAGACCGCACTCTGCAGCTCCACATGATTCCCTGTTGATGAATGTCGATCGACATAAAGAATGTCGAACCGGCATGGTAGAGCCCATCTTAGGCTTTTGAGGGAACTGGTGGAAGAATTAACTGATCCATCCAGCCATCGATGATGTCCCCAGTGATTGGAGAACAGCATGGTGCTTCCCCTACATAAGAAGGATACTAAAAGTTACACGAAGAACTACTGTCTACTTAGTTTGACATCTCAGTGGATAATATCCTGGAGGCTGTTACAATATCAGGGATAGGATTCAGGGCCAACAACAGTTAAATGGGCAATTTGTTATAGTACTCTAGTAGTAGTAAATGATTTTGTTTGATATGGCACCCTTTCCCAGAGGCTCAGGGTGCCATATAACACAAAAACATACAGCACAGTAAAAAAAAAAAAAACTATTTCATAAATGCAACAAATAATATAAGATTAAAATTTCTTACATGATGACAAAATAACTAAAATGAGAGGCGTGGCAGCACATTGGCAGTGTAAGTGGCTCAGTAGGTAGCATGTTTGCTTCTGGGGCCGGACATTAGATGGTTGTGGGTTCTAGCGCCACACCAGGTACTCGAGATGATACCCATAACTGATGCTGTAGTGCAGTACGAGGGGCACCCTGCACAACTGAGGAGCCATCCTTCGAATGAGATATTAAACCAAGGTTTCTTCTACCCATCCTGGTGTGGTCACTGTCTAGGTGGAAGTAGGAGAGTCTGTGGCACTTACTGATGAAGAATAGGGGAGTTCCCCCCTCCCCCCGTGTCATCAACAGCATTCCCCTGTCAGTAAAACTGGTCCATGTAACCCTTCCCCCAGGATGCACCTGGAAACAAGCTATCACAGCTTTATAGTGTGCCTTTCCTGGCCAAACATCGTAAATCAACGGGAAGTGTGACTAGGGAACATTTTAAGTATTGTCAAATGCTTCTTTGATGAGTTGGAATTTAAGGCCCCTCTTAAAGGGACACTGTCAACCTGTTTCTCATATTTTTCTGGTTAAAAACCTACATTTTATGATTGCTTACCTTCTCTAACATTCGTTGATGCTGCTGTTTGTTTTGTCTGTCTCCTTGTTTAGTAGAACTGAAATGCATGCTAATGTATGTTTATAAACAACCTTGTTTTGTTTACAGTCCTGGATCTGATCTTACTGCATACTCCCTGAGCATTAGAAACACACCCAAACAGTGTAGTCACTCATGAGGCAGAAGCCTCCTGAACTCCCTCTGCAACATGAGGGGCTAGACTGTGTTGTGGGTGTTCCCAAGACCAGGAAAGATGCAGTTGGAGCTGATCAAGAAATGTAAACAAACCTGTGTTTGTTTGGTAACACCAGTATGATAGGCAGTCTGTTTTTCACTTTTTTAAAGAAAAAAAAAGTCAGAATCGAACTACCAGCTACATCAGCAGTCTTTACAAAATGTTGGCAATCATAAAATGTGTTCTTCAAACTAGGGGCACTTTGAGACCTAGGGGGGTTGACAGTGTCCCTTTAATAGACACGAATGAATAAATAAAAATAGGTGTAAGCCAGCATGGATTCATGAAAGGGAGGTCTTGCCTGACGTACTTACTAAGCTTTCACGAACCGTTTAAACAGTCACTAGAGAGTGGGACTCCAGTGCAAATTATTTTCCTTGATTTTAATGAAACGTTTGATTTAGTACCTCACACAGGATTGACAAACTACCCATGATAGGAGTAGAGAAAACAACAATAAATTAAGGATCCAAAACTGGCTGTAGTATAAAAGCCAGAAAATGCGTATGAACTGGGTTTCCTCAGATAGAGGTATACTCATTAGCAGGATGTCTCAGGGATCTGTATTTGGACCAATCTTGTTTTCTGTCTGTAGGGAGACTTGAGTGAGGGAATAAAAAAAATTGGCTAATCAAGTTTATCATTGATGTTATGATCGGAGGTTATGTGGAAAGCACTGAAAAAAATCAGATTATGTACAGAGGGACCAAGACCAACTTGTGGGTTGGATGGGAAGATGGAGGATACATTTTAATGCTGACTAGTGTGTTGTTACAGACATATAGAATTCGACAGCCAATAAGGACTTCTTGGTCCATGCAGTCTTCCCATTTTTCCTACTTACATTATTACCACAGACCATACTTGATCTACAACTCCTTCTCCCTCACCACCTTTCTTTCCACTATGTTCCCTTGTGCCTATTCCATGCATTCATGAACCCCACCACTGTTTTCGCCCCCACCACCTCTGCTGGTAGGCTGCTCAGGCGTCCACCACTCTTTCTGTGAATAAGTACTCACATTTCCTGAATCTGCCCCCTCCAGCTTCATAGCAGATCCCCTTGTTCTTGACCACCTTTTTTTCTAAACAAAATACTTCCTTCCTGTACCTTATTTTCCCCTGTGAGGTATTTAAAGGTCTCTATCATATCCTTCCTCTTCCTTCTCTCTTCCAGGGTGTATATACCGATGTCCTTCAGTCTCCTCATAGGGCTTTTGATGCGGACCCTGCACCATTTTAGTTGCTGTCCTATAGACCGCCTCCACTTTATGTCCTTCCGGAAATGTGGTCTCCTCAACGGGATACAGTAATCTAGGTGAGGTTTTACCAGCAATCTATACAGAGGCATCACCACCTCCCTCTTTCTGTTGGTGTACCCTTCCCTATGCATCCCAGCATCCCATTATCCCTCCCAGCTGCCTTGTGGCATTGCCTGGCCATCTTTAGGTTATCAGATATGATTACCCCCAGGTCTCTTTCCTGCTTGGTAGTCGTCAGTGCCAGTCCACTTATTTTGTATTCTAGCCCTGGGTTTCTGTGCCCTAAGTGCATTATTTTGCACCTTTATGCATTGAAACCCAACTGCCATACCCTTGACCACTCATCTAGTTTTCACAGGTCTCTGCTGCTCATCCTTTCCAACCCCCCCAAAGTATCCACCCTATTGAAGATTTTGGTGTCATTTGCAAAGAGGCAGATATTTCCTTCCAGCTCCTCTGCAATGTCACCTATAAAGACATTAAAGAAGACTGGTCCCAGCACTGATCCCAGAGGCACCCCACTGTGCACCCTGCCTTCCTCAGAGTGAACTCTGTTTACCACCACCCTCTGTCACCTATCCCCTGACCAGTTTTTTATCCAGTTTACTACCTTTGGACCCACTCCTAAGCTACCTAGCTTGCTTGCTTGCTAGTCTCTTATGTGGCCTTGTTGAAATCCAGGTAAGACATGTCCATCCCTGATCTAATTCCTTTGTCACCCACCCAGTCAAAGAAATCTGTTGGCTTGGTTTGACATGACCTACCCCCTGTCAACCCATGCTGCCTCGGGTCTTGCAACCCACTGGATTCAAGTATTCCATAATCCTTTCCTTCAGTAGTGACTCCATGAACTTTTCCATCACTGATGTCGGGCTGACTGGCCTATAATTGACAGCCTCCTCCTTGCTACCACTTTTGTGTAGAGGGACTATATCCGCCCTCCTCTAGTCCTCCGGAACCACTCCTATTTCCAGTGAGCTGTTAAATAGGACTATCAGGGGTGTAGCTAGTACCTTCCTGAGCTCCCTCAATATCCTTGGATTCACCCCATCTGACCCTATTGCTTTGTCAACCTACAGATTATTGAGTTCCTTCAGGACCCTCTCCTCTGAAAAAGGACTAGTGTCTCCATCCCTCCCTCCGTCCAAACTTCTGTTGCATTTTTGTGGACCCTCCTCTTTTCCTTCCTCTGTAAACACTGAACAAAAGTATTTGTTCAGGATGTCTGCTGTTTCCTGGTTCCCCTCTGCAGATCCCCACCTTTCTCTCTTTAACGGAGAAGTCCACCCAGAATGTGCAAAAACATATGTTATGTAGAGTGTTTTGATATGTATGTTAAGTCCTGGTGTGTCCTTCCCTCTGTCTGCTATTAGGAGTTTTTCCTAAATTAGCCTGCTAGCTGTATGGTAGTTTTACGACCCCTGGGGATCTCCATCACAAATAGGTTTATTGGCTTTCTTTCTCCTACGATGCACCCTGGTTCATGTGACAGTGATGTAGCTATGCCCCTAGATTTAGCAGGGTCTGTCACAGCTCAGCCACAACGATAATACTTCTTTCAGAGAAGAAGTCACATTGCTACATTTTGGGTGAGTGCAATCATTGTTATTTTTTGATATTAGTACCTTGTCCTGCTATGTTACAACCTATATGGTGATGTTCAATTTTAGCTACTTAGTACTGGTGCAAAAACTGAAAGTGACTGAGAGGAACAGAGTAAACAGTGACATGATTCACACACACAGCAGAGCATAGAAGGACAAGGTACTGATATCAAAAAAGAATAATGATTATACTCACCCAAAATCTAGCAGTTTGTCTTCTCTGGAAGAAGTATTTTCTCTGTGGCTGAGCTGTGACAGACCCTGTAACAAGACACTGGCTTACTGCAGGGGGCAATTAGACATCACACCAAAGGGCACTCTGGGAAGACTAGCGGCCATAAAAGAAACCAGAATGGCAACCTCCAAGGCCAAAAAAACAGTTTTAAAAGCGCAATCTATTTTTTCAGTGACTTCACTCTAGGACAGTGCAGTGCAGTTTAATTTTATGTGGCATCTTTCATGCAAGAGCATCACAAATAAATTACATGTATCAATGAAGGAGGTACAAAATAAAAAGTACAGAAACAATCAACATGAGGTATTACATTATAAAAATTAAAAGAACAAGTATAACACAGTATGATACAAGTCAAGTGTTTATCGAAGTTACTAAATGGAACCCATTTAAATACAGAAACTCTAAGCAGAGAACTAGCGCATTCCCCTCATCTAGCTCATAACATTGTAAATAAATAGCATTTACTGGCTTTGCTTTTGCCTGGGCAGTGGGCACACACATTTTATTCTGGGTACGCTTTGAGTTTTACTTGTTCCTGGAGTATGGGGTTCAGTACTGGTGCCCACACCTCAAAAAGGACATTAACCTGCTGGAGAAGGTCCAGAGGAGAGCTACAAAGATGATAGTGGGTCAGCAGGGTAAGGCATATGAGGAGAGGTTGAGGGCACTGAACATGTACTCCCTGGAAGACGAGAGAGAGAGAGAGAGAGGACATGATTGGGACCTTCAAGTACTTGAAAGGGATAAATAAGGTTGATAAGGAGAGTCTCTTTTAGCTGAGTCGCAACCATAACACGAGGGAGCACAGTGTTAAGCTGGAGCATGGGAGGTTTAAGAGGGAGGTCAGGAAGCACTTCTTCACAGAGAAGGTGGTGGACACTTGGATTGCACTACCAGAAGAGGTGATCTTGTTGAAGACAGTGGGCAGCGTTAAGAGAGGCTGTAATAGGCATAAGGGGAAGGTAAGGAGCATGGGTAGGGAGGATGGGAGGTGTGGGGAGGGAGGGCAGGGACAGTAGCTCAAGCTGTGGACCCTGCAATATGAGCAGACTAGATAGACCTAATGGTCATCTTCTGCTGGCTTCTTTGTATGTTGGTATGTTCTTTGGTGGCATTGATTTACAGTGTAAACAAATTTGAAGGTAGGTGTTGGAACCAGTATGTTGGATTTCTCTACCCCTTTGCTAATGAAAGATCTTACTTCGAGAGGGCTCTTCAAGTAGATAATTACATATAGGTCTGAAGCCGGCAGGTGTCAGGACCCCACGGAAAAATTTCTAGCTGGCCGTCTCTGGTGGGGACCGCCCCCACATCAGGTGACTGACATCAAGCGACGCCAGTATAAAGGGGCGGTCCCCCACGCCCACCTTCCAGTTCTTTCTCGCCATTAGCTTGTGTAAGTGCCTCACGGTTAAGTTCAGCTGCTCATCAGTCTGTCGTTGGTAGTCTTACTGTCGTTTTTTTCTTCGATTTTCTCGAATTCTGTCAGCTTTTTCTGAGGTTTTATGTCGTCCCCTACACCCTCCGAGCACAAGAATAAGTGCGACTTGTGCGGCGCCCAACTCCTGCACAAGGACGGTCACTCACGGTGCCTCTTCTGTCTAGGCCCGGATCACCCCTGGAGAAGTGCCAGCATTGCCTGAAGTTCAACGCCGCCACCCGCAGACGGAGGCAGCAGTCCCCGGAGGCCCACATCCTTAAAAAACAAATGACCTCCATGGAAAAGGAGCTAAAGAAGCTTCATCAGTCCTCAGCTTCGCCCGAGGGTCACCGTAAAAAGAAAGACAAGGAGAAGCACCGGGACCGGGACTCCTCTTCCTCGGCCACCGCGACTTCGACTGGAGTCGACGTGCTCCAGGTAACGCCCCCGGGACCGTGCCCACGATGGCAGTCTTGAGGCTTCCAAGATGCAGCGGCTCCACCTGTTGGCTCGCGCTTGGCCTCCGGGTGCCTCGGGGCTAAATGAGGTTGGCCACTCCAGCAAGGCCACCGCCCGCCAATACTGATGCAGTGGCTCCATTAAGCTGGATGTCAGCTCCTCTGACGTCCGCCCAAGAAGGCCGCTTAAGTCGCTCGACCCTTCGGGCAACGCTGGCCTTGCTGCCCGACCAGGCCACATCCATCGTGACCTGCCTTGCAGGCATGGTTCCACTAAGTCGGACAACAGCTCCTTCGACGTCCGCCTGGACTCCGTCGGAAAGTTGAACGTCGGCCCCTCCGATGGTGACACGGTGTCGGAGCTGACGTTGGACCCTAATGTTCTGTCCGCTGTCCCCAGCTCCCCGCAGCATTAGCTGCCCTCCGAGGCCCCAGCGTCTTCTCAGCTTGACCCTGGGGTTTTTACCCCTCCTTCTCTGGGTGATATGCAGGATGTAGGTATGCCTCTGTCAGGTCTCCCTCCCGCTGGGCCAGACGACCTGACGTCGGTCCCTTGGACGCCGGTCTTGTTGACGCCGGGCGACATCCCTCTGCCTCCGCTGGATGCCGTCCCTTCGCCGGGCTTCCTGTTCCAGGCCCGCCTGCCAGGCTTTTTCCCGGGCCGTCTTCTCCTGCAGACCCCCCGGTCCCTGGGTATCTTACTCTGTCCTATCCGACGCTGTCATACCCGGGGCCCCAGTATCTTGCACCCCAGTACCCAGCGCCGGCTTATCCGACACCGCAGTACATGGTGCCTCACTACCCGATGCCAGGTTACCCGCCGTCGGGTATGGATACCCTCAGTACAGATATCCCCAATATCCGTATCCCCGTCCTCCTCCACCACCCCTCAGCCGCCGGTGGATTTGAAGGAGACTCTAGCCTCCTGGTGGGCTGAAGCCAAGGCTCAGCTCCCTCAGGAGGTAGAGAGCCATCTTCTGATGCTGGTCCTGGTTCCAGACCCCCTATTTCGGAGACGAGAGACTCGCTCCCCACCTCCGGTTACCAGAGGTGTGCTCTCTGGTTCCAGGGTGGGGCAGGATACGCTTCCTTGGGGGCTTCCATTCCTCCCCCGTGTCTGGAGGAAGAGTCCTCTTCATCCTCCTCGGACACCTCGGATTACTCCGATGGTCATTCCAACTTAGACAACGAGCCATGCTCTCTGGATAAGCCCAGGTCGAAGACTCCTCCGAAGTCCCCTTCTTTTATGGAGATGCCGCGAAAAATCCAGGAAGTTCATCAGTGGCATTCCTTGGAGCCAGATCCACAGCGTAAGAAACTCGCTGCGCACTTGGATCTGCCTGAGACCGCTCCAACTCTGGTGCCACCCTGGATTGTGCCTCATGTCGACCTTGTCTTCACTATTTGGAAGCAACCGTCGGCATTAGCCCCCCTTCCTAGGAAGTCAGATAGGCTTTACCAGGCTCCTTTGGGTATCGACTCTTTCAGTTTGCACCCTCGAGGTGATTAGGTCGTGATCAGTGCTGCTCATGGCTGAACGGCTAACCCCAAGCACTTGAGGTCGTCACCACCTGACAAGGAATCCCGCCTTCTGGACTAGTACAGGAACAAGATTTATGCTTCTTCCACTCTGGGTATTAGGGTCCTGAATTACGTTGGTCATATGGGGGACTATCAGAAGGCGATCCTTAGCGAGGTGGAGGCTAAATTGGACTCCCTTCCTGAGTCTCAGACGAAGCAGAAAGTGGCGGATCTAGTCCAGTCTGCGCATTCGACCAGTCTGCACATGCTCCGTGCCACGTACAACGCAGTGGACGCTGCTGGTCAGAGCTCAGCTGTCGCTGTAGGTTTGCGGCGTCACACCTGGCTCCGAGTGTCAGGTTTGGACCCGGTCCTGCAGTCCGCTATCCAGGACGCGTCCTTCTGGGGTTCTGTGGTGATGTCAAGGACATCATCAGCGATCTGCAGGAGAAGGGTACTGCACTCAAGTAGGTCAACTCTTTTTGTACAAGCCCTCTCAAGCTCAGCGTCATCCCTTTCTCGGACGGCCTCGGCAGAAAGCGAAACCTCAGGGAAAGCGGGCCAGTAAACGTCGGGCCCCTCCAGCTGCCAACCCCCCCGCCCAAAAAATCAGCAGGGTCTTCAGCTGCCTTATGCCTCCTGACTTCTTTCCTCTCCCACTGCCTCTGGGTGCACCAGAGGAACCGGTAGGAGGGAGATTCTCCCTCCACCTACCGGTCTGGGAGAGGATAACTACAGACACTTGGGTGCTCCAGCTGATTGCAAAAGGACACTCAGTAGAGTTTTCTTGGAAACCTCCTCGAAACCCCCCTCCCAGGTCATCGTATTCCCCAGAACATCTTCTCCTGGTCCAGGAAGAAATCTCCTGTCTTATGGTGAAAGAGGCAATAGAGCCTGTACACCCATACCTTCAAGGGACGGGCTACTATTCCCATTTCTTCCTGGTACCGAAGAAGTCAGGAGGGGTGAGGCCGATTCTTGACCTCAGCTCCCTGAACTTGTTTGTGGAGTACAAAAGGTTCAGGATGCTCTCTCTGCAGAGTCTTCTGCCCCTCCTTCGGCCGGGACAGTGGCTGTGTGCTCTGGATATGCAGGATGCTTACCTGCATATCCCTATTCACCCTTCCCACTGCAGATACCTCCGTTTTGCTTTTCAGGGGGACCACTACCAGTTCAAGGCCCTCCCTTTTGGTCTTTCCTCAGCTCCCTGAGTTTTTACCAAATGCCTTTCGGTGATGGCAGCCTTCCTGCATACCCAGGGGGTGCAGGTTTTGCTGTATCTGGACGATTATTTCTTGGCAGCCTCCTCCAGGGAGGAACTCCTGCGCTTCCTTTCCCTCACCCTGCAGGTTTTGGCCTGCCTGGAGGTCACCATCAACCAGGTCACGTCCCATCTGATCCCATCCCAGAGGCTCCAGTTTATCGGGGCAATCCCGAACACGACCTCCAGCATGGCTTTTTTACCACTGGACAGGGCGGCATTGATCCAGGCTCAGGTCGACCTGTTATCCAGCCGCAGGCAGGTCACTGCCAGGCCGGTCCTTCGCCTCCTCAGGCTCATGGCGGCTGCTATTTCGACAGTCCCTTGCACTCGGCTGCACATGAGAATCTCTCAGTGGACACTTTGATCTCAATGGGATCAGCTGGTGGACGACCTAGATCAACTGGTTCTGGTCTCTAGCCCTATGGCTCAGGACTTGCAGTGGTGGGCAGTTCAGGAGAACCTTTGCGGGGGAGTTCCCTTCTGCCCCCCCCCCGACGCTGACAACGGACACCTTGGGAGAAGGTTGGGGAGCCCATGTCGGGCCTTACAGGACTCAGGGCTCCTGGTCCCAGCTCGCAAAATCTCCACATCGATGTGCTCGAGCTTCGGGCTATGTTGTATGCTCTTCAGGCTCTGCATCTTTTTCTGCTTCCTGGACATCTGGCTGTCCAAATGGACAACATGTGTGTCGTTTGGTACATCAACAAACAGGGAGGAACTCGTTTCTACCTTCTTTGCAGGGAAGCGATGTGCATTTGGGATTGGGCAGTGCAGCACAACCTTCACCTCACGGCCATTCACGTTCCGGGGGTGGAGAACACCTTGGCAGACCACCTCAGCCGGTCGTCTACCCAAGCACATGAGTGGGAACTTGATTAGGGGGTGGCAGACAAAATCTTTCTACGCTGGGGAACCCCTCAGGTAGACCTGTTCGCGTCTCCTCTCAACACAAAACTTCCCGCCTTCTGTTCGCTCGCTTCAGGGCGCAATGTTTTTTGAGAGACGCTCTGTCTCTAGGCTGGAAGGGAGGATTCGTCTATGCCTTCCCCCCCCCCCGATCCCTTGATTCTGAGAGTCTTACAGAAACTCAGCTCGGAAGAAGCTCGCATGATTCTCATCGCTCCTTTCTGGCCCAGGTAAGTTTGGTTCTCTCTTCTGCAACAGTTTTCAGAGGAACCTCTGCTTCCTCTTCCTCTGTCGCGGACTTTGTTGACCCAGGATCAGGGGACCCTGGTCCATCCAGGCCTCAGGTCCCTTCAGTTGCACGCGTGGCTCCTGCAGACATAGCTCAAGCCTGTTTCGGGGTTCCCCCTGAGTGGCCAAGATTCTGGTTGAGGCCAGGAAGCCATCCACCAGATCTACCTATGCCATGAACTGGAAACAGTTCACGATCTGGGCGGTTTCCAAAGATTTCAAGCCTTTCTCGTGCTCTGTTGGGCGGCTTCTGGATTACTTGTGTCACGTCTTTGATCTGGGTCTTAGTCATTCTTCTTTGAAGGTTCACATGGCAGCCATCTCGGCGTACCATGTTCCTTTTGGAGACAGGATGTTTGCACAGCTGGAGGTCTCTTAAGACCTTCCTTAGAGGGGGTCCTCCACTTGAGACCCCCTATTCGGGTTCCTGACCCTCCTTGGGATCTGAATTTTATCCTGGAGAAGCTTACTCTGTCTCCTTTCGATCCGGCAGCCTCTGCAGATCTGAAGTTCCTTTCATGGAAGACTCTCTTCCTTATGGCCATTACTTCTGATCGAAGGATTTCTGAGCTTCAGGCCCTGGTGTGTAAAATCCCGTATTTGATTTTTCACACGGAACGTGTGGCTCTGCGCACCAACCCTCAGTTTCTCCCCAAGGTGGTAGCGGAATTTATGCTGAATCAATCCATAGAGTTGCCTGCTTTCTTTACGCAACACTTCAGTCAAGGGAAGTACCTCTTGCATACTCTGGATGTTCACTGGATTCTGAGATACTACACCTCCAGGATGAAGGATCTCGGAAAGACTGATCAATTGTTTGTCTCTTTTGCTCATAAAAGAGAAGGCAGTGCTGTTTCCAAGCAGTGCCTGTCTAAATGGTTGGCTCACTGTATCACTTTCTGTTATGACAAGTACAACAAGACCCTGCCGGGTCAAGTCAAGGGCCACTCCACTAGAGGGGTCGCTGCCTCTGCTGCTTGTTTCAAAAACATTTCAGCGGCTGACATTTGTGCAGCCCCTACTTGGACATCTGTCCATACCTTTACGAAACACTACAGTTTGGATATTGCCTCTCGCCGTAGAGCAGGCTTCGGGTTGGCTGTTTTGTAAGGTCTCCTTTCCTAAGACCTTCACAGCCAGAGGGTCTACTTCTGAGTAGTTTTCCTCCTTCCGTTGGCTTCTTGTTCCAGACTGCTTGGGACTCGGTCCTATATGTAATTACCTACTGCAAGAGCCCTCTCGAAGTAAGATAGTACAGTTACATAAGAACTTACTGTAACAGTAGATCTTCGAGAGAGGCTCTTGCAGTATGTAATATCTTCCCGCCCTCTATCCCCCTAAGCCTTTTCAGCTCCTTTTCCATGATGGAAAATATCCGCTTCTCTCTCGTCTTGCCTTTTGGCCTTTGGCAGGAAAGAACTGGAAGGCGGGTATGGGGGACCACCCCTTTATACTGACGTCGCTGGACGTCAGTCACCTGACGTGGGGGGCGGTCCCTGCCAGAGACTGTTAGCTAGAAATTTTTCCATGGGGTCTTGACGCATGCCGGCTTCAGTCCTATTTGTAATTACCTACTGCTAGAGCCTCTTCCGAAGATCTTCTGTTAGGGTAAGTTCTTACGTAACTGTACTTTATGGAAGTGAGGATATATTTCATCATTTCCTTGATACTGTGGCTACATATCCCATTATTTAAAAAGGGCAACAAAGAATTATCTAGTTAATACAGACCAATGAGCCTGACATCTATCCTGGGAAAACTAATAGAGAAAACTGTTAAAAGACTTATGGAAGAAAAATGGGAGAGGCAAGGAATTAATTGCTAACTACAACATGATTTAAGATAGGCAGGTCTTGTATTACTGACCTATTCACTTTCTGTGAGTCCATTTGTAGAGACCTAGATAATGGAAATGCTGTGGATGTAATTTTCTTGGACCTTCGCAAAGCGTTTGATGTGGTGTCGCATAACAAGTTAATAAAAAAATTATTGCAACTAGGAATAAACATAAACATTATAAGATGCCTAGGAAATTAAAGAAAGAACCCAAAGAATCAGAGTAAAGGGTAACCTGTCAAAGGAGGGAAACATCACGAGTGTTGTGCCTTAGGGATCGATACTGGGACTGTATTAATCTTGCCTTTTTTTTTTCCCATGTACACTTTATTTATTTTCAGATCCCCCCCCCCCGAGGCCACGGCGTACACATGCTTGTAGGCGCACGCCAAGATCCGGTGGCCCCTTCCGCCCCTCCCCTGAGTTTTGTTGCCGTACCATGCTGCCTACGTACCCACCGGACCTCCACCTGGTGGATCTGGACCTACGGATGGGTGGGCATCCACCCCTTTGGAGGGAGATCCGTGGCTTAATCCCGCCTCCCTGGCCCCAGGCCAGCACCCTGGCGACTGAGGTCGTTCCCTGAACCCAGGTCGTCGGCATAGCGTGAGGTAAGGCATCAGCACTTCAGCCCTCTACGTTACCGGGCCAGCATTTATTCTTGCCTTTTATGGGAGACTTAGGAAATGACTTACATAGCACATGTAACAAGTTTGCTGATGACAAAAAAATAGGTGGGAAGGCAAATGCAGATGAAGATGTAGGGAAAATCCTCACAGATCTAAATAATGTTGTGGAATAGGCCAATAAATGGAAGATGACATTCAGTAGCTCGAAATGTATGGTGAGGCATTTGAGGAAAAAATAATAGAAATACACAATATTATATGGGTGGAGTTGAGATCCAAACAACAATGTGCAAGAAGGACCTGGGGTTATACGTCACGGAAGACTTAAAACCAATAAAGCAGGTGAATATAATATATGTAAAAGCAAATCACTTACTGAATACTATTAAAATACATTTTACCCCACAATAGAAGCTCTGCGCCTGGCTGAAGGCCGAGACCTGCTCCACTCCCTGTGGCACTAAGGTACGGCTAGTTCTATGGCTTTTGCGCTCTTTGGCCCACGGCCCCGCGCTACCCTAACAGGATTGACCAGAAGCTCTGCTACCTCTTCTGTATTGGACAGAGGCTTCATTGGACTTGTACGCCGCAGCTGAGCCAGTTCCATGGATCTTCCTACTGGGTAAAAGCAGCCCTGGTTCCCGGTAGGTAGCACCTAGTCCTTGCAATGCCGTGCACTCGATTTTTTTGGCCCGCCCTTTCACCTCCACCCCAGACCTCCACTAAATGCTCATAAGCCACTCCCAACTACATTGTGGTTGGCTGGACACTTTGAACTAACCCTTAGTTCTACCATCTCTGGGCCCCTCTCTGGTCAGACTAACAGCTCCCAAGAAGTCCCCCTACATACCACAACCATGCTACGCTTAAAAGGTACAGGAGTGGTACTAATTTGGTTGTCACTTATGCTGCTTTATGGGCCATCACCAGTCTTCACTACTTCAAGGTCCCTAATGACCTCCAGTCAATGCTCTATCCTCAACCAACATCATACCCCTCCCTGTCTAGAGTTTTCACAGCCTCCGTGTCTCCAGTTACTAGCCCTGTGATGTAAAACAGCCCTAACTCCACAAATCAGGTGGTGAAAATTACCTTTCTTGCGTATCCCCCTGATGCAGTGCCACCCCTGTACTATGGTGCTATCTGTGGACATTGAACTAAACCCTGGGCCGAATTCAGGCCACACCACTAACACCCCCTGTGGAAGCATACCAAACTCCCTGAGACAGCTGGCCACTTGTACCAACACCCCAGGCCTCAAAATAGCTCATATGAATATCCAAAGCATCAGAGATAAGATGCCCGAGCTTGAAGCATGGACCCAGCTTCATAAACCTGACATCCTGTGCATATCTGAAACCTGACTAAAACCTGATGTCAAATCTCATGAGGTTATCTTTCCTGGATTCTCCATCTTTAGGAAGGACCGGGCTCGTGGAAAATGTGGAGGTGTCGTGATCTGTGCCAGGACTGAACTGACTGCTGATGAAATGGATGACTTGAATATCCACCCTCTGGCTGAGCATGTCTTCATCACCATCACTCTTGGTAGGTCCAAGAACCTTGTGTTAGGCTGCATTTATCTGCCTCCCAGACACTCGTCCTCTTTTGAGGAGGTTATCACCAGCCTGGACAACATCCCCAGACATGACACAGTGGTATATGGCGACTTTAACCTTAACTGGCTTGGCTCACAAAATGTGCAGTACCACTCTGCTGTGGCGGACATTCATTTCTTGCAGATCATAGAGCAACCCACTAGACTGAACATGAAGTCTGGGAGACGCATGCTTCTCGACTGGATTATAACCAACACACCAACTAACATCAAAGCTGCAGGTATCTTCCCAGGCTCCTAGAATGATCACTCACCCACCCACCTATTGTGTCTGGAACAGCTTTGCACCCCATCCACCCCCCAAAATAATCAAAACCAGGGATTTGACCAAGTTCATTGAGGAAGAATTCAACAGCTGCCTAGCCTCCATCGACTGGTCACCAGTTAACACCCTCATGATATAAATCATGCCCTTGACTATCTAATCTCAATGTTCACAGCTTCCCTTGACTTTCTTGCCCCATATAAAACCAGAAGATCCAAAGGCTTCCCTGCCCCTTGGCTAACTAATGACCTGAGGGGCCCCATGCGCACACGTGATAAAGCCTGGAAGACCTTTAAGAGATCTGGAGTACGTACTGATTGGATTATTTATCGTTGGCTCTGCAATTTATGTAAAAATAAAATAAAGGTGGCCAAAAGAGACTATCTTATATCTTTACAAGAAACAAACCTTACCATCCCTAAAAACTTCTGGCGCCAGATGAATACCCTACTAAAAGGTAGAGAATGCATTGTTTCCCAAACCATGACCGCTAATGGAGCCACTCTCACAACACCTGTGGACATTGCCACTGGAATAAACAACTTCTTTACAGACCTTACTCCCTACAAACACAGTCTTCCTCCCTCTTGCTCGTACTACAGTACCAATCAACATCAACATGAGACCAACCATCCCTCCTTCCATATAAAAACTACCACCAGTTTCGAGGTCCTGAAGTTGCTCAAGAGACTCAAATGTGACAGCTCTCCAGGCTTTGACACCATGCGCCCTATATTCCTCTGCATTGGGGCATCAGTGCTTGCCCTGCCCATCTCAATGCTAATCAATCGATCTTTCATTACCAATTCTATCCCTGATAAATGGAAAACAACGGTAGTGGCACCTGTCCACAAATCCGGCCTGGTTGATGCAGCCCTAAACTACAGACCAATTTCTATCCTCTGCTATATTTCAAAAATTCAAGAATGAATCCTCTACGACCAGTTGTACTCATTCCTTAAACAAACAATCATCTTCACAGAATTTCAGCATGGTTTCCTTAAACACCATGAAACCGACTCTGCTGTCCTTCCGGTCACCACTGACTTGTTCAATAACATGGATCTGGGCCAAGCCACTGGTGCAGTCTTTGTAGACCTAACTAAGGCCTTTGACCTTGTTAATCAACCCCTGCTCATAGCTAAATTTCACCACATCAGACTGGATAATAACTCCCTTGCGTGGTTTTCAAATTACCTAGCAAATTGTTCTCAAAGTGTCAAATGGGCAAACACACTATCCCCTCTAGCACCAGTCACTGACGGGATACTGCAAGGGTCAATACTTGGTTCCCTACTATTTTCCATATTCATCAGTGACCTGCCTCTTAACTGTGGCGGTGCATCAGTACAGCTCTACGCGGATGATGCAATACTCTACAGATCTTCCAAGGATATCCGCACCCTGACCGCGAGTCTTGAGCTAGACTTCCACGCCCTAGAATCTTGGTTCATAAATAACCAACTGGTTCTCAGTGAGAAAAAAAACAAAACTATACTCTTTCGTCGCACCCCCTTCAAAACCCCATATGACACATCCGTCCTCTTAAAACCCTCCTCGGGTACTCATCATTCAAATACCTGAGACTCACGCTTGATGAGAACCTAGTGCTCGAAGCACACATAAACACCACCATCAAAACCACTAATCAAAAACTTGGGCTGCTCTACCGCTCAGCACCCTACCTCTCAAAGTATGCCAGAGTGAATACTGCCTCTGCCACCCTACTCCCTGGTCTATTCTGTGTGGCACCTGTCATCCACTCAGTTAAGGCTCCGTTACTGAACAAACTAAAAAAGACATACTATAGGATTGCTTGCTTTGCCGCCTCAGCCCCCACCCATACTCAACAAACTAAGTTGGCCAACCTTTGACAATGAATTTGACTTCCCTGTGCACTCTACCACCTTTAAGTTGGTTCATCAGCCCCCACTCCCAGTCTGATGAGCCTGCTATCTCTAAAATCTACCCCTTGTGTACTAAGATCTTCTAGCCTACTATTACTGGAGCTCCCGAAGGCCAAGCAAAAGATAGGCCAAAGATCCTACGCCATCACTGTCCCCAGAATTTGGAACAGTTTGCCCTACCCTCTACTTTCCTGCAAAACCATTAACCAAGTGAAAAAAAACTCTACAAGGATGAGTTCTTCAACCCCCCCCCCCAATGCAAAGGTAACTCTTAATAACAAGTAAGGCCACCTGTGACTAATGTTACGCATCTCTCTCAAACTCTGCAACGGTCACAAACAGTCTTCCCTCTCTCCTATCTTAAAGACAAGCTGTTCTCCCCACGTCTCACTCCTCCTTTACCTAGAATAACATTTAACTGTAACCTGAACCCCATGTTCTCTAACCAAATGCAGTTGAATCTGGCTATCTTTAGTTATCTTGCTGTTTAAATTGTTGACATCTGGTATGTGAATGGCATAAATGTCCCCTGCACATAGTATAAAATGTTAATCTGCCTCCTGCCTCCCCCGGCTACCTGCAGACAGCCTGTAATCCTGAATCCTTTGGTTATTGCCTACTCGGGTACTGTTGTTATTTACCTATGGCTTCACTGTATATCGTGACTCACTGTACTATTCGGTGTGAATTATTGTATTATTTTTTTTTCTTGGAATGCTTTATTCCTTGGTCGTCACTGAAAAAGGGACTTTGTCTCAGTTGACTTACCCGGTCATCAAAATTCAAATAAATAATTAAATAACTAAGTAAATAAATAAATACCCATAGGTCAGAAAGGGTTCTACCTCTGTATAGGTCATATGTTGGGTCTTTAGTAGATTATGGTTCCCAGTTCTGGGGAGGTTTGAGTGTAGGGGACAATATAAAAGTATAACAAATGCAACACAGGGCAGTGAAAATGATGCATGGAATTGAACAAGTGGCATAGGAAGAAAGACTGGCACATCTATTCTTACACTCACTGGAACAGCGAAGAATAAGGGGGGACCTATTATTACTGTGTTTTTATGTATAAATATATATAATGACAACAAACTGATGGACGCACTAAATCTGGGGAGAGGACAGGACACCTGTGCATTAAAATGTGTTACACGAGGTCCCTGCACCCTAATTGATACCCTCAGGGGCACACCGTAGACAGCTAATATTTAGGCATAGGCTATACTAATACATAGGGCTAAGAGCATCTACCGTACAAGAGTAGATGCCAGGATATGAATACATATATTGTAACTCACTTTGCTTGCTAATGCACACACATTATATTATGTATTTTCTGTCTATTTCACTTGTCAGATGCCAAGACACCTATCCTGAAGTGATTATAATGTGTAAGTCAATATTGCCATCTTTCGTGATGGACACCACTTCACCTTTGTTATGTAAGACTTTGTATAAGAAGATTTTTGTTCTAAAACTGATGACTTTACAAATTTATATAATGTTATCTTGTACCGTGGAGCCACCTCTAATTTAGCCAATAGGGCTCATCTCTGTAACTAGAAATGTTTCTATCTTTCAGTAACCATAGTAATTATCACAGGTATATAATGTTATGCACAGGCTTTACACCTCGGAGACCCGAGAGATCCCAAGAGACAACAAAGAAACCTCGAGGTGTAGGGAACGCTTTGCACTGGCTCCCGGTTCGTATTGGTAAGAACTGCTTAGGGCAACTGTGATTTATCCCTATTTGTAGTAATAAACTTGTTTATTACTCGAATGCAACTTGTCTGTGATTATTTGCATCTCCAATATTGCCAAGAACCTGAAAGTGAGATTTAGATCTCTTACAAATGGCACAACAAACAAAACATCACTATTTGAGATAAATACAAGGAAACATTTTCACACACAGAGGGGGGTGACTGTGGAACAATTTACCACAAGAAGTAATCAACAGTACTAAATTTAAATAATTTCAGAAAGGGTATTGACACCTATTTGCAAGGGATAAACAAAGGGCATTATTAATATTAATTGAGAGATGGGTGTGCATGGACGAATTGTCTGATTTCATCTCTGAAAATGCAGTATTAAACACCGTGTCAAATATACTGCTAGTGCTCACTGTTTGTGCAGTCTAGCACAGTAATTATTTTATATAGCACAGTAATTATTTTATAATGTATGGTAAGTGCCTATTAACCACCATAATCAGCAGTCACACAGCTTTGCTATGCACTGTTTAGAGTTTTAAAAGTTGTTAAATACACTCCGGAACTTCCAAACAGTGGCATAACAAAAAAAAAATGCACCAGAGTTCCATAATTCTCACACATAGAATGCAAACAGTGTTTTTTTGACCATACACTATAAAAGATGATGGCTGGGGATCGGGTGACAACCACACTGAAATCACCTCTCATGGTTCTAGGGCTACAGCAAACCTCTCGAGGTTTACCATGTTGCCCTAGCAACCACTCGAGGTGATTACAGCATGGTTATCACCCGATCCCCAGCCATTATCCTCTATATAGTGTATAGTAGAGCATTGTTCTGTTTAGAAATCCATCCTTTTCAAAATGCTGTTGTACCACAGTTCAAAGAGCATGGAATGTGATTGTTCCCTTCTGTGGTAGAATAGCATTGTAGAACCTCTAGAGACTGTACAAGTCTGTTTCATTGTGAAAGAGAAAAAAACACAGTGCATACATTTCACTTAATACTATACAATATAAAAAATACAGGATTAGCAACTTTATCCACAACCAGTGTGTTCTGCCACCTTGAGGTTCTGATTCCCATGGACCTCTTGAGGTTCACTCTTGAGGTCAGAGGGAATCAGAACCCCTCTGTGTCCAAATGCACTGGTTGTACATAGCTGACAACAGGACTCCATATAAGGGGAGTACCAACCTATTTTACTCACCTCATTTTAGGAAATACTCTTTAGAAACTTGTATCCAAAGAATAGTGCTTCATAACAAAACTAGTGATTCAAAAGGAGCATTTTTTCCAGATTTACAGCACTCGTACCCATCCCAGTTTTTGTTTTACTCACTATATTTTAAAACTGGTGAGTTAATACTCCTACCAGCCAGCATTATCTGGAGTATTGTTGTCATCTGATCAGTTCCTATCTAGAAAAAAACAACATTGTTTTTAAAAAATGTACTCCTCAGACCATTCCGTCCAAACATTGCCCCAGTCATCGATACTGGGACCGGTATTATTCTCAGCTTTTATGGGAGACTTAGGAAGTAACTTACACAGCACATGTAACAAGTTTACTGCTGACACAAAAATAGGTGGGAAGGCAAACGCAGATGAAGATGTAGGGAAAATCCAAACAGATCTAAATAATTATTGTGGAATAGGCCAATAAATGGAAGATGACATTCAACAGCTTGAGATGTATGGTGAGGCATTTGGGGAAAAAGTAATAGAAAAACACAATATTATATGGGTGGAGTTGAGATCCAAGCAACGATGTGCGAGAAGGGCCTGGGGTTATACATCACTGAAGATTTAAAACCAAGAAAGCAGGTGAATATAATACATGTAAAAGCAAATCACTTACTGAATGCTATTAAGACATTTTACCCATAGGTCAGAAAGGGTTCTACCTCTGTATAGGTCATATGTTAAGTCTTTAGTAGATTATGGTTCCCAATTATGGGGAGGTTTAAGTGTAGGGGACAACATAAAAGTATAACAAATGCAACACAGGGCAGCGAAAATGATACATGGAATTGAACACGTGGCATATGAAGAAAGACTGGCACATCTAGGCTTACACTCACTGGAACAGCGAAGAATAAGGGGGGACCTATTATTACTGTTTATGTATGTGTGTGTATATATACATATATATATATATATGTATATATATAATGACAACAAACTGATGGACGCAGTAAATCTGGGGAGAGGACAGGATACTTGTGCATTAAGATGGCATAACAAACAATTAAAATATCACTGTTTAAGACAAATACAAGGAAATGTTTTTACACACAGAGGGAGGTGAGTATGTGGAACAACTTACTGCAAGAAGTAATCAACAGTACTAAATTTAAATAATCTCAAAAAGGGTATTGACACCTATTTGCAGGGGATAAGTAAAAGGGCATTCTTTTAATATTAATTGAGAGATGGATGTACATGGACGAATTGTCTGATTTCATCTCTGAAAATGCAGTATTAACCACAGTATCAAACGTACTGCTAGTGCTCATTGTTTGTGCAGTCTAGCACAGTAATTATTTTATAGTGTAGTGTAGAGCACTGTTTTGTTTAGAAATCCATCCTTTTCAAAATGCTGTTGTACCACAGTTCAAAAGGTCATAGAATGTGATTGTACCCTTCTGTGGTAGAATAGCATTCTAGAACCTCTAGAGACTGCACAGGTCCATTTCGTTGTGAAAGAGAAAAAAAATGCACACATTTCACTTAATACTATACACTATAAAAATACAGGATGAGCAACATTATGCTCAACCAGTGAGTTCTGCCACCTCAAGGTTCTGATTCCCATGGACCTCTCGAACTTCGCTCTCGAGGTCAGAGGGAATCAGACCCCTCTGTGTCAGAACACACTGGTTGTGCATAGTTACGCAGGGCTCCAGATAAGGGGAGTACCAACCTATTTTACTCGCCTCATTTTAGGAAGTACTCTTCAGAAAATTTGTTCCAAAGAATAATGCTTCATAACAAAACTGGTGATTCAGAAGGAGCATTTTTTTTCCATATTTGCAGCACGTGTACCCATCCTAATTTTGTTTTATTACTAGAGTTTAAAACTGGTGAGTTAATTACTCCTACCTGCCAGCATTGTTTGGAGTATTGTTGGCACCTGATTAGTTTTTATCAAGAAAAAACTACGTTGTTTTAAAAAATGTACTCCTCATGCTACTTCGTCCAAACATTTGTATGCATCTGAATTTGGTTTTAGTCATCTTACTTTCAAAATGAGGAGTACAGTACTCATCCCACTACCCATCTAGTATTCTTTATATAAACTAACATAGAGTCTGCATCCAGTCAAACGCTTTCAGCCTTCCCTTTTATGGCTGTAATCTGTAATTTGACACTTGTTCATTTTTTAAATCTTTCTTCAGATTTGCTGTCTAGAATAGACTTGGATGAACTGATGAAGAAAGACGAGCCTCCACTTGAGTTTCCTAATACACTTGAAGGATTTGGGTATTACTTTAATGAAAGTAAGTGATGCTTATTTGCTGGAATTTCATTAAACTGTCTTTCTGTGTAGCATTCCTGAGCTCTTGCTAGGGTGAATAATGTAAGCTTCCACTACCTCACCTGATAGGTTGTTTGACATGTTGATCACCTTCTATTTGAAGTAATGATTTGTGACATTTCCCCTTATCCTGATGCTACCCCCCCAGTGTGAGCACAATTTTGCTAGTCCTGCTTGTGCTGATAAGCTCAAACAGATGTTCATGCTCCATCCTGTCTCACAATGTTTGTTTTCGGAACACCATAATCATGTTTTTTTTTTTTTTTTTGTTAAGTATTTTTTATTGAAATATAAACAGGGGCAATACAAACAAAGAAAATACTGGGTACATTAATAGAATGAAAGTACACCAAAAAGTAGCTCGACTGTCACTTAACATTACGTGGTAAATTATAAAACACAGAGAAATAACTATACATTAAGATAAAGACCAAACACAGATCAGGACTGTCAGTGAGCCACTAGAAAAGCAATGCCAGCTGAACTCCTATAAGGGAGATGAACCCCATAGATCCAGGGGTCATCGGACCTGTGCCACACTCTCTTGGGAATGGGTGGGAATGTTGGGGCCATATTTACAATGGGAAATAACCCCTCTTCCAAGGCGTCCAGCAGAGGTCACCACATATGCAAGAAAGAGTCATAGACCCCGTTCGCTGTCAGTTATATTTGTTCCAAGATTAAAGCTGTATTTCATATTACTGGCATACTGCTGGACTGTGGGGGTACTGGTTGACAGCCAGGATTGCGCAGTGGTTTTCCGTGCCATGACCAAGGCCAGAGAGATACTTGCGCTCTCCCTTGGGGGTGACCAGGGTCAGCTCCCAGCAAAAGTTCCAGTGAGGACTTGGAAGGAGCATATCCCAAAACCTTTGTCAATGATTTGATGCATCCAAAACCAAAAGGGTGTGACCTCAGGGCAAGTTAAGGCAAGATGCAAAAAGCCTGCATCTTCCACCGAGCATTTAGGACACTCACTGGAATTCTCCAGACTTATAGTGTGCACACCATAATCACATTGAAGTGATTCTTTGCCAAACACACAGGGGGGTCACTGCAGGCCTAGTACTGTTGCTGGAAGCCACTTAAGAGGATGGTGGAAGGATGAGGGACAGAAATCTCCACCACTGCCCAAATGAAGCTGTCGGTACTCTCAGGGCCCCATGCCACAGTTGTAGCTGGGAGGTTGCAAGCTGAGTCCTGAAGGGGTAAGGTGATGCTGGGTGGAAATAAAAACCTTGGTTTAAAAAAATGGCTTAAGCTTTCCACATGACTTTGCATCACTACTTTTTATAGCTGCATACAACAGCCAGCCTCTGGGTGACCCTGCTCTATTCTTGTGGCAGGGGATTGTGTTACATACATAAAAACATACAAATTTGCCAGCAGATAAAGGCCTTATGGTCTGTCAAGTCTGCTCTAGTGTGCAGCTAGCAACCCTTATACTGCAGCTGCCCCTCCCTCTTACCCTATCCCATCCTCTTTTGAAGTAGTCCACTGTTCTACAGGATACCACTTCGGCAGGCAACACATTCCGCCCAGACACCACTCTCTCCATAAAAAAGTGTCTTCTCATTTCCCTCCTGAACCTTCCCCCCAATCTGAGATCGTGATCTCGAGTGTCCCTAACCCCCTTAGCTTGAATAGTCCCTTCGTGCCTGTCTTGTTTATTCCCTTCATGTACTTGAAAGTTTCAATAATATCTCCCCGTCTCTCCTCTCCTCCAGTGAGTATGTTCAATTACCTCAACGTGTTCATGTAGGGTATGTCCCCTAGTCTCTGGATCATCTTTGTTGCCCTGCGCTGCACCCCCTCCAGTAACTTAATGTCCCTCTTCAGGTATGGGTGCCAGCACTGCACGCAGCATGCCAGGTGTGGCCTAACCAGTGACCTATACAGTGGCAGGATCACCTCACCTCTCCTTGAAGATATACCCCTGGCAGTACAACCCAGCATTTTGTTGGCCTTTGCAGTTGCCTTCCTGGATTGTGCTGAGTTGTTCATTGAGCCCGTTATAATCACCCCCAGATTCTTCTCCTTCTCTGTTACGGCTAGCTGAATCCCCCCAAGCTGGTAGCTCCTTCTTGTTTTTTGCCCCGAAATGTAGCACCTTGCACTTTTTGGCATTGAACCCCAACTGCCAGGTGTCCGACCAGGTCTCCAATTTTGACAGATCATCCTGTAACCAATGCCACCCTCCTAGGTCATCCACTACTGCTCCCATCTTGGTGTCAACTACAGACAAACTAATCTTGCTCTTAATGCCTGATGTGAACAACCCAAACAACACCGGTGCCAGCACTGAGCTCTGCGGTACTCCGCTTGTCGCTGCTCTCGTAGATGCTCCCCTCCTACCACCGCTCCCCTCCTACCACCGCCACCCTCTGCTGCGTTCCTTGTAACCAGTTTACTACCCATCTCACCATTTTTGCCCCTACACCTGTACCTGCCAGCTTACTACCCAGTATCCCATGCGGCACTGAGTTGAATGCTTTACTGAAGTCCATAAACAGGACATCCACTGCATGGCCCTTGTCCAACTGTCTAGTTACCCAATCATAGTAATCCACCAGGTCGGTCTGACAGGATCTGCCCATGACAAACCCATGCTGCGTAATGTCCTGCAGCCTCCAGAAGGGATACCAGCCTCTCCTTAAGGATTGTCACCATCAGTTTTCTCACGATGGATGTGAGGCTTACTGGTCTGTAGTTTCCCAGTTCGTCTTTGGGACCACTCTTATGGAGGGGTACCATGTGAGCCAACCTCCAGTCCTGAGATACACTTCCTGAGACCGGGGAGGCATTGAACAGGTCTGCCAAGGGCCCCGCTAGGATTTCTGCCAGTTCTGTCAGTACCCTGGGGTGAATGTCATCCAGCCCTGGCGCCTTGCCCACCTTCAGTGCCCTCAAGCCCTCCTGTACCCCGCCCTCTGTGATTCTCCCATCAGTCACTCCCTTCCCCGAGCATGACCTCCTATCCCCCTGGTAGCGCCCCACCTTTCTCCTTAGTAAACGTCGAGCAGAAGTATCCATTAAGCGCTTCTGTCTGCTCTTCCCTTGTTTCCACCCACCCCCATCCCTCGTAATCCTTCCTGTTTTGTCCCTACAGCTCCTTTTCTCTCTGATGTACCCAAAGAATTCCTTCTCCCTCTTCTTGATGCCTTGCACCAGCCTGAGCTCCTTAGATGCCTTGGCTACCCTTACTGCCTTCATCACCTCCTTCAATTCCTTCAGGTAATTCTCTCTGTCCGCCCCCTCCCTGTTTTTTGAACCCCCTAAAGGTGTCTCTTTTATTTCTTACTTTCTCCATGACCCCCTTGCTCAACCAGCTGTGTTTCCTTGGCCCTAGCTCTCTTACTCTGGACTCTGATGCAGGTTATGGTGTTGTTGAGGTGATATTCTTTTTATCTGCGAAGGGATTGCTAGAGTGCATCACTATGCAGCACTTATATATACACATAAATACATATTTGTGGGGAAAGAAGACCACTGCTCCATCAAGTTCTTCCACTAGCTCAGTGGGAGTACGGTATCAACGAACTGAAGAGCAAAAGCTGGGCTCCAACCCCATACTGAGTAAACTGACCACACATTGGTCTAAGTTTAAAAAAAAAAAAAAAAAAGATTTTGTTACTTATAAAGACAAAAATAGTGTCTCAGTTGAGACCGCTCCAACATTTCATGCTGAACAATGGGGCACTTAAGCAAGGATGCTGTTTTTAGTTATATATATTTTTTAACTTAGGCCACCATGTGGTATGCTTAGTTGGCTCGGCATCAGTGCCTGGATTTTGCACTTGAGTTTTGTGTTGTCTGCTGAAAGCACTTCTTTTGTTCTGAGGCGACTTTCTGTTGTTGCTTAATACCCTGTCTCCCCATTTTCTACACTTCCTGTGGTCAAGTTAAGAGTGGGGAAGGGGACTGATGCTGGTGTCCTTTGTGGGTGATGTCAGTTGCTACAGTCCATTCCTGGGTGGGGGACAGGGATATTTGGGGGAGAGGGAATGGAAGAATAGTAAGAAATCAAGAAATGTGTTTTGAGTATGCAGCATTCATTATGAATGGTATTTAAAGGAAAAATTAAGTTTGCTGAAACTTTTTTTTGCACTCTCTTGGTGAAACCCTTTTCCTCATTATCCCACTTTCTGGTTCAGGCTTTACATGTTGAGTCTTCCCCCTGACCATAGGGAATACAGAGCCACACCCACTAAAATGATTGACAGCCGGTCAGGGCTCAAAATATAGCATCTCCGTATTTCCGTGGAAATGTGGTCAGGCTGCAGGAAATGTAAATATCGGATCAGTATTTCCATCTGGAAATGCTGTTTTGCTGTGGAAAAGAAATGCTGTGCTGCCTGTGCACCTTTACCTGCAGAACTACTGTTTCCTGACTGGTGGTGGAGTGCATGAGTGTGACTCCTCACTCCCTGGCTGCGCCGTCTGTCTCTAGCAGTCTCCGGTATCTGGATGGGAGGGTGGAGAGAGAGCACGCTGCTGGTCTCTTCCTCAGCGCACCGCATGGGCTGTCAGTAGGTCTTGGGGCTGACTCCATTCAGGCGCTTCTTAGACTGCTGTTGGGTCATGGACATATCTGGAGCCATGTGACCATAACTGCTGCACTGACTGGCTGATTGGGCCCTCTCCATACTGTGCTGACCATGCGATTTGGGCAGTTGTGAGTTGGCAGCGATACAGGAAGGAGCTCTATGCTGGTGAGCTAAACTAAACTGTCTTTGTGTCGGGGGGTGGACAAATGAGGAGCAGTGAAATAATGCTTTAAAAAAGGAGAGAGTGCAGTCAATAGCTGCACTGTCCAGAAAACTGCCCCCCCCCCCCACAGTAAGGGAAGGATTGGGGGTAAGGGGACAAATAGTTTGGTGAGCAGTGAAAGAAAATTGAGTGGCTGGGGTGTGATCAGATAAGTTCATGTACCACTGTGAAAACATTCTTTAGATTTAAGTGGGAACGGCGTGACAAGTAGTCTTGGGGTCAGTGGAGAAACGAAGAGCAGTGAGCTTGAGTGTAGTCCTGCACAGGGAGGCTTTTTGCTGGAAAACATAACTGACTCCTGTGGGGAAAAAAATTGGGATCCTCTCAGACAGCTTGAGTTCAGGCAAGCCTGCTGAACACACAGTAAAACCACAGACTTGACTGTGTCCTATTTGAATTAATTGTAGACTTTCAGAAACTTGGGAATTTTCTCAGACTCTGTGGTGGGGGGAAGTTAA
Organism: Neoceratodus forsteri; assembly: GCA_016271365.2. NCBI lineage: Eukaryota > Metazoa > Chordata > Ceratodontiformes > Ceratodontidae > Neoceratodus > Neoceratodus forsteri. The sequence continues at coordinate 405,143,050 of CM057454.1, read as the reverse complement.
CTAATTAAATACAGTCAGAGAGCACATTGAGAGCACATAGAGGGGTAGTCAACAGTAAGGGAAGGTCCTGGTGGAGTCCATCTCTGAGCAGCAGTGTGCAGTGGCTAAAAAATAGAGAATATCGAATGGGTAACCATGCAGAACCAGTGTGTTCTGCCTCAGAAGGGTCTGATTCCCTTTGACCTCGAGAACGAAGCTCAAGAGGTCCTTGGGAATCAGACCCAGAGGTAGCAGAACACACAGTTCTGCATGGGGTTACCCATTTGTTATTTTTTTATAGTGTGTGGTGTCCTTTTTTAGGCTTTTTAAATTAATTTTATTCATACTGAAAGAAATTGTCTCTTAGCGCGATGAAAGGGATTTGTGTGGTTGCTATGGACTGGGTGTCCCTAACTTAGCAGCATACGCTGCCATTGGTTGATTCTTTTGTGGGGGAGTGATTTTCTTATAAAAAATAAAATAAAAATGGCAGCCGGATATCTCACTTAGCGAGAGAAAAAATAGACACGCCGCCAAAAACTGTAAATAAAGTAGAATATCTTGCTAATCCTGCATTAAAATGAACAGTGCCCGTTTCAGAAAACCACCACGTTAGTTTTTCAGGCAGTTGTAAATAATGTTGACACGTGGCGGTTTTCTGTTCATGATTTCAACCTGCAGCTCGAGTTTTCAAATCTAAATGAATGGAACGATGTTCTGCACGTACGATCAGTACAGCGTTCCATTCATTTTGCTGTCTGTGGATGAACAACATTTTGGTATGGTGGAATTTTGAGTGAGAACAACGTTCCACCATACACTATATAATAATTCCTGCATACACATCATTGCTTTTGGAGAAAGTCCTTGTGGGGAGTGGTCTGATCGCTCTTTCTGAGCTGCAGTGACTAGTGGATATAAAAAAAAAAAATCCTGCTGCATATAAAAAGTAGCCTGTGGTATTGGGAAAGACAAGTCCTTTCTTGCCATTTAGGGAAGTCCTTGTGGGGTAATTGTCTGAGCTGCCAGTGTGGTGGATAAATAAAAAAAACTACTAATTCTTGACTACACCATCTAAGCACATTCCCATACATTAGGAAAAGTTATGTCTTGTGGGGCGTCTAGACTCTTATCTGAGCTGCAGTGTGGTGGATAAGTTCATCTGAGGGAGACAGTGAAGGGGAGACTTAAATTGTTTCCCTGGACTGAGCTACTGTTTTTGCCATTATTTTCTAATATATTCTGTTATTTTCTATGTGGAAATGTACCATTTGCTCTGGAAATGTATGCTGCTCTAACCACATTTCCAGAGGAAATGTACCCTTGAGGCCATTACTTCAAGCCCTGCCAGTGCTCCCTCACTGGCTATATATGCCGGCTGTTCCTGCCAAACCTTGGTTGTTCTGCTGCAGCGGAATAACAGGATCACTCACAGCGCCTGTGCTTGATTGTATAGTGTAGGCTGTTTAGTACAGTAGTTGTTTGGTAGCATTTGACTCGGTCTCTATTCCTCTTTTTGCTTTTTAATCTTTAGATAGTGAAAGTTATTGTGTCTTCTTAGTAGATGGTGCTTCTCCAGTCCCTAGTGAGGTATCGTATCAATCTCCCTCCCAGACAAGTAAAAAAAAGTGTTCATGTTAATCCTACTCACTGGCCACAACAAGGCAACTGCTCTGCAGGACCGAAGAAGAGGTTTCAGGTCATATTTATCAGAGCTAGTTGAAGGAAAGTTGGTTGGAATCTGTATCATTTGCAAAGGTGTTGAATTTGTTGGTGTACGGTAAGACAGTGAGAGACAGAAGGAACTTGCTTTTTCATCCTTGGCAACATTGGGCAAGGCTGCTATACTTAGGAGTGCTGAATGTTTGCACTGCTTTCTTTTTGAGGTGCCTGTTGATAGTGCCCATCCTGCGGCAACCAGAAGGGGAAAATCCCTGCTTGAATCCGAGGCTAAACAGAAGTTTCTCCAGACTGTCAGTTATGGCATTGCGTCTAACAGTCATCAGCTCAAGGCATCTGTGGATGCCTTTGACATTGCCGCTCAAGCAGCTGCAGCAGGAATTTGTATCAAAAGGCATTCCTGGCTTTGTACTTCAGGTTTCTATAATGATGTCCAGCAACAGGTTGTGAATGATCTTCGCCGGGGTTATCTCAGTCATCCGGTCACACCATAGGAACTTCACTGTCGGTAAAGCAGGATCTACACGAAGTTTTTCGGCAGTACAACTGGGGCTGCCCACACCGTTGATGTCCATCGACGTCACCAACCCTATAAAGGCGTGGGCGGCCCTGCTCCCTCCTCAGTTCTTTCCCGCCATCGACTCGCTTGCATGGGTCTCCGTGGAAGCTTTGACGCAGTATTCATGCCTTTTTTTGCCTATTGCTTTTTCTTAATTTTTTTCCAGAATCTCTTTTATTAAAGAGATTCTTCCACATTGTTTATGTTGAGAGTTAATCCTTCCACTACTCTCTTCCGTCGCTGCCGCTGAGGAAAGAAGATTGCCTCCACAGATGAGCATTCTCTTTGTGTCTGCTGTCTTGGGCCTGACCACGAAGTTTCTGATTGTGAGCTCTGTAAGAAGTTTAACCAAACAACCCTGAGGCAATGCAGGAAGGCTGTCAACAATTTCCTGATTGATCAACAGGTAGCCATTTCCGGGCAGGGGTCCTCTGGGGTCCTGGCCTCTCAGTTGCTGATGGGATCAGTGCGCTCCCAGGCCTCCAAGGCCCGAGACAGTTCCTTGGAAAAAAAGTCATAAAAAAGACAGAGATCATGACCACTCCCCCCAGCGTCGCTCTAGTTCCCCGACGGCCTCTTCTTCTTGGGGATCCTTGTCAGATGCGTCTGCTTCGACGAGCAAAACTGCTGTCCCGGTGTCTGTGCCCTCCAGACCTATACCGACAGCATCTCCACCCGATTCTCAAGTTGGCTGGCTGTTGTCAGTGACTCTTCCGTCGAGCCTGCGCCTTCTCCCTCCCGGGCAACAGGCTCCTTGGGTTCCCATGATTTGGCAGGCTGGTCGTCGACACAAATATCTTCGACATCCCTCCATCGATAAACACCACTGACTTGACTGAAATCCTGTCAAAATTCACTTCAGTGATTGTACAGGCACTTTGGCACTCCTCACTGACTCCGTCGATGGCAGCTTTGTCGTTGATGTCTACTCGTCAGCCGTGGGATGCTCCTCACGGACTGTTGGTGCACCCGATGCCAGACCTGGATTTTGAAGAGGTCGACATTGAGGAGGAGTACCATCCTGACCTCATTCTTCTGGATGATGAGGAGGTGGAAGAAGAAAAAGAAATTCTGGTCTTTGAAAGATCCGCTGCATCCTTGCTCAGTGAGGATTCAGTAAAGCATACTCTTAGGTCTCCTCCTGAGGACCCCACATTTTTTAATGTGATTAAGCAGCTTTCCTCAGCCATGGGCTTCCACTCTGAGGAAGAGAATGCCACCAGCTAAGGGCTGGTGGACTTCCTGGAGATCCCAGAATCTCCCCCAAAGATCATTCCTCCAGTCTTGCCTGCTTTGAGGAATGCAGCCACGGCAGCCTGGCACAGACCAGACATGATGCCAGCTGTGCCTCACAGGGCGGATACATTTTATCATGCCCCCCAGGGTTTCCCCTGCTATGCTGCTCAGTCTGAGACAGACTCAGTGGTCATTAAGCCAGCCCATGACAGGTCTGAAGTGCTTAAGCACCTTACTTCCCTTGCCCCGGACAAAGAGTCTCACAGACTCAACTCTGGGGCAAGAGAGTGTATGCCTCCTCTACCTTGAGCGTGAGGATTGCAAACTCCCTGTCTCACATGGTAAAGTACCAAAATGCCAACTGGAAGTAGGGTAAGGACGTTGCCCAGGCCCTCCCAGATGGCACACAAAAGCAAGAGCTGCTTCAGTGACTCCTGGCAGCTGAGGATGTTAGCAAGCACCTCCTCAGAGCCCTTTCTGATATGGCTGACACTGTTGCCAGGGCTGCTGCCTCGGGCATATGTCTGTGTAGACATTCCTGGCTAAAAGTATCTGGTTTTGCCGCTGACGTTCAGCAAAAGGTGCTCAGTGCCACCTTAATGGCACTAAGCTGTTTGGCCCTGATGTCCAGGACATCATCAACGACTTGCAAGCCTCTGGCAGGGCCATCAAGTCTGTCCACTCCCCCTACCATACCCAACTGAGAGGTAGAGGATACCCTCCTTTTTGCAGAATGGCTAATAGGCCCGGTACGGCCTCCCGACCCCAAATAAAGTGCAGCATCCAGGCTGCCTTGCCCACTCCCTCCAGTACTGGAGCTGCGGCCAAGCCACCCAGAACTGAGGGACTAGCCTCTGTGACTGGATCTGCCTCTGCTTGACTCCTTGCTAGACCCCCTTCCTCTGGTCCTGGACTGGGAGGTGGCAGTTGGAGGTCGGTTCTCCCTCCATCTGAATCAATGGAGAATCATAATTTCGGATGCTTGGATTTTACAGATCTTAGAAAGGGGGCACACCCTGGAGCTCATCGATCAGTCTCCAGAAACCCCTCTGCACAAGCAGGCCATCAGACCAGTACCCAGGTGACAGAGAAACAAGGGGTTTTACTCCAGGTTTTTCCAGTCCCCCAAAAGACCGGTGATCTGACGCCAATTCTAGACCTAAAGAACCTACATCTGTACGTCCAGTACAAAAAGTTCCAGATGGTAAATTTTCCAGGCCTGTTGCCTCTCCTCAGAACGGTGGATTGGCTTTGCTCACTGGACATGCAGGATTGCACATATTGGTCTTTCCTCCTCACAGGAAGTTTTTCCATTTCGCCTTTCAGAGCGATTCTTATCAGTTCAAGGTGCTGCTCTTTGGCTTGTCGTCTGCGCTGTGAGTCTTTACCATGTGTTTAGCAGCAGTAGCAGCAACTCTCAGAAAGGAGGGACTGTGTGTTTTCCCTCATCTGGATGATTGGCTCCTCAATGTTCCATCCAGGGAACCGCTTTTGCTGACTCTGGAGCAAACCTTCCAGCTTTTCCACTCCCTGGGCATCACTGTCAATCTGCCCAAGTCAGTCTTTGTACCATTCCAAAGGCTGCAGTATATGGGGCGGTTCTGGACTCGGTGCAGGGGAAAGCCTTTCTGCCTCAAAACAGAGACCACAAAATTACTGTGTGCACACCAATGGAGTCAGGTGCAGTGAAGAGAGTGCAAGTCCTTGATAATTGTAACAAGCATTCAGTAAACTCACTGCACTCCTAGCTGAGGAAGGACAAACACTGCTTGCCAAATTCAAGTTCAAAACTTTTGTTTGGTAGAAAATTCTTGACAGGTTTTCCTTACAGGTTCAAGTACGAGTTCCTCTGTATGAGTTCAAGTATGAGTTCCTCAGAGGAAGACCACGCCTTGGTTGAAGCGCTAGGTTAACTGGTTTGGAGAGTTACTTCATACTTGAACCTGTAAGGAAAACCTGTCAAGAATTTTCAACCAAATAAAAGTTTTGGACTTGAATTTGGCAAGCAGTGTTTGTCCTTCTTCAGCTGGGAGTGCAGTGAGTTTATTGGATACCTGCCTCAAAACAGAGCAGAGTGCCTTATAGCCCAAGCTCAGGAAGTCGCTCAAAGCCACTGTATTCCTGTCAGGGTGTACCTGAGACTTGTGGGCCTGATGGCAGGTGCCATACTCACTGTTCCACTGTCCAGACTTTATATGCGCATTCTCCAGTGGTCCCTTTGGCTACAGTGGGACCAGTGCACAGACGAGTTAGATCGCCCAGTCCTGGTGTCTTCCCCAGTCTGCAAGATACTGCAGTGGTGGATGGATCCCTGAATCTGCTTCAATGCGTCCCATTCCAAGTTTCCTACCTGCAACAAATCCTCACCACGGATGCCTCTGGTCTGGACTGAGGAGCGCACCTTCAGTCCCAGTTGGAAACCTCCCTGCATATCAGTGTCCTTGAAATGAGGGCGGTGCTCTACGTTATGCAGGCCTTTCAGGAACACCTAGCTCCAGGTCAGCTGCTGGTGCAGTCAGACAATCTAAGTGTAGTATACTACATCAACAAGCAGGGGAGGCTATGAGCGCGTGGTACTGGGCACTGGATCATGGTCTGACACTCTCGGCAGTCCACATGCCAGGCGTGTTAAACACTCTGGTGGACAGTCTCAGCAGAACTCAGTCCAGCAGGCATGAATGGGAGCTCCTCTCATCCATCGCAGAAGGCTTGTTCAACAGATAGGGTCATCCAGACTTGGATCTTTTTGTGTCCCCATTCAGTGCAAAACTGCCCAATTTCTGCTTGCTAGATCCAGGGCCTGCAGTTTTCTGGTGAGACATGTTGTCTCTGTCTTGGAGGAGGAGATTTCTTTATGCTTTCCCTCAGTTTCCTCTAATTCAGAGGGTGCTAATCAAGCTGCAGATGGAGGGGGCCAGCATGATTCTAGTAGTTCCATTCTGGCCTCGGCAGATATAGTTTCCCCTGCTTCAGCAACTGGCAGAGGAACCTCTGGTCCCTCTCCTCCTCTGCAGGAACCAGCTGACCCAGAATCAGGGGACCCTGGTCCATTCCAACCTCAAGTCCCTCCATCTGCATGCATGGCTCTTGAGGACATAGCCATCACCAGGTTCTGGGTCTCTAACACAGTGGTGGACGTCCTAATGGCCGCCCAGAAGCCTTCCGCTCAAGCCACATATGCCATGAAATGGATGTGGTTTGCCATCTGGGCTACCAAACATGGTTTGGACCCTTTCACCTGCTCGGTGAACCATATTCTGGACTACCTGATCTCTCTGCTGACTCAGGTCTCCAGTGCTCCTCCCTCAAGGTGCACCTTTCGGCTGTTTCTGCCTTTCATGAGCCCATGGGTGACCGCACGATTGCTCAGCTGGATGTTTCCCGTACCTTTCTAAGGGGTATCCTGCGTCTAAAACTCCCGATCCATTCTCCTGTCCTGGCTTGGGATTGGAATTTTGTTTTAGAGAAGTTGACCCTGTCTCTTTTTGAGCCAATCGCAGCTTGCAAACTGCGCTTTCTCTCTTGGAAAGCGTTATTTTTAGTTGCCATTACTTCTCCTTGAAGAATTTCAGCACTTCATGCCCTCTTGTGTGAGGAGCCTTATTTGATTTTTCACAAACACAGGGTGTCTTTGCATATAAATCCTAAGTTTCTCCCTATGGTGATCTCAGAGTTTACACTCAACCAGTCTATTCACTTTCCTGCTTATTTTCCTGAGTGTGCCATTCCAGGGGAAGCACTGCTGCATATGTTAGATGTTGAAGTATTACCTGCTTCGGACCAAGGAGTGTAGAAAGTCGAAGCAGTTGTTTATTTCCTTTGCCACAGGTAGAGAGGGCGTTTCAGTTTCTAAGTAGTGTTTATCCAAATGGTTTGCAAATTGGATTGTGTTCTGCTACAATAAGTACGGCAAAGAATTGCCTGGTGCTATAAAGGTTTCATTCCACAAGAGGGTTGGTCACCTCTGTGGCTTGTTTCCGAGGGGTCTCAGTTGCTGACATCTGTGTGGCTGCCACCTGGAGTACCATCCATACTTTCACCAAGCGCTACAGTCTGGACATTGCCTCTAGAGTCTGTGCAGAGATTGGCAGGGCTGTGCTGCAAGGCCTCCTCTCTTAAGTCTATGGTGAGCCTTCCTCCTAGACTGTCTGTTTACATCTGTAACTGCTTGGGACTCATTCCTACGGTGTGACCTGATGACTGAGATAACCCCAACGAAGACAGATCAGTTACATAAGAACTTCCTGTAACAGTAGATCTTCGAGGGGATCTCAGTCATCAGATCTGCTTTCCCCTCCCACTATCTCCGTTCTTGGGGTTCCTGTTTAGGAACTGGGTGTCTGGTGTATCCAGTGTTTCATTTAGATCTGGGCACCTCTCTCTCTCTCTCTCTTTCTCTATCACTCTCCTCAGTCCCTAATGACTAGAGCTTTGCTCCCTTCGTCTATGGGAGAAAGAACTGAGGAGAAAGTGGAGGCTGCCCACTCCTTTATAGGGCTGGTGACGTCGACGGCGTGGCCGACCCCAGCAGGGATGGCATTAAGGTTTTGTCATGGTTTGCTCCTTCAAAATTTAGGAGCACACACTGGCAAAATAAGGACCAAAAATATGTGCTCCTGCCTAGCAAATCTGTGCTCATACACACTGAATGTACCAAAATAATACCCTGCTCTCACCCCAGCCCCTGTCTGAGTTGAGTGACTGACACTACAACAGCTGGCTGTCAAAATGGCCTGTGGCTGTGGGATCTACTGCAGCTCTACACCAGCGCTGCCGCCAGGCCAGCTCCTATTCTTTATTTCTTTTTTTGGGGTGCACACTCTAGAGAGGTCTGGGACTGGGAACTTGTGCGGTGTGATGATGGTTGGGAGCATCTGAGCACACTCACTGCACAGAGAGACCCAAATTAATTAAATGTTACTGTTTACACCCTCTCTCAGTTCAGATTCGAGATCATGCTCCTGTCAGGAGCCAGCACCAGTCCAACCCAGTTGATTCCACCCATTCTGGTGCCCCTGCTCCCCCAGCTTTTACTTTGAAAATTTCAAACATATTTCACCGTGCCAAAGACAGAGATAGGGTAGGGTACCACTACTGACCTAGTACCTACCATGACCACTCATCCCATACCTTCAGATTGTTTTAGTTACAAGTAAAAGTAAACTAGCGACATCATGTTTCATTGCAACAACTAAAGCAAATTAACAGATCTCTCTTGCATTTGCTGATTTAATGTAATTTTCTATTACACCATAATAATGTAATTTTCCATTACACCATAACAAGTAAGGCATTCTGGCCCCTTGCTACTTGACTCTGGCTTATGGCATTATTTAAACTGGAGTGTATATATTATATCGCAAACACAACAGCCCTGATCGGAGTGGACTCCCTAATCATCACAACAGTCCCAGTTTAGGTCCCAGTCCCACTATCACCTTCCGAATTGGGACATGTGGGCTATCTTCAGTCTGGGGCCTGTTAGCGCAGTATATAGACACTATGAGCTACTCCATCAGAACCCCATATTCAAAGCAGCTAGTGCAGTGAAAACAGCCATTGTGGTCAGGGTAGCGACTTTGGAAGCCACACACACACGCACACACACTGCATTTTAACCTTGGGACGAATCTGTCAGTGGGTGAGGCCAAAAAAAAAAAAAAACAGGTCTTACTAGTTAATTTACAGTGGGCACAGACTGGGATGAAGAGAGACTGAGCCAGTCCTCTCCCCCTTGTATATACAGGTAGGAAAAGCTCATTATTTGCAGTACAGATGGACATTGCCCATGACACACTGCTTTCCTGTTTGGAAGGGAGACTTAAAACTAGTCTCCCATGTAAAACCCTTCTGTCAGAAATACTACTGTGCTGCTTAAACAGGAGCGCACTGTATGTCACCATGCATAGACAAATTCTGATAACAGCCTGTCTTTCTATGCAGCCACACTATTAGTTCACATCCAAGGACCTGTTAAGTGAAAGGTTGTTAAATGTTTGGGGTTTACAAAAAAAAAAAAAATTTTTAATTTAGTGGGCACAACTGTGGCTGCAGAGTGGGGGGAGGAGCCGGAGGAGAAAAGCAAACTCAAAACAGATCTACAACTAGCTTGCTATATCATCAGCTTGATACAAGTCAGCTGTGGAATGACAATTAAAGATTTTCGTAGTGTAGCCAGTCAGTTAGCAATCGCTGTACTCCCTTTTCAATTACCGAGGTCCCACTCCTGTCTCCGCTGGTCCACTCATCTGCTGACCTGACCAGTGCCAAGACATCATAAATCCTGACTCCTTCTCATTCCCAAATACAAATGACAACCAGTGCCAGTGACATTAATTACTTGCATAGGGGTATTTTCCTGTATGCTATGCAATCTGCCCCTCCGACCCCCGACACAGAGCCGCCAGCCTCTTCTCAGTCTCCTCCACTCGGTTATTTACTGCCTTGCTGAAGGTGTGGTGGGACTTGAGTGAAATGATGTCCCATGCCACATTCGCAGACTGTGACCACCAGCTCCATGCTGCCTGTTCTGGCACAGCCGCACCAACCAGCCAACCAACAGCTTCTGACCCACGAGGAGATACTGGTTGCTCACCATATCACCTGCTATCCTTGATGCTGCAGTGCTGAAAACTGAATTTTGCACCAATATCCATAGCTAAGCACGCTAACAGGCAGCCCAGCAAGATGGCACAGGAGGCTTAGAAAGCTCCTGATCAGTAGGTTATGTGTGAGCCAATATACTGCGCTGGCAAGACGACACCCACCCCCATCAAAAACAAAATCTTAATGACTCCAACTCAGGGCAAATAGCTCAGTAGATGAAAGCATATTAAAAAAATAAATAAAAGATGACACACGGAGTATGCAGCACGGGCCACGATGAAATAAGCAACCTAGGCACCCCGGGCCAGTCTGCACTGCCAGTGCCAGACAGGTCTCAACACAAAATTACTGTACCGAGCATATACAGTCGAAGGGTTAAACAAATAAAAAAAACACCAATTACTTATTTTTTTCCGGCCGACCAGAACAAGAGACAAGGAGCAATGAGTGGAGACAGGCAGCTGACTAACCCCCAAGTACCATCACAATTTAAAAACATACATTATAGCAGGACAAGTCCACTTTCCTTCCAATCTAACTTCAAGTAATGGAGCCGCCAGCACCATAAAAATGTTATGAAGTTTGTCCCGCAGTCCGCGCACCCACCATGCAAGCATATTCAGATTAACATGCTAGGACACCACATAAACACACATTAAATAAAATGATCCACCTATAACTTTTTTTCGGCTAAATAGAACAGGAGACAAGGAGCAGGATTGGAGAACTGGTGTGACTAACCCCCCTTTCCCGCGGCTTCAGTACCTTTGCAATTTCAAAAGGGCCATTATATCAAACCCACTTCCCTTCAGATCGAACTTCAAATTTCACAGTACCGGTAAAGTCAATTCATGAAGCAGCAGCATTTTAAAAAAAAATTAATAATAGAGTTCGCCCCATGGTCAGCACCTGCCATGTGAGCATATTTGGACTACACAAACATGTTAGGACACCCCGGCCCAAATAAACCAAAATTGCAACTTCCACAACTTTTAGAGCGAAAATAGATTTTTTTTGACACATTGAGTTATTGCGTTTACTAGGGCATTTGACTTACCATTTCTTTGTTGTTGAAACAGGACCGATCACCAGTCTCTGAAACACTTCATCTTCACTATCCGCGCTCTGCTCTCCCTCATGCTTGCCGCGCTCTTTCAAGTAATGTTTGTTCAGCCAATGAGCATAGGTTGCCCACCCCACACTGGTCAGACTGACATTAAAGAAAGCCAATAGATTTTTCTAAAACTCCCACTGCAAAAAAAATAAAAAATGCACATGTCCGTCTTCATTTTGTACTCGGTATTTAGAAACAAATGCACATGACCTATTATTTTTGCACTCCGTACTTAAATAACAGTCTTGCACTCTGTTAAAAAAAAATATATATGAACCAGAGATCATTTGCAAAGCCCCTTCCCTTCTGTGCTCCTAGTATACAATCGGAGCACAGATAGAAGTAGAAAGGGCTTTAGAAACGTGCTCCTCAAAATCCAATCTGCTCTGAGAACAGAGCACACCCTTAACGTGACCCTTGGACCCCAATTGTACTGCTGAAAATCTTCCGTGTGGATCCTGCTTCACCGACAGTGACGTTCCTTAGTGTGACCTGATGACTTGGATCCCCTTGAAGATACACTGTTATGGTAAGTTCTTACGTAATTGTTCTTTCCATTTAATGGTTTTTACCTGCTTGCACGGTAGGTGGAACAGTCTCTTTAGGCCTCACAGAAAACTAGAATGACCATCAAGACTTCCAGGTTTGCAACATCCAATCGTCAAAAGGGTAGAGGGCGAGGTTTCTACCACAATAAATGGTCCTTTTGAGGAAAGGGTAGGGGAGCGCAAATCAAGTCCCAGTCTCTCCAGCCGCAAAAGAAAGCGCAGCCAAGGTCATAGGCTTCAGCAGCGCCTAGTGCCGCCTTCTGAATTTCTGGCCCCAGTCCTGCCTCAGCTGCCTGAGGCAGACCTCTCCTGTAATGGGCAATGTAACTCATTTTTGCCACAATTGGGAATTCACCATGACAGACAAGTGGGTGTTCTGGGTTATCCAAGAGGGGTACTCCTTGAACTTGAGAGATCCCTTCCAGATTACTCACCCAGAAAGCAGACCTTTCTAGGGGCGTGGATATGGTGCACTATCCACACTTAAGCAGTCTTTCTTTCCCCTTTAACTAAAGCTGGAATGTGTTCAAGCTAAGCTCCTCCCACCCGCCCACTGCAGTGGTATACTCATTTGGCACTACCCCGTGACATCAGATCTTCCTTTCTGCTGGAAGAGTCAGGTCTCCTCCTTCACAGCTTTGTAGGCGGTGTCGGCCCAAAAGTGAATACTAAGTGCAGCATCGGCGGTTAGTCTTCACTTCACATTCTCTCTCGGTTACCACTTCCTCATGGATTGAGAAAAAGCACGATCCAGTCCCTGGTTTCAAGTGTTGCGTCATTTGCAACTAAAACATGTCCCGGACAGACCCACACTCATCGTGCATATACTGCTTTGGGGAAGAGTGTGATGCTCAGGACTGTGGCTTGTGTAAAACCCTCTTGCCCTTGTTGCTCGAGGATCGTTACATGCACCTCTTTCTCGGTCGGCTGTATGAACGGTATCCCCTGTTCCGTTCGAAGGATGCCTGTAAGGCAGTGTCCACGGTGGCGGGTTCAGCAGCCCAGCTTGCGGCCATGGAAGAGGTGGTGGCACCAGCTGTGGCAGGTGCTTTCTCAGCATCCACGCTACTCCTGGTCGGTGCCAGCAATGGGGTGTCCTTTACGGGTACATCTAGAGAAATGTGCAAATCCCTCCAGGCACTAGGGTAGGCCCTTCCCGTGGTGAAAAGAAAAAAGAAAATCTCCTGCTGTCAGTCGTGGGACTGGGAATGAGCATGCTGTTCCCGCTCCTGCGATTCCATCGACCATTCTATGGCTGACAAGCTCATGGCTTCGGCAGAGCCTGTGTTGGTTGAGGGCAGGCTGCTAGCCCCACGGTGCCCCAGTTGAACTTGTTGGCCATGACACAGGCTGACTAGCCAGTCAGTATCTTTCTGGAGCTGATTTACTCATTTGAGGGGATTGAGAATGACTCAGTCTTCAGGACTGTGGTCCTTTTGACCCTCTCCTAGGAGGATCAGGAGCAGTCAGTGGACCAGAGTGTCTCCTCCCAGGAGTTGTCTCTTTCTGGGATTCCACGGCAGGAGCTGTTGCATGTTCTGTACATGGTCTCCTCCACTTGCTTCTCCTTGCTGTTGATGCTCCAGTTGTCTGTTGAGATCTCAGTCTCAGTTGAGATCACGGTTGAGGGACTCCTTGTGTTTCTGCGCTCAGCCCTCGACCTGGAAGTGCTGCTGATGCTCCTCCTCCTTGTGTCTGCACGAGGAGATGCTCCATTACAGGCTGTGTCAGTGCTATGAAGAGCTGATGTGGCAACACTGAGTTCTTGGATAGACCCCTTCCCCCAGCCTCCATGCTTCCGTGGTAGCCCTGGGTTCAGCCCACCGTGGTCCTGCCATGCCCGGTGACTCCAGTGCCGGCCTCTCCACCAATTTGAGTGGAACTGCTGCTCAGGCAGCCTTTACCAAAGCCTCCCGCCCGGCAGCCGGCTTTCCCGGTCAGCTGTTGGTTGAGATTACCCACTCAGAAGAGTCCAGGGTAGTTCATGGGGAGAAGCAGCCAAGGGTAGTCTTTGAGGAGTCTTTGAATTCCAACAGAGCCTCCATGCAGTCTTTGAGGACCCCAGTCTTCTACTTTGAATCTGTGGAAGATCTGTCACCGAATATGGGCCAGTGTCCTTTGAGGCTTTACTCCAGTTGCTCTCCAAATCTATGGGATTCCCTTGGAGCTGGTCCAGAAGTGGGCCGAGTACCCCCTCACAGAAATCCTGGATTGTGATGATCCTCAGGGGGTCGCCTTCCTGGTGGCAGAGGCTATTGTGGGTCCCGAACTGGAGCTGTGGCAGCATTCGGCCTCCGGCGCAATACTGTCTGCCCATATGGTCTGCAAGTATGCAGTCCCGACCGGTTCCCTGCCCGGTTTCTGACTGCTCCTCAGCCAAGGGGTTGTAGACCGACAATGTCTGGGATGTGAACAAGCCCACACAGAAGGAGTCCAAGAAGCTGGATCACACAGCCAAGAAAGATTACTCCATGGGGTCTCCATCAGGTGAGTTACATCTTGATGATAGCCAACTTTGGTCACTGTCCCAAAAGAATGAATATGTAGCGTGAGTCAAAAAGTATCTTCTTTGTAACCGATGACCCTCAGAAAATTTATTTCATGCTTTAGTTCCACTCGCAGCAAACTCATCCAGACACCCTGATGTTTCGCCTGCTTGTTTCAGGCTTTTTCAAGGGGATGTGCTTCTATAATTTTCTCCGAAATGCAAAATGATTCTGCAATATAATGTTTTCTAAGTTTTTTAGTGCACCTCCAGAGCTGCCAACAGACATGATGTGCCTCTGTGCAGACTATTGCCTGCTACCAGCACACTCCCCAAGTTGTATAGCTTGCGGAGGGAGCCTCCTGAATGGCTTAGGGCTCATTCCACCAGACATACCACTGCCTTGATGGCTGCTTCTAGGGACGCCCCTATCCAGAAAATCTGCAGGGCTGCTACGTAGAATTCAGTACACACATTAATTTCCCACTACCACATTGACCTTGAGTCATGCCAGGATGCTGGTTTTGGGACCTCTGTTCTCCAATCCCTGTTCACCAGATAGGGGTGTGCACCTTCCCCCCTCCTCCTGGAGAACTGTTAGGAGTTTGCCTAAGTGTGGATACTGCACCATATCCATGCCCCTAGAAATGAGGGCTACTCATCTGTAACTATAGATCTTCCATGGGGTGATCTCTTGCTGCAGGTAATACACTTGGACCATCGCCAGAGGTCACTGTGTCGCATGGCAGCTGTTCTAGCAGTCTTTTTCAGGTGCCTCCCACACATGACATCACATTCCTGTTTCCTTTATAAATGTGGGTGATCCCTGGTATGCACAGTTCATTTTTCTGCCGTCTTAAGCTTGCACACAGCAGCTAGTGCACAAAGTAGTAGTCATCGATGAGAATTTGAGCTTACAAGCGGAATTTTTCCATTTCACTTTCTGCATCGACAAATGTCAAAAGAATCTACAAGCAAGACAGTGTTATTTCGTTCCTGTCATTGCGATAGAAAAATCTACTGTTTCGACAACCACACCACTTGTATAAGGTGTCTGGGACCCACACACGACACCACCTCCTGCATACATTGCCAGGATTTTAACCAGGCAACCCATCAACGACGGCTGCAGGAAATTGAATCATATTTAATGGAGCAGAAATAGTCTGTACTGGAGAATAAGGGGGCTCATCCCATGACCTCCCCATCCACTGATTCTCTCAAACGGCACAAAAAAGAGAAGCAGAAGCCCTCCTCATCCTCTGTGCCTAAATGCTTGTTGATGGCCACCGTCACAGGTGCCCCACTGTCGATGGTGCATTCACACACTGCCTCCTCGTCGACGGCGTTTTCCAGCACTCTCATGGCAGTTTGGGATGAACCCTTTGTTGGTTCCATCGACATCCCATCCCATCAACGGGGGCTTGTCTCCCGTTGACGGTGACTTCATTTAAACATTCTAATACTTCTTCCCCAGCGGCCCTGTCAACGAGGGGTAGTGTTCCCATGGGGAAGCCTACTGCATTGCTATGCATTCGGACCCTTCCCCTCACAGGCATATTCTCATAGGGGCCAGGCGGACAGGCATCGGGACCCTGGGCTCTATTACCCAGGTGCAAGACCTGCTTATACCGCACGTCTAATCCCCGCAGCAATTCCCTTGGTTTCTCAGAAGCCCCCCCCCCAGTGGAAGTCACCTCAGTGGTACAGCAGGTTTTGCAAGCCATTCGGCATATTCAGCCCTCTGATCCAGAGGAGCCAAGTCATCCGTCCCGTTCCCCTACTCCTCCGCCTAAAAGTTTCCAAGGTGACAGAGACCCTTCCCTGCCCTGGTCACGTCCCTCATATGTGGATTACTGCCTATCAGACGAGGCTGAATTTACGGAAGATTTCACCGGAGATTTGGAGGATGAGGAATTACAGGACCTGGATTTCCAACCCCAGTCCCCTCTTTCGGATATTTCTTTCTTAAATGAGAACTTGTCCTGCCAGGCAGTCCAAATTCAAAAAGTCATGGGATTTTCCACTACAAAACGTGACAAGCAATGAAAGGATATGGCGGACTATCTAGAATTACCAGAGCAGCCAGTCCAAGTGGTACCCCCCCCCCACTTATACAAACCTACCAAAATGCTATGCTTGCAACCTGGAATCAGCCTTCCTCTGTTCTGACTATTCCCCGCAAGGTGGATCGCCTCTACCAGGCCCCTCTGGATCACCCTTTTCTTTCCACTACTCCTGAAGTGATTCAGTAGTGATTGTTGCCGCTCATGATTGTACTAAACAACCTAAACACATGAGCTCCTTACTTCCTGATAAAGACTCCCATAGGATAGATTATCTGGGGAAAAAAGGTGTTCCAAGCAGGTATCCTGAATCTCAGAATCCTAAATTATAAGGGGCATATGGTCAAATACCAGCATGCACTCTGGTCATCTGCCATAGAATTAGTCAACAAACTCCCTCCTTCGCAGGAGAGGGATCAATTACTTGCTACAATATCTACTGGCAGTTCCATCTCCCGACACCTACATCGTTCAGGATATGATGTGGGTGATACTTCGGTGTGCAAGTCAGCAACCAGCATTACCTTGCATTGCTATGCTTGGCTTCATGTCTCAGGCTTTACGGCAGATATACAGCATAAAGTGGTCAGTGCCCCCTTTAATGGGTCTAACCTTTTCGGCCCAAGTACCCAAACACTTATAGATGATCTCCAGTCTTCAGGACGGACACTGCGTACTGTACATGGCATGTACCATACATTCCAGCTATCGTATTGTCCTCAATCCTCTTTTTATGCAGAAAGAGGAGAAAAATACAGAGACTCACGTAGAGGCGGATCCCGTGGTCGCTCCCAGCCTTCGAGGACCAACACCACCAAGGGCTCCCTCTCCCACCCTCCTGCTGGGGCTGGTCAGCCCGCCTCCCAGTGACCAACTGGGGCTTTATCCATGCTTCCTCGATCAGGCCTTGGAAGCTGTGGGCAGTCGCCTTGATCTCCATTTAGAGGCCTGGCAAACAATCACATCGGACGAGTGGGTACTTCAGATCATTCACAGGGGTCACACTCTGGAACTTATTTCCATACCTCCCCTCATCCCCACCGCTCTGTCCACTACCAACCCGACCACATTCCCATTGTCCAGGAGGAACTCCATGCTCTTTTGACCAAGAAGGCCGTTCATTCGGTACCCTCTATGGAGCATCAGAAGGGGTTTTATTCCCATTTCCTCCTGGTGCCCAAACGAACTGGAGATCTTAGACCGATACTAGACCTTGGACAATTGAAACTACACATCCAGTACAAAAGGTTCCATGTGGTCACCCTAACTTTCATCATGCCAGTGTTGAAACAAGGGGATTGGCTAAGTGCCCTGGATATGAAGTATGCCTACCTACATATCCCCATCCATCCTGCCCACCACAGGTTTCTTCGTTTTCACCTGTTGGAGCAACATTACCAATTCGGGCACTCCCGTTCGGCCTCTCATCCGCCCCAAGAGTGTTTACCAAGCGCCTAATGGTAGTAGCAGCAGTCCTACGACGGGATGGGCACTTTGTCTTCCCATATCTGGATGACTGGCTCATCAAGGCAGGGTCCAAAACCTCTCTGCTTCCCCCCTTCAAGCAACCTAAACTCTGTTTCATTCTTTAGGGATTACGGTCAATTGGCCGAAGTCCAATCTGACACCTGCACAGTCACTCCAGTATATAGGAGCGGTCCTGGACACTGTCTCCACCAGGGCTTATCTCTCGGCTGACAGACAAGACACGCTCCTATCTCTGGCTTCTTGGATACAAGCTCAAAACGTAGTCACAGCCAGACGCATGTTATGCCTCCTAGGATGCATGGCTGCTATCATCGCTATGGTGGCGCTTGCCCATCTTCACATGAGACCAGTCTAGTGGGTTCTCCAGAACCAATGGTCTCAAAGAACAGGAAATTTCAAAGACAAAATCGGAGTCACTCCTATGCTGAGGTCTGCCCTATTATGGTGGACCCTCCGAGCAAATCTGTCTCAAGGCATGCCCTTCCAGTCACGCCTGGGTCCTTACAGGACACAAGGCAAGTGGACCCATTCTTCACCACTGCTCCACATAAATCTCCTGGAGATGAGAGCAGTTCGCTTCGCCCTCCAGGATTTTCAACCTCAGTTGTCCCAGGGACCGTTGCTGATTCAGTCAGACAACACATCAGCAAGGCCACTTTTTTTCAGTTTTTACCAGAAAAAAATGAAAAATTCCAGAATTAGGGCTGCCTGAAGACCGGTAAAAACAAAGATTTCATGGAATCTGGCATTTTATATCAGATCAGTAAATCTACAAAACTTGCGTTTTTCTTTTAATTCCTTTTTGTACTACTTTCAATTTGCCTTTTTTAATGCTCTGTATATTAAGCCTCCTTTAATTCTGATTATTTATACACATACTAAAAGAATGATAGCAGAATCCCGGTAAAATCTGGAAATTAGAGTAACAATCACCGGTGCAGTTCCAGAATCTGAAGTCTTGAAAATGGAATTTCATTGTTTTAATCACAGTAAATCAGTGGCCTTGCACATCAGTATTTTTTTACCTCAGGAAACAAAGAGGTACAAAGTCCCATTTTCTATGCAGAGAGAAGATTGTAGTCTGGCAGGAAGCTATACGGCAACACCTTTTACTGACCGTCATCCATCTACCAGGACACCACAATCTCCTGGCCGACCTTCTCAGTTGCCAGTCTTCCACACACGAATGGACACTTCATCACAAAGTTCTTCAGAAAATATTTAATTTGTGGGGGACGCCACAGCTGGATCTGTTTGCCTCCCCCGTCAATCACTGTCTCCCCAGATACTATTCCATTATCCCGAGCAAAAGGGGACAGTCTATAGATGCCCTGTCCCAGTCATGGACAGGACTCTTCTTATATGCCTCCCCCCCCCCCCGGTCCCTCTCCTGCAAGCGGACACTACTGAAATTACATCGAACCTGCCACCATGATTCTTTTAGCCCCTTTGTGGCCTCGGCAGGTGTGGTTCCCCCTGCTTTAACAGTTCTCAGTGGAGGATCCTATCCCATTACCAGTAAGACCAGATCTCTTGACTCAGGATCAGGGGACCCTGCTACATCCCAGCCTGAAGTCACTACACCTTCACGCTTGGCTCCTGAGGACGCTTTCATAGCATGTTTCCAAGTGTCATTCTCTGTGGCCAGTATTCTATTGACCTCACGTAAACTAGCGACCAGGGAAACTTATAATGCCAAATGGAAACGCTTTTCCATTTGGGCTGCCTCCTGGTCATTGAATCCTTATTCTTGCTTACTGACGAAAGTATTGGATTACCTGGCCTCGATTGCTGAGACAGGATTAAGCTATTCCTCTGTCAGAGTCCATTTGACCTACATGTCGGCCTTCCATGAACCCCTTGATGGCAGATTACTGTATCAACATCATGTAGCCAAAATGTTTTTAAAGAGGAATGTTACATATTAAGCCACCTATCAGACGATCCACCCCTCTGTGGGGTCTCAATTTTCTGATAGAAAAAATAACTCTTGAATCCTTTGAACCTGCGGCCACTTGTGACCTTCGTTTTCTTTCTTGGAAAACACTTTTCTTAGTGGCTGTCACTTTAGCTTGGCGTATTTCCAAGCTTCATGCTGTCATGTGTACAGAACCTTACTTAATTTTTCACAAAGACAGAGTGGCACTTTGTACCAACCCTTTCTTCCTACCTAACGTAGTTTCAGAACACACGTTAAATCAATCCTTGGAGTTACCAGTATATTACCCTAAACTCTCCAGTCGAGGAGAATACCTCCTACCTACTGTGGATGTCCATTGTATATTACGATACTATACTAATCAAACTAAATTGAGTAGGAAGATCTCTCAACTTTTTTGTTACCTTCACCTCAAACAGGGAAGGTCTCCCGGTCGGTAAACGGACCCTTTCCAATTGGCTAGCATACTCTTATCACATTTTGTTACACAAACTATAACAAGCCATTACCAGGGCCTGTCCAAGCCCATTCTACCAGAGCAATGGCCACCACAGCGGCCTGTTTTAAAAGGGCATCTATCACAGATATCTGCAACGCAGCTACCTGGTCCACACTTCACACTTTCATGAAGCACTACAACTTAGATGTTGCTTCACGCCGTAGGATGGCCTTTGGCCGAGCTGTCCTACAAGGCTTCCTGTCATAATTCCACCCTTCTTGGGTTTACTACTTATTTATTTGATTTATTTATTCAGTTTTGATGACCGGGTAGGCCCACTGAGCCCTGGAAGTCCCTTTTTCAGGGGCGACTCGGAATTAGTTACAAAAAAGGAGACAAATACAGCAATGTGCAAGGAACGTAGAACTTGAATACAGCAGAGTACTCAATACATAATTCATCCCAAGTGTATTACCTGCTGCAAGAGTTCACCCCATGGAAGATAGTAGAGCTATGTAAAAACTTACCGTACTAGTAGATCTTTGAGTAGTATCTCTTGCAGTAGGTACCATCCTGCCCTCTATCCCCCTCCTTCTTTAGGAGAACAAATTCTGGTCCAGTGACTTAAGGGTTGGGACACCTTTGGTACCTCAGCTTCCCCCTCTGTCCTTTCTTAGGGAGCTGAATCCGGCCGGGGAAACTGAGGATACCAGGGACCGCCCACACTTATATAGGAAACAGGACAGTGATGTCATGTGTGGGTGGCCCCTGGAAAAGACTGCTAGAAGAGCTGCCATGCACCACAGCGACCTCTGGCGATGACCCAAGTGTATTAGCTGCTGCAAGAAATACCCCTCAAAGATCTACTGTTATGGTATGTTTTTACGTAACTGTACTTTATAGGGGTGGTATAGGGTGCACATCCACACGACTTCCCCTGCAAGTGGCACATGGATCCCTGCTTCCAGCTTGCAAGGTACGATGTCACAGGGCAGTGCTGAGGAGTATACTACCCGGGCAGGTGGGAGGAGCTTACATTGAAGACATTCTGGCAGGATTTAAAGGGGAAAGGGAGACTGTGTAAGTGTGGGTGTGCACCTTATATCACTACTAGAAATATGATTACAGGTGAGTAACCCTGATTTCTTTCAGCTCACTTATTAGAGCTCCTGGCAAAGGGATTGCGGGCTTTCTGAGCTACAGAGCAGTGGAAGTGCTGGAGTTGGAGCGCAACACAGGCTTCTACTCCCATTACTTCCTAGTTCTGAAGAAATCAAGGGCATGCACCCCATTCTCAACCTCCGAAACTTGAACACGTTCCTGCAATAAGAAAAGTTCATAATGATCTTTCTGGGATCTCTGCTACCACTCCTTAAACCACAGGATTGGTTAGCTTCCCTGGACATGCAGGATGCTTACCAGCGTATCCCAGTGCACCACAGCCACCACAGATTCCTCTGCTTTGTGATGCTGGGTCAGCATTATCAATTTCAAGTCCTACCCTTTGAGCTACTCTCAGTGCCTCAAGTCTTTACAAAGTGCTTTACTGTTCTCGCGCCACACCTAAGAAAACTCAGACTCAAGTTTTTCCCTATCTGGATGACTCGCTACTAGCCAGCCTGTCCAAGCAGGAGACTGAATGAGCAGTGGTCACAGCCTGTTAGTTCCTTACCTCCTTAGGAGTCCTGTTGAATCTAGAGAAGTCACAGCTTCAGCCTTCACAGCAGCTCCTCTTTATATGGGCCCTTCTGGATACTACCACGACCAGGCCTTCTTTCCAGAGGACAGAAAGAAAGCAATCCTTTAGATGGCGAATTACATAATTGAGTGCAATCGGTTCAGGCGCACTCCATGTAGAGCAAGTTAGGCCTGATAGCCTCCTCAGTGTTCATGGTGCATCTGACATGACTGCAGATGAGGACAACCCAGTGGGCACTCAGCATGCAGTGGTCGCCAGCATCATACCCTCAGTCCTACCCCATAAAGGTGATAGAGCCTCTGCTTCGCTCTCTTGCATGGTGGTCATGGGAGGGCAGCTTCCTCCAGGGTCTTCTCTTCTGTCAGCTAGAGCCTCAGGTAACTCTCACCATGGATGCATCTCTGATGGGATGGGGAGCTCGTTGTCAGGGGCACTACTATCAAGGAGTTTGGAGCCCTGTAGAGTCCCATCTCCACATCAGTGTGTTGGAAATTAGTGCAGTTCTCTGTGAACTTCAAGGCCTTGTGAATCTTATCAGCCACAAGATAGTGCTTCTCTAGACGGACAACAAGTTTGTCATGCACTACATCAGTAGCAAGGGGAACACACTCCTGCCCTCTCTGCAGAAAAGCGATGAGAGTGTGGGAATGGTGTTAAGAGCAGGGTGTTCTCATCCAGGAAATCTGCTTGTCTCAGAACATTCTGGTGGAAAAGCTTAGCCGAACAGAATCTGATCCTCTCGTGTGGTCATTAGCACCAGATGTTGTGCAGTCATAGTTTGGTAAGTGGGGAACCTCAGATGTGGACCTTTTTGCATCCCCGCTCAGCAACAAACTGCATTGATTCTATTTCAGCAATCTAGGACATGGCATTTTCTGTCAGGATGCATTCAGGCTGCAGTGGACAAATCTTTTTCTGTATGCATTTCCACCAATCCCTCTGGTTCAGAGGGTACTGCTCAAGCTGGAGGCATATGGGGGCAAGTTGACTCTCGTTGCCCCATGTTGGCCTCAACAGATATGGCTTCCTCTGCTCAACAGTCTGTCAGCCAGTACTTCAAGGACCCTTCCCCTCAGGATAGACCTTCTAATAAAGTGGTCCTGGTCTGTCACAGTCTGCACTTCTTTCACCTCCTGGCCTAGCTCCTGAAGAGATAGAGGTGAATAAGTATAAAGTATCTCAGAGGGTCTCTGAAATTATTTTGGCAGCTTGTAAACCTTCCACCAGGAAGACCTACGCAGCCAAGTGGAAACTTTTTCTGTGTGGTGTTCCAAAGCCTGTATGGACCCCTTCCAGTGCCCACTGGACAAGGTTTTGGAGTACTTGTTGGAGCTCTCTGATGCAGACTTGCAGTACTCTACAGTTAAGGTCCACTTGTATACTGTTTCACCATACCACAAGCCTGTAGAGAACCACTGTCTAGCCCAGCTGCCTCTCTTTAAGAGGTTCTTGAGGGGCGTTTGCACACAAGACCTCCGGTCAGGAAACCTGTAGCCGCCTGGGATATCAACGTTGTGTTGAGCATGGTCACTCGTAAGCTGTTTGAGCCCATAGCTATGTGTGACCTGAAGTTCCTAACTTGTAAAGCCACTTTCCTAGTGACCATCACCTCTGCCAGCAGAGTTTTTGAGATTCATGCTTTGGTCATGGATCCTCCGTATACTGTATTCCACAGAGACAAAGTGGTCCACCACACACACTCCCAAGTTCTTACCCAAGGTGGTGTTTAACTTAAATGAGCCTCTTGTGCTGCCTGCATACTTTCTAACTTCCAGAATGAAGCAGAGTGAAACTCCATTCTCTGAATGTCAGAAGAGCCCTGATGTTCTACCTTGACAGAACTAAGGACTTCAGACATGCTAAGCAACTTTTTGTCTCCTTTGATGCTGTGGGACAGCCTGTTAGAGCAAATGCATTTCTGCTTGCATTTTCAGTTGCCTTAGTTGCTGCTATGGTAAGGTGCAGGTCAATTTAGAAGGCCAGGTACATGCCCACTCCACCTGTGTGGTTGTCATGTCCTTGGCAGAGATTCGATCAGTTCCTGTTGGTGATATTTGCAGAGCTACAGCTTGAAGCATAGTTTTTTTATTTTTTATTTTAGTCTTTGTTGACTGGGTAAGGCCCACTAGGCACAAGTGCTTGTTCAGGGGGGTGACCTGTGACACCTTTGTGAAGCACTATGCCCTGGATGTCCATGCCAGGCAACATTCCATCTTTGGCAGGACCATCCTCAAAGGACTCCGGCCTCGACTCCCATCGCCCTGATCCGGGGGACTTATGCCTGAGCTTAGTACTCTAACCCATTTATGTGAATCAGTGTTGAAAATTGATTCCTGGAAGATATAAAAATGACGTGCTCACCGTAATTCTTGATCTTTTAGGAGTACTGTACTGAGGTGGTTAAGGACTGGAGCCAAGGTAAGCCTATGCTGCAAGCCCCTCGTGGCATGGTGCATGCACACAGCTTACCTGGGTGCCAACCCTCCTGAAAATTTCTTTCTATCGGGGTCCTAGCACCTTTGGCTTAGAACCCATTCATGTGGCTCAATGGTGAAGATATTCCTAGAAGATCAAGAATTATGGTGAGTACGTAATTTTTATGTCTAGGATTGGTATATAGTTCACATCCACACAAACCATATGGCCTCCCCTGGCAAGTGGCATGCAGACCCTGCATCCAACATTCAAAGATCTGATGTCGCAGGGCAGAGTTGGGGGATATACTGCCTGGGTGGCAGGAAGGGCTTAGCTTCAAGACGTCTGACAAATCAGCACTTCCAGTGGAACTGCCGTAGTGTGGATGTGCACTATATACCACTCCTAGAACTACAGTTACAGGTGAATAACCTATTTTTATTACCTCTCTATGGATCACTTGTAAAATCACACCCAGAGTGCTTTGCCCAGTTTTGAAGCCCTCACTTGAGGAAAGACAGGGACAGGCTGGAGATGGTACAGTGTAGAGTAACAGCGATTCATGGCTTACAAGATAGATCCTACAAAGATAGATTTGGGTCAGTTAACGTACTTGATGGAGGCGAGACTGTATTAGACAATATATTGGAGACCTTCAAGTTCCCAAAAGGAATGAACAAGATTAACTGCAAGGAACTATTCAAGTGGGACAGAGGCATGAGTGGAAGCTGATAGGGAAATTCAGAAAGGATGTGAAGAAGTTCTTTTTTATGGAGAGTGGTTGACCCATGGAACAGCCTGCGCACTGAGGTACAGTCACAGCCAAAGACATGGCCAGATATTTCCTGCAATTTCTGTGATATTTCTAGAGAAATTTCCTGCTTTCTTCATTTCCACAGTAGGGGCAGCAGAAATTTTGCGAAATATCTGGCCATGTCTGTGACTACTACTGTAATGGGTGGCAAAACCATTAACAACTTCAAATACGGGTGGGACAGACTTAAGGGCTTAATAGTCACCCGGGGGGGTAGCTGCAAAGCAGGTAACATGGTGGTGGGTAATGTGGGCATAGACCTCATATATTTTATTTTATTTAGTTTTTGTTTACTGGGTAAGTGCACTAGCCATAGCAATGACTATTTTCAGGCACGACCCGGGAGGTTACAGTACAAACAGAGCAGGCACACAAAGCAAAACAAATTATTGCATAATTGAACAACAGACTACAGAGCAAGTAATAAACATAGTAGACAGTAGATGACAGAGCAACTAGCTATAGACAAGGTAGATACAAGTAACAGTATAAAAAAATATACTAGAACAGAGTATACAAAGGCATTTTGATAACCAGGTCTAATAACATATTGTCTGATGTGTGAGAAACAAGGTAAGATAGTAGTACTGTGGTATTCATAAGGAATTATATAGGATGGTGAGAGATGGAAAGGGAGATAGAAATGCAAGGTCAGAGTAGAGGTATAGGAATAGGCAGGAGAGAGGGAAGGAAAATGGGAAAGTGCTAGACTATTGAAATGCACAATAGAAGTGGCAGGAGAGGAGAGGCTAGGAAGGAGGAAAGGGCTAAGGGGTTTGAAGCAGACGCATCTGTAGGAAGTGACAAGATGGTTATGTAACCCTTTCTTAAAGGAGGAGTGGGTAGAGGATTGGTGTAGGGCTAGTGGGAGGGAGTTCCAGAATAGGGGGCATGACAGGCAAAAGCTGTAGCACCTTTGGAGGAATTATGTCTGGGGGTGAAGACAGGTGCATTGTCAGCAGACCGCAAACCATAGCGAGGTGTCAAACTCAGAAAGAGACCCGGCAGGGGTTTGGGTATTTGTAATCGGACAATATTGTCAATGACAGAGCCATAAGCATAAAGCCTTGACCCTGAAAGAGGAAGCCATCCCAGATCAGAATAAAGGAGACAGTGGTGTTTCAGTCGATAGACTGAGAGGAGGATGCGTATTGACAGATGTTGTTGTATGTGACATCCCATTTTCTCGGAGGCTAGATTTGGACACAGAGGTATAGGTGGCAACTCCATAAATGAGCGAGGGAAGGAGTATGCCACGGGCAATGGCAAGCCTAGCTGAGGGGGTGAGCACATAGCAGGTTCGGTAGGCTATCCCAAGTTTAGCGTTGACAAGCTTGCAGGTCTGTTGGATGTGCAGATCGAAGTTTAGTGATGGATCTAGTGTGACGCCCAGATATTTAAATGAGTTCACCACCCCCTAGAATTAAACTGTTGGAGAAGGAGACTTTAAATTTAGGTTGGGATAGTTTAAGTTTGGCGTTAGAGTCAAATAGCATAGATTGGGTTTTGGACTCATTTAGTACAAGTTTGTGACTAGATAGCCATTGATGGATTTCCTGAAAGTCAAGAGGGAGTTTATGATTGATGACATCAATGCTGTTATCACTTGTGTAAAGAACAATGTCATCTGCATATAGTAGGGAAGCAGTCCTATGGAGGTTAGAGGTGATGTTATTGCAGAGGCCCAAGGATGGACCCTTGTGGCACTCCAGTGTTAATGGTGGCCTTGTCCGAGAGGGTGGAGTTATATTTCACAGTTTGAGTCCTGTCGGATAGGTAGCTGCCAAACCACCTTACAGCATTTTGAGAGAAGCCTAGTGATGTAAAGGAGGCTAGGAGGATGGAGTGATCAACAAGGTCAAATGCCTTGGTCATATCAATGAAAATGGCCCCAGTGAGAAGGCCAGAGTCCATATTCACTAGGGTATCTGACGTAAATTTAAGAAGGGTGGTAGTGGTACTGTGGCCCTTATGAAAGCCATGCTGGGCCGAGGTAAGATGGTCATATTTCAGGAGGAAATCAATTGTTTGAGCAGATACAAGTTTCTCCAGAATTTTATTTAGAACTGATAGGATGGCTATAGGCCTGTAGTTAGAGGGATCTTTACGATCTCCTTTTTTAAAAACGGGGGAGATCCTTGCAACCTTCCATATATCTGGGGTATAGCACTGGGACAGGGATAACATTAACATTTTGGTTAGGGGAGCAGCAATGTGGGGGCAGATAGCTTTAGAAGCTTGGGCTCAAGGTTGTCAGAGCCGGCTGCAGTGTAGTCTGAGACCACCTTGAAAAAGAAATGAGGACCACTGACAGTAGATGAGGTAGATATATTCGACAGGACAGGGAAGGAGGTAATTAGATAAGTCAGAGAATTTATCATTGAAGAAATTGGCGATGGTACGGGGGTTACTGCAGTGGACACCATTTAGAGACATGTCATTGGGGTGGATGTTGGATTCAAGCCAAGAAAGAATTTAATATGGGACCAGAACTTTTTTGAGTTGCCATAGGAGTTGGTTAATAGATCTTTGTAGTAAGAACTTTTAGCCTTTTTGATGTCCTTTTTGCATGAGTTGCGCAGAGCCCTGTAGGTATTTAGGTCAGAGGATATCCCTGAGCTCTTGAATCGGAGCCATCTTTTATCTCTTTGTTTTAGTTTAGCAAGGAGGTCATATTTTAGCCTGCAGGTGTGCTTATTTTTTATCCGAGTTACTAGTTTGCAGTGCTTATCCTGAAGCGCTAGGAAGTGTGTCATGAATAGATTAAGGTAAATCTGAGCATCATTTTATATTAGAAGGGAAGACCAATCAGTTTGCAGCAATGTCATGTAGGAAAAGCTGCGAGTCGAAGTTTGCATGGTTGCGGAAAGTAATGAGATGAGGTTTTGAAGGAATAGGCTTGCCTTTACCCCAGATACAAAAGGTAGGGGAGTGGTTCGTGATGGCATCGGGTAGTACAACAGAGGCAATAATATTTTCAGGGTGGTTGGTCATAATCCAGTTCAGCAGCCTACTCATATTAGAGTGTGGGGTTGTTCTGTTGGGATCATATATAAGTTGGTGCAAGTTAAAACTTTGCAACCTGCTCAGCAATGTTGATTGGGTGTTCCCCAGCCAATTAACGTTAAGGTCCCCTAGTATCAGGACTTCATATTTTCCAGCAAGGTAAGAGATTTGATCCAGTGACTCGTCCAGTCCATTTTGACTGTTGGATGGAGGGTTATAGGCACTTGCAATATGCAGTTTTTTGGTACCGTGGGTAAGAAGAGTATGAAGTACCTCACAGTGGGCTAGGTGAGATGATTTGATGGCAGTGAGATATAGGTGGTCTTTAAAATAGGCAGTAGTACCACCCCCTCTCTTGGGTTCAGGCTTTTGAGTCTCAGGAGGTTATAGGAAGGAAGGGAGTACAGCGAGTCTGGAGTGGAAGGATTTAGCCAGGTTTCAGTCAGTCATATGATGTCAGGCTTGTAGAGGGAGGTCCAGGATTCCAGATCGGCAAGATTGTGAGTGAGACTCCTGATGTTATGGTGTATTACAACCAGACCTTTAGCATTGCTAATCAAATCAGGTGTGGCATATGTAGGACCTGGATTTATTTGAACATCACCAGAGAGCAGGATGGCGAGTAGGAGGAGGGACCAGAGCTTGCACCGCAGGAAGGGACTTGGGTTACGTGTACTCAGATGACACATTTTTGGGGCATAAGTAACTAGGTGGAGCCAGGCTCTGTTGAGTAGTAATGGGGAGCGGTCACAGAGGGGGGTATGAAGTAGTAAAAAGTTTGAAAAGTAGTAGTCATTTGGCAGGAACTTGGAGACCGTAAATGCAGATTGAGGTAAGGAGAGCATAGATAGGTGGAGCATATAGACACAAGGAGCTTGATTCAGACACGTGCTGGACTGGCATAATATAGTGGAACATATGGCGCCTGTGGCTTGTGGCCGTTAGTCTGGATTCACAATCTCTTATGCCATTTGCCATGAGTTAGACCAGCTTTTTGCTGGTCTAACTTTGTGGCAAACCTGGGACCTTTTTACGGGGTTTGCACCAGATAGTTGTCACAAGCCACCGTAAAGTAGGAAAAGTGTCACAAATGCACGCATTCTTTCTGAATTGGGTGCAAGCTGCATCACTGTGTTTGGTGCAGCTGCGAGTTTGACGCAGGGCTTGATGCAAGTGCTGCATCAGCTTTCCTGAATTGAGCCCTAGGTCTGAGGGGTAGGATAGGGTATTGTGGGCAGGCTAGATGGACAAATGTTCTTTTTAGTGTTCAGCATCTCTGTTTCTGTGTGTATGAAACCTGGATTGTGCTTTGACTTACAACTCAGTGTAGTTCACAGGGTGGTGGATAGTTGTGGGCGGAGGTAGGGTAAAAAAAGACACTGAATGTTGCATTTCCTTCCTTCTGTCACTTTAATGATATACTCTAACTTGTACATTAACATATTTTTATGCAGTGAATTTTCTCTCTTTCTGAGATAAATAGCCGTAGTACCTTACTTTGCATATGGTCTTGTAGGTATATGCAAAGCAGCTGCCCTGTTGAGCACAGCCCAGAACATGTAGTTTGCTCTGCATTTGCAGGTGTCTCGCAAGCAGTATGCCACACGTGTAGCAGACTTTGTGAGTGGGTCTGCGGGCCACTTACGAAGCAGCTGCATCATAATACACATTACACCAGATCTGGAGCAGATTTTGTAAGTGCCCCGGCAGCTCTGTCATTACACATGCTGTGCCAGACCTCTAGCAGATTTGGTGAGTGGCCCACAGCTGCATCATCATCACACACACATATTGCACCAAACCCGTAGTGGACTCCGCGTGTTACACACAGCTGCATCATCACACACATTGCAGCATACTTGTAGCACACTTTGCGAGTTACGAAGCACCTACATTATCACACGGATTGCAACAGACCTTCAGCAGACTTTGCAAGTGTGGACCACTTATGAAGAACTATGTGTAGGCAGAACACTCAGAAACACATAAATTACTGTGTCATTTGCGCTCTGCACATGCGCACGTACGTTTTTACAAATTTTTCATATGCCGTTTTTTAGGAAAACGGAGTATGCCATTTCCATATGTAGCTTACATCGATTTTCTATGAGTTCTGTTGTTTGCGTGACTTGCAGACATCACAAAAATTAGGAATTCAGCTGTCCACGGAGTAAGTTAGTCGCAAAAAAAAAAAATCCTGTCTATGCAGAGATAGGTTTTTTTATCCAAATTTTCTTTTACTCATAACTTCTTTATTTTTTTAAGCTTTTTTTCACCAAACTTGGGGATGTATAAGTTCCCGCCCTCCCTCATAGCCAAGTGATAACTTGTAAATCCCCCTGACATGTGTTTCCGGGGGCAGCTCAGTTCTGCCATTCTGTGACCACTTCACTGTTTTGTTAATATTGAGTACACTTTTCTGCCGAATGTATTTGTCTCCCTGTATCCTTCCCCCTGGGTCGCACCTGGAAACGAGCCTTGGGTCAGTGTGCCTTTCCTGGTTTCCAATTTTCAGTAAATAAATGAATTGGTATATTATGTTCAAAAACTCCATACTCCATTTTTGTGAAAAATTTGCAAAACATGGAACTGCAGATGTGCAGAATCCCCCAAAAACTTTTCTTAATTTAAAATCTACCGTTTTTTTTAAATCCACTGAGGAATTATCCTTGGGCTAAACTTTTAAGTAACGTGCAAGTTTCACAGTTCTACTCATCCCTTTTGTACCACTTTATTAGTGAGAACAAAAAACCAAAAAAGGGTCTTAACTATATCATATTTTTTTGTTAAAAATTTTTTAACATTCTAGAACTTTTAGACCACCAAACTGACCATTACCAAATTTTCAGGATCCAGAGACCCTTGTCCCAATAATACACGCACCAAATTTCAGATTATTCTGTACAGGGATGGCTGCAGTATTAAAGATCATGTGCAATGGTGTTTACACATTTTTAATAAAAGCTTGAAAAGCTGAAATTCAAGTCCCTGTGTCATGATTAGTGTTTCCTGAAAATTTCATGCTGTTTGATTTTGTGGTTTTCTTTAAATCAGCATTTGTTAACTTGCTCTACAGTGGCTAAAAACAGTGGAGTTATTTATATCCTCTCAGCCAAGCTAAGAGAACGATGACATCATTTTGGAGTAGCTTGCAGTTTAGGATTCCCAGTCAGAGCAGCACTCTGTAGAGTTAATGGTTTGCTGAGCTCTCCAGGTTTCTTACAAACCCAGTCTCCGGTTTGTGTGTAGATAGATCAGCTTAAAATGTATCATTCTCTTCCTTTAAAAAGCAGACCATTTGAGTTTCAGTTCTGAATTGAAGTAGTGGAAATCTTCTCTATGAGAAATCAGCTTGTATGCATCACGGCTCTCAGTTCTTTCTAATCAAAACTCAGATTTTTTAGCTGGCCCGGTGGTGCTGAGGCGCTGGACGCCTTACCTTGCGCTACGCTGGTGACTCGTGTTTGGGAAGGAGCACAGGCCGCCGGGGGTTGGCAGGGGGGAGAAGTATTGAGTGTCCGGGGGACTGCTGTCTTCTCCGGGGAAGGGGGAGGCCAGTGGTCGGTCCCAGACTGGGCCCTAACAGAGGCTAGGGGTCAGCGCGCTGACACTGCAGACAAGGGGTGGAGACGGGCCGACCCGTGGAGGAAGCGTGTGTGGATGTGTGCGCGCTCCCCCTGTCGGCATCACTGCACGACTTCTCCAGGGGGTCCAATCAGAAAGCCAGGAAAATGGTCTCCAGGTCGATGTAGAGTGAATGGCTGCCCACCGCAGGCCCTGACCCTAAATAGCACTTCCCCAGATGCTGGATCCTGTTCGAGGCGAGTTGAGTTGGGGGCTCCTCACTGCCCTGCCATGGAGGGGAAACCATAGGGGAAGATGGGGATTCAGCCTGATGTTAGGGTCCGGGGCTGGGTGGCTAGCCGCAGATGTGAGCCGACTGGGGACCCAGGGAGAAAACGATTAATATAAAAAACTCTGATTTTTCCCCAGCTATATAAGACATTGCTGTTTAAAGGAAAACTCTATGTTAAAATCAGAAAAAGATAAGTAGTAGTCTTTTTTTCTATGTTCTAACCAGTTCCCAGCATTTTCTTTTCCTCTGGCTGTGAGAGATGTTTTTTCTAACTTTCCCTAACTGTTTTATTGCCCTTGGAGGTTGCCATTCTGGTTTCTTTTATGGCCGCTAGTCTTCCCAGAGTGCCCTTTGGTGTGATGTCTAATTTCCCCTGCAGTAAGCCAGTGTCTTGTTACAGGGTCTGTCACAGCTCAGCCACAGAGAAAATACTTCTTCCAGAGAAGACAAACTGCTAGATTTTGGGTGAGTGTAATCATTATTCTTTTTTGATATCAGTACCTTGTCCTTCTATGCTCTGCTGTGGGTGTGAATCATGTCACTGTTTACTCTGTTCCTCTCAGTCACTTTCAGTTTTTGCACCAGTACTAAGTAGCTAAAATTGAACATCACCCTATAGGTTGTAACATAGCAGGACAAGGTACTAATATCAAAAAATAATAATGATTACACTCACC
Source organism: Neoceratodus forsteri (assembly GCA_016271365.2). NCBI lineage: Eukaryota > Metazoa > Chordata > Ceratodontiformes > Ceratodontidae > Neoceratodus > Neoceratodus forsteri. The sequence goes on along the minus strand of CM057454.1, from coordinate 405,110,444 downwards.
CAAAATGTAGCAATGTGACTTCTTCTCTGAAAGAAGTACAGTATTATCTTTGTGGCTGAGCTGTGACAGACCCTGCTAGATCTAGGGGCATAGCTACATCACTGTCACATGAACCAGGGTGCATCGTAGGAGAAAGAAAGCCAATAAACCTATTTGTGATGGAGATCCCCAAGGGTCGTAAAACTACCATACAGCTAGCAGGCTAATTTAAGAAAAACTCCTAATAGCAGACAGAGGGAAGGACACACCAGGACTTAACATACATATCAAAACACTCTACATAACATATGTTTTTGCACATTCTGGGTGGACTTCTCCTTTAATGAATATAAAATAAATCTAAAGTTTGTTCATTCACAGAAACAGTCTGTCTTTGTTGTAGCTGTCATAAATACATTCATGTAAGAAAATTTTTTTTATGTCAGATTGACAAACGGGCATGTCGCACTCTGCTACAGTATTTCAAACACAGGTACTGTCTGAACTCAAACATTTGAGTTCTTTGGTGGTTTCTGTGTGAAAATACATCATGTATGTGTATAACTAGAAACACTATATGGCATCCTGATGCACTGTGTCTCTGCCCCACAGCTGAGGCAACTGCAGTCTACTGCCACCAGTCCCCTGCCCTACAAGCCTCCTGCCTTCTGCTCCACATTTGAGGCTGCTGCACCCTGCTGCCCACTGTCTTCTCCCACACAGTCAGACATTGTGTACCCTGCTGCCTCCCTCCCCTACCTAAAGAATCAGGGCTGCTGCACCCTGCTGCCCCCTTTTCAAACAGTTGGGAGTGCTGCACTCTGCTACCATCTCTTCCCCACCCTCACAGTTGAGGATGCTGCATCTGTTGTCCCCTGTTCCTGTCTCCAAAGGCAGGGCTGTTGTGCTGTTCTAAACCCTAGAGTGCCAGGTTCCTTTCCTCCACAGCTGGTGCTGCTGCACCATGCTGCCCTAGCTACCAGAGGTGGGGCATTTGCTGCACCATGCTACCCACTTCCATTGCGCCAAATGGGCAGGGCTACTGCACCATATGTACCCTGTCACAAACGCACTCCATAGGTCAGGCCCTCTGCTCCCAGAGTGCTAACCTCAGAGCGCAATAGTGTGAACAGGTAACAGACAGGGTAACCCTCATGTCTGCTTTTGGGTCCGAATCACCTGTAGTTTCAAGTTCTGGGGGGATTCAAACTGTGAACCTTATGCTAGCGTACCCAAATGTACAGGCTCGGATAATATTCTCTTCGGGATGACGCAATATATCTTTCACCTAAGGGCACCTAACCAGGTATACAGAATGAACCTTTTAATTTTTTTGGCACTGTTTCTGGGAGCCCCTCGCCTTAACCCTCTGATGTTTCCCTTCCGTGCCGACCGGGTATCAGACCCCCTCCCATTCAGCCCCCACAACTTACCCCTCGTGGCAGGGGGTGGGGAGGCATTCACCCACCAGTCTGGAACCAGTTTGGGGAGGTGCCTTCCCGGTGGCGCTGTGAGGGGGACCATCGTCATCCATGGCGAGGGCTCCATTTTTTTTCTCTATTTTCTCCCCTGCAGAGAGAGGCATGCAGGACGTCAGCAGAGAGAACGCGCATGTGTCTGCATGCACTGCCTTCAGACGTCGGCCCCATCTCTGCCCAGTAGTATTTATAGCATCAGCGCACTGCCCCCGAGCCGCCGCTAGGAGTCAGTCAACACCAATCACTGGCAAACCCCCCACCCCAGAGAGGGAGAGCAGTCCCTTGGACGCTCAATCCCTCTCCAACCCTGCCACCCCCCAACGACCCGTGCTTGTTCCCGAACAGGGGTCGCCGGTGTAGCGCGAGGTAAAGCGACCAGCGCCTCAGCCCTCAGTGCCACCGGGCCAGCCAAAATGAACCCTTTCAACTCTGTAAGAGACCTTAGGTATATTCTTAAGCTTTTACTCAAGCTCAGTAACACCATCAAGCTGTTGAACAGTTGTCAGTCTTAACCATCTGTACGTCACATGGAAAAAAAAGAACTGGCAGACACCCAGGCAGTCTTTCAAAGAAAGGGTACTTTACTAAAAAGACGATAAAAATATGAAAAATGTAAACACAGAACAATATATCAAAGAGCTCACAGTCACATAAAAGAACAAGGGAAAATTACAAAGCAAAAACTCCTACCACAATACATTTAGACTTTTGCTGTCTAAGGTATTACCTGTGGAAGTGCTTAAGTTAAATCAGAGAACTCGGAGTTCCAAAATAATATGACGTATTCCCCAGTTACAAGGATACATTTCAAACTGATCTCCCCACCCCCTTGCTGAGTCATCTAGCTCCTCCTCTTTAGAATTAAAAATGCCAAACATGATGTCCTATCAGGAGGTATATTAAATAATGTGACATCAGAAGGAAAAGCACTTCCTAAATATGACTCCTTAATTAAACATTTTCTCTTTGATCTTGTGTGGTTCCTGTTCTCAAGGCAGATCAAAGGAGTTTACAACTTTTAACACTATGTTGGTCTCAATGGCCTGTTCCTCTTAAAAGGTCATAAAAGTTTATTAGGCTTATCTTCTGGCAGACTCATAAAGTTACATTTGGTTTTCAACTTCGAAGCAGCAACAGGCCGTAAAAGATAATAAAATGCCCTCTTGAAGGAAGGTAATTAATTAACTGGTTCCTGGCTAGTTTACATATCCTATAACTTCACTGAAACCTTGGGGGGGGGGCACCCATGGAAGCAGAGGCTGTCTTATGTGAGACAGTCACATACTGTATTTTTATTTTACAAATATCATACAGTAATCATAACCAGCTGGCCAAGTGTCACAATCCTTCCCACCTAGACTGAATTTAGGGGCTCTATCCCTTGCATGGGATGAGCTCCCTAAGTCAGTTCACTCCTCATATAGACACGATAAGCCATCTGCATTCTGATTGGTCGCTCCAGCCCTATGTAAGAACGTCATGTAATACCCTTGCAAGGCAAGACACCTTCTTAATAGTCTATCGTTAGTTTTTCCCATTTGTGTCAGCCAAACCAGGGGGTTATGATCAGTCTGTTCCTCAAAATGCTGCCCATATAAGTATGGCTCTAACTTCTTTAGGGCCCACACTGTGGCAGAACACTCTCTTTTTCCACAGTAGAGTAAGCCTGCTCCGTGGGAAGTAACTTTTTACTCAGGTACACTACAGGGTGATCTTTCCCTTGGTTGGATGTCTTTCTCAGTACTGCTTCAATATCCACGTCTGAGGCATCAGTCTGGACTATAAAGGGTCTGCTATAGTCAGGACTTGTCAATACAGGAGCACTGCACAGTGCCTCCTTTAGTCTGGTAAAGGTTTTTTCACAGGTCAGTTCCCAGGTAATTTTCTTAGGAATCTTTTTCTTTACCAGGTCAGTTAGGGGAGCAGCCAGGGTACTGTAATTGGGTACAAATTTCCTATAGTACCCTGCTGTCCCTGGAAAACTCCTGACCTGCTTCTGCGTCTCTGGTCTGGGCCATGCCTTGATCACCTCTGTTTTCACTTGGTTGAGGACGGAGCTTTCCCCAGCCTACAACATGCCCGAGGTATGCCACTTCAGCCATGGCCACCTGGCACGACTCAGCTTTGACAGTGAGCCTGGCACTCTGTATCCTGCCCAGCACTTTCCGAAGGTGGGACAGGTGTTCCTCTCAGGTGGCACTAATGATGGTGGTGTCATCCAGGTATGCCACGGCGTACTCCTCAGCACCAATTAACACCTGGTTCACTAACTTTTTGAAAGTGGCCGGGGCGTTCTTCATTCCAAAAGGCATTACTTTAAATTCAGATAAGCCTATTGGAGTGATGAAGGCTGACCTCTCCCTAGCTCTGTCAGTTAACTCTACCTGCCAATACCCCTTTGTCAGGTCAGTAGTCGTATGGTATTTCACCCCTCCCAACTTGTCCAGGAGTTCGTCCGTCCGGGGCATCGGGTGGGCGTCTGACTTTGTGACTGCATTCGGTCCATGACAGTCCACACAGAAACGAGTAGAGCCATCTGGCTTGGGCACAAGGACTACAGGTGAGGCCCAAGGGCTGTGGGATCTCTGGATTACCCCTAAATCCAGCATTTCCTCCACCTCCCTCCACCTCCCTCCTAATGTCCTTTTGGACAGCCTCCGGCACCCGATATTCTGTCCGTCGTATGGGCATCTGTGTCCCTGTCGCTACATTGTGCGTCACTAAGGGGGTTAGTCCAGGCTTGGGCTAAACAGTGGGGCAAAGTTTGCTAAAACCACCCTTACTTCCTGGACTTTGTCCAGAGCCAGCTGGGGTGACAATTTAACGGCCTCCACAGAGGACTCCCGCTTGCTTTCTTCCGGCAAGTCCAGAAGGGGTTCTCCTTCGTCCGTCCCCTCCCCTCCCTGGGACTACATACTTCAAACATCATGTCAGCCCTATTAGCATATGGCTTCATCATGTTGACATGGTACATTCTTTCTGTATGTCTTCTGTGAGGTAACTCTATGATATAGTTCACGTCATTTACCTTTCTAGCTACTTTATACGGTCCTGCCCACTCAACCTGCAGTTTATCTTTCTGGACTGGAATAAGGACCATGACTTCCTGACCCACTGTGTACGAGCGAGCTCTGGCCCTGCGGTCATACCACACTTTTTGTTTCTGTTGAGCAGCTGCCAGGGTGCTCTGGGCTGTCCCCATAAGCTCCTTTAGCTGTTCCCTAAACCTAAGGACATAATCCACTATGGGAGTTCCCTGGGTGGCATGCTTGCCTTCCCAGTCCTCTCGGATCAAGTCTAGGGGCTCATGTACCCGGTATCCGTATAAGAGCTCGAAGGGGAAATCCTGTTGACTCTTGGGGCACCTCCCTGTATGCAGACAACAGGTGTGGAAGGTATTTCTCCCAGTCCCTCCCATGCTGTTCAGCAAACACTTGGAGCATTGACGTACCATTAAATCTTTCTATAAGCCCATTGGCTTGTGGGTGATAAGGTGTCATGCATCTCTGCACCACCCCACACTTCTCCCACAAACATTTCATCAGGTCCGACATGAAGGAACGCCCTCGATCGGTGATAACCTCCTGTGGAAACCCAACACGGGAGAAAATCCCAAGTAAGGCATCTGCCACTTTGTCAGTCCTCAGTGAGTATAGGGTGACTGCCTCTGGATACCGGGTGGCATAATCCACCACAGTCAGGATGAACCTCTTCCCGGAGGAGCTGGGGGTATTTAAAGGCCCCACAATATCCATTCCCACCCTCTGGAATGGTTCCTCCACTATGGACCATGGAATTAGGGCAGATTGGGCTTTCTTACCTGCCTTGCCTATTTCTTGGCACCGGTGACAAGACCTGCAATACTTCTTCACCTGCTGGTTGAAGTTGGGCCAATAGAAATTCTGGTCCAACTGCTGTGTAGTGCGCGCAATTCCCAGATGACCAGACAAGGGAATATCGTGTGCAGTCTTGAGCAATTGCTCACGGTACCCCTGGAGAATGACAAGCTGCCTGCCTATCACCCCTCCCTCTGTCTTAGCATCCTGGGTATACATCAGTCCATTTTCCCAGTAAACCTTATGTTTCCCATCACGTCCCTGTACTCCGTCAGAGTCTGCCCAAACCCTTAGCTTCTCTAGATTAGGGTCATTTTTCTGAGCAGCTGCAGACTGCTTACACATTCCCAAGGCATGGGACAGGTCCACGTCAGTATCTGAATTAGGGTCCCTAGCACTAGCGTCAGGGCACTCAGGATCACTGTCATCCCTAACCCTTTGACAGTGGGTCACCCCTCCTTCTTCAGAATAACCCGCCATAGCTGCTTGGTTAACTGCTGCTGGGGAAATCTCTACCCCCTTTTCATTAGTCTCCCCATCAGGAGACACAGTCTGGGGAACCAGCCTCCCAGTAGTTTCCACACTGGCTTCTGTGGGGTCCAGGGAACTACAATTTCCCCTTCCTGCTTGGCTACGGGTAACTGCACACACCATCCCCTGTTTGATATTGTTGCCAAGGATGACGTCAAGCTGCTAACGTTTTGGCTACAGCCACCTGTTGCACAGTTCCCCCTGTTTCATCCCAGTCTAGGAGAACACTAGCAAGTGGCAGTGTGGTCTCCTCACCAGTGAACCCTTGTATAGTTACAAATTTATTGGGTATAAGCTGACCAGGCTCTACCAGATGCACTTTTACCAGTGTCAGGGATGCCCCTGTGTCTCTTAACCCTTGTGTCTGTACACCATTCACCATGACTGGGTGCATGTGTTCCCTCATGTTCACAGGCATGCTTCCAGGGACACGCAAACAATTCACTTCTTTCCTAGCCCCATTTTGCGTATTGCTCGTCCTTTTGGGACACTGTCTGGCAATATGCCCAGTTTCTTTACAAACCCAACATTCGTTTCTTTTCTCAGCAAAATCTTTTCTTTGAAACCTAGGGCTAACTGGTTTCTGTGGAGGCAGTGAGGGTTTTAGCTGCCCTGAAGGCGCGCTTTTACCTTTCTGCGCTGCCACGCCCGCCCCATTCGCTCTCAGAGCAGGTCTGCTCTTGGCATAGCGGTCCGAGAGTTCAGCAGCCTCTTGCACTGTTTTGGGATCTCGGTCCTCCAGCCAGATTTTCAACTCTGCTGGGCTTGCCCCCAAAAAACTGTTCTAACAATGTAACATTTTCAATTTTATCTACAGAGTTTGCTTTGATTCCTTCCCACCAGTGCTTTAAACACTGACGTTGTTTCATGGCTAGCTCCTTGAAGCTCATGTCAGGGCTTCTCCTGAGCTTACGGAATTTAGCTCTGTATGCTTCTGCAGTTAAATCAAACTTTTTTAAAAGTGCAGCTGTAAGTTTGCTGTAATTATTGCTGTCCTCATTGTTCTTTTAACCCAGTGCATCCTGAGCTTTCCCGGTAGTAGCGGGGATAGCTGGAAGCTTCAGGACCCTCTAGGAATTTTTGCCTGAATACAAACTTTTTCAAAGGAATTTAGAAAGGCATCCATATCCTCCCCCTCTTTAAATTCGGCTATCAATTTGGAATTTAATTTGTAACCCAGTCCCGTAGTTCCAGTTAAACCCAAGCCAGTTACCTGCTCTGGTGCTGGTGGCTGGATTGGTAGCTTCTCCAGTTCTTGTCGCCTCTGGCGCTCATGCTCTTCATGGTCAGCCTCTCGCTGTTCCTGGTCAGCCTCTCGCCATTCTCGCTCATGCTTCTCCTCTGCAGCACATTTCTCTCGCTCCGCCTCTTGCCGTTCTCATTCAGCCTCCCTCTGGAACTCCAACTCCATTCTGCACAACTCAGTCTGCAGCCTGATTGCTTCTGGCTCCAGAATGCTGGTGATCTTCCCCTGCTGCTGTGGCCCTTAGCTTGCACTGGCTTGGCTGTCCTCCTCACTGGATCTGGACACTGCATTGGCCCCTCCACGCCCAAGGTTTGGTCCTTTGCAGTCACAGTCTGTGACTCGATGATTCGATACTCTGGGCATCTGCTGCCATCGGGGCATCCACCAGGTTCTGCTTGGTGGCTCTCCCCTCGTTCAGTACTCCTCTCTCCTTGCACAGCTGCATCAGATAGTCTGCAGTGTGCTGACTGTAGTTGGAAGCCATCTTCTACTCTAACTTGCACTTTGAAAAAAAAATAAATAAAACGGGTAGGAACTTTGACTGTAAGCAAAATGATATAGTTCTGTTTCCTTTTTAAAAATAAATCACTGCCTTATTTTGCAAGTGAGCTATATAATATTAAGCTGACACACTGAACAGTTAAAGCTTGTGTTACCAAATTTTTTCGCACCATTGCCAACCAAATCTGTCACAAACGCACTCTACAGGTCAGGCCCTCTGCTCCCACAGTGCGAACCTCAGAGTGCAATAGTGTAAACAAGTAACAGACAGGATAACCCTCCTGTCTGCTTTTGGGTCCAAATCACCTTTAGTCTCAAGTTCTGGGGGATTCAAACTGTGAACCTTATGCTAGCGTACCGAAATGTACAGACTCAGATAATATTCTCTTGGGGGGGATGCAATATATCTTTCACCTAAGGGCACCTAACCAGGTATCCAGAATTAACCCTTTTAACTCTGTAAGAGACCTTAGGTATATTCTCAACTTTTTACTCAGGCTCAGTAACACCATCAAACTGTTGAACAATTGTCAGACTTAACCATCTATACGTCACATGCAAAAAAAGAACTGGCAGACACCCAGGCAGTCTTTCAAAGAAAAGGTACTTCACTAAAAGATGATAAAAATATGAAAAAAGTAAACACAGAACAATATATCAAAGAGCTTACAGTCACGTAAAAGAACAAGGGAAAATTACAAAGCAAAAACTCCTACTACAATACATTTAGACCTTTGCTGTCTAAGGTATTACCTGTGGAAGTGCTTAAGTTAGATCAGAGAACTCGAAGTCCCAAAATAATAAGACATATTCCCCAGTTACAAGGATACATTTCAACCCAGTCTCCTCACCCTCTTGGTGAGTCATCTAACAGAACTCCTCCTTTTTAGAATTAAAATTTCCAAACATGATGTCCTATCAGGAGGTATATTAAATAATGTGACATCAGCCAGCCCGGTGGTGCTGAGGGCTGATGCGCTGGACGCCACACCTCGCACCATGCTGCGTCCTGGGTTTGGGAATGAGCCCGGGTTGTCGGGAGTTGGCAGGGGAGGTGAAGGATTGAGCGTCCGTAGGACTGCTCTCCTTCTCGGGAGGTAGTTGCCATCGGTGTGCTGGTGGCCTCTAGCGGGTGGCTGGGGGTGATTGCAGGACACTGGCAAGACTTGGACATACTGGGGCCAATGCCTGGAACGGAGTGCGTGCGCTCCTGACCATTGGCGTCATTACATGCCACAGACGTCAGGGGAGAATAGGGAAAAAGGGCACCAGTTGCGGTGGCATGATGACTGTCTCCGTGGAGGGACTTGTTCAGTGCCAAGGGTACGCGGCAGTACTGGATCCTGACCTGGTGGTAGAGTGTAGGGGGGCTCTCCACCTCCCCGCCTTGGGGGTAGCTGTGGGACCCGAACAATGGAGCTGAATAGTCCCCAGGGATGGTGACCGGAGACCTGAAGAGGATGTCTGACGTGTAGAGGTAGGAAGACTGGTGGCCCGGGGGCAAAAAGTATAACAAAAAATAAAATAATGTGACATCAGAAGTAAAAGCACTTCCTAAATATGACTCTTTAATTAAACATTTTCTTTTTGATCTTTTGTGGTTCCTGTTCCCAAGGCAGATCAAAGAGTTTTACAACTTTTAACACCATGTTGGTATCAGTGGCCTGTTCCTCTTACAAGGTCATAAAAGTTTATTAGGCTCATCCTCTGGCAGACTCATAAAGTTGCATTTGGTTTTCAACTTCAAAGCAGCTACAGGCCATAAAAGATAATAAAAAGCTATCTTGAAGTAAGGTAATTAATTAACTGGTTCCTTGTCAGTTTTACATATCCTTTAGCTTCACTGAAACGGGTGGGGGTGGGGGTGGCACCCATGGAAGCAGAGGCTGTCTTATGCGAGACAATCACGTACTATATTTTTATTTTACAAATATCATACAATAATCATAACCAGCTGGCCAAGTGTCACAATCATTTCAGTTAGGGCTGCTGTACTCTGATGCTCCCTGTATCCTGCCCCGCAGTTGAGGCTTCTGCACCATGCTATCCTCTATCCCCTGTGACCACAGACAGGGCTGCTGCACCCTGCTCCTTTCTGCACAGTTGGGGTTGCTGTGACATGCTGTGCCCTAGAGCTCCATGCCTTGGACGTTAGGGCTCCTGCACCATGCTGCCACTTGCCATGAGATTCAGGGCATTTTCTGCACCCTGTTGCATGCCTCCACAGTTGAGGCAGTTGCACCCTGCTGTCCCCCTGCTACCAGGGTCAGACCCTTTGCTACACCTTGCTGAGACAGGTACAGGGGGAAACAGGTGCAGTGTCCCTGACTGTGAAGGTGGGAGAGAGAGGGCAGCAGGATGTAGCAGCCCCAACTGTTCAGGAAGGGTGCAGCACAAGAGCAAGGGCATTTGCTGCACCCTGTCCCCTGCATGTTAGAGGCAAGGGGCTCTGTGGTGCAGCAGGGCACAGTGGTGGCAGGGGATAGAGGACAGTGTGGTGCAGAAGCCTTGACTGTGTGGCAGGACGCAGGTGGGCATGAGGGTACAGCAGGCCTGAAAATGGCACAGGGTACACATTGTGCAGCAGTCCAGCCCATTTAGGGCAATGGAAGTGCACAGCAGGGTTCAGCAGCCCCAACTGTGGAGGCAGGGGGCATGAGACTCTAGGGTGTAGCACAGCACAGCAGCCCTGATGTGTGGAAATAGGAAAAGGGGGACAGCAGGGTGCCGTTTCCCTGACTGTGGGGATGAGGACAGAGGACAGCGGGGTGCAGCAGCCCTGAATGTGCGGGCAGGAGATAGGTGTGGCATCAGGATGCAGCAGCCCAAACTGTGGGACAGGGTGCAACTGCCATGCCTGTTTTGGACAAGGGATGTGGGCAGCAGGGTGTAGCAAAGGATCTGACTCTGGTGGCAGGGGGACAGCAGGGTGCAACTGTCTCAACTATGGTGGCATGCAACAGGGTGCAACAAATGCTCTGAATCTTGTGGCAAATGGCAGCATGGTGCAGCAACCCAAACTGCTGAGGCACGGGGCTCTAGGGTACAGCAGGCCACAGCAACCCCAACTGTGTAGAAAGGAGCAGGGTGAAGCAGCCCTGTCTGTGGTGACAGGGGATAGAGGACAGCAGAGTGCAGAAGTCCTGACTGTGGTGCAAGACACAGGGGCATCAGGGTACAGCAGCCCTGACTGTGAGATGGGGTACACGTGGTGTTGCAGCTCTGCCCATTTGGGGCAGTGGAAGTAGGTAGCAGGGTGCAGCAGAAGACCCACCTCTGGTGGCTAGGGCAGCATGGTGCAGCAGCCCCAGCTGTGGGGGTAGGGAACCTAGCACTGTACGGCTTAGCACAGCACAGCAGGTGGAGACAGGAACAGGGGGCAACAGGTGCAGTGTCCCTAACTATGAGGGTGTGGGAGAGAGAGAGCAGCAGGGTGCAGCAACCCCAGCTGTTTCGGCAGTGGGCAGCAGGGTACTGCAGCCCTGATTCTTTAGGCAGGGGATGGAGGCAGCAGGGTGCACAATCCCTGACTGTGTGGGAGAAGACAGTGGGCAGCAGGGTGCAGCAGCCTTGAATGTGGAGCAGAAGGCAAGGATCTTTTGGGGCAGGGAACAGGTGGCAGTAGGCTGCAGCTACCTCAGTTGTGGGACAGAGACATGGTGAATCTGGATGCCATATAGTGTTTCTAGTTATACACACACATATGATGTATTTTCACACAGAAACCACCAAAGAACTGAAATTTGTGAATTGAGACAGTACATGTGTTTGAAATACTGCAGCAGAATGTGACAGGCACTGTTTGTCAATCTGACATAAAAAAATGTTCTTATATGACTGTATTTATGAAGGCTACTTCAAGGACAAAACTGTATGTCTGGGTTTAACATAGAAGTGCATTCTCAACCCTAACTATAGTGGCGCTGTCATGCCACTTTAAAGAACTTCTGATGCCTCAAAGAAAACTTTAAAACACATAATAATTAGGTACAATTCTGCTTGCATTCCATCTATATTTTGTATATTTCTCCTCCCCATTATTTATTACTAAGGAAATCTGCATGACTATATGACCTTTATCCCTTAGAGTTTCTTTAGGGTCCATCTGCCTCTGTAGCTTATTCCCTACTTCAAGTCTTAATCCCCTGTTGTGACATCACAGTCCATTGCTATGTAAGTAACTGTGATATCACAAGTGGTGCTCTATGACTTCAGGTAGGGAGAAAGCAGCAGGAACAGATGGACTCTTCAGGAGCAAAGATCCTGTTTTCATACAGGTGACCTCAGTAATAAATAATGGGGAGAAGGAATACAGCACTAATTGGAAATACAAGCTGGACAATGTCTAAATATTAGGTTTTGTTAAAGTTCTCCTGAACGTATCACCAGCTCTTTAATGTATTACGATCTATACTTTAACATGCTTTTCCTAATAGAATTTGTAGGCTATAGGAGTATACAACTAAAGTTTTGGTAGGAACAGCAGGCATATATAGCCTTTATGAGCACCAGGCTCTCAGTGAGATTAGTGGTTGTGCCTCCGTATTCTCTACTGTTAGATGGAAGCCTCGGCATGTAAAGTCCATGTTGCATCTAAAACTATGGGATTCAGGAATCCACATTTTCAGGTATGAAATTCTCCATTTTATTCTGTAATCCTTCCATTGCTTTCATTTTGGTCAAGGGTTTCTGGTCCTAACAAAATCAAAAATTATGCTAGGATGATATAAAGGGTTGTAGGGATTTCTCTGTTCTCCTGTGTTAATGTCCCCAGCATACTTGCATGAACTTGTAGGCAGTGGAGAGGTTAGAGCACGGAACTGTGAAACTAAAGACCCAGGTTTGAATCCCACTGCTGACACTTCTTGTCCTTAAAAGGTCTCTGACACCACAGTAAAAATTTGAAAAATAGACACAGTTCAGCTTATAGTTCGTTCTGTTTTCTGAAATTCTCACCCTTAATTCTTTATAACTAAGTACATTTGTCCTGGCTGTTTGTCTACACCTGACATAACAATTGGCATCAAAGTCTGTTGTTATGGAGAGAATTATATCATAAACAATCCCACTGCTGCCAGTTATTTCTTGACCTTAAAAAGACCCTGACACTATTGTCAGACCTTGAAAAATTGTAATATTTAGACACAGTTTGGCTTATATTTTTTTCTGAAATTCTCACCCTTATTTCTTTATAACCAATTGCGTGAAAACAGGATCTCAGCCTCCTCTGTTCTGGCTGATTGTATACACCTGACATCATAATTGGGTTTATGACATCACAGTCTGTTACTGTGGAGATATGTCATAAACAAGGAATTACAATGTCAAGTATAAACAAGCAACCAGCGCAGAGAAAGTTATATATGAAATATAAACAGGATTGTCTAAATCTTCCATGTTTTAAAGTTTTCACAATGTTATCAGGGGCTCTTCTAACCTCCCCAGTTCTTTAGTCCCCCACCTAGCTGAAAAGTAGGTAGCAGAAGGGTCCTATTAAAAATCAGATGTTGTATCTCAGCTGCACTGTTCCAGGAAAACGGAGTGTTAAAAATGTGAGCATTTTTATTTATATTGATTTGGATTAAATATTTGGACTAAACGGACAGCAGGCAGTTTAACACTGTTTGCTGCCTAACACTAATTACTTCACTGATTTACCAAAACTTTCTGGTAGTATATAGTTGGATAATAGTGGAGGGAAGAAAACCCACAGGGTTGAGAGTTGAAAAACTCTTCTGTGAATGAAAAATATAAATCTCTGAAACTTATCTGAGAACATGGCAGTATTGCTTTTCCTGTTATTAATTTATTTTCTTCCCGTCTTGTCTCATGTTCATGGCATTTACATTAACTTAGTGTAAAGGTGAATTAATAATAACCTTATCAGCAGAGATATCTGCATGGCTGGACTGTTTGCAGTAGATCCTTATTTAAATAAGAAGCTGACACAGCTGTTGCACTGCTAAGCTTTTGATTTACCTACCAAGAACAGTCACCTACCCTTGAATTGTGAAAGTGCCATATTTATCCCTTTATTTGAGGGGGGATAAATAACTTCTCCTAGACCTCTGCATTTTGTTTCCTGGTTATAAAGTTTCTAAAAGGGAGCTTCTTTATCTGCATGTATCTGTCTGGATTGTGCCCAGTTTACCAGACCATGATTGCTTTTAGATGTTCTTGTAGCTTTTACAATTAACAGAAATGGACGATTATTTTTAATGATCTAAAACATGTTTTGATTGGTTTGACCATTTGTTTATAAAACTGTATCCTATTAGACTGCAGGAGAGCCATGCTCATGCTTTGAGCCTTGGATGGCTGTGAGGCTAAAAGTAGGCACTTAGAACATCCAATGGGACACTCACAGCCTTCTGGACAGTTGGTGGTGGTTGAGCATCACCTGGTGACCAGAGGGGACATTTCACAGCACTGTCAGAGGGAGATGAGAATGGGCTGGGTGGGATTCACATGAGAATCATTGACCCATATATCTAAGGGTGGTGGGGGAAAGCAACAGTGAAAACCCCCTCTTATGACAAGTAGAATGATTGATGGATAGCACAGAAACATAGACTTTGATGGCAGATAAGGACCGTTTGACCCACCGAGTCTGCCCATTTCCCTACCTGTTGGATAAGCTGCAGATCCTAGTTAACCAACAGCCTACTTCTTCCTACCCCCCCACCAAAATTGCCTTATGTTTGTCACTTGCATTCTTGAATTCCCCCACTGTTTTTGACCCCACAACCTCTTCAGGAAAGCCGTTCCATACGTCCACCACCCCCTCTGTGAAAAAACACTTCCTCATGTTGCCCTTGAGCCGTCCCCCCTCTTTATCTTCGAATTGTGCCCCCTTGTTCTTGCACATCTCTTTTTCTGAAAGATGCTACCCTCCTGGACTTTGTTGATTCCCTTGATTGAAAGTTTCTATAATGTCCCCACTCTCCCTCCTTTCCTTGAGGGTATACATATTAAACTCCTTTAGTTTCTCTTCGTATGGCTTCTGGTGCAGACCCTGCACCATTTTAGTTGCCCTCCTCTGGACTGCCTCCATCCTGTCTATGTCCTTGTGGAGATAGAAACATAGAATTTGACGGCAGATAAGGACAGCTTGGCCCACCCAGTCTGCTCATTTCCCTACCTAATGGATAAGCTGCAGATCCTAGTAAACCAGCAGCCTACTTCTTTCTACCCCAACCCCCTAGAATTGCCTTATGACTGTCCCATGCATGCTTGAATTCAGCCACTGTTTTTGACTCCACAACCTCCGACAGAAGGCCGTTCCATGCATCCACAACCCTCTCTGTGAAAAAATACTTCCTTACATTACCTCTGAGCCGCCTCTATCTTCAAATTGTGCCCCTTGTTCTTGCACACCTCTTTTTGAAAGATGCTACCCGCTTGGGCTTTGTTGATTCCCTTAAGGTACTTGAAAGTTTCTATCATGTCCCCCCTCTCCCTCCTTTCCTCAAGGCTATACATATTAAGCTCCTTTAGTCTCTCTTCATATGTCTTCTGGTGCAGACCCTGCATATTTTAGTTGCCCTCCTCTGGACAGCTTCCATCTTGTCTGTGTCCTTGCGGAGATTGGGTCTCCAGAACTGCACACAGTACTCCAGATGGGGTCTCACCAACTGTCTGTACAGAGGGATACAAATTCCTGTTTTCTACTGGTGATGCCTCTCCTATGCATCCCTGTATCCCCAGCCCTCCTTACTGCCCTCTCACATTGCTTGCCCACCTTTAAGTCATCTGATATGACTACCCCAGGTCCCTTTCCATTTTTGTTGTTGTTTGTATCTCACCCCATTATTGTGTACTCTTCCCCTGGGTTTTTGTTTCCCAGGTGCATTACCTTGCACTTCTTAGCATTGAATCTAAGCTGCCATACATTTGACCATTCCTCTAACCTTGCCAAGTCCCTTCTCATCCTTTCCACCCCACCTTGTGCATCAACTCTGTTGCAGATCTTTGTGTCATCTGCAAAGAGACATACTTTTCCTTCCAGTCCCTCTGCAATGTCACTTATAAAAACATTGAAGAGGACCGGTCCTAATACTGAACCCTGCAGTACCCCCACTAGTAACACCCCTTTCTTCAGAGTGGACTCCATTTACTATTATCCTCTGTGTCCTATTCTCCAGCCAATTCTGTACCCAGGCTATCATCTTGGGACCCACTCCCAGGTTGGCTAACTTGTATATTAATCTTTTGTGTGGGACTGAGTCAAATGCCTTGCTAAAGTCTAGGTAGGCCATGTCCACAGCCCCTCCCCTGATCTACTACTTTGGTCACCCAGTCAAAGAACTCTGTTAGATTTATCTGGCGTGACCTTCCTGCTGTGAATCCATGCTGCCTTGGGTCCTGTGCCCCTCTGGCCTCTAGGTACTCGACAGTTCTTTCCTTCAGAAGTGATTCCATCATTTTCCCTATCACTGAGGTTAAACTAACAGGTCTGTAGTTTCCTGCTTCTGCCCTGCTCCCACTTTTGTGAAGGGGAATCACATCTGCCCTCCTCCAGTCCTCAGGTACCACCCCATCCTCCCATGATTTGTTAAAGAGGGTAGTCAATGGTGTCACTAGTTCTACCCTTAGTTATTTTAGAATTCTGGGATGAATCCCATCAGGCCCCATTGCTTTGTCCACCTTCAGTTTTAAGAGTTCTTTCAGAAAAGTTCTTTCAGAATTTCTGTATCCAGAGTATTTCTGTTGTTTGTTTTAGGTACCTCCCCCTCTTCATTTGCAAATACTGAGCAAAACTATTTGTTTAGTATCTCTGCCTTTTCACAGTCACCCTCTGCCCACCCTCCTCCCCTTTATTTAGCCTCACTATCCCTCGCTTAGTCTTCCTTCGCTCCCTGGTGTACCTAAAAAACGTTTTATCCCCCTTCTTAACTGAGCTGGCTATCTTTTCCTCGGTTCGGGCCTTTGCTGTTCTGACTGCCATGGAATAAGGGTGGGGCTTAAATCTAGCAAGTAATCTGCAGTTCTGATTAAATTCAGGTTGGTAAAGCATGCACAGTGAGTCCCTTTAACACAGTCCCACAACTCTGGATACTCAGTATGGAACACAGGCCAGCCTGAAGCGTTGCCCAGGGCAGGCTGGCATTGCAGCTGATCGTTGGGGACCTTAGGGAGAAAAATAATTAGCATGCACTCAAACCCAAATATTTGTAATCTGGACCTGGATGGCTCAGTCCATTGCAATAAAACTCAAAACAAGTAAATTCAAACGACACATAATGATTTGTAGATGGGGTCTCCAGAACTGCATGCAGTACTTCAGATGGGGTCTCACCAACTGTCTGTACAGAGGGATAACAACTTCTTGTTTTCTACTGGTGATGGCTCTTCATATACATCCTAGTATTCTTCAAGACCTCCTTACTGCCTTCTCACATTGCGTGCGTACCTTTAGGTCATCTGATTTGATATGACTAGCTCCAGGTCTCTTTCCATTTTTGTTGTTGTTAGTATCTCCCCTCCCACTGTGTACTCTTCCCCTAGGTTTTTGTTTCCCAGGTGCATTACTTTGCACTTCTTTGCATTGAATCCAAGCTGCCATACTTTTGACCATTCCTCCAACCTTGCCAAGTCCCTTGTCATCCTTTTCACCCCTCCTCTTGTGTATCAACCCTATTGCAGATCTTTGTGTCTTCTGCAAAGAGGCATACTTTTCCTTCAAACAACATGAAGTCTTGCTGTATTCTGACATACGCAGTTAGCCCCAGCACTTGAACTGCTCCGGAGAGGAAAGAGTTAACTCTATGCAGGAAGCATAGAACGTTGAGCTCGAGCTCGGTTTCAAACCTCTGTCTGCAGCACTTCAAAGTGTAACCATCAGATTCTTTATTCCGCTTAACTGAACAGTCACTCCGGAGATTGCTCCTTCGCTACAGTCGGTTCAGTTTAGAATCTGTCGGTTTAATCACAGATTTGTCATTTATTTGGGCTTCAGATCCCTGTTTGCGGTACAGTAAGTGTTGTAGGTAGTGGACCATAGGGAAAAATTGTTGTATTTTTGTGTGGAAATTGTAAAAACCTGTTGATCGGTCCGGTTAGAAACCAATTGTTTTAGGGTTTTTCTTATTCTTTCTGTAGTGTGAGGTACTGGTTCCTATTGGTTAAAAAAAAAATGCGATTTTACACGTTTTTTTTTCACGACTCGTAACACTGTTGGTAACTGATAGGGGGTCTTACCTGCCTTAATAGCTGTAAAGGGTAAGTTGTAGTCTGGCCATGTCTGAGAAACCCAAGAAGAAAAACGGGCCCACTGGGTTTCAACACTGTGGTGAGAGTGGGGATGCCTTTGCTAAGGCAGACCCTCACACCATTTGTGTTTATTGTCTGGGGTTTGACCAACTCGATTCAGACTGCCAAATTTGTAAAAATTTCCCAAAGCCACCATGGAAAAGAGGTTGGGTAGGCTCAGGGAAAAGGAGGCAGAGAAGTTCGCTAATCCGGATGGCCAGCCCGGTTTGGTTCCTACCGAACCTGAGGGAATGCCCACTGACCTGGGCGATACTCCCTTGGGCAACAGAAAATCCGACCCTGAAGGGTCGGTTCCATCGAAGTGCAAAAGGAAATCATCTGGTTCGGATCCAGAACCGCATCATCCAACTGCCGAAGAAATTGCCAGGGCGATAAGTATTGTGGAATAGCTCCGTCTGATCTGGTGCCTCTCAGTAGGCGCTCAGTTTGGTCAGTTCCCCCGGTTCCAGAATATGTTCCGGATTAATTTTATGAACCGGAGTGGGAGGGGGAGGAAGAACAAGGCGATGATGATGAGGGTAATGGTGATGAAGTTCTGGATGAGCCCATCGAACCGAACATCTCTCCAGACAGTCCTTCTAATGTTTCCCCTCCCAGGCTTTCTGAGTTCCCATCCCACTATTTGTTCTACAAGAAAGTGGCTGATACCCTCCATCTTCCCTTGGTTGAAGCTGCTGAGGAACAAGAGGAGCCTGATTTTGTGGAAATGATGGACATCCCAGAGTCCAAGAGATTGTCTATTCCTTCCATAAATCCTTTGGGAAACAGACACAGAACATTATTCAAACCCCAAATTCTTTACCTCCTGTGGATAAAAGAATGGACAGGAGGTATATGCTTTCAGGCTCGGGTACAGAGTTCTTGTTCCACCAATGCAGCCATGTTGGGGTAGTGCAGGCTGCAGCCTGTGACATGGCTAACATAACCTTGGCTTCACAACCCCCAAGATAAAGACTCTAGTAAGGTGGATGATATGGCCAAAGAACAGTACTTAACATCCTCCTTGGAACTCAGGCAGGTGAATTATATGGCATACACAGCCAGATACCAAATGTCTAGATGGGATACTGTTCTGCAGCTGGCTAAACAGGCCTCCCCCCAGCTAGCCAAGGAGCTGGAGGAGGTGACTGCTGATGGGACTGAGGCATCCAAAATTCAGTATCATGCTACTGTGGACTCGAATGATGTGGCATCACGAGTCATGGCTACATCTGTGTCTCTTAGGAGGTTTGCCTGGCTCAGATGTACTAGCCTCTCACAGGACACCCAAGCTAAGGCCATGGAATTCCCTGTGGTGGGTAATTCTCTGTTTGGGGAGCAGACAGAGAATTACATGAAGAAAATGGATGAGTATCGGACCACCTACAGGAGTGCACAGGCCAAGGAACGGCAGGCAGCTCCTCAGAGGCAGCAGTCTAGGGACAGGGGCAGGACTTTTCACAGGCCTTTCTGCCAAGCACAGGCCTCCTCTCCCTTTCCACAGAGGGGGTTCTTCAGAGGGAGAGGTAGAAGGGGGATGAGCAGGGCTGCATCCTTATCTCAGTCCAAGGCTCCTGCCAAGCAGACATCCTGATGTGTCAGCCTGGGTCGACTCCCCAGTCCCAGTAGGAGGCAGGCTGACTTACTACTTACAGGCCTGGAAGTCTTTTACCTCAGACAGGTGGGTCCTGGAGGTAGTAAGTCAGGGATTGTCCCTCAGTTTTGCAAAGTTCCCAAAATTGAGGACCAAGTCCTTTCCACCTGCAAACCTCTCTGAGACCACTGCTTTAGAAGCAGAGATTTTCTCTCTGCTAATTCTCAGGTCTGTAGAGATGGTTCCTGCTCAGCACAGGGGCAAGGGTCTGTATTCCAGATATTTCCTTACCCCAGAAAAGACAAGGGAGTGGTGGCCCATCCTAGACCTAAGATATCTAAACAAGCACATTTTAAAACCAGAATTCAAAATGGCGACTCTGGGAGTAATTCTTCCCTCTCCAAGACCAAGAGATTGGCTAGCTTTCCTGGACCTCAAGAATGCCTACTTTCACATCCCGATCAGGTGCTTCCACATAAAGTACCTCAGGTTCGGATTGCCTTCAGGTTATTATCAGTTTAGAGCAATGCCCTTCGGCCTAACATCAGCTCCAAGGGTGTTCACAAAGTGCCTAGCAGTAGTAGTTGCCTTTCTCAGGAGACGAGGGATCTCCATTTTCCCATACCTGGATGACTGGCTCATCGTAGGGCAGTCTTCAGACCAAGTCAAGTCAGACCTACAAGTTACACAACAGTTGCTCACTTCCCTATGTTTTCTTCTCAATCTGTCAAAGTCAGTTCTTGAACCAGTACAACTCCTCACCTTCATAGGGGTAGAGTTGGATACTGTGCAGACAAAGGCTTTTCTGTCCTTGGCATGGGTGAAGGCAGTTACAGATCTTGCTGCCTCTTTTTACCTTCTGGTGTCTCGACCAGCAACACATTTTCTTCAGCTCCAGGACCACATGGCAGATTCCACTGCGGTGGTACAGGGAGCCAGATTTCAAATGAGGGACATTCAGTTCCACCTGAGGTCCTTTTGGTCTCAGAAAAAAGAGCCTCTAACCAAATTGATTCCAGTGACTCAGACTCTGGTCCAAGCTCTCCAGTGGTGGTTGGATCAGGACAATCTCAGACAAGGAGTCCCATTCATCAGTCAGACTCATTCAGTGGTACTAACCACAGATGCTTCTCTCCTTGGCTGGGGAGCCCACCTGGGAGCCCTTACAGCACAAGGTGTCTGGTCTCCTCAGGAGTCTCTACCTCATATCAGTCTTCTGGAACTCAGGGCAGTATTCCTGGCTCTCCAAGCTTTCTCAGACTCAAGTGAGGAACAAAGTGGTTCAGGTCAGGACAGACACCACCACCACCATGTGGTACATCAACAAGCATGGAGGCACTAGGTCTACGGCCTTGTGCACTGAAGCTGTGAAAATATGGTCTCTGGGTTATGCCCTGCAAGCATCCCTAGTAGCAGTCCATCTACCAGGGAAGGACAATGTGCTAGCAGATGCCCTGAGCAGAATATCTCAAGGCCACCGTGAATGGGCCTTGGACCCCTTCATATTGAAAGTAGTCTTCTCCGGGTGGGGCACTCCAGAGCTAGATCTCTTTGCAGCCCCAGACAATCATCAGCTTCTTCTCTTCTGTTGCATAGGCAGAGTTCCCCTGGATGCTCTGGTTCTGGATTGGGGGGGGGGGGGTAAATTCCTTTATGCCTTTCCTCCCTTTCCCCTATTATTCAAGGTCCTGGTCAAGATCAGGTCACTACCGTGCAGGATGATCCTGATTACACCAGACTGGGTCAGACAGCCTAGGTATCCTCTGTTGTTGTCCCTAGCAGTCCATCTTCCCCTATTTCTTCCCAAGAGGCACAATCTGCTAACCTCCTCTCAGGGAAGAATCTGGTACCCCAACCTTCAGTCTCTCAGCCTCAAGGCTTGGCTTTTGAAGAGTTAGAGTATGCAGGTCTGCACCTGTCTCAGGGGGTGCTGGATATTCTCAAAGCCTCTCGAAAACCTGTCACCAGAAAAACTTATAATTCCAAATGGAAGCAATTCAGTATTTGGTGTTCCAGTAAGGATGTTTTGCCGGTTACTGCTGATCTGGCTACAGTTCTGGATTATATGGCTCATCTTAATAGGCTAGGCCTCAGGCTAGCCACTTTAAAAGTTCATTTAGCAGCTGTATCTGCATTCCTGTCAGCAGGGAAGGCTCCCTTTCTGGCATCTCATCCTGTCTTCTGTAAATTCTTTAATGGTTTGGTTCATATCAACCCTCCCTTTAGGGACCCTACCGCTGCTTGGGCTCTTAATGTTTGCATTGCTCAGCTCATGCAACCTCCTTTTGAGCCTTTGGCTTCAGCTGAACTCAAGTATTTGACTTAGAAAACTGTGTTCCTGGAAGCTATCACATCTGTCAGGTGTATTAGTGAATTACAAGCTCTGTCAGTGGAGCCAGATTTGATCTCATTCTATAGAGATAAGGTGATCCTTTGAACCAATTGAAGGTTCTTACCCAAAGTAGTCTCAGATTTTCATCTGAACCAGTTCATGTCTCTTCCTGTGTTCTTCACTGATCATTCTTCTTCAGGAGAAAGATTACATAGTTTTGATGTTAAGAGAGCACTTAGCTATTACATTGAGCTTACTAAGGCACGTAGGTATGAATGTCCCCAATTGTTTCTCACTTACGGTGAAGTGGGGAAAGGTAAGCCTGCTACTAAGAGACCTGTTGCCAGGTGGATTGTCTCTTGTATTCAATTCTGCTATGAAAAGCTAGGCAAAATGCCTCCCCCCCCCTTAGGCCTGAGGGCTCATTCGACTAGGGGTACAGCTGCTTCCCTGGCTGCTGCCAGGGATATACCTTTACTAGAGATATGCAAAGCAGCCACCTGGAACACTGTCCGTACTTTCACCAAGCATTACTCTCTGGATATCCAGGCTAGGAGTGATGCTCAGTTTGGAGCAGCAGTACTGCAGAGCCTATTCCCAAAATAGGTTTGATACCCCCCTCCATGGCAGTACTGCTTGGTATTCTGCATATGTCAGAATACTGCAAAAGTTCATGTTGTTTGAAGAAAAAATTATTCACCTTAGTAATTGTGTTTCTTCTAATGGAGTCTTGCTGTATTCTGACCTCCCTCCCTGCCTCTCCTCTCAGAACCTGTTTTTGGGAAGTGGGCTGGCAGGTACAGTATTGCACTTCAGGGGTGTACTTGGCACTTCTCCTTTCTAGAAGGGGGGGGTAGGTTATCGTTATGTTGTTGTTTGTAGTTATATGTAGGTTCACTACCTGGTTATTATTTTGGGGTTCTCAACTTGAGTCTTTGGGGAACAAAATTTGTTGCCTGTTGGCTTATGTTCTTTTACAATTTCCTCCTTAGAAGTATAGTTAGTTAGTAATAGCTCATAAGAATCTGACGGTTACGCTTTGAAGTGCTGAAGACAGAGGTCTGAAACCGAGCTTGAGCTCAACGTTCTGTGCTTCCTGTATACAGTTAATTCTTTCCTCTCTGGAGCAGTTCAAGTGCTGGGGCAAACTGCATATGTCAGAATACAGCAAGACTCCACTGGAAGAGAAACAATTACTAAGGTGAGTAATTTTTTCTTCCAGTCCCTCTGCAATGTCACTTATAAAGATATTAAAAAGGATCGGACCCAGTACTGAACCCTGCGGTACCTTGTTAGTAACCCCCTTTCTTCGGAGTGGACTCAGTTTACTATTACCCTCTGTGTCCTGTTGTCCAGCCAATTATTTACCCCGTCTACCACCGTGGGACCCACTCCCAGGCTGGCTAATTTGTTTATTAATATTTTATGTGGGACTGTGTCAGATGCCTTGCTAAAGTCTAGGTAGGCCATGTCCACAACTCCTCCCCTGGTCTACTGCTTTGGTAACCCAGTCAAAGAAATCTGTTAGATTCGTCTGACATGACCTTCCCGCTGTGAATCCATGCTGCCTTTGGTCTTGTGCCCCACTAGCCTCCAGGTACTTAACAATCCTTTCTTTCAAAAGTGATTCCATCATTTTCCCTGCCACTGAGGTCAAACTAACAGGTCTGTACTTTCCTGCCTCTGCTTTGCTCCCACTTTTGTGAAAGGGAATCACATCCCCCCATCTCCAGTCCTTAGGTACCATACCATTCTCCCATGATTTGTTAAAAGGTTAGTCGGTGGTGTCACTAATTCTCCCCTTGGTTCTTTTAGAATTCTGGGTTGAATCCCATCAGGGCCCATTGCTTTGTCCACCTTCAGTCTTAGGAGTTCTTTCAGAACCCTTTCTTCTGTGAATGGTCTGGTATCGCCCCCCTATCCAGAGTGCTTCTATTGATTGGATTAGGTACCTCCCCCTCCTCTTCTTTTGTGAATACTGAGCAGAAGTATTCGTTCAGTATCCCTGCTTTTTCACTGTCACCCTCCCCTTTATTAAGCCTCACCATCCCTCCCTTGGTCTTTCTTCGCTTCCTAATGTACCTATGAAAGGTTTTATCCCCCTTCTTAACCAAGCTGGGTGTCGTTTCCTCGGTTTGGGCCTTTGCTGTTCTGACTGCCTTCCCCGCTTCCTTCTGCTTAAATTGGTACAGTTCTCTGTCCTGTTCCTTCTGTGTTTCCTTATACTTCCTGAATGCTATCTTTTTCTCCCTAACCTTCCCACTACCTCTTTTGAGAACCATAGTGTTTTTTTCCTTTGTTTTGATTTGTTTATTTGCTTCACACAAAGGCTTGTTGCCTCTGTGATGGAAGTTTTAATGTTTCCCCATTGTTCCTCCACCCCTAATTCTTGCCCATTTGCTAGTGCTTTTCTGAGACACACTCCCATTTTGACAAAGTCAGCCCTCCTAAAGTCCAGTACCCTCACTTTTGTATGGCTTGACTCTACAGGTGTGTTTATTGTGAACCACACTGTTTGGTGGTCACTTGTTCCCAGATAGCTACCCACTTCTAAATTTGAGATCCTTTCTCTATCCCTGTTTGAGAGTACCAGGTCTAAGATTTCTCCCTCCTGAGGGGGTTTCAGCACTAGCTGTCTGAGGCATGCCCCCTATAGGGCATTGAGAATGACCCTGCTCTTGGATGTGGCTGCAGCAAAGGTGCTCCAGTTAACATCTGGCATATTCAGGTACCCCATCAATAATATCTCCCTTTTTTCTGCCATTTTAAGAATGCCTTCTATCATTTCCTTCTCCATTTCCTCCCCCCTGAGACAGGGGTCTGTATAAAGCACCGTGCGGATTGTGGTGCCATTTCCTGTTTCCATGGTGACCCACAGTGCCTCCTCTCCTCACTGTTAACCCTTTAGTTCTGCTGCTTTGATCCCTTCCCTTGCATAGAGAGCTACTCCTCCTTCTCTTCTATCCTCCCTGTCCCTCCTGTAGACAATGTAACCTGGTATGTTGACATCCCAGTCATGGTTCTCTGTGTACCATGTTTTTGTGACTGCCACAATATCCAGGCATCCCTCTTCCATCAAGGCTACTAGTTTGGGGAGCATGTTACCCAGACTACGGATGTTGGTACTCATTGCCCTCCATTTTTTGATGGCCTTACCCCTTTTAGCCCCATCTCTGTCCTTACTGCCTTTGCCTATTTCTCCAGTTACCCCAGCCCTTCTCCCTATCGACTTTTCTATCTTAGTGTTTACCTCACTAACTAACCTGTTTTTTTTTGGGGCTGCGATTTCCCTGCTTCTTTTCAGTGCCACCCCTTGGCTAGTTTAAATGCTTGCCATTGAAGCATTTAAACGTATCACTTAGGGTCCTGGTTCCCCTCCAGAGCAGATGCAGACCATCGTGCCAGTCTAGGCCTGTATCCCTCCATGTGGACCCCCAGTCCCCAAAGAAGCCAAAACCCTGAGCTCTGCACCAGTTTTTCAGCCAATGATTGAATTCCATGGTGAGGAGCACCCTAGCCTCACCCATGCCATAGACAAACAGCACCGCTGAGAAAGTTACCGTGCATGATACTTGTCTAAGGCCCCTCCCCAACACCACAAACTCCTCCTGCACTGCTTTGATCTCATTCCCAGCCAGGTGATTTCCCTAGGTGGACAATGATGTCCAGCTCCCTCCCCAGGGCAACTGTTCCCGCGATCCTGAGGATTCGCTCACTGTCCCTCTGAGCCATGGTGCCGGTCAGGCACCCTACCTCCCTCTCCCTTCCCCCCCCCAGTTCTACCCCTCTAACAATTGAGTGGCAGCCATTAGACTATGCCTTGTTTCAGTTTGCATTTTTCAGGGGAGCTGTGTGAGTAGTTCCTCTCAGTAGTCCTGTTCTAGAAACTGTGGTGTTCCTGTGGCAGTGGATGATGGAAATGTACTTAAGTATCAAGTGTTGATGGGGTGGAGCAGCCCTGCCAGATTGAAAGTTGGTATTGTGAGGCTTAATATAACAAGTAAAAAAAAAAATCTGGTTTAACTCAAATCTGATCTAGCAGTATAGTTGTTATACCCATTGTGGACCATGAGATTTAGCACCATCTCAGGTAAGTGATGGTAGAAGATTGAAGGAGGCAAGGAATGGTTAAGGGGAAAAGGGAAGAGGAGATTTAGGAGGAGCTTCAGGGAAAAACACAGGAAGGAATGGGAGGGGGAAGCTGGGGGAAGGAGGATGTTGAGAGCCATGTGCACAAATGCAAGAAATCTTGGAAACAAAATTCTGGACCTGGAAGCCATCACGGCAGAGGATTACCTGGATTTAGTGGCCATAAAAGAATAGTGGTTCGCTGAGCACCACTATTGGAACATGGCCAGATTCTCTTATGTTTAGGAAAGACAGGGTGGGGTGGAGAGGTTGTTCCTCCTAGAATCAGTCTTCACCATTGATTCCCACTTATGAGTCTGGGCCACGGGCACTAGGACCCAACAGGAACAAAGGTTTTGCTAGGGGGCCGGTCATGGCTACTGGGCATGGTGCACCCCCATGTTGTGCTGCGCGCCAGCCAATAACTGTTGCCATCTCCCTCACTAACCTCAGTTCTGTTCTTCTGGCTATCAAGTGTATACCGTGGGAATGCAGCACTTCAGTTCACCTCTGCACTGCTTGTTCTGTATGCATCACTGTAATTTTTTCTTATTTGTGGTGTATCCTTTGTTTGTTATTACCACGATGCTAAATTCTGATGAAAAAGGGGCCAAGTTGTTGGAGAAAGCCTGACAGATGCCAATTTTGCGTTGATACCCATATGGAAAATAGATGGCTGTTCTGAACTGGCATCAGACCTATGCGGCCTGTCTTGAACGGAAGCACAGTATGGATGCTTTTCCATGGACCATTATACCCTTGAGAACTGATGTTGAGGTGGAATCATCTTATCCCAAGCTTCAAAGCAGGCTTCACATGCATGCGTCGAAGAACAGGTCATTAGACCTTTCTCCTGGGCCTCTTCCTGGGACCTCAGTATGGAAGTGTGGAGTTCTCCTCAACCTCACTGTCTAGAGGCGTCGGAGACTCTGGTGGATTGGTTTGGTGGACAGTCACCTCCTCCTCCTGGATGGTTGACTGTGAACCCTCCACAGTCTGCCTACCCTGAACAGTAGATATTCCTGGTGGTGAGGCTGCAGCTCTATGCTTAGTCTACACTGGTGGACACCTAGATGATGTTCTGTTGTGTTGCCTGTGCTGTTGTCACTGTTTGTAGTGATGATGCAGCAGGTGGCACCGGGGACAACACTGAGCCCAATTCTGACACTGTTAGTAGTGTCAGGAGAGGGTCTGGTACTGAAGTTGTTACTAGCACTGTTGCCAGTTCGGATGTTGTCACTGTCCATGATGACTCTAGCGAAATGAGGAAGATGAAGACTGCATACTGTGACAGAGGCAGCAGTGGCCATGGTATTGGTCCTAGGTCTGGCTCTGAGTGGGGTGCTCACGATGATGTCATCCCTGAATGTGGTGTTGGCCGCAGCACCAAGGAGGTTGATGGCTGTGGGCATGATGTTGAAGTTGGCACTGAGCACAGTGTCTAGGGTG
Source organism: Neoceratodus forsteri (assembly GCA_016271365.2). Classification (NCBI taxonomy): domain Eukaryota; kingdom Metazoa; phylum Chordata; order Ceratodontiformes; family Ceratodontidae; genus Neoceratodus; species Neoceratodus forsteri. Next base: position 405,083,119 of record CM057454.1, on the reverse strand, counting down.
GTGCCGGCCATGATAATGGGGATGACCCTGTCTCAGAGGCTGTCGCTGATGCTGGTACTGGGGGCAGCCCTGACTCTGGGTTGGATGGTGGCTCAGAGGTGGAGTTTTCTCCAGAGCCACTGGATGCTGCCACCAGTGAGGACCGTGGTCACCCTGTGGTTCCTGTATGGCTCCACTTTCTTCATCTGGGGTTTTCTCCCATTGGCACTGATTGGGTTATTCCACACTTCCAAGGGGTCACGTCTTCTTCCCTAGGATCAGATGGAAACCTTTGGGGAACCCTCCTGTTTCTGTTCTACAGGAGCCCCCGCCTGGTCCTGATCAGTCTCAGGTCACACCAGACCTGTATGTAGCCCTGCCCTCGGGTGTTCTCCCCCATGCAGAGGGCTGAGGTTATCTGTTACCCTCTGGATGAGCCCACTCAGATTGAGAAGGGAAGCTTGGTACGTGGACCCATAAGTGAGAATCAGTGGTGAAGACCGATTCTTGGAAGGTATGAAAGTTATGTACTTACTGTAACTGTTGATGTTCCAGAATATCATCACCCACCCACCATCCTTCGCTTTAGCAGAGCCAGGGCCTCTGGGTAGCTCACCTTGAAAATGCTGACTGGCAACATCTAGTGCCATAACATCTCTGTTGTACTCTCTATGGAGTATTTTTTTTTTTTAAGTGGGCTTAGGGACTCACTGTTGGGTTTCCACTCCGATCAAAAAAAAAAGAAAAAACTAAACACTGGGATGAGGTTTCCTTTTAGGTCCCTCATGCCAACCAAAAAAAAGATGGAAGGCAACTCCCTTCCTCCTCTTTCTTTCTTGCCCTCTTCTCCCTGCCTGGGGTAAAAAGCTATCAAAACTTCCATCCCTCCTTACCTTCCTTACTTTAGATGGCACCCAGCTTGATAAAGTCTCTACCTTTAAATACCTGGGTGTTTGCATAATCCAGTACAAGCTCGGTCCAAATCTCTGCGCCTTATACTGCAATGAGGACTGCCTCCCACTCCCTATATGCCAAGAACTTGTCAGCAAACTGATACTCCCTATCATTGACTATGCTGTTGTGGTCTCCATTTCTGCCCCTTCCACATCCCTACCAGATTAGACACTCTCTACAACTCATTTTGTTGATTCACCTCCAACTTGCCCCCCTTCACCCACCACTGCACCCTATATAGCGCACACTCCCTACCTCCTCCAGCTCGTCACCGCTCTATCCATGTCTGTGTCCTCATTACCAACTATTGGTTTGATTCCTTGCCCTCCTACCTATTCTCACTCATATCATCCACAGCTGTGTCTGACTACACTCTACATTCCAGGGACCCCTCACACCTTCTCCGTTCCCCAGCCATAGTCTTATGCAGGACAAGACACCTTCTCATATCGGCATCCCACTCTCTGGAACCAACTTCCCTCCTCCCTTCCATTTTCCCTCCCTCTGTCCTCTCTTAAATACCTCCTGAGGCTCTCCCCGTAACCCGCATGCTCCTGCCACCGTCTCCTCTGACTCCAGGGCTACTACTACAGGGTGTATCTACTGATGTCTCCACTACTGAACTGGTTTCCTAGCCCTGTTATGCTAATGTTGTATTACTGCTACTATGCGTATTGATGTGTTGCCAAAATGTACCACACTTAATAACAAATAAGACCTGGACTTCAGGAGGGTGAACTTTAATAGAATGAGGGAGATTTTCTGGGAGAAAATGAAATGCGGTGACTGGATAGAGGATGTAGAGGAATTGTGGAAATGTACTAAGGAGGTATTATTAAGAGCAACTGAACTGTGCATAAACAGAGTGGGAAACAACAAGAAAAGGCAGCCTCTTTGGCTTAATAGGGAGGTTGTAAGGGCAATAAGAGATAGAAGGATAGCTTTCAGAAGATACAAGAAAACTCAGAGTGTAATAGAGTAAATTATAATGAGAAACTGAGACAGGCTGGGAAATTGATGAGGAGGACAAAAGCAGAAACAGAAGAGGGAGAATTGCTAAACATGTCAAACGAGGAGATAAAACTTTTTTTAGATATGTTGGAGAAAAGAGGAGGTCAAGACAGGGAATTGTGACATTGAGGGGCGAGTGGGGAACTAAGGTTGAGGGGGTCTTTGAGAAAGCTGAGGTTTTAAATAGTTATTTTTGCTCTCTATTCATAGTGGAAGGGGATGGAAAGGGACCTGAGTTGAAGAAGGAGGAGATGAATGTGGGGTGGATCAAAGTGAGGAAAGAGTAAAGGAAGAACTTGGAAAATTAAAGATAGACAAAGCAATGGAGCCAGATGGTTTGCATCCAAGGGTTCTAAAGGAATGGAGGGATGAGTTGGCAACACATTTAGCAAAGTTATTTAACTTGTCCCTAGATACAGGGTGTGTTCCGAGTGACTGGAGGATGGCAGATGTAGTACCACTGCACAACGGAGGCTGCAAAGAGGAGGCAGGGAATTACAGACCTGTCAGCCTCACATCAGTGGTGGGCAAGGTGATGGAGCTGCTAATAAAGGAAAGAGTAGTAAAATACTTAACGGACAACAAACTATTAGATGAAAAGCAACATGGATTCACTAGTGGGAGATCTTGCCAAACATATCTGATATAATTTTTTGATGGGGTAATGAAGGAGGGGCAGTTGATGTTGCCTAACTGGACTTTAGTAAGGCCTTGGCTCTGTCCTTCACTGCAGGCTGGTAATTAAGACAGAGAGCCTGGGGGTGGGACAGAACATAACTAGATGGGTGGAAGACTGGCTGAAGGATAGAAGTCAGAGGGTGGTGGTTAATGGTGTACATTCTGTGGTAAGGAAGGTTACGAGCGAGGTTCCTCAAGGGTCTGTACTAGGATCAATCCTTACATATATATTAGTGATATATCAGAGGGAATTTAAGAGAAAATGTGTCTGTTTGCAGAAGATACAAAGTTATAGAGTAGGGTCAACACTGAAGGAGGAGTTGAGGCCATGAGGAGGGATTTGAGCATATAAGAGAAATGGTCAGAAATCTGGCAACTGAAGTTCAATACAAAGAAGAGTGTGGTGATGCATATAGGGCATAAAAATCGACTAACCAAGTACTCACTGAGGAGAGAGCAGATAAAGCAAACAGAACAGGAAAGGATCTGGGGATTATAATATTAAACAATCTTGGGGTAAGTGATCAGTGTAGTAAGGTGATTGGCAAAGCTAATAGAATGATGGCGTGCATAGGAAGGGGCATAACTAGTAGGAAGAGGTAGGCGTTGATGCCATTATATAAGACCATGGTTAGACCGCACCTGGAGTACGAGACGATTATGGAGAACACCGGACCATGCCGGATCTACGCTATAAGTGTAGAGTTTAGGTTACACTACTCTCTCAAAACTACATTTCGGTTATTTTTCTATTAGTTTATTTGAGTTGGGGGGCTTCGCCCCCTCACCCACCTTAAAAAAATGAAAAAAGGGGTGTGTGGGGAGTAAAGCCCCCAACTCAAATTAATACAAAAATTAACAAGCACAAGCCTGCGCTGTATTCACAAACACTTTCCGCTATGCAAGTAGCTGTGGTCCAGTATTCTCCACTGTTGCCAAGTACGGGGTACAGTTCTGGAGGCCTCATTTAAGAAAGGACATAGATGTAATAGAAAAGGTTCAGAGAAGGGCAACAAAAATTGTGCAAGGTATGCAAGGGAAACCATATGAGACAAGATTGAGAGAATTAAATCTGTATCCACTGGAGTTTAGAAGTGAGAGTGGGGACATGATAAAGACATTCAAGTACATGAAGGGGATAAAGTGAGGGAAGGAAGTCTATTTAAAAGGAAAGTCCGAGTTGAAACAAGAGGTCATACTTTAAGATGGGAAGGAGGAGGATTTAAAGGTAATGTAAGGGGGTGTTATTTCACTGAGAGGGTGGTTGAACCCTGGAACAGATTACCTGAGTAGGTGGTGGGTGTCAAAATGGTGGAGGGATTCAAGAGAGCATGGGATAGACATATGGGGTTGGTTAGAGGACAGAGGATAGGCTCCTTGTGCACCAGTGACAAGTAGGGAAGGGGGGAGATGGGCAGACTGGATGTGCCAGGATGGGCCTTTTCTGCTGACGCATTACTATTATATTTGTATGTATTACTACATGGAATGTTTCTACTTGACTGTAATTACTTAAGTTTTGTGCTGTCAAATGATGTTATGTTTACCCTGTTCTCCAATTGCTCCTTTTGTACCTTGTCCCCGGGTCGCACCTGAAAATGAGCCTCAGGTCAGTGTGCCCTTCCTGGTTATGAAACTTTAAATACATAAATCCCTTTCATGGGATAAATCCCTGTTAGTTGCTAAATGCACTGTGAGCCGCTAGGTGATATCCAGTCTAACTGCACTTGTCAGTTGCACTGTCTTGTGGAAGAGTGCTGTGCAGTGGATTGGATTGGATGAAGTACACTAGCTCTTACACACGGTACATCCCTGTTTTAAGTTTAAAGCATATTATGTGTTTTAAGTACATTATGTTTTAAGGTGAAAGACCAGGGGAGGGATTGTAAAGTCAGAGTCATTTTTATTTATAAAAAGCGTTTTTCACAATATCAAAGCCCTTGTACATGACCATAAACATAGTAAAAATTGAAATAAAACAATAATCAATTAAAATCAGTAAAGTTCAGAGTTAAAACACACCTAAGAAGTCTAACCCAAATAGGTACGTTTTTAAGGCAGCCTTGAAGGTCTTGGTGGACGGGCAGTCTCTAATCTGACGAGGTAGAGAGTTCCACAGGATCAAGGCCATATATGCAAAAGATCTCGCCCCAGAGGTCTTCAAACAGAACCTGGGAACCTCTAGCAATCCCTCATCAGTAGAACGGAGCAGGCAGAGGGGGCAGTAGGGATGCAGGAGGTCTTGCAAATAACGTGGTCCCTGTCCATGTAGGGCCTTATAGGTGATGGTCAGCAAACTGATCTTTAAGGTGATCCTCCACCGCACTGGGAACCAGTGCAGTTGGCGGAGCACAGGCATGACATAGTTAGATCGAGATGAACCCGTCAACAGCCTGGCTGCAGCGTTCTGCACCAGCTGCAGGCGGCGGATTTCCACCCCAGAAGCCCTAGGTAGAGAGCGTTGCAGTAGTCAAGGCAGGAGGTCACAAAGGCATGGACTAGGGTAGGAAGGTCATCAGGCGGAACGAGATGTTTTATCCAGGCGATATTCCTTGGATGATAAAATGAGGCCTTGGCAACGGCTGACACATGTGAGTTAAATGTCAGCTCGTTGTCGAAAACAACGCCCAGATTCCACACTCATTGTAAGGCTAAGGAGGGAAGGGAGAAGTGTGTGGAAAGGGATAAGGAAAAAGCAGACATCCTGAACAATTACTTTTATTCAGTGTTCACAGAGGAAAGGGAAGGTGAGGGACCACTGATAAGTGCCTAGGGTATCAAAGGTAGGGAGATGGACACTAGTCCTTTTACAGAGGAGAGAGTCCTGAAGGAACTTGCAAATCTGAAGGTGAACAAGGCAATGAGGCCAGATGGGATACATCCAATAATATTAAAAGAGCTCAGAGGAGTGCCGGTTGCACCTCTGATATTCCTATTCAACCACTCGCTGGAGATGGAAGTGATCCCGGAGGACTGGAGGAGGGCAGATGTAGTCCCACTTCACAAAAGTGGTAGCAGGGAGGAGACTGGCAATTACATGTCAGTCAGCCTGACTTCATTGGTGGGGAAATTAATGGAATTGCTGCTGAAAGAAGGGATTGTGGAATATCTTGAAACCAGAGGCTTACAAGATCTGAGACAGCATGGATTCACTGGGGATGTCAAACAAATCTAATAGATTTGTTTGACCATGTGAACAGGGTAGTAGATCATGGTGGAGCGGTGGATGTGGCCTATCTACAGTATGTCAGTAAGGTCTTCGACTCTGTTCCACATAGGAGACTCGTAAACAAGTTGAGAGGCCTAGGAGTGGGTGTAAAAGTGATAAACTGGTAAGAAATTGGTTGGGGGATAGGCGACAGAGAGTGATGGTGAAAGGCGTGCACTCCAAGGAAGGGAGGGTGACCAGTGGGGTGCCACAAGGATCAGTACTGGGACCGGTCCTTTTTAATATATTTATTAGCAACATTGCAGAGGGACTAGAAGGGAAGGTTTGCCTTTTTGCAGATTAACACTAAGATCTGCAGTAGGGTAGACACTGTGTATGTGTGTGTGTGTGTGTGTGTGTGTGTGTGTGTGTGTGTGTGTGTGTGTAAAAAATGAATAGAGATCTAAGAAGCTTGAGGAGTGGGGCAACTTAGTTTTAATGTGAAGAAGTGCACAATTATGCACTTGGGGTGCAGAAACCCATGGGCGGAGTATAAAATGGGGGGAGTGGTACTGGTGACCATCAAACACGAGAGAAAGATGTGGGGGTAATTATATCTGACAATCTAAAGGTGGCCAAATAATGTGACAAGGCAATGGGGGAGAGCCAGTGGGATGATAGGGTGCATAGGGAGGGGTACAATCAGCAGAAGGAGGGCGGTAGTGATACCTCTGTACAAATCTCTGCTAAGACCTCACCTGGAGTACTGTTTCCAGTTCTGGAGACCACATCTCCAGATGGACATAGATAGTGTAGAGGTAGTCCAGAGGAATGCAATTAAAATGGTGCAGGACCTGCATCAAAAGCCCTATGAGGAGAGACTGAAGGACCTCAATATGTACACTCTCGAGGAAAGGAGGGAGAGTGGGGATATGATTGTGACTTTCAAATATCTCACGGGAATAAATAAGGCTCAAGAGGGTGATCTTTTTCAGAGAAAAAGATGCTCAAGAATAAGGAGTCTTGCTATGAAGCTTGAGGTGGGGTAGACTCAGGGGAGAGATGTAAGGAAGCACTTCACTGAAAGAGTGGTGGATGCTTGGAACAGCCTCCCTTTAGAAGGTGGTAGGGGAAAAAATTGTAACAGGATTCAAGAAGGCATGGGATAGGTGTAAGGGAACCTTAGTAGTAAAGAAAGGGGGGTTAAAGCCAGAGTTCATGTAGGATGTGCACTGTTACAATAGGTAGGGGAAAATGGGCAGACTAGTTGTGCCAAGCGGTCCTTATCTGCCGTCAAATTCTATGTAATCCCTGTTGTCTCAGGCTGTTAGCTGACTATTCTAAGGGATACCTGAGGAGATGAACACATTTTGACTGCTTTACATGTATTTGAGTCAGTTTTTTTGTTGTTTTTTTTTTCTATTATTGATGGGGAAAAAATGGGCATATTTGTCTCATCTGCTGCCACCTTTTAAGGAACTGCTGAACTGGTATGCATTTTAATCTGCATTTTGATATGAAATATAGCTTTGTGTAAGGACTAGAGCTTGAATGGTGCAGGTATTGTTCTTTGGGCACATATTGTGACTACCTGGTCAGTCAGTCCGCTATCAGATATCATGGGGTGGAGTTTTTCTAGGATTCTGTGTGATTCATTCTTATTTTGGTACATTGTGCCAGCTCAGTTGTATGATAGTCATGATTCTGGGCACCCCCTCTTGCTTTTCTTCCAGAGCCACATGTTTCATGGCTACTGCCTTCTTGATCATTATCCATCTTCTCTGTCTGGCTAGTGGTGTACCGCTCTGGTTCCTTACCTAACTGCCACTTTAAGCCACCTAGTGTGCCCATTTTCCCTTTATTCAAAGGTTGTAGTTGAGTTCTATTTGTTGTTTATTTATAGTTCCTATTTCCTTTCCCTGTCCTTTCGGGTTAGGAAAATTCTTAGCTCTCTCTTATTTTCTCCCTACTGTTTCTCTCCTGGTGAACAGAACTGAAGTTAGTGAGAGAGATGGCAACAGTTATTGGCTGGTGCGTGGCACCATGAGGGGGGTGCACAGGCACCATGGCCAGTAGCCGTGAAAAGCCTCCCCCCCCCAAAAACAAAAGCTTTGCTCCTGCAGGGTCCTAGTGCCACCGTCCCAGATCGATAAGTAGTAATCAATGGTGAAGATATTCTGGAAGATCAACAGTTAGGTTAAGTACTTAACTTTCAGTTTTATATATGAGGGATGGTATCAAGCCCATGGAGGCATGGTGGCACCATAAGGAAAAGGAGGGTCTGGAAGTGCAGTGCATCACCCTGAAGACAGGCTCAGAGGCCACAATCCATACTGGGGTAGTGTACAGATCTCTAGCACAGGGCTAGGAGTTAGATAAGGCACTTGTGGAAGCCATCAGCAGAATACTGAGTAAGGAGGAAATGCTGCTAGTTAGTGACTTCAGTTTGGCTGATGTGGAAGGGAGCCTTCCAGCTGCAGCTTTGGCAAGGAGTAGTGCCATCCTTGACTTCCTAGAAGGAACTTTTCTCAGGCAGCTAATCAAAGAAAGCACTAGGGATGGGGCAGTGCTGTACCTGGTACTTACAAACCAGGACAGTGTTGCAGACATCACAGTGGGCAGTTCTCTCTGTAGCAGAGACAAGAACAGAGTCTAACTGCATGAGGACAAGGGTCTTGAAGTTTAGGAGGGTGGATTTTAAAGGAATGGGGAACTGCCTCAGAAACTACCTTGAAAGGGGGGATTGCCAGGGAGGAGTAGAGGCATAGTGGGAAAAGTAAGTGAGCGCATAATTAAAGTAGCCAACCTCTCCGGGTAGTATTAATTGAGTAAAAGCAGAAGGAAAAAGATGCCGTTCTGGTTGTCTAAGGAGGTGAAGGATACAAAGGGTGACTTTCAGGTTATGCAAAGAAACGCAGAGGGATGAACATAGGGAGGTATAAATAGTAAAGCAGGGGGAACAGGTAAGGCAGTAACATAGAAACACAGAATTTGACGGCAGATAAAGACCACTTGGCCCACCCAATCTGCCCATTTTCCCTGCCTACTGTGATAACGTAGACCCTACTTTGTGTCTGGCTTAGCGCTCCCTTCCCTAATGATTAAGGTTCCCTTATACTTATCCCATGCGTTCTTGAATCCTGCCACAGCTTTCACCCCCACCACCTCCGCTGGAAGGCTGTTGGAGGTGTCCACTACTCTCTCTGTGAAGAAGTACTTCCTTATGTTTCCCCTGAGTCTACCCCCCTCCAGTTTCATAGCATGTCCCCTTGTTCTTGAGCATCTTTTTTTTTTCTGAAAAATGCTTCTCTCTTATACCTTATTTATACCCGTGAGGTATTTGAAAGTTTCTATCATATTGCCTCTTTCCTCCAGGGTGTACATACTGAGGTCCTTTAGTCTCTCCACATGTGTTCTCTGGTGCAGACTGTGCACCATTTTTTGTTGCCCTCCTCTGGACCGCCTCTACTCTCTTCGTCCTCCCAGAGATATGGTCTTCAGAAATGGACACAGTACTCTAGGTGAGATCTCACCAATGATTTATGCAATGGTATCATCACCTCCCTGTTTCTGCTAGTGATACCCCTCCCTATGCACCCTAGCATTGCACTGGCTCTCTTCAGATGCTTGTTACACTGCTTGACCACCTTTAGGTCATCAGATAAGATTATCCCCAGGTCTCTTTCCTGTTTGGTGGCCGTCAGTATCACTCTCCCCATCTTGTATTCTGCCACTGGGTTTCTATGACCTGAGTGCATGATTTTGCAGTTCTTTGCATTAAAACTTAGTTGCCACATTCTTGACCACTCCTCAAGCGTTCCTAGATCCCTATTCATCCCCCCACCCCGAGTATCTACCCTGTTGCACTTTTTAATGTCTTCTGCAAAAAAAAGCACACCTTCCCTTCTAGTCCCTCTGCAATGTCACTAATAAATACATTAAAGAGGACCAGTCCCAGACTGATACTTGTGGCACCCTGCTGGTCACCCTCCCTTCCTCAGAGTGAACTCCATTTACCACCACCCTCTGACGCCTGTCCCCCAACCATTTCCTTACCCAGTTTATCACTTTTGGCCCCACTCCCAGGCTGCACAGCTTGTTTACTAGTCTCCTATGTGGAATGGTTTCGAAAGCCTTACTGAAATCTAGGTAGGCCACGTCCACCACTCCACCTTGAAGTACTTCCCTGGTCACCCAGTCAAAGAAATCTATTAGATTTGTTTGACATGACCTCCCCCTGGTGAATCCGTGCTGCCTCAGATCCTGTAAGTTGCTGGTATCTAGATATTCCACAGTCCTTTTCTTCAGCAGTGATTCCATTAACTGGCTATTGGCTGAGGTCTGGCGACTCCCAGGCTGTCATGTTCCCCTAAAACTTGCTCCCTCGCAGGGGATCACGCCTTCGCGGCCCTTGCACCCAGAGCCTGGAACCTCTTCCCTGCTCATGATAGAGCTGCCCCCTCCCACAGCTGTTTCAGGTCCTCCCTCTGGGGCTACTTAAAACAAGCCTCTGTCTGCCTTTGCTCTTAGCAGTCCTACCCTCCATGGTGCGCCTGTGCCCATTTTTGACTGCGCGTGTGCATATGTCTATAGTGCACACTTCAAAAATGTCCTGCTGATATTTTGTTGGCTTCCCTCGATTGCCTCCTGCGATTGCCATGCCGTAACACAGTATTTGCTTTTTTATTTGTTCTCTGCCTATACCAGTCTGTAGATCTCTGCTGATACCTGTCTGTACCTTGTTGATTGTTGTTATCTTGTCTCTGTATTTGGTTATTGCTCGAGTTCTCTGCCTGTACCTTGATGATTGCTATTACCTTGTCTCTGAATTGTTATTGCCTGTACCTTTGTAATTCTCCCGGGTCGCACCTGAAAATAGGCACTTGACTGTCTAGTGTGCTTACCTGGTACACAAAAGCTAAATAAATAAATAAATAATATTGTCCCCACCACTGAGCTCAGGCTGACTGGCCTGTAATTTCCAACTTCCTCCCTCCTACAACTTTTGTGAAGTGGGACTACATCTGCTTTCCTCCAGTCTTCTGGGACTACTCCTGTCTCCTGTGAGTGGTTCAGCAGGACTGTAAGAGGTGCAGCCAGCACCTCTCTGAGCTCCTTCAGTAAGGAAGCAGTATAGCGTAGTGGTTAAAGGCACTGAGCTGCAAACCTGGATACCTGGGTTTGAATCCCACAACCCCCACTTGCATACTGTGTGATCCTGAGCAAGTCACTTAACTTCCTTGTGCTCCCAGGTCGCACCTGAAAACATGCTCCGGCTTAGTGTGCCTTTCTTTGTTAAACAGTTTCCCCATCCCCCTTTCCCTTTCCTTGGATGTATCCTGTCTGGCCCCATTGCTCTGTCCAGTTTCAGATTTGCGGGTTCCTTCAGGACTCTCTCCTCTGTAACTAGACTAGTGTCCACCTCCCTTCCTTCGATGCTCCTGCTACTTAAAGGGGATATGAAATGGTACTGAGGGATGTGTTTACATGAATACTGTCCAATTTGTTAATAAAATAAGTTTTTCACTCCATTATGACTCCTGTCATTATTCTGTTGTGTTTTATATCATAATTTCTTGATCCCTTTGCTGTCCTGATGCTCAGGATTCTTTTTTATGGCTTGAGAGCTGCTTGACAAAATCTGAATTCTAAATAACGTCCCTGTTTGAGGCAGTGGTACGGCATATGGTCATGCCCAAATTTTAAAGAAGGTATTCTCTGCAAATATATTATCCCATGTCACTTACTGGTTTTTACAGCTGTTGACTTTGTTACTTCACTTTTGCTGACAAATGTTTATTGTAGGGATACTGGTGTTACAATTTAGTTCTGCGATGTGTAACGTCTGAGCGCAGAACCTAATTAACTGTTTAAAATGCTGAAAAATGTAACTTAGTCACGAGACAGCATGAACTGCTATCTTCAGTGTCTGGAGGTGTATTGATGTTCTACAGCAACTGCGTGTCACTTAGCTCCAGATCATGCAGGGAGATGTCTGGTCTGTGCGTGTGCAATGGACAGTGGCTGAATGTTATCAGCCAGAAGTTTGCATTTTAGTACTGCAATACATAAATATTTGGGGCTTTGAAAATCACATTTTGCCAGTAGCACAGAATCATGCCACCGAGTGTCTGTCATCAGTCAGTGGTTATGTCACAACTGATGAGCACAAAAGTAAGAAAAACGATTTGCCAGTGATTAATGTATGTGCTGATTTTACCTAAGTTGTAATGATAAGTTTAGGCAGAGTCTCAGAACACTGTTTTCACTCGCCTCTCAATCCAGTTGTATTATTTTTTTTTTTTTTTTTAAGTGGCTAGTTTTCCATTAGCAGGTTATGCAGACCTGCCACTAGAGGGATTCTTGGTCTTCTACATAACTCCCTGTACTCATTCGTGGGCAGTATGGCCTGCATCATCATTCTACTTCTTTCCCAGTGCTGCTACAAGGGGTGGTTGTAGTTGAGGTTCCCCTAAGCTTCACTCAACAGGCTGACAACTTCCTTAAAACCGCCTGTGCGACAGCTTTGGAGCTGAAAACAGGAAGCCCTCAGTGTCTGCCATCCACCCTTCAGACTCAAGTCAGATAGACGCTGAGCACCCTATTATTACCTACGCTGCGCTGTCATACCGATAGATACCGATAGAATCCTCTGCAGAGAGCCAGCATGCCTGGGCACCCTTGATTGGTACTGCACTGCCATAGGGGGATTGTGATTGGTACGCCCACTTGCCTGCTTTGCTCTGATTGGGGCACCTTCTCTATAGCCTGTTACAGTGTTCCCTTCTTAATTCTGACTTCTCAGCTCTCGGTTTGACCTGAAATTTTCTGCCACCCCCACCACCCCCTCTCCCAGGCCTCCTTTAAATACACTCATGATCCACCTCCTATATCATATTACTGCTCATTGGCCTAGTTTCGACTGCTGCCAACCTATGATTGGTATCTGAATGTGGCCAATAAGACTGCCCTGTGTGAATATCTCTTGAGCCCCACCACTAACTAAGCTGCTTCTGATCTCCTTGTTCCCCTTTCTTCTGTATTTTCTCATCTAGGTTTTAAGTGAGTACCTAGGTGGGCAAATTACTGCCTAGAAAATATTGCACTAATACAAATCACGAGACCACTCAATCTGGGACCATGGCTCTTCTTATTGTGTTTTTATTGCTCTAAGGTGCAGAGTTTCAGCAATACAGTGCAATTCAAGTACCTCAATGCAATTCAGTTCTCCAATGTACCTTATTAATACCTAATGTTATAACGGTCTACCGTGCAGACACTTTGTCATTCTCCTCTCCTTTTAGCCTATTCCCCAGTTCTTCACCCCCTTCTACTGTCCTCACTTATGTCTACTCAAGCACTTACATTGATCACGATCAACTGTCATTACAGTGGTGCCGCCTCTTGCGCAACAATAGGTTAGCCGCGAAGAAATAAAAAGCAGTCTCCATTCTTATAAGCTCCTTAAAGAAAGTTATACTTGCTTCTCCTCTGCTCAGGAAATGTGGAGCTCAACCCTGGCCCCCAACTTACCTCGCCTATCGATTTTGCTGAGGCTACAGGTCTCAAAATGATGATGGTCAACATTTTAAGCCTGCCTAAAAACTTGTACAGCTGCAAGCCTGGCTGCACCGTTAACCCTGACCTTATCATAATTACTGAGTCGTGGTTAAAAGGCGAACACTGATCAACAAATATCACTGCAGGGCTACAATTTATTTAGAGCAGATAGAGAGTCTAGAGGCGGGGGTGTGGTTATCTATGCCAAATCTAAGTACTTGGTCACCAGTATTAGTTGCAAATCTCTAGCCAAGGAATTTGAGTTAGTTTCGCTGAGCCTTCATCTCCCCTCCTCGGAATGTATCACTATCCTAGGTGGCTGTAGACCCCCGTCTGGTGGTGATGAAGTCCTTAATCTTTTGAAATCCATGTTCGTAGATGCAAAAATCGAAACAATATTTCTAGGAGATCTAAATATGCACTGGCTGTCACCTAAATCACACGGCCTCAGATCCCTTTGTGATGAACTAGGTCTTGGGCAATTAGTCAGTGAACCTACTAGGAACAACACTCTAAATACTGCCAGCAGTTCCATTCTAGATGTGGTACTAACCACCCATCCACACAAATATCTCATTCGCAGTGTTTCACAACGACATGAGCAATCATGGAATTGTTGCTTGCATAAGATCTCAAATTAAGGCCGCCGCAACCCATCTTTATAACAAAAGATCCTTTCAAATTCAGTGCAGTAAACTTCCTATCTGACCTGAGCATAATCAGATGGCAAGATCTCTACCTAGCCAAAGATGTCAACAAGGCAGCTTACATCCTAATGACACACCTACTACAATAATAAACAAGCATGCCCCTCATCAAAGTAAGTGCACGGAACAATTCCAACCCCTGGTTCACCTCGGATCTCAAGGCAGCCCTTATAGCTCGAGATAAGCTCTGGGCTAAAGCTAGACATTCCAAAGAATCTTCGGATTGGCAGGCCTTTAGAACAGCCAGGAATAACTGTGAAAAAAACTTTGCTCTGCTAAAGCTAACTATTATATTTCTACTCTCGAACAAGCTAAAGGTAACCCTCATAAAATATGGAAGACTATCAAAGCTATAGAAGGACGGCCCATGGCCCCCTCTGTCCCAACAAAGATAGTTGCAAGTGGCAAGATTGTGGAAAACAAGTCCCTAATCCTGGAGGAACTTAACTCTCACTTTGCCACAGCTGGATTAGCTTTTGACTCGTCACCTTATGCTGGTGCTGCGGTGAGCCAGCATCCCCCTCCCCCTACATCTAGTCCTGCACCCAGCCCCTTCCAACTGCGTGAGATAACTTATAAAGAAGTAGAAGATTCTCTTCTTAACTTAGACACCAAAAAAAGCACAGGGGACGATGGCTTGGAACCCTTTTTCCTAAGGTCAGGCTACGCCCATCTCACTGCCCCAATTCTCCACATCTTCAATCTTTCCATTATATCTGCTACTGTGCTGTCCTGCTAGAAATCAGCACATATCCTCCCTCTATTTAAATCTGGTGACCCATACGATGTAAACAACTATAGGCCTATCTCCATATTGCCTATCCTTTCTAAAGTTCTCGAAAAACTGATCCATATTCAGTTAAAATCTCACTTGGAAACCTTCTCTCATTAACCCAGCTCAATCTGGCTTCCGGCTAATCATAGCACAATCACTGCACTAGCAAAAGCAACCAGTGATTGGATCTCTGCTATAGATGCTAAGAAGGTAACTGGTGCAGTCTTTTTGGACCTCAGCAAAGCTTTTGATACTGTTGATCACAAACTATTAGTCAATTGTCTTGCAGAGTTGGGTGCCACATAGCATACCACCCAGTGGTTCTCTAGCTACCTAACTGGAAGATTCCAAAAAGTAAAGGCGGAAGGCTTTTTTTCTGCTGCCTTGCCAGTTGCAAGAGGAGTCCCCCAAGGATCCATCTTAGGCCCTATCTTGTTTTCTTTGTACATTAATGACTTAGATGCTAACATATCTACGTCCAATCTGCACTTTTTTGCAGATGATACTGTGTTGTATACTTCTGGCTCATCATTATCTGAAGTCAAGGGAGTGCTTCAAGTGGACTTCACAACTTGAGCATAATCTAATAAAGGCAAAGCTTCTGCTCAATGCTAAGAAGACTAAAGCGATGATATTCTCCCACAGTGCTGTCACAGGCCCCCACAATACCCTTGCCCAAGACTTCATTGTCACCACGCTAAACGAGCCTCTGGAAGTTGTAACCAAATTGAAATATCTGGGTATCTGGTTCGACAATAAATTATCTTTCAGTGACCACGTCGAAGATGTCTCTAGAAGGTTAAAAGCAAGGTTAGGTTTCTTCTACAGAAATAGGCCCCTTTTCCCCCTTGAAACTCGAAACAAGCTTGTACAGACCACTTTTCTCCCCCTACTCGACTATGGCGATGTAATCTATTCCTCCACCACTCTTGCAAATCTAAGTAAACTGGACATCCTTTATCACCGTGTGTTACGGTTCATTACCAACTCCCCTTACCATTTGCACCACTGTGACTTATATGCAGCTGTTGGTTGGACATCCCTTACTACTAGACGCCTGCTCCATGCTGGGCTATGGACTCTTAAACTACTCCTGCAGAAATTGCCAACTATCTCTCTTCCCTTATTAGTATCTCACATAGTGCATGCTAAATTAAAAAATCTGACTTTATTATGCTTGACGTACAAGACGGCGGACTTCCTTTGGTAAGCGTGCTATTGCATATACCCTTCCCTCCATTTGGAACCAATTACAAACCGTACTGAAACTAACTAGCACAGTTTCAATAAACTTCTACAAATCGCTAAGTTCAGCCAAAATAAAAGACACCTGTAACTGTCATTAAGTCTCTTCCTTCCCCATGTGTGCCATATTTATCCACTGGTAAGGTATAATTGATTTGTCATATTAACTGCTTTCCTTCCCCTCTGCTCCTGGCTTTATCTATGCTTACGCCCACTGCTACTCTATCAAATCACTCCTCCCCCATATCAGTTGTAGTCTGTTGTTTGTTCTAGCTGCCAAATATATGTATTGCACACCAGTCATCATGTTTCATTTATCAGTATGCAACCTGTAAGTCGCTTCCTGTTTCATATCAATGTTTACCACCCGGTCACCCTATGTGGTACCCTTGTATGTATATCCAGCCTGTATCATGTAACGTGCATTTCATGTATATACTGTTATTACCTATCTGTGTTTGTACTTTAAGTGTTTATGTCACAGGACCTCCTTGTGAATGAGCTTGCTCAATGGAGTTTTCCTGCAATAAACTTGAACTTGAATTAACACCCCCCCAACCACCACCACCACCACCACCACCACCAGTAATAACCAAGAGGCATATGTGCGCACAGAAGCAGTGAGCAAGGGAAACGTAAGTAATATAGACACAGCCAAGAGATGTGTGGAGTCAGGCAGAGCATAGACAGTTTTTTTTTTTTTTAAAGAATCAATTAATCTTGGTGCAATTACATACAGTTAAGATGATAGCTATTCATAGAGAGATTGTCAGAAAGAGGTGAAGTGTGTTCATCACTTCACCCTCGCAGAGTTTCTATGCAGGCAGATCAGCTGGCTAGTCCGTAGCTTCAAATATACGTGCCCTCATCCTATGGCATTGACACCTACCACATAATCTGCTACGATGTCCTAAAAGCTTGCAAATAAAAAATTGTTTTTTTTTTTTGTTTAGAAATAAAATTGATACTCTTCTAATTTTATTTATTTTACAATATGTTTTGTTTCGGGTCTGGCTCTGCATTTTAGTCAGGCACAACAGATAGATTAGTGTCTTTTGCTTTTTTCAACTACATCCACAATTGCCCACGAGTTGGATTCATTTCCATACTATATGTCTGTTTTTTATCCCTATATGCTCCGTTTCTCCTGGTACATCTTCATTTGCTCCTGATTTTACATCAGTCCCCCCCACCAGCATATATGCACTCTTTTATTCTTTCTTTTCCGTTTCCCTCTGCACATCTGTATTTGCGCCTGATTTTACTTCAGTGATCTTTGAGTGTTTGCAGCCTCTCATCTGTATCTTCAGTTTCCCTCAGTATGCACACACAAACCTTTTTTTTTTTTCTTCCTTTTGGAAACAAGGTAAGGCACACTGTAAACAAATGACCATTTTCAGGGGCAACTCGGGGGCACTGGGGAGATTTAGTGACTTGCTCAGTCTCGGAGCATGCAGGTGGAGGTTGTAGAACTCAAATCCAGGTCTGCTGGCTGTACCAAGATCATTCACAACTCTTCACACTAACATCTATGCTGTACTGCCAGTAGTCTTTTTGAATGCAGTCAGCTTTGCTACAAGGACATTCTTATCTGCTGACAGAGCAGTGCGTCAAGATGGGAAGAGGGCAAACCATTAACTCACTAGCTCGGTGTGTCAAAAAAAAAAAAAAGAACAAAAGAGCAGCAGTGAGGTGTGCTTAGGGACAACATGACAGATGGGGACCCTAGGCACATGCCTAGTGTGCGTAGTCCTTAATCCAGCCCTGCTACACCAGCCTGAAGCGCTGGTCGGTCTTACTGACTACCACTTCGGTCACCCCCCCACGCATCTCAGTAGATCTACAGTGAGTGGATCCCTCATCGATATGTGACACAAAAAAAAAAAAAATCAATGGCAGGTCTTCCCAAATCAAGATGCATTTATTCGGCACCTAAATAGCTAAAATGCAAAATAGAAAAAAAAATTAGAGTTTTAAAAGGAGTTCTAGGGACATGGATATGTTGTTCAATCCACATTTACTGGCAGGTTCCTTGCCGCTTTAAATCTTGCCGGAAGGTCTTCAAGCTGGCTCCTCCCACCCACCCAGGTGGTAAAACTCTCGACTCCGCCCCATGACGCCAGATGTTCCTTACCGCTTGGAAGCTCAGGTTCCCTCCTTTGCGCTCTGCGTTTTAGGCCTGGATCCAAACTAATTTTAAAATTTACAAGACTTCAGTCTTTATCTTCCCTCGTGACTGCAATGGACAAATCGACTCCCGGATTTCGTCGGTGCCCCTGTGGGCAGATGATGTCCCAGACCGATCCACACGCCACGTGCGTTTACTGCCTGGGGCTTGAACACGATTCGCAGGCCTCCGACTTGTGAAAGCCCTTTTTGGCCACGGTCTTAGAGGATCACGCTGCCAGATTGCAACTTGAGTGCCCCAAGAAACGTTATCCTCTGGTCAAGTCGAAGGAGGCCTCTTGGGCGGTGTCCATGGCTGCGGGCTCGGCTGAACAGCTCAAGCAGATGATTGCCCTCGAGGAGGAAGCGGCTCAGGCCACAGCATCATCTTCGTCGGTTGCGGCATTTATCCCGCTCTGCTTGGGCTCCTCCTACACGGCTTCATTCAAGGAGCTTTGTCAATCCCTTTGTCAGTCCCTCTCCACCAAGGGAGAGGGGCCTTCGGGACATTCTTCTAGGTCCAAAAAGGAGGACTCTAAGGGTAAGTCCACCGTGCGGCGTTAGGTAGGAGGCGGAGGTCCCCTTCCCAGACAGTCAAGCGTCTACTTTGGTCGAGGTTGTGGCTAAGGCCGCTGGCTTCACGGTGTCCCCATCAGGTCAGCCAGCCTAGACACCCCTTGACCCAGTCGAGATTTTTCTCGACCTGTCGGACGGGCTGTCGACCGGAGAAGCCGACAACCCTTCTTCACCGGTTCCCCTGGTGGAAACCAAGGACTTGCCTGTGCCTCCTGTGCCGGAGTCCCCGGTTAAGATCCCTGAACCGAGGGAGGAGCAGGTTCCCCCTGCTCCCTCTCAGACCCACCTTCGGAAATACTGAAGGTCTCGGTCTCGGACCTCTTCCAGGTCCAGCCGATCCCGCCGACATCGGTGGTCTCGGTCTTGGCACTGTGGAAAGTGGCGGCGCTGCTCATCCTCGTCATTGTCCTCTTTGGATGATAGGCTCCGGCGCAAATTACATCGGCGCTACGAGGATCTAATGTGGCAGCAACTCCTTTTGACCGGGAATAAAGCCGACTCCGATAGCCTTCCCGGCCATTAAGTGGCAGTCACTGGAGCAGCCGGACAGGCCTCATTGTAGTTGAGGAGCCGAAGCCGGCATCAGTTGTTCGGCCAAAACCGGCTGCGCCACCCATAGTGGTGGAACCCCCACCTCCACAACCTAAAACTGGGGCCCCGACCAAGGATTCTCGGTCGGGTCAGGGCTTGCCCCATCTGTTATTGGTCACCCTCACTTCTGATCGACCTTGGCAGGTGGAGGGTGACTCAGGCGCTCGGCAGCTGTTTGAAGACTCCTCGGAGTCTGACGACGACTCCTTGTTCTCCAGGCCGCTTGACCTGGAGTCCACCGGGGGTCAGTTGGTGGACGAGAGCCCGTCCTCTTTTCTTGGAATGCTTCAACTCATCTCAGAGTCCACTGGGATGAAGCCCGAACCCGTTTCAAAACGGGCCAAGCATCCCCTCACGGAGATACTGGACCGAGGGGATTCTCCCAAGAAGGCCTTCCCGGTGGCCGAAGCCATTGTTGGCCCGGCCCAGGAGCTATGGCAGCGGCCAGCTTCTTGTCCAGCACCTTCGGCCAGGATGGCTCGAAAGTATGCCATTCCCACTGGTTCACTCTCCGGTTTCTCGGAGCACCCCTCCGTGGATGGACTAGTGACTGACAGCGTTTTCCGGCATTCTGGGAATGCTCAGGAAGTGGACAAGCTACCCGATAAGGAGTCCAAGAAACTGGACTACTCCGGGCAGAAAGTCTGTGCGGCTTCCTCTCTAGGCCTTCGCCAGACCAACTCGGCCGTTCTGATGGCACACTTTTCACATGCCCTTTTGGGCTCCCTGGATGAGGTGATTCCTCATCTCCCAGCTGACCTTCAGATGACGGTCAAGCAGGTGTGGGATCAGGGAAGGGTGGTGGCCAAACAGCAGCTCCAGACTTCCCTGGACATCGCTGATTGGTGTGCCCGGTCAGTAGTGGCCGCAGTGGCCATGCGCCGCAGAGATTGGCTATGGATCTCTACCTTTACGGCAGGTACCCAGCACAAACTGGCAGACGTTCCCTTCTTGGGTACCGACTTGTTCAGTCCCGGGGTGGAGAGTCATCTGCAAAGGATCGAGAAGTCCAATGCCACCTTGGACTCGGTCACGTCTGCCCAGAAGGACAAAGGTCACCAGCAGCAGCGTAAGCCCTTTCGGCCTTCAGCCCCTGCGGCACGTCTGGCCCAGCAACACCAGCATCAGGGCCAGCAGGCTCGCACTTGGCACCTCAAAGCCAAGCCTGCTGCTTCCTCCAGCAGGAAGCCGGGAGGAAAAGGTCCAGGAGGCTCCTCGGCCAGTCCTTCCTCCAAGCCTGCCCAGTGACGGGTTGTGGGGTGTCGCCTTCAACCTCGTCACTCCTCCCCGGGTTCCTCCCGTGAGAGGACGGCTCCGCCACTTCCTTTCTGCCTGGTCCGATATCACCATGGACCGCTGGGTGCTGGAAGTGGTAGGAAAGGGTCTGCCTCTGGAAATCGAGCAGGCTCCACCCTATCAAGCTGTACGCCGCGAGGGGGCTGCTACGAGTCCACAGCCTCTCTGTCGGCTCATCGAGCCCGACATTACTCTCCTCCAGAAGGAGGTGATAAGGGGTGGCGGATCTTCCATCAGAACCAGGGTTTGTGTCCAGGTACTTCCTGGTCCCAAAACGGACGGGGGCTGGCGCCCATTCCAGACCTACACGACTCTGAACAAGTTCCTAAGGTCTCAAACCTTCAGGATGGTCACTCTGGCTCAGATCATTCCATCCTTGGAGCGAGGCATGTGGTTCTGTTCTCTGGACCTTCAGGACACATTCTTTCACGTCCCAATCCGTCCATCCCACCAGTGATTCCTCCACTTCAGAATGGAGGGATCCCTTTACAAGTTCCGGGCCATGCCCTTCGGCCTCTCTCCAGCTCCCAGGGTCTTCACCAAATGCATGGCAGTTTTGATAGCATTCCTGCGGCGCGGAAGGGTCTGGGTGTACCCTTACCTGGACGACTGGCTGATTGCAGCCTCCTCCAAGCCGGAGGTGGAGCGGTCCAGGGATCTGGCCCTCCAGGTCTGCTCTCAGATTGGCCTCCTCATCAATGAGGCCAAATTGGAACTCGTGCTGATGCAGGTTATTCAGTTCATCGGGGCAGAGCTCGACTCTCTTCGAGCCAGAGCACAGCTCCCAGTGGACAGGGCCGAGATTCTTTCCTCCTTTGCCCAGTCATTTCTGGTTGGGCAATTACGCCCTGCCCGGGACTTTCTGGGCCTCATGGCGGCCTGCACCAGTGTGGTCCATTGGGCCCGCTGGCACATGCGTCCCCTTCAGTGGGGGCTGGCCTGCCAGTGGTCACAGCGCTCTGGTCCTCTGGACCAGCCAGTGATAGTAACCCAGGAGATGTGGAACGCTGTCCAGTGGTGGAGCGTTCCAGCTCATCTGCAGGACGGTATCCCATTTGTCCACCCAGAGCCGACGGTCACTCTTTAACGATCAACGCCTCTCTGATGGGTTGGGGTACCCATCTGGGGGAGCTCAGAGCACATGGCCTCTGGTCCCCTCAGGAGTCTCGATGTGACATTAATCTGCTGGAGCTTTAAGCGGTCCGACTAGCCCTCACCACCTTCGCTCCGTTTGTACGGGGTCAAGTGGTCCAGGTCCAGATGGACAACACCACGACCATGTACTACCTAAACCACAAGGGCGGGACACGCTCCTTGCCTCTGTGCAAGGAAGCTCTCCACACTTGGTCTCTTGTTAGCAGACTGGGGGCGGATCTCCTAGCCATCCATGTGGCAGGAGCCTACAACACTCTGGCCGATGCCCTAAGCCGGATAGGTGCTGCATCTCACGAGTCGTCTCTCCTGCCGGAGGTAGTACAAGATCTGTTCTCCCACTGGGGCACCCCTCAGGTGGACCTGTTTGCCTCCAGTGAGAATGTGAAGCTGAGGCTGTTTAATGCCCCCCCCCCGGCAGGGCTCACTGTGGGGGGATGCCTTCTCGAGGCCATGGACCCCGGGCCTCCTCTTCGCCTTTCCCCTTTCCCTAGATCCACAAGGTGCTTCTCAAGGCGAGGAGGGACAAGGCGCAGGTGATTCTGGTAGCCCCAGACTGGCCCCGCCAGTTCTGGTATCCAGATCTCCTCAGCCTCAGCTCCAGGTTCCCGAGGCGGCTTCCAGCCCGCCTGGACCTAATCTCAGTCAAAAGGGGGAAGGTACTTCACCCGGACCTTCAATCTCTGCACCTGACGGCCTGGTTCCTGAGCGGCTAGAGTTCCAGGCCTTGGGTCTTTCCGACAAGGTCCTCAACGTTGTTGAGGCTTCCCGTAAGGAGTCGACCAGAAAATGCTGTGCCTTCAAATGGAAGAGATTCTCCATTTGGTGTCAGGATAAGGGTCTGGACCTTTCCTCCTGTTCCTTGGCCAGCATTCTGGACTACCTGTGGTCCCTTTCTCAGCTAGGGCTTCAGTCGACGACCCTTAAGGTGCACCTGGCAGCCATCTCTGCTTACCGGGTGCGGGCCGGGAAGCGGTCGGTGGCACAGGAGAAGGTGGTCGGTGCTTTTTCAAAGGCCTTGATCACATATCCCCTCCAGTGCGAGAACCTCCACCTCCGTGGGATCTACTGCTGGTATTGGCTAAGCTCATGGGCAAGCCATTCGAACCGATGCACAGGTGTGATATCTCTCACCTGTCGTGGAAGACCGCCTTCTTGGTGGCTATCACGTCAGCCAGAAGGATGGGAGAGCTCCAGGCACTTTCCATCGAGTCTCCTTATCTGGTCTTCCACAGGGACAAGGTTGTCCTGCGCTCCCACCCGAAATTCCTTCCGAAGGTGGTGTTGGAGTTTCACCTTAACCAGGTGTTGACTCTGCCGGTGTTTTACCCCAGTCACACCTCGGAGGCCGAATATAGGCTCCATACTTTGGACCCTAGAAGAGTGCTCTTTTATTACAAAGAGTGAATGGCTAAAGTTCGGGGAGAGGTTCACCAGCTGTTTGTCACCTACACTGAAGCCGCACCTGGCAGACCTGCAGCCAAGTGGACGATAGGCAGGTGGGTCACCTCCTGCATAGATTTGTGCTACAGGTTGGCGGGCAAGGAGCCTCCCAAAGGGATAAGAGCTCATTCTACCCGCCATACTGCTGCATCGATGGCTGCTTCCAGGGGGGTCCCTATCCAGGAAATCTGCAGGGCTGCTACCTGGAAGTCAGCACACATCTTCATTACCCACTACCACATCGACCTTGAGTCATGCCGGGATGCTGGTTTTCGGACCTTGGTTCTCCAGTCCTTATTTCCCAAGTAGGGGGTGCGCGCCTTGCCTCCCTCCTCCCGGAGAACTGCTAGGACTCTGCCAGTAAGTGTGGATTGAACAACATATCCACATCCCTAGAAATACAGGTTACTCACCTGTAACAGGAGTTCTAGGAATGGTATATGTTGTTCATCCACCTAACCACCCGACCTCCCGGCCGACACGCAGCCTGGCTTCCAGCAGGCTAGATCTGGCGCCAAGGCGGATGGGAGAGCCGAGTTTTACCACCCGGGTGGGTGGGAAAAGCCAGCTTGAAGACCTTCCGGCAAGATTTAAAGTGGCAAGGAACCTGCCAGTAAGTGTGGATGAACAACATATACCATTCCTAGAACTCCTGTTACAGGTGAGTAACCTGTATTTTTAGGCAATGGGTTAAATACGCTTCTCTTGAATGTGCCTGCACAGCACTTCAAAGTAAAAAAAAATGTTTCTCTCAACTCACAACCACATTTTATTTCAAGTCAGAAAGTGAATCATGCAGTAATATAGTAAAATAAATCCGACAATACATAGCTGCCACTAATAATGGGATAAACAAACAACAATGGCAGATTTTCTTTAAAAACAAAATGAAGGTACAAGATCAAAACACATTAAACATACCAATAATGTGAACTCTCTACAAGAATACCAAAGATATTTTATAAAAAACTAAATGATGTTTGTACAATGTATCTCTTTTTTTAATCATATGACAGCTCAATGTAACAGGGATCAGACTTTGGGGCGAGGTCATTAGGTGGCACCAACTTCTCAAACGGCTACATCAATACAGCACACCTGGCATGTTCACTTATGAGCGAGAGAAACCACTATGTCATCTAAGCATGCCACAGCAGCTGCCATATTGTAAATCACTATACAGTTGATAAAGTACTAAATTTAAAATCTGAAGTATGAACACCCTATTCACAACAACACAAACTCTAGGCTAAATTTAAACACAGGATACAGTTATTTTTTGCAAATACGCTTCTCATTTCTTGTCCTCTTTAACTGTGGTCCCTCACCTTTCCCTTCCTCCGTGAACACTGAACAAAAGTATTTGTTGCTCCCCCTCTACACACTCCTCCCCTTCCCTCCTTAGCCTTACAATCCCTCCCCTGAGTTTTCTCCTTTTGCTTACGTATATGAAAAATGTCTTATCCCCTTTCTTTATTGCCTGTACTGTTTTCTCCTCTATTTGTGCCTTTGCGCTCCTGACTGCTTTCCTTCCCTCTGTCTCCTTATACTTCCTGAATGCTAACTTTTTTGCCCTCACCTTGGCAGCCACCTCTTTTGAGAAGTATAGCGGCCTCTTTTTCCTCTTGCTTTTGCTTACTTGCCTAACGCTGACACAGAACTTTGTTGCCTTCCCTATGGTCCCTTTTAGTGTTACCCATTATTCTTCCACTCCATCCATGTCCTCTGCCTACCAGGGCATCCATGAGGCATTCCCCCATCTTTGTAAAGTCGGCCCTCCTGAAGTCCAAGACCCTTGCCTTAGTGTGATTCGATTCTGGCTCAATAGTTATATTGAACCACATTGTATGGTGATCACTGGGCCCCAGGGTGTCGCCATCTCAACGTCTTCAGTACTGTCTTGGTTTATGAGTACCACGTCCAACACTGCTCCCTCATGAGTGGGCTCCCTTATTAGTTGCCTGAGTAGTGCCCGCTGCAGGGAGCCCAGGATGTCCCTGCTCCTAGCTGAAGCTGCAGCTGGGATGCTTCAATCCACATCTTGCAGATTCAAGTCCTCCACCAGCAGCATTTTCCCCATGTCACCATCTTTTGGATGGCTTCCAGCAGTACATTTATGCATCTCCCCGTGTTGGAGGTCTGTATATTATGCCAATGCGAATAGCAGTTCCGTTTCCTGTCTTTAGGGTAGCCCACAGTGCCTCTGCCCTTCCCTGTATTCCCCGTGTCTTTGTAGCTTATAAGCTATCCTTACATAAATTGGCACTCCTCCCCCTTTCTTAGTTTCCCTGTCCTTCCTGAAGAGAGTATAACCTGGAATGGCTATATCCCAGTCATGCTTCTTATTGCACCATGTCTCAATGATGGCGTCAATGTCCACGTCAGCCTCTGCCATAATGGCCACCTCTCTGCCAGAGCAGTATATGAGTTGCATAGTGGAACCATCTGGACCATGTGCCTCTGACCCACCACCCTCACCCTTCCCAAGCCCACCTTAGCCCAGCCGCCCCTCCTCTCTGGCAACCTTTGAGGCAGTGGTGGCAGACTTTGTGGTCCCTGGGTTGGGGAGGAGGCCTTCCGAATCCTAGCCAACTCAGCCTGGAGACGAGTTAACCTGCATTCTCAGCCCAGAGGGTGCACCCACATCCACAGCACTGCACTTCACCACTCACAGCATAGCTATTGTCTACCTTGCCAGTTTTTGTTTTGATTACTCTAGTCCCTTTTTCACACCTACTCTAGATGAGGTGTTTCATCTATTCCCACCTTTTTGATTACTTTGACCTTTTTTAATCTTACCCTAGATAGGGTGTTTCACCTATTCCCACCTTTTTGCTTACCTTAACCCTTTTTTACCCTTACCCAAGATAGTGTGTTATATACCTATTCCCACCTGTCCTGTCACCTTTCCAGCAGTAACTGTTACACAGTAGTGAATAGGTTCCTTGCCTTAGTTGACCAGCAGAGTCCTCCGCTTCCTTCTGCTGACACGTACCAACGCTTACGACACCATTCACCAGTTCCATTCGCTGTTCCACTCACTCGCTGGGACATGAATGTGCCAGACAGTAAGGGGAACGAAGGCACAGATGGAAGACAGGATTACCACAGGAGTTGCTAAAGGAAATGAGGCTTTCTTCAGTTGCATAAGTGAGAAGGGGAAAGCAAGGGCAGGGATAGCGACTATTAAAAAGCTGGAGGTGGAAGACTGCGCAGAAGAGGACCAAGAAAAAGCAGACATCCTAAATTGGTACTTCTGCTCAGTCTTCACAGTGGGGGGAGGGGGTAACGACCACCATAGAGTGGCAGAAACATGAGTGGGGGGGGGTGCTGTAGGTGGACATAAGTCAATTTTCAGAGGAAAGATTCCAGAAGGGACTTAGAGTTCTGAAGGTTGACAAATCTATGAGTTCGGACAGGATACACCTAGAAGTTCTGAATAAACTTCATGAAGTGCTAGCTGTCCCACTGACAGCCTTACTCAGCCGTTCACTGGTAACAGGTGTGGCTTTGGAGGACTGGAGAAGAGCTGACATGGTTTCTCTACACAGGAGTGGCAGCAGGGAGGAGGCTGGCAACTATAGGCTGGTCATTCTTACTTCATTGGTGGGGAAATTAATGGAAACCCTGCTAATGGAAAGACTGGTAGAGTACTTTGAATCCAGTGGGCTGCCACACCATAGGCAGCGTGGATTCATCAGGTGGGTGGGGGGTTCATGCCAAATAAATCTGCTAGATTTCTTTGACTGGGTGACTGGGGAGGCAGTGGGCATGGCCGATCTGAACTTTACCAGGGCATTCGACACTGTGCCATACAGGAGGCTAATAAAGAAACTGAGCAGCCTAGGGCTGGGATCACAGGGGTGAATTGGGTTAGAAATTGGTTAAAGCATAGGACTCAGAAGAGGTGGTAAACGGCACTCACTCTGAAGATGGGCTAGTGATCAGCGGGGTGCCACAGGGCTCAATGATGTTCATCTTCAATGTCTTCACAAGTGACATTGCAGAAGAACTGGAAGCGAAGAGATGCCTTTTTTTTTTTTTTTAATTTATTTATACATTCTGCTCCTTGCTAGACAGCCCCCATCGGTCCTACCCCCATTCGTCCAGCCCCATCACCTATCTTCTCTGGGACTTACCTCTCCCTCTTTTCTGGTTTACCCCCCCCCCCAAAGGACAGTGTCATCAGGAAGCCCCCTCTGCCTCCCATCAGAGATTGGATAGGCACTCAAGGGAGAATGCCATGGTTGAGGGTTGGGGCCTGCAGCGAAGGGTGGACATCCTCCTACTGTGGCTGTTGCTCCCTTTTCTGTTTTTCTCTCCATATGGATGCTGAGAAGGGCTTACATGCATGCATGCTCATTTCTTTGCATGCAGAGCCCATCGTTATCCGCCCCTACTTCATGGCTGTGCTTGCACTGCCACCTGTGGCCATCCACGTGGCAGTAGCACAGTGCAGACCGGTTGTCCCCCGGTGGAGAGCTTCCTCTGGGACACTCAGCTAACCATCAATGACCTGGGCTTGTTCCCAAGCCAGGGTCGCCAGTGTCATGAGTGGGTAGCACTACTGCTGCGCTAGTGGGCCGGCTTGAAGGTATGCCTTTTGCAGATGGTACTAAAATCTGCTGTGTGGTGGGCACTCACTAGGGGGTGGAGAGAATGTACAGAGATCTTGGAAAACTCAGAGTGTGAGCAAGTGTGTGGCAGTTGGGGTTCAATGCTAAAAAGTGCAAAATCTTTCACCTAGGGCATAGGAACACAGGAGCTGAGTATGGGATTGGGAGGTAGGTAGTGACAGTCACCAAACAAGAAAAGGACCTCAGGGTTATCATATCTGATGATGTCAAAGTGGCTGGGCAGTGTGAAAAAGCAGTGGGTAGGGCTAGTAGGATCCTGGGGTGTATTGGGACAGGTATCTCCCAACAGGAAGAGTGAAGTGATGTTGCCACTGTTTTGGTCGCTAGTGAGACCTCACCTGGAGTATTGTGTCCAGTTTTGGAGGCTGCACCTCTGAAAACACATAGAATGAGTAGAGGCAGCCCAGAGGAGAGCAACTACAATGGTGCAGGGGTTGCATGAGAAGCCCTACAAGGAGAAACTAAGGGATTTTAGCACGCACACTCTGGAAGAGAGGAAGATGAGAGGTGACATGACAGAGACCTACAAGTATCTCATGGGGTAAACAAGATGCAGGAGGGGAGTCTCTTTCAAATTAGAAAAAGCACCAGAACCAGGGGACATGTGATGAAGCTTTGGGGAGGGTGGGGGTTAGGAGGGATGTGAGGAAATATTTATTTACCGAAAGGGTGGTAGACACCTGGACCAGACTTCCAGCAGAAGTGGAGGTGAAAACAGTGGGGGTTTCAAGCATGTGTGGGATACACATAGGGGTGTATTAGACAGGGAGGAGGGAGGGTTGCAGGAGATGAGTTAGTATCTGGGGTAACTGATTATACAGGGGACATTTGGGCAGATTGGGTGGGCCAAGTGGGCCTTTTCTGCCGACAAATTCTATGTTTCTGAGAAGTTCCTACACATGGAGTACTGGATGGGAGAAGTTAAGCTGCTCACCTCAGCAGAGGAGTGGGATCTTGGAGTCTTCATCAGTGACTCAAGCAAACCAGCCAGTGCAGTAAGGCCTATGGCATGGCATCAGAGATGTTGAGGTGTATAGTGAGGTGAGGGGTTTTGACAGCAGGAGGGAGGAGGCTATACTGTGCATACAGATTGCTGGTGATACCCCACCTGGAATACTGTGCCAGTTTTGGAATCCTCATCTAAGAAAGGACATTGATTGGCTGGAGTCAGTGCAGTGGAGGGTCACAGCAGTGATTCAGGGCCAGAAAGTCAGTTCCCATGAGGAGATGCTGAAAGTCCTGAGTATATACTTGCTGGAGGTCAGAAAAGAGGAGAACATGATAGAGATGTATGAGTTCCTAAGGGTATAAATAAGGTAAATTGCGAGGACCTGTTTGTTAGAAATAGAGATGCAGTCACGAGGGGTATGATTAGTGGATAGTAAATTTAGGAAGGATGTGAGAAGTTCTTCACTGAAAGGGTGGTGGAGCAGTGGAACAGATTGCCTGTAGAGGTCATCTGGGTGAGGACCCTAAATGGGTTAAAACATGAGTGGAACAAGGTGAAGGGACTCATAGTCACACTTGGTGAACCAGGGAGTAGGAGGAAGAAGAAGGGGATGGGAAGCAGCACTAGGTCAGGGGTAAGGTAGTAATAAGTATGGGAAGACTTGATGGGCTGTCAGTCTCCTTCTGCCATCATTTTCTATGTAGCCGCAGTTGGTATAATAAATTACTTGATCGTTACCTCTTCAAGATGGTAGGCGCACAGACTACATGAACCACTTAATGTTTTTCTGTTTTTTACGTGATGATTCCAGGTTTTTGTCGAGTTGCTCCCTGATCTAACTGTTCCAAACATTGGCTAGGTTTACTTGCAGCAGATATTGTTTTCCATGACAACGGCTGTTCTGGCAAATATTATTTTTCGTTTGAACATTTTATTTATTTATTTATTCTAGGATTACAAGTACCTTTGAGCCAAGGCTCTTTTACAAAGGTTCCACATCAGAAATAACAAACAACAAGGAAGCAACAGTGAAATAACAGTAAACAATTCATGTACAACAGTGCTATTGAAAGGGGTAAATTATAGGAAGAGTAAGGTGTAGAGGAGGAGGAGAAGTGTAGGTAGTTAACAGAGGCAGCTATAGTAGAAAGGTGAACACAGCTGGGACACATGTACCCACAAGGAATGGTTAGGGTCAGGCGCTCAGGGGTGGCCGAGAAACAGGGATGAGAGGAGAGGGGGAGAATGAAGATGCAGCCGGAGGCATTTGTCAGAAAATAAATGGGAAGGAGTGATAGAAGAGAAAAAGGAGGCAGGGTGATTAAATATCAAATGCTTTCTATTATGAGTATTCATCTGTAGCCACACAGCATTATTATTGGCTCAAGGAGCCAGCACCCAGAACCACCCAGCTGGATTCAGTTCCCATACGCATAGATGCCTCTTTCTTCTCTCACGTGCTGTTCACTCCAACCACTAGATTTTTTTTTCTTTCCACTTAAGAAATCTGCCGCTCATTGGTCTCACTTTTTGTTGCTTGTGATCAGTTTGCCACTTTGTCTCAGTTCTGACTCCACTACAGTTGCTGTTGTTGCAGTGACTCCACCTAATTTGGATTACTGATATATATTGTTCATATGTAGGGAGGGTAACCAATCTTATTCTTTAGGTATAGGTAAAAGGAATCTTAAGGACACCATTCTGAACATAGTTTGTTGCATGAAAATGTTTAGGAGTCTGAGGTCTAGGACTAGGTGCATGACATCTCTCTTTGGATTCTAGGAGGTGTCTTGTTTAGAAGCCTTTGCCCTTTTCTGACACCAGGACTTTCCCCACTACTGTGTCTTGTATTAGCCCCTCTTAAGTAAGGTGCTCACTTAGCCTTAGGATCCTGAAGCCAAGACAGTTTGTTCGCTGGATAACCCAAAGGGTGTCCTGTGAGTTGCAAAGAGTAAATACCTGGATAACTTCCCAGATCCAGTTGTCCATGGTAATAGTCTCCTGTTGCTGGTAGAACAGGGCTAGGCACCGTCCCACCAGAACTGAGTGACCCACCTCAGGCAGCTGAGGTGGAGTCAAGTTTGGCAACCAGTTAGAGGGTTGAGCTGAGGGCTTGCTGGAAGCACCTTTGGTTGGGTGTGTTAGGAAAGATACACTGTTACAGATGAAAGAATACATGGCCTTGCTCTTTGTGAGGATTTGTTTGGATATTTTTTATGTCTTTCATGGTAGACTTTTTGAAACTGACCTGTTTAACTGCCTCTTCAGTCTTTTGGCCAAATAGGTACTTCCCATCAGAAGACACATTCATGACTTTTTTGCCAAATATTGTCCTTTAAACTAGGAATTCTTACCCAAGAGGTCCTTCTGGTACAGATTCCTGCTTCTGTTGCTCAGGCTGTGGCATCAGAAACATTGAAGGTCAGCCTAATTTGGTTGTTGTTGGACTAGGGCATTGAGCCACAACTGCTGGTAGTTCCTGCTCTTCTGCCATGGTACTATCTGCTCCTCAGAAATTCTGTCAGGAAACCTCTATAATTTCCCCTGAGGCAGGATCTTATGTCTCTGTCTCAGGGGGAAGTGTTCCATCCAGATCTTGGTTGGCTGGGAAGTCAATGTACCAGGCTATACATTGTTCAGGAGGGACAGGGAGGTTAAAAAGGGTGGGGGAGTGGCCCTGTACATCAGAGATGGTATAAAGACTACAACAGTTTAGGGAAGACGGGGGAGGCCATGGTAATTTGGGTCACCCTGGAGCCAGAGAATGGAACAGCAATACGCACTAGGGTGATTTACAGACCTCCAGCACAGAGGGAGGAAGTAGACAGGGAACTAGTGGAGAACATACACGACATGGCAGCTAAGGGTGAAATCCTGCTACTAGGGGATTTCAATATGCTGGACATGGATTGGGCCACCAAGATGGCTGTTTCAGCCAGAAGCACAGCCATCCTAGAATCCCTGCAGGGGGTTGGATTCAAGCAGCTGGTGAATGAGCCAACCAGGGACAAGTCAATTCTGGACCTGGTATGGGCTAATGGGTACAGAGTCAAAGAAAGAGAGGTGGAAGGGCAGCTGGAGTCCAGCGACCACCACATGGTGTGGTTCAGCATGGAGACATGGACTCAATCAAGCCATACAAGGGCAAGAATACTAGTTTTTAGGAGGGCAGATTTCACTGAAATGGGTAGATGTATACAAGGAGTCCTGGGGAAGGGAGAGATAGTAGAGGGGGTGGAAAAATAATGGGAGAACCTGAAAGGAGCCATAGTGGTTATAACAAACCAATGCGTTAGGATAGTGGCCAAAGGGAAAAGAAAAAGGAAACCACTATGGTTCTCCAACGAGGTGAGGGACAAAGTCAGGACTAAATGGCTCAGTTTCAGGAAATATAAGGGAAGCCAAAGGGAGGAGGACAGGGAGATGTACTTACGAATGTCTAAGGGAAGCAGGGAAGGCTGTTAGGAGGGCGAAGGCGCAGACAGAAGAGAGCTTAGCACAGTCTGTAAACAAAGGGGATAAGGCATTTTATAGGTACATCAGTGAAAGAAGAAAACGGGGGATTGTGAGACTCAAAGGGAGAAGGGAGGTGTAAGGAGGGGGATCTGGACAAGGCAGAAATACTGAACAAATACTTCTGCTCAGTATTCACTAAGGAGGGGCCGATCAAGGACCACAGTTGGGTTGTAGAGTTAATGGGGGGGGGGGGGAAGAGGTGAACACCAGTCCATTCACAGTGAGAGAGTTCTGGAAAAACTCACAAAGCTGAAGCTGGATAAGGCCATGGGGCCAGATGGCATCCATCCGAGGATATTAAAAGAGCTGCGAAAAGAACTAGCAGTGCCTCTGGCGGCCCTGATCACAGAGTCACTCAACATGAGTGTCATTCCAGAGGACTGGAGGAGGGCACATGTAGTCCCACTGCACAAAAGTGGTGGGGAACTACAGGCCAGTCAGCCTCACCTCAGTGGTGGGAAAGATCATGGAGACACTGCTGAAAGAAAGGATAGTGGCACATTTGGAATCCAGTGGTGCTCTGGTTCCAAGGCAACACAGATTCATAGCAGGAAGGTCATGTCAAATGAATCTAATAGTTTTTTTTGATTGGGTGACTAGGGAACTTAATCAGGGAGGGGCAGTAGATGTCGCCTACCTGGATTTCAGCAAAGCCTTCGACACCGTCCCACACAGAAGGCTGATTAACAAGATGGGTAGTCTGGGCTTGGTAGACAAGGTGGTGAACTGGGTTAGGAACTGGTTAACAGACAGGAGACAGAGTGTGGTAGTAAACGGGGTACAATCTGAGAAAGGGGGGGGGTGACCAGTGGGGTACCACAGGGATCAGTACTAGGACCAGTCCTGTTCAATGTCTTTGCTAGTGACATTGCAGAGGGGCTGGAAGGAAAGGTCTGCCTGTTTGCAGATGACATCAAGATCTACAACAGGTTGGATACTCCTGAAGGGGTGCAGAAAATGAAGAGGGACCTGGAGAAGCTTGAAAGATGGTCAGAGATGTGGCAACTGAGGTTCAGTGTAATGAAGTGCAAAATAATGTGCCTGGGTTGAGGGAATCCTGGGAGAGCTACAGATTGTGTGTGTGTGTGTGGGGAGCTGACTATCTCCAAAGAGGAAAGGGACCTAGGGGTTATCATCTCTGAAGACCTTTAGGTATCAAAGCAGTGTACAAAGGTGGCAGGGAGTGCCAGTAGTATGCTGGGGTGCATAGGCAGGGGTATCACTAGCAGGAGGCGGGAGGTGGTGATGCCATTGTATAAAACATTTGGTAAGGCCTCACCTGGAGTACTGTGTGCAGTTCTGGAAACCACACCTGCACAAGGACATAGATAAGGTGGAGACTATCCAGATAAGGGCAACAAAGATGGTACAGGGCTTACACCACAAAACATATAAGGAGAGACTAAGGGACCTCAATATGAACTCATTGGAGGAGAGGAGACAGCTGGGGGACATGATTGAAACTTCCAAGTACCTCAAGGGCATAAACACGGTGCAGGTGGGGGAGCTTTTCCAATGTAGAAAAAGTACTAGAACAAGGGGGCACAATATGAAATTGGAAGGGGATAGATTAAGAGGTAATATGAGGAAGTTTTTCTACACAGAAAGGGTAGTCGACACATGAAATAGTCTGCCAGCAAGCGCAAGCGCCTCGTGCGTCATTATGCACCTGGGGCATGCTCTTATCAGCCCATAAACCACACCTCATTGTGTCTTATTCCTTATGTGTATTACCCTACCTTTATTCTTCCCTAAACCCCATGCCAATTCATGTGACTCACAGCTTCACAAACTAAATGTACAAGGGCCCTTGGTTATTATATTACAGAGGCCATTAGAGGTGAAAATGCTCTGTCATTTGTTGCATATGGTGAGGTGGCTAGATGTCACCCAGAAGCTAAAAAAGACTATTTCTCATTGATTGGTTTCATGTATATCTTACTGTTACAGTAAAGCTCCCAGGGGAATGTCCTCTGGGCTTGTGGTTTATTTTGCTAGGAGCACAGCTACATCCATTCAGTTTCCAAAAGACATTCAACTACTGAAAGTTTGTATGCAACTTGGGCTTCAACCTACACCTTCACGTCTCTAGAAGGAATGCGTGGTTTGGGGTATCTGTCCTTGAGAACCTATTTCTTTAAGTAATCCTACCACCATCCTCATTGTGGTACTGTTAGGAGTCGGCTTATAGCAGTAAGTTAAAAACATTGATGTAGTTTGTAGAAAAAAGTTACTTGCCTTGTTACTATAATTCTTCTAATCAGTGTTTTCATCTGATTACTACTCCACTTCCTTCTGCCACCCTTTTAGGATAGGTACAGTATAGGTCCTTCAGACTAGATTGTCCATGTATTTTTGTTCTTTTTCTAGTGTTTCTCACTGACTTGCTGAATTTTTGGTTTCATAAATTCAAAGAGTGTTAAAACATTTATTCTGTATGGTTACATTTCAGTTTGCATTTATATGCAAGTAAGGTTCACATTTGTTAGAGTTTAATTTTAGGCCTTCAGGTCTTTACGGCTGAATTCTCTAGAAGTTGAGGCAAGGGGTTGCGTGATCAGTGCTTGGATTGGTTCAAACTACTCTGAACGTTCAGTGGTAGAGATCACAATGCAGGCTGTGTGCTTAAAGTGGTAATTGGATGAAAACATCAGTTGGAACATTACTTAAATGGACATGTCAACCTGTTTTCCATCATATTATTTCTAGTTAAAAACCTACATTTTGTAATAGCTTACCTTCTCTCTAAAATTCCTTGATGTTGCTGTTTGTTTTGTCTGTCTCCTTGTTTAGTAGAACTGAAATGCATGCTAATGTATATTTATAAACAACCTTGTTGTGTTTACAATCCTGGATCTGTTCTTACTACATACTTCCTGAGCATTACAAACGCACCCAAACAGTGTAGTCCCTCATGAGGCAGTAGTAGGGTTACCACCTGTCCCTATTTTCGCAGGACAGTCCTGATTTGGGCAGCAGTGTCCTGCAAAAAAACATGAAAAATACTACATGTCCTGACATTATAGCAGAGAAAAATATTTTCTCACTTTCCTTTAAATTTATTTTATTTTTATTTGGATTTTGTTAACCAGGTAAGCTCACTGAGACCAAAGGTCCCTTTTTCAGGGGCGACCTGGGGTGAATACACCACCAACTTTACACAAGGTGCATTATACAGCTTAAAAATATGTATACAGTTTGTACAGACAGCTTCAGAGAAAAAAATATATATACAATTTGTACAGGAGGATTATACAACAGTAAAGAGAGAGTATGTAACAAGTAAACATCATTCAGAAAAATTGCATTGCTCAGGGAGAAAAAGTCCATGGGTCAATTCAAGAGGAGAAAACATAACACGGTTTGTGAAGAATATTCAATTAATATAGGATTTTTTGGTGCTTGGGGTGCCAAGGATTAATAGATAGCCAAATTAGGTCATAAGGGTAGTGAGCTTATCTAGCAGTTGCAGCAGCAGTGACTCAGTTCCAGGAGGTAGACTTTGAGACCGGCCTTGAAAGAGGAGAGGGAGGGTTTGTCTAGCAGGGAAGGGGGAAGCGAGTTCCAGAAATGAGGGGCGTTGAACTGGAAGGAACATTTTCCTTGATTGGTGTGGATGCGGGGCAAGTTCAAGCGTCGACTTGAGGTAGACCGGAGGTTTCGGAAGGGGACTTTAGGGGTAAGCAGGTCTCTATGGTGAGGTGTATGGTGTGTGGAGAGAAGTTTGTAGGAAAGGCAGGCAGGGGAAAAGGATAGTTTAAGCTTGAGAGCCAGCCAGTTTAGGTCCTTAAGAGCTTCGCAGTGATGCCGCTTGGTGGGGGGGAGTGTGTTGCAAAGTGAGCAATGCGGTGGTAGAGGGTGGAGAGATTGGTTAGCTCAGTCTCTCTGAGGGACTGTAATAGTGGAGAACCGTAGAGTAGGGTGGGGAGGAGGTTGCAGTTAGCAGTGGTTCTACGTGCTTCTCCCGAGAGGGAGTTCCCAAGGCGGTATAGCAGGCCCAGTCTCTGATGGATAGATTTAGGTAGGACATCTATGTGGGGGTTTGTAGGTTAGTTCTTGGTCAAGGGTAACCCCAAGATACTTAAACTGGTCAGTGACCTCGACACGCATTCCTCGAGCTGATAGTATGGGGAGAAGACCACTACGGTCTTTACCCAGTTGCTGGGTCCCGAAGAGGACAACTTTAGTCTTGTCCTCATTTAGCTTGAGGTGGTTAGCAGTGAACCATGTTTTGAGATTTGCCATGCAGGCTTGAAGTTCAGTTGCGATAATGGAGGATTGGGGGTCGCTGTGATAGATTACAGCATCATCGGCATAGAGTAGTAGGTTGCAGGGTGCACACACCCCAGCTATGTCATTTACAAACAGGGAGAACAGCAGAGGTCCTAGTATGGAGCCCTGGGGTACCCCAGCGACCACCGGTCTGGGGTTTGAGTGGGCGCCCTGCCAACGTACTATCTGAGTTCTGTTAGTCAGGTAGCTAGTGACTCAGGAGAGAGAGAGCTGATCCAAGCCAAGCCATTCCAGCTTTGAAAGGAGCAGCTTATGACTGACCATGTCAAAGGCCTTTGAGAGGTCGATGAATAGTGCCCCTGTAGGGGTGCCCTGGTCCATGGCGTTGAGTATGTCGGTTGTTAGTCTGACTAGGGCAGTGTCAGTGCCATGATCTTTCCGAAAGCCATGCTGGACCTTAGAGAGGAGTAGGTGCTGTTCCAGGTAGCCTTGCAGCTGATCATAGACTACTGTTTCAAGGATTTTTCCCAGAGGGCAGAGGAGGGAGATGGGTCTATAATTCTCCACCCTGTCCCGGGTTCCTTTTTTGTGGATTGGAACTATGGTGGCACCTTTCCATTTACTGGGGACTGCCCCTTCCTGAAGGGATCGGTTAATGAGTAGGGCTAAAGGGTAGGCAATGGCTGGTGCCGCAGCCCTCAGCAGGCGAGGTTCTAGTTGATCACTGCCTGTAGATGAATCAGGGTTAATTTTGAAGAGTAGTGGTAGCACTGTGCAGGTGTCTACAAGTTTCAGGTGGAATAAGGGTCTAGAGAGCTCTGTGTCAAGGTGGTGAGAGGGGAGGCCCCGTGCAGGATGAAGAGCAGACAGGGGATAGGAAAAGGCTGCACTAAATGCTTCAGCTACCTTAGAGGGGTCATCAGTAGGAGTATTTCCGTCTAGGACCATAGCACTGTGTTTCTGCGTGCGACCCTTCAGGAGGGAGTTTATGTGGCCCCAGAACTTCTTAGGGTCACGTAAGTTGTCCAATTGGAGGTCTCTGAGGTATTTTGACTTAGACAGTTTTGTGGCCTGTTTACACTTGTTTCGCAAGCTCTCCCAGTCAGATATTGTGCCAGAAGATTTATAGAGCCCCCAGGCCTTGTACCGGAGTCTCATGGTGTGTTTTAGCTCAGGGTATAGCCATTTATGGCACTTGCCCTGAACCCTTAGTTTTTTCCAGGGGACGTGACAGTTTACTATGCCCAGGAACGTCTGGGAAAAATATTCGAGGGCTGCGTCTATAGTGGGAAGGGAGACGATAGGCCCCCATTCCGCCTTTGAGAGGTCGGCGCAGAGGCCTGCCGGTTCAAGTCTGCTGTAGTTCCTTGCAACAATCAGCCTGGGAGGTTTATTAGACCAGGTGCAGTAGATAGGGCAGTGGTCATTCAGGGAGTCCGACATTATTCCGGCAGACAGTATCCGAGTGGGGTTTGAGGTAAGTGCCCAGTCAAGAAGTGAATGGTTGCCAGTTTTCGCATTGTGCCTGGTTGGCACATTGATCACCTGGGTAAGGGATGCATCCAGCACAAGGTTTTTTGCTCGGGAGGAGTTGGGGGCAAGCCAGTTGAGGTTGAAATCCCCTAGGAGGATTTTCTCCCTTGGGGGGAGTTGAAGGATGGCACCGGTAAGGGATTCAAGGGAGGGGGTAGCGGATTGAGGTGGGAGATAGGCACATCCGATATAGAGGGGCTTTGTACCTCCGAGGACAAGTTTGAGAAATAATGCCTCAGCCTGAGTTTCGCTCTAGCACTTGTAGGTCAATAAGGGTGGCATTTAAGGGGGATTTCAGATAGATTAGAATTCCCCCCCTTTTTTTAAGAGCCTGTCCCTTCGTATGGCTTGATATCCTGTAAGTTCGACTTCATGAGGGAGGATGTCAGGCTTTAGCCAGGTCTCAGTCACAGCCAAGATGTCCGGCTTGTAGAGTTGGGTCCAGGCCTCTAGGTCAGCCTTCTTGCGCCGCAGGCTCCCAATGTTCATATGTACCAGTCTGAGCCCCCCGGAGTTAGTCCAGGAGGGGGTAGTAGGGTCACTGAGCACGCAGTTTGGAGAGAAAGGCCCAGGGTTGGATTCGATATCACCCCCGAGCAGTAGTAGAGTGCAGGGCAGTGGGCCTGTAAAACTGGGTGGGGGGGAGATTATGGCAAGAGAGGGTGAGGGGGTGGGCAGTCAGCATTATGGGAAAGAGCGTAATCACTCTTATGGGGCCAGGCCGAGCTAGGGTAATAGGTACAAAGAGCCGGTTGTCCCAAGGGGAAGTGGGAATAGTAGGGGTCTTTTGTCGAGCTGCGGAGTGCAGGTGAACAGGGAGGGTGGGAGAAGGGGTTGCTACGGTTAGCAGTACCTAGTGTTGTTGCTTTAACTTTACAGAAACAGGTTGGAGGGAAGAAGATAGAGAGAGAGAGCGGTCTCTAGTGGGTAAAGGTGATAGTCTGCAAATGGAAAAGTGAGCTGATAGGATCTGGCGCTCATGTGACTACTTCTATAAATACAGATGCTCACCAAGGGCGGTGGTGGGGGTGGTGGGCGGCGCACAGCGCCGGGGCCTCCTAAAGCGGAAAACAGCTGTCCTATTGAGATGCAGTCCACCTCAGGCACAGTAGCCTGGCGCCTGCTGACGAAGTACCTGGCTTTCTGGAAGGCAGTGAATCCTTGGGGAGGGTCACGGCCCTCGCGACCTCCGTTCCTCCGGGGGGGGGGGGAGGTCCCGTTTCAGCGATCCGTGGAGGGAGAGCAGCGTGTGCAGTGCCTCACGACCTCGCTGCTGCCTGAGGAGAAAAAGGAGAGAGGGTCAGCTTAAGTAGGGCGCAGGTAAGGGGATTAAGAGGTTTATGGTATCAAGTTGCGGGACTGATCCTGCTAGAGCATGAGCGGATTGGTCGCAGGGTGCGCTAGCAAGCTAGAAGCTGCCTAGGGCCCAAAGTTGACCGTTTGCAGCTGGTAAAGCAGCTGTCTCCCCGACTGCTCCTTAACGATGCTGTTAAAGAGCAGAGCATATAACTGTGTCCTGGACACGGTCTCGGCCAGGTCGAGGGAGGAACGGGTATGGGAAGCCACCAGACTCTCTCTGCCCCAGTCATGGCCATGGTATTTGCAAAGGGAATTCTTGTCCAGTTAGAAAAAATGCACAGCTTTACTATAAGTATAAGGCAAAGGTTATTGCAAGACCTATTAAAACAGTGGAATACGCACAGGGCAGACTATCATATAGGCAGGCTTTAGGTTTGCAATTAGTCAACTTATAACCTTGTATGTTTTTTTTTTTTTTTTTTTTTTTTAGGTAACAGTCAATATACATTAAATACACAGTGGCTCTACATGTAGGCGATTAAGGTAACAGTAAATATATAGTAAAAGGGTAGGCTTGGGAGGCAAAGAGAAAGAGTCAGTAAACTATCTCCATCACTACGCCGATAGCTTTAAAAAAGGCGCCAAAAATTAGTCCAGGTCCTTTGTCCCTCCTAAAGCAGAAAACAGCTGTCCTATTGAGATGCAGTCCACCCCAGGCACAGTAGCCTGGCGCCTGCTGATGAAGTACCTGGCTTTCTGGAAGGCAGTGAATCCTTGGGGAGGGTCACGGCCCTCGCGACCTCCGTTCCTCCGGGTGTTGGGGGGGGTCCCGTTTCAACGATCCACGGAGGGAGAGCAGCGTATGCAGCGCCCTCACGACCTGGGCTGCTGCCTGGCTTCTCTGGAAGGCAGTGAATCCTTGGGAGGGTCACGGCCCCCGACCTCCGTCCGGGTGTGGGGGTCCCGTTTCAACGATCCACGGAGGGAGAGCAGCGTATGCAGCGCCTCACGACTTCGCTGCTGCCTGGCTTTCTGGAAGGCAGTGAATCCTTGGGGAGGGTCACGGCCCTCGCGACCTCCGTTCCTCTGGGTGTTTGGGGGGGGGGGTTCCGTTTCAGCGATCCGTGGAGGGAGAGCAGCGTATGCAGCGCCTCACGACCTCGCTGCTGCCTGGCTTTCTGGAAGGCAGTGAATCCTTGGGAAGGGTCACGGCCCTCGCGACCTCTGTTCCTCCGGGTATATAATACCTTAACTAAAATACCTTAAAATGGTAAGAAACACTAGAAACAGCTAAAACACTACAACACTTAGTCTTAATTCTGATTATTTAGATAAAACAAGTCAGTTGCATTGGTTGAGATTACATAGTATCCTGCGAAAAATCATGTTTCAGTAAGAAATGTCCCACTTTGGGCTTCTTAAAAGGTGGTAACCCTAGGCAGTAGCCTCCTAAACTCCCACTGCATCATGAGGAGCTAGACTGTGTTGTGCATGTTCCCAAGTCACGGAAAGATGCAGTTGGAGCTGATCAAGAAATGTAAACAAACCTGTGTTTGTGTGGTAACACCAGTTGGTAGGCAGTCTGTTTTTCACTTTTTTAATGAAAAAAAAAAGAGTCAGAATCGGAACTACCAGTTACATCAGCAATCTTTACAGAATGTTGTCAATCATAAAATGTGTCTTTTAAACTAGGGACACTTTGAGACCTAAGAGGGGGTTGACAGTATCCCTTTTTTTTGCATCGTATGTTTATTCAAGTTTTCAAATACATAAACAAACAGGCCAGACAAGCCCTTCAGGACAACAACACATACAAACAAGTACATCCAATACTTAACTTATAAACAGAGAGATTCAATATCATGATGATAAAAAAAAACAAACATCTGATTAACACAATGCGATGCACTTGAAAGAAAGGAAATAAAGGTAGACTTCCTTTATATAATTAAGAGGCTGACTTGTTTAAAGTAAATTATCACAGTTCCACACAATTTTAGCACCATTTACTGTCCCCCCTCCTCTGCACTATGCCCACCCCTCCCCCAAAGTCAGGCTCTCAGCTGGTGTTAGGGCATTTAGGTATGGTTGCCAGGTGTTAAAAAACTGTTCTCCCCATCTTGTAGTACATAGGTAAGTCTTTCTAGGGTAAGAGCTTGTAATATCAGTGCTTTCCACTGTTGTAGAATAGGTTTGATTGCTGACACCCATGTATTCAGGATAGAGTGCCTAGCCATCACCAATATGACCCTAAGCTACCTGGGCAAGGGGACCCAGTCTCCCTCACCAACCTCTTCCACACCAAACAACATCACCAGAGGTGATTGTGGAAGGTCCCTGCCTGCCACTGCCTGAACCCCCATTAGCACCTCCCTCCAGAATTCTTGTAAGGCAGGACAGGACCAAAAGTAATGGTAGTAGGAGTCAAGCCCTACATTGCATCGGGGGCATATCGGAGAGACCAGGGGATTATACTTACTCACATTCAGGGGTGGGCAATATAGTCTGTGACAAAACTTATAAACTGATTCTTTATATTTGTTACAGATCAGTATCCCCTGGTGCAGCTGGGTCATCACCCTCCATGTGTCCTCTGTGACGCGGACTTCCTTATCCCTTTCCCAGAGTTGCCTAGTTTTCTGCGACATATCCGGAAGCAGTTGCCTGCCCGTTCTGGCCACTCTGCGTATGGTGTCTTTAGTGCTGAACCTCCCTTCCTGTATCAAATGCTCTGGTGGCTCCCACGCGGTATCTGTACCCTGTTTTCTCCCCAGGGATTTACAGTATGCTTGTAACTGAAGGTATCGATAAAGGGGTTATGCCCCAGCCCTGTTTTTTTCCCATATATGGTCAAATGTGTCTAACCCTTCTCTGACGTACAGGTCCCTTATGCACATTATCCCTTTCTTCTCCCATTCCTTAAAACCTAGGTCTGCCAGCCCTGGGACAAAGAAAGGATTCCCGGCAATTGGAAGAAGAAGAGTCTCCCCCTAGTCTATCCCCCCATGTCTAATCATATGCCCCCAGCAGTCCAACACTGCCCTAACCATGGGGATTTGGTTTAGGCAGGTTCATGTGTGCCTTATGACTTTCCCCTGAGAGGTAGGTGGTCACCCGCCCCTAGCATCCCCTCTCCTCCAAGTCTAACCAGCCTGTTTCCTATGGCCTACCCACCCAGTCCTGCAAATACTGGCATTGTATAGCAAGGTGGTAATTTTTTTAGGTCCGGAAACTGCAAGCCTCCCCTATCAAGTGGTGACTTTAAATGTGCAAGGCTTGTACGTGGTCGTTTGCCCTGCCACAGAAAATCCAAAAATGCTCTCTCCAGGTACTTCATATCTGTTCGAGTAAGCCCCACATTGAAGCATCTGCATATCATACAGTAACTGTGGCAGGGTATTAATCTTAAGCAGATTTATTCTGCCTAGCCATGTTATGGGAAGCTTAGCCCATCTCTCAAGGTGAGCCACGATTGTACGCAACGAGGAGGTATAACTTAATTCATAAAGTGCTTTTATATTTTTCCCCAATTCTGATACCTAAATAAACAAATGAATTGTGAACCTTCTGGAATCCCCAGTCCCTGTTCCCTCCTCTTCCTTAACCCTTTCCTCACCTATTCTGAGTTCCTCTGACTTACTTAGATTTAATTTATATCCTGACAGTTTAGAGAATTAGTCTGTTAGGCGAAGAAGTGGCGGCATAGATTGATCTGGTTTGGTAACATACAGGAGCATGTCATCAGCATACAGAGAGAGTTTGCATGCTCTTCCCGATTATCCCAGTACACCGGATATCTCAGAGTGTTCTCTTATTGCAATGGCCAGAGGCTCTAGGCCAGAGCAAAGAGAAGGGGTGACAAAGGGCACCCTTGTCTGGTTCCCCTGTGCAGTGCAAACCTGTCCATGAGAGCACCATTAACCAATACCCTTGCCGTGGGTGCACTATATATAAAACGGATCAGCCCCACAAACACGTCACCCAGACCAAACCAGGTCAGAACCTCCATTAAGTATTGCCATTCAGCCCGATCAAATGCTTTTTCAGCGTCCATAGACAATATATGGACCAGTTCATACCCATTCGAGGCTCCCAAAATTACATTCAATAGGGTTCTCATATTATGATATGAGTACCTGTTCCGTGTGAACCCGGCCTGGTCTGGGTGAATCAAGGCCGGTATTAGTTTATCCAGATGGTTAGCCAGTACCTTAGTGAAGATCTTAGAATCGCAGTTCAGCAAGGATATTGGTCTAAAAGAAGCG
Source organism: Neoceratodus forsteri (assembly GCA_016271365.2). Classification (NCBI taxonomy): domain Eukaryota; kingdom Metazoa; phylum Chordata; order Ceratodontiformes; family Ceratodontidae; genus Neoceratodus; species Neoceratodus forsteri. The sequence goes on along the minus strand of CM057454.1, from coordinate 405,039,406 downwards.
CAATCAAGCAGGTCCCTGCCTTCCTTTGGGGATCAGACAAATGACCGCTTCATTCCAGGTTTGGGGTAGGGGCCCCTCCTCCTCTCTGGCCTCATTAAGTAGCATCCCTAGGTGTTTAACCAGATGCGCCTTCATAACCTTATAATATTCCACGGAGAAGTCATCTGGGCCACTAGCTTTGCCCCTCTTTAATCCTGTGATGGCCTTACCTATTTCCTCCTCTGTGATTTTGGCGCTTAGCCAGTTTTGCTGCGTGGTGGATAATTTAGTAGTTTCACCCCATCTAAAAATAAGTGCATATTGGTCTGCACATCCCCAGTCTGCGTCTGGTAGAGTTCCTCATAAAAAAGTTTAAATCTATCCCTTATAAAATTCTTATCCACCCCAGGCTGACCATCCGAACCCTCAACCTCTGCAATCAAGTGTGTATTCTGTTTCCCTCTAATAAGATTGGCCAGCATAGTACTGGGTTTATTCCCCCACTCATAAAAGTGCTTGCGCATGAATAGACATGTTTTCTGTGCTTCCCCCAGCAGCAGATTGTTTAGAGCTTCCCTAGTTACTGTCAAGAGTCTGTGTCTAGTGTCCCCTCCCTCTCCCCTTGCCACCCACCCCTCCAGCCCCCCCGAGACGCTGCTCGAGGTTTTCCCTTTTTTCCCTTAACTTGCGCTTGTGGTGGGCCACGTAACTGATAACAGAGCCCCTCATGTATGCTTTTCCAGCATCCCAAAACACTGCTTGTGAGGGGGCCGTTTCAAAATTATTCTGAACATATTACTTCCACTGATCTTGTAAATAGTCCTTAAATGTCTTGTTAGCTAACAAGTAATTGGGAAATCTCCATGCTGGAGGGTCGACCCCCTACCTCTCGCGATGCCAGGGACACAAGCACCATAGCATGGTCAGATATATGTATGGGACCATGTTTTGCTTGAAGAAGCCTAAAATACCAGGCCCTTGGAGTATAAATATAATCCAGCCTCGACCACGTCTTGTGGGGGTGAGAGAAAAACGTGTACTCCCGTACACTGGGATTGGCCATTCTCCAAACATCAGTAAGGTCTAGACCAGCCATCCCTGCCATCCAGGTCCGTACAGCACCCTTACAGGCCCCTCTCCCTTTTGAATGGTCTAGCGCAGGGCTCATCAGGCAATTTAGATCTCCGCCCAGGATCAGTCCTGGAAACTGTTCCGCCATTAACAGTGCTGTGAGGGACTGATAGAACATGAGGTCATGCACTGCAGGTGCATACACACTCCCAAATGTCAGTTTTTCCCCTAATAATTCCCCCACTACAAATACATACCGGCCATGCTCAGGGTCAGCCACTACCCTGCATACCTGTTTGTGAAAGAGTACCACCACTCCATGTTTATGGGACGAAAAAGATGCTGCCCAGGATTCCCCCACCCAACTCTTTCTCTTTATCAGTAAGGTGGGTCTCCTGCAGCAGCGCAACACTTACATTCTGGCGCTTAAGAGCAGTTAACAGCATGGTGCGTTTAACAGGGGTAGAAATGCCCCTAACATTTGAGGACGCTATATTTAACCCTATAGGGTTAGCCATCTTCCCTCCAGCAATCGTTTATCCCACATCCAAAGCCTCTTTAACATATCAACATGTGCATCTAATCTTCTGTATTCATGTTTGGATCTCAAGATTAACATCGAACAATATAACATACAACACACAAAAACTATATACATTGCAAACACCCCGCCCCCAACCCTTCCTTCCCCTGGAAACTTTTATTACACCAGATAATGCCCCCCCATTTGTATCTAGAATTGCTTGTAGCAAGAATTTTATACTCCCTCCCCGTCATTTCCGTAAGAATGCGTCCCCCACTCCCTTCCCACCAAGAACCCTTATCACACCCTCGCTAATATCTTATATAAGAGTATATTAAGTAACACTGAGTAATATATAGCTCTTCTGTATTCCCCACCTTACATTTTTAAATCTCACCATACATAGCTCACCCGTGGGCAATACTTAATGGCTCACTCCCCTCGATCCTATGGCCTCCGTCCCCCTTTAGCTCAGCTGACTCCTTATTTCAAGTCCGAAGCTTCTTAGAAACTTGTGCCCAGAGTATTCACGTTATACAAACAGAGCCAACACCTCGGCAATTGGGCACAGCTATACTCCTCGTTAACATCATTCCCCCACTCTCAGGCCCCCATAACAAAAAAATATATGTACAAATTCCTATTTACACAGGTCGAAGTCATATAGAGGGTCCAGCCAGAGGAAGTTCCTGATTAACACACAGAACAGGAGGATCTCCCAAAAGCCGTTGTACATGGAGTTTTTCAACATAAAAAGGGGGGAGAGAAAGAAACAACATAATAAGATGAGAGGAGAACCCTCCGCTCTGGCGCCATACTTCTGATGTGGCAAAGGAGGCCGCTAGTCCACGTGTGCATGTTCCAACTAGGCCAGTCTTTCATTCTAATACAAAACAATTCCAAAGGTGAAACAAGGCCTTCAAGGGCAGCTCACGGTGGCATCTCCTTGCCCGTCTGTAACTGTAGGCCCGTCAAACAAAACCAAGACAGTACCTTAAAACCCCAGTGCAACGCGAGGTTCGATTCCAGGCAAGAGTCAAACTATGTCCTTTATCCTGAACTACAAACTGTGCATTCTGTTAAAGCTCAATTTACCTCACCCCATTTTCTTCTTGAGGTCCTTTACAAAGGCCTCTGCCTTCTGTACTTCCCAAAAAGGAGTAGGTGGCCCCTTCGTGTTTGATCTTGAGAGTTGCAGATTACAACATGAAACACTCAACCTGGGCCTCCCAGAGCTGTACCATCACCGAATTGAAAGCTCGGCACTTCTTCAATAAGCTGCTAGAGTAATCTTGAAACAAATTAAGCTTGTGTCCTTTGTACTGCAAAGTAGACATATTTCTGTAAGCCTTCAATACCAGCTCCCTATCTTGAAAATTGTGAAACCGCATCACTATCTGCCGTGGCGGTGGGTCTGGGGGGCACTGCCCGATGGGCTCTCTTGAAAGCCCCGGTATCTCAGGCAAAGTCCGTGCACAAAATTCTAAGACATCAGTGCCCTCAAGCCCCTCTGGCAGGCCCCGAAGTCGCAGATTGATGCCTCTGATAATTCTCTAGATAATCAAACTGCTCTTTGAAATCCACTAGTTCTCTTTGTAGGGCAGCAATTTGTTCAGGGACCGGAGCCGTGGCATCCTCGGCATCAGATATTCTTTGTTCCATCTCAGTTAACCTTGTTGCATGTGTTGCATGCAGATCTACAAGTTCCTGAAGTTTGCGGTCAAAATTAGATGCCAGGCTAGTAAGGCAAGGTTCCAGGGCCGCCAGGACCTGTTGTGTTACTTCGCGGCCCACAGCACAAATCTTGGCTGCAGAGAGCGAGATAAGCCCTGCATTTTCCACCTGTGTCATTGGCGGGTGCTTTCGCTGATTTTTGCCTGCAGCACGAGGAGCTTTTAGACGATCCAGGAGTTAAATATTCATCAATGGTCCTTCCCCCATAAGTAGAGTCACTTTTCTTATGTATTTGAGTGAGGTAAAAGTAGTTTTAATACAAAATTTTCCCTGGTGGTTTGTAGAGCGAGGGAGAAAGTGTCCTTACTCGATCATGCTCACTAGTGCACCCCCCTGACAGTGTCCCTTTAAGGTAGGCTACTGTTTCTTTTATGCCCATTTTTTGCATGATTTGCTCTCATTTTCTGATTTTAAGAATTTGTTTCCCTCTTCTCACTTTTGTAGTTTGTTGGTACACATGCACAAAACTGGCTAGCAGACACTGGGCCCACACTGACAGAGTGGAAGCAGTTAGGTGTGGGAACAGAAAAGAGCATCAGTATCAGCTGGGTGCAGTGCAGGAGACAGTGTCAGGAGATGCTCGCTGACTGGCCCAAACAGTTGTTGTAACCTGATAAAAGGTTAAACATATGATTACAGCAGCACATAGCAATGGGGAAGTATCTCTTGCTCCATGACATTTTCAGGAAAAGAGAGCCAGAAACTACAGGTACACAGTTTGTTTGAGACTTAGCTTAGAGGTGGGGATCCAAAACTGGCCTGTGGAAGATATTATTACCATTTAGAGGAAAAGACTACCAGGTTGAAGAACCTAACCATAAATACTTTCCAGTCCTAAAACTGATCTGGGCTCCTGGCTGGCACTGGAGGAAACGTGCTGAGGTTGGTGGCCATTTGTTCTTCCCTCCCCACCCCTGCTGTGTCTTCTCATTGTCAGCTCAACTCTTATTGCCACTATTGTCTGTTCGAGGGCATTTTTCTCATATTCTGGTGCCACTTTGCATTTTAGCAGCTTAAGTGTTTTTACGCACTGGTACTCACAGCTAAAACATGTGGTATGCTCTCCCTCTTGGTGCCAGTTTACGCAAAATGTCTGGCTCCTCTAGGGTTTGAAATGAGTCCTGTAGCTTGTCTTAAGCAAGATGTGCGTGTTCATGATTTTGGCATATGTCGCCATTGTTTCATTAGCAGTCTGGTGCTGTAGCATATGCTTCCTAGCTGGGCTCTGTAGTGATTCTCTTTCTACATTTCCTAGTAGTCCATGCCTCACACTGCTGCAGCATATTGTTAAAGGGGAACTGTCATCAGCAGGGTTTCTGAATGTCTGAAAGGCCATAAAAAACTAATTTGAGTGAGCCATTGTATTTATATGTGAGTCTTTGCAGTCCAGAGTTATTCATATGTAAATCAGCATGTAGTTAAGGGCTGAGGGCAGCCATGTGTTTTAGGCTCCTGACTGCAAATGATGTCGCCAAGGAACTTGGCCCTCCACTTACTGTAGGTTAAGTAGGAAATCATCCGTTTCATTAAGTGTGTTTTAAGGTGTTATTACAGCACTTTCTACATTTATAATTGTTTTGTATGTGCATTGAAACTAGTGAGTTATCACCTTTACATTTCAAACTGTTAGTAGCAATAATCCATCTATAGGATTGCTTTAACCTGTAGGCTATACTGCCAGCTGATCCTTAAAAACTACACATCTCAAGGCTGACTCTGTGGAGTCAACAGGTATTGGGGTCCTGTACTGTATCAGATGTCTAAACCCTGGCTGTGTTCATGTCAGTGCAAATTTCTGGGGCTGCCGCAGCACCGACTTCTAGGGACATGGATATGTTGTTCATCCACACTTATTGGCAGGTTTCTTGCCGCTTTAAATCTTGCCGGAAGGTCTTCAAGCTGGCTCCTCCCACCCACCCGGGTGGTAAAACTCTCGGCTCCGCCCCATGATGCCAGATCTTCCTTACCGCTTGGAAGCTCAGGTTCCCTCCTTAACGTGCTGCGTTTAAGACTGGTTCCTAATTCTTCGAAAGTTCGAAATCAAAAGTTTTTGCTAAAAAGACTTCGGTCTTCTTCTCCTCGCGGCTGCGATGGACAGATCGACTCCCGGTTTTCGGAGGTGCCCTTGCGGGCAGAAGATGTCTAGGACAGATCCGCACTCCACGTGCGTCTACTGCCTGGGCCTTGAGCACGACCCGCAGGCCTGCGACTTGTGCTCTTCCTTTTCGGCCTACGTCCTTGAAGACCGTGCTGCCCGATTACAACTGGGGCGCCCCGAGAAAAGAATTCCACCGTGAAATCTAAAGAGGCGATTGGTGTGTCCGAGTGGCGGGCTCGGCGGATCAGCTCGAGCAGATGATCCCTCGAAGAGGAGGCGGCGCGGCCACTTCTACTCGGCTCAGGCATTTGTCCCACTCTCTCGGGTGCCTCGTACTGGCTTCTTTTAAGGAGCTTTGTCTGACCCTCTCGACGAAAGGTGAGGGTCCAACTTCTTCGGGACCTTTTTCCAGGTCCAAAAAGAGCAAAAGTAAGTCTCTCCGTCGACGCTCTTGGGAGCGGGAAAGATCCCTCCTTTGTCGACAGTCGACTTCGGTCGACTCCTCAGCTTCGGCCACTGGCTTCACGGTGTCCCCGTCAGGCCAGTTGACCGAGACTCCCGTCGACGCAATCGAGATTTTTCTCGACCGTTAGGACGGGTTGTCGGCTGAGAATCCTCTCCTGTTCCCCCGGTGGGAGTTGAGGATCCCGTCGGCTCATCTGTGCCTCCAGTTCCGGAGCCTTCGGTGGGATCGTCCAAGCCGAGGGGAGTGCCAATTTCCGACACTTCTCCTCGCCTTCCTCGGCCTAGTCGAGACTCTCAGTCTCGGTCTCAGACATCCTCGCGGTCCAACCGATCCGCCGCCATGGGCGGTCTCGGTCTCGGCTTTGTAAGCGTGCCGCCGCTCCTTCCTCTTCCTCGGACGGGGAGGCTTGGCGCAGGGTTGCGCTCGGAGTGAAAGGAACTCATGTGGCAAAGAGCTCCTTTTGACCGGGAATAAGCCGACCCAGTCATCTTCCCCGGCCATTAAGTGGCTGTCACCGGAGCAGCCGAAACAACCCCTCGTTGTAGTCGAGGAGCCTGTTCTCAGGCCGGTTGTTCGGCCATTTCCAGCTGGCCCACCGATTCTGGTGGAACCTCCGCCTCCACAGCCATTAGTTGGGGCTCCGACCAAAAATTCTCGGTCGGCCTTGGGTTTGCCCCATAGGCTGTCTGTCACCCTCACTCCCGATAAACCTCGGCAGGTGGAGGGTGGCTCAGGCCCGAGGCAGCTCTTTGAGGACTCTTCTGAGTCCGATGATGGTTCCTCCCTCTTCTCCAAGCACATGGACTTGGAGTCCTCGGGAGGGCAGTCAGTGGACGATAGCCCTTCGTCCTTCTTAGGGTTGCTTCAGCTCATCCCGGAGTCCACCGGATGAAGCTCGAACCGCTTCTAAGCAGGCCAGGTATCCTCATGGAGATTCTGGACCGAGGATTCTCCCACGGAGGCCTTCCGTGGCCGAAGCCATAGTGGGTCCGCCTTGGAACTTTGGCAGCGCCCTGCTTCATGCCCTGTGCCTTGGCCAGGTTGGCAGAAGTATCGGTCCCTACGTTCCCTGTCGGTTTTGGAACACCCTCAGCCGGGGTTGGTTACTGACAGCATTTTCCGGCGTGCGGAACGCTCAGGGATGTGGACAAACCTCCCGACAAGGAATCCAAGGAAATTGGATTATGCCGCTAAAAGTCTATGCTGCGTCCTCTCTCGACCTTCGTCAGGCCAGTTCGGCCGTCCTCATGGCACATTTTTCTCACGCCCTGTTGGGCTCCCTGGATGAGGTTGTCCCTCATCTTCCCGCAGATCTGCAGACTACGGTCAGGCAGGTGCGGGACCTGGGCAGGGCAATGGCCAAACAGCAGCTCCAGACTGCGTTAGACATCGGGGACTCATGTGCCAGGTCTGTGGCGGCCGCAGTGGCCATGCGTCGTCGGGCTTGGCTGAGGATATCCACCTTTACCTCGGATACCCAGCACAAGTTGGCGGATGTTCCCTTTTTGGGGACTGACCTCTTCGGCCCTGGGGTGGAAGGTCACCTGCAGAGGATCGAGAAGTCCAATGCTACCTTGGACTCGGTCTCTTCCGCTCAGAAGGACAAAGGCCGCAAGTCACAGCCTAAGCCCTTTCATCCTTCTGCGCCCGGCGCGACCGCCCAGCAACGTCTGGTCCAGCAGGCGGAGAAACTTGGTATCCCAAACCAAGCCGTCCGGCTTCCTCCAACAGGAAGCAGGAGGTAAGGCCAGGAGGTTCCTCGGCCGGTCCTCCTCCAAGCCTGCCCAGTGACGGGCTGAGGGTGTCGCCCCATCCTGTCACCTCACCTAGTTCCCCCTGTGGGGAGGCGCTCAGACACTTCCTTTCCGCTGGTCCGCTGTTACCACGGACAGGTGGGTACTGGAGTGGTGGAAAAGGCCTACCTCTAGAATTGAGCAGGCCCCGCCCTCAGAGCCATCGCACCTCAGGGGCCTCGGGGTCCATGCACTGGCGTGCTCGTTGAGCCGACATCGCTCTCCTCCTCCAAAAGGAGGTGATCACAGAGGTAGAGGACCCCCCTTTAGACCCGGGTTCGTGTCCTGGTATTTCCTGGTTCCGAAACAGACGGGGGGCTGGCGCCCCATTCTCGACCTACACGACCTGAACAAGTTCCTAAGGTCTCGGACCTTCAGAATGGTCACTCTGGCGCAGATAATACCATCTCTGGAACACGGCGTGTGGTTCTGCTCTCTGGACCTACAGGACGCGTTCTTTCACGTCCCTATCCGTCCGTCACATCGGAGATTCCTCTGCTTTCGAGCGGAAGGATCCCTCTTCGAGTTCCAAGCCATGCCCTTCGGCTTATGTCCAGCTCCCAGGGTCTTCACCAAATGCATGGCAGTGGTGACAGCATTCCTGCGGCGCCGAGGGGTCCGGGTGTACCCTTACCTGGACGATTGGCTGATAGCAGCCCCCTCCAGATGGGAGGTGGAGCGGTCCAGAGATCTGGCCCTCCAGGTTTGCTCTCAAGTCGGCCTTCTCATCAACGAGGCCAAGTCGGAACTCAAGCCGAAGCAGGTGATCCTGTTCATTGGGGCAGAGCTCGACTCTCTTCGAGCCAGAGCATGGCTCCCGGCGGACAGGGCCGAGGTTCTTACCTCCTTTGCCCAATCATTTCTGGTTGGGCAATCGCGCCCTGCCCGGGACTTCCTGCGCCTCCTGGGTCTCATGGCGGCCTGTACCAACGTGGTCCGTTGGGCACGCTGGCACATGCGCCCCCTTCAGTGGGGACTGGCCAGCCGGTGGTCACAACGCTGCGATCCATTGGACCAGCTAATGACAGTGACCCAGGAGATGTGGAACGCTTTCCAGTGGTGGACCGTTCCATCCCATCTGCAGGAGGGCATCCCGTTTGTCCGTCCCGAGCCGACGGTCTCTCTATCGACCGATGCCTCTCTGATGGGTTGGGGTGCCCATCTGGGGGAACACCGAGTGCATGGCCTCTGGTCCCCGCGGGAGTCCCAATGCCACATCAACCTGCTGGAGCTCTGAGCGGTCCGCCTAGCTCTCACCGCCTTTGCTCCGTTTCTCCGGGGTCAAGTGGTCCGAGTCCAGACGGACAATACCACGACCATGTACTGCCTGAACCGCCAGGGCGGGACGCACTCCATGCTTCTATGCAAGGAAGCTCTCCGCATTTGGTCACTCGTACGCAGCCTGGAGGCGGATCTCCTAGCCATTGATGTGGCAGGAGCCTCCAACACCCTGGCCGATGCCCTGAGCCGGATAGGGGCTGCATCTCACGAGTGGTCTCTCCTGCCGGAGGTAGTACAAGATCTGTTCTCCCACTGGGGCACACCTCAGGTGGACCTGTTTGCCTCCAGGAGAATGCGAAGCTGAGGCTGTTTCATGCCCGCCTCAGCAGGGCTCGCTGCAGGGGGATGCCTTCTCGAGGCTGTGGACCCCGGGCCTCTTCTTTTACGCCTTTCCCCCATTTCCCTTGATTCACAAGGTGCTTCTCAAGACAAGGAGGGACAAGGCGCAGGTGATTCTGATAGCCCCAGACTGGCCCCGCCAGTTCTGGTACCCAGATCTCCTCAACCTCAGCTACAGGCTCCCGAGGCGGCTTCCAGCTCGCCCGGACCTGCTCTCAGTCAATCAGGGGAAGGTGTTCCATCCGGACCTTCAATCCCTGCACCTGACGGCCTGGTTCCTGAGCGGCTAGAGTTCCAGGCCTTGGGTCTTTCCGACGAGGTCCTCAATGTTGTTGAGGCGTCCCGTAAGGAGTTGACCAGGAAATGCTATGCCTTCAAATGGAAGAGGTTTTCCATTTGGTGTCAGGGTAAGGGCTTGGACCCTTCCTCCTGTTCCTCGGCAAGCATTTTGGACTATTTATGGTCCCTTTCTAGTCAAGGGCTTAGGTCGACGACCCTAAAGGTGCACCTGGCAGCCATCTCTGCTTACCGGGCGCGGGCCGGGGAGCAGTCGGTGGCGCAGGAGACGGTGGTCTGGCGCTTTTTCAAAGGCCTTGATCACATTTCCCCTCCGGTGCGAGAACCTCCAGCTCCGTGGGATTTACTGCTGGTACTGGTAAAGCTCATGGGGAAGCCATTCGAACCAATGCACAGGTGTGAACTCTCTCACCTGTCGTGGAAGACCACCTTCTTGGTGGCTATCACGTCAGCCAGAAGGATGGGAGAACTCCAGGCGCTTTGCATTGAGTCTCCTTACCTGGTCTTCCACAGGGACAAGGTTGTCCTGCGCCCCCACCCGAAATTCCTTCCGAAGGTGGTGTCGGAGTTTCACCTTAACCAGGTGTTGACTCTGCCGGTGTTCTACCCCAATCACACCTCGGAGGCCGAATACAGGCTCCATACTTTGGACCCTAGAAGGGCGCTCGCTTATTATAAGGAGATCACGGCTGAAATTCGGGGAGAGGTTCGCCAGCTGTTTGTCACCTACGCTGAAGCCGTACCTGGCAGACCTGCAGCCAAGTGGACGATAAGCAGGTGGGTCACCTGCATAGATCTCTGCTATAAGTTGCGGGCATGGAGCCTCCCAGAGGATAAGAGCTCATTCTACCTGGCCATACTGCTGCATCGGTGGCTGCTTCCAGGGACGTCCCTATCCAGGAAATCTGCAGGCTGCTACCTGGAAGTCAGCACACCTTTATTACCCATTACCACATCGACCTTGAGTCACGCTGGGATGCTGGTTTTGGGGCTTCGGTTCTCCAGTCTTTATTCCCTAAGTAGGGGGTGTGCGCCTTGCCTCCCTCCTCCCGGAGAACTGCTAGGAGTCTGCCAGACAGTGTGGATGAACAACATATCCATGTCCCTAGAAATACAGGTTACTCACCTGTACCAGGAGTTCGGGAGTGGTATGTTGTTCATCAAAATACAAACTCCCGGCCCGGCCTTTAACCCCTGAGCTTCCAGCGGCCAGATCTGGCGTCATGGGGTGGAGCCGAGAATTTTACCACCCGGGTGGGTGGGAGGAGCCAGCTTGAAGACCTTCCGGCAAGATTTAAAGCGGCAAGGAACCTGCCAATAAGTGTGGATGAACAACATATACCATTCCTAGAACTCCTGTTACAGGTGAGTAACCTGTATTTCTGTCTTATTCCATTCTCTCTCTTATAATTTCGGATGTGAACTCAGGTCTACAAGATGCAAATGTTACTACATACCTATTGGCCTGGCATCATGTGGCCAGCCTTGAAATGTGTAGTTTTTGATTAACAGCTGGCAGCATAGCCTAGAGGTTAAAGCAAACTGGTTGGTGGGCAGAAAACAGAGAGTGGTGGTAAACGGTGTACAGTCAGAAGAGATGCAAGTCGCAAGTGGGGTACCTCAGGGTTCAGTCCTGGGGCCAGTACTCTTCAATATCTTCATCAGTAACATTGCAGATGGACTGGAGGGTAATGTTTGTCTGTTTGCAGATGACAGTTTATCGAGCCATAGTTAAGGAGCCTTTTGACAGAGGCTAAGCAAAAGAGCATGCTGTTAACAATCACTAGATTATAGTAGCATAGGAGGCAAAAGAAAATGAGGCGAAAGGGAGCAGTTGATGTCACCTACCTTGACTTCAGCAAAGCTTTTGATACTGTTCCACATAGAAGATTGATTAATAAGCTGGGTAGGCTCAGGGTCGGTCAGAAGTTGGTCAACTGGGTGGCAAACTGGTTGATGGGCAGAAAACCGAGAGTGGTAGTAAACGGTATACAGTCAGAAGAGATGCAAGTCACAAGTGGGGTCCCTCAGTGATCAGTCCTGGGGCCAGTCCTCTTCAATATCTTCATCAGTAACATTGCAGATGGACTGGAGGGTAGGGTTTGTCTGTTTGCAGATGACACCAAGATCTGCAACAGAGTAGATGATTCAGATAGGGTGGGCAGAATGAGAAGAGATCTGGATAAACTAGCAAAATGGTCAGAAGAGTGGCAACTAGGGTTTAACGCAAAGAAGTGCAAGATCATGCACATAGGGAAGAGAAACCCTGAAGCCACCTATAGGCTGGGAGGGGAGTTGCTGGCAGTCACAAGGGAAGAAAGAGACTTGGGCATCATCATCACCAATGACCTGAAATCATCCAAGCAGACCACTAAAGCAATAGGTAAGGCTAAGGGGATGTTAGGGTGTATTAGTAGGGGTATCACAAGTCGGAAGAGGGAGGTAATAATCCCTCTTTCTAGGGACGTGGATATATTGTTCAATCCACACTTATTGGCAGGTTCCTTTCCACTTTAAATCTTGCCGGAAGGTCTTCAGGCTGGCTCCTCCTACCCACCCATGTGGTACAACTCTCGACTCCGCCCCATGATGCCAGATCTTCCTTACCGCTTGGAAGCTCAGGTTCCCTCCTTAGCGCTCTGCGTTTTAGGCCTGGATCCACACTCTTCGGTTAACCCAAAACAAATTCTCAAATTTACAAGACTTCGGTCTTCTTTTTTCCATCGCCGCGGCGGGACAAATTGACCTCAGATTTCGCCAGTGCCCTGTAACAGAAGATATCCCGGACCGACCCACTCCACCTGCATCTACTGCCTAGGGCTTGGCCACACAATTGGCAGGCTTACATTTGTGAAAATCCTTTTCAGCTTTGGTCTTGGAGGACCAGCTGCTCGACTTCTTCTGGGCGCCCTGAAAATGGTGGCCGCGGTCCAGAGTGAGAGGAGGCCCGTTGGGCGGTGTCCACGCGGCTCTGGCGGAACAGTTGAAGCAGATGATCACCCTCGAGGAGGAGGTGGCCCAGGCTGCGTCTTCCTCCTCCTCGGTTGCGGCATTTATCCCGCTGTCCTTGGGCTCTTCATATACAGCTTCTCTTAAGGAGCTTTGCCAATCCGTCTCCACCAAGGGAGAAGGACCTTCGGGACATTTCAGTCGGTCCAAGAAGAAGGACTCAAAAGGTAAGTCCCACCGTCGACATTCGTGGGAGTGGGAGGGGCCCCCTTCACCGGATGGTCGACTTTCGACTTCGGTCAAGGTTGCGGCTAAGGCTGCTGTCTTCACGGTGTTCCTGTCAGATCAGCTGACTGAGACATCCGTCAACGCAGTCAAGATTTTTCTCGACCCTTCGGATGGTTTGTCGACTGGTGATGCCGACAGCCCTACTTCACCGGTTCCCCCGGTGGAAACCGAGGACTTGCCTGTGCCTCCTGTGCCAGAGTCCCCGGTTAAGGTCCCTGAACCAAGGGAGGAGCGGGTTTCCCCGGTCCCCTCTCTGACCCACCCACTGAATCCCCGAAGGTCTCGGTCTCAGACCTCTTCCAGATCCAGTCGATCTCGCCAACGTCAACGGTCTCAGTCTTGGCACCATGGAAAGCGGTGTCGCCGCTCATCCTCTACAGAGGATAGGCTCCAGCTCAAGTTGCATAGGCGCTACGAGGATTTAATGTGGCAGCAGCTCTTATTGTCCAGGAATTAGCTGACTCAGTCGCCTTCTCCAGCCATTAAGTGGCTGTCACCTGAGCGGCTGAAACAACCCCTCGTAGTCGAGGAGCCAAAACCGGCACCGGTTGTTCGGCCAAAACCGACTGCTCCACCCATTGTGGTGGAACCTCCGCCTCCACAACCGAAGACTGGGCTCCCGACCAAGGATTCTCGGTCGGATCAGGGCTTGCCCATAGTTGTTGGTCACCTCACTCCCGACGACTGCACGTGGGAGGGTGGCTCAGGTGCTCGCAGCTGTTCGCAGACTCGAGTCTGATGCGACTCTTCCTTGTACCCAGGCCACTTGACCTGGAGTCTGCAGAGGTCAGTCGGTAGATGAGCCCATCCTCGTTTTAAGAATGCTTGACTTATCTCAGAGTCCACTGGGATGAAGCTCGAACCGGTTTCAAAACGGGCCAGGTATCCCCTCACGGAGATACTGGACCGAGGGGATTCCCCTACAGAGGCCTTTCCAGTGGCCGAAGCCATTGTTGGCCTGACCCTGGAGCTGTGGCAGTGGCCAGCATCTTGTCCCGCACCTTCGGCCAGGATGGCTCGAAAGTATGCGGTCCCTACCGGTTCACTCTCTGGTTTCTCGGAGCTCCCCTCTGCGGAGGGGTTAGTGACCGATAGCGTTTTCTGGCATTCCGGGAACGCTCGAGATGTGGCCAAACTGCCCGATAAAGAGTCCAAGAAATTGGACTACTCAGGGTGGAAGGTATATGCCACTTCCTCTCTAGGCCTTCGTCAGGCTAGCTCGGCTGTTCTGATGGCACACTTTTCACACACCCTTTTGGGCTCCCTGAATGAGGTGATTCCTCATCTCCCGACTGACCTTCAGACACAGTCAAGCAGGTGCGGGATCAGGGAAGGGCAGTAGCTAAACAGCAGCTCCAAACTTCGTTAGACATTGCTGATTTGTGTGCCCGGTCAGTAGCGGCCGCAGTGGCCATGCGCTGCAGAGCTTGGCTGCGGATCTCCACCTTATTCCTTATACAGTTGTTTGAAATTGGGGAGAGACTTGCATGTGAGTAGCGATTGTGGGAGGTTGTTCCATTTTTGTGATGCCACAAAGGAGAAGGATCTTCCACCTATGGCTAATTGAGTTTTAGGTATACCTAAGATAGGTAGATGGGAGGATCTAGGTCCTATGATTTGTTTTCAGTGTGAGAATATTAGATAGGTGGGTGGGGAGGGCAATAGATCATTTTGAAGGTGGAGCGACCACCGGGAAGTCCATTATGGCTTTGAAGGATGGCCAACCCAGGGTGTTTAGGACATCACAGTGGTGGTCTCGAGCTGGCGACTTAGAAGCGAAATGAGCAGTTCTGTGATAGGCCTTTCTTACTCTGTCAAGGAATGTTGACCTGGTTCAGTGAACAATTGGGGCCCCATAGAAGAGGCCTGGGACGAGGGTTGGTGAGGTGATGGTCCTCCTCATTCGGTTGGAGAGGTAGGGAGCTGTGCAGTAAAGGAGTCCAGTTTTTTGATTGGTTGCCTTAACTGTGTTAGTTATGTGCATCTCGAAGGATAGGCATGCCTGAGGAGGATTTAATAGTCAGGGGAGTTGGGGAGGTGTCAAAGGAGGTATGATGGAACAACATGGATTTTTTTTTTTTTTGGGGTATAAGGACCAACCAGTTATCCTTAAACCATTTTTCGAGGGTGTGGAAATCCTTTTCTAGGTCAGAGTTTATACAATTGACATCTTTGGAGGATCTGTATAATATGGCATCGTCGGCATAGAGCTGAACTGATGCCTGTCCACAATTTTGTGACATGTTATTAATGAAGATTGAGAATAATAGTGGACCAAGGATTGACCCCTGAGGGACCTCGTCATTGATAGAGGACAGGGATGATAATGCTCCTGCCCATTTGACACACTGGGACCAATTTATTAAATAGCATGAGACCCAGGAAACGGAATGGCCACTAAGGCCAATGTAGAGGAGTTTGGAGATGAGGATAGGGTGGTTGACGAGGTCAGAAACCTTCGTGAGGTCCACGAAGACCGCCCTTGTGTCATTACTCTGGTCCATGGCTTGCAGTATGTCAGTGACTCTTAGGATAGTGGATTCAGTGCCATGTAGTTTCCTAAAGCCATGTTGGTGAATGGTGAGGGCATTGGTCGATTTGAGATGAGTATAACTGGTTATATAGTATTTTTCTTGAATTTTAGCGATAGGACATAGTATGGATATGGGTCTATAATTTTCCATGAGGTTAGTTGGACCACTCTTGTGTACTGGGACGACGACTGCTGTTTTTCCATTCAGAGATAGACTGAGTGAGGAAAGGTCTATTAATTAGTAAGGCAATATGGTGAGCTAGCGCAGATGCTCCTATCATGAGAAATTTAGGAGGTAGGGAGTTGAACCCAGGAGAACTGTCAGGATTAAGACCATTCAGGAGTTTGATGACCTCTTTCCGAGTGGCTGTTTTTTAAATGGAAGTGGGGATGGGTAGTTCCAGGATGAGTGTCAGACTGTTCCAGGTGGGCATCAGGAAGAACAGTCTTATAAGCATCAAGGTCAGTAAAGAAATGGTTGACACTAGTGGCTATCTGCAGCGGTGTGGTCATGGTAGTACCTTTCGCGGTCATGCTTCGAGGGATGATCCTCTCTTTGCCCTTAATGAGTGTGTTAATTTGCTTCCAGAAACTTTTAGGGTTAGCAAGGTGCTTTTTCCTGTAGGGATAGGAAGTATTCTCTTTTGGACTTGTTGATTTTTGCCTTGCAGGTGTTTCGTAGATGGTGGTAGATTAGCCAGTTCGACTGTGGTCTAGATCTTTTGTAGGCCTTCCAGGCATTATCCTGAGAACACATGAGGTGTCTCAGTTCCTGGGGAGTGGGGACCTTTGGATCTTCTGGTTTTGTAAGGGGCATGTGAGTCGAGGATAGAGGTAAAAGTATTGATAATACAGTCTAAGGCTTGGTCAATGTCTGGAAGGGTGGAAATGGGGGACCAGTCAATTGAGGCTAGGATTTGCAGGAAAGCTTCAGCAACGGAGTTAGTTGGATCCCTGGTCTTGAGAGTTATACTGGATGGGTGCGGGGCACTGTTTTTCCAGATGCAAAAAGCAGGAGAGTGGTCGCTTAATACATCAGGGAGGATACCTACGGCTTTTATAGAGGCTGGTTTATTTTTTTGTCATCCAGTCTAATGTACTATGTTTACCATTTCATTTTTATTTGTTAACCAGGTCAGGACTCTGGGCCAAAGCCCTTTTTCAGGACTGACCAGGAACACAAAAACACAACAAACAACAATTATACATAAACATTTAGACTGGGCTAACAAATAATTGTTAAACTTTACCTTAAAACTTGAGTAAGATTTAATTACCCTTAATGCAACTGGCAGCTTATTCCATAGTGAAGAGGCCTGATGCTCAAATGCTCTCAATCCATAATTGTTGTTAACACCTTGTACTATCAATATAACCCCCCTGAGACATTCTCAGATTTGCTTAAAATTCCTGAACCTGAACCAAATCAAATAATGGAGACAAGGCATTTGAATAAATCGCCTGATGAACCACTTTTCCCAAAGCAAATTCAAATCTAAACTGAGGTGACAGCCACTTCAATGAAGAATACAAAAAAAAATGCTGAGTCAAATAAGGAGCATCCAGAACAAATCTGCATATACTGTTATAAACCACACTCAAAATCTGCTTCTCCTTAGTCCCCAATTTAACATATAAAGAAGAAACAATCAACATATGGCATCAAAACACCATTTGTCAACTTAAGATGTGGCTCATAAGGCAAATAAGATTTAAGTTTATATAACTGGCCTAACCTACAATTAACTCTCTTTTTTTTACTGATTTTACCTGAGAAAGATAGGTCAACAAGGGGGTCTAAAAGAACTCCCAGATACTTAAATTCTGACACTTGGTCAAGTAAGTTTCCCTGCACATCATGAATGATCATAGGGGGGCATCCGCCAAGTTTTATAGAACTTCCAAACAACATAGCCTTGGTTTTACGAATATTCAAAATCATTAAATTGTTAGTAAGCCAATTACATAACTTCTTAAACTCATTTTCCAAAGTCTGGTTAATATACTCCAAATACTTACCTTGACAAAACAATATCAAATCATCTGCATACAAAAGACATTTACACTTATCAAAAATAAAAGGAACTTCATTAATAAACAGTGAAAACAACAAGGGGCCAAAATTAGACCCCTGAGGTACTCCACATACAATATGACAAACTAATAAATTAATTGAACCGATGGAAACAAACTGGGAAGGCCCCTGCAAATAATCAGAAAGGAGTTCTACTGCAGAAACAGCCAATCCAACAGCCGCAAGCTTTTGACTAAGAAGAGAATGATTTATCAAATCAGAAGCTCTGGACAGGTCCACGAAAACCGCTCTAGTTAGCATTCCATTATTACATCCTTCTAGGACGGCATTCGTGAACCTGACCAGGGCTGTACACGTACACGTACCCCTACCCTGCCGAAAACCATGTTGCTCTTCACAAAGAACATCCGCTGCTCCCAAAAATTCATTCAATTGGCTAGTTAATAATCTTTCAAAAACGTTCCCCAAAGGATTTATAATCGAAATAGATCAATAATCCTCAACTCCACTCCGTTTAGTATTTTTTGGAATCGGTACTACCCGTGCCACCTTCCATGACAATGGGAAAATATTAACAGAAATATATAAATGATATACTGTACTCAAAGGTTCAGAAATAAATGAGGCAACTAACCTGACAAATCTGGCATCAAGCCTACCCCCTCAATCACCAAACTTATCAGGCAATGAATTTAACAATTTCAGTACTTCAACAGCTGTAACCCATCGAAAAATAAATTGAGATATAACACCAGTTTTTTGACCGCTATCAAATTTAACCATTGCTTCATTAAATTCAGTAGAGTCAATAGATCCAAATTCGGGAGACAAAACAGGAACATCAACAAAACTTGAATTACGCAAATTAGCCATCTTTAGTGGGTCAGAAACAACTCGATCAAGAGTTTTAAGTGATATAAGGTAAGACTTAACCTTAGGGGAAACTAAGTTATTAATTATATCCCAAAATTGCCCTGGTTTGTTAGATACACTCTCAAACTTAGCCTGAAAATAGTCAGTCTTGGCTTGTTTCACCTTTCATAGGTTTCATAGGTGAATACAGAGCTATGTAGACAATAGTCCTTTTGCTCGCCAATTTATCAATACCCCTGAATCTTATGTTTAATAAGGAAACTATCCAATCTGTATTTAAAGATATTCATAGTGTCACTAGCTACTACCTCTAATGGTAGTTTATTCCAGATGTTAGTTACTCTCAAGGTGAGCCAACATTTTCTTTTATTTGTTTTGGGACAATCTACTAACAGTTGTAGAGGGTGTGCCCTAGTATTGCACAATGATTCCCTGAATCTCAATCCCAAAAGTTCCCATAAACCTGGATCAATAAGTGATTTATAAATCAAGCACATATCCCCTCTTAACCACCTAAACTCCAAGGAGTATAATCCCAAGGTATTTAACCTCCTTAGATAATCTTGTCCTTTTGCCTCCTGTATGTGGCGGGTAGCTCTCCGCTGGACTTTTTCAAGTGCAACTATCTCGGCTCTTCCACTAGGTGACCAAAATTGTGCACAGTAATCCAAGTGCGGCCTTACTAAAGATGTATAGAGAGTTAGCAGGACTTCCTTGCTTCTAGATGTAATGTGCTTATTTATGCAATGTAATATACTACTTGATTTCTTAATAACTGAGTTACAATGTGTTTTGAATGACAAGTCATTTGTAACCATAATGCCCAGATCACTCTGTTGCTCCACGATACTCAGTATTTGTCCTCCAAGTGTATAAGATCAATGTTTGTTTGCTCTCCCGAAATGCATAACAGAGCATTTATCCACACTGAATAACAATTTTTTATCCAATGCCCAGATTTCCAATGCATTTAATGCTTCCTGCAATCTTGTGGCATCATCCTGGTTATTTATGGGGTGTCCTACCCTGGTGTCGTCAGCAAACTTAAAAACCCAAACTCCATTATTGACACACATTGAGGCAATATTTACATTAAACAAACAAGGCCCCAGCACAGAGCCCTGGGGCACCTCGCTAGTCACCTCGGCCCATGCAGAGTTAGTCCCATTAATACTAACATTAATACTAACAAATGTCTAGCTGTTCTATAATCTTGCAAATGCTTAATAGTAGGAAGCATTTTTATACTTTAACCAAGCTGATTTTTTTATTTTTCACAAAATCTTTCAACTCATTTGTATACCATGGGTGTAACACCCCACAAACCCGGGATTCTTGAAGAGGTGCTAGTTTATTCTGAATTTGTAAGAGTTGATTACAAAAAAAATCAGCAGTGCAGTTTGGATCTGGTATAGATATCAAAAATGACCAATCCAAGTTACTTAATACCCCAAACAGAAACTTGGTGGGAATATTCAAATTACGAGTTTCCACAATTCTGGATGGAATTTTTTGGCTTTCTAAAATTTAGAACAGCAAAAGTAACCTGATGGTCACTAACAGAATGCCCAAGAACTCCAACTCGAGACACCATCCCTGCCCGATTGGTAACACACCAATCCAATACGGTGTGATTCGTAGAATTAAAATGGAATCTTGTGGGTTCAATAATACATTGGGTTAGTTTATAAGAATCTAACAGAGTTTCAAAAGTACCGTCCATATTTGCCCATTTCAAATTAATATCACCCATAAACACAAAATCGTGTTTTTGAAAATAAGGGGATACATTATCCAAAAAAATCATGTAACCCTAGCTTACCACATTTAGGAGGATTATAAAGGGGACCCACAATCACATGTTTAACTCCACCTAATAGTACTTTGAGCAGAATCCAGTCATTTTGGGTTTCAACAGATAAGCTGTTCAATAACACTGTAACATCAGGATGATCCAAATAATAAACAGCCACACCTCCTCCTACTTTTGTTTTCCTACGGTCAGATCTTATAATTGAATATCCTGGTAAAACACACAGACCATCGGAAATAGAAGCTTTTAGCCAAGTCTCTGTGACAATCACCAAGTCTGGTTTATGTTCAGATAAGATAGTTTCCACATGAGCCAATTTCGGAAGCAGACTCCATACGTTTAAATTTAAGATCTTAAGAAGATGTGTACAATGCCACTCGAGTGAGTCAGGATCTTGCGGACTAGGATTAGACTCTACATTACCTGATAGCATTAACAATAGGCCCAAAACAAAACATTGACTTAAGATGCATTTACCATTTACTAATCTACTAACAAAGCAAGCCCCCCTAAAAGCCAATATAGAACCCAAAATCCTGAGAGTATATTTTTCATAGTGCGATAAAGAAGTAGTAATTATAACCCACTTTGACCTAATCAGCAAATGAGACATGGTGAAATCTCCTTGTGAAGCATGCACAGAATACTGACCATAGTAAATGCACTGGGTTTACAGAAGCAGAATATTAGAATGAAGTCTGTGAATACAAAAAGTTATAATATGTGGGGCGTGGCTTAGCAGCAGACTAGGGTAAACTCTCCTTCACAGAGCTCCTGATGGACTGGACCGAAATAAAAATAATATTTTTACACATTTAATTCGATACCTTTCTGCTGCATGGTGTTGTACTTAGCTTTTTGAAGCTGGAAATGGGCAAACTGAGAAATGCAGCCCAACCTAATTACTTTTTCAAGCCAACTACGTCTCAGCCATGAGATGGTAGGTGACTGCAGCTGGATGAAGCCTCGGATGGAAGTGGCTCTGGACTAGATGGAGTGTTTCTTGCCATGGTAAATATGACCCGCGCACAGCTTGTAAAGACAATCTAAGACATGGATAAGAAACTAGATGTACTAACCCCTCGTGCGAGCATCTTGGAAACCAGTCTCGATGGAATAGAGCAAAGTGTGCAGCGAATCCAAAACTCGCCTTTAAAATGAAAGAAAACAACAACTCAGTTGCATAAAGAAAAAAGTCCTGTTAAAATGGAGACTTGAAAATGTAGAAAATCAGACCAGGGAGCACAACCTAAGATTGCTCGGGCTCCCAGAGCAAGCCGAGGGTGAGGATCTTCTGGAATTTGCCTACAGCATGCTGCCACCAATCTTGGAGATGTTGGAAAAGGACACAGTCTTGGTTTTGGAGAAGGGGGTAGAATCAACCCTCGCAGAGCCGCGGTGAGTGGTATGGGGCCATGGAATCTGCTTACTGTGTGTAATGCGTGTTATCTATAAAGGTGTGGGAGAACGAGACACGATCTTGACCATAGCAAAGTGAAAAAGACAGCTGAAATATGCGGAAGTATAAATCCTCTTATTCCCCAATCTCTCCTGTTCCACAAGGCAGGGCAGGAAGGCACTTGACATGCCTCTCTGCGTGCTCTCGCAAGCTCCAACACCTGCTTCTGCCTAAATTAAAAGTAGGTTGGAATGAACATACCTACTTATTTAATGATTCCTTGGAAGCCACTAAACTGTGCAGTGCCTTGAAAATGAAATGGCCAGGGAGGATGGAGAATCTTCTGGAAAGGACAGTACAGGAGCTGAGTGATCATACTTGTGAGGTACCTGAATGTCTGACTTGTGACCCAAGTACAGACAGTTCCTAGCCTTGACAGACACTGTTGGACTTTTGTATTTAGTTATGTTTGATATCTTTAACCTGTTATAAATTTATTGTGGACATTGAATTGTTAACTCTACCTCTCCTGAACTCCTTAAGAGACTGTAAAATCTGTTTCTAGACTGTCTTAATGGACTTGATCATATTCTTAACTAAAAATGTAATCATCTGTCTAAACCTTCCATTATTGTCTTCATATGCCATGTGTTAATTCTGTTTACCATCCCAATATGTATTGAATGATTTTAAACAGTAAGAGTTCACGCTGGTAACACGTGTAGGTGAGTCGCATGATGGAGTAGTGGCGCATGCAATACAACTCAGAGGGCAGGTTTTCCCAAGTGGAGAGTGACTTCGCTCTTAAAGTTTATGACGGCAAGATGGGGAGGTTTGGCAATAATTTCTTGGATAAACTGGGATAGTACTAGATTCGTTGGTTAAGTTCCACTGTTCAATTTGTCTCCTTAGTGGCTCGGCTTAGAGGTACTAGGAAGAGGTAGCCCACTCCCCCCTTTGTTTGCCCTTTGTATTGAACCCATAGCACTAGCAGGCCGACGTAGCCCTCATATCACGGGCATCAGTGGCCCAGACAGAGACCTTAAAATTTCATTGTACACTGATAATGCCCTGGTTTGCCTAAGTAACCCATAAACCTTTTTTTCCAGAGCTCTGCCGACTGCTGGAACTCTAGTCTCTTGGGCTACAAAATTCATTATGGGAAGTCTGAGGCCTTAAAACTGAGTGGCGACTGCCCCGAACAGTTTACCGCTACCTTCCCCTTCACCTGGTATAAAAATAAAGGGGTTCGTTATCTGGGGGAAAGAACAATATGCACTACCCCAGCTTTTCCAATTAAATTATGATCCTCTACTGAAAGACAGAACCAGTGATCTGTGTAGTTGGACCATTCTCCACTTCTGGCTGGGCACATCAATATCTTAAAGATGAATGTCATGCCTAGACTTTTTTTTAATTCTATTTTTGCGCCTTCTGCAACGCACCGGTGGGTGCATCCAGCAGCCAGTCCCCACCGACCCGGAGGACAACAGGCTCGCTTGATACGTTAGGGGTCTGGTACGGCCTTTCCAGCCCGACGAAGGGTCTCCCCCTCACCTCTCCATCTTGGGCTTGCCCAGACCCCCCCCTCCCCGACGTGACTCTACGACAGGCCTCCAAGTCGGCGGAACACGGCCATCAAGCTGCACGGTTGCGCCCAGCCTGTTTCCACCATATTACCCATGGGGGCTCAGCTGTGCACTGACGTCTAGGCACAGCGTGCCGACGTCCACCGTGCTCCCCCCTCCGCATGCGCCAGCACTAGTAGTGCCACCAGGCATCCCCAGAAGCCACTACAGTGCGATGGATTTCTCCAGTCTGCGGACCCTCAATCCTGGTCCTCCCCTGCCAACCCCTGATGACCTGGGCTCATTCCTGAACCCGGGTCACCACAGTGGCGCGAGGTGTGGCGTCCCGCGCCTCAACCCTCAGAGCCACTGGGCCAGCATGCCTAGACTTTTGTTCCTTTTCCAGGTCCTTCCATCCCAGTTCCATAGTCCTTTTGGAAAGTGTTAGGTAAACTCTAGATGAAGTTTAACAAAATGGTTATATTAAATGCACGCTGAAAATAGAAAATAGAGTTAAAAATCTACGTTACGACCTTAGGTCTTCTTCAGGAAATATCTAAAAGAGAAAAAAAACAAGTTAGTGTAGAGGAGAGGTAAAATGAGAGTGATATATATGTGGAGAAAGAAGAAGGGGGAGGCAAAGGGAGAAGAAGTGATAAATGATAAGATTAAGAGAGAATCTGTGAAACAAAAAGGTGATGATGGGAAAGATAAAACATGGGAGAGAAAGAGCTGGGGAAGTTCCCAGGTAGAGACTGATTAACAGGGCCTTGTAAGAAGGCTGAAAGGTGACAAATGTGTGAGAAGGAGACAGAAATGGAGACATATGGTGAAAATGAAAAATAAATCGGTACAAAAACAAATTGACTTTAGGGGAAAAAAAGGGGAGGCTGAAAGATGTTGGTGGAAAATAAGTCTATCATTTAAACCAGAGGGCTGCTGGGAGCCAAGTCGGATGATCAGCTTGGCTTCCATGTTTTTTTCTATGGTTAGGATCCCGGAAGCCCTGCTGAAGGACACAAACAGAAAGGTCATTGACATTGTGGTCCCTGGAGATAGATGAAGTTTGTTTGGAATGGGGGATGGCTTAGAGTCGCACAGAAATTGTTAGAGTAACCTTGGGATAAGGGGAGTCTAGAATTACCCAGTTTGCAGCACTATTTCACAGCAGCACAGTTGCTCCGAATCATTACGTAGCTCTGCTGAAACAGAAGAGAGCACAGGTGGGTATGAACTAGTCAACATACCTTCCTACTGGCTCCCCTCTTTGCTTTACCCTTTATGAAGTTCACACCACAGATCTGGAGACAGTTGAAAAATCCCAGTATCTGGCAGACCGTAAGGGCATTCTAAAAATGCCAGGCAGCTGACACAGATGCCTAATTCCCCAGGCGCCTGACTGTTACCAGAGGAGACGTGGAGTTCCATCTGCCCTGACTGGACAGTGGTTACAGACTTTGCCATCGTGATGCCCTGATTCACTGTAAGCAACTGCTACAGGGGAACTAGCTGGCATCTTTTGTACACTTAAAACAAAACGTTGGACTGGGTCAGACAGATTTGTGGCACTGCCTCTTATCAGAAGTTGGCCTGCACAGTTTGAACAGAGATCTGACAAAGGTGAGGCAAGGCAAGGGCAAGGCAATTTTATTTATAAAGCACCCTTTCCCGAGGGCTTAGGGCACTGCACATAATTTAAAATGATAAAATAAATCCTGTAAAAGGTGAAAACATAATAAGAAATAAATATATAACAACCATTAAAATACCTTATTTATTTATTTGAATAGTTTCACCAGGAAAGACATACTGAGCTACAAAAGCTCAATTCCAGATGTGTCCTGGGGGAAAGAGGGGATACAATATAAATACAGAAACGGATACCTAGATTACTGTTCATCTGAAAACTCTCTAGCAGAGGAAGGCCTGCTCGAATAGGTAGTTTTTCTGTTTTTTTTTTTTTTTTTTGTGTTTCTCCAGCTTCTGTGAAGCTGGCGGACGGTTCAGCCCTCTGTAGGAGGGCTCGTCCTCTGAGCCTGGCTGCCCTGCCTCAGTAGTTCTCCCCGGATTACCGGGGCCGGAGTGAGGAGTGTCAACTTTCTCCCCCCTCCCCCGAGCACAATCCAGAATCTGGGGAGGCTGGTGCAGGAGTTCATCCAGGCCATCATTTTTAACATTTTCTGCCTCCCCATCGTTTACAGCATGGACCTGCATGTGTGGAGGCATGCTGCCTCCCGCAGCACCCACCCTTCATGTCTCTTCCCTGTCCCTCACTGCTCCTCAGGCCTCCACCTGGGGTAGTCATTCAGCGGGCAGTGGCAACACTCACACCCAAGTGAGGAGAGCAGTCCCTCAGGCACTCAGTCCATCACCCCCGGCTGACCCCGGGCAACCCATGCTCGCTTCCTAACACGGGTCTCTGGCTTGAAGCGAGGTGTGTCGTCCAGCACCTCAACCCTCCGCGCCATCGGGCTGGCCCAATAGCTAGGTTTTAAGTGATCTTTTAAAGATCTCCACCATGCCAGCAGAACAGATACTTCCCAGAAGAGAATTCCACAACAATTGAGCTGGTGCCCAAAAGCTCTGTTCCCAAGTCGTCTCAACTGGTAGGAGGAAACGGCAAGTAGGCCAGCATCAATGGAGCAAAGGGGTTGGGTTAGGACTTAGGAAACCAGCAGATCTTTCAAGTAGTCAGGTCCCAAATCATGCAGGGCCTTGTATGTTAACAAGCATATATTGAAAGTTATTTGCCACTGCAAAGACAACAACTGCAGCACACGCAGGACTGGCATTATGTGGTGTCTCCAAGAAGTTCCCATCACCAGCTGAGCTACAGCATTGTGGACCAGTTGCAGTCATTGCATTAAACCTCCAGATAGTCTTAAGTACAGAGCGTTACAGTAGTCCAACCTAGAGGTAACGAAAGCATGAATGATTTTCATCAGGTCAGCAGGAGCCAGATGTGGTTTGATCTTAGTGATATTTCGAAGATCTTAAAAACCGAATTGGACCACCGCCAACACCTGCTGGTGTGGTGTCAGCCTGCAGTCCAAAATTAACCCAAGATTCCTAACTGCATCAACAGCAACTTTAGGGTGGCCACCCAACACAAGAAGGGTTACTGCATCTCCCGCTGCTGCTGCATCCCGTTGACTTGGCTTGATCAACATTATCTTTGTCTTCCCTGGGTTGAGATGTAACCAGTTGGGGGCCATTCAGTTTATCTCGACAAGACATCGCCAGAGCACTGAGGCCACATGATCCCTTCCGGGAGAGCAGGACAGGTACAGCTGAGTATCATCTGCATAGCAGGGAAGCTCTGATGATCTCCCCCAAGGGCAGCATGTACACAGAAAACAACACAAGAGCAAGGTTTGAAAACCTTGAGGAACTCCACAGGAAAATGCAGAAGCCCCAGAAATGAAATTACCTAGGGCAACCTGCTGCATTCTCCCAGTTATGTAGTATTTAAACCAGCTCAAAATGGTGCTGGTGAGACTTACGTAGGCCCACAGGTGATTCAACAGTACCCCATGGTCAACTGTGTCAAATGCTGTCGAGAGATCACGAAGGACCAATATGGAACAAAGTCCTTGATCCCTCGCTAGGCGTAGATAATGAGTCACTCGAACAAGTGCGGTCTCAAGGCTATGGCAGGGCTAAAAACCCAACTGGAGAGGTTCATAAATGTTATAATTCTCCAGGTGATCCACAAGTGGGTTGACCACCACCTTCTTGATAACCTTCCCAAGAAAGGAAAGGTTTGAAACAGGTCTGTAATTCACCAGAATATCAGGGTCCAAGGAAGGCTTTTTAGGAAGGATCTAACCACCTTCTTTTTTTAGGGTAGATGGAAAAACACCCTTCCTCAGGGAGCCGCTGATAATCTCTGTGATCACTGGACCCAGGGATTCGATGCAGCCCGAAAGCAGGCAAGTTGGTCCCAGGTTCAGTATGCAGCAGGTGGGATGCAAACTAGAGATCACTTTAGGCACCTCATCCTCCAAAACTGGCCAAGAATCACTCCAGTTAGGTAGCTGTACATTACAAGAAGCTGGACCACAGCCAAGTCATGACAGGCCACTTGAAGAGGTACCAGATCTAATGGAGGACACCTTGTCAGAGAAGAATTTACAAAACTCCTCCCACTCATCTGCTGAAAAGGCTCTAATGGATCGTAGACAGGGAGGGTTTAACAATCTGTCTGTGATGCAGAAGAGCTGAGCTGGCCAATTCTTCCCTGCAGCAATTGACCTTGACAGGAACCCTTTGTCTTTTTCATGTGGTTTGCCTTTTGATACTCACCATAGTGAGGTTTTTAACACCAGTCTGTCCTCCTCAGACTGTGACCTTCTGCAAGAACACTCCAACTTCTGTCCCTTAGTCTTCAACAAACGCAGCTCATCACAGTACCATGGTGAACTGCCATGGGACATCAAGGGACGAATGCAGTAAGGTGCCAGGGAGTCTAAGGTAGCTGCAAGAAACTGTATTATAGTGCTCTGTGGCCTTCTCATCCCCCTGGGCACAAGCACACATCATACCTGAGATGTCTAGCCCTCCTGGAGCTTGTGAGACTCCATATTATGTTTCGGATGGCATATACTGTATTATTTGTTTATGTATTTGGTAACCGGGTGGGTACTGTGGTCCCAGGGACCGTTTTCAGGTACGCCCTGGGCCATAAAGATAGTGCTCCATAGCCTTCTCAGCCCCTTGGGCGCAAGCAAGCATCATACCCAAGAAGTCTAGTACCTCCCGGAGCTTGCGAGACTCCATATTATTTTTCGGATGGTACCAGACCATCTCCACAGAAGGGGTATTAAAACAAGGGGCTCCACAAAGGAATGACACTGTATGATGATCCGACTAGCTGACCGGCTCAATCTTGACTGCACTAATGTCAAGCCCCAATGAGAAGGCCAGGTCCAGAGTGTAGCCATGTTGATGGGTTCCAGAGGCAACTGCCTGTGCTAGTTCCAATGAAGTCATCAACTGGAGGAATTGTTGTCCAAAATGCTTCCCTAAACTTGAGGACTACTTTTATTGGGCTACTAAGTTAAAGGAGGGAGCAAAGCTGACTTCTCAGTCATATCAAATTTTACTAAAAGCAGGAATTAACCCCTCAGACAAAACCAGGTCCAGCTGAGAAACCGAAATTGGAGACCGGATCCCCACTGAAGAATAGGACAGCCTCTGGCTGAGGGGGTGGAAACTATCTGCCTCCCTCACTTGGAGGGAATTTAGATATTTTCACGTGCCCACTCTCACCCAACACTTTAGTAGACAAAACTCCCCAGGGTATGAAATTAGTAAAAAAAAAATAATAATAAAGTACCTGCCCACTTGGGCATGCAAGTAGTAAAAGTACATGCCCAGCAATATGTTTACATGCCGCACCATGTTTTAGCATAATTTCAATTCTGCCATCACCAAACTGAGTATTAGAATGTTCTGCATAACTAATAGTAATATTTACACAGATTTGTTTTCTTGTCAATAAAAAACACCAGATAAAGAAAACTGTGTCTGTGTCTGTGTGATTTATTTCAGTACTGTTGAGGACAGGTTTAGAGTGGGTTTATTTAACGGATCCCACCCTCTGTTTAGATTTTAGGTAGTCCCACTCCTCAGAGTAGCTTGTAAGAAGACAGGTTTTAACTTTAAGACACTTTAACAGAATAGATCCCTGTATTTAGATTTTAGGTAGTCCACAGAGTAGCTTTTAAGAAAGCTTTTAATGGGCTTAATTTAACAGATCCCACTGTATTTAGATTTTAGCCAGAGGCAAAAAAACTATTTTTTCAGACAGATTTCCTTTTTAAATTCAGTCCACAGCAACTTCTATACTGCTGCAGACCTCAATCTCTGAGATAGGCAGTACCCCCTCTCAACCTTTATTTATAGGTACTTATTTATAGACAAAAGCAGTACCTGCCTGGCTTCCTTAGCTTTCTTTAACTAACACATCACACAGCTTTTTATTGCTAGACAGGAGACATTCTTTGAAATTCAAATCGGTTCCTAGATTCAGTAAACTGTAAGTAACTGAAATGAATAAATAAAATAAAAAAAGACTAGTGCTGTAGCTTGAAAAGTGAATGGGAATGGCCCCTGCCCTGAGACACTCTCTACTGCAGTCTACCTGCTGCTTTTCAGTTCTGCCTGCCTGTTGCAGTACAATCCAGACCACAGCCTGTAATAAATTCTTAGGTAGCTGCACTTTGGATAAACTAATTAACTGGTAAAGAGCTTCCTTTCACAGAATTTCACTGTCTTCAGTCCTTCACCCTACTCTCCTGTTAGTTATTAACCTCCCCCCAAAAAAAAGAAGTCGATGAAAACAAAGTTGGTGTTTGTGTTAGTCTTTTACTTTTAATTTTTTTTAATTTTTCTTCAACGTCTGACCGTTGTTCTTGAATCATAACTATGCTGGCTGGGAGATTCTTTCCTGGTTTCCTCCCTTCGCAGTCTCACCCTCCTCTCCTAAGTACCCCAACCCTCACTCCCCGGCTCGTTTGCACTGGAACAGTACTAGCTCTTATAAGAGCTTTTGTTCTTTTTTTTTTTTTTTACCGTGGCTCAGAAATTTGTTTAAAATTTTACCATGGCTCAGGAGTTTGATCGTGACCGGCGATCCCGATTGCTCTGGGCACTCTCATTCCTTGAAAGCACGGCACGACCTAACAGTTCAAGTTAACTCTACGGGATCGAATGCCGTGCTTTTGCAGGGTCCTGGTGTGACACGAATGGAATGAGGCTGGCAAACTGTACAAATAGTCACCGATTGGTGTCTGAGCTTCCAACCCACCTCCATCGGTGACAGATGGACCCCTTCTAAATTGTGGTTGACTGCTGGGTGTGCTGAAGAAACGAAGGGTACTTCAGCCTACTTCTCTCCTCTGGGAACCAGTCAGCCAGTCAGTGGACACTGGGACATGCAGTTCAGTGCACCTTATGATCGTGTCCTGGTGTCTGCTCTGCACATGTGCTCTTAACGTTGCGACTCCTGAAGGAAAAAAAAAGCATCCCAAAACAAAGGAAGGCATAGCACGAGAGAAAAAAACGGCACTCTGCATGAATACCTTAGGTGCCCCACTGAGCAGGCACTAAACAGTAGTAGGTGTCCTGAAACAGAAGTGCCTGCCCTGGGGCACCTAAAGTATAGGAATTTCACACCCTGCTCCCCACTGTTTTGGAGAAACTGTGGCCAGTGAGGCACTCACCTACATGTTTTCTTACTCTGCCCACAGTTATCAGACTTTTTGAGGCAGGTCAAATCAGAACTGGATTCAGTTTGTAGTAAACCGTTACCTCATAGCTTTAAGTCAGTGATTCTGGGATTCCCTTTTAAGGAAGTGAGTCCACACAAAAAGAGACAACTCTGTACCCTTCTGTGTATGGTGGCTTTTAAATGTGTCATGGCATACTGGCTTTTACAAACACCCCCGGAGTTGGGTAGATGAAGGACTAGAGTGCTTGAAGTGCAAACAGTGGTATACATAACAGTGGAACTAAACATGAATTTAGACAAATACTCATGGGACACCCATCAGATAACCCAGACCACCTCAGGGGCTGACTCAGAAGGGGATGGGCTGGGGAGGGGAGGGTCCAGGATCCCTGCTTAGGCAATCGAGCAAGGGGTCCTTGCAACTAAAATGACCTTTTCTTGCACCCCTCCCCCCAAGGATACTCTTAGTGGTATCCTGTGTACATTGGCTTGTACAGGCTTGCGTACACACACACACACACACACACACACTCTTCAGATACAGACCATGGACATAAATAACACCATACAGTTCACGTTTTGTCCACATATTATAATCTGTTTATTTTATATTTGATGTATTCAGTGAGTAACTATGTAGTAAGCATGCTGACACATATGTCTATAGGTGACATCACGGGGACCATGCAGTGAGCTGTTTTGTAAGGCTTTTTGAGGAAAGTTATGCTGCTCACTGAAATTTGTCATTGATTTCAGTTGAATGTCATGGGAACTGTCCTTCAGTCCTTGTCATCAATTCCTAACTCTTTGCATAAAGCTGAGTTGAAAAAAGGAAAATGGTGCAAAAACTATGGGGTACTGTCTCAAGGGAGCAGATAAGGGAAGTGAATATGCATAAGAAACTTTACAGTAACTTCCTAGTGAATAAAAAGAGAAAATACTATACATGGCAAAGGAATAGAATGTTGCATATAACAATAAATAGTGACCAAAACTCTTTCTGGCTGTTGGTAGCTGATGGTAGCACATGGTGCCGATAATAAAACAAATGAAACAGGTACTTGTATGTATTCTGAGATATGGATACAGTACTCGTCTGCTATGTTCTTTGATGTTGACTCAGATGATGTCCTGCCTTGTTAGTTGAACCCAGGCTCTGATTCCACCAAATGTCCAGTTAAATAGCCAGAAAGTTTGTAAATCATGTTCAGTAGACTTGCATGGAGTGTGTCCTGTGCTCTCCCTGTACAGGCGACACAAAATGTTGGAGTGTGGTGATGTAGCTGATAATAAGGAAGTAGAAGGGATCCTGTGGTTAGCCCTTCTAGGGAAAATTACGATCCCTTCCCTTCCTTGGGGGGCTGTGTGGAACATTATGAAAGTGCCTCAGATGAGCTCCTGTGGAGGTAAGTAAACTTCCTGTTATTTGTTACAAGCACTCAGAAAGGTGCTCTTTAAGTTAGCTGTACGTTTTTCCACAAGGTAGATAAGGTTCCTAAGCTCCCTTCAGACATCAGTTGTGGCAATAAGTTGTGTTAACCACTGTTTTGTAATGGCTTTTTTGGCTAATACCAGGGTGATACTTAATAGTTGTCTGGTATCAGAGTTGCAATATCCCTCTGGTATATCCAAAAATAAGATCAATCAAGTTTATTGTTCGATGATAAGTCATTACAATTTGTCAGAAAAAAGGACATAAAATCTACAGTAAATTAGATGTAAAAGTACATGACACCAAACATATCACCCACAGCAATAAGTAACAATGCTAAAGATTGAGTCATTACATATTAATAACTTAACAGCTGTTAGGTGCATTAACCATGGTTAAAATAGACTCCTGTTATAAAGCTGGCTCTGTGTCATTTATAATATACAGTATACAAATACTCTTTGTCAGCTCTCATATTACGTTGTATATGCAACTAAAATGTTTGAATTACACCAAAGATACAGCTAAGTGCTGGGAAAGGGAATAAACCAGTCCATTTGGGGGTTCTTATAATTATTCAAGAGCCAGAAGAATATAGTCTATAACCACAGAACCATATATATTGCGTCATTCTTTAAACCTTTATGTATCCCCTCCAGAAATCATCTAGGCACATACATAACGCACTCTAAACTAGGACCACTCCAGATTTTGCCCCACAGCATGCTGATCAAGACCACGAAATACTAGCAGCCTTTCAATTGGTTAAGCATAGGTGTACCGGCTTCGTCCCAGGTACAAGCCGGCCATAAACTGGCCATATAAGGCTTTGACTAAAGACCATTACCAGTTATCCAATGCCTAAATCCCTCATCCGAGGAGCGTATAATAAACTTCTCTATCCGCTGAATGCAGGCCACGCTCAGACCTGTCCCAGTATTCCTGAGCATCGTGAGCCAGGCTAACTAACTGAAAGATTAACATTCCGAGGCACTTCTACGACTAATTTTCAGACGCAAATCCTGTAATAAATTCCAGATTCTATTAATAGCTCCACCCTTACTCAGATGGATTCAGTCTGGAAAAACTCCTCCACAAAACTCCCTTCCCAGTACCTTAATTAAATTGGTTGAAGCTGTGTACTCTAATTTGTATTCTCAGCCGTTACTGTTAGTTGTTGAATGTTAATTGCCAGATTCATTGATTCATAACTGCTTTCCAGCAAACAACACCATTAAGAGTTTAGTTGTTTTAACCAATTTCTCCCAATATTATATGTGCAAAATAGACCTTAATGAAGAAGTGTTAATATTAAAAAGCATTCTCACTTATTCTCAACACATATCACTTTGTATGATTTTTGTGGCACACCTACAGGATAAAGTAGCTTCTCTTCCAATCCTACGCGTCTCCTTTTACTTAAAAAAACAAATACATCTATTTGAAGTAAAACACAGTCAACAGTAGCGTTCTTTGTGCACAGGAGTCCAAAATTGTGCATTATTGTACCACTCCAGTTTAGTTCATGAATGTGCTGTAATACAATAAAAGTTAGCAGCATTGTTCCTTATATACAGGAGTCCTGTCGCAAAAGTTTTGAAACCTTTGGAAAGGACATGTTTAGAATAATCTTTGTGCTGCTCAAGTTCAGTCCTAAGTATGCAGCTAGGCGAACACGGCTTTATCCATCTTATTGCAAAATTGCGAAAATAGTTTAGAGGATCTGAGCATAAAAGCGCAATAACATTTCCGAACATAACCTGCAGCAATCACAGTGAGCTCAATGAATTCAGATTAATGTTATCCAATAGGCACTTATAAAAGATAACAAATTTTCACCCGGTGCAGGGAGAATACGGGAAAGAATACTTAAAGAGTTCCTCTTTCGACTCCATTGTTGCCTCGAATGAAAGGAGTCGCAACTTATCTGTAGCCTTCTGGAAAGAATCTCCCTTTTTATAGGGTTCTTATTAATTTACAATACATCATTTCCACAGATGCTCTTAAAAAGCCTTTATATGTTTAAAACTCCATTCTTTCTCAAACTCCAGATTTTTCCTTAAATATCATAGCTTCAGTCATCTTTTTACAGCTCTGCACATACCCTCAGTGTCAGTGCCACGCTCACCTGTGAAAAGATAAAAAGACACGCTCCACTGAGTGTAGTAAATTTCATAATTGACATAGCTTAACCCCCCCAAACCCAGGCAACCATGGCATACCTGTTATAAGGTTAAAAAGGCGTATATACTCGCATGGCCGGCATGCTTATCACAGCATCATTCAATCCCAGTGGAATAATTCTCTTCGGAACAGTGTCCTATACGAGGGACCTATCATATCCCTTTCCTCAAAACAAACTCGCCATCCAGAAGCCTCTTCAACAGCCATTCACTGGATAATTTTTCCAACCTTTTATAAAGGTGAGTCCAGCACCTCAGCGCTCACGGTGCAACTCCAGATCCCTTGCAGGAGTTTTCCTTCAGGAGCTTTCATTTATAATGCCACGACTCCTAGGACTGCAAAACCACATTTTAAACTTCAGTACAACCAAAGTTTCCTTTTATTTTTTGTGAGTGGCATGCTGCCCATAGAGCAACTCCCAATAATTCCAAAGAATCCATTAATTTAAACAAGCCGAGCCAAGCCGGCAAAAAGATTGGAAGCTAAGGCCGCAAGTTCCAAGCATGCTGTACCATCACACTGCCCTTTGCTCCTTCAGTTAATCAAAACATTGCAATAGTCAAACAGCATGTCTCGCTCTATGTAATAACATAACAGAAGCGTAAAAGGTAGTAGATACTTAAAAACATGGAAGAAATTCTTGTCATTTCAGAGGTCTGTCATGGAGCAGAGTAGCAGTGCGGCCAAAAGTGTCATTATTTTAAAAAATTAAAGTAAATCATTCTGACATTTTAATCAAGACCTCTGCCTTTAGTCCAGGGCCTAAACACAGCGACAGTATAATTCAGGGAGAGGGCTCCACTGTGCCTTCCTTACCCCTCTCATTCCTATTCAACAAATATCCGACCAGTAAGATCATACTGTCTGTGAGGGTTATACCCCCCCCTGTAAAAAATCTCTTAACTTCTGTTGGAAAGAGTGATGAAAGGGGTGCATGACAAAAAATGTGGCCATGTGTAGTCACTGGGGCTCCACAGGCTCTCCAGCAGGTTGACCATCTCGGGGGTAAATACTCAACTTGCCTTTTTTGGGGTAATGAAGTAGTTGACTAACGTTTTCTGTGAAAATTCCTGCCATGTATAGAATGAGGTAACCTTATGTAGATTTCTCAAATAGCAGTCCCACTGCTGTTTGGATCTGCCTAAGTCCCATTCCTAGGCACATTGTATGTGTTTGGTATTATATCTTTGTTGTATCAACAGGGCTCGATATTAACTGGGAAATTAAATGCTTACTGAGGCCCTGGCTCTTAAGTGTTTGAATGACCATTTGCAGGAATGGAGGGATCTCTTCCTCTGCTGGCCGGCTTCTCAGGAAAGATTGGACATATGCCCTAACCTGTAGTAATGTGAAAAACTAACTTCTGGTGATATTGAAAGTAATACTTTGTTCTCAAAGTTTGATCTCCACTGCAGGAACTGAAATATATACTGTAAGCCTCGGGCGCCCAAGTTAACATTATAGCTGGCAAGAAGGACGTACTTTAGCATGCCGTTGGGAGCAAACCAGATATTTAGTTAAAGATAGTTGTTTGGAGTGCAACATAGCAAGCAAAATTGTTAGGGTGATGATAGTATATGGGTTTGCCATTTGATGATAATCATCGTGAGATGGGGTGGAAAACAATACCCTTGGTGGATTGTGGAACTCCCTTTCCCTTAATTTTGTTGATTTCTAATGTGTTGCATGAGCAGTGGTAAGCTAGTAAAAAACTGCGTGTAACTGAACAGCCTCCCCCCCCCGTATCTTGGGTAACTGTAACACTACCAGTCTTGTATGTTTTTTACCATTCCATAAAATAGTGTGATATCAGTTTGTTCCACAAACAGAAGTGTTTGGGGGGTGAAAGGTATTGTCTGTGCTACGTATAGAAAGTGGGTGAGGAGAATCATCCTCACACTCTCTAACCGTAGATTGAGTGGGAGAGGTAGATGGGACCAGGAATCTGTATCTCTACGAAAAGCCTGCATCATAAATTAATATTGAGACTGACTCTGTAGTAATATTAATTCCTAAACATTTAAAGGACATATCACGTGCAAACTGAAAGACAGGAGATTTCCTGAGAAGGGATATAATTAAGCAGAAGCACCTCCGGTTTATTTGTGTTCAGGTAATATCCGGCTGGTTTGCCAAAGTGAGTTAATTCCTGCCATAGCTGAGGTAAAGAGTGTTCTGGATTTGTTAAATAAGCAGAATGCTACTTTCAAACAACTTGGAAGTCTTGCTGTATTCTGACAAGTGCGGTTAGCCCAGCCTTTAAACTGCCATGGAGTATAAAGGGTTAACATTTCTATGCAGAGCATAGAATGCTGAGCTCGAGCTCGGTTGATGTCTCTGTCTGTTTCCCTTTGAAAGCTAACCGTCAGATTCTTTACTCCACCGCACTGAACAGTCGCCCCGGAGATTTCTCCTGCAGCTCGGTTCGAAAGTCAGTTTAAGTGTCATTTTTTCATCGGTTTCTAACCGAAAAAGTTTCCCGCATAGTTGGTTCAGTCTCTGTCCGTGGTACCATGAGTACTAGATACGTTTTGTACTGTGTTTCTGTGTGGAACTTGTAAAAAGTGTGGATCGGTTCGGCCGAACCGATCATTTGTTTAATTCTTGTGTAACTTTAGTGTGTGGTTACCGGTTCTTATCGGTTCTAAAAAAAACGTGTTTTGAAACTTTTTTCCCAAGACCCGTGACACGGTTAGGAACCAATAAGGGAGTCTTGCCTGGCGTTGCCGAAAAAGGTAAGTTTGGTTGGGTTGGCTATGTCTGAGGAAACCCAAGAAAAAAACGGGCCCACTGGGTTTCAGCATTGCAGTGAGTGTGGGGAGGTCTTTGCTAAGGCCGATCCCCACACCACCTGTGTTTATTATCTGGGGTTTGACCACCTCGATTCAGACTGCCAAATTTGCAAATATTTTCCCAAATCTACGCTGGAAAAGAGATTAGGTAGTCTGAGGGAAAAGGAGGCTGAGAAGTCCACTGACCCAGACGGCCAGCCCGGTTCGGTTCCGACCGAACCAGAAGGAGTGCCCTCTGACCAGGGTGATACTTCTTCGGCCAAAAGGAGAGCTGATCCTGAGAGGTCGGGTCCAACTAAAAGAAAGCGCAAAGAAAAATCGTCTGGTTCGGATCCAGAAGTCCATGTTCCGACCGCTGAAGAAATAGCCAGAGCGATTTGGATTGTGGAATCGCTTCGTCCGGTTCTGACCGATCCGGCACCTTTTGGCAGGGGCTCGGTTCGGTTGGCTCCCCCGGTTCAGGATTACACTTTGGAAGAATTTTATGAACTGGAGTTTGAGGAGGAAGGGGAGTTTGAAGATGATGATGGTAATGGTGAAAGTCTAGATGTGCCTGTGGAACCGGACATCTCCCCAGACAGACCTTCCTAAGCTTTCTGAGTCCCCTTCCCACTTTATGTTCTACAGAAAGGTGGCTGAGACCCTCCAGCTTCCTATGGAAGAGGCAATGGAAGATCAGGAGGAGCCTGATTATGTAGAAATGATGGACATCCCACCCAGAGTCCAGGAGACTGTGTGTTCCCCTCCACAAACCTTTTGGGAAACAGACACAAAAAATTCTGAAGTTTCCCAATTCTATACTTCCTGTGGACAGAAGAATGGACAAGAGGTATACACTGTCAGGCTCAGAAACTGAGTTTTTATACCACCAATGCAGCCATGTTGGGGTTGTGCAGGCTGCTGCCTGTGATAAGGCAAGCATTCCCTTGGCTTCACACACCCCAGAC
This sequence comes from Neoceratodus forsteri, assembly GCA_016271365.2. Classification (NCBI taxonomy): domain Eukaryota; kingdom Metazoa; phylum Chordata; order Ceratodontiformes; family Ceratodontidae; genus Neoceratodus; species Neoceratodus forsteri. The sequence continues at coordinate 405,001,778 of CM057454.1, read as the reverse complement.
AGAAACTATAGGAAGGTTGATGCCATGGCAAAAAAGCTGTACATGGCATCTTCCCTGGGACTCAGACAGACGTATTATATGGCCTCTACAGCTACGTACCAGAAGTCCAGGTGGGACACTGTACTGGCTAAACAGGCCTCCCCCCAGCTAGCCAAGGAGCAGGAGGCGGTGGCAGCAGATGGGATTGAGGCATCTAAAGTTCAGTTTCATGCTGCTGTGGACTCTAATGATGTGTCATCAAGAGTCATGGCTACATCTGTGGCTCTTCGGAGAATGGCTTGGCTCAGATGTACTAGCCTCTCGTAGGACACCCAGGCTAAGGCCATGGATTTTCCTGCAGTGGGTAATTCTCTGTTTGTGGCGCAGACAGAGAATTACGTGAAGAAAATGGATGAGTAGAGAACCACTTACAGGAGTGCTCAGGCCAAGGAGAGGCAGGCAACTCCTCAAAGGCAGCAGTCTAGGGGCAGAGGGGCAGGCCTTTTCAAAGGCCTTTTTACCAAGCACAGGTCTCTTCTTCCTTTTCACAGAGGGGGTTCTTCAGAGGGAGAGGCAGAAGGGGGTTGAGCAGGGCTGCATCAACTCCTCAGCCTAAAGCCCCTGCCAAGCAGACACCCTGATGAGCCTGCCTGGGTTGACTCTCCTATTTCAGTAGGGGGCAGGCTGGCTTACTTTGTCCAGGACTGGATGTCTGTCACATCAGACAAGTTGGTCCTGGAAGTAGTAAGCCAGGGACTGGTTCTCAGCTTCAGAAAATTTCCAAAGATCTTTTCCACCTGCAAATCTCTCGGAAACCCTTGCCCTAGAGGCAGAGGTTTCTTCTCTTCTAGCCTTAAGAGCCATGGAGAGAGTACCTACCCTACACAAGGGCAAAGGACTGTACTCCAGGCACTTCCTGACCCCAGAAAAGACAGGGGAGTGGTGACCCATCCTAGACCTAAGATATCTAAACAAACATCTTTTAAAACCAAAGTTCAGGATGGTAACTCTGGGAATAATCCTTCCCTCTCTAAGGCCAGGGGACTGGTTAGCCTCCCTGGACCTCAGAGATGCCTGCTTTCACATTCCCATCAGGTGCTCCCACAGAAAGTACCTCAGGTTCGAGTTGCCCTCAGGCCACTATCAGTTCAGAGCAATTCCCTTTGGCCTAATCTCAGCCCCATGGGTTTTCACAAATTGCCTGGCAGTAGTAGTTGCCTTTCTAAGAAGGCAAAAGATTTCCATTTTTCCATATCTGTACGATTGGCTAATAGTGGGCCAGTCTCCAGACCAAGTCAGGTCTCACCTGCAAGTGATCCAGCAAGTGCTCACTTCTCTAGGATTTCTTCTCAACTTTCACAAGTCAGTTCTCGAACCAGTCCAGCTTCTTACATTTATAGGGGCAGAACTGGACACACTCAGAGCAAGAGCCTTTCTTCCTCTAGAAAGGGCAAGGGTTCTTATGGAACTAGCCTCTTCCTTCAGCCTTCGTGTATCTCGACCAGCAAGGCATTTCCTCCAGCTCTTGGGCCACATGGCAGCTTCAACAGCGGTGGTCCAAGGGGCAAGATTCCAGATGAGGGATATTCAGTTCCACCTGAGAGCTTTTTGGTCTCAGAGGTAGGATTCCATTACCAAACCGATCCTAGTGACTCTGACCTTGATCCAAGCCCTCCAATGGTGGCAGGATCAGGACAATTTAAGACAAGGTGTTCCTTTTGCTACTCAGCCTTGTTCAGTGGTCCTTAACACGGACGCTTCTCTTCTGGGATGGGGAGCCCATCTGGGGTCCCTCACTGCCCAGGGGTTGTGGTCCCCAAGAATCCCTTCTCCATATCACTCTCCTAGAGCTCAGGGCAGTTTTTCTGGCCCTAAAAACTTTCTCTTAGTCAGTACAGAACAAGGTGGTTCAGGTCAGAACGGACAACACCACCACCATGTGGTACATCAACAAGCAGGGAGGCACTTGGTCCACGGCCCTGTGCACGGAATCCATGAAGTTGTGGTCCCTGGCTTATTCTCTGCAAACCTCTCTGGTAGCAGTTCACCTTCCAGGGAAGGACAGTGTGCTAGCAGATGCACTGAGCAGGATCTCTCAGGGCCATCACGAATGGTCCCTGGACCCTCAGGTGTTGAAACTGATTTTTTCAAGGTGGGTCACTCCAGAGATAGATCTCTTTGCAGCCCCAGACAATCACCAACTCCCTCTCTTTTGTTGCAGACCTCCAGTCTTGGGCTCAGTCCCCCTTGACGCCCTGATTCTGAATTGGAAAGGGAAGTTTCTGTATGCCTTCCTTCCCTTCCCATTCCTGTTCAGAGTGTTAGTCAAAATAAGGTCTCAACCTTACAAAGTGGTTCTGATTGCTCCAGATTGGGCCAGACAGCCCTGGTACCCCCTGTTGCTGTCCCTAGCAGTCCATCTTCCCCTGTCTCTTCCCAGGAATTACAGCCTGTTAACATCCTTTCAGGGGAGGATTTGGTACCCCAGTCTTCAATCTCTCAATCTCAAGGCATGGCTCTTAAAGAGTTAGAGTTTGCAGATCTGCATCTTTCCCAAGGGGTTCTGAATAGAAACATAGAAACATAGACTTTGACGGCAGATAAGGATCGCTTGGCCCATCTAGTCTGCCCATTTCCCTACCTACAGGATAGGCCGCAGATCCTAATTAACCAACAGCCTATTTCTTCCTACCCCCCACAAGAATTGCCTTATGTCTGTCCCATGCATTCTTGAATTCTCCCACAGTTTTAGACCCCACAACCACCTCAGGAAGGCTGTTCCATGCATCCACTACCCTCTCTGTGAAATAATACTTCCTCACATTGCCCCTGAACCACCTCCCCCTCGATATTCTCAAAGCTTCCTGAAAGCCCTCCATCAGAAAGACTTAATAACTCCAAATGGAAGAGATTCAGCATTTGGTGTTCTAAGAAGCATATTTCCCCAGATATTGCTGGATTGCCTACGGTTCTGGATTATATGGTCCATCTTAATGGCCTAGGCCTCAGACCAGCTACTCTCAAGGTACACTTGTCAGCTGTTTTTGTCTGTGGGGAAGTCTTCCTCACTATCTTCTCATCCTGTGTTCTGTAAATTTTTTAAAGGATTACTTCACACCAATCCTCCTTTTAGAGACCCTGCCCCTGCCTGGGATTTGAATGTTTGCATTGCTCAACTTATGCAACCACCTTTTGAGCCTATGTCTTCAGCAGAGCTTAAGTACTTGACTTGGAAAACTGTGTTCTTGGTAGCCATTACCTCTGCCAGGCGTATCAGTGAATTGCAAGCCCTGTCAGTAGAATCTGATTTTATCTCCTTTCACAGGGATAAAGTGGTCCTTAGAACCAGTAGGAGGTTCTTACCCAACATGGTTTCAGACTTCCATTTAAACCAGTCTGTGTCTCTTCCTGTCTTCTTCACTGATCAGTCTTCCTCAGGAGAGAGGAGGCTACACAGTTTAGATGTTAAAAGAGCCCTTAGTTACTACATGGAGCATACCAAGGGTCACAGGTTTGACTCCCTCCAGTTGTTCCTCATTTATGGAGAAGTGGGAAAGGGTAAACCTGCCACTAAGAGATCTTTTGCCAGGTGGACTGGTATACAGTTCTGCTATGAAGAAATGGGGAAAAACTCCACCCTCAGGCCTGAGGGCTCATTCCACAAGAGGTACAACTGCTTCCCTAGCTGCTGCCAGGGATATCCCTCTCTTAGAAATTTGTCAAGCAGCCACCTGGAAAATAGTCCATACCTTTACCAAACATTACTCTCTGGATATCCAGGCTAGGAGTGATGCTCGGTTTGGCACAGCAGTACTTCAGAGCCTATTCCCAAAGTAGGTTCTGTCCCTCCTCCATGGAGGTACTGCTTGGTAGTGTGCACTTGTCAGTACAGAGCAAGACTTCAAGTTGTTTGAAGAAAAAATTACTCACCTTAGTAATTATGTTTCTTCTATTGGAGTCTTGCTGTATTCTGACCTCCCTCCCTGCCTCCCCTCTCAGAACCTGTTTTGGGAAGTGGGTGGGCAGGTGCTGTGTTGCACCTGAAGGGTGCTCTTTTTACACCCTCTTCTTGTATGGGTGTTTATTTTGTTATGTTCCTGTTTGGTTTGGGTTTTGAGTTTTGGGTTTCCTGACTTGAGTTTTCTTTTGGTAGTCCAAAACTTTTTGTTGCCAGTTGGCTATTAAAAAATTTTGTTTCACAATTTCCACATAGAATACTATTAGAGTGTTGCTCGTAAGTATCTGACGGTTAACTTTCAAAGGGAGACAGACGGAGACATCAACCGAGCTCAAGCTCAGCATTCTATGCTCTGCATAGAAATGTTAACCCTTTGTTCTCCGGGGCAGTTTAAAGGCTGGGGCTAACTGCACTTGTCAGAATACAGCAAGACTCCAATAGAAGAAACATAATTACTAAGGTGAGTAATTTTTTCTTTTGTTCCCTGTATCCTGAGTCCCACTAGTTTTTTTGTGGGCATTGCCTCAGGATCTGAGCTAAGGGCAAAATAAGGGGTGAAAGGGGGCACTCTTGTCATGTGCCCCTCTCTAGTTGAAAAGTAGAGGAAACTTGCCCATTCACCTTGACATGAACTAAGGGGCTATGAAAAAGGCCCATTAGCATCTGCACACAGTCCTTGAGGAGGCCCAAGCGTGCAACGGTTTTGAATGGAAAAGTTCACGCTACCCAGTCGAAGGCCTTCTCCGCATTTAAGCTTAATAAAAATGGGTCCCTTGACTGGGCAGCATGGGGAAGCACGTGCAGGGCCCATTTATTTATTTTCCTGTGTCTTACGGGCAGTCACAAAATCAGTTTGATCTTTATTGATAAGAAAGGGTAAGAGGGTTTCCAACTTTCTGGCCTTAATTGTGGTAAACAGTTTGTAGTCCACATTGAGGACAGATATTGGTCGGTAAGAAGCATAGACCAGTTTGCCTTTCCCAGGCTTTGGGATGGCTGAGATAGAAGCCTGCCTCCAGGTGGGCGGGGCTAAATCCTCTTGGATGAGCAGTTCACCTACATGTAACAGCGGTGCACAGTGGGCATCTTGAAAGGTTTTATAAAATTCACCAGTGTAGCCATCTGGTCCTGGGCTTTTGTTGTTTTTCAGATTCTAAATGACACTCTGTAGTTTCTGTAATTGAATCAGAGCTATCAGGGATTGCTGTTGTGAGCAGGGCAAGATAGGAAAATATAAAGAAGCCAGGTATTGCTCAATATTAATAGGATTCAGGTTAATATCTGCCTTGTATAGTTGGGAATAATAAACGTGAAACACCATAAAATGTTTTCAGGTTCTGTCTCTAGTTTTTGTGTTGTCAGGTGCTTACCCTGTTTAACTGCCATCTGAGGAATCTTTTGCTGTAGTTAGAAGGCTAGTGTTTTAGTAGAATTCAGATAGTCACCAATCTCCTCTCCTCCTCAACTGGTGGAATCTAGTACCTGGACGTGTTGTTTCTGCATGTTAGCTAAACTGTCTTATAAACAGACCGAAAGTGCAGCATATGGAAGGATTCACCAAGAGATATTTTTATTCCATAAAGTAGCCTATAGGCTTCAAAGATGCCATAAAGCTTGTAGCAGTAGGATCCACTTAGTTCTTTCAGACTTACAAAGCTTCACTTTTTCAAGCTCATTAGATTTCAATTCATTATCGTCTGCTGTAGATTGAGCTGCACTTTTCTAAAATTCAGACACATTTGAGTTCATAGACTGCTGTGCAAAAACATTTGTGTGCAGATAGTGCCAAAAATGTCACGTGCAGAAATTAGTTGTGTCCTTCAGTGAAAAAAACATGTATATATCCAGCATACATCAGAAATTGTCACAGCTGGTTCAGGCAACTGGTTTGAAAGGAGGAGGTGGGGGGGGAGAGATATGATGAAGGATGCAGAAACTTCGTACAAAACAGGGCACAAGTGAAATACTGACTGAAACGATGTAACAATAGGAAATGTTTCCTTCAGTCATTAGCCACAATATTTAAACATGTGCCATCACTCATTAAACTGTCTGAAGGATTCCTATTCGAAACATCACCAACCTAGTCATGATGTAGGACGTGGCACGTCAGTAGCAGCATTTGGCAAGCTCACCACAGTTGCAATCTGAACACGGTTCAGCATCTTCACTTATGCACTACAAATTTCATTTACCATTTCAACACTGAATATCCACGATATCCAGATAAGTTCACAATTATTTATGGGTCAAGTCTCTGCTCTGTATTGGCTTCAGTGACTATGAGTACTGTCCTGTGTTTTATATATCATACTTTGTTTTAAGGCACGGAGGTGGGATTGCAGGGGCAACGTTCTAAATATAAATTTCTGAATATATTTGATACATTTTGGATGCAGACAGTGATATAGTCCTTATTATAAGATGGGGTTGAGAAAGGCTGGTACCTGACTGGTACAGAGCCATCAGGTGACTGTTGATTGATCCAGCATATGCACAATAAGTGGTGAACTGTCCCTCCTGAGAGATCAGTCAGCACTCCCGATCTCGTTATTGTGCCAGAAATGCAGTCTGAGGGGCAGCCATTACTATCCTCAGTAAGTGAGCGAGGGCCAAAGCCAGTCATGAACTATGGCACAGTGTAGCAACACTGGCTGCACCGTTTACACTTTGTGCACTGTTGTGTCTCTATCTGTCTCCCGGGTGCCGAGTATAGACATCCCTTCTGACGCTGGCATTGCAGCACTCAGTTTCCCACCAGCACAACAGGGTTACTGACCCACCCACCCTGCGGATCGACTACTTTTCCTCACACCGCTATAGGAGTCCTGGCATGGTACCTCATACTGTGTAGCGGGAGAGCAGGAGCCATGGTGGTGAATAGTGCCTCTGTCTTCACCGTGCAGGCAGTAGAGCTGCATTACCGGGTGCTGACTCCTGCTTGTTCCGCAACCATCGTTTTGTTTTTGTCTAGTGAGCAAGAGAGAGAGATCAAAGCAGATAGATAACGAGGACCACGCACAACAGTGTGGAGAAACAGATGTTAGGTGGCAGCAAGAGGTTCGACCGGGGAACACAGGTGCGGGAGTAGTGGGAGAAAGATAGAATGTGACAGTGATCCTGTGAGCGAATGCCACGTTTAGTTTAACAGCTCCCACCCCCCCAACACACACAGGCAGAGAGCAGCTTGGCACAGTGTACTGCATCACAAACAAAGAGAGTGACAGCACAGCACCAGAGAGTGAGAGAGAGAGGTGGGCATCCCAGACTCAACCCCCAGTGTGTTGCTGCCCACCCACCTAACCCGCTGATCTCCGCAGAGGGAGCCACTTGACCTGCACTGTTTGTGCTCGGGTGTCTGTGATAGCCCGAGAGAAGGTAGTGGGTCCTGAGAGAACCAGAGAGCGCCTTCTGCCGACGATGTGTGCTGTCCTTAGAGAGAGAATAAAACCCCAATGGAGCCCATCCTCCGTTTTTGTTTCCCCCATGGAGATGGAGAGAGAGCATAACCCACCCTCCGAGCCTGTCCTGCCCACCTCCTGGCTCACAGATATGCAGCAGCATAGCACTTTGCGGGGAGCGAAACCGAGTGGCAGCAAGAATCACAGGCAGTCCACTACAGCGAGAGAGAGACAAGAGAGTGCTACAGTGAGCAGCAATCCCCCAGTGTCGGCTCCTTTCTGTTCGCTGCTGTGTCTCTGTGTTTGAATCCCCCTATTGCAGGTCCTATGTGTTTCACAAGCACCTCACCCCACTGCTGCTGAAATGCTCCTGTTTCACCTGCCCATCCAAGCAACCACAGCTCGGGACAACATTTGTCCCGGTGGCAGTTCCTGTCTTTAATCCTCCATTTTGAGCTCCATGCAGGACAGTCCATCTGTGTAATTTCCCCGATGATTTGAGCTCTGTGCAGGACAGCAGAAAGAGAGCGTTGCAGTCCCCTACTGACTGGGTGGCATGCTTGGGGGGGGGGGGAGAGTCAGTGAGGTGGTGCACATAGCGTGATCTGTTAGTTCTGTCCGGTCGTTAGAACAGAGAAGTAGAGAGACACAGTGGTAAACGAATGTTCCCCAATCTCGTCTCTGTCAGTGTCCGTCTGTGTAGTTTCCTCGACGGATGCCCCATGCGTAAATATATGTGTGTGTGCTCCTCAGTCCCGTGTATGTCAGTTGGGGGGGGTGCTATAGTAAGGGTGTCAGGCAATGTAGCACACAGTCTTATGCATAAGAAATGTCACAAATCATCTCAGTAGTGTATGTGTGATATTTCTGTGTGCATAAGACCAGTGCAGTATACAGTATTTGTTAGGGACTGTTTTGCAAGATGGCAAGATACAGTACCTTTCTTGCTATTAAAACAGCAAAAAAATACCTTTCTGGATATTTTTTTGCTGTTTAAACATACCACATGTTATAAGCACAATATCTCACTCCAAGATGTGCAGTTATTGGGGATTAATCAACGCTCTGGGTGCTGTGAGGACACTTGGCCTGTGGCCTTGAGCCTCAGAATGCACCCGGGGTGTTAATTCACAATAACCGCACACCCTTTCATGGGTTATTGCTTACCTTCAGTCTGTTCAGGATCATTTGTATCACTGCAGCAATATATGAAGGACTTTAGGGCCATACAGTTGAACTTATTAAAGAGACTCTATTGGGCTTACCTAAGCTGCAGTGAGTCACACAGCCGTTAATACATCTGTGGGATCAAGTCGGCCTGGTGGCACTGAGGGCAGAGGCGCTGGATGCCTTGCCTTATGCTACGCTGGCGACCCGTGTTCGGGAACGAGCATGGGCCGCCAGGGGTTGGCAGGGGAGGAGAAGGATTGAGCGTCCGATGGACTGCTGTCCTTCTCCGGGAAGGGGGCTGCACAGTAGTCGGCGCCTGTTCAGCCCCTGGTGGATGCTGAGGGACAGGTGCTGCGCTGCAGTAAGGGAAGGAGCTGGGGCAGACTCTTGGCGGGAGCGCATGTGGACGCATGCGCGCTCCCCTCTGCCAGCGTCATTGCATGCCCGAGCTCCAGGAAGAACACCAGAAAAAGGAGTTGCCGCAGCACAATGGTGGACGGCACCTCACAAGCTCCGCTCCCGGCCAGCCATGGCACTGGCCCACTGGATCCGGACTTCAGTGGTGGTTGGGGAACCCCGCCTACCCCACCGGGGGGGGGAGCAGGCCCTGGGAGTTTGGGGTCAGCACCGGATGGTGGATGCCACGGGATGGGGCTGCTGGTGCCCTCTGGAGAATAGCCGGCACAGGAAGAGCAAAAAGTAATAAAAAAAAAATAAAAAATACATCTGTGGGATCGTGAGACAACCCTTGCATTTTTTGATTCAGCCAGTAGCCAGTGATTCAGCCCATATTTAAATGTTATTTAGGATCATTTTATGATCAAAGCAATTTATGAGAATTTGTGGGGCTGAATCATCTAATTTGAGAGACACTAAATTACTTACGGGCACATTCAACTGCAGTGAGTCACACAGCCTAAAACTGCATTCCATGGGATCATTAAATGACCTTAGCATTTCAATTCAATCCATGGGGCAGGTTGGCTCCCAGGTTAGTTAATGCAATCCGATGATTGGAGGAAACATTTCCTCTTGTTACAGCATTTCAGTCTGCTTTTCACTTGTGCCCTATTTTTTTTACGGAGGTTCTTCACCATATCTCCCCCTTCCCAATAAACTTCCTTTTGGACCAGTTGCCAGAACTAATTGTGACAATTTCCATATGTTGGATATATACATGCTTTTTCTCTTAAGAACACAACTCATTTCTGCACGTGGTATTTTTGGCAGTATTTGCACACAAACATTTGTGGACAGCAGTCTATTAACCAAATGTGCTTGAATTTTAGAAAAATGCAGTTCAATCTACAGGAGAGGGTAATGAATTGAATTCCAGTGAGCTTGAAAAAGTTTGAAGCTTTGTACGTTTTTTAAAAAACTAAGTGGATCTTGTTGCTACGAGCTTTATGGCATCTTTAATGCCTGTAGGCTATTTTATGGAATAAAAACATTTATTGGTGAATCCTTCCATATGCTGCTTTTTCAGTCTTGTTATAAGACACTATAGCTAACATACAAAAGCTACACATCCAGATGCTAGATTCCACCAGTTGTGGTGGAATGGAGATTGGTGACTATTTGAATTCTGCAATCCCGTTTGATATCTGTGCACTGGCTCTGTGTCTCTGGGAGATGGGATTTTGTATTTTGCTGTCTCTGATCATTTTTTTTTTCATTACTTGAGCAGCAGAGGTTATCTGTTGTGTTACAGAGCTTCTTTTGTCAATATGGCTACTAGTATTAAACATTCAGACTGTCTGTTTCAGAGGAGGAGGAAAGTCTTAGAATCATAGACCCGATCAAGGGCTACTAAAATCTGTTTACAGGTCATGATGGGACAAAGAAAGTCAATGGTGACATAAGATGCATTTACATTTTGAAGATACATTTAATTAAAAAAAAAAAAAGAAAGATACGCTAGAACATGCATGCAGGCTCATTAAGCAAGTATTGGCATGATAGAAACATACCTGGAGGCTTACGGATTCAAAGGCCTCATGTCTTTGGATGCCTTTGGACTGGATGACCAAGAATTCATGGATGATTGGGAATGGGTCAGTAATAAATTTTCATTTGACTGGATTTTATTACCAATTAAAAAGTCCAAACAAGATAGTCTCAAAATAACTAATAAAATCAAAAAGTTTGAAGAAAACACATATAAACTTATGACAAACAGTGATTTAAATGGTCTTAAAGGTCAGTCGGAGAAAATACTTTCAGAATACAGGGAAACTATCAAGAAAAAAAAAACTGGTCCAACATACAAGAGATGACAATGACTATTCTGCAAGAAAGGTATACTATTGCATGATGTTCAAAAGACTCAGATGACACGGCCAAGACAAACTGAATGTGCAAGGGATGAGACCGTGACAGACATGTCTTCAGGAATGGATTCAGATCCAAATCTGGAAACAAGTGAAATTCACACACAGATTTCACAACAAGAAGCAGGACCCAGTACATCTAGGCCTTTTTTATACCAAGGTCCTTGACAAGAATGGGGTGGGGGAGGAGGAAGAAGAGCCAAAAGAGGCGGATTCAGGCAGAACAAGGGGTACAACAGCTATCACCCATAGGAACCCAGGAGATTGAGGAAGAAAACATGATAGTCATCAGCCTCACTGGAGTAACCCTATCAACACCCCAATTATCGCTATCAAAGGGTTTAGTTTTGTCACCACTAAAATCAATGTTTTCAATTTGAAAACAGATAAATTCAGATTCTTCCGACAGCCAAGACTGACTGAATATTTTTACTATCAAACCCACTGATGGAAATTCTCAGAGCAATCCGACCTCCTCAAATACTCATCGGGAAACTAGTAACTTTAAACAGAAGACACTGTTTATACCGCATATACTATTGGCCCAAGTTGTGCCCTCAGAACATACATGGGAGTTGTTGATCGTGAAATAAACAAGATAATAAAGAATCTTAGAAAACAGAAATATGTGACCCAAAATGTAACGAAACTGGAGAGAGGCACTTGCATAATTAAAGAAACTTACCAACACTATTATTAAGCCTGATGACAAAAGTGGAACCATTGTTCTATGGGGTAGAGATGACTATATCAGTGAAGCAGTGAGACAATTAAATAACACTCACTGTCAAAAAATGAATAAGGCTCCAGCTTTGCAGATTTAAATCAAGGCAAAGGCTCTGTTAGAAACAGCAGTCCGGGAGAACTGCATAACTGACCGGGAATATGGCTATCTTAAAGTCTGCCATCCTACAAAACCAGTGCTATGTCTGCTTATGAAGGTTAATAAAAGTGGTAGTAAACCACCAGGACACATCCCATAGTGTCCAGTATTAGATTAATATTGGAGCCACTATGTATGTCGATGAGTACATTAAGGAATGGATACCGCAATTGCCAGCATACTTAAAGGACACTTGAGATGCCATACACAAGATAGAAGATTTCTCTGTAACATTTTGGTTGCTATAGACATAGAAAGTCTATATAACAACATACCTCATGAAGGGGGGACTAATGGCAATATCAAAGACACTCAGTAAATACAGACCTCTGGATGTTCTACCACCTACCAAATTCATTGTAGAAATGTCATGTTTTGTCCTCAAATCCAATTACTGTATTTGTTTTTTTCAGAATAACTGTTACATACAAGAAAACGGTACAGGCATGGGTACCACATTTGCACCAAATCTAGCAAACCGCTACATGGGAGAGTGGGAAAACAGACACATTTATGATGGAACTTGTAATATTTTTTTGGATGAGATCAAATTATACAAAAGGTACATAGATTATATACTTGTAATTTGGTCTGGTTCAGTAATTAGACTTGAAGTATTTCAGGCATACATTAACAGTACTACTACAAATCTCAGATTTACACATGAATTCAATTACTGTATATACTCGCGTATAAGCAGAGATTTTTTTTTTTTTTACCAAAACTTCAAAGGCATTTTTAGTATCTCGGCTTATACGCAGGTCATGTCAATTAATCAATTTACGATCGAGTCCGTGTAGGTTTCGGTAATGCTCAGTTCAGCACTATAAAGCTCATCCTTGGTACAATACTTACAGCTTGTCTTTATATGCAGGCGAAATGAGTGTGAAAAGGAAGCGTAGCTCATACAGTGCAGCATTCAAGCTGTGTGTTGTTGAGTGTGCAGAGGCAACTAATAACTCCGTTGCTGCTCGGGAGTACACTGTCAACGAAAAACAAGTGAGGGAGTGGAGAAAACAGAAACAGGTATTGAGTGAAATGCTAAGGTCTAAACGAACATGTCGTGGTGACCGTGCAGCCTTTACCTTGTTGGAGGCTGACCTGAACAACTGGGTATTGCAGTGCCAAGAGAACGGTTACATTGTAACATGGCTGACAATACGATTGAGGGCACTACAAATAGCAAAGGATCAAAAGTACCGCTGTGCAGGTGTGGAGTCCTTCCTAGCATCTGCCGGGTGGTGTTCCAGTTTTATGGAGCGCCATGGGCTGACATTGCAGCAGTGTACAAAGATATCGCAAAAACTACCACAAGATCTTGAGGTAAAAGTGGATAGCTTTCAGCGGTTCGTCTTAAAAGTCAGAACCCAACACTCCTATGAGCTAAAACAAATCAGTAACATGGATGAAACACCCATGACTCTTGACTTGCCATCCAACCGAACTGTAAATCCACTTGGTAGAAAAACTGTTCTGGTTCGCGCCACTGGCCACGAAAAGACACACTTTACTGTTGTTCTGTCCTGTTCAGCGGATGGAACGGAGTTAAAACCCCTTGTGGAGTTTAAAAGAAAAACCCTACCCAAAAACATAAAATTTCACGCTGGAGAGCTACTGTCTCCCCATCCAAAGGACTGGATGGACGAGTCCCTTGGGCAACTGTGGCTGCAGAAAGTCTGGCACTCACGTCCAGGGTCTCTGCGCTCTAAACGCTTACTTTTGGTGTGGGATATGTTTAGGGTGCATCTCAATGATCCCATTAAAAAATGTGCTAAAAAAATAAAAACAGACCTTTGTGTGATACCTGGTGGTCTGACATCAGTCCTGCAGCCACTGGACGTCTGTTTGAATAAGCCATTTAAGGATTGAGTGAGAAGGAAGTGGAGTGAGTGGATGTGTTCTGGTGCTGAAGGGGTGACGTAAGCTGGTAACTTCAAGAGACCAGAGCTGGATGTTATCTTCGAATGAATTGTCAAGGCTTGGGAATCAATCCCAGAAGACATGGTGAGAAAGTCTTTTTTTAAGTGTGGGATCAGCAACAGCATGAATAGTACACAGAATGATGCACTGTATGAGGAGGACGACGAGGAGACAGAGGGAGCAGCAGACGAGGAACTGGATATTATGACCTCAGACATGGTAACTGAGGAATACCTGCCAGAGAATATGCAAGCATTGGGGATTTTGAATATTGAATCGGAGGCACTTGAAGAAGAGGATAATGACTGAAATGGCGGCAGTTATGGGGACCAGATCATGAGTGCAACTTTTCAATGGACTACTGTATATTTACTGTGGCATTATTAATTACAGTACAGATTTTCACTGCCGTATACTGCACTGTATATTCTGCTCTTATAGAAACTTATTTGGCATTAAAAAAAAAAATAAAAAATTGGCTTATATGCGGGTCATGTAATTATTCCCAATCTGGGCAGCATATTTAGGGGGGGTCAGCTTATATGCAGATCGGCGTATCCACAAATATATACGGTATATATCAGTTAACATTTTGGATCTGACAGTCTATAAAGATGAAGATCGACTGAAATGTAAGCTTTACTGGAAATCTTTAACCAAGAATGCTATATTACATGGAGAAAGTTGTCATCTAGTGCCTGTCATTAAAAAATTTCGCCAAAAGCCAATTTATTAGAGCCAAATAGAATTGTACTGATGCGAGTGAATACAATAAACATGCAAAAGATCTTGAAAATAGATTCAGAGTAAGTAAATATCCAGAGAAATTGATCAAGGACCGCAGACATAAAGTGGAGGAAATGGACAAAAACACTCTTCTTAGGGAGAAAAGACCAATTCAAAATGTGAAGATACTATTTCATACTGTACTTGAGAACTGTTAAGCTAATTTGATAACTTCCACACTATTCTCTATGCTTCTAAAGTACTAGTGTAACTTATTTCTGCATATTATTATTCTGTATAATCTACAGCAGATATCTTGAATACTACTACTACTTCATGCTGTTCTATGTATGGTCATTGTCAGTATGTATGAATAGTTTTTGGAATAATAAATAAAAAGATTAAGTGCAAAAAAGAAGAAAATTTGAAGATACATACATTTTCTACTCAATACAATCCCTTGGCAAGATAGTTTGGCAATATGATTAAATACATTGGGGACTGCTACATAAGCAATAGGACACAACAGGGTGTGCATGAAGCATATTTTACTGCATAGCCAGGGGCATAATAAGGCACGAGGCCCCTGGCGTGCGGTGAAATATGTTCCATGTACACCCTGAAGTGTCTTATTGCGCTTATAAAATGGACTCCTATCTTTATTTTACTTTTTAGAGTTAGAAAAATCATGCTTGTATGTAGAAAAAAAGATTTTATGCTGCTTATCTATGGTAAAGTAGTCCTTACATGGACATCGTTTTAATATTCATGAGCTCATTTGCATATAGTTTCACTGCTCATTTTATGTGTGTATGTGTATATACATATATATATATATATACACACACACACACACTGACTATTGCTGTCGCTGTGTCACTCTCTCTCCTGGTTGGAAACTGCTGGACAGAACTGAAACCACACTCTGTCTCTCCCAACTGCTGCACAGCAATGTACTGTTTTTTCTCTCTGAGAGACAAGTAATGGTTTGCAGTCAGTTGGAGCGTTAGTGAGGGAACAGAAGATGGTGACTGCTGACCAAGGTTATTGGGGGGGGGGGAGGAGGGGGAAGGTGTTCCGAAAATGTCCTGGTCATTAGCAGCTTGGAGCTCAGTACTGGTGACACAACAGACATCGTGCTGTGGGAAAACAGAAACCAGATGCCAAGCAAGAGATGAGAGACTGAGGAGACTGTGTATTGCTGCCACTGTCTCTCAGTCTCTCCCGGTTGCAAACTGCTGTACACATCTGGCGATGACAGACCAAGCACACTGACTGTTGCTGCTGCTGTCTCTCCCCCCCACCCCCCAGTTGCAAACTGCTCGACAGAACTGAAACCGCACTCTGTGGCTCCTTACTGCTGCACAGCAATGTACTGTTTTTTCTCTCTGAGAGGCAAGTAATGGTTTGCAGTCAGTCGGAGCATTAGTGAGGGAATAGAAGATGGCATTTAAAATGCCAACGTTCTGATGCTCCTGATTTCTTTTTGAAATGCGGTTCTGCTTCTCTGACCTTTTTTTTTTTTTTTAACCCATGCATGGAACGGATTTCATGCTTGGTGAGCTAGATCTCTGATTGGCTGGTTTAGCCTACCCATTTTATAAAGGAAGATGTGAGATTAAAGGAGGCATTTGGTCCTTATCCCAGGATCACTTTTAGAAAAGGGAAATATGTACAGGACTCATTATTAATGTTACCCTGCAACCAACCCAGAATGCCACTTGGATGCTTAGTTTACCAGATGGTAACTTAAAATGTGGAAATTGTGTTTTTTGTAACCATGTTTAATATGAGGACTTTCAAACACCCACATGATGACTTTACAATTTTCAAGATTAAAGGTTTAGTTTTTTGTTCAACAGCTGGAGTTATCTATCTTCTTTGGTGTCCACATACCTCTCAACCTCCTGCCTTATAAATTAGGGACAAAGCTTAAAAAAATCAGGGACAAAGGACCAAAATCAGGCACACATCTTTAGAATTAGAGATCTCCACCCAGAAAGCTAGTAGAATATGGGGCTTAGTGCAAAATGTATTTTCGAAAGAAAACCGGATCTGTAACTTTAATGCTTGACATTATTTTGTGCTTAAAATTCCCACTGTTTAGCCACAGAAACACAAATTTTAGGAGGGAAAGAGTAAAATTTTGAGGCAAAATCAGGGACAGTTGAGAGGTATGGGTGTCCATGTGGGGAATCATACATAGGTCAAATGAAGTGAATGCTGAAAACAAGGATTAGGGAACATCTTACAGCAATATGACATTCACAATGGCAAACATTTTCATGAAAAGAACCACTGTCATATCAGTGACATTTAAGCTCATGTCACCCTACTCGACATACTCTCTAGATAACTTCCACTTCTTCAACCTCCTATCAGACCCCTTACCCAGACATCATTCTCTCCCTAAATTCGGGCTTATCCTCAAACAAATTGTGTTCTTTCTCAGATACATCTTGGGCAGGTTCTCTATTCCCCCAGGCCATGCAACTTGGGCATATATTACTGCATCTCTCTGGATTGTTGCCACTTCCCTTACTCTAGCTGGGGATATTGAGCCAAATCCGGGTCTTGCTCCACCCAGTAATCCCTCCCAGCCCCTCTACTCACCAAGCCTGCCCCAATCTGCTGGCCTTTCCTTTGCTCACCTAAATGCTAGGAGTCTACTGGCCAACCTCCCCGACCTGGAAGTATGGACTAGTACCAACAACCCTGACATCCTTGCCATTTCTGAGACTTGGCTTAAGCCCTCCAATGATGACTCCCAGTGCTCCCTCCCAGGTTATAACCTGGTACGGGTTGACCGCCCCACTTCCAAAAGAGGCGGTGGACTTGCTCTCTACTATAAACCGCAGCTAAACATTACATTACATTACTGCCTGCTCCCCCACTTGCCAACTATGAAGTACTCCATTCTCTACTACTGCTTGGGGGTATAAAGAAACTACACCTTTTTTGTACTCATATACCCCCCAGAAAAGCCAGGCTTGGGTTTGAGGAGTTCATGGACTATCTACTATCCATGACTGGGAAAAATTATATTATCTGTCTTGGGGATTTCAATCTGGACTGGCTAGGCCCTTGCTCTGGCCTCCTGTCCTCTCTGACTAGTAAGGCTAATCTCTCTCAACTTGTACAGGAGCCCACCAGGATCTCTCTTGGTGGTACTAGTGCTACTCTACTTGACTGGATCCTGACAAATAGAAAGGATGTCTTTTCCTCTGCTGGTGTTCTTCTGGATACCATAAGTGATCACTACCCTGTGTTCTGTATTTGGGATACCTCTTTCCCCTCGAAAGTGTTAACTGTTTCTAACTTCTCCAACCTAAACTTAGATTACTTTGTTCACGATCTTAATTTAATTGACTGGTCCCCTCTCTACACCACTAATGACATTAACATTGCCACAAATTATTTTAACAATTCTCTACTCTCGCTACAAAATAAACATATCCCTGTTACCACGAGAAGGGTTAAAGGGAAAATCAGCAAATGGCTAAAACACCCCCTGCTTCACCTTCTAAAACTCGGGGATAAAATGTGGTCCTTCTGGAAGTCCTCCCGTCTCCCCACAGATTTTGACGCCTACAGAACACTTGCGTAACAAATGCAAAAAGGAGATGGCCAAAAGCTCCTATTTCAGGAATCTCCCAAGCGCCTCCACTACATGCCCAAAGAAATACTGATCTCAAATCAAGGAAATTCTTGGAAACAACAAGCCTACTACTCGTACTAATATGTACTTTAATGACGTCCACTGCAACCACCCCTTCACCATTGCCAATGCTTTCAACTCCCTTTTCTCCTCCCTACCTACTTAAGCCTCTCCTGCGCTCCCCAATCCCGGTTTGGCCCCTTCTCCTTGCTCCCCTATTCCACCTTCTTTGGAGCTGGCTCAGATCACCTACCAGCAAGTTCTGGACCTACTCAAAACTGTTCCTGCTAGCAGCAGCCCTGGCCCTGATGGATTACACCCACGGATTATCAGGCTGTTTGTGGCCTGGCTTGCTAGGCCTATAACTAGGCTCTTTAACCTTTCTGTTAGCACTGCCACTGTCCCCCTGATCTGGAAATCCACTAGAACTATCCCTGTCTATAAGAAAGGTGATGCTAAACTACTGTCCAATTACTGCCCCATCTCTCTACTCCCCACTCTTAGCAAGCTTCTGGAGAAACTCGTCCATTGTCAGGTCTCCGAGCACCTCTGTAACTTTAATCTTCAGTCCCTCTCCCAACATGGCTTTAGGGTGGGGCACAGCACTACCACAACACTGACCCTCCTCATGAGTGATATCAAAAGCAATATGGATAAGGGCCTGCTCACAGGTGCAGTGTTCATTGATCTATCCAAAGCTTTTGATATGGTTCACCACCCGCTTCTGCTGTCCAAGTTAAGTGACATCGGTGCTTCTGACTCCACCATATCTTGGTTTGGTAGCTCCCAGGCTGTTTCCTACTGCAAAACGCTTTCCTCCCCTATCCCAATTACCCGTGGTGTTCCTCAGGGTTCGGTACTTGGTCCTCTTCTCTTCTCCCTCTTCCTAAACGACATTCATCGTACGTCCCTTCACAGTAGCCACCTCATGTATGCAGATGATATAGTGCTCTACCAATCTGCCAAAACTGTTGCTGACATTAACCATAACCTCACACGGGACTTTCAATCTCTCCAATCCTGGCTCTCTGCTAACCAGCAATTCCTTAACATAGGGAAAACTCAGACTATGCTGTTTGGATCATCTAAAAAAGTGCACTCAGAATCCTCTAAACTCCTTGTCCTCAGTCGAGAAAGGACACCTGTTACTAATAATGTAACTCTCAAATACCTTGGTGTCACGCTTGACCCTGCTCTTGATTTTTCCTTGCATATCAACGAGGTGTGCCGGGTCGTTAATACCAGAATTGGCGCAGCCTATCGTGTATGGCACTCACTCACCCCCTCTGCTAGGATTGCAGTAGCTAGAGGCATGCTACTCCCTCAACTCCTTTATGCACTCCCTGTTCTCTTCAATGTCAACACTAGTGTGCTCAGCAAGTGGGACACTTCCTACAACAATATATGTAGGTTTGCCTTATCTGCCCCTCGACTAACGCATCACTGCCGGCTCTACTCCGGCTTACACTAGCTATCTCCCAAAGACCTCTGTTCTTACTCCCTAGGTTGTTTATAGACTCACTCACTAGACCACCCAGTCCGTCCTCCCTGAAGGACTTGCTTATCCCTATCTCACGCATCCACTCGCTCAGGTCCTCATCTGTCCCCATGCTATCAGTCCGGCCGTGCACTACAAAAATGGGGGAACAGGCCTTTGCTTATTTTGCCCCTAAATTCTGGAACTCGCTTCCTCCCCCTGGTTAAACACTCCCCCTCCCACCACTCCTTTAAGCATTCGTTGTTCTCTCACCTCTGTGCACTTGGACTGTGCAACTGTAATTAACTGTGTGTCCCTTCCCTATTTCTCCTGTTTTGGAGATATCTAGGCATTACCTATCTTGTTGCATCTAGATTTTGTTATAGCATAATGTGTACTGTTTAGTATTTATATTATATGTGTCCTCCCATACAGTTGAGACTGAATTGATCTGTGTTACTGTTTTTGTCCTTATGTCATCACTGTATTCTTTTTGTTGTACTCTCCCAGGTCGTGCCTGAAAATAGGCAGGACTGTTGCTTAGTGCACTTACCCAGTTACCAAAAGCTAATAAATAAAATTTGCTTTTTGGGTATTAAGAAAGTGGACTTGGGTATCAGGGGAGAGGGGCGTCTCTAAAAATCTGTGATCTACACCCTGAAACCGTTTCTGCCTCATGGACCGAATGATGATTTGTATTTGTCATGTTATTTGAAGTAATAGCCTTGCATTTTCTGTTGGTTAGTGCCTACAGTCTAACCATTTATATATTTGGAGTTTTTAGGTTTATTTATTATTTCTCTAACATACTTTTTTGATTGTTATTTTTTCTCCAGGCAGGGTATTTAGTCACTTTTTGCAGTACTTTTTACAGTATCTGTCTGCTTTTTTTATCTTTCATCAGTTTTTAATACGTTATTTCAGCATGTTTCAGAATTGGTTTCTCTCCCTGATGCATTCCCCTGCCCTCACACATTCTTTTGCGACATATGCAGTTTCAGTTTCACTTTTTTGGGTTAGCACTCTATTTCACTCATTAATGTGCATCATCACTCATTAAATTGTCTGATGAAGGATTCCTATCTGAAACGTCACCAACCTAGTCATGTCATAGCATGTGGCATTTTTGTAGCTGCATTTGGCAAGCTCATCACAGTTGCAGCTGGAACGCAGTTTAGCATCTTCACTTGTCCACTACGAATTTCATTTACTGTACATTTCAACACTGAATATCCATGATGTTCAGATAAGTTCACTTTTATTTATGGGTTAAGTCTCTGCTCTACATTGGCTTTAGTGACTATGAGTACTGTCGTGTTCTACATATCGTACTTTGTTTTAAGGCATGGAGGTGGGGTTGCTGGGGCAACATTCTAAATATCAGTTTCTGAACATATATGATATATTTTGGATGCAGACAGTGATATTGTCCTAACTACATTCTGTTCAGGATCATTTTGATGCCCACAGCTATATATAAAGGACTTTAGGGGCTTACAGTTGAACTTATTAAAGAGCCTCTGTGGGCTTACCTTAGCTGCGGTGAGTAACACAGCTGTTAATACATTTGTGGGGTCGTGAGATGTCCTTTGCTTTTTTTGATTCAGCCAGTGATTCGGCCCATATTTAAATGATATTTAGGATCATTTTATGACCAGAGCAATTCCTGAGAATTTGTGGGGCTGATTCATCTAATCTGAGAGACACTGAGATACTTATGGGCACCATTCAGCTGTAGCGAGTCACAAAGCCTGCAACTACATTCCATAGGATCATTAAAGGGGACAGGAAATGTGTGCTAATTGGCAGCTGTTTATAAAGTTTTTATCCTCAGAAATGACATGCATTCCCCTAAATTTTTCATATTTAACTGTACCTGAATGAAAAGTGATATGAAAAACGTTATTTTGCATTGTTTTGTTTTTATGGGCAGCATCCTGTTACAGTTCTTTTCTTGGAACCAGTAATTTGGAGTTTTTACTATGTCATGGTTTGTGTACAGAATGCTAATTGTGAGCTGTTGACCTATCAAAACTATGGTTAGAGTTCTGTACACAAACTGTGACATAGTTAAAACTCCAAACTACTGGTTTCATGAAGAGAACTGTGACAGAATGCTGACCATAAAAACAAAACAATGCAAAATACAGTTTTCCATATCACATTTTACTCTGGTACAGTTAAATATGGTTAATTTAGAGAAATGTATATAATTTCTGAGACTAAGAACTTTATAAACAGCTGCCAATTAGAAATGATTTCCTGTCCTCTTTAAATGACCTCAGCATTTCAACTGAATCCTTGGGACAGGTTGGCTCCTGGGTTAGTTGATGAAAACTGAAGATTGGACGAAACATTTCCTATTGGTACAGCATTTCAGTCTGCTTTTCACTAGTGCCCTGTTTTTATAGAGTTTCTGCACCCTTCAACATATCCCCCCACCTCCTTTCAAACCAGCTGCTTGAACCAGCTGTGACCATTTCTGATGTATGCTGGATATATACATGTTTTTTTCACTTAAGGACACAACTCATTTCTGTGCGTGTTTTTTTGGCACTATTTGCACACAAATGTTTTTGCACAGCAGTCTATTATGAAATCCAGTGTGCCTGAATTTTAGAAAAATGCAGTTCAGTCTACAGCAGATGATAATGAATTGAATTCTAATGAGCTTGAAAAGGTCTGAAGCTTTGTAAGTTTTAAAGAAGTAAGTGGATCTTGTTGCTACAAGCTTTTATGGCATCTTTGAAGCCTAAAGGCTATTTTATGGAATAAGAAGATTTGTTTTTGAATCCTTTAATGTGTTGCGTTTTCAGTCTGGTTATAGGACAGTTTAGCTAACACACAGAAGCTACACATCCAGATGCTAGATTCCACCAGTTGTGGAGGAGTGGAGACTGGTGACCTTGAGTGTATCCCATTGCAGGGGTTGCCTCCTGCCACAGTGTCATTATCCCTAAGAATTTGTTTAGTTCTGTTATTGATTTTATTTTTAAAGTCCGGGATATTCTGCAGAGAAGGTCTGTCCCCTTTTATTGCCTAGTGTTAATTCAAACCAAAGGGCATGGTTCTACATCAATATAGGAAGGACAGTGCACTTAGCAGTTCTACGGGCATGTTCTGCAAGTCAGTCAGTCAGTTCTGTATAGATTGCATTGGGGGAGTAGTGTGTGTACAGTATAACAGTTGGGATAAAGTTGTATGCCAAACATCTACACAGGCCACCTCTTTAAAGAAAGAACAACTATGTTTCTGAACAAGAATACGTTTAGGGGGCCCTTAAATTAGTGGTGTCCCTATTGTCCAGTGTAAAATTAAAATCCTCACCCAGAATTAAGGTGTCTGTTTGAAAGTTCACTATTTTCCTGTAATTAGTCAGACAAAGACTGCAGTACAACCAGCTGGGTTATACAAACTAACCAAAGCAAGATTGTATCCTAAATGTTTCCCTTTAAGCATAGCCATACAACTCTGAGAGTTAGTGGAGGTGACCAGACTTTGAAAGGGTATTGTTCTAGGCAGTAACACTGCTGTTCCCCTGTGCTTTCCTTTCTGAAAAGAGGATGCTACGACTTGCGTGCAGCTGAACTTTGTCAGTTTGGCATGTTCCTCACAAGAGAGGTGAGTCTCCTGGAATAACACAAATGCCAGTTTCTGTTTACAGATGGCTGCCAAACCTTTGACCTTTTGAATGGATTAAGGCCGCTAACATGGGAATATACTGTACTACTGTTGAGGTTAAATTAGCCATCAGAAGACTGTAGTATGTTGAGGGTTCTGATTTAGTAGCCAACCCCAACTGGTGGATAGCAGACATATTGAATACTAAACAGAGACTGAGGCTGAGCATAAGCCACATACCCCATTGTGGATGGCGTCTTAAAGAGGAAAAGAAGAAAAAAGGCCCCCAGAGGGTGAGACATAATTGCCCCTTCTATTGTGATTGCAACATACTTTGTGTACATATAAACAACTTATTAATCAGTATGGGGGGGGATGGCAAATTCTCCCAAAATTAGTTCTGTTATTTGCCCACCATTGGCCTAGTCCGGTGACCTGGTGCTGTTTGCCTGGTCAAAGTAGGGTCTCCCAAACACATTGCTTTGCTGTAGTTTCAGCTTGAACTTCCTGTGTGCTTTTCTATCTTCAGGTTCTGGTACTATGTCCAGGTAGTTCAGGCACAAGAGAGATCATTGTTTGGTTAGAATAATATGACTCAAAGATGGAAACTGGGAGAGAGTTTATTAGCTCTCTGTTGAATCCTATGTATATCTAGGAGTTATTTATGCCTGAAATTGTAAATGGTCAGCACATATTAAAAAAAAAAAAAAAACTATGGAAAAGATGGAGCAAAATAGTATTTGGAAGTATTGACTAGCTTAGTAGATAGTGGGATTACACTAAGTGAGGCAAACTACCTCATCTCAAAACCCACCTTCGTCATCTGGACTGGTCCCCAGTCCTCACTGCAACCAGTGTGAACACTGCACTGGAGCACTTCATCCGGATTTTCAACCAAGCATGCAACATATTTGCTCCAATCAAGAAGCACAAGGCTAAAACCCTTTGTAACTCATGTCTCACAGGTGACCTACTACGGCGCCTAAAATCTCATGACCACCTTGGGAGATTGCCAGAATCACTGGGAAACAAGCTGATATTGCTAACTATTAATGGGCACGAAACGACTGCACCAAATATATCCGGGATACGAAGTTCACCTATTTCTACAATGCACTTGCTACCACCTGGGGTAACGGTAGGGACTTCTGGGATAACATCAAAGAAGTCACTCAGCATTAATGGAGTAATCACCCTTGACCAGAAGCTCATTGCCGACACTTTCAGTGACACTTTCTCAGACCTCAGTGCTGTTTTTCCTCAAGGATTTTTCGACGACTCTGACACCCCGGCCACCCCAACCACCTACAGCCACCCTCCCTTCTACTTTAAAGCAGTAAAATTGCACCAAGTCCATAGCTATGTTACCAAAGTTATTCGCAACTCCAGGTCCAGCAGCGACTCCATCGATCTCAAGCTGTTATCACTAACCCTTGAAGAGGTGCTCCTGCCTCTTTAAAGGTCTTTAACCTCTCCCTCAGCCACAGCCAATTCCCTGACATTTGGAAATATGCTGCGGTAACCCCAATCCATAAAAGTGGTGACAAAACAGCTGCTGAGAATTACCGACCTATTTTCATCCTGCCTCCACTCTCCAAAGCCCTAGAATGGATTGTGTCTGACCAACTCACTGACTTCCTAGACAAACACAACACACTGTGCATGGAGCAGCATGGATTTAGAAAGGGCTATAGCACCACTACGGCACTACTTGAATTCACTGGTGCAATCCATCACTCACTTGATAACAGCCATCTCACTGGAGCCACCTTCATTGACTTAACCAAAGCCTTTGATACCATCAACCACCATCTCCTACTTGCCCAGCTTCGACATGCAAGGCTCTCACCAAACTCTGTTAACTGGTTTAAAAGCTACCTAGAAAACCGCTCCCAA
Organism: Neoceratodus forsteri; assembly: GCA_016271365.2. NCBI lineage: Eukaryota > Metazoa > Chordata > Ceratodontiformes > Ceratodontidae > Neoceratodus > Neoceratodus forsteri. The sequence goes on along the minus strand of CM057454.1, from coordinate 404,976,759 downwards.
AGAGTGAAAATCGATGGCATACTCTCGGGTCCAAGACCAGTCAGGTCCGGTGTCCCGCAGGGCTCAATCCTAGGCCCCCTCCTATTCAGTCTTTTCTTGAACACACTACCAGAATCCTGCCCTGCACAGATCCTTCTATATGCTGATGATGCAGTCATCCTAGCCTCACAGCATGATAAAGTGCATCTACAAAGCAAACTCCAGGAGGCCTTCTCCACAGTTGAAACCTGGTTCGAAAAACAAAGACTTATCCTTAACCAGAAAAAAACAAAGACCCTACTCTTCTGTAGCTCCCACAGCAAATTCAAACACCATCAGCTCCTTATAAGAACAAAGTTAGGTTTAACCCTCAAACAAGTTCATACTTTCAAGTACCTTGGCCTCACCCTTGACAGTAATCTCTCCTATGTTCCACACATCAACAATGTGGCGAAAGTGGCCAATTCCAGGGTGGGCCTCCTCTTCCGGCATAGGAAACACCTAACCCGTGAAGCGTTGTCCATCGCCATCCAAAGCTCCGTTATCAGTATCACTGACTACAGTCTCATCATCTATGGATCTGCCGCAACCTCCTCCCTCAGGCGGGTATCAACCTCCCTCAACCAAGCCTGCATACTGGTCACTGGCTTACACCGCCTCACCCACACCTGTGACCTCTATTCCAAATCAGGGTGGCTGCAGCTGAACAACCGTATCAAATACCAAACTTGCATAACAGCCAAGAAAATCATGATGGGAAAATCCCCGCCAGGATTCAGCGCCCTCCTAAATCTCAAAATCAATAACCGCATCACCAGGAGTTCTAAGCCCCCTATCCTCCAAATCCTACGCTGCCGCACATCCCAAGGGCAACAGTCTTTTGCTTATAGGGCCCTGAGCTGGCTGAACGAACTTCCAAGTGACATCTCCTCCAATGAATCTCTAGAAACCTTCAAAACAAATCTCCACCTCTCCCTAACCGGCAGAAACACCTGTGTTTGCAACACTTAAGCATCTCTGCCCCCTAATCTGTTTCTGACCCCACAGGTGTCTGGCTGTCTCTCCCTCACTCTTCTAGCACTTACTTCTCTGTTGCAACCACTCAAGCACTTGTGCTGTGTCTGTCCTGACAAGGCCTCTTGGCTGCACCACACTGCCCCTCCGCTGCCACACCCACCCCCCCAGTCCCAGCCCTTTTTTCCCCGCTTGCCACTTCCCTCCTAATGTTCCCTGGGCATCACATCTCTCTTGTAGGAATTTATCACTATACTTCTAATTTGTCAGTTAAATGTTATTGTCTTTTACCATGTATTGTGTTAACGTTAATATGTTCCTGATCTGTCACACTGTAACCTGCCTATTGATGATTGCCTGTACCATCGACGTGGAACCTTTGTAAAAGAGCCTTGGCTCAAAGGTACTTGTAATCCTAGATTCAAATAAATAAAAATAAAAAATATATAACATGTAAAACTGGAAACTGCAGTATCATAAATGACTTGGATGTGATAAAAATGTCTAAATTCTCCCCATGACTTCTCATGATATATTCTTTTGTAATGATTTTTTAAATGGCCTTGCAAAATAAAACAAAATTGAAAATATATTAATACGTTTCACAATTTAACTAAAGCAATAGGCTTGGTCAAAAAAGTGTGATTTTGGTGCTCCCTTAAAGGCCTCCATTGAACAAACAGTATGAATGTGGGGCGGCTGAGAATTCGAAAGGGACTGTGCAGTCACCCCAGAAGTTTTGTCCCTCAAAAGCATGAAAACTTTGCCATCCACATAGTTCTGGAAATTCCCAATGTAAAGTCCCATTTATTTACTTACAAAAAAACAGTTTCCCTCTCCACCCACGCACTGAAAGCATCTTGCTGACACTGCTGGAGCCTGCTAGAGATGACAGTGGCTGCTTTTGTATTACCTTAATGTGTAAGGTTGTATTGTATTGTATTACAGCAAACCATAAATGCAATTCAACCGTAAACATTAACTGAATGCCAAGCCAACTCTTGTTTTTTTGTTGGCCTTCATAGCATAGTGACAGTCAAGGTATGACTGAGTCTTATGTAATCAGAGGCAGCGCTCTACAACAGTATTCACAATTATTTTCTTGAAGAATGGGATTGTTCACTTAGTTAAACTGAGCTATCCATTTAGAGACCTAGGTAGAAAAGTGCAAACTTACAAACCCACCTTTCTTTTATTTTGCTTTTACAGAGGGACAGTTAAGGCACATTAAAACTGAAGAGGCATTTGTTTTTAACTACCGAGACGACTTACACAGATGGAACCAAAAGCGCTATGAAGCTCTTGGAGAGGTATTGTTTTTACTGTGTAATTATTTTCCCCAATGTGTTACAAAATATACCAGTAAATAGTTTTATAAGATGAGAAAACTTTACATTATTCCAGATTCACTTGTCTGATTCAGGTCAGCAGCTACTGTACCGGTACTGTCAATGTAACTCACCTCTGTGCCAGAAAGTTGTGGGTTCAGGTCCCACACTAGAGACTTGAACTCCCACTAAATGCTGACACTGCAGTATAGTATGGGGGAATGGGGATTGGAGGTGTGCTGTATTTCCTGAGGTGTAGATCTTACTTCGAGAGGGCTCTTGCAGTAGGTAATTACATATAGGACTGACGTCGGCAGGCGGGAGGACCCCACAGAAAAATTTCTAGCTAGTAGTCTCTGGCGAGGGACCGCCCCCCATGTCAAGTGACCAGCATCAGGAGACGTCGGTATAAAGGGACGGTCCCTCACGCCCGCCTTCCAGTTCTTTCCCGCTGTTAGCTCATGCCAGCGCCTCACGGAAAAGTTCCCTGCTCGTCAGGCTCTTTTGTCGGTATTTTAACTGAGTATTTTTGATTTTTTCCTATCATCCATCAGGTATTCTTCAGTGTATGTCGTCCCCTACACCCTCCGAGCACAAAAACAAGTGCGACTCATGCGGCGCACAACTCCCACACAAGGACGGCCATTCCCTGTGCCTTTTTTGCCTAGGTCCCGACCATCTGGTATAGAAGTGCCAGCACTGCCTTAGTTTTAATGCGGCCTTCTTTGGCAGCAGTCCCTGGATGCCCATATTTTGAAAAAGAAAATGAGCTCTATGGAGAAAAAATTGAAAAAGCTTCGGCAGGCGTCAACTTCCCCTGAAGGCCATCGCAAGAAAAAGGAGAAAGAAAAGCACCGGGACAAGGGCTCCTCTCCAACCGCGACTTCCTCGGGAGTTGCCGTGTTAAAGGTAACGTCCCTTCCGGGGGACTGCTCCACGACGGCCGCCTTAGGCGGCATCAGCCTGCCACGTCTGGCTCGCTTGGGCCCTTGAGCGCCTCTGGGCTTTAGGCCTCCGCTCGATAAAGCCATGGTTCGCGGCCTACTGATGCGAGTGGCTCCACGATAAGCTGGAGCGTCGGCTCCTCGGCGCCCGCATGGAGAAGGTCGGTAAGTCGCCTGACCCTTCGGGGCGGCGCACGGCTCCCATTGCGCCCTCCATTGCGGCCTGTCTCCAGCGATGGTTCCATTAAGTCGGACGCCGGCCCCTCCGGTGCTTGCCCGGATCCCGCTGCTAAGTCGCACGTCGGTTCGCCCGATGTCCACACAGTGGATGAGCCGACGCCGAACCCCCCCCCCAACGTCCTTGTTCCTGGCTCCCCGCAGCCTTCCGCTGCCCTCCGGGGACCCTGAGTCTCCCTCAGCCCGACCCGAGGATCCCCAAAATCCCCGGCGACGTTGAGGTTCCTGTTCCACCTCCATCAGACCGTTCACCTGCTGGTCCGACCAATCTGACGGTTCCCCGGGACGCCGGCTCCTCGGCCGCCAGCTCCGATGCCGGTGTTGCCAACTCCTGGCGACATTCCGCTCCCAGATGCCGCCCCAACGGTGGGCCCTCCGCCTCCCGGGCCTTCTGCTCCAGAACTGCCCGTGGGGCCTCCAGCCGGGCCGTCTGCTCCGGCAGCCCCCACCGGTTCCTGGGTACCCGACGCCGTCATACCCGGGACCGCAGTATCTGGCACCTCAGTACCCAGCGCCAACCTATCTGACACCGCAGTACCAGACACCGGGCTTCCCACCGTCTGGTTGTGGATACGGGCCTTATGGGTATAGTCCATACCCATTTCCCCCTCCACCGCCCTCCCCCAGCCGCTGGTGGACCTGCAGGAGACTCTGGCCTCCTAGTGGCTGAGGCCAAGGCTCAGCTCACCAGAGAGGTGGAGAGTTGTCTACCGATGCCGGTGCCGGTTCCTGTATGTCAACGATGACAAACTCCCTCCCCACCTCCGGACACCATGGCTAAACCCTCTGGGTCCAGAGAGGGACAGGACACGCTTCCCCGAGGGCTTCCTAAGGGGTCCATTGCTCTCCCTCGTCGGGAGAGGGAGTCTGCCTCTTCCTCATCTTCTTCCTCGGACGCTTCCGATGGTTGTTCCGAGCAAGACGACGAGCCACACTCTCCGTCCAAGCCCCGGCCAAGGATTTCTCCGAAATCTCCTCCGAAGGATCCTTCCTTCACGGAGTTGCTATGAAAGATCCAGGAAGTACATAAGTGACAATCCTTGGAGCCAGACCCCCAGCGTAAAAAACTCACTGAGCATCTGAATCTGCCCGTGACAGCTCTCACTTTGGTGCCACCCTGGATCGAGCCTCATGCCGACCTTATTACCATTATATGGAAACAGCTGTCAGCCTTAGCCCCACTTCCCAGGAAGTTGAACAGGCTATACCAGGCTCCCGAGGGTGTTGACTATTTAGACTCCCACCCTTGAGCTGACTCGGTTATCATTAGCGCTGCTCATGGCCGGTCAGCTCAACCTAAACAACTTAGCTTGTCTCCACCTGACAAGGAATCCCACCTTCTGGACCAGTATGGCAAGAAGATTTTTGCTTCTTCCTCTCTGGGTTTTAGGGCCCTGAACTATGTCGCCACATGGGGGATTACCAGAAGGTGATTCTCAGTGAAGTGGAATCTAAATTGGACTCCCTTCCGGACTCTCAGGTCAAGCAGGAAGTGGCTGACCTTATCTGCTCTGCACGTTCGGCCAGTCGGCACATTCTTTGTGCAACCTACGATGCAGTGGACACTGCTGGTAGGAGCTCAGCTTTCGCCTTAGGCCTACGGCGTTATGGTTGGCTCCGAGTGTCAGGGTTGGTCCCGGAAGTGCAGTCCGCCATCCAGGAAGTGCCCTTCCGGGGTTCGGTCCTGTTCGGGGGTGATGTCAAGGACATCATCACCGACCTGCAGGAGAAGGGGACAGCACTAAAGTCTGTGGACTCTGTGTGTCATCCCCATCAATCGCAGCGCCTTCCCTTTTGCAGACGGAATCGGCCCAAAGCGAGACCACAGAGAAAGAGGGCCACTGAACGTCGGGCCCCCAGCAGCCAAGCCCCCACCCAAAAGCAGCGGGAGCATCAGCTGCAGCGCTGCCACACACCACCTGAATCCGTCCTTCTCCCACAGCCTCCGGGCTTCCCGGAAGAACCGGTAGGAGGGAGGTTTTCCCTCCACCTTCCGGGCTGGGAGAGGATAACATCAGATTCATGGGTGCTCCAGCTAATCGCAGAAGGACGCTCAATAGAGTTTCTACAGAAACCACCTTGTCACCCTCCCCCAAGGTCGTCGTACTCTCGGGAGCATCTTCTTCTGGTCCAGGAAGAAATTTCAGCACTTTTGCTGAAAGAGGCGATAGAACCTGTCCCCCTTCCTGTGCAAGGAATGGGTTGCTATTCCCACTTCTTCCTGGTCACGAAGAAGACAGGAGATGTAAGACCTATTCTAGATCTCAGTTCCCTGAACATTTTCGTGGAGTACAAGAGGTTCAGGATGCTCTCACTGCAGAGCCTTCTGCCCCTCCTCTGCTCGGGCCAGTGGCTGTGCGCTCTGGATATGCAGGACACTTACCTGCACATATCTATCTGCCTGTCTCACCGCAAACATCTCTGTTTTGCTTTCCAGGGGGACCACTACCAGTTCAAGGCACTTCCATTTGGCCTATCCTCGGCTCCTCGAGTATTTACCAAATGCCTTGCAGTGGTGGTGGCCTACCTTCATACCTGGGGGGTACAGATTTTCCCGTACCTGAACTATTGGCTCCTGGCGGCCTCATCCAGGGAGGAACTCCTGCACTGCCTCTCCCTCATCCAGCAGGTCTTTGCCTGTCTGGGTATTATCATCAACCATTCCAAGTCTCACTTGATCCCATCCCAGAGGCTCCAGTTTATCGGGATGATACTGGACACGACCCTAGGCAGGGCCTTCCTGCCACTGGACAGGGCGGCCACACTCCAGACTCAGGTAAGCCTGTTGACCGGCCACAGGCGGGTCAGTGCAAGGTCGGTTCTTCGCCTCCTTGGGCTTATGGCGGCTGCTATCCCAGCAGTCCCTCGAGCTCGGCTCCACATGAAGGTCTCTCAGTGGACGCTTCACTCTCAGTGGGATCAGTTGGTGGACGACTTGGACCAGTTGGTCCTAGTCTCCTCTCCCATGGTTTGAGACTTGCAGTGGTGGATGGTTCAAGAGAACCTTCTTTGGGGAGTTCCATTCTTTCTTCCTCCTCCCTCCCAGACTCTGACCACAGACGCCTCGGGCGAAGGTTGGGGAGCCCATCTCGGCCCACATCGGACCCAGGGCTCTTGGTCCAAGCTCGAACAATCCCTGCACATCAGTGTGCTTGAGCTTCGGGCGGTGCTCTATGCTCTCCAGACTCTCCACCTGCATCTTCTTCCAGGCCACCTAGCCGTCCAGACGGACAATATGTGTGTGATATGGTACATCAACAAACAGGGCGGGACTCGGTCCTACCCTCTTTGCAGGGAAGCCATGAGAGTTTGGGATTGGGCAACACAACACGACCTTCACCTCATGGCAATTCATGTTCCGAGGGTCGAGAACTCCTTAGCAGACAAACTAAGTCACTCGTCTGCTCAAGCTCACGAGTGGGAACTGGATCAGGGGGTCCTAGACAATATCTTCCTACATTGGGGAACACCTCAGGTGGACCTGTTTGCCTCACCTCCAAACACAAAGCTTCCCAACTTCTGCTCGCTCGTTCAAGAGTGAGGCATTTTCTGGAGAGATGCTCTGTCTCTAGATTGGAAGGACAGATTCGTCTGTGCCTCCCCCCCCCCCCGATTCCCCTGATCCCGTGTGTCTTGCAGAAACTCAGCTCAGAAGGAGCACCGAATGATTCTGATCGCTCCTTTCTGGCCCAGGCAAGTTTGGTTCTCTCTTCTGCAACAATACTCAGTGGAACCTCCTCTTCCTCTTCCGCTGTCACGAATTTTACTGACCCAGGATCAGGGGACCCTGGTCCATCCAGGTTTCAGGTCCCTTCAACTACATGCGTGGCTCCTGCAGACATAGCTCAAGCCTGCTTTGGGGTTTCTCCCCAGGTGGCTGAGATCTTGGTGGAGGCTAGGAAACCCTCCACTAGCTTTACTTATGCCATGAAGTGGAAACGGTTCTCAATCTGGGCCGCTTCAAAAGGCTTCGAGCCTTTCTCTTGCTCAGTTGGGCAACTGCTGGAGTACCTGCGCCATCTCTTTGACCTGGGTCTTAGTCGCTCGTCTCTGAAGGTACACATGGCGGCCATTTCGGCCTACCATGTTCCCTTCGCAGACAGGATGTTTGCTCAACTGGAAGTCTCTAAGACTTTCCTCAGAGGGGTTCTTCACTTGAGACCCCCTATCCGAGTTCCTGCCCCTCCTTGGGATATGAACTTCGTTCTTGAGAAACTTACTTTGCCTCCTTTTGAACTGGCGGCCTCAGCAGACATGAAGTTCCTTTCATGGAAGACGCTCTTCCTAGTGGCCATTACCTCTGCTCGGAGGATTTCCGATCTCCAGGCCCTGATGTGTAAAATCCCGTACTTGATTTTTCACAAGGAACGTGTGGCTCTGCGCACCAGTCCTAAGTTTCTCCCCAAGGTGGTAGCAGAATCTACATTGAACCAGTCCATAGAGTTACCTGCTTTCTTTATGCAGTACTCCAATCAGGGGGAGTATCTGCTTCACACTATGGACGTTCACCGGATCTTGAGATACTACACTAACAAAACAAAGGATCTAAGAAAGACTGATCAACTGTTTCTCTTTTGCACCCAAAAGAGAAGGCAATGCTATTTCTAAGCAATGCCTGTCTAAATGGTTGGCTCATTGCATCACCTTCTGTTATGACAAGTACAACAAGACCCTTCCGGGTCAAGTAAGAGGACACTCCACCAGAGGGGTTGCTGCCTCGGTGGCATGTTTCAAGAACGCGTCAGCGGCAGACATCTGTGCTGCCACCACTTGGACTTCTGTCCATACATTTACAAAACATTACAGTTTGGATATTGCCTCTCGCCGTAGAGCAGGCTTTGGGCTCGCTGTTCTGCAAGGCCTCCTTTCTTAAGGCCTTCACAGCTAAGAGGATCTGCTTTGAGTAGCTTTCCTCCTACCATGTGCTTCTTCTTGTTCCAGACTGCTTGGGACTCAGTCCTATATGTAATTACCTACTGCAAGAGCCCTCTCGAAGTAAGATAGTACAGTTATGTAAGAACTTACCGTAACAGTAGATCTTTGAGAGAGGCTCTTGCAGTAGGTAATACCTTCCCGTCCTCCATCCCCCTAAGCTTTTTCAGCTCCTTTTACAGTGATGGAAATCTCCGCTTCTCTCTCGTCTGGCCTCTTGTGGCCTGTGGCGGGAAAGAACTGGAAGGTGGGTGTGAGGGACCGCCCCTTTATACTGACGTCTCCTGATTCCGGTCACCTGACGTGGGGGTGGTCCCTCGCCAGAGACTGCTAGCTAGAAATTTTTCCGTGGGGTCCTGCTGCCTGTCGACGTCAGTCCTATATGTAATTACCTACTGCAAGAGCCTCTCTCGAAAATCTACTGTTACGGTAAGTTCTTACGTAACTGTACTTTTTGTGGATAATACCTTGCAGCAGGGGTTCTTCTGTCATTTTCTTTTTGTAAATAATTTCATTTATTAAAAGTCTGCACATCACAACAATCACAGAATCGGTAAACATATATTGTCAAGGGAATGGGTTACAGGTCCCTGGAAATGAGAAAATTGTTAGCCTGTACACATTCCATATATATATAGTACACCCCCACTCTAAGTTCCAGCGTCGGTGGGAGCCACCTTAAAAGCAGTGCATCAGCTATTAATGTTGATGATGAACATGCAAAACATTATTAGAAAAGTCTGGGGCCCTGCAGTGGGGTTGGGGCAGGGGCAGCTGGGAGTGGGCTCAACTCTGCAGCCTATCTGTATCACCTTGGTAGGATACCCCCATTGTTATTAATCCTAGTATTATATAGCATAGCCCCAACAGTCACATTAATATATAAAGTGCCTTAATGGTACCGACTCTCTGTTCTCACTTCCTAGCCATTACATGCGTGATCCAACCAGCCCGGTGGGAATTAAAGAGGTCAGTTCTCTCATTTAATGGGTATCTTTTTTCCATTTTCTGGGTGCTATACACTACGCTCCTCCAGGCTGCAATATTTGGCTGCTACGGAGTGAGCCATAGCATAGTAATGTGTTTTCTTGTTTTTCTTTACTAGCGACATTCAGGATATTTAAGATAAATCTGGTGTCCTTGCCCTGAAAACCTCTCAGGAATTGTAGTAACAGAAGGAGCTGTGCAGTGAGGGATATAATTTTTGGGAATGATTCTATCATGTCAGCCTCCATATCTAGAAAGAAAGAGCGGAGTACAGGGCAGCCCCACATTATGTGTGTGAGTCGCTTATGTTTCCCCACATAGATACCAGCAGGAGGCGTCTCTAGTGGTGAGGTGGTCTGCAGAGATTACTGGAGTCCTGAAGTATCTGACTGAATGCTTTCATGCCTAGTTCCTGCACTGATGGGACCCCTTGACTTCCCAGCAGATTGGTAGCCACTGTCTTGTCAGAAATTGGTTCACTCATCTCTCCCTTCCACTTCTGACCGATGTCACCAGAATGGTTCCACTAAGTGTCCAGTAATGCTTTGTAACCATAGAGATCTTATGGGTAGTATTCCCAGTTTTGAAAAATGCAGTAAAGCGCTAGTGGTTGCTAGGAGAAGATCCATGGCCCTCACCAAAAGTGGGAGTGTACTGCTGAGATAACAGTGACACAATTGTAAACAGCAAAAGAAATCAATGCACTGTATCCCAAAGTTGTGCTGAATGCCTTGAAAAGATAGGTAAGAAGTAGTAGAATAAAACTGATAACCAAGTATGGTAGCAGGGGACTGTTAAACGCAGGGTAAAGTTTTCCAGCAGTACACTAGGTAGGACACGATGGGGACATGAAGAGAGTCACTAGGTGGGATTTATGGATCATATGCCATGTCCGTAACTGGTCTTGAAGTCAGGGATTCAGGGCTCTGATGGGCAGATCATCACTACCAACATGAAAAAGTGATTTAAGAAAGTCCCTAGAGGGAAAAAGTTCCCTTTCGAGTGTGAGCCAACAGGGTGGAGGTCCTGCAAGATGTCATAACAACAGAAAGCGAAGATGGACAGCCTAATAATACAGTTGGAGGCTTGGGAGAGTTAAGTCTCCTCTGTCTTGGGGGAGGAAAGAAATGTTAAGGCAGATCCTCGGATGTTGGCTCACCCAGATGAATCTTAATAATGATTTGCTTCACTGTGTCCAGAATGTTTGCAGGAGATGCAGTGGAACTTTCTGGAACAGGTACATCCAAACCGTGTCCACTGTACAGGACAGGTTCAAAGGAAGGTTGTTTCAATTTGTGAGATTCTGATGCAACTTCATAGTGAATTTCTGGTAATTGTTTTGCAAAAAAGATTCCAGCTTTCTCAAGAGACAAATTCCTAGGTATTGTAATGCTGTAATGTCTCAGTGAGAAAGGAAATGGTCTGTTATGGCCTTTGAGGGAAGGTAATGAAAAATTACAGTCTTCGTTTTGGCAGCCTTGCGTTTACACCCTGGTACTTGACCACACTTAAGGAGGATATTAAAGCTGGCCAGTAATGAGATGTCAGGGTCTCGAAGGTGCAACAGCACGTTATCTGCATACAGAGAAGTACAGTGTTCATCTGTCTGTACCTGAGCACCCAAAACCAGTGATTCCCTAATTGCTTGTGTTAGTGGCTCAGTATATAGGGCGAACATTGAAGGGGACATGGGACAGCCCTCTCTTGTGTTCTGGAGTAATGTAAAAGCTTGGTAGTAGTCCTCATTTACATTAACAAAGGCCTTCGGGGAATAATAGCTGCATTGGAGGAGTTGCATGAAAGTGACAATGAAGCTTAGCCTCCCCAAAACGGTATATAACAAAGGCCAGGAGACCCCATCAAGGCTCAGAACTGTTCTGGGGGGGTTAGTTGATTGAATGTGATGGAGAATGTGAAGGTTCTGTGTATATTATCTGTTGCTGTCCTGGCTCTCACGTCTTCTGTCATTTTGTTTTTTTCCATAGAGATTTTTTCTGCTTGTCCAGTAGTATTTTGTCAGGGATGTACCCTATTCTCTGGGATATACCCTGGTGAAGCCGAATCCGGTTGCCATTCAGGTGGCTTCTGTGTTTTTCTCCCCATTTTCTCCCTCCTGTCATGATGGGAACAAATGTCTACGCTGGCTACGCACAGCCACAGCATCCCCTGTATAGCAGGAGGAAGCACCCTGGCCCAGCTGCAGGGATCATAGTGGTGGCAGAGTTCACCTCCAACCCTCCCTGACCTAGACGCATTGCCGGGCTGCAGCTGTCTTGGTCATGGCCTGCCTCCTGATGCGATGTCCTGGGCTCGCTTTTTAACCTGGATCACCAGCACAGTAGCACAGTGTGCTGTCGCTGGGCCTCCGGCGTGACCCTGTCATTTCTAATGGAAGATCGTCATCGAGGATATCTCTTTCTACAGGCCACACTTTTGGAACTACTGTGTCAACGCTAGAATCATACAGAAACTTTTGCAAGCACTCAGCCAGGGACCGTCCACAATGACGTAATTCGTCCACGTCTATATACTCGTGAGCAAACCCATCTCTTCTCATTTCTTTTCCCACTGTCAGTAATAGTCATTGGACCTGCTGTCAGAAACATTACGTGTTAGCTACTATTTCCTATAATTTCCTTTCATATACGTAAATCAGTTTACACGTTTTTTAGCGTCTGTTTTTTGCCGCTGCTGACCGTATTGTCATTCTTTTCCCGTTTTAACTGGTGCAGAGCTCGGCTTGGTGCGATTGTAGACTGCCTAGGCCTCTCACACCAGGGTTGACGGTGATGGCTGGGCTTGTCCCTCTGCCTCCAGCGATGCTGCTTTCTTTTTCCTGCAGCTACTTTCTGCTCAAAAAGACATCACTAGCAACAATGGCAGTCTATACTGCTGTGGGGCTGTCACGTCATCTGCCCCTTTGTCCGCCTGGCAGGTACTACCTTCCACCCTCTGGTCTTTGGTTGCCTGGCAGCCTGGGGCACCTCTTGTCTACTGATCGTCATCCATTCTGGTGGTGGGGACTGTGGCCTCCCTGCTCATCATGTTGACATTAAGGACAGGGTTTGGCTTAGGCACTACGGGGCCTATATGGACGGTATGTGGCTGTTGTTGCAGTGTTTTCCCCACCGTTGACTTCAAAGCCCCCCCCCACTGTCACTCAGACCCCAAAGTTGGGGCTTGGCTTCTACACTAAAGCGCTTATGCAGTCAGTAAGTCACTGTTATTGCCGGGCTGATGCCTGCTGTTGACTCTTGGGCCTCAGGGATCTGTTTCCATCATCACCATGTTTTACCCGCCCTCAGCTTCTAGACCCCCCCCCCCCGACTGTCGCTCATACACCAAGGATGGGACATGGCTTCTGCACTAACATGCCTGTCTGGCCAGTACATTGTTCTCATTGCCAGGCTGCAACGTGCCATCATTAGACATCAGTGGTCTGTTCTTGTTCTCACCGAGTCTATCCCACCATTGACTTGCAGCTTCCGTGGCCTTCAGACACCAAGGTTGGGGCTGGGCTTTACCATTACCACGCGTGTACAGCCAGCAGCTAGCTATCTTCACTGGGTCGCTGCCCATTGTCATTGCACAACACCACATCCATCCCCCTACCTTACTAGTGGGGGCTTGCTTATTAACTTGCCTACGAGCTGTCTGTTGCTATTGCTGATGGGTACTCTCAAACGTCACCTTCCAGCTCCATGACCATCGACCAGACTTCCAGGTTGGGGGCTGGTTTCTGTATTACCATGCTTACACAGCCGGTATTTTCCCATCGATATGGCTAACTACTGGGAATCGGCCTTCTTTCGATTATTAGACCTCCCAGCTATTGACACTACCTTTTATAAGTTGGGTTTGCCTCGCATAGCACCATGTATATAGGGCACGCATATAACGTCATTGGGTGGTGACACCATCTGTCAGCAGTTCCTTCACCCTTGGCTGCTCAGACAGCGTCATTGAGGTGTATGCTGTGCTGGCGGAGCTATGGCACCGCTGCTATATTTTCTCACAGGGTTACCTGGAGTGCCTGTTCTGCTGTCGATGAGGGTCTGGGAGCCAGTCATTGTTCCTTGCCAGTACTCTGCACAGGTCTTTCTCACTGACTTTATGTTGCCGAAGTGGTTCTCTCTTTTCATAGCCTGCTGTGACATTGCTAACACAGCTCCCTCTCCCCCATGATAACAAGGAGGATTTTCTTACAAGGCAGGTTACATAGTACCGTGCCTTTTACCAGCTGCTGTCCTATGGACTCTAAGGGACTCCATTTTAGGTCTTCCCCAGGGGTCCATTTTTGCCACCCCCAAATGCAGCTTTACATCCTGCACTGGGTATAGTTGGGGAAGGAGGGAGCCTTTGCATATTTGCCTGGACAGGGCATTTTGAGAGGTGACAAGTCTCTCCCCCCCCTTTCTTTTCTTCCTCCGGTTCTTCAGTATTATAGGGGCAACTCGCCAAATATGCCAGCTGTCCTTTTCATGGGCTGATAGGTACATGTATTTTGTTCCATAACGCGCTGCGTGCTTTTGACTGCCCTTATTACAGTGGGGCACTTATATCTCCCCCCCACAGCTGTCTCTAGATACAGCCTTACAGGGAGGAGTCACACTGGGCTTTGTTACTGCATACCCTTGTCTTCTGAGGCCTACGTTTTCATACTATCAGGCCAAAGGTTCCTTATTAACGCCATCCAGTGCTTGACCTTCTTAACAGGCCGACCACTTCTCTACTTTCATGTCACTGAGCTGGGTCCTGTTTCCCTCGCTTGGTTGGTATATTTCAGGATGACCTCTACCAGACCCTAGGTGCTCATGCATAGAGCCTGTACCTGCTGGCCCTGGCCCAGAGCATTGGGTTTTCTGTCTCCCGTGCCCAGTGTGTAGCCTTTGATGTTTTTTTTTTGTTCAGTTGGAACCATTATATTGCTGCTGGTGTTGGCCTACGGGCTGGGGACAGTGGTGCCAGTTTTAGCCAGACACTTCCTCTCATGCAGTCTCTGCTGCTGGGTACATCAAGGAGCCTTACTTTATAAACTGCTGGCCTTTGGGCCTCCCATGCATTTATTATGCGCCTGACAGTAGCAGCAGAGGCCATCAGCAAGGAAGGCCTGTTTGTCTATCCTTCCCTGGGGGATTTGCTCTCAATAAACCTCTCCAGGAGGTCCACTGATCCTACGTCTTGCTAGGAAGTACCAGACAGATGGTTGAGATGTTCAGGGTGAGAGTGCCTGGCTCTGTATCTATTCTGCCTCATTGACGTTGCCTGTCATATGTAGGGGCAGTCATGGTCTCCTCATGGCCAGTCCATTTCTGTCACTAGATTTAGCACAACCTTCTTACGGAGGCATCTGACATCATCCACTGTCACCCTGTTACTGGTCTTCCTGTATATGAGGAGATCATAGTAACCTCTCAGGCCATTGGGGACCAATGCCTAAGAACTTAGCCCACAAGATGCTAGTCTCGTCTCCCTTACACAGGATACTATTGAGGCAGCTCTAAAGATTTTCTGTCTCCTGTGGGTCCTTCCTTGTTTCCAGCATTGGAGAATGCCATTGTTGACGCACATTATGGTGTCAGTCAACCTGTGACTGATTAGAATATGCTTGCGGCTGTCCACAACTAGAAAGATCAACTGTACAGGTTCCAGACACCCACAGATGTTGTGGCAGATAAATTCATCGGGTTGTAGTCCAACCTACAGGAGTGGGAACTGCTGCCCCCTGGTGGTTGACAACCTGTTGGAATGGTAGGGTCATCCAGAGTGAGACCATACAACACCAGCTTGTTCGCTTCACGAAAACTGGTGAGACTTGTTGTCCCTTTCTTGGAAAAGGAGGTTCTTGTATGCCTTCCCTCCTTTCTAGCTGATTCAGGGCATCCTATTCAAGCTGCAGCTGGAGGGGGCAATTCTAGTACTCATTGCTTCCCTATGGCCTTGGCAGATATGGTATCCAGTGCTGCAACAACTGGCAGTGGAATGTCCAGTACCTCTACCCCTATGCAAGAGCCCACTATCCTTGGACAAAGGAACCTTAGTCCACCTGGCCTCGACATCTGTCCATCAGCTCGCATGGTGCCAGAAGACATAGCCATGGCTCATTCTGGGTGTTCACACAAGTGGCAGATGTTCTGGTGGCTGCTAGAAAACTGTCCACCAGTCATACTTCAAGAAAGGGTGGCGGTCTCCTATATGGTCTGCTTCCCATAATCTGGGCCCGTTTTCCTGTCCAATCAGATTCTGGAATACCTGCTGCCTTTATCGGATTCAGGCCTGCACGATTCTTCACTCAAAGTGTCCAGTGTAGCCATAGCAGCTTTCCATGTGCCTGTGGATGGTCATCCAGTCACTCAGCTGGAGGTAGGCTGTACATTTTTGAGGGAAATTGTACATATAAAACTGGGTCTGGTATGTTTTTCCGACTTGTAAATCACTGATACTTATTTTCTCAACTCTGAAATCCCGACTTTGATCTCGCCGTCTGGCTATATTTACTGACAGCCGAAATCCCGGCAATTGAGCGAAATAAATAAATGCTGCTGTTTAACGGGCTGTCACAAGTATTTTAAAATAACCTCACAAACAATTTCTGCCTGTTGCCATCCTGTTGCCAGCAGCATAGGAAAAGCTGAAACGGCCGCCCGGAGTTCAGAGACACCCCTGTAGTTTCGTTCATGTGTCTCTCTTTCTCTAGCTACCCAACTCCATGCTCCCGTCCTGCACAGTTATAGCATGCAGTTTTGTTTACTAATTTAAAAACCAATGTGTCTCTTTTGCTGCTGTCCTGCTCCAGTCTGACACAACTGCTGCTGTAAAGCTAAATGCTTTAAATGCCTGTTGCCAGCCACATCGGAAAAGCCGAAACGGCCACCCAGAGTTCACTGACACGCTGGCCTTCAGGTGAACCATACTGCTGCTCACTGATGGGGAAAATGTCTGTTCTCCTCAAGACAAGGTTCAGAAGTGCCAGTTCACATGATAACACAGCAAGTAAGGCTAATATGCAGCAGACCAAAGAGATGTTGTCGGAGATTGCACTAGCTATCTCGTATGATAAACAGTCTATTAAAAAACTTAAAAAGGCTAATAAAGAAGTGGTGAGCAGAGTAGAAAAATACTAAATAGTATCATTTACATTAGTGAAAATGATTTTATGTGATGTAAAACCTAAATTAACACAACAGCATGCTGGCTGTGTCTGTCCAACTTTAGGACGAGATACTATATCAAATGTTTACCTGGTATCCTATTTATTGTAAACTGTATGGCAGTTAATCTACAATCAAAGATTATGGCTGATGTATCTATGCATATATGTACTTTTTTTATACTTAATAAAATGTTTAACTTAAAACATGGAATACCAAAAGCAACAGATATCCTACCTCTTAGATAAACTGGGTGACTTGGTATATAACAGTTAAATACT
Source organism: Neoceratodus forsteri (assembly GCA_016271365.2). Lineage (NCBI taxonomy): Eukaryota > Metazoa > Chordata > Ceratodontiformes > Ceratodontidae > Neoceratodus > Neoceratodus forsteri. The sequence goes on along the minus strand of CM057454.1, from coordinate 404,959,906 downwards.
GACACTAGATGCTGCTGTTAAATATTTGCTGTGCTTTTGGTTTGCTTCAATATTTGCTCATTGGGATTACGTGTGTTGGCGATTACTTTGATGGGATTGCATAAGTGACGGGACGTCGGAGTCGGGCAAATTTATGTCGGGCATACAAGTGTCGGGAAATCGTACGGATCCCATTAAAACCTCCTATTTGACATCCACTCCCGGCATGGGACCTAGCCGCAGCCTGTGGTCTCAGCTTTCTCTCTGGGAAAGTGTTATTTTTAGTTGCCATCACTTCTGCTTGAAGGATTTCAGAACTACAGGCAGTCGTGTGTGAGTCTTCTTATTTGATTTTCCACAAAAGCAGAGGATCTTTGCATATCACACTTATGTTTCTGCTGAAGGTGGTGTCTGAGTTTACTTTAATTCTATACTTCCACCTAGCAATTTATTATTCAGAGCATGCCAGTTAAGGAGACGCATTGCTCCATACTTTCGTTGTGCATAGCATACTTAATTACTGCACACACTTTAGAAAGGACTGCAGAAAGTCCTTGCAGCTTTTTGTTTCGTTCACCCTGGGAAAGAGGGCGCCCCAGTTTCTAAACAGTGCTTGTCCAAATGGCTAGCACATTGTATTACGTTCTGTTACAGGAAGTACGATAAGGAACTTCTGGTGTAGTTCATGGTCATTCCACCAGAGGCGTGGCCGCTTCTGTTGCTTGTTTTTAGATTGTTGCTGCTTTGGAGATGTGTGCAGCTGACACATGGAGTAATGTCCACACCTTTTCTAAGCACTACAGTCTGGACATTGTCTTTCGTAAAAGACCTGGCTTTGGCCTTGCAGTACTACCAGGCACCCTGTCATAAGTGTACAGGCTCCAAACGCTCAGACCAGTTCGCTTGTGGTACTGCTTGAGACTCGTTCCAAAGGTGTGACCTGAAGAAAGAGATATCCTCGGTGAATATAGAACAGTTACGTACTTACCGTGACACTAGATCTTTGAGAGACTCTCTTTCATCAGACCATGCCGTCCCACCCTCCTTCCCCCTTTCTGCCGTTACAACAAAGAATTCTTCATTGCTTTGTATTTCTGCCCTCTGTCTTGACTGGCATTCAGAATGCTGAAGTTTCTCCTGGTTCCCTACAAGGAGGTCCTCCGAGCATGATCTCTGGCAGGGAACTGAGAAGAGTGGCCACCCACGCTCATGTAGATGTGGATGCATGAAGTTGTCATGGATGGCCCCTGACTGACTACTTTGCAAAAGCTTCCGTGTGGTCCTAGCACTGACATGCTATAGATCCAAAGGTGTGATATGATGAGAGTCTCTCAAAGACCTACTGATCTCATCTGTGTCAATCTTCACCATTCATCACATTTGGGTTCTGGCTGGAGGTCGGGAGCTCTTTTTTTTTTTTTGGATGGGCGGAGTCGACGCACCGATGGTGCTGCCCTCAAGGCCGATGCACTGCGTGGCGCTCGTGGGCTGACCATTAGGTGTCGTCGACCCCGCTCTCCTGCCATAGAGGTCGCACTTCTTGAGGAGCTCCAAGCAACAACAGCCTTCTCTTCGTGTCTTCGCCACCGAAAGTTCTACCTGCCGCTTCCGTTTCGCCCTACTCGATGCCAGTGTTGGAAAGACTATTCCTTTTATTATTTTTCAGCGACGTCAAGTCTGTTTTTGAATTGTTTTTCCACCGATCATGTCTCGGTCGGAGGGCAAAAAATCACTGAAAGTGGGGTCGAGCCCCTATGCGTCAGTGCCCGTGCGGCCGCAAGTACTCCGTTAACGACCAGCATGACCGTTGTCTTGCATGTCTTGGCCTGCTTCACAACATGGATTAGTGCGACACCTGTTTCTCTATGGATCATCCTGTCCTCCATCAATGCATGCGGAAAGTTGGACGAGCTCTGCCGACTTTCGGGGGATGGGCGTGTACTCATTGGGCCAAGCCGTGGTCTCTCGGCCTTTCCTCTGGGTCCCCTCCTGGTTCTATGCGGACTGTGGAGGAGGGGGCTTCTGCTTTTAGTAGCCTCGCTGTGGTAGAAGCCCCTTCCGCAGTGCAGGACCTAGTCTGTTTCCCTGGGAGGCAGGCGGGAGGTACGCTATAGCAGTGCCTTTTGGAGGCGAAGGCTCCCCAGTGTCTTTCTTCGGGCTGGGAAGCCTGGGTTGGCACCGTCCTCGGCGCGGCTGTTGGTGCCGTTTTGGACCTCGGCAGTGTTTGCAGCGCCGTGGACCCTAATGGCGCCCGTAGTCACCGCTGGTCTGCCACTCAACATCTCTGCTGTCGATGCTGCCCGGCTTTCAATGGTGCTGTGTGGCGCTTATGAGAGTTCTATGGTACCATCTTTGACAGTTTCTCGGCACCGAGAAGGGGGATGGTGCTGTGTCTAACTCCGGTGCCGCTTTCGGCGCCAAGCGAGGATACAGCACCATGGGAAGTGTCGCAAGAGCAGTTGGTGTCGCTGTCGGCACCATCCCTGACTCTGGTACCATTTGCGGTGACGTGGGATGGGACGGCACCGTGGCAGACATTGACTCCTCTGCTGCCACTCCCGGCACCGTCTCTTCTTCGGGCACCATTCATGGTGCTGTGGGGGATTTCTGTGCCGGCTCTGGTGTGGACACCCAGACTGGCACCTCCCTCGGTCCAGACAGGAACGGGTGTCTGCGTACGGTCTGGCACTGGACTTTGGTCTCTACCTCTTTGGAGATGGACTCCGAGTCTGGTTCAGACTGGCTGTCTGACTCTTTGGAGTTGGCAGCCCATGTGGACACCCTGGTAGTTACCTCGACTGACCGGAGCCAGCTTCCCTCTGAGGAGCAGGTGGTAGTCCCTGAGTCTAGGGTCAGGGGTGCTGACCAGCAGGCAGTAGTGCAGGCCACTATTGTCCTGCAGTCTGGGCTTGGAGGGTTTTCTGCCCCCTCAGTTGCAGTACCCCCTCAGGTGGTGTGTCTGGATTGCCCAACTTTAGGGCCGACCGGAGCACTCACGGGAGGGGAGGGTGCTGCTCCCTGGGTGGTCCCCTCGGGGACTGACCAGGGTTGTCAGCTGCCTAGGCTGGTGTTTGCGAGGAGGAGGCCTTTTTTGGGTTCTGAGGGTTCGAGGGGTCAGGTTTCGACTCTGTGACCTTTTTCTGTGAATCACCCAGGTTCGGGAATGAGTCGTAGCGCGGACCCCCATCCTTCCTTCTCGGTCTCCTCTAAAGGGCCCTGGTCTTTGGAGGGAAGGGACCGTCCTTTCGGATTTTCTCCTTTTGGATTTTCACGGTCCTGGTCACCTCACAGGAGGATTCTTCAGGGCACAGCCTAGGCAGTTCCAGTGTGATTGATCAGCTGTCGGCTGATGGGCTTTCGTGAGCTCCTCCTTCCCTTGAGGCTCCTGGTGCGCTCTCTTGCCCGGACAGAGGACGGTTGCCTTCTGTTGTTGACTTAGCCCCCCACTCCGCTGTCACCATCTCCTGTTGTCCCAGGATTTGTGGCCCTAAGGGACCTCTGTCTTGGGAGCAATTCAGGGGTGCGGCTGCTCACTTCCCTACGTACGTCAGGGCCATGGACGAGCGGGTGTTCCACCCTCCCCCTGAGCAGCCAACCTCTGGGTCTCCGAGGTCTTCTGCTTCCTCGTCCTCCTCTTCTGGAGGAGAGTCTGCCACATCTCCCCTGCTTCTAATCTTGCAGAGTATCAGCGTTTCCTCGTGAGAATGATGGAAGACCTGCGTGTCACCCCACCCACTCGGCACAATCTAGAACATTCAACGCATGCCTTCTTAGGCGACTTCAGTGCGGCCACCCTTGTGGTGCCCGCCTGGCCTGTTCCTTTCCAGGAGGCATCGTTGCGATTCTTGCAAAGACCCTTTTCCGGAGTCCCAGCCCCAGGGATCTGAGCCAAAGGTATTGTGCCCATTCTCCGCCGGAGTCTCCAGGTCATATGCCTCATCCTCAGTCAGGACTGATGCAGCTGGACAGTCCTGATGAGCTTCACGCCCTCCACTGCGACTGGCACCCCAGAGCAAGATTCTGCAGATTTTGACTTCTGGGGGAGGAGGACCTTCTACTCGGCACGGTTGCTTCTTTCAATTTTTGCTCATCAGGCCCACTATGCTACCTATGATCGGTTTCTGTGACCCAGGGTAGGCAACTCCTGTAGCCTCTATGCGTGATTCGGAGGTAACCAGACAAGCCATTGCACTTTCTGCACGTGGCCAGGAGCTAGCAAGGCACCAAGCAAGGGCATCTTATGACGCCAACGAGGTAGCCTTCAGGGTCATAGGGACAGTGATCTGCACTAGGCGAATGGCATGGCTTCGTCTTTCACGGTAGTCACCCTTGGTCTGGCGTCGGGTGATTTCCTCCGTGTACCGGAGAACCCACCTTTTCTGCCATAGGGTGCGGCGGTGTCTATCAGGGCAACCTACGGGGGGTTCTCCGTCTCACTCTTCCCAGTCTTGGGCCTCACCAGGCCCGTGAAGATTCTCCCTTTCAGTGTTTTCCCCCACTGGGAGCTAAGGGACTTAGTCCTTTAGGGTCTGGGGCCCCCTTTGGGGGGGCTCGGTACTGGCCCAGATGTGATGAATGGTGAAGACTGACACAGATAAGATATGAAAATTGCGTACCTACCGTAATTCCTGATCTTTCTGTGTATTTTCACCATTCATCACAAATCCCACCCTCCATCCCCCTGGGGCCTCGGTCTCTGGGCCCCCCTCCCTCTTTTTTCCCTCCTTCGTTTCTGCTGGTCAGGATCCGGGTGACTTGGGGCACACAGGGATTTATACCTTCTGGCAGGAGGGGAGAGGGAATGGGGGAGAGAGCGCTTCTCTCCTCAATGCCTTGGCTCCACCCCTTGGGGGGGGTTGGTGGTTGCCCTCTCTTCTCTCTCTCTCTCTCTATCATCCTCCTGTTCCTGTCCTTAGGACTCATCCTCAATTTAATTAAAGAAACTTTTTGTTTCTCCCCTTCCAGATATGTGGTTTTGGGGGGGGGGGCTTCTTCCAGAATAGCCTCTTCTACTCATGTAGGAGTTCTTGCCAGTGATTCTGTGCCTTGAATGCTGACAATTCAGCCTTCTGGGTACTCCTTCGCAGCTCCTAATCCAGTCTGGAGACAGTCATCAGTCCAGGGTATGTCCTCCCCACTCCCATTTCTTGTTTTTCCCTCCCTCCTTCCCTTTCCTTTTCTGATTCCAGAGATTGGGGCCCCCTCCCAATCCCCCTAGATTTTTCTAACTCTCCTTCTGTCCTCTCCTTCGTTTATTTCTCCTTTTAGTTTGTGTATCTTTTCCTTTGTCTGTCCCTTAGACTTCATTGTTCCTCCCTCCCAACCCTTTCTTTCTCTATGGCAACTCAGAACTGGTGGGAGGGTGGGGTCGATGACACTTAACCGCCAACCTGCGAGTGCCAAGCAGTGCGTCAGCCTTGAGGGCGGTGCCATTGGTGCGTCGACTCTGCCTATCCAAAAAAAAAAGAGCTCCTGCGGGGTCGTGACCTCCGGCCAGAACCCAAATGTGATGAATGGTGAAGATACAAAGAAAGATCGTTCTGGTTGAGGGTCCCCTGCGGGTGATAGGGGGTGGTTCTTGACTTTCGCACCCCCATAGAGAGAGCATTTCTTTGATTAGTCGACTCTCAAAGTCTCTGCCCTGGTCAGAGTGGATCCGCTGGGGGGCACCATAGTGGAAGAAGAAATTTTCCGCTAGCACCTTGGCCATGGTAGATGCCTTTTGATCTTTGGTGGGAAAAGCTTGTGCATACCATGTGAAATGATCTGTAACCACTAACACATTGCCAATGTTCCGCTGATCAGGTTCTAAACACAAGAAATCTATGCAGATTAGTTCCATGGAGTGCTGGTAGTAATATTAACAAGAGGGGTAGCCCTCTGAGGCAGGGCTTTTCTTTGCAGGCAGCAACTACAAGTCTTTACATGGTGCTCAACATCGGCCCCCATTTTGGGCTAGTAGAAGCGAGATCATCCCAGGTCAAGGGTTCTGTCAATACCGAGGTGCCCCATGTGATTGTGGAGGGAGCTCAGTACCAACTCTTTAAAGGCCGTGGGCAAGACCAATTGTTGCTTGTCTACTTTGCCACTATGATCTACTGTCTCTCAATACAACTGATTGAGCAACTTCAATCTGGTACGTAATTTTCATTTTCTGTAAGTATGTAACTGTTCTTTATAGATGCATTGGCACGTTTGAAACACAGTAAGATAATTACTTGTCTTTGCCAGCATCCTCTCTATATCATCAGTGCCAACTGAACCAGTGAACTACGACTTTGGGATGCGCATGAAGACCTTATATAATCATTATAAGTTGCGAGAGTGCTGCTAACCTGTCCAAGCCTCTTTTTAAATTAATATGCTTTATTGAGTTTTAAGTGAAAAGCAAATACAAACAAGACATACAGAAAAATAATACTCAGTGAAAAGAAGAGCAGCAAACAGAATCCCCACCCTCCCACTTAGTCGTGGTATTCGTTACCCTTAAAATGAATAGGTGAAAGATAAAAAACAGATAGCAGTACATGGTACTACTGTAGAATGCCCTAATACAACAGTCTTAGTATCCCTATACACATTATTAGACAAGATCTACAACCCCTAGCAAGGCCTATAACATCTCCCATCGGCCTTAGATACTATTATTCATCAAATAGTGTCTCTCGTGCAGTTGGCTTGGAAATCGGCACGTTCAGAGAGTCTATTTGTTTTTTTTCAATTTAAGAACAGCAGCACTTTCTCGACCTGGGTATTAAATATGTCTCTCGGATCTACTCATTGCAGTATAAGAATGGTTTCACTTGTGCTTGTTGGGTGACAGAACAGCTACGTTTTTGCTTTGCTGTTCTCTCACCAGAACGCATATGACATTATTCTTATTATGGAATGAACAGCTCTGTGGGACGTATTAACGCATATAAAAGGGTCTCAGTCACAGAGTTTGAAGGTGTGAGTTGTTCAACTTCACAGAGTTTGAAGGTGTGAATTGTTCAACTTTCAGAACAAAACTTTTTATTTAAAAAAAATGTTATTTTCTTTTTTATTTAATATGCATTATGAATTGTCATATATTGTTTGAATATTTTATTACTTATTTTTAGGATCACCTTGACATGTTGCCTCTTGTGTCCTTTGGGTGCTGCCAGAACTGTTCATGTTTGGTTTTCAGGTCTTTCCGTCAAATAATGTGTAAGGAGACACTCTCAGACCTGTTAGAGATATCCTAAGTGTTTACATAAATACAGCATATGAAACAGGTTCCAGTGGGATTGTCTAAGATTTGAGTGAAATGATTTTTGAAGTTTCAAAGACTGCTTGGTTTATCTGCATGCAGTCACTGAAATACCAGTGTCTTTTTTTAAATTTATTTTTATTGCAGTTTTTTTAAACATCCAGCAACGTACGTTACAGTGAATGGCAACATTTAATCTTAGATTTCCACATACAAATTAATACAGGAGACATGTTATGCATTCTTATTTGGTGCAACTGCTAGGGGGCTCTCACCATCTGATAATGTTATACAGTATTCTCACATTGAGCAATGTTGCAGCCAATGCCTTATTAACATAGACTAACTTATGAAATCAAGCATAATTACTGTTACCAGCTAATTCGACTACTATGCCCGGTAACCAGAGACAAAATTGTTCCTTATATGGGCTTTTCATCAAGCTCCCAGAAGACCACTGATCCTTGTCTCGACTGGTTTGAAGAGCCATATCTAAGAACATTTTTAACATGAATGAACTGCATTTAAAATTGGTCCTAAAGTTTATACAGGGATTTACCCTTCACTGAAGTTGTCTGTATGCCAGTATACTTGTAACCACTAGTACTGTTACATGAGTGGCTTTCCTCACAGCACCAAAGGTGCCTAAAGAGTGCATCCTTCGCCTGCTTCAGCATCTCTAGGTCTCAGAAGAAAAGAGAACCTAAGGTCTCCAGCATCATGTCACCATCATTATGAGCTGAACCTTCCATATTTATAGGACTTAAAACAGTAAATGGAAGTTGTGTAAGTAAAATGAGCAAAAAACATTAGAATTCCTGTTCACAGGGTAAGTCGGGAAAGTGCATAAAATCAACATTCAGTAGTGCAGCGTATTGGAGACTGAGTTACGAGTAAGAAAACAAATTTTAAGCATGTACCTCACGTGGTAAATCAGGACAGTTGTATAAAATAAACATTCAATAATGCGGCTTCTCGGAGACTGAGTTACAAGTAAGAAAACAAATTTTAAGTACTGTACCTCACAGGGTAAATCAGGAAAGTGTGTAATATAAACATTCACTAGTGTGACATATCGGAGACTGAGTTATGAGTAAGAAAATGAATTTTAAGCATGCACCTCACAGGGTAAATAAGGAAAGTGTATAAAATAAATATTCAGTAGTGCGGCATATCGGAGACTGAGTTATGAGTAAGAAAACTAATTTTAAGCATGTACCCTTCCAAAACACAGTAGTATGCACTTATACCCCCACATATTAGGTAGCACACTCGCCTCTGAGGCCAGGAGATCAGACGGCTGTGGGTTCAGTTCCCACATCTGGCACTTGGGTTAATATCCCAGTACTGACACTGTAGTGCAGCATGAGAGGGGTGCTGCACTTCTGAGGTGCCGTCTTTCGGATGAGACGTTAAACTGAGGTCCCATCTGCCTAGACTGGTGGTAGTTTAGGCGGATGTTAAAGATCCCATGGCACTTATCGAAAAGAGAGGGGAATTTTTATTAAAATCGGAATGAAATCATAACAGAATTTGTACAAATCAGTAGTACATTGCATAAAACCATAAGAAAGATAGATGCAAAACATAAATAAGTATTACTTCATACAGTAACCCTTACACATAAAATAACTTTCATAACGCATAATTTTAAAAGAAAAACAGAACTTAAAATAAGTATTAATTCATACATAAGGAAAAACATTATAAACAAGATTAAACAAATTTTACATCTCGTGTGGCTGTCCCCCTTTACTCTACCCCCTTTTTTCCTTCCTCCCCCCCCTTTTTTGAGAAAACCTTTATAGTTGTCAAATTCATTCCATTAATAATATATAATCCAATTTATAAAGGCCTTTAAACTCATATCTCAAATCTAACCTAAAGAAATATGAAAAATATACAGTCCAGACATAAAAACACATAACACAATAATTTATTTTCTATTCCCCCTTTTATAATTTGAAACTACTACTTCTGACCCACTATATAGAAATTCATAATCACTCCATAATTGATCCCAAAAAGTAGAACTAAAATGTAAAGCCTCTGTGCATTATAACTGATTTAAATCAGAATTTACCATATATAACAACTCTTCAGGACAAATATGTTGCTGTTGTAGCAACAATCTGCATCTACTTATCCATAACCAGTATAGTAAATGACCATGTATTATTCTTAAAGTACTGAGACTTTCTTTAGTCATTGGTATATTAGAGATCCCATAAAACAATAATTCCAAAGCTGGAGGAACTAAAATGTTATTCTTCCAATGGTTTTTAACTACATCCCAGAATTTCGTTGCATATGAACAATCAAAATAAAGATGCAACATTGTTTCTAAGACTTCAATACACCCCTCCCTTGGGCAATATCTATCCCGAAGATATTTATGTTTTTGAGTACTACGTACATTAACTTTATTGTGGAGAGCTAACCATACTGTATCCCAAATATGTTTGGGTATTCTTGGATCAGAGACATAATTTGATATATTTTTCTGATGGGTCGAGGAAAAGTTAGAAAACTGAATTTCCAAAAAACACCTTTGAAGAACCTCCAAATAAAAGGTTTTTCTTTCAGCTATTGTGACTAAATTCCAACTGATGTGCCACATTTTAATCTTATCAAAAACATCTTCCCATACCTTCGCCAATCTAGGACGTCTTTTATTTTTATGTTGAAAAGATCCCGATTTCCATTCTAACAAAACACCGGATATCTGTCTGTATACAAAACAGTTCCAATCTTGATTACCCCCTTTGATTGTTGGAACAATATTACAATATAAAAAAAAGAGAAAAAAAATAATACTGGGTTAACCATCTTAACTCCCACATTCTTTATTGATAAATATAGTACTTTTTGTCAAAGCGGATTTAAACGGCTCCCCCAAAATCCACTTAAAAAGCATCCCATTAATCATGACTCCAAGGCTCGTGGTAAATGAAAAACAGAACTTAAAAACTTTTTTGCTTCCTGTATTTTTGTTTTTATCAAATACAGTCGTTTCAATCTAGATGATTTCCATCTATTCCAATTTGTCACTAATTTTTGTCCTTTATCTAAAGCTATTTGACAGTTATATTCTGCCATATTATTACCTCCGAAATATATTTCTAATATTTTGCAAGGAGCCATATCTACGGGTAAACCTCCCACAATTTCATTTTCTGGAGGAAAACCATTTATACATAAACAATGTGTTTTATTCAAATTAATCCATGCGCCAGTTATTTTACCAACTTCTTTTATTAATTCACAAGCTAAAATAATAGAATTACCATCCTTTAAAAATAAACAAAGATCATCTGCATAAGCCAGTAGTTTTGGAAAATTACCAAAAACCCCATTTATCCCATTTAGATCCGGAGACCCTAACAAAAGTCTTAATAAAGGGTTTAAAGAGAAAACATATAAAAGTGGGCTAAGCAGACACCCTTGTCATACCCCCTTCAAAATCTGATGACAAGATCCTAACCATCCATTGTCATATGGTTTGACATTAGCTAAAACATAGCACAATCTAATCCACTGTACAAATGGTTCTGGAAAGCCATAAGCATGTAAACAGTGCCATAAATAGTCATGGGAAACTTCATCAAATGCTTTAACCTGATCCAGACTAACCAAATATCCTAAAGTTTTTTCCTTATTTGCAGTCTGTATATCAAATAATTCCCTAATTAGCAATAAAGCATCTGTAATACGTCTACCCGGTACAGAACCATACTGATGTTGACAAATCAAATCTGGCATCACTAAAGATAATTGATTCCCCAATAATTTTAAAAAAATCTTAAAATCTACATTTAGTAGTGTAAGAGGCCTCCAATTATTAATATTTGCCCGATCTCCTGATTTATAAAGAAAAATGAACAATCCTTCATACATTTGTGAGGGTAAAAAAAGATCCATCAAAAATAAATTATATAAAGATAATAATGTCAAGGGCATTAACCGTCATAAAATTTTACAGAGCTCTCCAGGCAATCCATCTGATCCTGGAGATATATTTGCTTTTAAAGATGCTATAACCACTTCCAATTCCATCTCCGTAAAATTCCCAATCATTGTCATTTGTAAATTCATGGAAAGTTTCGGAAGAGTTGCAGCTTGAAATAAGTCCGTTAAAAAATCAGTCTTCCACCTGTTTACCAAATTTAGACTCAGTATAGTCATCAAGAATATTCATTATGCTTTTATTATCAAAAACTGGTTTACCAGAAGAAGTATTTAAATATTCAAAAACTCACTTCCCTATCCAGTCTGTACATGCCATAAAGGGGTCAACAAATGCGGTTTTCCCCTGAGTTCCAAATGACTGTTCTTTGTTTAATGAAGACATTCTGTTATATTGATAATGACTCATTAAATGTTTAACCTGTGCAATCTCCTCAATCAAACCCTCTTCCCCTTCCTCCTGTCGGGAAAGTAATAGACATAATGTATGTATATACCCATAATATTCCTCCAGCTTTGTTTTAGCTTGTGATTTACCCAATGTCTGGAAATATCCTATTAAACAATTCTTAAAATCTACCCACCATTCCCCCACATTATCAAATAAATCTAATGTTGTAAGTTTATCCTGTATAATAATTTTTAAGTCTAACTCTATACCAGGTAATGTTAAAAGGGAAGAATTAAGCCGCCATACGCCAGGACCACATTTACGTCTAGGGGGATTTTCTGTACTAACTCCTATCAAGGAATGATCAGAAGTTTCTATTGGTAAATTTGTTACATTATGTATCAATAAAGATTTATGTATAAAAATAAAATCAGTTCTTGATTTCAATGAGCCTTTGGAAAAAGTCGATTTTGCTTTCAACCACCTAAAGCATGTGCATCTACTAAATTAGCTTGTGCCAAAACTGTTTTTAGAAAAACTTTTTCACAATATTGTTTACTTATTTCAGTTCTATGATGAAAATTAATGTTGAAATCTCCACAAAAAAAAATTGATGACTTGTCTATAAAATAGGTTGTATTTGTTTCAGTAAAGCAATTCTTGAAGCCTTCAATTGGGGACCATAAAAAGAAATAAGTCTACATTGCAGGCTATGAAGAACTACGTCTAGCAGAAAAAGCCTCCCAGGGTCTATATCGACCTCTCGTAATACTTGCACATATAAGTTAAAAAACAAATCCCTATCCCACTACAAGTGTCCTCTCCCATTGACCAGAAGGAACCGCCCCATGGCCAGTCACGCTTTGCCTGAGATACCTCATTCGAGGTATTCAACCTAGTATCCTGTAATAGATACACATCAAATTTTAAATGTGACAGTACTCCAAAAGTTGCAAGTCGCTTGGTTAAAGATTTAATACTATTAACATTTAGACTTGCAACCCATAGAGAAGAGGAATCAGGGAGGAGGTTTTATAATTTTCCCACTAAATCTCGTAACCCGCTTATTAACATCTGGGATCTTCCTAGGAGGTAATTGTATACCTGATGTTACCATTTCCACAGGTTCCTGAGATAGTTCAACATCAACCAGAGGATTCTTCTGCTCCATTTGTTCCCCCCCAAGAAGAGAGGAGAGTAAAATGATTTGATAGTGGTAAAGGAGATAGAGGCACCCCTTGTACCCTAAGGCCTTCCAGGGTTTTAAATAATTGATATAGCAGTTTTTTCTTGGGACAATACTAACTGTACAGAAAGTATTTATATAGGTTTTCTAGAAGAGTTATGTTTGTTAAACACAGTGAGGCAAGTACTATGCGTTTTCACAATGTTTTAGAACTTTTATGAGCCAAACGCTAATCAATTTTACAGTTAAATAAAACCCTGCCTTCTGCTCTTTCCACCCCTGCAGAGGGAGAAACGTTATCTTTTTTCTTCGACTGGGGCACGTTCACAACCAAAGATATAGGAAGATGTTCATTATCTAAAGTAACAGAAGAAAAAACCCTCTGTTTTCCCTTAATGGGGAACCAAGTGGAGTTACAAAGGGGGTTCCTGGTTCCCCACCATCTACCACAGTCTGAGAGGATGAAGTAACTTCCATGTCATAATGAAAAATAGAATTAGCCTCAACTAGAGACTGAACTATTGAGGATCTTTCTTTTACACTCCTTATACCTCTTTCCCGACGTCTACCCCTAGCTATACTTCCCAGTTCAGATTCCTGTTTTTTTTTGGGGGGGCGGGGTTCTAGCCCTATATAAAAAATACTCTTGCTCTGAAGAAGCATCATTATCAGGGGTAGCCCATGAACATTCAGCATACGAGTGACCTTCTTCCCCACATAAATGACAAACAGAAGGAGCCACACAACAAGCTGCTGTATGACCCAACATACCACATTGAAAACATTTAACTTGGTCATATGAGGTGTTTAAATGCTGCAGCGACCCACATCTATAACAGCTTTTGGCTAGCCTGCATAGAACAATATTCCCTGTCTCGACCCAGAAAAAATGAACTTGGAAGGTGCTGAATACCTTCCTCTGTCTGATTTAATTGAACCCTTATAGTCCACCCCCGACCAGAAACCATTCTCATCAATTATGGGCTTTGGGTGATCAAAAACTGAACATCTTTTTTCTAGCCAAAATATAATATTAACCACATTAACACCCTCATTGTGAAAAAGAATAGTCACAGTTTTAATAGTTGGTTTGGTTATAGGAATTGCTAAGAAATCCTTCCAAACCTCAGAGTCTTTAACTTCGTAATATTGCCTCCAAAACTTATCCAGTGACTTCATGGTCACAGAACTAATGTCATACGTGTGTTCACTTGGAGGATGAATAAAAGCATACACCTCGAAAGGTAAAAACACTAAAGAATCCACCAAAAGGGTCTTCCCAATCCAAATTCTGTCCGGAACTATAGGGGCTTTACCCTTATAGCGGAGTCTGACCAAAAACCGGCGTTTGGCCACTTCAGCAGGATTTCGAAACAAGCCAGCATAAGTTTTCTGCCCAGAATCCAGATTGACAGAAGACTCGCCATTCTTTTGCAAAGATGCAGTAGCAATGTCTGTACAGGTGTCGACCGAGGTCGGCTGGACCTTACATGGCTCACCTTCTTTATGTAGCCCATCTGAAACCTCAGTTTGTGAATCTAAAATAATGTCAGAAACTGCAGAGTCATTGCATAACAACACCTGGTCCACCACGCCAGGCTGAACCTCCAACTCTCCTAACTGCCCTTGGGAGACACGCAGTCGCAGTAGGACAGGACAGAGGCCGTTCACCAATAGAAGAATCCAAGAAAGAAGAATCCACCACCGCACCCAACTCAGGCAGACTAACTGCAGCTGAAAAAACAGGCAAAGGGAGGGATTTGTGGATCCGGAATCCAACGACCTGCCTCCCAGAGCCATCCTGCTTGCTGCAAAGCCGTTCCTGGAGTCCATTCAGAAACCGGACAGGTTCCTCCTGAAGAAACCATTGATGATATAGACAAAACTTCATCCTTAGATTGCACTTCTACAGACGGAATAAAAGACAATTTTTTTGCTCCCATCCTGAGGCGGACTTGCCATAAAATGTTTCCGTTTATTCCGTTCAGCTTCCAGCTTCTCCTGACAGGTATGAAAGTCTCTTTCTACTATATTTATCAAGTCTAACAATTGGGCTTTTTTTCTGTCCAATTCCTTCTGTAGTTACGCTTCTGCAGACATGTCTGTTTCCATTAACAGTGTAGAGACAGGTGAATCAAAACCACTGCTTGGTCACCACTTACAAGCTGACCTTCTCCTTCCAATATAGAAGATACTGCAACAAGCTCCTGCACTCCAAGTCCATGTCCATCCTGTTCCACTACCTCCTTCAGACTGAGGTCCTCCATCTCTGCAGACAGACGGACAGCGCCACCCGCCTACAGAGTAGGGGAATTTCCCTGGTATCCTGGCCAAATTTCCCTCATTCACTAAAATTATCACCAACAGCTTGATCTGATTCAAGGTCAGTTGGCATTCATCTGTATCCCCCTCCGCCGGGTCGTGCCTGAAAATAGGCAGGATTTGTCTAGTGCACTTACCGGTCAACAAAAACTAAATAAATAAATAAATATTATGTATGCCGATTAAAACACCAGAGTCGCAACCCACCAAAAAAGCCCAGGAGGTATTGAGTCATATAGTTACCCCACAGCCATAGTATCTAGAAAATGTAGAAGGATTTATAGCTCAACATTTGAAGTCTGCAGGGTATTAAATAAGCTGACAAAAATTGATTAGCAGTTCTTTCTGTGAAAGCGCTAATCAGCTGTGAAAATGCATAGCACTTGGCACAGAATGATTAGCAAAATTAAAAAAAAATATATGTTTTTATTCATTTTGTCTATTGTGCTTACTCAAAAAATGGTTAGCAGTATACTGCTGTGCATTTCTGGAAATGGGTAGCATTATCTCCTGCTTTGCATAGTGTTTTGCTGTGCTATACCAGCTATTTAATACCTTGAGTCTGGTTTTAAAATCAGTGCTCACACTGATCGCTGAATCCAAGTAGTGCGAAAGGTTTTAAAAAAAAAAAAAAGTCAGTTTCCCTCATCTTGAGACTGATCTACATTTTCTTGTGTCCATCGGTCAGTGATTGAGTTTTGTAGTAAAGGCTTCTGCCATTTTTGGGTCGGTGTAGCTGTACATCTTATTGCCTAAGGTGGACTGTAGTCTCATCAGGAAGCTTAACAAGTATATGATACCTGCTTTACGCAACTTTGTTATGACCTTCTCGAAGGCCTTTTCATTGAAGCCTTGTGGCGTAGGCATAGTCCGTGAACAGAAGTCGATAGGTCGTCACAATGTGTGGGGCAGACTCCAGCCTGAGAGCCTCTGGGAGCTATTGCTCCAGGAATGTCGTGTGTAGTTCCCCCTCTGTACCTTCTTGGATACCCAAAATGCAGACATTGGGGGCCTGTACGGTATTCTCCAGTTGCACCAGTAGTTTTTAATTGTGCGCTGCTTTTTCATGGATTTTGCAGCATCTGCCAGCTCTTTCACTGAATTCAGTTAAGAATCTTAAGACTATTTAAGTGGTCTTTCCACTTCCTTGACTTTATTTTCCACCACCGCCAGTACCAGTCTTTCTGCATAAAAGTCCAACTTTTTGTCTAGTCTTTGTATTGATTGACTGATACCTGTTATCCCCCTCTGCAAACTGTCAAGCATGGCTGGCAGATCTCGGGTCAGTGCCAGTGGTTGTTGCTGCTGGTCTCCATGGTTTGCAGGCCCCTGATGAGAGAGATCCAATTTTTCAGTATCTTTCGGCCATCACATATTTAAAATATTTGTGCCAAATGTTCCAGTCCTCTAACTCTCTTGAATGAGCCAATTCAGGACCACTAGCCTGTGGAACATGTAAGTTTTATAACAGTTATAGTCGAGTTGAAGAGAAATTCCACAAAAAGCGACTTTCCCACTGGGCTGCTAGGCTCCGCCCTGAAATACCAGTACTGTAACTTCTTGCTTTGTAAAATGCTTTTAAGGCAAGGCAAATTTTATTAATATAGTGCCCGTTCTCTTTAGTCATTCCATGCCGTCCTACCCTCCTTCCCCTTTAGGACTTGTGACAAAGGATACTTGTGCTGCTGTCCTCATTGCTACCTTTCCCAGCACTCTGTCTCGCCTGGTATGTGGAGTACTGGGGTCTCTCCGGATTCCCTACCGGGAGGGGGGTGTACTGAGGAGAGGAGGGTCCGTCCATATTTTTGTATTCACTGATGTCTGATGTCGTGGGCAGCCCCTGGCTGACTGATTGCAAAAGTTTCCATATGATCCTAGTTCCTGGTGGCTCTAGTTCCAAGGGTGTGACCTGTTTAATGAGATTCTCTCGAAGATCAACTGTTACGCTAAGTACGCAACTGTTCTTTTCATAAAAACTAACAGATTGAAGACTGAATAATGAGAACATATATTGCTGATGTGACATAAGTTTTTCAGTGGTTTTGTACATTTTCTTTTTGAATTTCAATAAAAACTCATTTTATAAGCACAATAATATACAGTAGAGCATTGGTTGTAGTAGGTGTACTGCACTTCTTGGGGCAAAAAAGCACTTGGTCTTCAACCTTGTGCTTAACTACATTCTTGGGCACATGGTAAATGTACTACAACCAATGCGGTGTAGTGCCTTATTGCTTATGAACATATGAAAGAGCCAGCAGAAGGTCATTTAGTCTATCGAGTTTGCATGTATTGCAGGATCTCTAGCTTTGCCACTGCCCCGACCAGGAACCATGGTTTCCCCTTATGCCTGTCCCAGGCCCTCTTAAAGCTGCCCACTGTCTCCTCTGAGACCACTTTCTCCGACATCACATTCCAATTGGCTACCACCCTCTCTGTAAAGAAATGCTTTCTAACATCCCTCCTAAACCCCCACCCACCCCACCAGCCTTAAACTGTGCCCCTTAGTGGTTCGGCTGTCTATTAGCTTAACGAGACCTTCCCTATCCACTCTGTTTATTCCCTTCAAGTATTTGAAGGCCTCTGTTATATACCCTGTCTCTCTCCTTCCCTCCAGGGAGTACATTCTCAGGGCTTCCAGTCTCTCCTCATAAGACTTCCCCTGTTGACTCGTGGTCATCTTGGTTGCCCTCCTCTGGACTTTGTCCAGCAGGCTGATGTCCTTCTTAAGGAATGGACACCAGTATCTTACTCCATATTCTAAATGTGATCTCACCAGTGACCAGTGTAGGGACAGTATAACTTCCTTCCACCTGCTGCTGATTCGCCTGGCTATACGCCCTAACGTCCTGTTTGCATTTGCTGCTGCCTTTTTGCACTGCGAGGAGTGCTTCAGGTCACTAGTTATCATCACTCCCAGATCCTTTTCCTCCTCCTCTGTTGCTGCTGCCCGGACCCCCACCCGCCCACCCAGGTAGTACTCGGTCCTTGGGTTCCTGGCTCCTTTGTGCATAACTTTTCATTTCTTGGCATTGAAGCCAAGTTGCCAGATCCCTGACCATCTCTCAAGTTTTCTGTGGTGTTCCTGCAGGTTCTGTATCCATCCTTTCCACTGTGTTCACCTTCCCAAAGAGTTTGGTGTCATCCATAAACAGGCATAATTTGCCTTTAATTCCCTCCCCGGCACCAAGCCCTGCAGGACCCCACTGGTGATTTCCCTGGTGCTGGATAACTCTCCCTCCACCACCACTGTCTGGGTCCTGTCCCTCGACCAGCTTTCTACCCACTTGGTCATTTTCTCCCAAGCCCTGAGATGAATGTTTCCTTAACCTCCGAACAAACCACAGAAATTCGTAAATGGAGAAGTAAAGTTAGAGAGTTCTAAGATAAAAGATGTAGCTAACAGTCCTGTCCCTAAAACAAAGTAGCATAGCAGGTAATTTTTAGGGCTGCCTGGTTACTATCAGGGATTTGTTCCCAACTTTGCCCAGTTAACTACCACCCTCACTGAACTCATGAAGAACTGGTATCTGAATAATGTGAAATTGACCCCAGAGTGTGATGAGGCTTATCGGGCCATGAAGGCTGCATTATGTTCTGCCCGTTTTAAGAAGCCCAGACTTTGAGAAACAATGTTTATTACAGAAAGTTGCATCGGATGTAGGCCTAGGATCAGTCTTGAGTCAGAATATAGAGGGAAGGAACACCCCATTCTTTATATTAGTAGGAAATTGCATGACAGAGAAAAAAGGTGCTCCACCATTGAAAAGGAATGCCTTGCAACAAAATGAGCCGTGGAGTCCCTTAAGTTTTATTTACTAGGAGCTGACTTTGTACTCATAACCGATCATAATCCTCTCCATTGGCTTAATCAAGAGAAGGATAAAAATTCCAGAGTCACAAGCATAATTTGCTTCATCAGCGTGATGTCATCTCTTTGCTATGTGGTTCAAATAAGCTATTTTCGTTACACATTATTTTAAATCTCGTGTTACAAATAGTGACAGTTGTTACAGAGTTCATTGCTACCTCTGGCTAGGAGGATCGATTGTTACTCAACCTTAATATATACGTGCTACCAGTTTACATAGCAAAAAGCAGTGAAAGTGTAGGTTGAAGCCCAGATGGCTATTTTACAGATGTTCAGAAGCAAGATATCCCTAGATGCTGCCACAGCAGAAGCTTTCCATCTAGTACAGTTGGTTTTGAGACTCATTAGAACAGGGTGAGAGACAAGGTTATGGCAGCATGAAATATATAGGTTATGATCCACCTAGCAGTGGTAAGTTTTGCTTAAAATCTGCCTGGAGTTAGCAGACAGGAAGTGGCAAATGGCTATTTCCTGTCACAGGCTGGGTCCTTCTGCTCACACCAGTGCAAGCTACCCACCCAACCGAGGCTCAGTTACTGCTCCTCCAGGCCCTGTCTACCCACCTATGACACCCCTCTGTGCTGCCCCCCCCAGCTTACGCCTTGGGGCCAGATACGCTCACAGCTCCTTGACATTTCTTCCCTCCAATCTCGCAGGCCACCAGATATGAAGGTTAATACAGAGGGTCCCCTTGGAGAAGAGAAGAGAAGAGAAACTCGAACCCGGTATGGGTATGGGCTGCTGGTGGAGCTTCATTTCCTGGCACTGTGCTTTTTGTTTTCCTGTTCTGTGCAGCCCCCTCCAGGAGTGTGCATTGTGATTGGATGCTGGCAAGCTTGAGTCATCCATTCTGCAACCACACTCCAATGGCCCCTTCTCCTTTACTGGTCCCCTGCACCACCATAGGAACAGCAGCAGGATATGAACTCCCCCTCCTCGGAGTATGAGAGTGTCTGATGGGATGCTTGAGATTCCTGCCTGGCTTTCAAATTGCCCAGCTTGTTCCCAAACCTGGGTCGACAGCGTCACAAGCGGTAGCACTATCGCTGTGCTAGTGGGCTGATGTGACGATAAACAGGTGTTCAAAATTCATTCCAAAACTGCACTGTCCTCTGGTAATGATATTTTTTATTTTGCACTAAAATGCTAATCTGTTGAAACCTGTGGGGCTTTTGATAATGAACAAGAAGGCACGATAGAAAGAAACCATTCATTTATATATTCCCCCTTGAGAAATCTTTTAAAGACTGGATTAGCAGTGACCGTGTGGAAACCAGCTCTGAACCTAAAGGCCAAGATGGCTGGAAGGTGCACCTTACAGGAGGATAAGTACAACCCTACAAAAACAAGGCGAGAAGAGGGTCTAGCAAAGGTAGTGTTAAGTACCGAGCATGGTGTGCTCCTCCAAAACACAGAAGCTTATTTGATCAAACTTGTACTGTGCAGTATGTGCTCCTTCAGACCATGGTCATGCCCCCACCTACTTTTTATTTATTGTCAGTTTTCTGATAGTAAATTATCAGTTTTTGATAGTACTAGAGGTTCTGAGGGCCCTACTAGTCATTTACATTACAAATCATTTTCATTGGTTACAGTAACTGAATTACCTTTTTTACCTAGCCTTTTTCACCACCAGACTGAGGAAGAAAAGCTCAAGAAACAGACATGCAACCAAGTCTCCCCTTTTGTCACTGCCGCTGCACTGTGTATTCGTAATCTGTAAAATTACTTGGCGGCCACTGCACATATTACTACCATCTGAACCTGGCCAGACTGCATTACTGCCTGCCACTCCAAAAGTATGGGCAAACTGGTGCCCACAGAAGTACAGACCTACTCCTCCACAATTCTGTCAGCCACTCACTGCTTCTCCACTCCCTTAGTGCCCTGAACTTCTCCCTGGAAGCCACATCCTGGTTCAAGGACTATCTATCCAGCTGAACTCAACAGGTCAAAATAGATACCACACTCTCCTCCAGTAGACCAGTCCTTGCAGGGGTCCCACAAGGATCCATTCTTGGTCCACTTCTCTTCACCCTCTTCCTAAACTCCCTTCCCCAATCCTGCAATGGTAAACTGCTGCTCTATGCTGATGATGCTGTGGTTTTCTGGAGACACCCCCATCTTTACTCCCTCCAAAACGCTCTGCAGGCCTTCTTTAGGGAACTTGAATCCTGGTTCTCTGAGCATCGCCTATTGCTCAACTACCACAAGACAAAATCTATGATTTTCGCTCACCATCAGAGTCCTCTCTGTAACACCCCACTAACAATCATGAACTCACTAGGCACCAAACTTGAACAGGTCTCCTCCTTCAAGTACCTTGGTATCAACCTTGACACTTCACTTACCTACCACGCACATATCCAACATGCCTCATCCTCCATTAACACCAGGCTAGGGATCCTATTCCGACATAAACACTGCCTACCCCCCCAAGGCCTCCGTCTAGCAGTGTCATCCTCTGTCCTTTCCTTGGTGGATTACGGCATAGTGATATATGGGACTGCAGACCAAACAGCCTTACGACACATTAACTTAGCTCTCAATAAAGCATGCCGCTTGATCACTGGATGTGAACGTTTTACTCACACTTGTGAGCTGTACAATCTCGCGAACTGGCTAAAACTTCGAAGGCGGGCTCAAGTATCACACTTGCCTTCTTGCAAAAAAGATACTCCAGAAGCTAGCCCCTCAAGGCCTTCACCACCTCATCCAAACAGTCCCTAACAGAAGAGCTTCCAGGCTTTCCCCCAATACCACCCTCCTGGTCCCTCACTGTAGGACCTCCCTCGGACAATGATCCTTTCCGGTATCAGGCTCCCTTGTGGTTAAACAACCTTCCGACCTCCATCTCCATGGCATCCAGCATTGGCCGATTTAAATCCAGCCTCAAGACCCTCCTCCTTGTCTCTACAGCCTGTGACTGCACATAATATCCCATCCTCCTACTTTTCATCTCTATAGGTTGCATTCCTTAATCTCTAGGAGGAATATTTTTTCTTAACTTGTTAATCTACTCACTAGGATACACACTGGAAAGGGGAACCATATCTCATCTTGATTAACTCCCTCATTATTTCTCGCACACTGTGTATATATGACGACTCAGGGTCCACTTAAGACCCCATGAAAACTGAAACCTAACATATGTAATATCTATGACGTGGGGTCTACTGCCAATGACCACTACAGCTGTAACCTGCCATTTGTATGTACACCCTGTACTGTATTGCCCATGTAAGTATCCTGTTATTTTATGTATATCTATCTGATGTGGAGCCTTTGCAAAGGAGTCTTTGACTCAAAGGATTGTAATTCTGATTTCTTAAAAAAAAAATTCTGCACCTTCAGGGGTCAAAATCAAGTCTTCCAGCTGCTAGCCAGCAATATTAGTGACTGGAAAAAAATACATTGCCCCCCACAGGACCATTTGATGCATTTACTGAAATGTTCTGTTCTCCAATACAAGCCAGTTGGACTACCTAAACAAAAATGTTATCAGCCCAATTAAAATCTACCAGCATGTGGCTAGCGGACCAGTGCCAATTTCTACTCCTGACCTTTGGTCACTCGGTGCGGGCAGCCTAGACTGGTCACTTCAGTCAAGTCTTGACCCCTTTCTGTTCCTGCCCGAGTGTCTATTCCCAACTAACCAAACAGCCACCAGCATACAGACAAAGATCAGAGACAGGTGGTCTCCAGGCCAAAATAACCCAAGTGAGAAAGACAAAGCATCCAGGGCTTGTGATGGCTTTTGTTTTGGATGGCAAATCAGTGGCGCCCAATGCAACTCTCGATGATGTTACTTCGAGAGGGCCCTTACAGTAGGTGATAACCTTTAGGAGTAGAGCTATCAGGCACTAGGCCCACAGACTCCCATACCTAGAAGAAGCACCGGGACTGCGATCGGCCTCCTTCCCGCCTGTGACCTCCTTCAGGGGCTGTGGGCGATGAGCGGCTTCCCGCTGGCGTGGGTACCGTTCCTCCAACCAAGCCTGCCAATCCCCCTGGGGAGCAGCCCTTGGTCCCCTCGCCTGAGCTGGTTAGTTTCAGGCGAGCACCTCCGATCCTTCGGAGAGCTCCGCTACCCTTAGGTCCCTCAAAAACCGTGGAGCCTAAGCCTGGTGGTGCAGCTGATAAGTCATCGTCAGCCCCTCTAACAAACATCTGGCCCTGGCTGATAAGTTGCATGCCAGCTCCTCTGGCATCTGCTCAGCCACTTCACTTCTGTTGGGCCCCGATAAAAGGCCTGACACTGATCCTCCGGATCAGTGCACGCTGCTGCTCTTGCCGCAGCCCTCCCCAGCGGGTTCTCCCTCTTGGGAGCCTTTTCACCACCTCCTGAGGTGACTCCTGCCTCCTGCACATTCAGAGCCGGAGTCGGAGGAGCCTGACACCAGTCCTCCCTTGGGAGCTGGTGTCTCCTGCATTGTGGGCTTCCCCCATCTGGGCCAGCTCCCTCACCCAGCCTCTGGTGGGACCCTCGTTCCTCTTGGGGCCGACGCTGGACCCTCCTCTGGGGATCCAGCATCAGATCTAACGTTATTGGGCCCTTTATACCCTCCATCAGGGCCCCATCAGGTCCCTCAGCCCCTCCCTTGAAGCCTATGCCAGGCTACCCACTGTCAGGACCTCCGTCAGTACCTTTGGCTCCTTCGCCGGGCCTTCCAATGCCAGGCTACCCTGCACCTCACTACCCTTCACCAGGGTACCTGCCACTGGGGTATCCAACGCCAGGGTGTCCCATGCCGGGCTGTTCACCCTATGGAGCGCCGGGCTACCATTACCCGATGCTGGGCTATATGAGGCCGGGGTTTACCTTCCCCGGAAACCCACCTGTCTTATCAGCCCTGTCCTCCGCTCCCTCCACCACCTCAGCCTCAGGTGGATTTTAGGGAGGCATTACAGTCTTGGTGGTCTGAAACCAGGACACAGTTGGTCTCGGAATTGGACTGGTGGCAACCATCTACATTTTCCACGCTGGCCCGCATGGACCCTACGCCGAGATCCCCTTCTCCAGTGGAGTCTCGCCCCTCTACCTCGGGACAGATCTCATGTCTTACCGTGGTAGTCGGTGTTGGCAGGGGCCTTTTCAGTCTCACTGCAGGAGATCCCTATCCTACGGGTTCTGTCTCCGGACGGAAGCCCGTCGTCAGACTCGGACACCGCAGACTCCTCCGCCTCGGATTTTGTGACCCCTTCTCCAGCGGATCCAAAGCCCAAAGAGTCTCCCAAGTCCCCTCCTTTACTGAGATCCTTTTGGAAGATTCAGGAGGCAGATGGGTGGAAGACAGAGGATCAGGATCCCCAATGCAAGAGGTTGGTGGAACACCTGGATATGCCCAAGCTGTCCCCTCTGCTCATTCCTCCGTGGATTGGACCACATGAGGACCTGGCCTCCACAATCTGGCAACAACCTTCATTGGTGGCCGCAGTCACTAAGAAGGCTGATAGACTGTATTGAGCCCCCGACAGTAAAGACTACTTTAGTTCTCACCCTAAAGTGGACTCAGAGGTCATTATGTGGCCCATGACCGTACAACTAAGCCTAACCACATGAACACCTCTCCTCTAGACAAGGAGTCTCTGCAAATAGACCAGTTAGGATACAAAGTTTATTCCTCCTTTACTCTGGCCCTCAGAGCTTTTAACTACCTGGCACACATGATTGTATACCAGAAATCTATCCTGGGACAGTTGAAGTCAGAATTTGAGGCTTTGCCCAATTCTGAGGCTAAAACCAAAATGCCCCAGACTGTCAGGACTGCGGAAATCTACTGCCGTCATTCCCTCAGATCAACATATGATGAGGTAGATGCCTCTACCCGGAATGCCGCCATGGCTATTAGCATGCGCCGGTACTCCTAGCTGCGGGTATCCAGATTGGCCCAAGACGCCCAGTTGGCCATCCAGGATGCCCCTTCAGAGAAGCAGTCCTCTTCGTCATGGACATAATCACTGGACTCCAGGACAGTGGCAAGGCACTGCACTCTGTCCAGTCTATGTACTGCTGTAATACCAAGCCTAAACAGCCATTTTGTCACCAGCAACAGCGCTAGAATAGACAACAGCCAGCTCGACATCAGAACAAACAGGCCCCGTCGGCAGGACCCACCCCTTCAGCCAAGTCCCAGAGGGCTGCTGGGGCAGTATTCCTCCACACCCCCTCCACCTCCTGACTTTTGGCAGGGCCTCCAGCCTCCACCACCAGCTCTGGAGGAACCAGTAGGGAGCAGATTCGCCAACCACCTGGCCGGGTGGGAGGCAATCACTTCAGACACGTGGATCCTTCAGCTCATCACTCAAGACCACCCCATCGAATTCACAGAGACCCCTCCAACAAATCCTCCTTGTTTCTCTCACTACCCAACAGGCCACATTTCTGTCATAAGGGAAGGGATTGAGGCTCTTCTGACAAAATCAGGTATAGAGCCCGTTCCTGGGGCCAGGAAGGAAAGGGATATTACTCCCACTTCTTCCTGGTCCCCAAAAATACAGGGGACCTCCATCCGATCCTGGACCTCAGCACGCTAAATCTGTACATGGAGTACAAGAGATTTCACTTGCTGACCCTTCCAGGTGTGTTGCCTCTTTTGCACCAGGGTCATTGGCTGCGTGCTCTGGATATGCAGGATGCATACCTCCATATTCCAATTTTTCACTCCCACTGATGCTTCCTATGCTTTACCTTCCAGGGGGAACACTTCCAGTTCAGAGTGCTCCCCTTTGGTCTCTCCCCCCCACCCAGGGTATTTACCAAGTTCCTAGCGGTGGTGGCAGCTTTAGTCCACCAGGGAATACTGTATATGTGTTCCCATACCACGAAGACTGGCTCCTGATGGCCTTCCTGACTGCTGCCCTGAATCTGTTCAGGCAAGTGGGGATCACAGTGAATCACCCTAAATCCCACCTTGTTCCTTCTGAACACTTCCAATTTATTGGGGCAGTGTTGGATACTGTTCCAGGCCAGGCTTTTCTCCCTTTGTACTGGGTGGAGACACTGCGTCAGCAGGCCATTCAAGTGGCCACCAGCGAATGGACCTCAGCCCGTTTGGTCCTGTGCCTTCTGGGCTTCATGGCAGCAGCTATTCCCACTGTCCCCCTAGCCAGGCTCCACATGCGGATTATACAGTAGACCCTTTGGGTCCAGTGGATCAGAAATCAGATGACCTGGATCACAGGATTCTGGTGTCCAGCCCCATGCGTCGGGACCTTTTCTGGTGGCAGGATCTGTCCAGTCTCACCAGAGAGTTTCCTTTTCACATGCCTCCACCGGCCTAGTCTCTGACAACAGATGCTTCCAGTCAGGGCTGGGGTACCCATCTGGATGAACACAAGACACAGGGATCATGGTCTCAGCAGGAGCTTTCTTTGCATATCAGTGTGCAAGAGATGCGGGCTGTACTATATGCCCTTCAGGGCTTTCAGCCCTTACTCCTTCCTGGGTCCCTCCTGGTACAGATGGACAACATGTGCATGATCTGGTACCTGAAGTGATGTGCGTATGACACTGGGCAGTACAGCACAGCCTGCAGCTCATGGCAGTGCATGTTCCAGGTATTCAGAATGTGCTGTCGGATGCACTCAGTCACACTTAGGCAAGGGCACATGAGTGGGAACTGAGTCAGTCAGTAGTTGAAGACATCTTCGATTGGTGGGGTCCTCCAGATTTCGGTCTGTTCACCTCCACATCCAACACAGAACTACCCGGTTTCTGCTCGATCGTTCCGAGGCATGGTGTTTTCTTGCAAGTTGCCCTGCCTCTCTGCTTGACATGGAGGTTCTTGTACACCTCCCCTTCCTTTCCAGCAGAAGGTGCTTCTGAAACTACAGCAAAAAGGGGCCTGCATGATTCTCATAGCCCCTTATTGGCTTCATCAAGTGTGGTTTCCTCTGCTTCAGTAGTTGAGAGTGGAGCCTCTGGTTCCCTTACCCCTCAGCCAGAATCTGCTGACTCAGGACCAGGGCAAGCTGGTCCATCCAGGTTTCAAGTCCCTTCACCTTCACACGTAGCACCTGTTGATGTAGTGGCCACACGCTTTGGAGTTTCTTCCAGAGTGGCTCAAGTCCTTGAGGAGACCCAGAAGTCATCCACAAGAACCACATATTCTGTGAAATGGAAGGTGTTCTCCATTTGGGCAACCTATAAGGGATGGGGGACCCTTTCTCTTGCGCTGTCTCACAGGTGATGGAATACCTGCTGCATTTCTCTGATCTTGGCCTTCGCTATTCTTCGCTGAAGGTCTACTTGTCTGCAATTTCTGCCTGCCACACTCCAGTGGATGGCAACACTTTGGCGCAGTTGGAGGTTTCCAAAACCTTTCTGAAAGGAATTCTCCATCTGAAACCCCTGGTCAGGAACCCCGTTCCTCCGTGGGATTTGAACTTCATCCTTGAGAAATTCACTTTTCCCTCCCTTTGAACTGTCCGTGAGTTGCGACCTGCACTACCTTTCCTGGAAAGTGCTTTTTTTAGTTACCATTACTTCAGCTCGAAGGATTTCCGAGCTTGAGGCCTTGGTGTGTAAGGAGCTGTATTTGATTTTCCACAGAGACTGGGTGGCTCTGCGTAGAAATCCTAAGTTTTTACCTAAGGTGGTGTCTGAATTTACTTTGAATCAGACCATACACTTGCCAGTGTACTACCCTGCGCATTTCTAATCAAGGGGAGGCCATTCTGCATACACTCTGTGTACAGAACTTTATGTTATTACACGAACTGGATGAAGTCCATCTGTAAAAAGGATCAGCTTTTCATTTCATTTGCGCCCAAGAGAGAGAGGGTGCGGCAGTTCCTAACAGTTCTTATCCAAATGGTTAGCAAACTGCATTTTGTTTTGCCAGAAGAATAACAAGCCCCTTCCGGGGGAAGACAAGGGGCATTCAGCCAGAGGCATGGCTGCATCTACTGCTTGTTTCAGGAATGCATCTGCCACAGGCATTTGTGTGGCAGTCACTTGGAGCTCTGTCCACACCTTTACCAAACATTACAGTCTGGACATTGCCTCTAAGCATAGGGCAGGCTTTGGACAACCGTTCTTCAAGTCCTCCTATCTTAACCTGGTACCTACTGCAGACCTTTCCTGCCTCCCATGCACCTTTGTCTGAATTTCACTGTTTGGGACTTAGTCCTTAATGGTTATTACCTACTGCAAGAGCCCTCTCGAAGTAAGATAGTACAGTTAAATAGAACTTACCATAACAGAAGATCTTCAAGAGAGAGGCTCTTGCAGTAGGTACCTTTTTCCCTCCCACCTTCCACCATGCTTCTGCGGCTACTTCTTTATAGCCTTTCCTTTCTCCTGTCACACCTTCTTCAGTCTTCAGCAGGAGGGCGGGCGTGGGGACTGCCCACTATATAGTGTAGTGCTGACGTCTGGCACGTGACGTCGGGTGGGCAGTCTCCCTCCAGACACTGCTAGCTAAAGTTTTCCGTGTGGACCTAGTGCCTGACGGCTCTAGTCCTGATTGATATTACCTACTGCAAGAGCCTTTCTCGATGATCTGCTGTTACACCTAAGTTCTTACATAATTGTATTTTCTTGGTGGTGCCCCCACCCAAAAAACTGTCTTTGTCCACTGTACTAAAGCACCACAAGTCTCAAGAAAATATTCCTAAGCCAGAGTTAATACTCCTGGCCCAGGCCACTGCTAAAAACCCTTTCCCAAATCCATTAAAGAATGATTATGGATACTGGTACCCATGGCCTTTCCTCCCACTGACATCCCCACCACAACTACCCATTACATCCCACACACCCAGCCACTGGTCTTGATCACCACAGACAACCTTGACTTGTGCTTGCAGCAGATGTGCGTGGCTGTCTTAAGTCACCAGACTGTCACCCTCACCACATCTGCAGATCTGCCACTCCAGTAGAACCTGCTCCTCTATCACAGCAGATTCCTGCTCTTTCAAGAGTTTTAGCTGAAAAATATATGACCCTGGTCACCCAGCACATGCGTACTACATTAAACACCGCTCATGTCAGGTAAAGAAATAGAAAGAAGATGATGTGTTGGGTATAGTTGGTTTGAAGAATCTAAAAAAACTAAAACAGGCATGGTAACAAGTCATTCTGGGACATGTATTTTAAGTTTAACAGCCACGTACAGTAATACAAAATGAACCATGCACCTAAAACATTGCAGAAGCACAATGGCACTAAATTTTGATTTTAAAAAGTGCTCCTAATGTAAGCAAATGTGCTCTGAGTATGGAGCACACCCGTAAAGCTACCCATGGGGTCTAGAATATTCCCTATTGGCCAGGAGTCAGAGGAGAAGTAATTATTCCACACCAAGAGGAAAATACGTGCAACTTGATGGAATAGATTTTGTGGGTTTCCTGTATTTTGAAGGCTGTCAAGATTCCTGTTACAAGTTTAAGGAAAAGTCTCAAAGTGCCCCAAAACACTGACTAAAAACATGTTTCACACAAGGGTGAGGGTCCTGGATTTCAGAATGGCTGTCTTTACCAAGATGGGAGAGTGCATCCGAGAGGTCCTGGTAGGGGAAGATATCCTGGTTTGGGTGGAAGGCAAATGGGCCAGATTAAAAGAAGGCATAGCAAAGGCAACAGACCTGTACATCAGGCAAGTAAAAAGCAGAAGGACGAGGAAACCGTTATGTTTCTCGAAAGAGGTGGCAGAAAAATAAGGGTGAAAATAGTGGCATTCAGAAGGTATAAGGAGACCCAGAGAGAGGAGGACAGGGAAGTGTATCTGGGCAAACGGAGAAAGGCAGGCAAAGCAGTAAGGAGTGTAAAGGCACAAGCTAAGGAAAGAATAGCTCAGATAGTATCGAAAGGGGACAATAATTTTTTCAGGTGTGTTAGCGAGAAAAGGAAGACATAAGGAGGGATTGTATGGTTAAAAAAGGGTTGGGGGCTGCACAGAGGAGGACCAAGAAAAGGCAGATGTCTTTAACAGATACTTCTGCTCAGTGTTCACAGTTGAAGGAGAAGGGGAGGGACCACAAATAAGCACCAAGAGCTTTGAGGGGAGGGGAGTGGACATCAGTCCTTTTTCTGAAGAGAGGATCAGGAAAGCACTCGCTAATCTGAGGGTGGACAAAGCCGTGGGGCCAGATGGGGTACATCCAAGAGTGCTAAAGAAATTCAGGGAGGTGCTGGCAGCAACTCTGGCAGACTTGTTTAACAGTTCAGTGGAGACTGGCGTGGTCCCGGAGGACTGGAGAAGAGCAGATATAGTCTCTCTCCATAAAAGTGGTAGCAGGGAGGAAATTATAGATGTGTTAACCTGATTTCTGTAGTAGGGAAATTGATGGAAACCCCATTAAAGGAAAGGATCATGGAACACTTGGAATCCAGTGGAATGCAGGACCCGAAGCAGCATGGATTCACAGAGGGGAGTTTATGCCAAACAAATGTAATATTTTTTTGACTGGGTAATCAAGGTGTTGGATCAGGGAGGAGCAGTGGACTTGGCCTACCTAGACTTCAGCAAGGCATTTGACACCATTCTTCATAGGAGACTGGTAAACAAGTTTGGTAGTATGGGGGTGGGCAATAAGATGGTAACCTGGGTAAGAAACTGGTTAGTAGCTAGGAGGCAGAGGATGGTGGTAAATGGAGTTCGCTCAGAGGAGGGGAGTGTGACCAGTGAGGTACATCAGGGGTCAGTACTGGGGTCAGTCCTGTTTAATGTCTTCATTAGTGACATGATCTGCAACAGAGTAGACACTCGGGGGTTGGGGGGGGCAAAAGATGACAAGAAATTTAAAATGGCTGGAGGAGTTGTCAGATGTTTGGCAGCTTAGGTTTAATACAAAAAAGTACAAAATAATGCATTTGGGTCACAGAAACCCAGGGGTGAAGTACAAAATGGGGGGAGAGGCACTTGCAACGACCACGCAGGAAAGGGACCTGGGGGTAATCATATGCTATTTATTTATTTATGTCTTTATTAATTTTCGGAATTACAACCTTTGAGTCAAAGACTCCTTTGCAAAGGCTCCACATCTGGACAAACAGTTTTGTGAGACCACAGTATACAGAATCATGTGCACAAGCATCAATGCTTAGTGTTACAAAGTGTTGCTTTACAAGTTAACAACAAACATTTACAAAGTAAGTTACAATACTTAGTTAGATACAGCCCTAGGCAGGATTAGCATCCAACAAATGGTGTGTGGATTGTCTTTCCTCAGTCTGAGACTACATTTGAGGTTCTGGGTAGATACTGGGGGTTAAGTAGGAGCCCTGCGTCGAGGAGGGGTTAGATGCTCAATTGCAGCTACATTCCTCTGAGGCTATGAGTGTTCATGGTTTGGTTTTAAATTGGCCTAAGGTTGGCGCCTGGGTTATAGTAGGTGGGGAGTTCATTGGGCCAGGTGGGTGCACGGTAGCTGAAAGACCTTTGGCCTGGCGCGATCGCCGATAGGGGGACATGGGTGGGCACGTTTGTTAGGTGCCTTGGGGTGCTCCTGTGGGTGTTAGTTTGTATTAAGGAGTGGAGGCCGAAGGTTGCAGATTTCAGCAGGATTTTCTTAGCCTGGAGGCAGGTATGGTATTTTAGCCTTCCTTTAAAGGTCATCCAGTCCGCTAATTTGTAGAGGTCGCAGGTGTGGGTTAGGTAGTCTCTTCCAGTGACCAGTCGGCTGGCTTTGTTGAGGGCAAGGTCGATGCGCTTCAAGGCAGTGGGGTCAGCCATCCCGTATATTATTATTCCGTAATCTATCAAGGATATGACCGAGCTGGTCACTGCCAGGCGAAGGGCATGCAGTGGGAGGCATTGTCTATGCCTGTAGAGGATCCCTAGTCTAGTGTTTAGTGAGGAGGACAGTTGGTTGATTTGTGCGTGGTAGGTGAGAGATGAGTCTAAGGTGATGCTTAAGTATTTGAAATCCACGACTTGTTCAATTAAGATGCCTTGGTTGTTGGAGATGTTTAGGTGGGCTCTTACATGGGGGCTTTGTCGGTGCGCAAAGATCATGGATTTAGTTTTGGTGTGGTTTAATATAAGTCTGTGCTTTGAGAACCAGTCTTCTAGTTCGTGGAAGTAGGTTTGCAGCTTGTATTGGAGGGAGTTTAGGGAGTTGTCTTTCCAGAAGACTACTGCGTCATCTGCATAGAGTAGAAGTTTCCCATTACAAGCTTTAGGGATGGCGTTCAGGAAAAGAGTGAATAGTAGGGGGCCTAGGATTGATCCTTGGGGTACACCTGATAGAACCGGGGTTTCAGTGGATAGGGAGGTATTGATTTTAACCTGTTGTGTTCGACCTGTTAGATAGTTCTTGAACCAGGATAATGTGTCTGGTGCAAGGTTGAAGGAGGGGAGTAGGTATAATAGGAGGTCATGGCTGACTATATCAAATGCTTTGGTTAGGTTGGTGAAGATTGCTCCTGCAATATCACCCCCGTCTAGAGCCTTGTGCACATAAAATGTGAATTCTAGGAGTGCCGAAGTGGTACTGTGTTCAGGTCTGAAACCATGTTGTTCTTGGCAAAGCAGGGAGTGCCCGGTGAGGTACTCCATGATTTGGTCTGATACAATTCTTTCTAGGGCTTTTGAGAGAGGGGGGAGTAACGTAATGGGCCTGTAGTTACCGGGGTCCATAGGGTCACCTTTTTTTAGGATAGGTGTGCTATGAAATGAAGATGGCCAGACAATGCAACAAAGTGATTGGAAGAGCTGGTGGTATGCTGTGGTGTATAGGTAGGGGAATCACCAGCAGGGAGAGGCAAGTGGTGTTGCCCCTATGTAGGTCACTGGTAAGAACCCACCTGGAGTATTGTGTCCAGTTCTGGAAACCACATCTCAGGAAAGACCTAGACAGAGTAGAGTCGGTCCAGAGGAGGGTACCAAGATGGTTCATGGTCTGCATCAAAAGCCCTACGTGGAGAGGCTAAAGGAACTATACTCCATGGAGGAGGGTGGGGTATGATTGAGCCCTTTAAATACCTCACGGGGTGGATAAAGTACAGGTGGGAGATATTTTTTGGAGAAGAAGGTGCTCTAGAGCAAGCAGTCATGATATGAAGCTGGAGGGGGTATGTTCAAGAGAGATGTGAGGAAATACTTCTTCACAGAAAGAGTGGTGGATGCCTGGAACAGCCTTCTAGTGGAGGTAGTGGGGGAAAAAACAGTGGTGGGATTCAAAAAAAGCCTGGGATAAGCACAAGGGAGTCCTAAAGGATAGGAAAGGGGTGGAAGAGAAAGTGCTGTAGACCTAAAAGGGTCTGCAGCAATTGCAATAGAAAAGGGCAGACTGGATGGGCCAAGCAGCCTTATCTGCGGTCAGTTTCTGTATTTTCTCAACCTATCCACATATACTGCTACTTTAAGTATGGGGAGAATTTTTTTTAAATTAATACCTCTGAGCTTGAGCTGGTTGCTTACTCTCTTCTTTGCCGGCAGTTCCAGCACAGGACCCCAACTATCTGTCCCTTAAAAAGCAGCCGACGCCTTTGGAAAAACTTTGGAAAAAGTAACATTTAGACACACTACAGCGTGAATTTCATTTTTCTTCTATAGATTTCTTCTCTCCATTATTTATAACTGAAGAAATTACCACAAAAAAAACGAGATCTTTATCCCCTTGTATTCATCTGCTTCTATAGCTTATTTCCCCCTTGAAATTATAATGCTTTGTTGTGACATCACAGCATGTTGCCATGGGAATAACTGTGATGTCAAAGGCACATTATTATGACATCAGGTTGGGAGAAGCAATATGAGCCAATTAAAACTTAAAGCACAACTATTCTGTTTTCCTGCATATGACCTCAGTAATAAATAAAAGGGATAAGCAATACAGAGCTAATGAGGAATGTAAGCTGCTTTGTGTCCAAATATTACGTTTTTAAAAGTTTTTCTCACGGCGTCGGTGGCTTTTTAAATTTGCTGTCTCTTTTTAGAAGGCATTACGCCTCTTGCAGCTTCACCCCCAGGCATAGTCATATGCGTGCTGGCATAATCATATGTTCTCACACAAAACATGCGTATACAGTACACATACTATACGTGCCTATACAGTACACACATATCAGTGAAGAAAGGAACAAGGACAGTGAAAAATATGAGGGGCTGAAAAACAGGTTAGTAGAAAAAGTCTGTCTTTCTATCTAGAGGGCTGCTGGGAACCTAAGACAATGAAAAGCTTGGTTTCTGTGGGTTTTTTTTTCCTTTGGACACAAGCAGAAAGTTCATCAACACCGTAGTTAGAAATAAAATTGGACACAACAGTGGCTTTATCAGTATTTTCATTTTCAGACTGCTGTATAATGTTCTCTCAACTAGTCGACTAGGCATTGTCGTCGAGGCACAGGTCAGGAAGCATAGGAAAACCAGGAGCAGTTTCAAAATTCGCAAATAGCGTTTTTCTCAGTAACAGCAAAATAAAAATTACAAATTATTCACTAAAACTATTTACAAAGGCAGTACAAACAGAAAAAACAAAATCCTCCTTTTGAGTGTTTCTTCTCAATTTCCAACTTCAGTTTCTCTCTCTCGCAAAACATAGCTGCTCTTTTTATAACCAGTCTTTGCAGGGAGCTCATTAAAGGGACACTGTCTAACCCGTTTTTCATGATATTATTTCTAGTTAAAAACCTACATTTTATGATTGCTTACCTTCTCTAAAATTCATTGATGTTGCTGTTTGTTTTGTCTGTCTCCTTGTTTAGTAGAACTGAAATGCATGCCAATGTATATTTATAAACAACCTTATTTTGTTTACAATCCTGGATCTGTACTTACTGAATACTTCCTGAATATTGGAAACATCTCTAAATAGTGCAGTCACTTGTGATGCAACACCCTCCTAAACTCCCACTGCACCATGAGTGGCTAGACTGTGTTGTGGGTGTTCCCAGGTCCAGGAAAGTTGCAGTTGGAGCTGATCAAGGAATGTAAACAAACCTGTGCTTATGTGGCAACACCAGTATGGTGGGCAGTCTGTTTTTCACTTTTTTAAAGAAAAAAAATGATAATCAAACTACCATCTACATCAACAATCTCTACAGAATGTTGGCAATCATAAAATTTGTTTTTTAAACAAAGGACACTTTTGAGACCTAAGGGGCTTGACAGTGCCCATTTAAGGAGGCATAGTGTTTTTTCACAGAATGTTCTTGCAACTTCCCAGTGTTCGTGCAGGTGCAGCAAAAAGAACATAATGACCCAGAACTGACCTTTTGTTTACAACTCTGCAAAGGACTTGAAAACTGCATCTCGGGTTAACCACTTGAGTTCCAAATAGCTTTTTGCAATCATTTCAACAGTACAACAATATACAGTTTTAAACAAAGGGATCCCAGTGTCGGTGACATTTCCACATAAAGATTTACATATATTTTTATAACCTGCAGATATGCAAATGGAAAGAAACGACAGAAATAGCAAGTGAAGACAGAGAGATAGCGAGAGGCGGAGAATTGCGAAACCGTCGGAGTGATCAGTTCCTAGATCTCACAAGACAATTGTTGTGCAACCAGACCGACAAGAGACATAAAACAAGAGGACAAAACAGACTCTTGCATTTAAACTCTTTCTGAATAACAAATGGGGCAGGGCCTTATTCAACCCTGTCATAGGCATATGCAAGAAAATTAGTTAAGCATGCATGACTGTATTGGGAAATATTACAAATAGTGCAGTGCTACCAACCATCAAAATGATTCCACAGTAAAATAAAGATGAAAAGTAGGAATCACTGGCAAGGGAGTACAGATATGTTGAGATGAAATGTAAAGAGAAGGAGTCAGAGAGAAAGAGACGGACTGGAAAGCTAGTAACAAATTTGGAAGCTGTGCTAGTGACTTGCGTATATGATGCCAGCTGTTGCAAGGTTGTGGGAGGGGACACAGAGTAGGGCAGAGGTGGAGGATTGCAGCGTGTGGGTATGAGTGTTAGGAAGTCTGCTGAAGTAGGCCTATTCTAATGAAGACTGCCTGATGCTACTAATCAGGAGAGATGTACACAACTCAGGATGACCCAGTTTAAAGGGGACCGGAAATGTGTGCTAATTGGCAGCTGTTTATAAAGTTCTTATTCTCAGAAATGTTCCTCTGAAGTATCCATACTTACCTGTAGCTAAATAAAAAGTGATAGGAAAAACTGTATTTTGCATTATTTTGATTTAATGGGCAGCATTCTGATACAGTTCTGTTAATGGAACCAATAATTTGGAGTTTTTAGTGTGTCATGGTTTGTGTACAGAATGCTAATTATGAGCTGTTGACCTATCAGGATTGTGTTTAGGGTTCTGTGCACAAACTGTGACATAGTTATAACTCCAAATGATTGGTTCTATGAAGAGAACTGTAACAGAATGCTGCCCATAAAAACAAAACAATGCAAAATGCAGTTTTTCTGATCACTTTTGATTCATGTACAATTAAATATGGATACTTTAGGTGAATGCACATAATTTTTGATAATAAGTACTTCATAAACAGCAGCCAATTAGAAATGATTTCCTGTCCTCTTTAAGTTTATAGGGAGTCTGCCAAAGGTAGAAACAAGAGAAAGTGACAGGTTGGACTAGCTGTTCTTGAGAAACAAACTGTAGCTAAGAGGCCTAGAAATATGAAACAAAGGTGAACAATTTTGGTGGCGTGGCTGTCCTCAGGAATAGGGTTTCCAGTCTGTTGGCCAAGGATGTAGACTGTGAATCAAGTCCCATACATGGGGCACTGATTCAGATTATTCATAACAGAAAGTTTTGGGGATTTCCCGCTGTGCATTCAAAGCACTTTTTGTCCTCCTTGCAGCCTCTCAACAACACCAGTGCTTGTCTGGGTGCAACTGGCATCAGTAGTGTTCTTAGATTGGCCAGAAGATGGTGATGAAGCTTAGGCAGTTGATTCATTCCACTGGAACATGACTTTCACAGTTAAAAGTCCTGAGTTCTTATTAGAACTCTGGGCTCTGATTTTTAAAAGGATTTATTCTGTCTTTCCCCTGGTTCTCTGTATACAAATTAATTGGTGGTGAGTGGTTGAGTCAAAAAAAGTAGCAAGCAAAATGGAGTCCTTTAAAAATTCAGGCTTGTGTCACCTGCATTGTATTGGGGAGCGCTGCCGTCATGACTCTGGGCTTTATTTTTTTGGGCTTTATTTTTTTAGGAACAGTTTTAGGAAAAAAACTGATTATTGCTGGAAGAGCTGAGGTATTTTTTAGTGAAATGTACATTTTTGCAGATTGTGGTAGTAATACTTCTGAACTTTTTAATTCTTTAGTTCTAAATCTGTTTAATAAAAAAGGCATGAACTCCACAGTTGAAGTATACGTGCCCTGTCTAAATCTGTTCAGAAGCGCTTCGGTTACCTAGTAGTATTTTCCCACAGTTAATGAACACTTAAAGATTCTCTGATTATGCCCAGACACTTTATGACAAAAGAAGTTAAAGGTTATTGTGGACAAACCTTTTCATTAGAACCTTCACCTCTGGCTCTAGATACTTATAAAATGAATAGACAGCCAATACATTTCAATGATGTTTAAAAAAACGCCCGTCTTAAAACAGTATTTTTAAAGTGAGACTGTGATCCAGCTGTAGAACCTTAATGAATCTTTTATTTTTTTTTTTAACTCAGTCTGTTTCTTGTATGAAGAAACAAAACACCCCACCAAAAAAAACTCCAAAAACCAAAAACTGTGTCTAAACCGAAGTGCTTTTAGGCAGCCTTGCAGTACTGTATAGTATGCTCCCTATTACC
The DNA here is from genome assembly GCA_016271365.2 of Neoceratodus forsteri. Taxonomy (NCBI): domain Eukaryota; kingdom Metazoa; phylum Chordata; order Ceratodontiformes; family Ceratodontidae; genus Neoceratodus; species Neoceratodus forsteri. The sequence goes on along the minus strand of CM057454.1, from coordinate 404,922,270 downwards.
CTTGACCTCACCTAGCACTTGTTGCTTTTGCATAGCAACAGCTGAACCTCCTCCGCTTTAGAAAGTGGAAAATAGAATTCCTCTGTTTACTTCTTTTGTTGACCAGGGACAATTTACACATACATTATGAAGCAACATTTAGAAGCGAAATTATGCTTTTCAATTCGGTATTAGTGTACTTACACAATAGTAAAACTCTAGATCTTCATTTTTAAATGGTGTTTGCCATGGGCACGGAATGGGAGAAACCCTTATAGAAAATGAGCCCTAGATGTTATTTTGTTGTGATGGCATAACCCGCTTTATCCCCAAAAGGCTTTAGGAAAAATCCTATGAAATATACCAGTGCCAGAGTGGACACCACTAATACATACAGTATATTGATGGTAAGATATTAATTTGAGGTTGGAGGAGACCCACTGATTATGTATGATAACCTTTTCTTTGATCTCATGCAATATTTAAAATGTACTTATGAGATCAGTGTTCACTATGCAGCAGTTTGAAGAAATGCTGCAACCCTGATCTGCTTTTTGGAAGAGATTGTCTTTTGTACATCACTAAGCCACTTTTCAGTTCCTAGCAAGGGAAGGGGGAGTGGGTTAATCAAAGTGACATGACAGTACTTGCAGGGCTCAGATAGTGTAATAATTACTGTTAGTGGTATTTCTTGCAGATAAGTGACGAGTGCCTGATCTAATCCAGATGGAAGTACATTAGGTTGTTGATAAATGTAGTTTTTTTTTCATAGCTGCAAAATGACAAACAGTGAGAGGTAATGAAGTTGGAGTTGGGCAGATGGTGCTTGCTGACGAGTGCTTGCATGTTGTGCGGAACTGAACGATGGCATTTGTTGTTTAAAAGAAATAATTGAGCTGGTATGTCACCTCATAGCATTTCAGAAGAAATGGTTATTAGGATCTGGCACCCATCTGGCTTTCAAAGCAAGTGGAGAATTCTGGCTTCATACTTTTTGTCAAGACTGTAAAACAGTTTACTAATAGTGGTCATGTAAAAGTCCTTTTCCTCTTGGAACTAAAGCAGCTGGAAAATAAATATTTTTTTATGGTCAGTAGAGATGTAATATAGAAATACATTAACCATTTTCATAGGGTTTGCTTTATATGATGTAATTATTTCTTAGACACAGGCCTTGGCTCACTGTGTCTTTTCTCTGTTAATTTATTTTCAGTAAATAAATATTGCATTTTTTTTCTGGATTTTCTTTATGTAATAATTCAGACTCTCTGATCTTTATTTGAAGCTTTTTTAGTGTCTTTGGGGTTTCAGTTGAAAAAGAAAAAAAATGTTTTTGTTTTTTTTTAACCAAGGGCCTGCCAGATTGGACCTTATTTTACCTGCATTAGATGCCTCTTCCAAGCCACAGAACCTCATCCTGACCATTGCGCTTCTTGGAAACTCCCCTGTCAGTCATGGCCCCCCAGTACTCCACAGATTGCCCTCTTGGTTGAGTCCCGGTTCTTTCATGTCCTCAGCAGGCGCACTTCCTGTATCTGGTCAGCAACTGTGGGGACCGAGGATTCCAGGGAGGACCAGAGATGGGGAATCAGGGTCCGGATTGGCCATGAGGGCAGGCAGGGCTTCATCTTCCAACCAGCTGCCCTGATTTTTTAATTTTTATGCCTGTCCCTTGAGAATCCGTGCTTGCAAGATCGTTCGGGGCAGCATGCCTAACACAGTAATGTGGATGTACTTTTCTCACTCAAAATATGCATGAACTCCCAGCTTCACTGCTACCTGTGGTCATCCAGGTGGCAGAATACTAGTGAGAGGCAGAATACACCCTCCCCAGTGGAGGAGGAGGAGGAGAGCTTCGGTGGGACATTCTGTCCTCCTTCTCCTGCTGGCCCTCCAGTGCTTTGGGCGCGTTCCCAAATCTGGGATAAAGTCAGCAGCACTGCTGCTGTGCAAGTGAGCTAGCCTATCAAGTGGTTTGTGGGCAATATTGTTGACTGTGCTGGAAAAAACATTATGGCGCAGACTGCAGACCAAGCACGATCACAAATGTGCAAATGCACTGGCGTGTGAGGTCAAAGCATTCAAGGGTGTTGGGTTTGAATCCCAGGTGTCCAAAATGTTTGAGTCAAACAGTGAGAGTGTTGAAGTTAGCATTACACAGCTTAAATGGTTTTAATCTTAGAAGCACCATAGCATATAAACTACTTAGTCAACTTACTTTAGTGTAATTAATTGCAAAAAAAAACCCTCCATTAAGGAACCTGTTGGTTGTTGCATAAAGCTGCAAAAGGAAATGTGACGTATGTTCAGTGTGTTTATTACTGCCTGCCAGCTTTGTGGGGGAGCAGTGTGACATTGGGCCAGCCGGCCCCATTGGGTTACCTTTTGGTGTGTTGCTGGACTTTGTGAACTGGTGGGTCTGTTGCCAGCAGTCAGTTCCCTTGATTTTAGCTGCCTGTCTCTGGTGCTGGGCCCTGCTCCAATTGGGACCATGGCAGTGTGAAAGGGGCGTGACAACTCATTACATTTTTGTTGTATTTATGTGCATTCCCCAAGCGGTCCTCTGATGTGGTCCTTTCACTAAAGGTCTGCAGCTTAAGGGCGTCACTTGTACTGTGGGCGTCAGCGTGGGGTGGCGGTCGACAGGAGACTTTGCACCTACAGTAAGGCACTGGTACTTACAGCATCAGTTGTCTTAGGTGTACTTTACTAAGTCATGTCTAGCGTAGTGTCCCTGCAATGTAACTGGTGTGTGATGTACAGTACTGCTTGCTGTTTAATTTGGTGCATTTAATTCTGAATGTATTATGTTAAGTTCATGTTGTGTATTGCAGCTACTGTGTATAACATATCAACCTGCTTATTTACGTGTATCTGTTCAGTTGCACACGGGGAAGTAGTTTCCAGTGCTTCACTGTTGTGAACTAGTACATACAACTAAGGTCTAACGCATCTTACTTTGTTTGCACCCAGTAGGTATACATCAGTTGTCTGCTCTTGCATGTAGATTTATCTGATTTTAGTACCAAGGCTTTAACTATTGGCTAACTTGCTCCTAGTTTATAACTGAAATTAGTTGTTATATTTGTGCTAGAGGGTTTAGCATGATTTATTTTTCCATCCTGTTAAGGTATTTAACGTATTTCATTTTTTTTTTTTTACTTGCCCCGTCTCCTCAGCCCTTTGGAGGGGGCCTCGTACCCCCTCCGATTCCATCTGCCAGGCCCATTCGGATCCGTGGCTTCATTGTGCTCATTACGACTTGGAGTTTATACATTTTTCCCCATCTCTTGAGGGCACCGTTGCGAAGGACATTTGTCCAGATGAACTGACATGCAGATACTGCGCCCGATGTCAAGCACTAAGCGTCCTCCCTCAACTCCGTAGAGCCATATGCCCCCCTGCCCGTGGTTGCACTGGAGGAAGAGCTCTGGGTATATACCCGGTACCCAGCCCATCGCAGGAGGAGAGCATCTGTTAGGATGCTCTATCCCCCCCCAAATCCGACCCCAGATGACCCGGATCCCTTCCCAAACCCAGGTTGCCACTGTAGCACGAGGTGTGACATCCAGCGCCTCAGCCCTCAGTACCACTGGGCTGTCCAGCTTATTTCGTTTTGCATTTATTTTTTAAGTCATTTACTGCTAATGTAGTCCTAGCTTGCAGTTTATCTATTTTTTAATTTAGTTTAGTGTATTATAGCATACATTATTAGCCAATGGTTTTAAGTATGTTAGGGTCACACATAAATTGGGGAATAGGAGATACACCCTATGTACGGTAGGTGTTAAAAAGGGTCTAAAGTAAGTTAGGATCCCACAGAAATTTGAGAACAGGTGAAACACACAATCTAGGGTGTAGGGGTAACAAAGGGTTTGAAATAAGCAAGTAAGCAGAAACAATCACAGGCACTGTAGTAAATAGATATGCTGGGAGTGGTGCACTGCAGTGGCTGTGGGGCAGCAGTTTTCAGGGAGACTTTGTGGAGAGTGTGGTGCTGCCCCATATGCGTGCACCTCTCTGGGCTGAGGGAGGAGGTTGCTAGACTCCAGACTGAGCTGGATGGTTTTTTGGGGGCCTCCTCTCCCAACCAGGGACCTCCAAGTCTGCCACCACTGCCTCAAAGGGTGCCAAGAAGGAGGTGAGGCTGGACCACGGTTCGCTCAGGAAGGGTGAGGGTAGTGGGTCAGAGGCACATCCCCTTTACCGTACCACTAAATAATTCCTAAGCTGCACTGGTGGAGTGGGACTGTCCCATGGAGGCACCTGTAGTAGTGACCAAGGAGAATGTGGGGGTCCACCATAGTGGACTCCCCAGGGAGGGTGGCAGAGGACCCTAGAGGTAGAGGATGTAACTCCTGTTGGGGGACTTTATTGTGAGGGGGATATAGATGGGACAAGAAGGGAGGGGGAGAGGGAGGTTAGGTGCCTACCTGGCAGCACGGCTTGGAGGGATGGAAAACAGATCCTGAGGATCGCTAGTGAAGTAGGATGGAATGATGAGCTGGATGTCATTGTCCACCTAGGGAGTAGTGACCTCGCTATGGACGAGGTTAGGATAGCGCAGGAAAAGTTCAGGGAGTTTGAGAAGAGTCTTAGGCAGGTAGCACACTCAGTGGCCTTTTCTGAGGTACTGCCTGTCTATGACCAGGGGGAGGATAGGGTGCTCCGTATTAAGAACTTTAATCAGTAGTTGAAGGAGTGGTGCAGAGAGGAAGGCTTCGGCTACATTTGGGATTGAGGTCCCACTTGGAGGAATAAAGGCCTATACTGGGGAGATAGCCTGCATCCATCTGGGAGGGGAACCACAGTCTTCAGTGAGAGGTTTAAATGTTACATTAGCAAGCATTTAAACTAGCTGAAGGGGGTGTCGGAAGGAAGCAGGGAGGCATAAACTGCCCTCCCTCCCCCGCAATTGAAATAGGCAGTATGGAGAACCATAAGGGAGGGAATTCCCCAATGGTACCTGTTAACAGGAAAAAACAAAAGGGTAGAAATGAAGAGGGCTGGGAAAGAGGGCAGAGGAGGTAAGTAGAGAAGGGAAAGGGGGAGGGGTTGACAAGCAGGGTTGTAGCAAAATCTGGAAGGCCTTGTGTGCAAATGCTTGAAGTTAGGGAAATAAAATCCTGGACCTAATGGCCATTATGGCAGAGGCTGATCTGGACATTGTCACCATTACAGAGTCATGGTACAATGAGAACCATGATTGGGATTTAGCCATACCAGAATATGCTCTGTTCAGGAAGGACCGCATGGGTCAGAAAGGTGGAGGAGTGGCTCTTTACGTGGACAATGGTATAAAAGCAACAGAGTTACAGGAAACATAGGGGGGGCAGAGGTACTTTGGGTCACCCTGGAGATGGGGAATGTACCGGCTATTCGCAATGGCATGATCTACAGACCTCAAGCACAGCGGAAGGAGATGGAAAAGGTTCTGGTGGAAGCCATCCGAAAGATGGCAGATAAGGGGGAGTTGCTGCTGGTGGGGGACTTCAGTCTGCCTGATGCAGATTGGAGCATCCCAGCTGCAGCTTTGGCTAGGAGCAGGGACATCCTGGACTCCATGCAGGGGACGTTACTCAGGCAAGTAGTAGAGGAGCCCACTTGTGAGGGAGCAATATTGGACCTTCCACTCACCAACAGGGACAGTGTTGCCGACGTCACGGGTGGTAGTCACCTGGGGAACAGTGATCACCATATGGGGTGATTCAGTATAGGAACTGTGGCAGAAGTCAACCACAAAAAGCAAGGGTCCTGGACTTTAGGTGGGCTAATTTTTCAGTGATCAGGAATGCCTCAGGGATGCCGGGGGACTTGGGTGGAGTGGAGGAACAGTGGGTGACATTAAAAGCAGGAATAGTGAAGGCAACAAACCTCTGCGTCTGGCAAGTAAACGAAAGCAAGAGGAAAAAGAGACCACTATGGTTCTCAAAAGAGGTGGGTGGGAAAGTAAAGGCAAAAAGGTTAGCATTCAGGAGGTATAAGGAGAGACAGAGGGAGGTGTATCAGGAGAAGCAGAGAGGCAGGAAAAGCAGTCAGTAGCGCAAAGACACAAATGGAGGAGAAAATTGCCCAGGCAGTAAAGGAAGGGGACAGGACATTTTTCAGGTATGTAAGAGAAAGACTGGGGAGGGATTGTAAGGCTAAGGAGGGAATGAGGGTGTGTGTGGAAGGGGAAAAGGAAAAAGCAGACATCCTGAAAGAATACTTTTGTCCAGTGTTCACAGATCAAAGGGAAGGTGAGGGACCACAGATAAGTGCATCGAAGGAAGGGGCGTGGACACTAGTCCATTTAAAGAGGAGAGAGTCCTGAAGGAACTTGCAAATCTGAAAGTGGACATGGTAATGGGGCCTGACAGGGTACATCCAGGGATATTGAGGGAGTTCAGAGAGGTGCTGGCTGCTCCTCTGACATTCCTGTCCAACCACTCACTGGGGATGGGAGTGGTCCTGGAGGAGGGCAGCTGTCCCACTTCATGAAGGTGGTAGCAGGGAGGAGGCTGGCAATTGTAGGGCAGTTAGTCTGACTTCAGGTGGTGGGGAAATTAATGGAATTGCTACTGAAGGAAAAGATTGTGGAATATCTTGAATCCAAAGGCTTACAAGATCTGAGGCAGCATGAATTCACTAGAGAGAGGTCATGTCAAAACAACTCTAATAGATTTCTTTGCTTGGGTGACCAGGGAAGTAGATCAGGGTGGAGTGGTGGATGTGGCCTACCTAGATTTCAGTAAGGCCTTCGAGAAGCTGGTCAGCCTAGGAGTGGGTCCACAAGTAGTAAACTAGGTAAAGAATTGATGTGGGGGTTAGATGACAGAGGGTGGTGGTAAACGAAGTTCACTCTGAGGAAGGGAGGGTGACCAGCAGGGTGCCACAAGGATCAGTTCTGGGAGTGGTCCTTTTTAATATCTTTATTAGCGACATTGCAGAGGGGCTAGAAAGGAAGGTATGCCTTTTTGCAGATGACATTAAGATACGCAATAGAGTAGATGCTCCAAGGGGGTGGAAAGAATGAATAGAGATGTAAGTAAGGTTGAGGAGTGGTCAAGAGTGTAGTAACTAAGTTTCAGTGCGAAGAAGTGCAGAATCATGCACTTGGAGCACAGAAACCCAGGGTCGGAGATGGAGTACAAAATGGGGGTAGTAGTACTGGCGACTACCAAACAGGAAAGAGACCTATGGCAAATCATATCTGATGACCTAAAGGTGGCCACACAGTGTGACAAGGCAGTGGGGAGAAGCAGTGAATGCTTGGGTGTATAGGAAGGGGCATCACCAGCAGAAAGAGGGAGGTGGTGATACTGCTGTATAAGTATGGTGAGACCTAACCTAGAGTATTGTGTCCAGTTCTGGAGACCTCATCTCTGGAAGGACACAGACAAAGTAGAGGCAGTTCAGAGAGGGCAACTAAAATGGTGCAGGAGCTGCACCAAAAGCCCTATGAGGAGAGATGAAGGACCTTAATATGTACACTCTGGAGAAACGGAGGGAGTGGGGGGATATGATAGAAACTTTCAGATACCTCATGGGTATTATAACGGTTCTAGAGAGAAGCCTTTTTAAGAGAAAAAGATGCTCAAGAACAAAAGGTCATGCTATGAAGCTAAGTGGGGGTAGACTCAGGGGAGATATAAGGAAGTACTTCTTCACAGAAAGAGTGGTAGATACCTGGAAGAGACTCCCTGAGGAGGTGGTGGGGGCAAAAACTGTAATGGGATTCAACAAGTCATGGGATAGGCATGAGGGAACCTTAGAGGGTAAATACGGGAGTGGGGGATAAAGCCAGAGATCAAGTAGGGTCTGTGGTGTTATAGTAGGTAGCGAAAATAGGCAGTCTAGGTGGACAAAGCTGTTCTTATCTGCTGTCAAATGCTATGTTTCTAAGTGTCTGTGTTAGAGTAGAAATACTTCTGAATGTGGTGTCTTTGCCAGTTGTCAAAATTGGCACTGGCCCATAAGCCAGTTGCTGGTATATTTCGTATTGGGCTTGTCAAATTTTCCCTTAGCCCTGCTGTCTTGTACTTAAGAAGGTAACATTTCAGTAAATCCATCAGTTGGACCAGTGGAAAACTCGGTGATGCCAGTGGATTTCCAGTCATTAGCCCAGCTGACTAGTGGCTTCAAAACTTCATTTCAGCCCCTGCTGTGTGGCGTGATGTTCCTGTGGTTTGAAAGACTGCTCAAAGCAGTGTTGCTGCTGCCCTGACTTTGGCACTATCTTTAAATCTTTTTCTCTTTTACTTCAGCTTTCTCTCTCTCTCTCCCCCCCCACCCATCACAGCCTTTCTCATGAACTTACTGGTTATCCACCGCTAACCCAGGACCACCATACTGTGGGTGGCCTTCTGTGTTGGTTGTGCATAGGTCTGCGGTGGGTGCTGGCGCAGTGGCAGACCAAGGCCTTTTCCTTTAGCTCCTTTTTTTTTCCCACGGGGTGCTGGCATGTAGTTGTGCGCAAACATGCCATGGCATGATGATTGCCTGGCATCCAGCAACTGCCCCTCACCACTTCTGTGTGCTCCCACTGAGCTGCTCTCTGCCATCCACCAGCTGGCAGGCGAGCAGTGGGATGCAGCACCTCCCTCCCCAATTGAAGAGAGCTGTTCTTATGACATTCGAGCCTCCTTCCCGCTTCTGGCCCCCTGCGACCAGTCCGCCTCCAAACCAGGGCCACTGCAGGCGAGCAGTGGATGGTGCAGCACCTCCCTCCCGCAATTGAAGAGAGCTGTTCATGACATTCGAGCCTCCTTCCCGTTTCTGGCCCCCAAGTGACCCAAGTCCGCTCCCAAACCAGGGCCATTGGCTTGGCGAGCAGTAGCCCAGGGGCCCTCCTTCCCTCTTCTTACCCTACGCAAAACACTGCCACTTTTAGTTTCTTCAGGTTGGCAAGAATACACCTGATATTAAAAGGATGTTTCATATCTTCGGCACCTGATTTAGCACTCAGTGTATTTGTGCTGGTGATTTAGTTGTCGAAACAATAATATTTAAAAAAAAATTTCATACCATGTTATCATGAAAGCCTGGTGCCATTTTCTGTTACAGTAGTTTCGGTTGTGCAGTGCTAATTTCTGCCACAGCTCATGACTTGCTATGAGCTTAACCAGGTTTACCTAGCTTCACGTGTATATGCACATCAGGGTTTCCGTGAGAGCGGCATCTCCAGCAGTACAAGACATGTAAAGGGTGTGAGCAAATCATCATGCATCTATACTGCAGTCTGTCACTAACGTTGAATCTTTTTCTCAGTTTATCTTGCAAAAATACAATTCGAACCCTTGGATGTGCTTGTACTTCTGGCCACTGTCTCTCTGACTAATGTGCTAACTACATACAGTACAAGTGAAATGCTAGGCAAACCTGGTGAGGCACATACGGCACGGGCTGTATTAGGAGATACCACAGCACAACTGAAACTGACAGAAAATGGTGCTGGGATTTGATTGTAGTACGGTATGTTAAATGTTACAACAATTATTGATCCTACAACTGGCTCACCAGTGCAAATACACAAGGTGCTATATTGGGATTTGAAGATCTGAAATATGAAAATAGAACCTAAAAGTTATATTGTCCCTTTAATGTGCACTATTTTTAGACCTTTAGTGGTAGATATGGACATACTGCTGTTCACACACTTATAGTAGGTAATGGAGGTGGTCCGGAACATCCCTAGATAATAGTTAGGCACAGGAGGGTGCAGAACCTCAAGTGAGATAGAGTTCTGCAGTCATTTTAATGATAATCTAAACTGAAGCATTTTGCAGAAGAGGGTTTATTTGTTGAAAATTGGGAACCAGGAAAGGTACACTGAGCCAAGGCTCGTTTCTTGGTATGACTGGGGAGGAAGGGGTACAAGAAGACAAATACATTTAATGGTAAAGTGCAGTCTGTGTAAACAAAGCAGTATACAGGCAGTATGAGCAACCAGAAAGGCAAAATAAGCAGTAGGAAGGTACAGAAAAATATAGTAAAATTAAGAGCAGACAGAATGAACTATCAATGACACATATATCGGGGGAAATGTTCAGGCAAAGTATGTAGTAAAATTGAACGGGAAGTACATTAAAATATATACGACAGTTGTGGTGCAGACAGGAGTGGGTGATGTGGGAGTATATAGAAATTACTCCTAGAGTTCTAAATATACATATATATATATATATGTGTGTGTGTGTATGTATGTATATGGAGAGGCCAGAGTGTGGACTCCAGTGACTCAGTTGAAGCCGCACATTTGCGGTATTAGGGGAGGATTGAGGTGCCAGCAGATAGCACTAACCCTTCTTGAAACTTGGACACTGGCACCAGCATACTGTTCTGACAGCAATCTGCTGATCCAGTTGGGTAAGAAGCACCATTGACAGAAGGGAAATGATGCAGATGCATATTATGGTGACAAAAACAAGGTATGCTCCTTTGTCCTTTGGCTGTACAATCAGTTTGTTACTCGATTGCTGTCAGAACAGTGTGCTGGTGCTGCTGTCTGAGTTTCAAGAAGGGTCCCTTCTATCTGCTTGCAGCTCAGTCCTCCCCTAAAATGGCAGACGTGCAGCTTCAACTGAGCCATTGAAGTCTGCAGTCTCTCTATATATTGAACTCTATGGAATTACCTGAGCCAGGGCAGGCTAACAGGCCACAGGTATAAATTAGGTGAAGCCACAAACAACCCAAGAGAGTGGGAGGGCACGGAACAGACTAACGAGGGCAAGGCTTAAGAGCAGGATAAAATATTTATCATTTGCTGATTGCTGGTGTTATAAGTGGAGTCAATTTCAAATGAGAATGCTTTTGGGGAGTTGCGTTCTTGCAGATCCTGTGTGTGTGTTTTTGTGCGTGGAGGGGGAGGGCTAAGAGTAGACAGTGGTTAGAAGTGCCAATGAGGTAAGGGTAGAAAGAGAGTAAAATATTACCTGTGGCATCAGAAAAAGGGGGAAGACACATGAAGTAAAACGGAGGGCTGGCCTGTTGGTGCAGCGGTAGCACTACTGCTTGTGATGCTGGTGATTAAAGTTTGTGGCTGAGCTTGAGTCACTGCATGCTGGCTGGCTAAAAGAGGATAGCACATTCCCAGGACAACTTTCCTCTTTTGGGGACGGGCATCACATGTGTTTCTCACCACGGTCACTACGTTGTAGAGGCTAGGTGTACAACAGCTGGGACAAGCACAACAGGGCAGGGATGTTGCTGGATGCTGGCACTTTGGATGCCTCAGACTGGGGGCGGAAGAAAATCCCCCAGTCCAACAGAAGAGACGCCGGTTCCCCTCGTAGACTCTCTCACCACCGACCTGGCTTCTTACCCTCTGCTTCAGTTCATTTCAGTTTTATTCAGGATAAAAGCCATTGAGCAGAGCTTATTTACAGTAGTGTCTTGTTAAGGTAAAAGTCTGATGAGAATCAAAATTTTACTGACAGTGGCTTATTTCAGTAGTCCTTGGCTTGTGGGGGGGGGATGCTGTCCAGAGGTGGGTGGACCAGAGGGCTCAGAGTATAAGCACCTAGATAGCAAGAAAGAAAACAGAAACTGTTCATTAGAGGAAGCATACAAATAGCACTGTAAATAACAGATGCTGTCTGGGAAGTTTTGTTCCCAGATAAATCTGCAAGAAGAGAACAAAAAGATAAAATTTTTGGTTGTGAAGTCAAAATGTTTTAGGAAATAGGGGAAACTGGTGCGTTGCTACAACTATTTAGTGCGGTTTTAAACACAGCTAAAGCACTGCTTGTAGTAATGAGATTAATAACATCGAGGGCATGATCCACAGCAGGGTCGCAGGTATGCAGTGGATATGGAGTGGCAGTGTGGGAAGGCGATACAGAAACAAGCATTTGTCAAAACCGAATGTTCATCGTGTGCACTGGTGCCATTTTGGGTGGGGGGGGTTGCATAAAAAACATACAGCTGTTACTACCACCATTAATAAATCCGCTGTGGTAGTTGATGGCGTTCTGAAAGAAAACAGATTACTCTGGACTTGGCTGGAGTACCTGGAGAATGGGGCCCCTAGCATTTAATCTTCATTTCCTGGGGATAACTGAAGATGTGGAGTGCATTGAGCCACTTACGTATATCCAAGGTTTCCTTTCTGACTTATTTAAAATGCAGTTGGATTCCCTTACTCGGGCATACAGAATTACTCCTCGCTACAAGCTTGCTAACCTAGATCTCCCACGTACCTTTCTGGTCTCCACCTCAGGGGTGACATTCTCCTTAATAAGGCCAACAGAACGTGGGTGTGGAAAGGACAGCAGCAGTGGGAGGTATTTGGTGTGTGTCTGTGTGTTTGTGTATGTGTGTGGGCTCGAACGGTACATGGGTGTGGGGAGGACATCAGCAGTGGGAGGAAGCAGGAGGGAGTGATTTCCTGGTGGGGGGGCCTCCAACAGAACATGGGTGTGGGGAGGACAGCAGCAGTCGGAGGGAGAGGAAAGGATTTGCTGTGTGTGTATGGGCTGGAACAGAATGCGGCTGTGGGGAGGACAACAGCAGTGGGAGGAAGTGGGAGGGAGTGATTTGCTGGCGGGGGGCCCTCCAACAGACTGCGGGTGTGGGGAGAACAGCAGCAGTGGGAGGGATTTGCTGTGTGTGTCTCTCGAATGGAATGCGGGTGTGGGGAGGACAGCAGCAGTGGGAGGAAGCGGGAAGGAGTGATTTGCTGGTGAGGGCCTCCAGCACAGAACACGGGTGTGGGGAGGATAGCAGCAGTGGGAGGGAGTGATTTGCTGGCGGGGGGGGGGCTTGAACGGGAAGACAGGAGCAGTGGGCAGGCTCTGCGTGTTCACACTGTGCTACGGCAGCATGAACGCGCAACCAGGAAGTCAACGTAATGCAGGGCTTTACACATCAAAGGACCAAGTCGCACCACTATAAGTGCGGCTCTGTCCTTTGAAAAGTTGGCCAACTCTGCCCCCAAAACAGAAAGTGAGTCATCGCTAGTCTGCCAACTAATTCGCCGCTTGGAACTGAGCTCTTCATTGGGCACCCACCACACCCCTGGTAGCAACTTTCATTTCAAGGAGTTTGTCTGCACTTGCGCGCACAACAAACTCAAAAAGAGAGTGAATGTATGAGATGTAAGTGAAACACTGATGTGAGAATGTCACTCTTTGCCCTGTATTCATTTTCTAAGTGGGCACCAGTACCAACTTGCCAGGTGGGCCTCTCAGTACCCCCATCCGACCCAGTGGTATAGCTAGACATTTCTGTTTTGTACACACTGTAGGCCTGTTACCCCATTTAAAAAAAATGTACACACTCTCTCTAACTGCTACCCTCCCCCAATACAAAACAAAAAAGATTATTGCCTTCTTTCTCATCTGATCTTTATAAACAAGTTGTACACATATCTATGTTCTAAACAACAGACATTTAAATAGATGCAGAAACTACTCAGTGGTCTACATTAACTCAAGTACTCCAGATAAGAATGACAGTGGTAACAAAAAGGCATATTGTTTGCAACCAGTACTAAAAAAAAAACTATACACAAATTTGTACAATGAGTATGCTTGCCTACACCCTTGGTTCTACCCTAATCTTAGCTGGGCTATTCCAAGTAAACTTGCTAAAAAGGTAAACAAAAAAAACACCTATAATTTCAGGCAGTTCCCTAGCTTCCTGCCAGATCTCATCCATTTTATGAGGTAGAGGGGCAGTGGGGACTATGACATCAGTAGTGTCATCAGTGAGTGTGTGTGTGTGGGGGGACATTGACTTTGGTAAGGATTTTAAAGATGAATAGTTGGGGACTACTAACCAGCCAGGGATTGCATATGTGAATGGACAGGCAATCGGGGACTCTACACAGCCAAGAACTATGACTGTGATCAAATGGGTACTTGGATGGCTGGGGGGGGGGGAGATACTAGACAGCCCTGTAATGTAATGGACAGGCAGTGGTTGTGGGAGGTGCAGTGGTCCTACGACCAGGTTTGGGGACGCATAACACAGTGCAGCACTAATGGCTTTCAACCCCACCCCAAACTGCACAAGGAAAAAACACACTGTTTACAGCTGACTTGCATGGGTCACTGGGGTGTTCCCACTGTTACCTGGACTTCGGAAGGTCAAACTGTGCCTAGACTGTAATGGGAAGCAGAGGGGTGGATGCACAACTCAATCAGGCCCAAGGGGGAGACTCACCTCAAGAATGGCAGAATCTTAGGAGCCATGGTGATTCATGCGGGCAGGCACCCCTGACACACAAGGGAAGAGCTGTCCGGAGATGGTAGCGCACAGAGCTAGGTTGAAGTCCTTGTACTCCGTAGTCCTGCAGTAGAAACAAGTCGAGTGCGAATACCACCACTTTCACCCATGCTCGACGTGACCTCTAACCTATGACCCCATGCACGCCGCGACTAATAGCAGTGAAAGTTGGGAGTTGTAGTCCATTGTTAGCCATGAAGAAACAATGTGCTAAATGCTTATAAATTACACCGTGACATTGAGTTGGTTTGGGGCAAACAGCAGGCAGCTGGTAGGAGTCGCCTGAACTATATGCTGGGTCTTCGATCAGAAAGGGCTTGCTGTACTGTGCTGTACGTAGTTTGGGGAGCTATGTGCCCTTGTTAGATTTGCTGGTGGCGGGGCTCAAATGGGAAGACTGGAGCAGTGGGCAGGCTCAGCGCGTTCACACTGTGCTACGGCAGTGTGAACGTGCAACCAGGAAGTCAACGTAATGCAGGACTTTGCACATCAAAGGACAGAGCTGCGCCACTATTGGTGCGGCTCTGTCCTTTGAAAAATTGGCCAACTCTGCCCCAACAACAGAAACTGAATCATCCTCAGCCTGCCGACCCATTGGCCTGCCACTTGCTATGGAGCTCTCCATTGGGGACACCCCCCCCCCACACCCCTGTATAGCACCTCTCATGTCAGTGAGTTCATCTGCGCCTGCACACCATGACAAACTCAAAAAACCTTGCAGAAAATACTGGGCACTGTATTCACAGCACATGCATGCAGGGCATGGAAGTGGTGTGCAAGTAGAGGCACATGCGAGATGTGCAGAGTACTGACCCTGGGTGTTAATGGTCATACACGCCACAACTGTGTGTACATGCAGGGCTGCAGCACAAGACAAATGACTGCATGTGCCAATTTTATAGGTTCTACCTAAAAGTTAACAGGCTTTATTTCTGCATAGGGCTCACTAACTTAAAAGAAAAGTCTGTCTTTGTGGATTATTTCTTGCAACAATTTTTTATCAAGTTACCAACAAATATCAGGGACAACATGGATATGTCTAAGCTGGAGGATTGCGTTTGTTCAACGGAATATTTTTGGCTTTCTGTAGTTGTGACATCCTTGTACAGGTCTATATACCACCATCTAAGACTTGAGGCCTTATCCCATTATTTCTACCATACAGGAGCCAACTGCAGGGTTGATACACAAAGGGGGGGTGGAAAGGATGAGAAGGGACTTGGCAAGGTTGCAGGAATGATCAAAAGTATGGTAGCTTAGATTCATTGCAAAGAAGTGCAAAGTAATGCACCTGGGAAACAAAAACCCAGGGAAGGGGTACGTAGTTGGGGGGGTACCAACAACTACACAAAAAATGGAAAGGGACCTGTGATAGTTGCATCAGATGACCTAAAGGCAGGTAGGCAATGCAAGATGGCATTAAGGAGGGCTGGGGGGATACTGGGATGCACAGGAGAGGCATCACCAGTAGAAAACAGGAAGTTGTCATCCCTCTGTACAGACAGTTGGTGAGACCTCATCTGGAGTACTGCATGCAGTTTTGGAGACCCCTTCTCCACAGGGACCTAGACAGGATGAAGGCAGTCCAGAAGAGGACAACTAAAATGGTGCGGCGTCTGCAGCAGAAACCATATGAAAAGAGATTAAAGAAGCTTAATATGTATACCCTCAAGGAAAGGAGGGAGAGGGGGGACATGATAGAAACTTTCAAGTACCTCAAGGGAATCAACAAAGTCCAAGTGGGTATCAACTTTCAGAAAAAGAGATGTGCAACAACACGGGGGCACAGTTTGAAGATAGAGAGGGGATGGATCAGGGGCAACGTGAGGAAGTATTTTTTCACAGAGAAGGTGGACACATGGATCGGCCTTCCTGAAGAGGTAGTGGGGTCAAAAACAGTGGGGGAATTCAAGAATGCATGGGACAGGCAAGGCAATTATAGTGATGGGGCGTAGGAGGAAGTAGGCTGTTGGTTAACTAGGATCTGCAGCTTATCCAATAGGTATGGAAATGGGTAGATGGGGTGGGCCAAGCAGTCCTTATATGCCGTCAAAGTGTATGTTTCTGTGTTACCATGTGACTTTATACTGGTACAGTTAATATTAATCTCCAGTTTTTTCTGCTTTGATCAGAACTTTTACCTGCAGACATGTGGTACGGCCATGGGGACCACCATCATGTCCTGTTACGCCAGTATATTTCTGGGTTAATGGGAGAGGATCATGTTGTTCAACTAGCTGAGGTGCACTACTAGTGAGCTGCGTCGGGCAGACAAGCTAGACCGATAGGCTTAATCTGCTAGCAACTCTGTATGTAACTATAAATGTGACCCATACCTACCCCAGATAGCTTTTTGGTGCAGGTACATTGATCATATTTTGATTTTATGGAAGGGGATGTTGAATCAGCGAACAGTTTTGCTCACTTTCTAAATCAAAATGACATTAACTTACAGTTTCATTTTTATTGATCAGCTATAAGCCATTACAATATCGGAATAGAAGTACAAATACATTATACAGCCACATATCTTCACATACAAAATCATAAAGATTGTAACATTTTTAATACAATTCAACAGTAGTACATTCCAGAGAAGACTCAAACTCATTAATAATCTATAGCTATACGTATATATTAACTGTACTCATTTGTTTATACATATGTACAACTATCTGTTAGTTAAAAGGATTACTTGATCACCCTAAATTAATCGCAGATATAGGGTGGCTAAAAAGCCAATAATCTTAGAAATAATGTCTATATCATGTGTATAAGAGAATGTTTTGGTCAGGAGGGAATCTGAGATTGTCAAGAATAGAACCAAGCTATTCCTGTCTTCTTCATGCATATAATGGACATTATAACATGGGTTGCTGAAAGTTACTCAAAACATCTGATCCCATTGGTGGATTCCCTCTGTATGGCCATTGATTAATCCCCAATATTGGCACAGTTGGTGTGAAGGGGTGGCCAGCAGTATCAGTGGGCAGAGCTGATCTCGTTTGTTCAGATGCCAAAACTGAATGGCAGCCATTAATCGAGCGAGATTGGGATCCAACATGTTTAGTAGTTTCAGCAACCCATGTTCTAAGTGCTAATTCCGAATTTCACTGTATGTGACTGAGACCAGTCTGCCCATTAGTCACCCAGTGACAGTGACAGTCATGCTTCATTGCTCCTGCCCACGCACACACCCCACGGATCTCCACTTACCAGGCAACCTCCCTCTCTGTTTATGTTGCCATATGAGTGCCAGTAGCGAGGAAGGCATGTCAGAAGCTGCTGACAGCAGCTTGCTGCAGTGTGCTGTTGTTTGCTATCACCTACCCTCATCTGTCTTCCCATCCCAGACCAGTAGTAGTGGCTGTGCCCCTTGGATGCCATCCCGTTCTGTGCCGCCACATTTGTAGCTGCCATGGCTGTTAGTGCAGTCCCCTCCTGTTCTGCCACCCATTGTGCCAGATGTTCCAGCTCAAGGGGGGCCCCGTGCTGACTTTTGACACTGTCTGTGTGAGGCATAGAGCAGAGTGCAGCACGTGTCGGGTAGTGTTTTTCTGTCAGCCCCCCCATCCCCAAGGTCCGATGGCCTGTGTTGCAGATTCCCTGCACATCAGACTCCCCATCCCTCTCCAGGCATATCTGTCCATACAGCAGCATACCTTTCAAGCTGGCAGCAGTGCACCGAAGTTTGGGGAGACAGAGAGAGACAAGCGAGAAAGAGACCGGTAGCATGTGCTTCAAATTCTTCCAGTGGCAATGAGCATGGCGAAGTATAGTGACACCATGGAGAGAAAGTGTGACACAGGGCACAGTACCCCCCCGATCATCGCGTGCTTCAGCAGCATATGGCAGCATCACGCTCCTTGGTACTGCAGAATTCCTGCAGTTCTCTGCATGTGTAGTGGCGGGTAAGTGATTTCTGTGAAAGAGAGAAAGACGGCATGTAGGAAGTGGGAGAGAACGGAAGGCCAGCAGACTGGTTTCAGGTACTTGCAGAGACGGACATAAGAGAGAGACACTGTCAGGAACCGAGAAACCACGACCGAATGCCTGCAGTCCCCTCTGTCTGTTACTGTTCACTCCCAACTATACATTGTTGATAATCACCTGCAGTGCTGTGACAATGATCCTCTCACTTCCCCTCCATCTGTATGTCCCAGTGCTACAGTGTGTGCATTCCTGGGGTCACAGAACCAGTAACCAGGACCGTGTGTGACATAGTTGTTGGGAAGGGGGGGCACAGTGAGAGAGAGTGAGGTGCCACATCTCCCCTGGTCAGCATGTGCTTCAGGAAACATAGGGCAATGTCCTGTCGCATTCGGTGTTGTGAGAGGCAGAGTGAAAATCGGGAGAGGCACTGCAAAGTCCAACACTGTCTGTGTCTCTGGGGTCAATTAAATGTCATTGGCATGCTAGCAGAGCATATTATGCACAAGAAATATCATACATCATGGCACTTCTGTATGTGTGACATTTCTATGTGTATAACAGCATGGAAATGTGCATTTTTC
This sequence comes from Neoceratodus forsteri, assembly GCA_016271365.2. Classification (NCBI taxonomy): domain Eukaryota; kingdom Metazoa; phylum Chordata; order Ceratodontiformes; family Ceratodontidae; genus Neoceratodus; species Neoceratodus forsteri. Next base: position 404,903,569 of record CM057454.1, on the reverse strand, counting down.
CTTCGGGACTGTTTTGCAGGGTGGCAGGATACAGTACCTTTTTTGCTGTTTAAACAGCAAAAAAGCAGGTATTCTGATTTTTTTTGTTGATCCTCATTTTGTGTATTGCAATTACAGTATGCTGATATTATATTTGGCCTTTTTTGTCCAAAATGTACATAATTGGTTTTATAAATTTCTAACTTAATCCTAGTAAAAAGTCATCTTTTACCGGATCGGGTATAAGTCTGAGATATGGTTCTACTTTTTGCTTAGTTTTGAGTACCTTATAGCATTTAAAAATTTTTAAAGATCTCCACCTATCAAAGTCAGTGGCCACAGCTATATCTCTTAGTCTTCTTTTGACTTTATATATGATTATTTCTTTCAGTTGTAAATATATTTCATGTATCAAATGTTCAAGTCCAGATGGAAATATAGTACTCCCTATCAACTGTGTGAATGGAAAAGCAAAGCCCATTGTGGTGTAATCTATCTCCTCCTCCTCAAGGCAAAGTCTGGGGAGTCTATTTTCATGAAGTTGAAATAAATTAGGAAGAAAAATCATCTGTCTTTCCTTAATGTTTGTATAGGGTGCTGACCTAGTTCTAATCTCAGTATAGCGGCTGGTACAGATTGTGATACCAAAAGGAGATATCTATACGTTTTGTTCATCAGTATCTCCAGAGATGTACTATCTCTAGAACCCCAGTTCTCTGCAGCATATAAAATACATGACTTGGTGAGGGAGTTGTGGAAGCCTGCCGCCATCACCATCCCTGGCTGCTCGGAAGGGAACATAGTAATATAAAGTACCTGATTGATTATTAATCATACCTAAGAAGAATAAAATATGTGAGACTTAGCAATGTAGCAGAAGATGACAGTAGAATGGTTTATGTTCAGTTGGTGTTTTTAGGTTATAATGTTAAGAAATCATCCTAGCAAAATTGTTCTACGGGTTGAAGTCACTATTGCAGGTGTAGATGTACAGTACGAGCCAGGCAGAACATAGTAAGCAAAAAATGTAAGCATGTATCCATAACATCAACCCATCACCATGTTGAGGTGGGAAGTATTTGGGATGCTGTGCATCAGTGCTTAAATCTTGTCCATACAAAGGCCATGTGCTTTATACCTTTTCTAACAATAATGTTTAAAAAAATAAATACTTGACTTAACATTTGCATTCACTACATTTAAAGCTCCTAATAAACTTCCTTTACCATAATTTTTTATTAAAAATGTTAAATGCATTGGTAGCAGTTTTAAGTTTGGAACGCATGTAATTAAAATGTGTAGACCATAAACCGTTTTCAGAATATCTTACTCCTAAATAATCATTCAATTTCACAGTCTACAACTTATCCTTTTCCATGTATACAGAAAGATATATTTTCTTTTTGCGACCAAAAATAATCAGTTTTGTTTTTGCCTTATTGATATTAAATTGACTCTCCTTACAAAGGGTGGTGAAATGGTTAATTTTCCTTTGAAGGCCCAACAAAGAAGTTGAAAATAATACAATATCAGCGGCATAAGCCAAACATAGCCATTTGTTTTTGACCATTGGAGAGTGAAAATCAGAATTATCAAGGTTTTACAATATCACATTTATATAAATGTTGAATAAAGTGGGTGCCAATAGGCAACCCTGCCGTACCCCATGAATAGTGGATACTGGGGCAATAGTTGCCCTTCCATGATCGTACTATACTGTAATCCAAGTTTGTCAATGTAATCAAATAAGCACATTTAACAAATTAGAATCTAAGCCCAGGAATTCCAGTTTTTCCACAGTAGTGTATGCCTAATGCTATCAAAAGCAAAGAAAAATCAACAAAACAACAAAAAAGTTTAGCCTTTTTGATTCTTGTGTATTTCCATATTAAATGTGACATTACAAAACAGTGCTGTGTAGTTGAACGGCCTGCTCTAAAAACGTTTTGGTATTCACTCAATACTTGACTATTTTCTAGCCATGTCATGAGTCTTTGTGAAATGGTGTAAAAAAAAAAAAAACGTTTGAGATGTGTCAATTAAACTGATAGGCCTGTACATAGCCGGGTCATGGGAATCTCCTTTTTTATATGATGGAAAGATTACACTTCCCGACCAACTAGCTGGGAGATCATCTCTCTGTAAAACATAATTAAATAGGATCTTTAAAACTGGAACCCTCCAATCCACAAAGAATTTTATACACATTTGCAACTATCTGGTCGTGACCAGGGGCCTTATTCAGATGTGCTTTACTGACATTAACTTACATTTCATTTACACAGCTGATCGCTGTGGAGAGCACCTTAAAAAGGAAAGTCCATGTGGCCAATTTTTCTGTCTCCCTCAGAAACTATTCCACCCTTGATAGTTACGAGAAAAAGGCAAGACAGCTCAACATTTGCTGCATCTGCACCCCAGAGACAACCAAAACACAAATTTGGTAACCTTTGTAACTGAATATAATCATTTGGAACAAGACAGTCTCGACAGTGCATAAACTTTGGCACATTTTGGAAGGTTATACAATACTTTATGATGAAATGGGAAATGGACCAAGAATCACATACAGAAGAGGAAAATGCATAGGTGGCTATGTAACTGATAGCAGGTACATGTGCCCCAAATGCAGCCACGGATTGAACTGGTTACTTTCACATCCCAAAGCCGCTGTACATGCGGGAGGTGCAATATTTGTAGATTCTGTCAAAATGAGATTTAGTTTTATCCCCCACAGATAAGACAGTACAGATTCGAGAATTCATTAATTGTTCAACAATTTGTGATCTGTGTATTGCCTGTACTTGCCGGAGTTGTATGTGGTCAGAACAATTCGCTCTATGGGATGCAGAATACAAGAAAATGTGCACTCCACTTTAAGTGAAGCACCAGATACCCCATTTTTCGCAGTTTCACAATAGAAGCCTCAAAGATTTTTATCATATGGGTATAGAACATGTGCCTATACCACCAAGAGGAGGGGATTGATTCAAAATTGTATTACGGAAGGAGGCCAAATGGCTCTACACCCTTGGGGTCTTACATTCAGTGGGACTCAGTGAAGCTATTGGCCTTATTCCATTTCTCCAATCAGAGTTACAGGTGTTAACATTTGACTATACTTTATGAATTATTTCTAGCACTCCACTCTGCCTGGACAGACCTTTTGTCCACCCTTGTAATAACATACATATAAACCTCTCTCAATATAAATTAAATATTTATTTAGCTGAACTACATGCTATTGGTATCGAGTATAATTCAAGAGTTTGGCTACACACCTTATGTTCATCCTTGTAATAAAAAAAGGAACATCAATGGAATAAGAATGTATTTTGCAAGATAGATGTGTCTGGGGATGTCGATACAATGTTCTAAACACCCTTCAGGCAGTTTTCATTTCCCCCAGAACGTCTTCAAGTTGGCTCCTCTCACCCCCACCCCAGGTGGTAACTACCCTAGCACCGCCCCATGATGTCAGATCTTCCTTTCTGCTGGAAGAAGGTTCCCTCCTCATCAGTCTTGCGCTGAGTAGGCCCTTTGCTTATTAAAAATTTTTCTCAAACTTTGTCTTCAAGCGACTACTTCTCTCATCCAGTATGGACGATGCAAAGTCAGCGTCGGGTTTTAAAAAGTGTTCATGCAGGCAGAAGATGTCCAAGGCGGATCTGCACACCTTGTGCGTTTACTGCCTGGGTCACAGCATAATCCCCAAGCTTGTGGCCAGTGCCACACCCTGCATCCATCTACGTTAGAAGATCAGCACGCCCACCTTCTTTTGTGTCATCCAGATGACTGGGATCCTCTCGTTAAGTCCAAGGACATCTGTCAGGTGGTCTTTGGCACCGGGGTCCGCCAAACAACTTGCGGCTTTTGAGAAAGCTGCAGCCCAGGCTGCAGCACACGCTTCCTTGGCTACGCCGTTTTTGCTGCTCTCTTTGGGTGCTTCCTTCATGGGGACATTTAGAGACTTGTGCCAGGCCCTTCCCACCTGTAGGCTGGGTCCCTCCTTGGACACCAAGCTCAAATCAAAATCTAAAAAAAAAAAAAGGAGATCAATCTTGTTTTGTCATTGATCATGGGATTGTGAGTGCTCTTGGACCTCAGATTCCCACGCTTCTTCAGAAGTTCCGACATTGATCAATCTTTCGTCCAAGGCCCCCGGCTCCACGGATTCCCCTTTGAGCCAGTTGGTCGAGATGCAGGTCAGTCTTCCGGCTGAGATTTTTCTCGAGCCGGTCGACCCTTTTGTCGCAAGATGAGGCCAATACCTCCTTGTCTAGGACTCTGGTGCTGCCGCTCACCTTTCAAGGAGGGACGGAAGTCCACTGATCCGCCACCTCTCACCCAGGATCTTCCGGACCAGAGGAGGCTTGACTCTTGTTGGCCCCCTCTGAGACCAGCTGCCGACGGCCCTGACGATCAAGATCATGATCCTGATCCTGTACCTCCGAGTCAAGCAGCCCACGATGGCATCAGTGCTCGTGCTGTCAATATTCGGGCAAGTGGCATTGCTGCTATTCCTCCTCCTCCTCCTCGGGTGAGAAGAGGCTCCGGCGCAAGTTGCGTCAGCGCTGTGAGGATTTGATGTGGCAGCTGCTCATGTTTACTGTGATGGAAGCCCATGCCAGCCTCGACGACTGACCATTACATGGGTTTTGCCGCAGCCTTCCCCGCCTCAGTTGGAGCTGACCTGATAGGTTCCGGCTCGGCCTTCCCCAGTCTCTCCGCCAATACTGGTGGAGCTGCTGCTGAAACAGCCAAAGTCTGGCCCTCCATCTAAGGAGGCCCACCCAGCATCGGGACTTCCTCATCGAATGGTGGTCATCATTACTCCCGACTGAACCCATAGGGTCAGTGGGGACTCTGGCAGTCGACCTTTATTTAATGAATTCTTGGAGTCTGAGGGCTCCTCCTTACACTCTCATCCAGTGGACGTGGAGTCGGCCGAGGATTTATTGACCGATCAAGGTCCCATTTTTTCATGGGTCTTCTCTGGCTCGTCTCGGAATCCACGGGTCTCCCGATGGAACATGTCCAGAAGCAGGCTTGGTACCTGCTCATCAAGATCCTCGACTGGGGCAACTCCTCTGGGGAAGCCTTCCCTTGTCACAGAGGCTATTCTTGGCCCTGCATTGGAGCTGTGGCAGCATCTGGTCTTTTGTCCTGCACCCTCAGCCCGGATGGCCTGCAAGTATGTGGCCCCTACCGGTTCCCTTTTGGAATTTACAAAGTACCCCTTGGCTGAGGGTCTGGTAGCCGACTCTGTGTTTTGGCACACAGGCAATGTGAGAGATGTTGATAAGCCTCCTGACAAGGAGTTCAAGAAACTGGACCACATGGCCAAACAGGTCTATGCTGCGTCCTCTCTCGGCCTTCCGCAAGCGAGTTTGGCCCTTTTAAAGGCCTACTTCACCCATGCCCTTCTGGGTACAATTGATGAGGTGCTTCCTCATCTCCTGGCGGACTTGCAGACCACGGTCAAGCAGGTCCGGAATAAGGGCCAAGCAGTGGCTAAGCAGCAGCCCCAGTCTACCATGGACATTGGCGACTCTTGCGCTATGTCCGTGGTGGCCACGGTTGCCATGCACCGCAGGACTTGACTTAGGATCTCAACCTTCTTGGCAGATATCCAGCACAAGCTGGCGACTGTCCCATTCTTGGACATCGACTTGTACGGGCCCAAGGCCAAGGGGCACTTCACCAGCATTGAAAAGTCCAGTGCCACCTTGGACTCTGTGACTTCTGCCCAGAGGGGGCCCAAGAGCTCTAAACAGCAGAAGAAGAATCCCTTTCTGCCCCTCTCTGCCCCTGCTGCCAAACCGGCCCAGCCTCAGGCTAGACAACAGGCTCAGGCTTGGCATTCCCGACCAAAGTCAGTGGCCACGGTCGTCTGGAAGCCAGGAGGTTGAGGTCCCTGCGACTCCTTAGCCAGTCCTTCCTCTGCCTCCAAGCCTGTCTGGTGATGTGATGGGGGCCGGGTGCCTTCCTTATGCCTGTCCTGACACCCCTTGGTCCTCCCATGGTGGGCCGGCTCCACCACTTCGTTTCTTCCTGGTCCGATGTCACCATAGACAGGTGGGTCCTCGAGGTGGTCGGTCAGGGTCTGCCTCTAGAGTTCGAGGTTACCTGCCTTGCTGTGCCCATGCACCATGGGAGGACACAGTGTCCATCAACATCCTGTCGGCCCTTTGGTACAACATCGCCCAGCTCCTCCACAAGGAGACTGTGGCTTCTGTCTCGGACCCTCCGGTACAACCAGGGTTTGTCTCCAGGTACTCCCTGGTGCCAAAACAGAGAGGAGGGGGGTCTGGAGCCCCAGCTTAGATTTGCATGACCGAAACACGTTTCTCAGGTGTGCACCTTCAGGATGGTCACGCTGTCTCAAATCATACCATTTCTCGAGCAGAACATGTGGCTTTGCTCTCTGGATCTTCAGGACGCATTCTTCCATGTCCCAATCTGTCCGTCCCACTGGCTGGTTCTTCTGGTTCTGGGCAGAGGGGATCCTCTACAAGTTCCAGGCCATGCCATTGGGTCTGTCCTCAGCCCCCAGGGTCTTCACCATTTGCATAGCAGTGTTGGCAGCCTACCAGAGGTGCCAAGGAGACGGGGTATACCCCTATCTGGATGACTGGCTAACTGCAGGTCTCTCCAGGCAGGAGGTGGAGAGGTCCAGGGATCTTGCCCTTTAGGCCTGCGTCTCTTTTGGCCACGTGGTCGAGGCCAAGTCGAAACTCGTGCCCTCGCAGGTGATTCAGTTAATCGGGGCAGAGCTCGACATTTGCAGAGCCAGGGCTTGGCTTCAGGCAGACTGTGCGGAGGCCCTTTCCTCCTTTGCCCGATCTTTCCAGGTTGGGGAGTGGTGCCCTGCTCGGGATTTCCTGCATCTCCAGGGATACATGGCGGCATGTACCAGCGTGGTCCATTGGGCCTGCTGGAGAATGCACTCTGCAGTGGGAGCTGGCCCGCCAGTGATCTCAGCACAAGGGTCACTTTGACCAGCCGGTCACTGTGACCCAGCTGATATGGGACACCCTCCAGTGGTGGTTGGTCCCGGAACATCTGCAGGAAGAGATCCTGTTTGTCCACCCAGAGCTGATGGTCATCCTGACGACTGATGCCTCCCTCATGGGCTGGGGTGTCCATCTGGGGGAAATGCAGAGTCCATGTGCTCTGGACCTCTAAGAAATCCTGGTTTCCACATCGACTTGCTAGAGCTCCAGGCAGTTCAGCTGTCGCTGACTGCTTTTGCTCCACACATCTAGGGTCAGGCCATTCAGGTCCAGACAAACAACACCACGACCATGTACTACCTCAACAAACTGGGTGGGATGCACTCCCTTCCTCTGTGCTGGGAAGCTGTGTTTTTACCCTCATATGCAGTCTGGAGGCTGATGATCTGGTCATCCACGTGTCCGGTGTCTCCAACCAGCTAGTGGAGGCTGTCAGCCGAGTGGGCAAGGCGTCTCATGAGTGGTCTCTCCACCCAGACGTAGTACACAGTATGTTCTCCCAGTGGGGTACCCCTCAGGTGAACCTGTTTGCCTCCCAGGAGAACGCAAAACTGAGGCTGTACTGTGTCCGCCCCCTTCAGCAGGGAACACTGCAGGGGGATGCCTTCTCGAGGCCCTGGACCCTGGGCCTGCTTTACACCTTCCTTCCATTTCCCTTGCTGCACAAGGTGTTGCTCAAGGTGAGGAGGGACAAGGCGTGGATGATCCTGGTGGCTCTGGACTGTCCTTGCCAGATCTGATACCCCGAGCACCTCAGCCTCAGCAGTAGGCTCCTGAGGCATCTCCCTCTAGGCCCGGACCTACTCTCACTCAGTCAGAGGAAGGTACTCCACCTAGACCTTCAATCCCTGCACCTGACAGCCTGACTCCTGAGTGGCAAGAGTTCCAGGCTTTGGGACTCTCCAAAGATGTCCTCAGCATGTTTGAGGCTTCTCGGAATGAGTCGACCCAAAAATGCTAGGCCTTCAAATGGAAGAGTTTCTCCATTTGGTGCCAGGGCAAGGGGCTTGACCCCTTATCTTGTCTGGTGGCTAGCATTCTCGACTACCTTTTGCCCCTCTTTCAGTCGGTTCTTTGGTTGATGACCCTTAAGGTGCACCTGGCAGTCATCTCTGCCTACTAGGCGCAGGCTGGTGTGCAGCTGGTGGCGCAGGAGAAGGTGGTCTGGCGCTTTTTAAAGACCTTGACCACATTTCCCCTCCGTTGCGTGAACCACTACCACCTTGGGACTTGTTGCTGGTACTGGCAAAGCTCATGGGCAAGCCATTTGAACCAGTGCACAGGTGCAAAATGTCTCACCGGTTATAGAAGACTGCCTTCCTGGTGGCTATCACGTCAGCCAGAAGGATCAGTGAGCTCCAGGTGCTCTCGGTGGAGTTTCTTTACCTGGTCTTCTACAGGGACAAGGTTGTCCTTCGCCCCAACATGAAGTTCCTCCCGAATGTTGTATCTGCTTTTAACCTTAACAAGTTGATTAATCTCCTGGTGTACTTCACCAGCCACACCTCGGAGAAAAGCACAGGCTTTATACTTTGGACTTGCGGCGAGCGCTCCCTTATTACAAGGAATGCATGGCTGGAGTTCAGGGAGAGGTTCACTAGCTGATTGTAACCTATGCTGAAGCCACACCAGGCAGACCGGCAGCTAAGTGGACGATTTGCTGTTGGATTGTATCCTGCATCTACCTCTGCTATAGGTTGGCGAGTAGGGAGTCTCCCATAGGGCCTGGGGCTCATTCCACCCACCATACCGCTATCTTGGTGGCTGCTTCCAGGGACGTCCCTATCCAGGAAATCTGTCGGGCTGCTACCTGGAAGTCAGCACACACCTTTATTTCCTACTGCCACATCGACCTTGAGTCACACCGGGTTGCTGGTTTTGGGGCCTTAATTCTCCAATCACTATTCCCCAAATGGGGGGGGGGTGCACCTGGCCCCCTCTTCCCAGAGAACTTCGAGGAGTCTGCCTAAAATGTGGATAGAACATCATATTCACATCCCCAGAAAAACAGGTTACTCACCTGTAGCAGTAGATCTTACTTCGAGAAGGCTCTTGCAGCAGGTAACACCTTTAGGACTGAAGTTGGCAGGTGCCAGGACCCCACAGAAAACTTCTAGCTAGCAGTATACAGCGGGGGACCACCCTCAATATCACTTATGGTATAAAAGAGGCGATCCCCCAGCCCGTCCCCAGTTCTTTTCTTGACAGCGACTGTGCATGTTGGACCTCTGCAGATGCCTTCAACTATTCGACTGCCAGTTTTTCAATTGTGTTTTTCTTATTTTCGCCAAAACTAGTAATGTCTTCAGAAAGTCACTTGCATGCTTCTTCTTCTATATCCTCCTCAATCAAGAGGAGACTTTCGAAGTGTGGGTGTGGCAAGCAGATTCCTTACAAGGACGGCCATTCGCCCTACCTCTTCTGCCGAGGCCCGGATCATGATATTGAGGCCTGCTTGCATTGCCAAGATTTTTAGCAACACACTTTGCTCCGCTGCTAGAAGACCCCCGAAGCTTTCCTGCTCACCAAGAAGCTATCTGAGATAGAAAGGGAGCTTCACTGCAAGAGTTTATCTTCTTCTCTGGCCTCTGGGGCCTCCTCTTCTTTTTCTCATAAAGAAAAGAAATCGAACGGCAGACACAAGCACCGGGGGAAGCATAAGGAGAAGCCCCAGGCAGAAGACCGCTTGCAGTCTCTGACTAAATCAGTGACCATCTCGAGGTCGTCTCCCCCAATGTGGGTCTGACTTCCTCCACTGTGGCTGCCCTCTCATCCTCTGGGCTCCCAGTGACTAAACCTCTCTCCCTTATTACAGTAGCGGAAGAAGGTTCTTTGGGGCACAGGACTAAGTCCCCTGCCTTCCAGCCTCCCAAGCTTAAGCACTTAGTTCCGGCGGGCTCTAAGCCGAGTGGCTCGGCCGGTGAATCCTCGGGCGGCAGGCCCTTGCCTGCTGCTCTTCCGGCCAGGGTGTCTGCCGAGTTCTTCACGACGTCAGAGGCCGACACTACCATTCAACACCCGAGACTGTCACCCTCCTCCTACAGGAAAGAGGGGCATCTGTCCCGCTCGGGAGCCAGCTCCCCTATCCACGCCACTCCTCCTAGGTGGCCGCTAGCTGAATCCCCAGCCTGGCCTTAGCTTACACCGGTTCCTTGACGCCGGCTTTCCGATGCATCCTTGGGTGACTTTGCCACCTAACGCCCCCAAAGTCGCTGGCAGGGCCTGATGCGCATTCTCAGCTGATGCCAGAGGGCCCAACGCCCAACAGACGCAGAGTCCAGCTCGTCCGATGCCAGATGGTACTGCCCCTCTGGGTCCGATGCTAGTTAACCCAGATCAGCCTACACTGATGCCCGAGTTACCCCAACCTGATGACCAGCCCGGGGCCATCTAAGCGCAACCTCCCCACGCCGTACATACCAGCCTTGCCGCAGAATCTTTCACAAGTCCTAAACAAGCTCTTTATGGCCTGGTGGGCCTATTTTAAAGATAAAGAGGCACCCAGGGCACCCTCTCAGCCAACCCCCCAGGGTCCGCCAGTCCGCCCACCTACTCCCCCTCCTAAGGGGACAACCCTGATGCCGGATGGGGGTGATACCCCCTTCCTAAAAGTTGGCCACGTAAGCACCCACTGTTACCCTCCCCAGACTCTGGAGATACGGATGGGTTCTTCTCCTCTTGTTCCAGCCGAGGGGACTCTGACTCTTCGGTCCCCGCCTGATGACCCATCATTCATGGATGTAATGAGTCACATCCAGCAACTGAACAGCGGGATACAGAAGAGCTGGATCCAGAGCGTTGTTGGCTAGCCATCTTTCTAAGGAAGAAAGACACCATGCCTATGGTGGTTCCTCCTGTTGTGGAGTTCTATAAGGATGCCAACAGAATTGCCTGGAAGCGCCCCATTTCTATGCGGCCATATCTAAGAAATCTGACCGGTTATATACCACCCCTTGGGAGGATTCTTTTTACGAGGAACAGCCACAAGCGGACTCAGTTGTCATTAATGTTGCCCACGACTGCTGCAGGTGTCCCAGTCATTTGAGCACGCAACCCCCAGGCAAGGATTCCAAGCAGTTTGACCGTCTGGCCAGGAAGGCGTATTCCTCGCCCTCTTGAACCATACGCTCTTGTGGGACAAGGCAGTGGAGGTTACGCAAGCCATACCAAACTGCCCAGGGAGGGTAGAGCTAATGGCCATCCTGAAGTCTGACTCGGACATGAGTAACCACATCCTTTGGGCATCCTATGATACAGTGAACTTGTCAGGCAGGGCCGCAGCTTCCGCCTTCTGTATCTGCTGCTATTCCTCTTGAGAGTATCCGGGTTCACCCTGGACGTCCTGTCCAAGATTATGGATGCCTTCTGTAGAGGACCGGTCCTGTTTGGCGAAGACTCTCAAAACATCATCAGTTGTCTGCAGGATTCTGGAAAAGCCATTAGATCTGTCCATACTATGTACAAATCCCAGCCAAGCAGCACTCTAAGCAGTCCTTTCAGAGGACTGCTAGACAGCAATTTAGGGAACAGCAACAGCAGAGAGCGGGATTCACGTGAAAGGCCTCCACTCCTGCCTCTGGAGGTTCCGCCTCCTCGGGCCCCCAGAACTTCCCAGCATGCGCTCCCCCTACCCAACTCCTCAGCCTGACTCGTAGCTCAACCCCACCCCCTTCCCCTGCCAAAGCCTTAGGGGAGGTGGGGCAGCGTTTTTTTCTTGCACATAGACAGGTGGTGTCCGATAGCCACAGATCAGTGGGTTTTACAACTCATCAAAAGGCGGCACACTCTCGAGTTCACTGAGATTCCCTGAGACAACCCTCCAAGCTCACAGCGCTCTCATCACAGAGGAAAATTCAGGCTCTTCTGTGAAAACAGGCCATAGAGCCTGTCCTCCTGGCACAACAGGGGAAAGAGTTTATTCCCATTTCTTTCTAGTGCCAAAGAAAACGAGGGACCTGCGGTCAATCCTAGACCTCAGCCACCTGAATCAGTACATCGAGTGCAAATAATTCAGAATGGTCACTCTGATAGGGCTGCTCCCTCTTCTCCATCAGGGGGATTGGTTATACGCCCTAGACATTTCAGGATACATACCTCCACATTCTGATTTTCCAGCCACACAGGAGTTTCCTTCGCTTCTACTTTCAAGGAAGCCACTACCAGTCTGAGGCTCTGCCCTTCGGTCTGTCCTCGACCTCCAGGGTTTTCACCAAATGCCTTACAGTAGTGGCTGCAGCTCTCAGAAGGCAGGGACATTATGTCTTCCCCTACCTCGACGACTGGCTGCTAACCGCTCCCACCAGGGACTGGCTACTCCATACCCTGTGGGCCACTTTCTCACTGTTTCAGGACCTTGGGGTCACCTTAAATTTCCCCAAGTCCTGCCCTTGGCCAAGTCAGTGGCTACAATATATAGTGGCAGTTTTGGTCACGGAGCAAGGCAAAGTCTTTCTCCCCCAAGACAGAGCAGAGCGACTTCAGATGCACGCTCGGCAGATCTCCTCTTCTCATCAGGTACCGGCCAGATTGGTCCTCAGACTTTTGGGACACATTGCAGCCGCCATCGCCGCAGTCCCTCAGGCAGACTTTACATGAGGGTGATCCAGTGGAACCTGAGAGTTCAATGGGATCAGCGTTCAGACGACCTGGAGCATCCAGTCTTGATAGCGAACCCTATCAGGCAAGCGTTAACATGGTGGTTGAATTCGTCCAACCTTTTCAGGGGAGTCTGTCTCAGGACAAAATCTACCGGGCAGATCCTGACCACAGATACGTCAGGCCAAGGTGGTGGGGCCCACTTGGGTGTTTGCCAGACTCAAGGGTCCTGGGCCCAACATGAGCTTCATCTGCATATCAACATCTTGGAGATTTGGGTGATCATGTATGTCCTTTAGGCCTTCCAGACAGTGTTACTCCCTGGCCCTCTGTTGATCCAGCCCGACAACATGTCAGTAGTCTTTTATGTCAACATGCAAGGGGGACTCACTCTTATCCCCTCTGCAGGAAGGCCATGTGAGTGTGGGCATGGGGAGTGGACCTTCACCTCGACTTGACTGCAGTTCACATCCCAGGCGTACAAAATACCCTGGTTGACAGTCTAAGCTAGTCTCGGTCCTGGGACCACAAATGGGAACTTCATCCCTCAGTGGCGGAAGAACTCTTCGACAGATGTGGTCATCCAGACTTGGATCTGTTTGCCTCCCCATCCAATGCAAAAGTACACAGTTTCTGCTCTCTAGAGCCAGGGCCTGGTGTTTTCTGGCGAGATGCGTTGTCCCTCTCCTGGACAGGGAGGTTGCTTTATGCATTCCTTCCCTTCCCTCTACTGCAGTGAGTTCTTCTCAAGCTGCAGTCAGAGGGAGCAGAGATGATCCTGTTGGCACCCTTCTGACCGCACCAGATCTGCTTTCCACTGCTTCAGCAACTTACAGTGGAACCTCCTGTCCCCCTGGAGTGTCCCCATGCTCAGACTTGCTCTCCCAGGAACAGGGAACCCTGATTCATCCGGATCTCAGATCTCTGCACCTCTATGTGTGGCTCCTGCAGACCTAGCCATCTCCAGGTATGGGGTACTACCCAGGGCAGTGGATGTCCCTGTAGCTGCTTGGAAACCCTCCACGAGGGCAACCTACCCTATGAAATGGAAGTAGTTTAGCATCTGGGCTACCGCTCAGAATTTGGACCCTTTTAACTGCCTGGTGAAATCAGTGCTTGAGTACCTCCTTTCTTTATCGGACGCAAGTCTCAGCTAGTCTTTGCTCAGAGAACACTTGTCTGCCATTTCAGCCTACCATGTACCTATTGAGGGCAAAACTCTTGCCCAGCTGGACCTTCCCTATACATTCCTACGGGGCATTCTGCACTTGAAGGCTCCCATCCAGGACCCTGCCCTGCCGTGAAATCTTTTGTTTGTTTTAGAGAAGCTCACATTGCATTCCTTCGAATCTGCCGCCAGTTGCGAGCTGTGCTTTCTGCTTGAAGGATTTCTGAGCTTCAGGCCCTGATGTGTAAGGAGCCTTATTTAGTTTTTCACAAGGACAGGGTGTCCTTGCGGACTAATCCTAAGTTTCTTCCCAAGGTGGTGTCAAAGTTTACTTTGAATGAGGACTTCCACCTTCCTATCTACTACTCGGAGTGTTTGAACCGAGGGGAGGCATTACTATATACTCTGGATGTGGAGACAGGAAATGGCACCACAATCCACACAGGGTTGTATACAGACCCCCATCTCAGGGGGAGGAAGTGGACAAGGAAATTAAAGGCGGCATCCTTAGAATGGCAGAGAAAGGGGAGAGATTGTTGATGGGAGACATGGATATGCCAGATGTTAACTGAAACACATTTGCTGCTGCTATATCCAAGAGCAGAGTCATTCTCGATGCCCTACAGGGGGCATGCCTCAGGCAGCTAGTGTTGGAACCCGCTCGGGAGGGAGCAGTCTTAGACCTGGTACTCTCAAACGGGGACGGTGAGAGGATCCCAGATTTAGAAGTGGGTACTCATCTGAGAACAAGTGGACCACCAGACATTGTGGTTCACAATAAACACAGCCATAGAGTCAAGCCATACAAAACCAAGGGCACCAAACTTCTGGAGGGCTGACTTTGGCAGAATGGAAGAGTGCCCAAGGAATGCACTAGCAAAAGGGCTGGAAGGAGGGGTGGAGGAACAATGGGGAAAACTCAGAACTATCATCACAGAGGCAACAAGCCTTTGTGTGAAGCAAATAAAAAAAAAAAAACACTATGGTTCTCAAAAAAGGTGGCGGGGAAAGTTAGGGAGAAAAAGATAGCATTCAGAAAGTTTAAGGAATCACAGAAGGAGCAGAACAGAGAACTGTACCAGTTAAAGCAGAAGGAAGCGGGGAAGGCAGTCAGAATAGCAAAGGCCCAAACTAAGGAAAAGATAGCCAACTCAGTTAAGAAGTGGGATAAAACCTTTTATAGGTGCATTAGTGAGCGAAGAAAGACCAAGAGAGGGATAGTGAGGCTTAATAAAGGGGAGGCTGGGTGGGCAGAGGGTGACCGTGAAAAGGCAGAGATACTGAACGAATACTTTTGTTCAGTATTCACAAAAGAAGAGGAGGGGGACATACCTAAATCAAACAATAGAAGCACTCTGGATAGTGGGGTCGATGCCAGTCCATTCACAGAAGAAAGGGTCCTGAAAGAACTTCTAAAACAGGGTTTTAAATAAGCTCAGAAAATTGATTAGCACAAACTGCTAATCACTTGTGAAAATGAGTAGCACATGCCTCACTTTGATTAGCAAAACTAAAAATGCAGAAATGTGCATATAAACATATATATAAATTTATATATATATATATATATATATAAGTGTAACATATCTTCATATATGTATCTACGAGTTCGGGGAAGGATGAGGTTACCTGGCACAAGAGACCTAGGTTTGGCTACTCTGCACAGGGGCACCCAAGTAAATCCAACTACAGGAAGCAATAACTGTAATGTCCAGAACCAGAATTGGGATTTTTCAGTATGGCTTTATTTATTAACTCACTGAACATAAACAAAGCACTGCATGGTCCCCCAAAGGGCTACGTTACTGTAATGCAGATTAGAGGTTAAACACAGCGGTCCATTTGAGGAATGAACACATTACTACAGATGTCTGGCTTTGGACCCACCAGGCACTCAGCCCGGACTTTGCATGCGCATTGGATACATAGCCCGACTGGTCCGGCTCCCCTGCTGGCCACTCGACTGACGGTCCACTTGGCGAATGAACCCAAACTTTACTTGGAAACACATCCCATCAAACAAGGAGACTCCCAAACTGTGACTCCCCACACCACTTGAAGTCTGCGACTCCTAGAGAGATTTGTTTCGTACTTCCAATGAAACTCCCATCAAACAAGGAGACTCCATCCAACAAGGAGTAATTTTCCCATCCTGTGGCTCCCCACACCACTTAGAGTCTGCGACTCCTAGAGAGATTTTCAAGTTGCGACCCACGTCTGGGTACCCACCCCATCACTGGCCAAGCGCATGAGGCAAGTAGCAAAAACACAGAAGAAATCCGTAGAGGTGGACCTGGTTACTAAAGATGGGGGGTTTTCCCACCTCCAGCTCCCACAGCCCATACCCGGCCATTTCTCTGGACACACAGAAAACTTTAGACTTTAAAATGTAGATTGAATGGTGGATGACCTGAAGCACCCCCTCTACAGCGAACTTTAAATCCATTTAAACTTTAAACAGTTGACTGCTCTATTTGTTTGTCCTAGTTGACATAGTCCTCCCAAATAGCAGTCCACATTTATTTCCCAACTGAAGAAAAAAGTTGTTTGCCCCTTCCAATGGAGCCAAACACTCACCCATTCGTTGCAGGTGCCCCACAGGCGAAGTACTGTAACCTTTGCTGTTATACATGAACAGACTGAAATTAAATCAGGCAGCTTCCTTCCCAGGGTGGGAGAAGGGATTGCCCTGGAACCCACAGAACTTTCCTCCCCAGAGGAGGGCAGTGAGACGAGGGAGGCGGTCTCCACCACTTTAAAAAGGTAAAATACAGGAACAGTTCCTTTTTTCTGAGATAGAAATCACACTGCACACTAATGCTTCCTTCTTGCTTAAGGACAAACGGAAGAACTCTTTGAATTTCCCAAAGTTCTAAACTTCACTCCCTGAGCTGGAGATTCCAAAGTGGCTCATGCAGCTGCGACAGTTCTATAATGATGTCATCTCTCAAGTCTCAGCTGTGACTGAGGACAGAGTGAGACAGTGTAAAACCCATTTAACTGGAGTTTCACAAGCTGCCTTTCCTGCCTACCACTAGGTCTTACTGGGGTTCTAGTAACCCCGGGTAACAAAGGGGTTACACTCGCCCTTGACCAGGAAAATGACTGTCCCCAGTCATTATGCACCTGGCCTTAGGCCATCCCACCCTATGTGCTACCTGCGGAGTGGGGTAATCAGGCCCCCTCCTACCATGTGCGAGCACAGGTAGGCAACACTAAGGGCCTAGAGGCCTATAGCTGACATATCAGCCTCTACTCTATCCACTTACCATGGATACCTAGTGGCTCTGGTAGAACCATCCAGAGCATAGCCCTGATAGATCAGCACTGTGGCCCCTACTGCAGGTCAGGGCCACAGCCTGTCCATCCCCCCCAACCCTCTAGGGAAAACCTATCTGCCCCAAACAAAACAAAACCCGGGGACCTCCCCGACCTTGGGCCGCCTGCAACTACAACCATTAGCAATAATAACACAGTACATTTAAATTCTACACCATAAGCACTGACGAGGGACTCCGATGAGCCCCTCCTCCTCTTCTTGTCTTCTCTTCTGTCTTCCAGAAACACCTGTAAGAAAAGACAAAAACAAAAAAAAAACACATCCTAATCTGCATGTACAGTCTATCTAAACAACAGCAATGACAACAACAACAACCCTTACCACACAGAAAAAGCACTGAACAATCCCAAAAAGAAAATTTTTTTTTTTTTAGAAAAAGGGTGAAAACAGTATTTACATTAAAGTACAATGACATTGGTAACAATACACCTTTGGGGGATGGAAAACCTAAATGTCCCAACTAGTGACTACAAGGCCCGAGGCCAGTCCATTAAAGAGTCTCTCCTGGGCCGGAGCCCGTGAAGCATAGTTCTTTAAGGCAATAATCCCGAAGGGAGAGTCTTGCGGACAGTTCACACACTGTTTGAAGTCTGTAGTGTAGGTGTGTATTGCAGTGTCATAAAGATAGAATAAAAAGGATTTTTGGACTTACCAGCCTCTTGAAGTATTCGGACATCACAAACCTGGTCCCTTCAAGACTCTCCTGGCAGCATTTCTTCTGATACAGCTGGGCGGACATCTTCCGGAACCCACGGAGTGCACATCTGGAAACAGCTGGGCTGATGTCATAACTGGAGAAGGAACCTTAGAACAGGAACAAAAGAAACAGCTGGTCCGGCGTCATCCGATTACCAGGCGATGAACAGGAAAACAGCTGGGCTGGTGTCCTCTCTGGATCTGAAGTCATCTGGTGGTACCAGTAGATGGTTGCTGAATAGGGCAGTACACTGTGGACTGAAGAATATGGGGCACCTGATTCCTTGTTTATTCATATTGGCAGTTCAATAAGGGCACTTCACAGTCTAGATGTGGCAGTATTGACTACCACTGCTCGGCTCTCCATTTTGTAGGCACGGGCTTAATTACTGGGAGGTCCTTGCACTGAGGCCAATAGTAGAGGGGGTCAGGGGCTTGAATTATTACTCCGTCTGGGCACTATAATTCACACAGTGGGAGACTTTACGTCCTCTCCTCCACTATTCTCACTCTGTCCATAAACAGTGTCCTGCCTCTCTTCCACTGTGTATACTTTTAGTGGAACAGTCTATTCTTTACATGCTGGTTAGCCCAGGATTTACATGTTTCATTGCTTCATCCCAGATCCAGGATTTCCTGCAGTTCTCAATCTCCTCCCAGACTCTCCGAGGAATGGTAGGAAAGGTCATACCAAAGATTTCATTGGCCTTTCTACGAACCAGTCTCTCCTGTTTACTTGCTTTGGTCAATCTGAGACCGCTGGCCTGGCTTGAGGGTGGCCAGTCCTGGTTCTGCCAGCCTCGCATCCTCAGTGAAATTAAAAACGGATCCCTGACTACTACTTCTTCTGGTGAAGCCAGGGCAGTGGCATCACCACCTTCTTGAACACATTCCTCCAAGGCAAGATCTTAAAGCTGTGTACCCGTTCCTTTCTCACAAGGCCACATAGGTTCCCCCTCATCTTCCTCTTCACTGAGGATCTGAGCCCAGGAGTGAGCAGTAGTTCTCACCCCCGAGACTATCCATTCATCACTGGGAGCGGAGGTCGACACCTCCCATTCAACGGCCCCCCGCATCTCATCTTCACCTTCGAGACTTGGGCTAGGCCCCCCCACCCAGGGGACTATTGATGCTTTATCTGAACTTGCCTTCTGAGATCCAGCATCCAATGCTTCAATTTCAGAATCAGTCTCTAATTCTGCACTCTCTAACTTTGTGCCACACTTCCCCGAGGGAGCTTCTTCCACAGGCTCCGCCTGATGCTGTGTGCTGCCAGCTGCAGATTCTTGAAGTTGTGTCCATGTGGGAGCCAAACGAATTTGAGGCACTTTATACAAGCCATATTTTTTGTAGACATCCAGCACAGTGAGGAATCATGAAGACAGCCCTTCCAGCACTCAAGCATATCTGGCATACATGCACGGCATAATTAGGAATTGACACATCAGGAGGGAGTTGCCCTCTATAGCACCAATTTTCAGTATCTCTCAATCTATTTACTGCTGCTGTTACTGCAACCCGGGCATGATCCGGGTAACGAGCTGGTCCTGAGGCCATAACTGCAGAAAAACAAACAAAAGTTCACTGTAACTGAAAGTCCCACTTTAAATGAACACACTCTGTAGCTTTAAAATGGCTCCTCTGCTGCTGTGTCTACTTTACTACCCCACCCTGTAATGGAGGGCGGCAGCACTCCTGTGCATCAACATTCAGACTCTGGGTCAAGCCACTGTGCACCCGATTTACATCAGCTACTAATAACTTTTATTCAAACTGCACAACTTGCTCTGTTCTTGCTGTTCACACATTTACAGGATTTTCCTTGGACTTTTCACATGCTGGCAACACTCATTTAATTACAGTCCCTTTTAAAACTTCAGGTTTCAGCACAGGATTGCCTGCTTCTACTAGTGTTGCACTTATTTTACAACCCACAGTCTCTCTCTGGCTGCAAACTTTAAACTGAGGCTACTTTCATTGCTATGCACACATTTAATGGCTTTACAGACTTGCACTTGCCAACAGGACATCACACAGTCGCTACTTGCAAAGCGACTACACAGCTGCACACACATTTTATATGGCATTCTCTGAAAATCACTGAATTGAGCAGTTTTAAATTGTTTACTCACTGTTATTGTAGCAGATTGCTGCGATGGGTAAACGGCCTGCAGCCAGATTTTGAAGGCCTCAGATTTGCAAGCAGGCGGGCAGTCTCTGCGATCGTAGTATTAACCACACAATTCGCTGATCCACGATCGATAAGCGGGTTGAGCCTGATTTTAACTGGAAAGTCACTTTTTACTGTTTACAGCGCTTTGAACACTTCGCTAACGCTCCTCCACTGCCAGTCACGACTACTCTCTCTGTCTCCTCTCGAATGTTGAAGCAGACTCTGAAGAGCTGGCTGAGGCGGGACTAATGGCAAACTGACCAACCACACGACGCCATGCAAATGAGCCTCTTCTTCCTCATGAGGGTCCTCTCCTCACGGCGATCGTCGAGCAGGCAAATTTAAACTGAAAAGATGCACTTTTTTTTTTCTTCCAATTGACTCCACGGCGGGAGCCCATTTCAACCATGTAACATTGCCATTAACTCTGCAGTCTCTAGCGTTGCACAGAAAGCATTTCCAACATCCAGGGCATAATTTCTCTGTTGCTACCTCTAGTTTTCCACACTTTCCTTCACAGAACTTTATTTAAAACTGACAACGCTGTAAACTATGTTGATGCAGGACAAGGACACACACTTTGGCTTTACAGCTCCTTGGTAAACAGTTGGCATTTTTAAACAGCACAAGATTCACAGCACAGCACACTAAAATTGCTTCAACTTTTGGGCTACCGACTGCCAGACAGCCAAAGCAGCTAGCCTACTTGCCCAAGCACCTTCCTTCCCAAACAAATCCAAGGCGGTGCCTCCATTTTTGTAACATATCTTCACATATGTATCTACGGGTTCAGGGAAGGATGAGGTTACCTGGCACAAGAGACCTAGGTTTGGCTACTCTGCACAGGGGCACCCAAGTAAATCCAACTACAGGAAGCAATAACTGTAATGTCCAGAACCAGAATTGGGATTTTTCAGTATGGCTTTATTTATTAACTCACTGAACATAAACAAAGCATGGTCCCCAAAGGGATCGTTACTGTAATGCAGATTAGAGGTTAAACACAGCGGTCCATTTGAGGAATGAACACATTACTACAGATGTCTGGCTTTGGACCCACCAGGCACTCAGCCCGGACTTTGCATGCGCGTTGGATACATAGCCCGACTGGCGCAAAACCACGACCCTTTCGACTGGCGGTCCTGGCGAATGAACCCAAACTTTACTTGGAAAGACATCCCATCAAACAAGGATACTCCCAAACTGTGGCTCCCACACCACTTGAAGTCTGCGACTCCTAGAGATTTGTTTCGTACTTTCTCGAAACTCCCATCAAACAAGGAGACTCCCATCCAACAAGGGTAATTTTCCCATCCTGTGGCTCCCCACCACTTAGAGTCTCGACTCCTAGAGATTTTCAAGTTGCGACCCACGTCTGGGTACCCACCCCATCACTGGCCAAGCGCATGAGGCAAGTAGCAAAAACACAGAAGAAATCCGTAGAGGTGGACCTGGTTACTAAAGATGGGGGGTTTTCCCACCTCCAGCTCCCACAACCCATACCTGGCCATTCCTCTGGACACACAGAAAACTTTAGACTTTAAAATGTAGATTGAACAGTGGATGACCTGAAGCACCCCCTCTACAGCGAACTTTAAATCCATTTAAACTTTAAACAGTTGACTGCTCTATTTGTTTGTCCTAGTTGACATAGTCCTCCCAAATAGCAGTCCACATTTATTTCCCAACTGAAGAAAAAAAGTTGTTTGCCCCTTCCAATGAAGCCAAACACTCACCCATTTGTTGCAGGTGCCCCACAGGCGAAGTACTGTAACCTTTGCTGTTATACATGAACAGACTGAAATTAAATCAGGCAGCTTCCTTCCCAGGGTGGGAGAAGGGATTGCCCTGGAACCCACAGAGAACTTTCCTTCCCGAGGAGGGCAGTGGTTACAGGGAGCGGTCTCCACCAATTTAAAAGGTAAAATACAGGAACAGTTCCTTTTTCTGAGTGAGAAATCACACTGCACACTAATGCTTCCTTCTTGCTTAAGGACAAGCGTAAGAACTCCTTGAATTTCCCAAAGTTCTAAACTTCACTCCCTGAGCTGGAGATTCCAAAGTGGCTCATGCAGCTCGACAGTTCTATAATGATGTCATCTCTCAAGTCTCAGCTGTGACTGAGGACAGAGTGAGACAGTGTGAAACCCATTTAACTGGAGTTTCACAAGCTGCCTTCCCTGCCTACCACTAGGTCTTACTGGGATTCTAGTAACCCCGGGTAACAAAGGGGTTACATAAGCATATACATATATGTATTTTTTTAATACTGTTTTCTAAATAAAATCTTTCATTAAAATCAATTCTGTCTCTGCTTCCTCTGTTTCAGTACCCCAACACTGACACACACACACATATCTCATTGCCAAACCCTCCCCACCCTTGTCCCCCTTTGCCAGAACTACTAAAACCCTCCTCCCACCTATGTCAGTGCCTAACCACCCTCTCCACCTATCTGTCCCCTTTACCAGAATAGGGTACCTGCCAAACCCCCACCCATCTCATCCTCCCCAGTCATGTCCCCTTTGTTAAAACCTGAGGTATGAGTCACCTGCTACAACCTTCTGAGTCCCCCCACCATACCTCATTCTCAACCTTTAGGCACTGAAATGAGGGACAGTCAGTGACCATCACAGAGGGACACACCAGCATGCTTCAAAATAAGGACAATAAGCACTAGTTACAGCAGAAAACTGAAAGGCTCTTGAGCAATGGCAGATAGTAAACAGTAGTGGCAGAGAGCATTCTGCTGTAATTTTTTGAAAGTTTAAATGGCTCAGTGGTCTCTACTGTACTCCAACCCCACTCTCCTTCACTGGTGCAGTGTTGCAAACCATTGCTCAGAGCCTTTCCTACTACAGAGCTTACTGTCCTTATTTGAAGCACACATTAATTTAAAATTGCATTTTGTTTTTAGTGTGCCATCAGCTCCTTGAATAAACCTCTTCTCAGTGGAACTGTTAAATTTTTTACATACCTGGTGGTCTAGTGACTGACGCTTATGGCACTGGTGGTCCCCACGCCCACTCGCTCCGGCCCGCCCATTATCAACTTTTTGAATAGACCGTTTCTCACTGGAACTGTTTTTAAATTTTGATACCTGGTGGTCTAGTGACTGACGCTGATGGCACCGATGGTCCGTTTTCACGCACGCCCGCCCACTTACTCCCGCTCGCTTACTCACTGTCTCTCCACTTCATCCGACTACCACATCCACTTTCCAACGGCTTCCTCATGTTTTGGCAAGCACTATGCGGGAGCGCACATTGAAACAGTGAGGGAGGAGAAAATGGATCGCACTTTTTTGCGATCCAGGCTCAGTTTGACTAGCGTGACCAGCCAGTTTGCATCGCAAATTGCGATGCGATACCGGCTATTTAAAACCCTGTAAAACTCAAGGTGGACAAAGCAATGGGGCCTGACGGGAATCACCTCAGAATTCTAAAAGAACTAAGGGAGAACTAGTGACACCACTGACTGCCATGTTTAAAAAATCATGGGATGATGGTGTGGTACCTGAGGACTGAAGGATGGTGGATGTGATTCGCCTTCACAAAAGTGGCAGCAAGGCAGAGGCAGGAAACTACAGACCTATTAGTTTGACCTCAGTGGTAGGGAAAGTGATGGAATCACTTCTGAAAGAAAGAGTAGTTGAGGATCTAGGGGCCAGCAGGGCACAGGACCCAAGGCAGCATGGATTCATAGCGGGAAGGTTAAGTCAGACGAATCTAACAGATTTCTTTGACTGGGTGACCAAAGTAGTAGACCAGGGTGGGGCTGTGGACATGGCTTACCTAGACTTTAGCAAGGCATTTAACACAGTCCCACACAAAAGATTAATAAACAAATTAGCCAACCTGGGAGTGGGTCAGAGGGTGGTAGCCTGGGTATAAAATTGGCTGGTCAACAGGATGCAGAGGGTAATAGTAAACAGAATCCACGCCGAAGAAAGGGAGGGGGGTTACTAGCGGTGTACCATAGGGTTCAGTACTGGGGCCGGTCCTCTTTAATGTCTTTTATAAGTGACATTGCAGAGGGACTAGAAGGAAAAGTATGCCTCTTTGTAGATGCCACAAAGATCTGCAACAGACTTGATACACAAGGGGGGTGGAAAGGATGAGAAGGGACTTGGAAAGGTTGGAGGAGTGGTTAAAAGTATGGCACCTTAGATTTAATGCAAAGTGGTGCAAAGTAATGCACCTGGGAAACAAAAACCCAGGGGAAGAGTACACAGTGGGAAGGGGTAGTAACAAAAAAAATGGAAAGGGATCTTGGCTTAGTCCTATCAGACGACCTAA
Organism: Neoceratodus forsteri; assembly: GCA_016271365.2. Lineage (NCBI taxonomy): Eukaryota > Metazoa > Chordata > Ceratodontiformes > Ceratodontidae > Neoceratodus > Neoceratodus forsteri. The sequence continues at coordinate 404,879,304 of CM057454.1, read as the reverse complement.
AGGTATGCAGGCAATGTGAGAAGGCAGTAAAGAGGGCTGGGGGGGATACTGGGATGCATAGGGATAGGCATCACCAGTAGAAAACAGGAAGTTGTCATCCCTCTGTACAGACAGTTGGTGAGACCCCATCTTGAGTACTGCGTGCAGTTCTGGAGACCCCATCTCTGCAAGGACATAGACAGGATGGAGGCAGTCCTGAGGAGAACAACTAAAATGATGCAGGGTCTGCACCAGAAACCATGCAAAGAGAGGATAATGAAGCTTAATATGTATACCCTTGAGGAAAGGAGGGAGAGGGGGGACATGATTGAAACGTTCAAGTACCTCGGTAATCATCATTGTCCAAGAGGGTAGCATCTTTCAGAAGAAGAGATGTGCAAGAACAAGGGGCACAATTTGAAGGCAGGGGGCAGCTCAGGGCAACGTGAGAAGTATTTTTCACAGAGAGGGTGGTGGATGCATGGAACGGCTTCCCTGAGGAGGTCATGGGGTCAAAAACAGTGGGGAAATTCAAGAATACATGGGACAGACATAAGGCAATTATAGTGGAGAGGGTAGGAAGAAGTAGGTTGTTGGTTAACTAGGATCTGCAGCTTATCCAGTAGGTAGGGAAATGGGCAGACTGGGTAGGCCAAGCAGTCCTCATCTCCTGTCAAAGTCTATGTTTCTGTGTGCACAGGGTGCTTCGTTATTACTTGGAGTGTACCCGAAACATTCAAAAGTCTGACCAATTGTTTGTATCCTTTGCCCCAGAATGGATGGGGTTCCTGTTTCTAAACAGTGTGTATCCATATGGTTAGTTAATTGTATTGTATTTTGCCACAAGTATGACATACCCTTACCAGGCTTGGTAAAGGGTCACTCTACCGGAGGCATGGCGGCTTCTTTCACCGCCTTAAGAAGTGTATCTGCTGCCGACATTTGTGCAGCTGCTACTTGGAGTTCTCTCCACATCCTTGTCAACCACTACAGTCTGGACATTGCTTCTCGCTGCAGAGCAGGCTTTGCACTAGCAGTCCTTCAGGGCCTCTCGTCATGATTCTTGTTGGGAGACTTCTACCTCCATTCTTTTTACTGGGGTCTCTCCTTACTGCTTAGGACTGTCCTAAAGGTGTTACCTGCTGCAAGAGCCCCCTTGAGGTAAGATAGTATAGTTACGTAAGAACTTACCATAACAGTAGATCTTCGAGAGGAGACTACTAAGCTCTTCAGATACTGCAAATGCTGTGAAAAGATTTATTTGGGTGACTTGCACGACATCTGCGTGTGCTGCTTTGGCGAGGCCCGTAATGTTGAGGCCTGCTATATCTGCCTGGAATTTAACACCACTGCCCAGCGACAAAGTAAGAATGCCTTGGAAACCAACCTACTCAAACAGCAGGTAGCCAGGATGGAGAAAGAGCTCCAGGAAAAGAGCTCCACCACATCGCTGCCCTGCACCTTGGGCTCTCACTTGTCGAAGTCCCGGGAGAAAACTTCCAGACAATGTAAGCACAAACTCCAGGAGAGAGAGCAGACATGGAGAAAACCTCCCAGTATGCCCCCATTTGCCCCTTCACTCCAAGCGCGATTGCTTCACCATTGTCGGCCGGTGCAGCAGTGGCCTTACACCAGCAAATCCCAGACCATTGACTTTCCTAGGTCGCGACAGGCTGTGAGCACCACCAGACCTAGTACGGCTGGTACATTGCCATCGATGTTGGGGATGGTGTTTCCCCTGTTGACATCACCTGGAGCATCTGCTATTCAAGAAAGTGCCAACATTCAGGCTGTGCTTTTGTCCTTTGTGGACATGTTGCAATACCTGCTACCTCCTCCTGCTGTAACAGGAGCTGTATCGACTGGGCACTTCGGCATGCCCTAGTGCTGACACTTGTCAGGTCGACCTGCCAGTTGCCTTCTAGGGCATCGACGACCTCTTTGCTCCCTCTTTGAGGTCTACAGATCCCCTTGGCAGGGATTGGGAGTATAACCCTGACCTCATCATGCAAGAGGAAGAGGAGGATGAAGAGTTTGTGGAGAGCTGTTATGAGAGGTCCAGCTACACTATCTCTACAGGGAGTGAGGATTCTATAGATTGTACACATCTAGGTCCCCTGCAGAAGACCCATCACTCATCTCCATGATGCAGCAACTCCAGGCTGCCATGGGGTTTGAATCTGAAGAGCAGGTCATAACTAAGAGAAGTTTGCTGAGCTTCCTAGAGCTGCCTGACTCCCCACCCATCATTATCCCTCCTCTACTGCCTGCCTTGGAGGATGCCACCCTGGCTGCCTGGCACAGACCAAACAGGGTACCTGCTATAACTATGAGGGCTGATAAACTGTATCAGGCCCCCTTAGGTAAGCCCTTTTTTGCAGGCCAACCTGAGGCTGATTCAGTTGTAATAAATGTATTTTATTTATTTATTGAAGTGTTTCACCAGGAGTGGCACACTGAACAGCAAGTTGCTCGTCTCATGGTACGTCCTGGGGGAAGGGTCATGAGGGAGAACCAACATAATAAAGAACATACACAGTGTAACATAACAGTTGACCGATTAAGTGAACAGATTAATGGTGTACATACAACATACTCAACAGTATATACATTGGCTTCATTAAAACTGAAGGATATTATCACATTGAAATTCGATAATATAGTGCAGGATATACATGACTGAACATTGAAGTGCTGTGTAGAAAACAGTTATGCATAGTATTAAGGAGACCAGTTAAGCATAGTAATGAAAGAGAAGTGTATCCTGTATATGAACAGCTAGCCAAGTAGGAGATAGAAAGCAGTGGGCCAGCCTGAAGAGAAGGAAATAAGGACTAGCCGCAGGTACAGTTTACCGCTAGAAAGGTTTGTATGGCTAGCAAAATGGAGTGTGAGGAGGAGGAGTGACAAATTTGCAGAGGAATGGCATTCCATAACTTAGGGAGGCGCTACGAGAAGGCCATCTGTCCAGTCGTGATGGACTGACATGGAACTGCTAGTGGTCGAGAATCATATGATCTAAGGGAGTGGGCTGGTGGGGAGAGAATAGTAAGGGAGGAGGGGAGAGATGGGGGGGAGTGAGCCAAACCAAAATTTAGATGCAAATTTAGTAAAGTGTAGGAGGCAGTGGTTTTCTAGAGAGGAGAAAGCCTTGGAGTGATAGAGAGAACAGTGGTGAGTGAAAGGAGAGGCATCAAGAGCAAAGCAACAGAAGGAATTAAAAGAGAAATACATAAATAAAGAAATACAGCCCATGATAGATCTAGGGTGCCTAAACACCTTAGTTCTCTCCCTCCTAACAAGGAGTCCAGGGGGTTAGATGTTCTGGGGAAGAGGACATTTGCTTCTGCTGCCTTGGGCCTGAGGATTGCAAATTATCAGGCCCACGTGGTAAAATACCAGAATACCCTCTGGAGGAAGGTCAGAGTAGTGGCCCAAGCCCTACCAAAGGGTTCTCCTAAGCAGAACTGCACTTCAGGCAGGGGCAGATGTAGGCAAGCATCTTGTATGCTCTACTTATGACATTTCTGATGCTTCTGCCAGAGCAGCAGCTTCTGGGGTTTGTTTTGGGAGACATTTTTGGTTAATTGCGGCAGCATTTGCCAGTGACGCACAGCATTCCATTCTCAGTGCCCCATTTTGAGCATATAAGTTGTTCGGGGCAGGCCTACAAGATATCCTCTCAAACCTGCAGGCCTCAAGCAGAACCCTAATGTCAGTGCATTCCCTCTTCCATACTCAATCAAGGAGTAGGCAGAGGGTGCCTTTTCATCCGGCCAGCAACAGACACCGTTCAGTGGCCAGACAGCAGGGCAAGAGTAGGGGAGCATCAGCTTTGCCTGCCCCGGGACCAACCCCAGGTGGCCACTCAAAAGCCCCTAGAGGTGGGGGTGCGGCCGCAACCGCAGGATCCAGATCAGCATGACTCCTTCCTCGATCCCAACCACCAATGCCTTCAGGGGTGGTTGTGGGGGATCAAGTCTCTCTCTCTCTCCACCTGGACCAGTTGGGGCAGGTAACATCAGATGCTTGGGTCCTGCAAATAACAGAGCAGTGCCATGCTGTAGAGCTTCTGGAATGACCTCCAGACCATCCACCAGTGCCTTACTTTTACACTCAAGAGCACATACTTGTGCTACTGGAGAAGGTACATACTTTGATCCAGAAAAGGGCCATGGAATCTGTTCCTTGGGAGGAAATGAACAGAGGATCTTACTTCGAGAGGGCTCTTGCAAGAATCACGTGATGCCTTCTTGCTAGATAGACGCATGGTGCCCTCACTCCTGCCTCAACTCAAATTAATATAGTTTATTTTGCGGGTTTTGGTGAAAACTTTGCACAAGTTAATTACCTGGATTTCTGCTACTGAAGAGAATCACCCGATCGCTGATTTTAAGCCATTTCAGTAAGCGACTGTCTCAAATGGAGGATGAAATGAAGCAGGCCCTCCTGACACACACAAATCTCCAAAACAGTAGCGCTCAACAACATCAAAGGAAGCAAATTTACCAGAATCAATATCTGTTTAATTTCACCAGTTGTGAGAACCCCTAGCGCCTCGGCAGAGTGCCTTCAAGGGGGTATAATACCATAACACAAACTTAAGCTCTTTAAATACAATTGCCAATAGTGACATCATTAATTTTTTAACCAATCACAATTTATAAATACACATTATCCAATCAAAATGGAGAATTATATAAATTTAAAGTTAAAGAAAAATTAGAAGTCTCCAAAGAGGGGGAAGGGGTGGGGTTAGAAAAGAGGGTATAAAAAGATGAAAAAAGGAAAAAGATTAGTTAATTTTAAACAAATCTTAAAGTTTTTGTATAAATATACTTATATCTACAGCCAAAAAGCTATACCTAATTATGAGATATCATATATCCTAATTGCTAATACAGTTTATATATATATAGGGGGTTCACCTAAGAATTAGGGATACACTAATTTTATATATGATTAGTTCAAGTTCTAGAACAGTATATACAGTTAAAGACAGTGTTTTACATCAATTTTCAATTTGTATGCTGTTCATAGCTTGTATAGCACTTTAGGATACAATAGTTCTCAAAAATAGTATATAAAACAAAGACAGCTTTTACTTTTGTGATGTTCAACAATTGTAGAGGATAGATTCAAAAGAATTCAAGAGGACACATCTGGACCAAAAGATTTGTGACTTGTAATGCCATCTGTACGGAAAGAGGATTTTCTTTTAAATTAGTTTGAAACCTTTAAAGATTTCTAGAGATAAAAGAAAGAGAAAACAACACAATGATTAATATTTATCATGACAATGCTGATTACATCCATTTTAGAACACATCAAAATAATTTCAATAGAATTAAAAAAAACTCTATCTATTCTTTCAGGAAAGGTTTGAGGTCCCATCTCTCATTTAATCCAAAGGGTGCGACTGTGTTTGCTTTGAATATCCAAGAACTTTCTTTTTGTAATAGTTTATTAGGTCTATTGCCTCCTCTGGAACTGATGTTTACTTGTTCCAGTCCCATAAAACTTAAGCCTGTAGTGTTTTTATTATGCACTAATGAAAAATGTCTTCCCAATTGTGTATCCATTTTTCCATTGGTAATAGATCTTACATGTTCTTGGATTCTTTCTTTCAATGGTCTAACAGTTTTTCCTATATAAAACAAATTACAGTGGCAGCATATCATGTATACAACAAAGGAAATCTTGCAATTAATAAACTCTCTAACTTGGATTGTGACATTATTTGGTAATGTAAACTCCTTACCTGCTTTCATGTACTTACAAATATTACAGTTACCACATTTATAGTTTTCTATAGGTTTCTGTAGTAACCACATCTCTCTTTTTGGATTACTTTGTGAAAATTGACTATTCACTAGTTTATCTTGAAGATTAGACGTACGTCTAAATGTTATTCTTGGGTTTTCAGGTAAAAAGTTGTTTATTTCAGGATCACTTTTCAGTATGTCCCAACTGCTCCAAACTACATTACCTACTGCTCCTGATATTGCATTAAACTCCAGTGAGCAGGTTACTTGACTATTTTCATTTTGTGGTCCTTTTGTTTTCTTAACTAAAAAATCTTTCTGTTTTTTTACCTTTGATTTTCACCAAGGCTTTGTTTAAAACTGACACTTTGTAGCCCTTCTAAATTTTTTCAGCAGATCTTCTGCTTGTAAATCAAAATCAATATCTGATGTGCAGTTCCTCCGTAATCTAACTAGTTGTCCATATGATATGGAATTTTTTAGTTTAACTGGATGTGAACTGTCATTTCTTAATAAAGCGTTAGTACTGCTTTCTTTTTTATATCCCTTTGTGGAGATATGCCCAGTTGTTCTATCCCCCTGTAGGGTGATGTCCAAAAAGTTGATATTATGTTCATCCATAACTGCTGTAAATTTCAAATTTTTATCATTTTCATTAAGCCACTGAATGAATTTTTCAGCTGTTTCTCTATTCCCATCCCATATACAAATACAATCATCAATGTATCTTTTCCATTGTATGATATTTTTATATATGGATTTGAGTCAGAATTGTAAAGTGTTTCTAACTCCATAATCCCAGGAAAAGATTTGCATATAGATGGAGCCATTGATGCTCCCATTATGAGTACCACATACTTGCAAGTAAAATTCATTATTAAACTCAAAGTAGCTATGATGTAGAATGAAGTTTAAAATGTTGTTAAGAAATTCTACTGGGGCACAGGTTGATTCCTGATCTTTTAACAAAAAATGTTGAGCTGCTCTGATACCATCCACATGTCTTATGGATGTATATAAAGCTTCTACATCTATACAAATCCATAGGTAACTTTTATCCCATATCTGGTTACATATCTTGCCAATGGTATCTCCAGTGTCCCTCAAATAAGATGGCAGTTGCACCACACTGTATTGCAGATACAAATCTACAAATTCACTCAGATGTTCAGTGATAGATCCTATACTAGAAACAATAGGTCTACCTGGTGGATTAGTTATACTTCTGTGAATTTTAGGGAGACAATAAAAGGTTGGAACTATTGGATGTTCACAATATAAATACTTAAATTCTTGATCATTTATGTCACCTTTAAGTACAGCATCATTCAACAATTCACATAGCTGTTTCCTAAATAGCTGTGTTGGATTATATGATAATTTTTTGTAATTATTCACATCAAACAGTAAAACTTCCACCATCTGTTTGTATTTTTCTCTATCCATCAGTACAGTATTGCCACCTTTATCTGCTTTTTTAATCACTATTGCTGAATTAATAGTAAGCTCTTCAAGGGCCTCTTTTTCCACTTTGGTCAGATTTGATTTTGTTGTATTACTTTTTTTATTATTTAAAAGATCTCTTACCTTATAAAGTACTGTATTCTCAAAAGCAGCCACATTATTATTCATAATAAAGGGACAAAAGGATGAATTATTCCTAAACATGACATTTCTTGTTTTTACAAAATCTTCTGGTATAGAATGTCCCTCTGTTTCAGTTCTTATATTTCTTCTGTCGTCTCTAATAACTTCCAAAGATGGTTGTGTATTAATCCCTCTTTGATTTTCATTTTTATGAATTTCAGCCAAAAGAAAATCTATGTTTCATCCAATGTCCCTTCATTAGTTCCTAGAAAACCCATTTCTTCATCAATCCTGGATTCTGGTTGTTTGGCAAAAAATATTTTAAGTTTAATTTTTCGAAACAGCTTAAATAAATCCACAAAAATACTGAAATTATCCACTGGTGGGGTTGGAACGAAATTTAAACCCTTTTGGAGTAAACTCACATGATTTTGATGTAATGGAAAAGAACTGAGATTAATTATTTGTTTTTCTGATTCCGCAATAAATGTTTTCTGTTGGTTTGTATTCCTGCATTTACCACCTCTTGTTCCTCTCCTTGTTTTTCGTTTCCTGTATCGTTTTCTCCCCTCTTTTCTAAAAAAAATAGTAGGGGTTGGATTGATAGATACAGACCTCTGTTCAATGTTGTGCTCTATGGATGTTGTTCGTTCTTTCTTTCTTTTTTCCAAACCCTTCTTACTTCTTGAGCGACCTCTGCTCAATGATCTCTCTCTTGTGCTTTTTTTAGGAATATATGCAATGCCTAATGAATAATCTGTCTCATCTCTACTGTGTTTACAACGTTTTCTCTCTAAAACTTCTTTTTCATGCTTTCCAACTTTATTTTTTAATAGTCTGTCAAAATTCAGAAATTGGCTATGTTCTTTAAACACTCCGACTTCTTGTTTTGCCAATCTGATTTCTTCAGATAAATGATTATAAGTTTCACTGTCTTCTTCGATTAATAACTCAACATACGCTAGTGACACTGCCTCTGAGATTTTAAGCCACTCATTTTTCCGTTTGAATGAATCCAGACCACAAGATGGTATTTTCTGGACTTGTAAACCTCGTGGTGCTTGTTTTTATCTCTATAGGTTTCTAATGATAGTATATTATAACTAAGATTAATTTATTTTATTAAAGTCTCCAATTTAAAAAGCGGTTTTTATGTTACCTTTAAGTAGTCTCTATGTGTCCAAATGCTCCTGCTATATTCTCTCCCTCCAAAGCTGCTTTAAGCTCCAATCTCCGTGACTGTAGAGAATTAGTATTAGTTAAACAGAAGCTTTCTTCTCCAATGTTTTCCGTGTTTATGCGAACTTCCTGGTTACCACATCCTGGTTCTTTTGACATCACTGTGACGTTTCAGAGCGTCTTCCGTATTTCAAATTCCATAATGAATGTCAAAAAATATAGAACCCAAGTGGAAAAAAGTAAATACGAACCCTCAAGTTGTATTCTGTGGTATTTCCTTGGTCCTCACAACAGATTCGGTGATATAATGGATACGCTTCCCTTTGAGGTTAACTCCACAGACTATCGCAGTCTGGCGGTTCTCAGGATAATCCCAAATAAGTAAATGACAGAGTTCCAAAAAAGATGCCTGCGCTCACACACGGAGGAGTTCGCTACTAAAGTAGTGAACCTAACAAAGATTCAACAAATCTCCAAAACGAGTAGCGCTCAACAACATCAAAGGAAGCAAATTTACCAGAATCAATATCTGTTTAATTTCACCAGTTGTGGGAACCCGTAGCGTCTCGGCAGAGTGCCTTCAAGGGGGTATAATACCATAACACAAACTTAAGCTCTTTAAATACAATTGCCAATAGTGACACACACCACCCTAGATGCTGGACAAAACTTCAAAGCAAACCAGGAACCAAGGCGCCACATCGGGGAAAGGCAGTCAACCAACTAGTGCGGCAACACCTCTCTTGGAGGACAAATTCTTAACGGAGCTGGCACCACTCAAGGTTGCATTTCTGGACTTTTCTTCAGACTTAAAAACTATCAAGGCCAATCTGAAAGTTACAGATAAAAAACTAACAGACATTTCAGCCCGTACATCATCCCTGGAAACTTGGCAGTCCAGAGCAGATCCAGAGTTAATATCGCTGCGGCACAAAATTTCTAAAATGGAGCTAAAATTGGTGGACTTGGAAGGCCAAAGCAGACTTAACAATTTGGTAATCTTAGGCCTTTCAGAAGAAGAGGAGGGCTTAACACCCATATTATTTGCCCAGAAACTACTCACTAAAGTGGCAGGACCTCCTGTACACTCTCCGAGTTACATTGTGGAGAGAGCCTATAGGTCACTGAGGCCTAGACTGCTGCCTGGAACTCAGCCCAGGCCTTTCATTCTTCAGCTGCTAAATTACTTAGACAGGCAACACATATTAACAAAAATGAAAGAGCGTCAAGCCACTCAGTGTGGGAATTCTACACTTTGGATCTCCCAGGACCTCCCCGCTGCAGTCCGCCAGAAAAGAGTGGCTTAACCATGCCTCGGTAACAAAGTTGATCTCAGCAGGTATTAAGTTCTGCATGTTATACCCAGCTCAGTTGTCATTTACACATAATGGGGCTTGGAAAACCTTCAAAACAGTCGAACAATCGGCTGAGGACCTTCCCACCCTTTTTCCCGACCTTTTCAACCCCTGCTGAAGTAAACAGTTCAACACTAGAAGAGGTGCTGGACTAGCACTTAAGTAAGTGAATTAGGAAAGGAAATTTGAGTATGCTGTGCAAGAAGTTACCTTTTATTAGACCCCTCAGAAGATCTTGGATCCCTTAAGTGATGCTGAGAAGCCACAGTGTCCTTATGTGTGTTTCCTCTTTGCTGGTTCTCTTAATTCCTCATACATGTACAAGCGGACTCGATCCTAACTCAAACTCTTTCATCTGCGATCATGTGCACCATCACACATGAACGAACGTGCAAACTTAATCCACCTGTGGGAAATAGGCAGAATACAGATTATAAAGCCACTGTGTGTGCAGTATAATAATGTCATTATTGTAAAAAGAAATAAAGAGCAAGAAAAAACAGGTTACTCACCCTTGCACCGTCCCGCGACGTCGGGTCTTACCCAGTAGAAGCAAGACCCTGTGTGCCACTTGCCAGGGGAGGTTGGGTGGTTCAGTGTGGATGAACATCATATACCACTTCTAGAAAGCACAGTTATGTAACAGTAGTTCTAGGAGTGGTATATGATGTTCATTAGCACTTCAGGCAGTGTTCCTTTCCCCTTTAAATCAGCCAGAACGTCTTCAAGCTGGCTGCTCCCACCAACCCCAGGTGGTAACTTCCCTTAGCCAGACTACACATGAGAGTCTCTCAGTGGACCCTCAGAGTGCAGTGGGACCAGAGATCAGACGATCTGGACCACGAGATCCTAGTTTCGGATCCGACGGCACACGATCTTTCATGGTGGCAAAACCAGAACAACCTCTCCAAGAGGGTTCCGTTTCGCTCAGACAATCCCTCCCAAACCCTAGCGATGGATGCTTTGGGCCTGGAATGTGGAGCACGCTTGGGAACCCACAGGACACAAGGTCTTTTGTCCCATGTCAATCTGTCTCTTCATATCAACATACTCGAGATGAGAGCAGTGTTGAACACACTTGAGGCTTTCCAACACCTCATTCATCCTGGTCATCTTATGATTCAGACAGACAACATGTGTGTAGCCTGGTACATAAACAAACAGGGTGGAACCCGCTCTTATGCCGTTTGCTGGGAAGTGATGCGAGTGGTACTGGGCAATCAACCACAATATTCATCTGATAGCAGTCCATATTCCAGGTGCCCAAAACATCCTGGCGGATGCACTCAGCAGCATGCAAGCCAGAGCACACGAGTGGGAGCTCAGACAGTCGGTGGTAAATTACATCTTCACGAGGTGGGGAAGTCCTCAAATAGATCTGTTTGCCTCCCCACTCAATGCAAAATTACCAACCTTCTGCTCATTCGCTCGAGGGTGTGGTATTTTCTGGTGAGACGTGTTGTCTCTTTGCTGGAGGGGGAGGTTCATTTATGCCTTCCCTCCACTACCATTGATTCAAAGAGTGCTAATGAAGCTCCAGGCAGAAGGAGCACAGATGATGCTGATTGCTCTCTTCTGGCTGAGACAAATATGGTTCTGTCTACTGCAACAACTGTCAGTGGAATCTCCCTTTCCACTGCTGGTCTCTCAAGATCTCTTGACTGAGGAACAAGGGAGCCTGGTCATCCAGGTCTCAAGTCCCTTCATCTGCATGCATGGCTGCTACTGACATAGCCGCTGCTTGTTTTGGGGTTTCCCTGAGGGTAGCACGAATTCTGGTGGAGGCCAGAAAGCCCTCCACCAAAGCCACATATGCCATGAAATGGAAACGGTTTTCCATCTGGGCAGATTCGAAAGGGATAGAACCTTTCTCCTGTTCAGTCACGAAGGTCTTAGATTACATGCCGCATTTCTATGATTTGGGTCTTAGCTACTCGACTCTAAAAGTCCACCTATCGACCATTTCTGCCTGCCACATTCCGGTAGGACAAAAGACTTTGGCCCAGTTGGAAATGTCCAAAACTTTTCTGAAAGGGATTCTCCATCTGAAACCACCAGTACGGAGCCCTGCTCCTCCTTGGGACCTGAATTTCATTCTTGAAAAACTCACTCTGCCCCCGTCTTTGAGCCGGCAGCGAGTTCTGACATGCGCTACCTCTCCTGGAAAGCGCTTTTTCTAGTAGCCATCACTTCAGCTCAGAGGATTTTCGAACTTCAGGCTCTGATGTGTAAGGTACCTTACTTGATTTTCCACAGAGACCTAGTAGCTCTGCATACCAATCCTAAATTCATAGCCAAGGTGGTATCGGAATCCACCTTGAACCAAGCACTGGACTTGCCAGTGTGCTGTCCGGAGTACTCCAACAGGGGTGAAGCACTTCTGCATACTCTGAACGTACACAGAATTCTTAGGTACTATACGGACAGGAAAAAGTCTCTCCGTAAGACTGACCAGTTGTTTGTTTCTTTTGCACCCAAAAGAGAGGGCACAGCCGTTTCTAAACCGTGTTTGTCCAAATGATTGGCAAACTGCATTACCATCTGTTATCGGAAATACAACAAAACCCTTCCGGGTCAGGTTAAAGGACATTCAACCAGTGGCATGGCTGCTTCTACTGCTCGTTTCAGCCGCAGACATTTGTGCGGCTGCAACTTGAAGTTCTGTCCATACTTTTACCAAGCATTACAGTTTGGACATTGCGTCGAGGTGCAGAGTGGGCTTTAGCCTTGCTGTCCTACAGGGACTCCTGTCATGAGTACCCTGGTGATGCGGGTAAACCCATTCCTGCCTCTCATGTCTCAGACTTGTCTCAGGTCACTGCTTGGGACTCAGTCCTATATGTGAGTACCTACTGCAAGAGCCCTCTCGAAGTAAGTACAGTTACGTAAGAACTTACAGTAACAGTAGATTTTCGAGAGAGGCTCTTGCAAATGGTACTGCTTTCCCTCCCAACCTTCCCCTGGGTTTCCTTCTGTGGTTTCTCATATTGTGTTTTTTTTTTTGGCTCCAGGAGCCCTCTCCTTTTCTCCTGTTGCACATTTCCTAGATCTCCGGTGGGAGAACTGGAAAGCGGGCATGGGGACCGCTCCTTATATAGCGTCACGCTGACGTCAGTCACGTGATGTCGGGGGCGGTTCCCCGCTGGACACTGCTAGCTAGAAGTTTTCTGTGTGGTCCTAACGCCTGGTGGCTTAGTCCTATATGTGAGTACCTACTGCAAGAGCCTCACTTGAAGATCTACTGTTACAGTAAGTTCTTACATAACTGTACTGTTCTATTCTGGGTACTTCCTGGTCCCAAAGTACACAGGAGATCTGAAGCCTATTCTAGATCGCAGAGGTATGAACTTTTTCATGCAATACAAGAAGTTCATAATGGTAACTCTGCAAGGCCTACTTCCACTGTTGCAAGTAGGGAACTGAATTTGTTCTGTGGATGTGCAGGGTGCTTACCTGAATATCAAGGAAATATCTCCGGTTACTTTTTCAGGGGAAACACTACCAGTTCAGGGTGTTGCTCTATGGCTTATCATCTGCGCCTCAGGTCTTTACCAAATGCTTTGCAGTAGTGGCAGAAGCCATCAGGAAAGAAGTCCTGTATGTCTTTCCCTACCTGGATGACTGGCTGCTCAAAGCTCACTCCAAGGAGCAGCTTTGCCTTACTCTAGCACATACCAGGCTACTGTTCGAGGCCCTAGGGATCATGGTCAGTGTGCCAAAGTTGGTTCTTAACCCCTTGTCAGTGTTTTACAGTACATAGGAGCAGTCTTGGACACAGCTCAAAGCTTTGCCTTTCTGCCCCAGGACAGGGCTGAATGCTTGATTGCACAGGCCTAGATGGTATTCAAAAACAGGTATGTCACAGCCAGGACATTCCAGAGACTATTAGGCCTGATGGCAGCAGCCATTGTCATGGTACCATTGGCCAGGCTGCATATGTGAATTCCACAATGGACATTAAGAGTCCAGTGGGACCGATGCACAGACGACCTAGAGCAGAAGGTTCTGGTAACCTCTCCTGTCCGAAAGGTGCTTCAGTTGTGGATGGAACCCAACCATTTACTGAAGGAGGTTCCTTTACTGATCCCCTCCCCTCATGAGATCTTCACTACAGATGCCTCAGGGAGTGGATGGGGTCAGGTACATCTGGGGCCTCATCAGACACAGGGAACATGGGCAGCAGTAGAGAGCACACTCCACATAAACCTCCTAGAAATGAGGGCTGTTCTGTATGGTCTACAAGCCTTCCAGACCCATCTATCCCCGGGACCTCTGTTAGTGCAAACAGACAGCATCAGGGTGATGCACTACATCAACAAGCAAGGGGGAACTCACTTCTTCCTCCTATGTAGGGAAGCAAGGAGGGTTTGGTATTGGGCTGTAGAACACTGTCTAGAACTGTCAGAAGTGCATGTTCCAGGCGTTCAAAACATCTTGGCAGACAGGCTAAGCAGGTTGCAGTGCAGGATGCACAAGTGGGAGCTGCTGACCTCGGTAGCAGAAGACGTTTTCAACAGGTGGGGTTATCCAGATTTGGACCTTTTTGTGTCCCCATACAACGCAAAACTACTGCTTTTCTGCTCACTTGTTTTGGGTCCTAGAGTTTTCTGGTGAGATACATTGTCCCTTTCTTGGAAAGGGAGGTTCCTTTATGCCTTTCATCCCTTCCTGCTAATCCAGAGGATGCTAATCAATCTCCAAATGGAGGAGGCAACTCTGATACTCATTGCTCCCCTTTGCCCTCGTCAGATCTGGTTCCCTTTACTACGCCAATTGGCAGTGGAACCAACAGTGCCTCTGCCCCTGTGCAAGGGCCTACTGTCACAGGAGCTAGGAATCCTGGTCCATCCGGACTTCAAGTCACTCCATTTCCATGCATGGCTCCTGAAGATGTAGCCATTGCTAGGTCTGGAATGTCTCAAAAGGTGGCTGATGTCCTGGCAGCTGCCAGAAAGCCTTCCACCAGAGCCACTTATTCCATGAAGTGGAAGTGGTTTGCTTTGTGTGCTGCTTCTCATCATCTGGATCCTTTTACCTGTCCAGTAAATCAGGTTCTGGAGTGTTTGCTGTCTTTGTCAGATGCTGGCTTGCAGTACTCTTCTATCAAAGTGCACTTGATGGCCATTTCAGCCTTTCATGTGCCTATTAACGGTCAAACAGTTGCTCAGTTGGAGGTGGCCTGTACGTCCTTGAGAGGCATTCCGCACTTGAAAACTCCTATCTGCAATCTAGTCCCAGCTTGGGACCTGAATTTTGTGTTAGAAAAACCTAATTTGGGTCCTTTTGAGCTGGCTGCAATTAGTGGCCTAAGCTTCATTTCTTGGAAAGCTTTATTTTTAGTTGCTGTTACTTCTGCTTGAAGGATTTCAGAGCTTCAGGCTCTAATGTGTGAGTCTCCTTATTTGATTTTTCACAAAGTCAGGGTGTCTTCATGTACTGGTGCTAAGTTTCTTCCTAAGGTGGTGTCTGAGTTTAAATCAAACCATCTACCTGCCAGTTTATTTTCCTGAACATGCCAATTCAGCGGAAGCATAGCTCCATACTTTAGAATAGAATACTCAAGTAATGTATGCACAGCACGAAGGACTGCAGGAAGTCCTCACAGCGTTTTGTTTCCTTTGCCCCAGGGAAAGAGGGTGCACCTGTTTCTAAACAGTGCCTGTCCAAATGGTTGGCCAACTTTATTACTTTTTATAGAAAGTATGGTAAGAAACTTCCTTGTGTTGTACATGGTCATTCCACCAGAGGCATGGCCACTTCTGTTGCCTGTTTCTGTCCGCTGCAGAAATCTGTGCAGCTGCCACCTGGAGTATTGTCCACACCTACACTAAACACTACAGTCTGGACATTACCTCTCGAAAAAGGGCATGTTTTGGCCTAGCTGTACTTCAGGGCCTTCTTTCTTAGGCCTGTAGGCTTCAGCCACCCAGACTGTTTTATTGTCAATACTGCTTGGTACTTGTTCTGTTGGTATGGCCTGATGAAAGAGATATCCTCAAAGAAGATAGAACAGTTACGTACTTACCGTAACAGTAGATCTTCAAGAGAATCTCTTTTATCAGGCCATGTTGTCCCATCCTGCATCCCTCTGGGACCTAGAGCTCTGTAACTTCTGTCTCTTTCTCCAGGACAGTCTACCTGCTGTTTCCAGCCTTGCCTGGTAGGCAGAACCATAAGCTCTCTCCTGGTTCCCTAGAGGAAGGTCCTTTGAACATGATCTCCAGCAGGGAACTGAGGATGGAAGGGTCTGCTCACATTTATATTGGAAGTACTGATGTAGGACGTCATTGTGGGCAGCCCCTAGTGGACTGCTTTCAAAATGTTTCTGTGTGGTCCTAGTGCCTGGCGGCTATAGTTCTATAGGTGTAGCCTGATGAGAGATTATCTCGAAGATCTACTGTTACGGTAAGTACGTAACTGTTCGTTTTCAAGATTATTCACCCTCATAAAGGAGGTGTCCTTTGTTATATCAATCCCCAGATATCTGAAATTGCTTGGTGACCATTGTAGGCCCCACCTCGTAATGTCCACTTTGAATACCCTATGGTTGAGTTGCATAACAACTTTTTTGATCTCATTTAGTTTGTAGTCTGAGACTTCCGAGAAACTGAAGATGATTTGAAGTACTTCAAGTAGGGATGTCCCAGTATGTTGGCTGTGAAGAAAAATGTCACGTGCATATAGGGAGAATTTGTACTGGGACTCATTATGATGTCCTCATGACCTTTGGTGCATTTCTTAACTTGCAAGCTACAATAATGGCTTCAGGAATACATTAAACATCAGTGGAGACAGGGACATTCCTGGCTGGTTCCTGTCAGTAATTGAGTGACTCTGAGAATATGCCATTACAAAAGATCTTAGCTGATGGCTTAGTATACAAAACTTTGACCCAAGTGATGAACTTATTGATACCATATATTTTCAGAATACTAAGCAAAAATGTTAATGAGACTTTTGCCAAATGCTTTTTCTGCAATTAGGGAGACCTGAACCACAGGTGACTGTGATTCCCCAGACGCAGACATAATGTGACCCAACCTCTGAATATGATCTGAAGAGACTATTTTCTTCATGGACCTGATTTGTTCCAGGCCTGTAAGACCATTCTGCACCTTCCTCAGCTTTTTAGCCGACACCTTGGGCAGCATTCCACTGTCCAGTTTTATCAGGGATATTGGCCTGAAAATGCCTACTGTTGTCAGGTCTTTATTTGGCTTAGACAACACTGTTATTGTAGCATCAGTTTGCAATAAATCACTCAACCAGTGATAATGAATGTAGTTGAATGTTGCTGCCAGAGGAGGACTTCATTCTTCTGGAAATACCATTAAGGGAGCCCTAACAGCTTGTGTTGCTAAATTTAAAAATAAGATACGTCTTGGGCCAGAAATCTGGGGCACTCATGAGGTATCAGGAATTCAGCGAGCGATGAATAACATTTACAGAAGAACACTACAGGTTGTAACATCAGTACCAAATTGTATTCTGAGAGCTGAATTAGGGCAGTTCTCTTTAACGTCTGTAGCTATAAAGAGGAAGCTTTCCTTTTGGCGTAATGCTAATACATTAAGTAAATTAAGATATACTAGATTGAGTTTAGAAGAAATGTATAGCTAAGAGAAAATGGGTCATAAACTCCCATGGCCAGCAATGATTAGAGGGCTTCTTAAAGAGCAGGTGTTTACTTTTTATAAATTTCATTTCATTTATTGCTTACTTTGGAAAGACACTTTGAGCAAGTTGCCATTTTCAGGTGCGACCAGCATTTACAACATTACAATACAGACCTGGAGGCAACAATGACAGAGGCTAAACTGGACATAGTAGCCATTGGCGAGACATGGTTCACCAGAACCACACTTGGAAGACTTCAGTACCCGGCTATGTACTGTTCAGAAGACACCGAGATGAAAAAAAAAAAAAGGAAGGGGGGAGTGGCCCTTTATGTAAAAAAAAAAAAATATATCAAAGCTACAAAAATTCAGAATACACATAAGGAGCCAGAAGAACTGTAGGACACCCTGGAAACAGGAAATGGGACAGCCATAAGAACTGGGGTTGTCTACAGACCCCCAGATCAGGGGGAGGACATAGACACATTACTGTTAGAAGATATACAAAACATGACAGCTAAAGAGGAGGTTCTGATAATGGGAGACTTCAACATGCTAGATACAGATTGGTCAATACCATCAGGAACATCCGCCAGAACTAGGCACATAGTGGATTCCCTGCAGAAGGAGGGCCTCAAACAATTGGTACAACAACCCACAAGAGACAAGGCTATTCTGGATCTAGTACTAACGGGGAAAGGATCATAAATCTCCAGGTAGAAGATCACTTGGGGGCAAGTGACCATTATTACGTGGTATGGTTCAATTTGGTAACTAGAACCAAATCATTCTATTCCAAGGCAAAAATATGGGACTTCAGAGGAGCTGACTTTGATAAGGTGGCCAACAGAGTTAAACTAGCCTTGGCATGAAGAAATACAGGTGAGGGAGTACAGAAAAGTGGACAAGCATTAAGGATGCAATACTTGAAGCAGCATCCGATTGTGTTAGGAAGAAAGGCAAGAGCAAAAGAAGGTGGAAACAACTTTGGTTCTCAAAAACAGTAGCAAAAAAGGTCAAAGACAAAAGGTTGGGCTTTAGGAAATATAAGGGAACGCAGCGGGACGAAGATAAGGAGGCATATCAAACTTCCCTAAGGGAAGCAGGGAAGACAGTAAGGCAGACAAAGGTCCAAACCGAGGAAACACTAGCACGAACAGTGAAAGAAGGGGACAAGACTTTCTATAGATACATTAGTGAAAGGAGAAAGTCCAGAGGGGGTGTTGGTAAGATCAAAGGGGATAAGGGGGAGTGTGTGGAGGAGGACCAAGGAAAAGCATCTATCCTAAATAGATACTTCTACTCAGTGTTTACTGAGGAGAAGGTAGCTCAGCACGATGGACACGGGTGAGGGAGGTGTGCACAAGTCCCTTCACAAAAGAAAGGGTCCTACAAGAGCTTGCTAAGCTTAGGGTGGACAGGACAATGGGACCTGATGGCATACATCCCAGGGTACTAGAGCTAAGCGTGGAACTAGCAGATCCATTAGCAGAACTATTTAGTGAATCTCTGAGCACAGGAGAGGTCCCAGAAGACTGGAAAAGGGCTCATGTAATCCCGCTCCACAAGAGTGGCAGCAGGGAGGAGGCAGGAAACTACAGATCAGTCAGTTTTACCTCAGTAGTGGACAAGATTATGGAGGCACTCCTTAAGGAAAGGATAGTGCAACACCTGGAATCCATAGGAGCACAGGATCCAAGACAGCATGGATTTACAACAGGAAGGTCCTGTCAAACTAATCTCATAGATTTCTTTGACTGGGTACCTAGAGTGGTGGACCGAGGGGATGCAGTTAATGTTGTCTACCTTGACTTCAGCAAAGCTTTCAATACTATTCCACATAGACAATTATTTAATTAGCTGGGTAGGCTCGTGGTGTGTCAGAAGTTGGTCAACTGGATGGCAAACTGGTTGGTGGGCAGAAAACAGAGAGTGGTGGTAAACGATGTACAGTCAGAAGAGATGCAAGTCACAAGTGGGGTACCTCGGGGATCAGTCCTGGGGCCAGTCCTCTTCAGTATCTTCATCAGTGACATTTTAGATGGACTGGAGGGTAAGGTTTGCCTGTTTGCAGATGGCACCAAGATCTGCAACAGAGTAGATAATCCAGATGGTGTGGGCAGAATGAGAAGAGATCTAGAACGACTGGCAAAATGGTCTGAAGAGTGGTAACTGGGGTTTAATGCAAAGAAGTGCAAGATCATGCACATAGTTAAGAGAAATCCTGAAGCTACCTATAGGTTGGGAGGGGAGTTGCTGGCAATCACAAGGGGAAAAAAGAGACTTGGGCATCATCATCACAGATGACCTAAAATCATCCAAGCAGACCACTAAAGCAGTAAGTAAGGCTAGAGGTATGTTGGGGTGTATTAGTAGGGGTATCACAACTCTTAAGAGGGAGGTAATAATCCCTTTTTACAAGAGACTGGTTAGGCCCCATCTGGAGTACTGCGTGCAGTATTGGAGGCCGCACCTTCACAAGGACATTACCAAAATGGAGGCATTCCAGAGAAGGACAACCAAAATGGTGCAGGGACTGCATCAGAAAACATACGAGGACAGACTAACGGAGCTCAATATGTATACCCTTGAGCAAAGGAGGGAGAGAGGTGATATGATCGAAACATTCAAATATCTTAAGGGCATTAACAAGGTGAAAGAGTCTAACATGTTTCAATATAAGGAAAATAGCAGGACAAGAGGACACGGCATGAGATTAGAGGGAGGCCGATTAAGGGGTAATGTGAGGAAGTTCTTTTTCACAGAAAGGGTGGTGGATGCATGGGACGGCCTACCTCAGGAAGTGGTGGATATGAATACAGTGCAGGGCTTTAAACAGGCATGGGATAGGCATAAGGGAACAATACATATCAGTATGAATAAACAGGCCATTGACAGAGTAAAGGCCTATGGCACATTCATAAGGTGGAAAAAATGGGCAGACTGGATGGGCCTTGCGGTCCTTATCTGCCATCAACTTATATGTTTACAAAATAATAAAAATACAATACAAAACAATAAATAGACAACTGACTGTGTGGTGATGTGTTAGTAATTACTTTCCACTTTTATAATAAAATACTTGTTAGTGCAGCGAAACAAGTAGGTTTTCACCTTTGCTTTTCACACTGCTAGCAAAAAATAATTCAATAGATTCTGGTATTGTGATGTTAGAAATTGCTAGCTACTTAGGAGCCCAATGTATTTCAGTGAGAAACTAAATATTTTTTCCTTTTTCTAAAGAAATAGCTACTTCTTTCAGCAACAAACTTTGTGCCCCATTTTCAAAAGGTTAGTGCAGCACAAACCAGGTTTGTGCCCCGTTAACCTGGAATAGCGCCGGCTGTCAGGGCATGCCCATATTCAAAGGGCACAGATGTGCCACGCACTCTCAACAGCGCCGTTCTGCACGATATTGTGCTGCGCCTATGCAGATGAGGGTTGACTCATGCATATGTGGCACAGCACAATATTGAAAGATATCAGAAGTGCTAAATGGCCACCAGTAGTGGCCCGAAACCCAGTCCTTAACAGTGTGCAGACCCATCTGCATACTGTCAAGGGCTAGGTATCCTGGTGGTTCAACGGTCCTTCCCTAGCCCCCATCCCTTCCCCAGTGTATCTTGCACACACCCTGATGGTCTAGTGGTCTCTCCCTATCCCTGATACCTTACCCGGTATTTCCATCACACACCCTGGTGGTTTCATGGTCCCTCTCTAGCCCCGATCCCTTCCCCAATGTATCTTTCACACACCCTGGTGATCTAGTGGTCCCTCCCTAGCCCCAGTACCTTCCCCAGTAGTTCATATATAACCCCTGGTGGTCCAGTGGTCCCTCCCCCGATCCAAAGTAATAAATCCCTTGGTAGTCTAGTGGCCCTCCATCCTGGTGGGTAGTAACCCATCACCTTGCTCTCCTGCCAACCGGACTCACGCCGTGACTGGCACAGCCCGCCACAACCAGTCACTGACTGAACTGTCAATGAGTGTATACAGTACACCGTTCGTGCTCATTGTTTGACTGGGTGTGTACTATGTACTTTACATGCTCATTGACAGTTCACTTGGCGGCTCGCTGTGGCGGTGTGAGGAGGGCTGTGTCAGTGGCTGGCACAGGTTGGGTTGGGGGAAATGGGGTAGTGGGTCACTACCTGTTGTGGTGGTGGGGGGGGGGGACCAGTAGACTACCAAGGGATTTTATTACTTTGGATCGGGACGGCGATCAGAGAATGGGGGAGGACCACTGGACCACCTCAGATTATATATGAACTACTGAGGAGGGGATCGGGGCTAGGGAAGGACCATTAGACCACCAGGGTGTGTGTAAGATGTACCGGGGAAGGGATCAGGAATAGAAAGGGACCACTAGACCACCAGGGTGTGTGACGGAAACACTGGGGAAGGGCTTGGGGATAGGGAGGGACTACTGTACCACCAGGGTGTGTGTAAAATATACCAGGGAAAGGATAGGGAGGTAGGGAGGGACAATATTGATCAGAAAGAGGTCACCCACTGGCTGTGGTTGTGTCAGGTTAAAACATACAACTGCAAGCAAAAGAACCTCGCAACCCTCCACCAGTGTAGCAAATAAGGAGCCTGATGCACAGAAGTGTAAATGCCCAGTACTTTTTAATTTATTTATGCATTATCTAGGCACACTTCAAACAAAATAGATTAAACAATCTCAGAGCCACCCGCGAAAAAAAGCCAGATGACATTTCGCCCCATTGCAGGAGTTTTGTCAAGAGCTAAATAAGTTAAACTTCCTAGTGACTAGAGAGTTGAAGAAAACGTGCAAATCACCGCAAAATGGTGGGAATCAATTATCTTAACTAGTTAATACATTTTATTCCTATGTGGTAAATGTACATTCATTACATCTATAATATCTCAATATTCTTGGCAACCAATAGTATTTCATTATTCATAATGGCAGTTTTCCAAAGATGACCATTGTTAATTAAGTTCATTTGAACATGTTATTTCAATCCATTATTCTTGTTTAGAGAAAAAAAGTTCTTAATTGTATTCTATTAATGATCTCACAGACAATGTAGTCGAACCAGTTCATCAATCCAGATTTTTTGATAGATGTTTCTGCTGCACCAATCCAAACAATAGCTTCAACTGGCTCAGACAATCAGAATGCCAGTGATGATGTCACTTGTTTCTTTATATTTTGGTTGCCATAGAGGTGTAGTCAAACCACTAACTTAAGATGTTGCAAAACTTTTTTTCTCATTGACGCCAGCATCTAAGGGAAACAAAAGATACTGCATTATAACAGTCCCTGGACAAGTGTAAATAGAGTAACATTTACAAAATATTTCTAGTACTTCAAAACATTTATAAATAACACGATCTTATGTAAAAACATTTTTAAAGAATGTTTGTCCCATAATGTATTTAGGGATTTATTTTCATAGATTATACGGGCACAGGAGGCAAAAGCCCATATATGGCCCGCCACTTATCAGTGGATCACCTGATATTTTTTTATACCCATATGCTTATCCAGCAGTGTTTTGAACTTATTCATTGTTCTACTTTTAACTACATTTTCAGGTAAGGCATTTCAACTAGTCACAACCCTCTGACTAAACCACTTCTGTCTCTTGTTAGTCGTACTAATGTCCCTTTTTAATGTTAATGAATGTGATCTTTTATTCTTGGTATTATTGTGTTTTGTCAAAGCAATAGTTTCAAATAGTTCTTCATTTTTATTGAACTATATACCAAACACAAATCACCTCGTAACCTTCTATATTTTAAATAATACAAATTCAGCTGCTTCAGTCTCTCATCATATTTCTTATTTTTCATATTTGTGATGTTCTTTGTTACCTTTCTCTGTACTCTCTATCAATTGTACCCCATTCTTACTTTGTGGGGCACAAAACGGGGGAACAATACTCCAGCTGTGTTCTCACCAGTGATGAATAAAGGTGGATTGTAACTGCTTCATCTCGACATTTTATACATTTAAATATACATGCCATGAGTCTAATTACATTTTGTGAACAATTACCCTGGCGTGCATATCAAAATTTAATGTGTTTATAATCATGACTCCCAAGTCTCTCTCACTGTCCGTCACCTGCAGTACACTACCTCCCAAACTATATGTAAACATTTGGTTTTTGATGACCTAAGTGCATTA
This sequence comes from Neoceratodus forsteri, assembly GCA_016271365.2. NCBI lineage: Eukaryota > Metazoa > Chordata > Ceratodontiformes > Ceratodontidae > Neoceratodus > Neoceratodus forsteri. Next base: position 404,855,663 of record CM057454.1, on the reverse strand, counting down.
CCTTACATTTCTGTACATTAAAGGCCAGTTTATTTTCTATTGCACAGTTCTCTATTTTTGTCAATTCCCCTTGTAACATTTCTGCAGCAGCCCTGTTATTTATCACTGCTCCTATTTTACTATCATCAGCATATTTCCCTATCCAAGCTCTTTCAGAGGTTTGCATATTAGCAATGAGTACATTAAACAAAGTCGGCCCCAACACCGATCCCTGCGGGACCCCACTCGTAACATCCCTCCATTTAGAGTAGTAACCTCTCATCACAACTCTCTTTCTTCTATTCAGCAGCCAACGCCTTATCCAACTCGTTATACTATGATGTAATTGCATATTATTTAACTGCTCCAATAAGACCTTATGAGAAACAGTCTCAAACGCCTTTGTATAATCTAAAAATATAATATCCATGGGTAGGCCTTGGTCAAGTGCATCACTGACTAATTCGAAAAAACTCAACTGATTTGTAAGTCATGATCTCCCTCTCACAAATCCGTGCTATGTTATATCTAATGATCCTTTCATTTTTACATGATCTATAATTAGATCATGTATTAGTCCTTCCATAATTTTTCCCAAGACAGAAGTCAGACTTCTAGGTCTATAGTTACTGGCTAGTTTCTTATCTCCCTTCATATATATTGGTGTCACATTTTCCTTCCTCCATTCGTCAAGCACCTTACCCTCTCTGATTGATGCATTAAATAATTTTGTTATTGGTCCACATAATTTATCTGCCAATTCCTTCAATAGTCTTGGACTTATTCTGTCTGGTCCCATCGATTTATAGGGTTTTATTTTCTTTATCTTCTCCAAGATGTCTGATTTGGTGAACACTATATTCTTATCTTTTGACAACCAATTCTCATCTAACTCACTATCATTAATTATTTCTTTTGGTTGAAAAGTTGTTAGAAAATAAATATTCAACTCATTCACTATGTCTTGTTCATTTTTGGTCATTTTACCATTAACTGCTAATGGGCCTATATTTTTTTGGTTTCCTCTCATTGACTCTACATAGTTAAAGAAGGTTTTTGTATTATCTTTAACAGAGTCAACCATTTTTTTTCTGCCTTAGCTTTTGATATTCTAATAATATTTTTGGTTTTATTAGCTATTTTTATAATTTGTCCAACTATGAGTTGTAGGATTATGTTTATACTTGCTACATAATTTCTTCTTTTTCTGTATTGCCGCTTCAGTTTTCCTCCCCCACCATACAGGAACTCAACGTTTTATGTTATATTTTGGTAATATTGGTACCCATTCTCTAACACAGTGATCTAAATGTGTTTTAATTGTCCTCCACATTTCCATCATTCCTAGATCTCTTAATTCTTCTTCCCATCTCCATCCATTTAGATAATTACTCATTTGCACAAAATCAGCTTTGTTGTAGCATTTTCTACTTGTTATGCCCTTTACATTATTTATCTTTATACTCACCTCTACTATGACCTTATTGTGGTCACTGTCTGATAAAGGGGGTTCAACCCTAACCTTAGTTATTTTTTCCTCAGAATTACATAGGAACAAGTCTAATATATTTTCACCTCTAGTTTCTTCCGTTATTATTTGGTCAAGTCCTTTTTGCGTTACCATATCTATAAATTTATTTTCTACAAATGTAGTTCCTACCAATTTTCCCCAATTAATTTTTGGGAAATTAAGATCTCCTGATGATATATAATCTCCTACAATATCTACTTGCTCCAATATGTCCATAATCAATGTATTATCTGTCAGTTTTAGATTCAGAGGACGATAACATCAGCACACTGTTAGGAGTTGTGTTGGAAGACATAGTTTAACCCAAATTAGCTCATAATTTTGAATCGCATCCATCACCGGTGTTACCTCCACGGCATCTATATTATCTCCAATATTTTATTTTTATTTATTTTTTATTTATTTAGGGATTCGGATCATACCTTTGAGCTCAGAGCTCTTTTACAAAGGTTCCACGTTAAACAGTGACAATGACAACAATAACAAACAGTTTATATACAATACTCAACAGTAGGTAGCTAGTATACAATAAGGTTACAGTGCCATTCATAGTACCAATGGTGATAGTACAGCGTCAAGAGCATTCAACTAGGGTAAAGGACAGTGTTTGTATGTAGCAAAGGAAATAAGAGGTGTAACACCTAGTGTGAGAGTCCGAAGAGGAGTTAAGGTGAGGAGGGAGCGGGGGAAGGAGTGGGCAGCCAAAAGTGGCTTTGTTTAGAAGGTTGGGAGGTAGTGGTAGTGGACTGGATAGGCCATGCGGTCCTTATCTGCCGTCAACTTCTATGTTTCTATAAGGTTGATCCAGTGGGGCACAGGAGGCGAGGAAGACAGAGGGATAGGGCAGGGGAAAGAATGGGGGTAATGGGAAGGGGAAGGAGAGTGTGGATGAGTGGGCACTATGGGCGTTAGATCCTAGTGGCAGCCACAAACTGTCCTAGTAAGAAGATGTTGCCTTAGGCCATTTTTGAATTGCGAGATGCATTGAGAGTTTAGAATGTGCACTGGGATTTCACTGAGCCATTGGGGGGCCCTATAGCTGAAAGCACACTGTCCCTGCACAGTTCGACGGAAAGGTGTTGATAGGGCCCCCCTCACCCTGCCTCTGGTGGTATAGCCGGTAGCACTTGGTGTTAGGATGCTAGAAATGCATTGGGGGGGTTTACCCATTAGCATCTTTTTTCCAAGGAGACATGTTTGAAATATAATTCTGTTCTTTAGAGGCAGCCAATTAGTCTGCTTGTATAAGGAGCAGGTGTGGGTATTTCGATCTGCAGCCATTGTGAGCCTACATGCCTTGTTGTGGGCAATGTGAATCCTTTTTAGTGCAGTGTCTGTTGCTGCGCGGTAGACCACCAGTCCATAGTCGATGGTATAAAGGATGCAGCTGGAGACTGAGAGACGGAGGGCCTCTGGAGTGAGATGCTTTTTATGCCTATAGAGTACACCCAGCTTGGTATTCACTGCCTTTACCACTGTGTCAATGTGTTGGGTGAAGGTGAGAGAGTCATCAATGGTGACCCCCACGTACTTGAAGGAGTGAACTTGTTCTAGCGGCTCACTGACTTTATTGGAGATGGTAAGGGAGTTTATTTTTGTGCTGTGGGCTGGTTGTGAGCATCACTTTGGTCTTTTGTAGTTTAACAGAAGTTTATGGCTATAGAACCAGTCTTCCAGCATGAGAGGTTGCCTGCAGCTCGGGAAAGGCGACTACTGATGAACTGCTGGTGAGAAGTACAGCGTTGTCTGCTCAAAGTATCAGTTTAGTGTCACAGGCTTCAGGAAGATTATTTAGGAAGAGGCTGAATAGTAAGGGCCCCAGTATTGACCCCTGTGGGACCCCTAAAGATACCTCATTGGAGCTAGATACTGTGTGCCCAAGTTTTACACGTTGCAACCCCCAGGTTCTGTAGTTGAGTCAGGAGGAGAGAGTGATTGACAGTGTCGAAGGCATTGGTGAGGTCTATGAAGCCTGACCCCACCAGTTTTCCTTAGTCTAGTGCCTTGTGCAAGTAGTCAGTGTAGTCCAGCAAGGCAGTGGAGGTACTATGATTCTGCCTGAAGCCATGTTGGTTGTGACATAAGAAAAAATTACTCACCTTAGTAATTATGTTTCTTCTAATGGAGTCTTGCTGTATTCTGACCACTGCAGCGCGCTCCAGCCTCCAAACTGCCCCGGAGAACAAAGAGCCAACTCTCTCCATGCATGGCACAGAACGCAGAGCTCGAGCCCGGCCGAGGTCTCCGTCCGTTTCCCTTCGAAACTCAACCATCAGATTCTTATGAGCAAAAACTCACTATCCTATGTGGAAATTGTGAAATTTTTACAACAAGGAGTTTTGGATTCCCAAAAAGACTCAAGACAGGAAACCCAAAACCAAAAATCCATCCCAATAAGGGATAACAATAACAACAAAAAACACCCAAACAAAAAGGGGAGGGTGTATAATAGGCACCTCTGGGGTGCAACACTGCACCTGCCCACCCACTTCCCAAAAACCGGTTCTGAGAGGGGAGGCAGATCAGAATACAGCAAGACTCCATTAGAAGAAACACAATTACTAAGGTGAGTAATTTTTTCTTCAAACAACATGAAGCCTTGCTGTAATCTGACTATTGCAGACTACCAAGCAGTACCTCCATGGAGGAGGGACAGAACCTACTTTGGGAATAGGCTCTGAAGTACTGCTGTGCCAAACCGAGCATCACTCCTAGCCTGGATATCCAGAGAGTAATGCTTGGTAAAGGTATGGACTGTTTTCCAGGTGGCTGCTTGACAAATTTTTAACAGAGGGATATCCCTGGCACAGCCAGGGAAGCAGCTGTACCTCTTGTAGAGTGAGCCCTCAGGCCTGAGGGTGGAATCTGTCCTAGTTTCTCATAGCAGAATTGTATACAAGACACAATCCACCTGGCAATAGTTCTCCTGGTGGCAGGTTTTCCCTTTCCCACTTCCCCATAAGTGAGGAATAACTGGAGGGGATCAAATCTGTGACCCTTGGTACGCTCTATGTAGTAGCTAAGGGCTCTTTTAACATCCAAACTGTGTACCCTTCTCTCTCCTGAGGACGAATGATCGGTGAGGAAGACAGGGAGAGACATGGACTGATTCAAGTGGAAGTCTGAAATCATTTTAGGCAAGAACCTCCTATTGGTTCCAAGGACCACTTTCTCTCTATGGAAAGAGATAAAATCAGGTTCTACTGGCAGGGCTTGCAGTTCACTGAAAAGCCTGGCAGAGGTAATGGCTACCAAAAACACAGTTTTCCAAGTCAAGTACTTAAGCTCTGCTGAGGACGTAGGCTCAAAAGGAGGTTGCATAAGTTGAGCAATGCAAATATTTAAGTTCCAGGCAGGGGCAGGATCCCTAAAGGGAGGATTGGTATGAAGCAATCCCTTGAAAAATTTACAGAACACAGGATGAGATGATAGTGACTTTCCCACTTACAAAAAAGCAGACACAGCTGACAAGTGTACCTTGAGAGTAGCTGGTCTGAGGCCTAGGCCATTAAGATGGACCATATAATCCAGAACTGTATACAATTCAGCAGTGACTGGAGGGATATGCTTCTTGGAACACCAAATGCTGAATCTTTTCCATTTTGAGTTATAAGTCTTTTTGGTGGAAGGCTTTAGAGAGGCTTTGAGAATATCCAGAACCCCCTGAGACAGATGCAAATCTGCATACTCTAACTCTTCAAGAGCCATGCCTTGAGATTGAGAGACCGAAGATTGGGGTACCAAATCCTCCCCTGAGAGGAGGTTAACAGGTTGTAATTCCTGGGAAGAGACAGGGGAAGATGGACCGCTAGGGACAGTAAGAGGTGGTACCAGGGCTGCTTGGCCCAGTCTGGAGCAATCAGAATCACTTTGCAAGGTTGTGACCCTATCTTGACTAGGATTTTGAACAGTAGAGGAAAGGAAAGTAGAGAAAATATATAATATAATTCCACCTCCCCTTTTACCCATTCTATCCTTACGAAAACTATTATATCCTTTGACTTCAGTATCCCAGTCTTCCACAACAAACCATGTTTCCATTACTGCACATATTGTTATATCCTCCTTTATCATAGTGTATTCTAATTCTTTTTTGTTTCTTAAACTTCTGGCATTTGTCAGAAGTATTTTGATATTAGCCGATTTTGAATTTATCTCCGTTTTTTTTAATTCTCTTTCTTTTTCCTTGTTTTGTTTTCCTTTGGCACATTAACCTCTCCTACATCTTTTTTCCTTTTCCCCCATTTTATTAGTTTAAAACCTGTTTAATAGTATTCACAAATATTTTGGAAAGTTTATCACTGCCCTTCCTACTAAGGTGTAATCTATCATAACTATATAATGCTCTGTTCCCCTCAAATAATTCCCATGTTTTATACTACTTACATCATGTATTAATGTCCATTGTCTAATCCAGTTAGTCAGTCTTAATATTTTCCTATTTACTGTCCAGTTCATTCTAGGTATAGGCAGCATCTTTGAAATAATCAAATCACAATCAACTCCTGTCACCATACTATGCATAACTTTTATTGCACTAAAGATTTCTTCTATAGTACTAACTTTAACATTGTTTGCACCTATATGTATCAAAATGATTGAATTTTGTTGAATCTTTGGTATCAAATCAGAAATTATTATCATTTCTAGGGACGTGAATATGTTGTTCAATCCACACTTACTGGCAGGTTCCTTGCCGCTTTAAATCTTGCCGGAAGGTCTTCAAGCTGGCTCTTCCCACCCACCCGGGTGGTAAAACTCTCGGCTCCACCCCATGACGCCAGATCTTCCTTACCGCTTGGAAGCTCAGGTTTCCTCCTTAGTGCTCTGCGTTTTGGCCTGGATCCAAACTCTTGGTTCAGCTTGACGCATTCTAAAATTCAAAGACTTCAGTCTTCGTTTTCCCTCGCAGCTGCGATGGACGATCGACTCAAGATTTATTCCCGGTGCCCTGTGAGGCGAAGAAGATGTCCCGGACGATCCACACTCCCGCCGTTTACTGCCTAGGACTCGGCCATGACTCACAGGCATGTGAGTTATGCAGATCCTTTTCGGCTTCGGTCTTGGAGGACCACGCTGCCCGATTGCTCTTGAGGCGACCTGAAAAATGTTATCCTCCGGTCAAGTCGAAGGAGGCCCGTTGGGCGGTGTCCGCGGCGGCGGGCTCGGCAGACCAGCTAGAGCAGATGATCGCCCTCGAGGAGGAGGCGGCCCAGGCCGCATCATCATCATCCTCGGTCACAGCATTTATTCCGCTCTCCTTGGGCTCCTCCTACACTGCTTCTTTTAAGGAGCTTTGCCAATCCCTCTCCACCAAGGGAGGAGGGCCATCGGGACATTTCTCTTGGTCCAAAAAGAAGGACTCCAAAGGTAAGTCCCACCGTCGACGTTCGTGGGAGCTGGAGAGCTCCCTTCCTGGATAGTCGACACTTGACTTCGGTCGAGGTTGCGGCTAAGGTCGCTGGCTTCACGGTGTCCCTGTCAGGTTGGCCGGCCGAGACACCCGTCGATGCGGTCCAGATTTTTGTCGACCCATTGGACGGTTTGTCGACTGGAGAAGCCAACAACCCTTCTTCACCGGTTCCCCCGGTGGAAACCGAGGATTTGCCTTTGCCTACTGTACCAGAGTCCCCGATTTAGGTCCCTGAGCCGAGGGAGGAGCAGGTTTCCCCTGCCCCCTCTCTGACCCACCCTTGGAATCCCTGAAGGTCTTGGTCTCGGACCTCTTCCAGGTCCAGCTGATCCTGCCGACGTCGGCGGTCTCGGCACCATGGAAAGCAGCGGCACCGCTCTTCCTCGTCGTCCTCTTTGGAGGATAAGCTCTAGGTGCAAGTTGCATCGGCGCTACTAGGATTTAATGTGGCAGCAGCTCTTATTGTCCAGGAACAGGCCGACTCAGTCTCCTTCCCTGGCCATTAAGTGGCTGTCACCGGAGCGGCCGAAACAACCCCTCGTAGTAGTTGAGGGGCCGAAGCCGGCACAGTTTGTTTGGCCAAAACCAGCTGTGCTACCCATTGTGGTGGAACCTCCGCCTCTGCAACGGAAGACTGGGGCTCCGACAAGGATTCTCGGTCAGGTCAGGGTTTGCCCCATAGGTTGTCGGGTCACCCTCACTCCCGATCGACCTCGGCAGGTTGAGGGTGGCTCAGGCGCTTGGCAACCATTCGCAGGCTCCTCGGAGTCTGATGACGACTCCTTGTTCTCCAGGCCGCTTGACTTGGAGTCCACTGGGGGTCAGTCGGTGGACGAGAGCCCATCCTCATTCCTTGGAATGCTTTGAATCATCTCAGAGTCCACTGGGATGAAGCTCGAACCCATTTCAAAACGGGCCAAGTATCCCCTCACGGAGATACTGGACCAAGGGGATTCCCCCACGGAAGCCATCGTTAGCCCGGCCCTGGAGCTATGGCAGCGGCCAGCACCTTCGTCCAGGATGGGTTGGAAGTATGCTGTCCCTATTGGTTCACTCTCTGGTTTCTTGGAGCACCCCTCTGCGGAGGGGCTAGTGACCGACAGCGTTTTCTGGCGTTCCGGGAACGCTCAGGATGGGACAAGCCACCCGATAAGGAGTCCAAGAAGTTGGACTACTCTGGGCGGAAAATCTATGCTGCTTCCTCCCTAGGCCTTCGTCAGGCTAGCTTGGCCGTCCTGATGGCACACTTTTCACATGCCCTTTTGGGTTTCCTGGATGAGGTGATTCCTTATCTCCCGGCTGACCTTCAAACGATGGTCAAGCAGGTGCGGGATCAGGGAAGGGCGGTGGCCAAACAGCAGCTCCAGACTTCCTTGGATATCGCTGACTCGTGTGCCCATTCAGTAGCGGCCGCAGTGGCCATGCGCTGCAGAGCTTGGCTGCAGATCTCCACCTTTACGGTGGATACCCAGCACAAGCTGGCAGACGTTCCTTTCTTGGGTACTGACTTGTTCGGTCCCGGGGTGGAGGGTCATCTTCAGCGGATCGAGAAGTCCAGTGCCACCTTGGACTCGGGCACGTCTGCCCAGAAGGACAAAGGCCTCCAGCAGCAGCATAAGCCCTTTTGTCCTTCAGCCCCTGAGGCACGTCCGGCCCAGCAACACCAGCATCAGGGCCAGCAGGCTCGCACTTGGCATCCCAAAGCCAAGCCTGCTGCTTCCTCCAGCAGGAAGCCGGGAGGGAAAGGCCCAGGCGGCTCCTCGGCCAGCCCTTCTTCTAAGCCTGCCCAGTGACGGGTTGAGGGGTGTCGCCCCCAACCTTGTCACTCCTCCCTGGGATCCCCCCCGGGGGGATGGCTCCGCCACTTCCTTTCCGCCTGGTCCGTTATCACCATGGACCACTGGGTGTTGGAAGTGGTAGGCAGGGGTCTGCCTCTGGAATTCGAGCAGTCCCCACCCGATCGAGCTGTCACCCTATGGGGGGCTACGGGTTATGCAGCCTCTCTGTCAGCTCTTCGAGCCGACATTGCCCTGCTCCTCCAGAAGGAGGTGATCAGGGAGGTGGTGGATTCTCCTCCAGACCCAGGGTTTGTATCCAGGTACTTCCTGGTCCCAAAACAGACGGGGGGCTTGCGCCCCATTCTCGACCTACATGACCTAAACAGGTTTCTAAGGTCTCGCACCTTCAGGATGGTCACTCTGGCTCAGATCATTCCATGCTTGGAACAAGGCTTGTGGTTCTGTTCTCTGGACCTTCAGGACGTGTTCTTTCATGTCCCAATCCGTCCGTCTCACCAGCGATTTCTCCACTTCAAGGCAGAGGGATCACTTTTTTCTCGAGTTCCAGGCCATGCCCTTCGGCCTCTCTCCAGCTCCCAGGGTCTTCATCAAATGCATGGCAGTGGTGACAGCATTCCTGCGGCGCCGAAGGGTCTGGGTGTACTCTTACCTGGACGACTGGCTGATTGCAGCCCCTTCCAGGTTGGAGGTGGAGCAGTCCAGGGATCTGGCCCTCCAGGTCTGCTCTCAGATTGGCCTCCTCATCAACGAGGCCAAATCGGAACTCATGCCATCGTAGGTGATTCAGTTCATCGGGGCAGAGCTTGAGACTCTTCGAGCCAGAGCACGGCTCCCGGCGGACAGGGCCAAGGTAATTTCCTCCTTTACCCAGTCTTTTCTGGTTGGGCAGTTGCGCCCTGCCTGGGACTTCCTGCGCCTTCTGGGCGTCATGGCAGCCTGCACCAGTGTGGTCCATTGGGCCCGCTGGCATATGCGTCCACTGCAATGGGGACTGGTCCGCCAATGGTCACAGTGCTCCGGTCCTCTGGACCAGCCAGTGACAGTGACCCAGGAGATGTGGAATGGCCTCCAGTGGTGGCTCGTTTCAGCTCATCTGTAGGAAGGTATCCCATTTGTCCGCCCCAAGCAGACTGTCACTCTGATGACTGACGCCTCTCTCATGGGTTGGGGTGCCTATCTGAGGGAGCACAGAGCCCATGGACTCTGGTCCCCTCAGGAGTCTCGATGCCACATCAACCTGTTGGAGCTTCGAGCGATCCGACTAGCCCTCACCGCCTTCGCTCCATTTGTACGGGGTCAAGTGATCCAGGTCCAGACGGACAACACCACGACCATGTACTACCTAAACTGTTAGGGCAGGACGCACTCCTTGCCTCTGTGCAAGGAGGCTGTCTGCACTTGGTCTCTTGTGAGCAGCCTGGAGGCGGATCTCCTAGCCATCCATGTGGCAGGAGCCTCCAACACTCTGGCCGATGCCCTCAGCCAGATAGGTGCTGCATCTCATGAGTGGTCTCTCCTGCAGGTGGTAGTACAAGATCTGTTCTCCCACTGGGGCACTCCTCAAATGGACCTGTTTGCCTCCAGGGAGAATGCGAAGCTGAGGCTGTTTCATGCCTGCCCTCCCTCAGTAGGGCTCGCTGTAGGGGGATGCCTTCTTGAGGCCGTGGACCCCGGGCCTCTTCTATGCCTTCCCTCCATTTCCCTTGATTCACAAGGTGCTTCTCAAGGCGAAGAGGGACAAGGCGCAGGTGATTCTGGTAGTCCCAGACTGGCCCCACCAGTTCTGGTACCCAGATCTCCTCAGCCTCAGCTCCAGGCTCCCGAGGTGGCTTTCAGCCCACCCGGACCTGATCTCAGTCAACAAGGGGAAGGTACTCCAGCCGGACCTTCAGTCCCTGCACTTGATGGCCTGGTTCCTGAGCGGCTAGAGTTCCAGGCCTTGGGTCTTTCCGACGAGGTCCTCAACGTTGTTGAGGCATCCCGTAAGGAGTCGATCAGAAAATGCTATGCCTTCAAATGGAAAAGATTCTCCATTTGGTGTCAGGATAAGGGGTTGGACCCTTCCTCCTGTTCTTTGGCTAGCATTCTGGACTACCTGTGGTCCCTTTCTCAGCTAGGGCTTTGGTGAGCAACCCTTAAGGTGCACCTGGCAGCCATCTCTGCTTACTGGGCGCAGGCCGGGAAGCAGTCGGTGGTCACAGGAGTAGGTGGTCAGGCGGCTTTTCAAGGCCTTGATCACTATCCTCGAGTGCAAGAAACTCCACCTCCGTGGGATCTACTGCTGGTATTGGCTAAGCTCATGGGCAAGCCATTCGAACCGATGCACAGGTGTGACATCTCTCACTTGTTGTGGAAGACCGCCTTCTTGGTGGCTAACACGTCAGCCAGAAGGATGGGAGAGTTCCAGGTGCTTTCCATCGAGTCTCCTTATCTGGTCTTCCACAGGGATAAGGTTGTCCTGCGCCCCCACCTGAAATTCCTCCCGAAGGTGGTGTCGGAGTTTCATCTTAACCAGGTGTTGACTCTGCCGGTGTTCTACCCCTGTCACACCTCGGAGGCCGAATATAGGCTTCATACTCTGGACCTTAGAAGAGCGCTCTCTTACTATAAGGAGCGGATGGCTGAAGTTTGGGGAGAGGTTCGCCAGCTGTTTGTCACCTCAGCTGAAGCTGCACCTTGCAGACCTGCAGCCAAGCGGATGATAGGCAGGTGGGTCACCTCCTGCATAGATCTCTGCTATAGGTTGGCGGGCATGAAGCCTCCCAAAGGGATAAGAGCTCATTCTACCCGCCATACCGCTGCTTCGGTGGCTGCTTCCAGGGACGCCCTTATCCGGAAATCTGCAGGGCTGCCACTGAAGTCAGCACACACCTTCTTTACCCACTACCACATCGACCTTGAGTCACGCTGGGATGCTGGTTTGGGACCTCAGTTCTCCAGTCCTTATTTCCCAAGTAGGGGGTGCGTGCCTTGTCTCCCTCCTCCTGGAGAACTGCTAGGAGTCTGCCAGTAAGTGTGGATTGAACAACATATCCACGTCCCTAGAAATACAGGTTACTCACCTGTAACAGGAGTTCTAGGAGTGGTATATGTTGTTCATCCACACAACCCACCTGACCTCCCCGGCTTTGACACACAACCTGGCTTCCAGCGGGCTAGATCTGGTGTCATGCGGCGGAGCCGAGAGTTTTACCACCCAGGTGGGTGGGAGGAGCCAGCTTGAAGACCTTCCGGCAAGATTTAAAGCGGCAAGGAACCTGCCAGTAAGTGTGGATGAACAACATATACCACACTTAGGACTCCTGTTACAGGTGAGTAACCTGTATATCCCATACACCTGCTCCTGGATAACAGCTACTAACAACATTTTCCTTGTTATTCTTAGTAGTGATATGATCCGTGTATCTTATTACAGAATCACCTAGTATGTATATCTTCCTTTGCTGCTCCCTATTTACATTATTTAAATCATCCACATTACATTCGTTATTTAAATTTTCTGTTTCGCCCTGTGTATGTGTCTCCACAATATTTTCACTAATTTCTACGTTTATACTTCTTTTACCAATTACTATTTCATCCATACTACTTGTCTCTTGTTGTTCTTGATTACTATCTCCTTCCTGTTCTAAATTGTCAGTTAGTGGTGTATTGCGATTATACGTTGGTACTTGAAATGTCATGGGTCTTCTTCCCTTCTTATTGTTCCTTCTTGTTTGTGACACTAATAGCCATTCATCTTCATCCTGTTCTTCTTCCTGTTGTTCTCTTATTTGCTTTTTACACACACTTCTTCCATTCTCTATATCATTTTGAACCTCTTCCCCACTTTACTAAACTTGTCGTTTGTAGGTAATTTTAGTAGGCATTTTATTTACATTTGCAAACCTAACACCTTTATCTTTAGCTCTCTAATTTCTATACATTGTTTGCACGTTGTGTAATCTAAACCATTAGTAACTGTTTTACTTATCTTCCTACACGAATCACACATTATCCCTATCTGACCATCATTTAATGCGACATATGTGGTGTCCATTTTAGTTTACAAAGTACTCTCTAGTTCTTTGTTTTCACAGTATCTTGGCCCTCTTATCCTCTTCCCCATTTTGTGCTAATAAAAACACCTTATAAAGCTGCTTCCGTTTTGATTGTCAAAACAGTGTATTTCGGAACTTGCAGTACTTCATTTTGGGGATCAGAGGCCACCAAAGGGAAATGTAGAGAAGGGGGAAGTAAGAGGGAAAAGGGAGGCATGTGAAATGTAATCCAAAGTGGGTAATCTTAGAAAGAAAATGGGCAAAGCAGAAGAGGAAATGGAGAAGGGTAGGTAAAAAAAAAAGGGGGGGACAAAAGAAGGAGAAATGGATTAAGTAAGTAAAAAGGGGGCCAGGAAAAGGAAAACGGAGGGAAAAAAGGTAAGACTGAAAGAAATTCCAGAGAAGTAGAAAGGGCATGCGACCCAACAGGTATTATTCACAAATAAATAGTCTGTTAAAAATTCAGTATTTTCCACTACAAATGCACCCTTTTGAGTATAATAATATGAAATCTCTTTAACCATCTTTTAAACGCTAGTACCAACATAGCTCAGTTAGTTAATTTCCACTGTTAGAATGTTGCCACTAAAGCTTTTACCCCGTATTTATGTTATAAATATTGGGCTGCCTCTAACCTGGCATTGAGACCTGGTGCTGTCACTGCACCTAATGTATAAATCCAGTACGTTTCTGTAGAGTCAGTGTGATTAGGTACCCCCCCCCCCATGAACCTAATTTTACAGCTTCAATTCCCATAAATGTCCAGGCATGTGACCCCTTAAGGTCGTGTAAATTTAATATGAGGTGCCAGAATGTTTTTCATATTCTCATTCTCAGTGTCTCTGATATGTTCTCCCACATGAAGTTTAAACATTGTACTTGTTTTCCCCATGTAGTATGAAACACAAATACAAACTGCCAAGTATACAAGATCCATGGTGTCACAGGTTATCAGGTCTCTTATTTCATATTCCCTGCCACTCATGGGATGTGTAAAGACTTTACTTTTTCTATCAAACTTACATCTCCCACACAGGACACAGCCTCTTGGGGCTGTCCACCCTCCCCCCCCCCAAATATTTTGTTGTTTTTGCTGTCTGTAAGGTTAGAGTGAATGTACCAAAATATATTTTTGTGTTTGACCCCGTTTATAAACAAATTATGGTGTCCCAAAATGGGCTATGACTCAATAACATGCTAATGTTTTAATGACTTTTATCATTTCTCCTGCTTCACAGAAGTAGGTTGAGATAAATTTGAATCTCTGCTGTATCTTGTACTCATGTCTGTGGCAGTAGTAACAGTTTCCTGACTTTGTTGCATGCCCAAACTTTAGCACCATGAACCGATTCTCTGCTGTACCCTCTCTCTCACTAAATCGAACCTCCATCTCGTTTGCTCTGTTGTCATACATTTCCATAGTTGAACAGTTTTGTCTTAGATGAACAAACTGGCTTTTATGTATACTCTTTACTGGTAAGGGAGAATAAAAATAAAAAATGTTGGCAAATGGCAGCCAATGGATGGGATGACACATCAGAGAAAATAGAGAATCATATTGACCCATCCACTTGGGAAACATACTTTAGAGATCTTTTTTATGATCCAGACTTTGAGGAAGCTACTCAGAGAAAAAGCCAGTGGCTACCATTTAGACAAAAAATACTGGAAGAGGAAGTTAACATGGCAATCTACTAACTATGCCAAAGACATAAGGCACCTGGTCCCGACGGGATCCCAATGGATATTATAAAAGACCCAGAATTATGGACCCCAGCTCTCTTAGTTTTATTTAATCATATAACACTATCAGGTAAAATACCTCAGACTTGGAAAGGAAACATTATTCCCATATGTAAGAAAGGAGATAGAGCAGCCCCAAATAATTATAGACCATTTAGTCTATTGGATAATTCTCAAAAGTGATTTACCAAAATTATATTTAATAGAATATTAGCATGGCTAGATAATAATAAAAGCTTGGATGAAGCACAAGCAGGTTTTATGCCCGAATACTCCTCACTGGATCAGTGTTTCGCTATTAACACATTTAATACACAAATATATATATATATACATTAAAAAACAAAAACTGTTTTGCGTTTTCATTGACTTGAAAGCAGCATTCGATAGAATAAATAGAAAAAAGCTGTGATAAGTCCTAAAGGGCTATGGACTAGAGGCTGCTACACTTAACATGACAAAACCCCTTTACGAAGATAATTATACCTGTCAGATATAATAAAGAAGGAGATAACTCTCCAAAATTTCCAACCAACATTGGGCTAAGGCAGGATTGTGCCTTCTCCCCGCTATTATTCAACATATTTTTAAATAGGGTACTGGAGGGTATGGGTGACCCAGAGCTGCACATGCCAAGTCTGGGGTCCAGGTGGTGCCCCTGCCTGGCATTTGCAGATGACGTTGTCTTGATCTCAACAAGTTATTTGGGAATAAAAAAAATCATCAATAAATTTAACGAAGAATGTATGCGGTTATCTCTGGAAATAAACTTTGAAAAAATAAAATACATGATATTTAACAAATATCCATTAAGAACTGGCAAAATGCGCACCTTAAAGTGTAACAATCAAGAAATTGAATATGTTAATAAAATGATGTTACCTAGGTATAATATTAACTTGTAATCTAAAATGGAAGGAACATGTTTCTGCCAAAATACACAAGACTAATAGACTAATACCATCAATAACAAGATGTACACATAAATATGGAGGACATTCAGTTAAAGGCCCATTAAGAGTGTTGAATGTCAAAGTCAGGAGCCAGACTCTCTACGGGGCTGAAATATGGGTTCAAGATAAGACTGATGGATTAGAAACCATATTGAACAAATTCTATAGACAGCTCCTAGGTTTACTGAGAGGCGCGGCTTTGAGCTTGATCAGACAGGAGCTAGGACAGCTGCCAGTCAAGTGCAGTATTGAACAAAGACTATCCTTATACTGGATTAAAGTTGATAATATGCAAGAAAAAAGATTACCTCAAATATGCTTAGAGGAAACAATGATCTTTAGACAAAATGGATTACTATACCCAAGCATAAACATCTTAAAAGAAATTAACAAACCATATGGTTTACTGGATTGCCTGATTGAGAGTGTTAGGACCCCTTATATGGAAATTAAAGATAAGTTTAAAATCAGAATTGAGGACATACGCATTCAGAAAGAAATGGGCCTAGCCAGAAATTACAAATTAAGTTCCTGGCTGGCCTTAAATATAAATTGAAAATTTGGAATGCACCAGTATTTAACTAAAAAAAAAAATCCCAAAAAAAGGAAGGCCTACACTAAATTTAGATTTGGATATGTGGAAAGTCAAAAATTAAGGAAACTGTATGGTATATCAGATCTAAGTATGTGTACTTTTGGCTTGGGTGAAGATAGTCCATTACATTCACTAATACATTGCCCTCTATACAATTATGAAAGAAAATTGTTACCTAGTAATGTTCTGATAAACCTAGATATGGAATCAAAATATCAATTTAATTACTTATTGAAAACTAATAATATCCGTCATCTGGGGAATATATCGAGATTTTGTAGAATAATTGAAGGAAAAAAATTGCATAACAAGGATGGGAAAAAAGTACAGTAGAAAACCCCCAGAATGTGGGTTTAGAGAGAAAGTAATTGCATAATACGGTTAGCATGAATAGGGAAATGTGCAATAAAGAGGAAATTATGATTGTCAAGCTAGAAATGCTGATAAAGAAAGAGATAATTATAAAATAAAGATGGAAGATACGAATTGTCAATGTAAATGGGATGCAGAAATATTTTGTTAAATTATTGTAAAACAACATTGCATTTTAATGATTTTGTAATTATTGTATTTTAAAGATTTTGTAATAATTGTGATGACAACTTTTATTTTGTGAACTATAAACAAATTGATAACGCTTTATTAGATGGGGGATGACAACTGCTAGCTAATAGTGAATTTGTATCTGTTTCTTTTCTGAACAAGTTGGACAAAATGCGGTTTTGACTTTTAAATAGCATTAAATCCAAGAATGGTATGTTTACTTTGCTGCATTTCTTAGTGAACTTTAAATTTTTGTTTGATTCCTGCAAATACTAAACAAACTTTTGTAGCTGATCTTTCCATTCCACTCCAGACAAAAATCATCTATAAAATGTCTATAGATCCTTATATAGTCAAAAAATGGATTTCTGTCAGCATTATGAATGATAAGATGGTCCCATGAACCCAGGTACAAGTTCACATATCTGGGGGCTAATGATGCCCCCATTGCAGTCCCATGGACTTGCAAATAATGTTCTCCACAAAACAAGAAATATTACATTTCAAAACCATCTCTGTACATATTATTAGAAAATCAATTAAACTGTCCGAGATCTGTTCATTTTTCTTGAGAAAGTAGCGTAAAGCCTCCATGCCACCCTGGTGTGGAACATTTGTAGTGATTCCACATCCAGGGAGGCCAGGAGCCAGGATTCCCTTACATGAAAATCATGTAATTGTACTAAAATGTCAGCAGAATTTCTCACATAAGAAGGGAGTGTGGCCATCAAGTGTTTCACATAGTGGTCCACAAAATGGGACAGGAGTTTGGTCTGAGACCTAATACTGGCCATTATAGGATGCCCTGGTGGGTTTACCAATGTATTATGTATCTTAGGAAGAGTACTATCTACATTATATAAAGTCACTGGGAAGTTTAACTTATTTAGCTGTTGTCGAAGCTCCTGTGATAGGGGTGAAACACCGTCGGGCTTTTTCTCGGAGGCGGCTCTGAGATGGTTTTATCTATTTTGTTTGACATATGCCTAGATAATAGATAAATAATTTTAAAAGTGTTGGGCATTTACACTTCTGTGCATTAGGCTCCTTATTTGCTACAATGGGGGAGGGTTGTGAGGTAGAGATAGACCACTAGACCACCAGAGTGTGTGTAAGTAAGATATACCGGGGAAGGGATCAGGAATAGGGAGGGACCACTAGACCAACAGGGTGTGTGACAGCAATACGGGGGAAGGGATCAGGGATGGGGAGGGACCACTAGAACACCAGGGTGTGTGACGGAAATAATGGGGGGACATGCAGCCATCCGGCTCTGAAAATGGGACCCTTTGCCTTTTAATGTTTGCACTGTTGTGGTCCATCTTTATGATTTTACAGTTTTTAAAACAATAATTGGCTTATCTTTTCTTTGGCCCAAGCAAAATCTGGTTATGAAAAAAATGTCACCTGCTAAATTATAACAAAAGACCACAGATTATCAAAATTACATATTTGTATTAAATATATAGTAATTTAGTGGTAGAAAGATGTTATTTCTCAATAAAAATCTGAAACAGATTTGCAGTTTCCCATTGAATTATACTGCCAGCCTTGCCAGTATAGAGTTTCTGACGTCATCATTCAGGGATTCCCTTGGATTCTTTTTTCATAGCAGTTGGCAGAATACAAATAAAATGATGACAAAGTAAGTAAAGAAACAAATAAAAGCAAACTGAATGATTGCAGAGGCATCTAAAGGCCCCAAACCTTCATTCTTGTGTTGAAAAATAAACTATCTACAACTACTTCTTTAGCGAACACTTTATAAAAGTTAGGAAAAAAACATCTGGATCTGGGGTCTTATCAAAAGGGTGGTCTTTAATGGCACTAAGCACTTGCCTGATGTAATTACAGCATGTAGCACTTAACTGTTCTCTTGTGTGATGGCGGGTAAGGTGACTCCTTCCAAGAGGGCATTAATCCTATCCTGACTATTTTTGGAATCCTCTGAGCTGTATAAATTCTGATAAAAGTCTTTAAATTCTTTAGCTATATTTCTCACTTTTGTGACCAATCTGTTTACTTGTCGACTAAGAATATCTACTATAGTTTGTGAGGCTTCCAGTTTCTTTTGCCTCATTGCCATCAGTTTACCTGTCCTGTCTCCCTGCTGTACAGTATGTACTTGGCCTTTGTCTCTCTCTTTCTGCCTCTGTCTCTCCCTCTCTTGCAGCAACCTTGATATTTGTCCCTGAGGGTGTTCAGAACCAACCAGTCAGTTTCTGTTGTGGAAGAAACAGCTTCTTCATTCTATCTTATGCAATGTATATCTCATTGTTTCCCTAGTACTGGCTACCCTTAGTAGTTCATAGAATCATAGAAGCTTGACGGCAGAAAAGGACCATACCGGCCCATCTAGTCTGCCCTTTTTTTCCTCATGCACCTCCCTCTCCCTGCCAGCCCCCACCCTCCCTCCATACTCAACCTCATATGCTTGTCCCATGCCCTCTTGAAGTCTTCCACCGATTTAGCCCCCACCACTCCATCTGGTAGTCTGTTCCAGGGCTCCACCAGCCTCTCTGTAAAGAAACGCACCTTCACATTGCCCCTGTATCTTTTTCCCTTGTAGTCTGAGGCTGTGCCCTCTAGTTCTGACCCCCTGCTTCCTTTTAAGTAAACCCTCTTCTTCCACTTTATTGAGCCCCTTTACATATTTAAAAGTTTCAGTCATGTCTCCCCTTTCCTTCCTTGTCTCCAGCATGTACGGATCCAGCTCCTTACACCTCTACTCGTATGACTTTCCCTGCATACCCTGTACCATCTTGGTTGCCTTTCTCTGAGCCCTCTCCAATGTATCTATATCCTTGCTGAGATGTGGCCTCCAGAACTGAACCCCATACTTCAGGTGTGGCCTCACCATGTCTTTGTAAAGGGGCATTATTACCTCCCTCCTTCTGTTAGTAATGTTCCTGCCTATGGCCAGCATTCCACTGGCCTTTCCTGCCGCCCTCACCTAAAGTTACACTTGGCAGCTACCCAAAGCAGGTCCTCTTTTTCTCTAATCCTGTGTTGTTGTTGTTTTTTTTTAAAGTGTGTTATGATGTTTGTAAATTGTTCTATAGTTTGCGTTCTTTCAGTTTTTGATTATTCACTCACCAAGTTCTGTCACGGTCTGCGGCTGAGACAGATTGATGTTTAATGGACACCGGAGCATGGTCAGAGGCCACCTTAGCCTCAGTCTCACATGTGTCCATTTGTGTGAAATTAGAAAATAATTTTGTCTAGATTTCATCTGGTGAGGAGTTGACGTAAAAGTGAATCTTGCATGTCTGTTAGCCCCCTCTGTGCTGGGGAAAGATTTGTTCCTATTCTCTGTATGTACTAGTTCTGTGTCTACCATTATGTTCTAGTCTTCCTCCCGAGACTGGTGGGTGACGTCAGGGGATGGGGTTACAGACTTTAAAAACATGAGCTGTCCTGCAGTCTCCTGTGTCCAGCTGCTCCTTTTGTCAGCTCAGGAGCCTGCTTTGAACTGCACCCATCAGCTTCAGTGATGTGATATGAGCTTATGAGCCACATGCATACAGCACAGGCCTAGGAAAAATGGCTTCCACAGAAATAGCTTTGCAAAAAGGCGTGATTTTATCTTGTGTATATGAGGCAGCCTGGGGCTGACAGAGGGTCATGAGACAGTCACTATCAGACAGTTTGTGGTCTCTGGGTAAGAAAAAACTGGTTCGGACTAGTCCAAATAGGCACCTTCCTCTTTTCCTTTGAGCATGTGCTAGTTCTAGAAACTTCACAAGTAATGAGTTCATACTGAAAAAGTGTATAAGAACAGACGGATAATGCGGGAAACTTGCACATATCTTTCTCCTCGGGGACAGAGAGCAGCAGATCATGCTTTAGGACCTGGGTGTCAACAAACGGCTACTATGAGTGTTCTGTGCATTGTTTGCACCAAACTTACTTGTAATAAACAGTGATCTGTAAGTGGATTTAAACAAATCATGTGATTAACAGATTGTTTTGAGATTACCGAATTAATAATGATTTTGGTTAAAATATTTTTGTGTAGTTAAATAAGTAAAAGCTTAAAGGACAAAGATTTTGATGAAAGCAAGGTTCCCGTTAAGGTGAGCCCCTTGTTTTTAAATTGTTTTTTGAATCCATTAAGATAAAGGTGATGATGCTATTTACAATGTTAGAATAATTATTGGAACAAGTTTGATAGGATATATTATTTATATTAGGAAAATCTAAATAAATTATGAGTGATTGAACAAACCAAATACAGAACACTAAGCACTCTACCAACAAAGTGGGAATGAAATTGCTATGAATTTAATTGATTAAAATAGTACAAGAATATAGCTAACAATTTGGTTAACATAAATATTATTTACCAGCAATATGAATAATGTTAAAACACATTAGAATTCAAAGAGAGGTCACCAAGAGCTCTTAAAAAATGTGGTCATGTATAGTATACTTTACACATTTGAAATGGATTTTTAACAATAGAGAACGCTGTTTTAATGTTGTGAAGTACATTTCCTATCGTATAGATGTATTAATTTGTATATGTATGCATACCTTTAGGTCCTGATGAACTAGTGGGTGCACTAAGAAGCAGACATTTTCTGGTAGATATGCTACTTTTGAATAAAAATTAAAACCTTAACTGGTGAGTGGGTCTTTGTCTCCATCGGATTTGGCCAAGACAAATACAACAAAGGGTTGCATATGACAATGCAATTATTCCGATTAAAAAAAATTGATATGTCCAAATTCTGTGTTAGTGATTTGAAGTTAAACATTGTTGGCCTAACTGAGACTTGGTTGTGGGGAAAAAATCCTAGACAGTAAATTGTCACTGATTTACTATTGTCATTTCAGGTATGGCCAGCTGAAAAGAAGGGGGGTGGCCTGTTATACCTGAAACATAATCTGGGTCACTCTGAATTATTATTTTCTGGATTAATAAATGGGAGTGAATGTATTTTAGTACAATAGTCAAACTTAAAATTTGCGTAGATGCAGTTTGCTCTCCACCTAACTTCACCCAGTAAACTTTGAAAATCTGTCTCAAGTCCTAAAAGCTCATGTACATGGCAGATCACTAATGCTACTATGAGATTGTAATGCCCCATGAAAAGGTCCTGGAGAGGAGAAACTTGAGGCTAATTTGACTCTACAGGATCTGCGACAGATTATTACAGTTCGGACTAGGAAAGGAACCATTACAAGCAAGGAAAAAAGTATATATTTTTTTTTTACTTCTGATTTAGAAGTTAACAAAAGTAGTGTATTACCACCCAGTGTAGGAGACCACAGTTCGCTATATTGAGAATTAAACATTAATAGAAATATTTTGATAGCTGGCAATATTGTAGATAGACAGATAAAACGTTTATTTTTACACAGGATGAGTACGTCATAAGGGAAAAAACCCTGTTTACAAGACAGTCCTGTTAAGATGTTCAGCAGTACACAACCAATATTGCATAAACAACATCAATACATAAACATACTTCACAAACTGTATAACTACAAATATAATTACAAAAACACCTGAAATATACTAACAGCTGCATAGTTGTTTAAAAAAATACTGATGTATTTATGGCTAGGTTAAACAATGAGAAATAGTACAAACTGGATCTGATCGCAGATCTGGATTTGGTAACACAAGAATTTTCAAGAATGTTTCTCAATGTATGCAGCCAGATTGCCCCCTTAAAGGAAAACAATGGAAAAGACACAGCTTTCCTCAGACACTACAGAAACTCTCAGTTGGTGCTTTCAGACAGTAACATATAGTGGATGGATGACCATCCTCAACAAGACTATTTTTCCATCGAGGTAGTCAATGACATCATAGACCTCGAGAGCGAAGCTTGAGAGGTCTCGCTGATGTCATCAACTACTGAGATGAAAGAATGGCCTTGTTGTGCGTGGCCATCCAGCCACTGTTTTATATAGTATGTGGTTGGGACTTATTGATTTCTTCATCCCCTTGCCCACTGTAAATTACCGCAGCTTCACTTTAGCTGCCAGTGCCCCCGCTCCTGTGTGCTTCTCCCCGTCTTTGATGCTCCAGCTTGCTCTGGCTTCTCTGTGCTCCTGCTCTCTCTGGCTGCCGTTTTCATTTTTCGGCACTGCATTTTTTGAATTTAAAACAAAAAGAAAAACTTAACTTTTGTGACACGGACCCATGTGTGGCTCTTGGTGTCAAAACTAGGTGGGTCACTGATCAGCCGTCGCTAAATCGCGCCATGTTTTTGTTTTTCTCCCCCACTGGAGCCGGTTTAGTTAGCCAGTCGAGTGGCAGGTCAGGGCTGAAAAGTTGTTGTACTATCGATGTGACGTCAGAACGATAGTACAACAACTTTTCTGACCTTTGAACTGTCCTACAATAAGGTTCAAGCAGCTGCCGATTTCCATGCACAATAAGTCCCAACCATATACTATAACTTTATTAAGTTATTTAGAACAGCTACCAACAACTTACACTTTTTATTGCTGGTAGCAGCCATTTCATGAGCAGCAGTGAGCTTCCTGAGCTCACTGTATGCTAATATGTCTGTTTGACCTCTGCTATTGGTTGGCAGGACATATTTGCATAGAGTGAGCTCAGGAAGCTCTCTGCTGCTCATGAAATGGTGGCTCTCAGCAACAGAAAGTGAAAGTTGAAAGCCATCATTTAAATTACAATAAAAGCAATTAGAGGAATTAAAAAAAACTGTTACTGTCTGAAAGCACTAATCGGGAATTGGTGTAGTGCCTTGGTAAAACTGTGCCTTTTCCAGTGTTTCCCTTTAAAAAGTAAGAAGTTTGGAAAAAAATAATTTGCCTTAGATCAGTGAAACACTTAAAAAACCCAGATCAGACTAAAAGATAGACTGTGGAAGAAAGCTGGTAGAACACTAGACAGTGATGATTGGACTGAATTTAAATTGCTCAGAAACTGATGTAAAAAAATAGAATAGCAGAAAAGGATTATTATAACAAAAAAATTGACTCCACCACTATCCGTCTTCATATTGGAATCTAATCAAAAGTTTTGACCATGCTAAAAATAATAATCCCAAGGGGAATTTTTTAAACAAAAATGGTTTGAGTCACCCCCCCCCAATTCATAGCTAATGCTTTAAATTAATAATTATGTAAACTCCCTGATATTAATATTCCAAACATCAGTGGCAACATGGAGTGTAATAATCCTGTCCTGGAAATTTGGAAATCCCAGGATTTAGAACTAGAGATTTGATTTTGGAAATTGCAAAATTAAATGCTAATGAGTCACCTGGTCTTGCCGAAATTGAAATGAAAGTTTTAATATTGTCTGCCCAAATAATATAGTCTACACTAGCTAGATTAGTCAACAGAAGCCTTGTGGAAGGAAGATTCCCAGAATACTGGAGATGTGCTAAAGTGGTCTCAGTTTTTTAGAGAGGGAGAATCTTAACGATCT
The DNA here is from genome assembly GCA_016271365.2 of Neoceratodus forsteri. Taxonomy (NCBI): domain Eukaryota; kingdom Metazoa; phylum Chordata; order Ceratodontiformes; family Ceratodontidae; genus Neoceratodus; species Neoceratodus forsteri. Next base: position 404,831,650 of record CM057454.1, on the reverse strand, counting down.
GTCCAACTACAGGCCAGTTGCACTGCTCTCCATCCTCTCTAAGATGCTGGAGAGGATGGTCAGCAATCAGTTAACCAAGTACCCAGTACTCACTGCTGGCAGACCAGCAGTCAGGATGTAGAGCTGGGAGGTCTCTGGACACTGTGCTCATTGAATTTGTAAGTAAGGTGGCTGGTGCCAAGGATGAGGCGCAGGATGAGGGCATGGTGTACGTTGACCTCTCAAAAGCGTTTGATCTGGTTGATCATGAAATTTTGCTTCATAGGATGTCCAGTATTGGTGTGGCTTCTGAGACCTTAGAATGGTTTTGAAGTTACCTTATAGGAAAGTTACAACTCATCATGGTCGATGATGTAAGATATAATATAGGACAGCTTTTCAGTGGAATGATGTTTTTAATATACATAAATGACCTTACCCAAATGATAAAGAATTCTGACACAAAGCTATATACATTGGTGACACATAGAAACATAAGCTTTGACGGCAGATAAGGACCACTTGGCCCACCCAGTCTGCCCATTTCCCTACCTGCTGGATAAGCTGCAGATTCTAGTTAACCAACAGCCTACTTCCTGCAACAAATTCTGATAAGTTCATGTGGTAATTAAAAAATGGAGGCTGGGCTGCAGGAGGATTTTAACAGTTTAGAAATGTGGTTCAGAAACTCTAAGCTGGTACTGATTCACAAAAAAAATCAATCTCTGCTGTTCACAACACATTCTAGTAACAAGCAAAAAGACAGTGTGTTGAATATTAGGCTATTAAGTAGAGACTGAATTACAGATAATGAACACAAATATTGTAGCGTATTGACAACGCATTAAAATTTGTAAACACTTATATAATATGATTACAGATATAAATTGTAGAATAGGTGCACGTGAAAGGAATGATTCAGCTATAACTAAAAGAGCCAGATGTAATATAGCCACACAACTTATATTGCCGGTGCTAGAATATGGCAGTATAGTATACAGTAATGCTTCTAAACATGTACTTGAACAACTGGACACAATTTATATTAAAGTTGCTCGAATTTTTTTTTTTTTTAAATGGGCCATTACAGACCCATTCATGTGAACTTTGTAAAACAGTAATTTGGGACCCACTTTCTGTCAAAATCTGCAATAGAATGGACACTCCAGTGGCTAGAAAGGATGAGCAGAAACCTGAGAAAACTCGAGAACTGATTCGGGTATGGCAGCTGAGTTTCAGTGCAAAAAAGTGCAAAGTAATGCACTTGGGGCACAGAAACCCAGGGGACAGAGTACAAAATGGGAGGAGTGGTACTGACGACCACCGGGTAGGAAAAAAACCTGGGGTAATCATATCGAATGACCTGAAGGTGGCCAGGCAATGTGACAAGGCAGTTTTGAGGGATAGTGGGATACTGGGGTGCATAGGAAGGAGTATCACCAGCAAAAAGAGGGAGATGGTATTGCTTCTGTATAGATCACTAGTAAGACCCCACCTAGAGTACTGTGTCCAGTTGTGGAGACCACATCTCTGGAAGGATATAGGCAGAGTGGAGGTTGTCTAGTGGAAGGTACTAGAAGCTGACTGCCTGCCTCCTTTGTACTGTGATTTATCTTCCTCCCACTGGCTAGGTAAATGTCCCCTGAAGTTGCTGCATTGACCATGTTTATGACTGTTGCCCTTACTTGTACCTGCTCTTATTGTTTGCCTGTTGTACCTGAATGCATCTCTGTAATCTTGAATGTATCTTTGTAATCTCCTGGGTCGCACCTAAAAATAGGCACTTGGTTGTCTAGTGTGCTTACCTGGTAAACAAAAGCAAATAAATAAATAAATAACTACAATGGTACAGGGATTCCATCAGAAGCCTTATGAGGAGAGACTTAAGGACATAAATATGTACACTCTGGAAGAGAAGTGGCCGAGGGGGGGGATATGGTAGAGACCTCTAAATAACGGTCTAAATTACGGGGGTAAATAAGGAACAAGAGGTAAGTATTTTTTTTTTTTTTTTTAGAAAAAAAAGTGCTCAAGGAGAAGAGGACACAGTAAGAAGCCGGGGATGGTAGAAAGTGCTTTGGGATACAGTGCATATGAAAAGCACTGTATAAATGCTGATTCATCTTCTACTCCTAGCTTCTGGAGAGATGTGAGGAAGTACTTCTTCACAGAAAGAATGGTGGATTCCTGGAACAGTCTTCCAGTGGAGGTGGTGGGGGGTGAAAACTGGTGGGGTTCAAGAATGCGTGGGCTAGGCATAAGGGAATTGTGGATGAATGGGTCGTAGATCAAGTAGAACCTGTGCTTATGTGATAAGTAGGGAAAAATGGGCAGACTAGGTGGGCCAAGCAGTCCATCTCTGCCAGCAAATTCTATGTTTTTATGTTTCTGTCAAACAAGAAAAATACAATACAATATAAGATTGTTAATGGCCTTGAATCTGGTGATTTTACTTTGAGTGGGAGCTCTTGCAGCAGGCTATTACCATTAGGACTAATGCCGCAGGTCTTAGGACCCACTGGAAAAATCGTAGTTAGCAGTACCCAGCATGGGCCCACCGCCTGATATCGGCTGTGGACATCGGTCATGCAATAAAAGGCGGTTCCGCTCCACCTCAGTTCTTTCCCGCCGCAGACCCGCTCAACGGGAAAGTCTTAGCGTGTTCTTCAGCAGTTCTAGTGAAATTTGTGAAAGTTTATCTTTTTCTCGAAGTTTTTTCCCCTCTTCCTCGAATTTCTCCTGTTTCCTCAAGTTCCACTGTTGCATGTCGTCTTCGTCGTCGGTCTTGTCCTCCGGCCCGAAGAAGAACAAGTGTGCATGTGGCCGCCAGATCCCAAAGAAGGACGGCCACGAAGCCTGCGTCTTCTGTCTGGGCCCAGACCTTGACCTTCAAGCCTGCGGAATCTGCAAGGGCTTTACCAGCAGAACTAGGATCCGGCGCCTGAAGGCCCTAAAAGCCCACCTTTTGGAGAAGCAGGTGAACGTCATGCAGAGCTCTCCTGGGGAGAAAAGGCCAAGCATCGGGACAAATCCCATCACAAGTCCCGTTAGAAGGACCGTAGTTGGTCTCACCAGCGGTCCAGGACGCGTGCTCCTCATAAGAAGGCTTTGTCTTCGGGCTTGGGAGGTTCCGACTGTTCTCACCACTCCAAGCACGAGGAAAAGGTGAAGTCCACCACTCCCGCCAAGACATTGACGCCGACACCGGCGGGGCTGCTTCTCAGAAACCTCCGACCAAGGTGAAGGCCACGCCACTGTGTGCCTCTACTACCTCAGCAGACCCGTCCAAGGCCTCTACTTAGGGTGCATGCCTCAGCCCTGGCTTTACCCGGGTCGGTAAGTCGCTCAGCAAGGATCGGGACCCTCCGTCCAAGATCCCTTTGGGGTCCCGCCCTTCCAAGTTGGCAAAATCAGAGCCGACCTCGGCCAAGACACCGGCCACGGAGTCCAAGGCTGATCTGCCTCGGGAAGAGCCCGCACAGGTCACGGTACCGTCACCGGCTCTGAGGTCCAAAGGCTCTTCCGGACCTTCCGGCTTCACTGTACCAGAATGCTTTATGGGAGAAGGGGCAAGAGGTAGCCAGTGCCTTGCCAGACTCCGCGCAGAAAACGGAGCTCCTGGACATTCTGAAGTTGGGCTTGGACTTAGGCACCCATGTTTTGCATGCCTCGTATGACTGCAGATATGGTGTCAAGAGTGTCAGCGTCAGGTGTCTGCCTGAGGCACCATGCGTGGCTGCGAGTCGCAAGGCTCTTCCAGGATCTGCAGACCGGAATCGGGGACCTTCCCTTCCATGGTTCCGTACTGTTTGGTTTGGAGACCGAGGGCCTTACCTCTCGTCTCCAGGAATTGGGAAAATCAATCTGGTCCGTCCGACAGATGTACTAGGGGGAACCAGAAACAATTCTGTAAACGACCACTTCGGAAGACCGCAGGCCAACATGCAGGTGGCAACCAGACAGCCCAGGAAAGAGGTTTTAAAAGGAAGGCCGCAACCCAGCAGCCTGGGGGTGCTCTCTTTCGAGGCCCAAAGTCCACCCAAGCCTCTCTGCCAACACCCGGCTCTTCCCAGTGACTCCTAATTGACCCCCTCTCCACAGTGGAGGTACACAGGGAGGCAGTAGAGGGTCATTTCTCCCTCCACTTGGAGGGATGGAGCAGAATCACTTCGGACCTTTGGGTCCTAGACATTATAAGGAGGGGACATACGCTGGAGTTCACTCAGATCCCCCCGAAGACACCACCAAGGTCCTCAAGGTATCCTTATTCTCACGTACCTCTCATAGAAGGAGAGATTCAGGCCCTCTTGTGAAAAAGAGCAATAGAGCCGGTACCCCTGCAACAGCAGGGAAAAGGGTATTGCTCCCACTTCTTCCTGTTACCAAAGAAAACTCAGGATCTTTGGCCCATCCTGGACCGCAGCTCCTTAAACAACTATATAGAATACCGAAGGTTCAGGATGGTGACCCTTCCAGGTCTAATTCCTGTGCTGCACAGGGGGACTGGCTCTGTTCCCTGGACATGCATGATGCATACAAGCATATCAGGTCCCCCACAGGAAGTACTTGAGGTTTCTCTTCCAAGGGGGACATTACCAGTTTCGGGTTCTGCCGTTCGACCTCTCTTCCACTCCTCGATTCTTCACCAAGTGCCTAGCAGTGGTAGCTGTGGCTCTAGGGCACAAGGGGCATTATGTCTTCCCTTACCTGGACGACTGGCTTTTAGCAACATCGTCAAGAACGTGCCTCCTTCACACTCTTAGGGACACGTATATGCTATTCTGAGAGTTGGGGATCACTCTGAATCTTCCCACATCATCCCCAGAGCCCAGCCAAAGACTCGTCTTTATAGGTGCTATCCTGGACAAAGTTCAGGTTATGGTCTTCCTCCCGCAGGAAAGGGGAGATCACCTGTGAGAAATGGACCGAGCGGTCCTAATAACCCTGCAGATCCAAGCCAGGACCTTTCTCAGACTTCTGGGGCACATGGCGGCAGCCATTCCTGTAACTCCCTTAGCTCGCCTCCATGTGAGGGTCCCGCAATGGATGCTCAGAGTGCAGTGGGACCACAGCTCTGACGGTCTCGACCATATGGTCAGGATCTCAGAGCTGGTCAGAAGGACCCTTCTTTGGTGGCTAGCTCTCCTCAACTTAGAGAAAGGGGTCTTGTTTAAACAGGAGCCTCCAAGTTGGACCTTCACGACAGACACCTCTGACTTTGGCTGGGAGGCTCACCTAGGGGACAGCCAGACTCAGGGCCTTTGGTCCCTAGAGGAGCGTAACCTCCACATCAACATTCTAGAAATGCGAGTAGTCCTCAGTGCCCTACAGACTTTCCAAGAGGACCTAGCGCCGGGCTCTCTCCTTGTTCAGTCAGAAACCACGTCCATTGTCTTCTGCATCAACAAGCAAGGGGGAACACACTCCTACCTCCAGTGCAGGGAGCGATGAGAGTCTGGTACTGGGTGCTGGAACATTGCATCTCTCTGACTGCGGTGCACATTCCAGGCATCCAGAACATCTTTGCAGATAGCCTAAGCCAGTCTCGCTCCAAGGCGCACGAGTGGGAACTGCTCCAGTCAGTAGTGGACCAGCTCTTTGACACTTGGGGTCTTCCAGAGCTGGACCTCTTTGTGTCCTCATTCAACACCAAACTGCCAAGTTTCTGCTTGCGAGAGCATGCGCCTGGTGTTTTTTTGCCAAATGCGTTGTCCCTTTGTTGGACAGGGAGGTTCCTTTATGCCTTCCCTCTAATTCAGAGGATTCTGTTGAAGGCACAGGCCGAGGGGGCTCGGATGATCCTAATCACCCCGCTGTGGCCACGGCAGATTTGGTTCCCACTACTTCAGCGGCTGTCGTCGGAACCTCCAATCCCGCTGCCAGTTTGCTCGCAGTTGCTGTCCCAGGATCAGGACAAGCTGATACACCCAGATCTCAAGTCCCTGCACTTTCATGCATGGCTCCTGCAGACGCAGTCAAGATGGGATATGGGGTCTCCCAAGAGGTGGCAGACATTCTTTTTTCAGCGAGAAAGCCCTCTACTTGGTCCACTTATGCTATGAAGTGGAAGCGTTTCTGTCTTTGGGCTTCGTCTCATCATCTGGATCCCCTTACCTGTCCAGTGAATTCAGCTTTACAGTACCTCCTCTCCTTATTACATCAAGGCTTGAGCTACTCTTCCATTTAGGTGCATATGTCGGCCATATCTGCCTACCATGAGTTGGTAGACAGCAGAACACTAGCCCAGTTGGATGTGGCCCGCACCTTTCTATGGGGTATTCTTCATATAAAGCCTCCCATTAGGGATCCTGTTCCCCCTGGGATCTCCTTTTTGTGTTAGAGAAGCTTACTCTCCCTCCCTTTGAACCCGTGAGCTGCGTTCTCTCTCCTGGAAGGTGTCCTTTTTAGTTGCTGTTACTTCAGCTTGAAGGGTTTCCGAGCTTCAGGCCCTGATGTGCAAGGAACCTTATTTGATTTTTCATAGGGAAGGGGTTTCCCTCAGGACAAATCCAAAGTTTCTGCCCAAAGTGGTTTCTGAATTAACCCTCAACCAGTCAGTTGACCTTCCAGTCTATTATTCTACCCCTTCCAACAGGGGAGAAGCTCTCTTACACACTTTGGACGTCCACAGGGTACTGAGGTATTACCTCAAGTGTACAATGGCACACTGCAAATTGGAGCAACTTTTTGTGGCCTTTGCACCTCAACACATGGGCAAACTGGTGTCTAAACAGACTATATCTTGGTGGCTAGTCCACTGCATATTCTTCTGCTACAACAAGTACAACAAACCTCTACCAGGAGTATTTAGAGGTCATTCTACTAGAGGAGTATCTACCCGCCTTCACTTCTTTGAAAAATGGCTCTATTCGAGACATTTGCGCAGCAGCTACTTTAAGTTAAGTATATACCTTTGTCAGGCATCACAGCCTGGACATCATCTTATTGACTTCCGTCGTCCTCCTCCCAGGGCTTGTCACCTCCTTAGCGCAGGACTGCTTGGGGTTCAGTCCTAATAGTAATAACCTGCTGCAAGAGCTCCCACTCGAAGTAAGATAGTACAGTTACATAAGAACTTACCGTAACAGACCTTCGAGAGGAGCTCTTGCAGCAGGCGCTGCTTTCCCGCCCTCCTTCCCCCGGAGAGTTTCAGCATGACTAGGGCACACTTCGCCCTGTTCCCTTGCTAGGGTCTGTGCGCGGGTCCTTGGCGGTTGAACTGAGGTGGAGCTGGGGACCACCCCCTTTTATGGCATGACCGACATTGGGGCGGAGCCAACGTCAGTGGACGGGCCCTGCTGGGTACTGCTAGCTAAGATTTTTCCAGTGGGTCCTAAGGCCTGCTGCATTAGTCCTAATGGTAATAGCCTGCTACAAGAGCTCCTCTCGAAAGATCTACTGTTACAGTAAGTTCTTATGTAACTGTACTTTAATTTTACAAGCGCTTCCGCTAATCCCAGTAAATACCAACTGCGGGACATTAGCAACAGGATATTTTGTACCAAAAATATGCACAAGTTATGGAATGTTTTCCGTTAATTATTGGGTCTCTAAAACATATAATCAGTTAGCTACAGAAGTGTGATCTGTGGACAAGTTAAAACTCTTCAAAAATTGAATTTCTGAAGAAATGTGCTGTATTTGTGAATGCTTTGATAGTTGATTGTTACATTATGTGTGTTTCCTTTGTATTGTTTGATAACATCTGTTTTCTTAACACTGTAACATATTGTGTGAGGCCTTCAGAATAGTTTTATCTCATATAAAGATAAATATATTTATTACTACTACTAGCAGGATTGGCAGATCTATAAACTACATATAGCAAGGATATCCATAATGAAGCCTGGATCCTCCGCAGTTAAACTGTAAATATTCCCTAGGACCAGTCTGATGCTGTTGAGTAACCCCTGGATTATCGCATTTTTACCACTGAGGCCTGATTTCTTTCTCCATGCTACATTTGGTATTTCTGGCAATCAGAATAATTACTTCCATTCTGTATGTGTCCTTTCCTGCACCAAGAAAGAAGGTGGTTTTCTTGTAAAACAACAACAACAAAAAACATTTGCTTTAAGCTGCTTTAGATGCCTTTTTTAGTAGTCTTTCCCCCTTTTATTTTCCAAGTTGTGATTTTCAGCTCAGATGTCATTTTGACGTACAGTTGAGCATGTTGTCTATCCCTGATCTTAGATGTTTCTAAGTTTGCGCATTTCTCTATAGGTACCTTGCGGTCTGCTATACCACCCCCACCCTTCCCATACCCACATACAACACTGGCATAAACTAGTTCCCTTGTTGAATTACCCTTTCCAATGTTAGCATATCCCAGAACCACATGTAAATATAACGTTCAAATAACATTGAAAAAGCGTAAAACCATGAGCATTTAAATAGTTGTGTACCCTGTCTTGAAGGGCATGGTTATGTGGTGTTTAGGGTTCTCCCTTCCACTGGGAGTGAAACTCTACACTTGACACTCTTGCCTCTCCTCTGCCTTATGTTTCCGCAACTGTCTGAGCCTGGAGAAGCAAAGAGTTGTCCAACCATTTTGATAGTACTATAGTTTTTACTCTAAGAATTAAACTTGACATAAAGTAACTTTGGGGCTTGAATTAAATGACCCCTGACCTGGAAACAGTCATGCATTACTAGTGAGTTGAAGCTGATGCACAGAGCTGTGGCCCTTACTGAGCATGGTGGTGTGCCGACAACACTGCAAAGACTCTGGTGGATCTATCCACCTCCTCCTTCTGATAGCGATGCGCTGGAAGCTGTCTTGTCCAAAGGTAATTCTCAGACCGCATTATTTTTATTAGAGTTTACTTCAACAGAGGTTGAAAGTGAGTGCCATTGTTTTCTTATCTGAGACCTCACCATATGGTGCAGGCTTAGCTGCTATTAATGAAAAGAGCAACACTGTGTTCTAATGTGCTTGGTCATTTATCCCATTTAATGCATGTAGGGATCTCTTCTTTAAAGATGCTATTAGAAACCTATTTCAGGTTGCCAGAAGGGAGTCTCTGAGCCACAGTAGGTGAGGCTTTTGTCCTAAAAGTCATGCAGTATTTAAGAATTAAAGTTCTCTAGCTTCTATCCTGCTGACATCCCTCCCTCTCTGCACTGTTCTAGAAGCATTTCAGATTTACATTATCATCTACTGCATGCATTACTCACAGGGTTTTTGTGGTTGCCAAGTTGAATGAGATTGGACACCATGTCTGGATAACTCCCTGAGTCCAAAGGACTCGCTTCTGTGTCCCTCGCTGTTCTTCCCAATGTGATTCTTCTCATCTCCTGCCATGGTACCATCTTTTTCTTCGTCATTAAATCCACAGAGTCAGGTCTTCCATCCTCCATGTAACTTGCTGTAGTGCAGCCTCGTTAGGGAGTAATGGCCCATTTTCTTGATCTGCCATGGCCACTGCATCACCGAGGGGTGGATCAGATTCTGTTATTTAAAAGCTGGAGATCTGTCTGGATGTGCTGTTGATCAGTTGCCCACAGAAACACTGGAGAGCAATAAAATAAACTCCATATATGTGTTAGCTCACTGTTTTTGCATGTTTTTGTGGCTCATCTTAAAACTATAGGAGTGTCCACTGCTGCTCAGTTCATAGCATCCATAAACTGATCTGTGGTGGCTCCAGTTTCTATATAATTATTTGGCAGCTCTGTCACTATTAACTTGCTGCAGTCCCTTTGTTTGCAGGAAGAGTTTGGCAGCTCCACCTTGGTTTGTCCTGCAGATGTGAATTGCATGTGCCCTTAATCAGGATGCACTGTCAGGCAGGTCAGGTATGCCATGCAGAATGTAATCCTTGCCTCATATAATTTGCTTTTTATTTCTTTAGACAACACTTGTTTCTGCCTTGTAAGGGGGCTAAGATTACTGAATACCAGCAGCTCTATCCCTTCCCATTCCACTGTGCATAGTTCTCTCATTTTAGCCTTGATATTTTCCTTATTTAAAAAGTACAGTAATTTGAATGTGACAGGCCTTGGGCACTCCCCTTCCCCCAGTGGTGGCTGAAGGGCTGTATGTGCTCGCTCATCAACACAGCTGGGCCCTTTAGGAGAAGGCCCAACCAGCTGTTCACACAGTTTTTGCATAAATGAGGCTGCATCAGGGCCCTCTGATTTTTCTGGAAGCCATATTAATACTAGATTGTTTCTTCTACTGCACCCCTTCTGATCTTCAGTATGTTTCTCTAGGTGGGAAACCTTCCTCTGCAGTAGTACAACCTCATTTTGCTCCTTGTTCACCAGGTCTTCAAGCAAACTTATTCAGAATTCTGCACTCCAGCTCTTGTGATTAGCACTTCTAAGGCCGGTTTAAAGGATTTAACGTCCCCGTCTAATCCAAATATTGCACTTTTGATGCTGATTAATTCTTCAAAGAAGTGCCTGGGCATCAGTGCTCTCTATCAAGAGAGATCCAGGGCTTCTCTGTCTTATGGGCCAACAATTTTGGTATGGAAAGCATGGCCCACAAAATTCCCCATATCTCCTTCCTTTGTTGGTTCACTTGGCTGTAGATAACACTGGAATGTAACTCACTACAAGCTCTATTGAACTGAAAAAAAGCAAGTCTTTTTATGTATCTAAATTTTTTCCATGTAGCTTTTTCTCCCTGGGGAGGCGTACAGGCTCTCTGCCCTGTCCTCGCTCCCAGCAATTGATGCCTCTCCAGATCTATGGAGTTGAGTCCCCCATGGATTCTCCCCACCCCCATGGCAGGGGCAGGGCTGTCCCCCCCCCTCCCCCCGGTGCACAGTCCAGAGTGCTCCGGTAGTCTGGCGGTGGCAAAGGCTTCATGAAGTCCACCTTCCTCAGTTTTCCTTGTTCTCATGCCCCCTACTGTGTCGAAACATCAGGACATGCACGTGAAGGTGCATATGCCCTGCAGAACTGCGACCCCACCCTTCAAGCCACTCATGACCTAAACTACCACCAGGCCTCCACCTGGTGGCTTTCATAGGCTGAGATGACTGTCCACCCTTCCTGTTGAGAAAAAAGCAGTCCCTGGGACACTCAATCCTCTCCCACCCCGGCCAACACCTGGCAACACATGCTCATTCTTGAACATGAGTTGTTGGCATGGCTAGAGGTAAGGCATTCAATGACTCAGCCCTCTACACTACAGGCTGGCCTGCAACAGAGTCCTTTTAAAGTGATTTTCTTAGGTTTAGATATTTAAACATCTGGAGTTCCTGCGCTCTGCTGTCAGCTGCTGCTCTGCATCATGTTACTCCTGGTCTGCTTTTGATAATTGGTCAGGCAGTGTCCAGCTGACCCTGCCCTCCGCAAATGCATGAGGAGAAGACTGTTAATTGGAAGCACACAGACGGTAAATTCAGCAGAAATAATACTTTGGGGAGAAGTACAGGAAGTCTGCCACCCTCCCAGTAGACTCACCCCCACTGATTTACACACTCCATTTACCAGCATTGCTTAGGGTGCAGTCGACCCTTTAACATACTAGCAGAGCAGTGATTAGCTGGCCCAAGCAGACAACGAGGATGCTGATTGGTTAGGCAGTGTCCAGCTGACTCTGCCCTCCTCAAGCACAGCATAGGAGAAGATCAGTCTGAGGCACACAGATGGTAAATTCAGCAGAAATAATACTCTGAGAAGCACTTCAGGGAGCCTCCCACCCTCCCAGTAGACTCACGCACTGTGTTTTCCACACACTTATTCTTGCTGCTGTTGAGTGAGCCAAAGGGAAGCTGCTGTGGAGACCAAGCTGCAGAGATGTTAAGGTTAGGTCTGGGAGTTGGTCCACAGCAGGAGCAGGGTAGCAGTTCTGGGGTGGAAGCCACAGTAAAAAAACAAGAAAACAAAAAAATAAACTGTTTAAAGAAAGTTTCCAACATAAAACTCATAGCTGACATCAGGAGAACATAGATGCACAAAATCCCCAAAGCTTACATTTCAGGTCCTACCTTTTTTTTTTTTTTTTTTTTTCTAAATATGTTTTTATTAAACCGGGATCTTTCTGTAGCACTCAAAAGAGGAGCATTCCTCACTCGGGATGTCTGTAACAGAGACTAACAGGGAGGGCTTAGGGCATCTGTTCAAATACCCTCCTCCCAAGGGGTGAGAGGACATCGCACCACTTCTGTGGTGGCTTCTGGTGGCAGCAATAATGACCATGCACTGCCGATCCACCCCCACTGCAAGCCGTGACATGCATGTCCAAGTCTGGGGTGAAGAAAACATGAAAGAGAGCCATCCTGCTGAACACCTTAGATGATGATCTGTGTACATGCTCCCTTACCCTTTGTGGTGCTGTGTATACCCCCTTAGCCATGGCCTTCAGTAAGATGCCACTTTCCTTCCTCTCAGGTGACAGTAAGCCCTAAAGTAGGAGGTCATGGATACCCTGGGAAGCCTGGTGGCTCTTACTGGGCCTAATTGGGGGCCTGGAGTGAATGTGGCGAACAGCAGAGACACTGGGGAACCCGGAGGAGATGTGTTTCTGGGTACAGATGAAGGAGGTAAACAAATAGCACATGCACAAAAAACAAGATTTTTTCCACAGACTTCATTTGTTCACATTGCTGATATCTGCCCTGAAGTCATAATCCTCTGTATACAGCATCACAACCTGTTGCCACAGGAATGGTGATTTCACAAGTAGAGGAAGAGGAAAAGCAGTAGAAACAGATAAAGTTCAAAAGACATAGAGCCTACTTCCATGCAAGGATCTTTAGTAAAGAATTAAATATCCTGAACTTCACATTTTTCTAAAAGCTTATGCGACTTGGATCCTGCATGTGCCAACTGTATTTTTTTTTTTCCTGGAAACTGAAAATACTCAATATTTTACCTCTACTGTTCATTGAATTTTTGTGGGGATGGATTTGAAGAACAGTATTAATCAAACATTTAGGAGAATGAGACAAGTGCACAGTATATTCAAAAAAACCAAGAAGTATATTGACTGCCTTTGCTAATAAAGGGAGTAGTTAAAGACAGGGTGCCTCCTAAAACATTGGGGGTGCCCTCATCCTTTCATTTAAAATCCCCATCCTTGTGCAGCACCTCATGTTTCTCCCCATGTGTAAAGCAGAGCCCTGGTCCCCACTATTGATACAATTACTGCAACTGAGGCGCACACAGAGGAAAATAGTAAGATAAAGATGATCTAGAGCCCCAAAGAAACCTGCAGAAAGAAATGAAAAGCGAATGAACTCGGAGAAAGAAATGGGGAGATCAAGCACAGAACCAAGAAAGAAACCAAATGAATCATGCCTGTGTTGCTTGACAAAAGCCTCCTCCATTCTTTTCAAATATTTCTAGAGAAACATTACTAGAACATTATAAAGTGGTGTAATTTCCTTGTTCTCTTGAACCCCCCATTATGCCAGATCTGTGTTCACTATGGTAAGCATGCAGTACCTTTTCCTTAGTTCTTGTGAGCAGATATTATACAATTACAGGATACTAAAATCAGTTTGTGCCTATAGAGTAAATGAAAAACCTGATGAAAATATGAATTTTTCTATCTTTAGTGCTTAAAAATATTTTAACAACAGGGTGCAAAGCTGGTGAATTCTCAGTATCACAACACAAACTGTATTATTGGTAACAGAATGACGAATGAATTTTGAATCCCTAATTTGACCCTGGTGAGAGAGGCTGATGCCATTAAGGTACCCAAGTGACTTGTCATTGAGTGTATTCGTATATGGACCAACTTAGGAATTTGAAAAGAGATAGTGCTTCTTTTATGGTCCCAGTTAGATCAGGCTGTATTGGGGACAAGGTTGTATTAACCTCCCTCTTCACAGATGATTCTCTCTTTTTTAACCAGTGTGAATTGACTGAACATAACCAGATGAATACCAGTGGCTCATAATGACAGTGTGGGAGGTCTTGAGATTAATCAGTCTTTGCCCTTTGTTTGATTACTCTACGCTGACTAGACAAAGTTTACTAAAAGATCAGTCTGCTTTTGGCCGTGTTCTTCTATTGAGCTGCTGCTAAATTGCTACTAGATGCATATCTTCTTTCCACTCTTTGTGTGAGACCCCATACTGTCTGTAGATGGCAGATGACCCAGTACATACAAAGATTACTGCTGTTTGTTATTCAGCTTCTCAGAGTAAATACCACCTACAGTGCTCTATTTATAGCACAGGATTTATAAAGCAATAACTTGTGATTTTTTACCCCCTTGTGTCCTGTGTTCGGTTGCCATTGTCCTGCAGTGTATTGTTTTAAACACTAGGTATTAGCTTAGGATTTCTGTGCTGAATCATGCTGTAATTATTTCTTTTGTCCAACAGAAGTGCAGTTACAACTGTATGCTGCTGTAGGTTTAATTAATTATTTTAGGGCTGCTGCCAAGATCTGATGAAAACATTTTGGGGAGAGGAGACCCATCTGGTGTATGAAAAGTGCTAAACAGTGCCGAAGTTCCACATGTTCCTTGCGGCATTTCACTCCGAATCTGTTAGAAGGGCTTGCCTTCTGTGACGCTGTTGTACAGCTGCTCAGAGCGAGCGTGGCAGAAGGATCATGCCTATGTTACTCGGTAGCATGTGGGAGCAGTATGTTTTCAACAAGATATAAACCATGGCTGTTGCTTCCCCATGTGCAGATTTATACTACTTATGCTTAGTAAGTTTGTTGAGTACAGCAGGTCAGACAGGATAAGATTAGTTCAGATATATGCTCACTGTAGTGAGCAGCTGTGCATCTGTTTACAGTGCTAGGACACTGATGTGTTTATTAAAATGATTTCACTTTATTTAATCGTTTTACCAGGAAGAACATACTGAGCTGGTATCAGCTTGTTTCCAGGTGCTTCCTGTGAGAAATGGAATGAGGAGTAATGCAATACAATAATCAGGACAGCAATGGATATAGTGCAGTATAAAACAGGATAGTAATAAAATACATATAAAAGTGAACCACTGGCAGTAATAAGAACAAAAGTACAAAAATAGTTGACAACAAGTTGAGGCTCAACTTCAGTTTATGGGCCTGGGCTGGCAGACAGGAAGTCAGTGGTGTCTGCGCACCTGATTACGCCATGAGATCCGTGCAGCTAATTAAGCCGAGAAGTTAGTGACGTCTGCGCACCAGAATACTTCATGTCACCACACTAGTCCTTTTACATTTTGGTACTACAGCATTTATTTCGGGCTCAGCTGTAATTGTGAATTTTTGAACATACAACTAGGGGTGTCACAGTAAACTGGTATTAAGGTATACCGTGGTATGCATTGAGATCAGTTTTGTAATCGTGACTGTTTTTTGTAACCGCGGTAACCGTCACTCACTGTATACTGTGGTGCACACGGTATTCAAAAATGCATTGCCAGCATTTACTCGAACATTTCAAGGCTAATTTTCCACACAGCAATCATCTTAACACCATGTCATTTGACACCTAATCAGACAGGCAGTTTATCTGTCCAAACAGATTCTTTACTGCTGCTACTAATGTCTTGTATTTAAGGTGGTTCAGTACCCCTTTTTGTCACAGAACTTAAGAAGCCTTGTTCTTTTGGTGCCGAGATAGCATCCTGGAGAGTCTCACTAGAGTTGCAGCCGCCACCGTCCGTGACTTTAGATCTTAGTCTCTGCTAGTGTGTGGTCAGTGTGTGCTGCAAGTTTGCAGTCCCATCCCATCCCACGTCGAACGTCCGTCGTGCTGACCACATTTGTAAGCTGCACTGAGCCAGATGGGCCAAGAATTCAACTGATTGGTCCCTTATTATTATTATACTTGTTTGCTAAGATAAGGAATCCGATATGCATTGGAAATGAAATTTAACTGCAGTAAAAAATTTTACTTGTCTTCATCAGTTTTGCATATCCATCCTCAGTCTGAATTATCAGTTCCCTCCCTGATTGTAAAATGTTTTTATTTTTTTTTCTCTCCCAGTCCCTCTCCCTCATCGTGACATGAATCCCAAGTCTCCCAGTCCCGAGTGACCCACTCCTCCACCTCCCATCTAAATAAATATTGAAAAATGTGAAAATAAATTGACTGCTTTTCTGCCTGCTATTGCTAATTTGTTGTGTGAGAGCTTCAGCAGGATGGGAGCGCTGCGGGAGAGTGATGATGAATGATGGGCCCCCAAAACTGATGATAAGTTCATGAAAGTGTGCTACTGTGCATTGTTGCTTGAAAAGTTACAATTAGTGATATGTGAGGAGAGGTGAGGTAGTGGTGTGGCTGTAGATGGGGAAATTGCAGTTTTCTGTTTCAATTCCTGTTGTGATCGACGTTGATTCCCTGTTGTGACTGTGAGGGTCGAACGAATCGCGCTTTATTTTAAAATCCTGGTTCAGGAGGGACTCTAGTCTGTAAGTAAAGTGAACAGCAATTGATCCTTGTTCCTCTTCAACACCGACTGTAAAATGGTGGATGCTAGACTGCAGAACAATGAGACTGTCATTTGAGGGGTGGGGGGCTGTCTATTCAGTGTGTGGCATGGAGGGTTGTCGGCCATGATGCAGCATGCCCAGTGAGCATGACTGTGTGTGGTGCAATGCAGCTCATTCTCGACATGTACCTGCCATGGGATGCCATCATTGGTGAAGGGGCCAGTGCTCTCTGACTCATCTTGGTTGCTATTCCAGTTGTAATAGTAAGGTGTGTGTTTGACTCAGGTCGGTGCATTTGTTTTGTTAATTCCATGTGGGACTGGGTGGGAGGGATTGTGTGATATAGCTAAGCCATAGACTGTCACTCATGACTGAACACTGACTGTCATACGATTGAGGAGGGGGGGTCTAGGTGGTGGTGAGCTGGCACTGCCATGCTGCATGTTGAAGAGTAAGGGTAATTACTACCACTTTAGCACACAGTCTAGTCTGCTACTTTGCGAGGTTTGTCATCTGTTGCTTGCTCATGATGATGAATGATGACGGCGGGTGAATATCTTGTTTATCATTTGCTTATTTTTTCTGTTGGGGCTTGGAGTTGGAGAGGAGGTTAGACTGTTGTAAACTGGAGGTCAGATAGGAGGTGGATGTATGAATTATGAAAATACAGTGTGTAACAAGGTGGTGGGTAGGGTAGCTGGCCTGGGTCCGTGAAGGCATGCCATGTGGTGTTGTGCAGTGCACTAGTAGTTTGTCATTGGTGCGATCGTTGAGTATGTGTGTAGTTCGGTCAATCAAGTCAGTTCAGTGTACCACAGGAATGATGAGGTTTGTTGTTGGCTGCTGGCATTATTATGGCCTGTTTCATCTCCTCTGAATCACCAAACAGTATGAGGGATGTCATTGTGCACTGCAGGGGAGGCACTGGCAGAAGTTGTGAAGGTGGTGGCTCGTTGTGGGCAACGCTGTGTGGACGAGATGAGAGCTGAAGAATGAGATGATTTGGAACTTGGGGAAGGGGACTGGGAGGGGGAGAGAGGCTCAGATGTGCTGGGTGGGCTCCGATGGGCGGTGATCAGACAGGTGAAGGATTTGGGGGCTGGGGAACAGGGTGACTGACAGGGTCAACAGAAGGACCAGTTTTTCTCCACCAACCACAAGTAAACCCATGCTCCTCTGTCTCTGGTTTGTGAATGATGTTGATGACTCAGTATGTATACTGTACTCTGACTGCAGCACTGTAACAGTTATGCTCAAACTGGAGTGGAGAATGTATGGAATGTTGTGTCTTTAGAGACACTGAGCTTTACTTCCATAAGTAATGTAAACTGCTGTAATTAACGCTCATATACACACTTCTGCAGTCTCAGAAAATGTATCTGGGTAGTTGATTGGCTGGTTCACTGCATGCTGCCTAGTAAGGAAGAGGATGGAGATATAGTATACCGCTATTAAGAACTGCAGCTGCTACTGCATGAACAGTACAGTTCACATAGACGACAGAACCAGCAAGGAGAAGCACTTGTTGCAAACTTCATGCAGTTATCACTGCTAAGTTCATGCTTCAGGGCAGTCCATAAGTACATAGATGCCCCATGTACTCTCACACTGTGAATAGATGGACTGTCCGTCATAGCTCAACACACTCATAACATTTCATTCAGATTCAGAGACTTCATGATCGCCCTATTTCCCATGCTCAGTGCTATTTTTTTTGAACAGTTTGCATAAATGCCATCTATTTGCCAGGCATATAGATGACATCTAGACAAAATGTGGTTAAAAAAAATGTTTGCACTGCCATGGGAAATAGGGAGATTATTATTAAATCCCCTCTTGGTACATACATAAGGGCAAAGTGCAAGAAGGTGCAGTGCAGCATCAGCATATCGCATTGTTTGCAACACAAACTATGATGATCCATCCATGCCCGTCTGCTAGAAAATGCCAGCTGCACCACTCCGATTTGCAAAACTTACCAGTTTGTTGATTTGTGACAATCCTGATATGCATAAAGTGAGTACAGGGGGGAGATCGGAGGGGGAACTGATGCCCCAAACTTTGCAATGATCACTTCATTTAGTTTGCCAGTACTTCTCCTTTAATTGTACTTATCCTTGATGTCAAACTCGCACTTCGACAGATGGGCCCGCTGTTGAAGTGTCAGTACAAACCATGATGATGGATGGCATCAACAACTGCTACAACATGTCATTAGTGTGCAGTTTTATAGCATTGTTGGACAACACTGGGTTTACATTAATCTGAACACTAATTTGAATAAAGTTGAATGAATTCTTTAATTTTTGTTCTTATTATATCTCAACCTCAGCTGTCCCAAAAAAAAGGCTGTTCAGGACTCCTAAAACACCCAAAGGCCGACTCTATGGTCCTCACGGCCGTCCACGGCAGGACTAAACAGCCTCGGCATATCGGCTCACAGCTCCTGGACAAGGAATCCAAGAAGCTGGACCAATTCGGTTACAAGATTTACTCTTCGGCCACCTGCACTATACGTTTGCTCAATGTCCTGGCATACATGGTGCATTATCAAAAATCCCTGTGGCAGAAGGTCCTGGAGTTGGCCCAAAAACAGCCTAAATCCTCCCCCCCCCCGGACAGAAATGCTAGATGTCCTCCAGTTAGGCCTGTGTGTAGGAAAACATGTTTTGAGGTATTCCTACGACTCTGTGGACACAGCGGCTAGGGCTGCAGCCTTTGGCATCTGCCTGAGATGGTACTCATGACTCAGGGTTTCAGGTTTCAGACAGGATCTCCAGGAGGCTATCCTTGATGCCCCCTGCCACGGTTCTGTTTTATTTGGAGAGGACTCCGAGAAAATTATCACAGGCCTTCGAGACTCAGGCAAAATGGTACAATCCATGTACCAGATGTACAAATCAGAGCCAAACCCAGCAAGACAGTAGCCTTTTCGTTGCCCTGCGAGTCAGCAATCCAAAGGGCAACAAGCTAGAGAACACTTCAAGTGTAAGACCCCACTCTCAATCCTCAGGGACCTCGGGACCTAGGAACGCTAAGTCCTCCCAGGCCTCCCTGCCCACTCCCGGAGCCGTCTGACTCCCTGCCTGACCTCCCTCCTCCAACAGAATCCATGGGGGAAGCAGTAGGGGGAGCGGTTCTTCCTCTGTCTAGGGGATGGACCAGAATTACATCAGACGTCTGGGTTCTTCAGGTAATAGAGAAGGGGCACGAGTTGGAGTTTGTTCAAATTCCTCCAGACAACCCCCCATCCCCTCTTCCTACTCCCCATGCCCTGCTGCCCTCGTTCAGAATGAAATCCAGACCCTCCTAGACAAGCAGG
Source organism: Neoceratodus forsteri (assembly GCA_016271365.2). Classification (NCBI taxonomy): domain Eukaryota; kingdom Metazoa; phylum Chordata; order Ceratodontiformes; family Ceratodontidae; genus Neoceratodus; species Neoceratodus forsteri. The sequence goes on along the minus strand of CM057454.1, from coordinate 404,812,002 downwards.
CCATAGAACCTGTCCCTCCATCCCAGAGGTGGAAGGGTTCTACTAATACTTTTTCCTGGTCCCCAAGAAGACGGGCGATCTTTGCCCTGTCCTAGACCGTAGTGTCCCCTGCCGGCATCTGGAATGTTCCGGTGGCCAGGAAAGCACAGTGAATCTGTCACCTTGAGCTCTATGGACTTTGCACAGCTGTGCTGGGTGTCTCTTTGGAGCTGGTCATGCAGCAGCTCACACAGCTGCCAGAGCATGATTGTGTTGAGCTCATACTGGCCCACGATCTGGTCATCACTGTGGACTTCGAATGTGACTTGTGCATGGTACTGTTTGCAGCATTGTGCCTCCGTGGCCTATGCCTGGGCCCAGGGTGGACATTGGCCTCTCCTTTTCTTCTGTGACCTGCTGCATAAGGTACACAATGTGTGTCGCCATGAGCGCTATCCTGCTGTGTGGCCTGCAGTGTCTCCCTCCACCTCTGGGGTTTGCCCCAGTTTGACAGTTTTTTATAAGCGGTATTTGCACAGTGCTATGTGGCCTGTGCAATCCCATTTGCGCTGTACATCATGCAAGGTACAGTCCCCCAGTTGCGGCACTGCATTCATTACCTCTGCGCTAGTTCACTGTCACTAATTGCATCCGCAGTGGTGCCCTCTAAATGTTGGATTCTTCTGCTATACCACATGCAGCGCAGGCACAAACACTTTGTGCCTGGCACAAAGCTTTGAATAGCTGGGCCTAGATGTTTTCAGGTTTTTTTAAATATGCTACATATTGATGAATTTACTATTTATTTCAAGAACACAAACCTTTCTTCATGTGAAAACACATACAAGTGGTGGTATGTTTATGTTATACTTTATGCTGCTCAGTTATATGTTGCAGAACAAGTAAATAATTTATTGGGGAGCACTGGGGAAGTATAGTGAACCCCTACAGGTTTCTGGCAATTTTTGCAGAATATCTCCATGCTTTGGGTACTCGTCTCCACAGTTTTCCAGTGATCCTTCTTAAAAGGTGCTGAAATTAGACACAATTGAATTACAGACTCACAAACTAAGCAGGCAGTTTTTGTGTCTCCTCTACTGGTTTCAGAACTACTAAAGGAACTGAGGAAATAATACATCACAAGTAAGATTTCCTGCTAGGCCTACTGATGTCATTGAACACAAGCATATTGTATTTCAGAATCATTTAGTCATCACTACTGCTGACATTTAGTGAATTAGCTGAAATTAAATGGCGCATCTCTTTAAACTGTTCTTGGCATTTCCAAGATTAGATGAATTATGAATTCCATCATTTAATCTCATTTTTAGGCTTTTTTTTATATGTTCATTTGAAAAATGCCACATTCTTTATCATCATTCTGTAATACTGTAGAATAGATTCCCAGTATTGTCAAGTTTTGAGGATAAACTGTAATCATGGAAAAGTACTGGACTTAGACTGTACACAAGTTTCATTGTATTTGAGGTAAAGTAACCCTTTTAGTTCCCTTTCTCAAAGTATTTTCTAAGATTTAAACCACATAAATAGCAGACAATATATTTTTTGATTTATTTGTCTTAAGTCTCCATGATGGACTCACTTAGGCGTTCTTTTTTTAAAATCCTGATTTTTCTACTCTGGTTCCTCTGGTGCACCTCTTCTGCTGGGGACCTCCTGCCTTATCACCCACCATATCTGGGACTTACCCATCTTCTCACTTGACTTCCATGGGTAAGTGGGTGCCTATTGATGGTGCGAAGACTGCAGGGTGGCCACCGTCATGCTACCACTGCAGGTGCTTTTCCACCATTTCTTCCATGTCTGGGCCAAAACACATGCAGTGGCTTGCACATACAGCCTAAAGATGCTGCATGCCTTAATGCCTATGCCCAACACTCAAGCTAGCATGATCACTGCTGTGCCGTCTAGCTTCCGTTAGTTGGCAGCCAAACAGCGGTAGATGTTGCCCCCCCCCCCAAAAGGAGCGCCATCACTGGACGTTTAATCCTCCTTCCTCTTGCCAGCCCTCATGTGTCTCTGGTCCATTCCCAAACCCGGGTTACTGGTCTGGCAGACGGTACAGCTGCAAGTGTCTCAACCCATCATACCACTGGGCTACCCTTCACTTCAGCATGCTTTATTAATCAGTATGTAATTAAATGAAACTGTTTTAAAAATGCAAGTATCTCAAATATTATTGAAGGCAAACATGAGATAGCTGTGTGTTTATTTTTCACATATAAAATTACACATCCTATGAAGGATACAAAGCATTTTGATCTATTTTCCTGAAGATTTCTTTTGATTACTGGTGTTCAGATTTAATGCACATTTTGTATATTGGTGCACACAGGTTTTCCCAGGAAGCACTTTATTCTTGGCAGATCACAGTCTATTACATCTGGTCAGTTATGGTCTGTTATGGTTTCCTCCTTTGAATATAAAGCTGAAAGAGACACTGTCAGCATTTGGCCTCAAATGGCTCTTAGAGGCCATCTTTGACCTTGGTACTCAGACATCATTGAGAGAAAGCTTCAAAGAGTTTGGGCATCAGGTCCTAGTCTGAAAATCAAAGCTCTGTTCAGGTCCACCTTGTACAGAGTTCCCTCTGGGGAAGGAGGCTTGATCCATAAGGTTTGGAGGCATAAGCTAATGAGTCCCACAGAGTGTGGCCATCATTTCTGATTACCCTCGAAATTTAAGATCAAGAAGCAGTTTTCAAGCAACATGAAGTCTTGTTGTATTCTGACTAATGCAGTTAGCCCCAGCCTTTAAACTGCCCCGGAGAACAAAGGGTTAAACTTTCTATGCTGAGCATAGAATGCTGAGCTCGAGCTCGGTTGGTGTCTGTCTGTTTCCCTTTGAAATCTATCCATCAGATTCTTTACTCCGCCACACTGAACAGTCGCTCCGGAGGTTTCTCCTGCAGCTCGGTTCGAATGTCGGTTGAAGTGTCGGTTTACTGTCGTTTTTTAACCAGAAATGATTTTCCGCATGGTCGGTTCAGTCTCTGTCTGTGGTACCGTGAGTACTAGATAGGTTTTGTAGTGTTTTTCTGTGTGAAACTTGTAAAAGTGTGGATTGGATCGGCTGAACCGATCAGTTGTTAAATCTTGTACCTTACTTTAGTGTGTGGTTACCGGTCCTTATCGGTTCTAAAAAAAACGTGTTTGGTATGGTCTTTTCCAAGACCCGTGACATGGTTAGGAACTGATAAGGGAGTCTTGCCTGGCGGTTGCCAAAAAAAGGGTAAGTTGGTTAGGTTGGCCATGTCTGAGAAACCTAAGAAAAAAACCGAGCCCACTGGGTTTCAACACTGCAGTGAGTGTGGGGAGGTCTTTGCTAAGGCTGATCCCCACACCACCTGTGTATATTGTCTGGGGTTTGAACACCTCAATTCAGACTGCCAAATTTGTAAAAATTTTCCCAAACCTACCCTTGAGAAGAAATTAGGTAGACTGAGGGAAAAGGAGGCCGAGAAGTCCGCTGACCCGGATGGCCAGCCCGGTTCGGTTCCAACCGAACCAGAAGGAGTGCCCTCTGACCAGGGCAATACTTCTTCGAGCAAAAGGAGAGCCGATCCCGAGGGTTTGGTTCCGACAAAAAGAAAACGCAAAGAAAAATCATCCGGTTCGGATCCAGAAGTCCATGCTCCGACTGCCGAGGAAATAGCCAGAGCGATTAGGATTATGGAATTGCTTCGCCCGGTTCCAACTGATCCGGCACCTTTTGGCAGGGGCTCGGTTCGGTCGGTTTGCCCGGTTCACGATTATACCCCTGAATAATTTTATGAACTGGAGTTTGAGGATGACGATGGTGATGGTGAAAGTCTGGATGTGCCTGTTGAACCGGACATCTCCTCAGACAGACCTTCAGGTGTATCCCTTCCTAGGCTTTCTGAGTCCCTTCCCCACTTTATGTTCTGCAGAAAGATGGCTGAGACCCTCCAGCTTCCTATGGAGGATCAAGAGGAGCCTGATTTTGTGGAAATGATGGACATCCCAGAGTCCAGGAGACTGTCTGTTCCCCATCACAAATCTTTTGGGAAGCAGACACACAAAAAATCTTGAAGTCTCCCAATTCTATACCTCCTGTTGATAGAAGAGTGGACAAGAGGTATACACTTTCAGGCTCAGAAACGGAGTTTTTATATCAGCAATGCAGCCATGTTGGGGTTGTGCAGGCTGCTGCCTGTGATAAGGCAAACATTCCCTTGGCTTCACACCCCCCAGACAAAGACTCCAGGAAGATTGATGCCATGGCAAAAAAAGCAGTACATGGCATCTTCCTTGGGACTCAGGCAGGCGAATTATATGGCCTATACAGCCAGGTACCAGAAGTCCAGGTGGGACACTGTACTGGCACTGGCTAAACAGGCCTCTTCCCAGCTAGCCAAGGAGCTGGAGTAGGTGGCTGCAGATGGGATCGAGGCATCAAAAGTCCAGTTTCATGCTGCTGTGGACTCCAATGATGTATCATCAAGAGTCATGGTTACATCTGTGGCTCTTCGGAGAATGGCTTGGCTCAGATGTACTAACGTCTCACAGGATACCCATGGATTTTCCTGTAGTTGGTAATTCTCTGTTTTTGGGAGCAGACAGAGAATTACATGAAGAAAATGGATGAGTACAGGACCACTTACAGGAGTGCTCAAGCCAAAGAAAGGCAGGCAACTCCTTAAAGGCGGCAGTCTAGGGGTAGGGGCAGTCCTTTTCATAGGCCTTTTTACCAAGCACAGGCCTCTTCTCCCTTTTCACAGAGGGGGTTCTTCAGAGGTAGAGGCAGAAGGGGGATGAGCTGGGCTGCATCCACTCCTCAGTCTAAGGCCCCTGCCAAGCAGACACCCTGATGGGCCTGCCCGGGTCGACTCTTCTATACCAGTAGGGGGCAGGCTGACTTACTTCATCCAGAACTGGATGTCTATTACATCAGACAAGTGGGTCCTGGAAGTAGTAAGCCAGGGACTGGTTCTCAGCTTCAAAAAATTTCCAAAGATGAGAGCCAGATCTTTTCCACCTGCAGGTCTCTCAGAAACCCTTGCCCTAGAGGCAGAGGTTTCATCTCTGCTGGCTTTGAGAGCCATAGAGAGAGTACCTACCTTACACTGGGGCAAAGGTCTGTACTCCAGGTACTTCCTTACCCCAAAAAAGACAGGGGAGTGGCGACCCATCCTAGACCTAAGATACCTAAACAAACATCTTTTAAAGCCAAAGTTCAAGATGGTAACTCTGGGAATAATCCTTCCCTCTCTAAGTCCAGTGGACTGGCTAGCCTCCCTGGACCTCAAAGATGCCTGTTTTCACATTCCCATCAGGTGCTCCCACAGAAAAGTACCTCAGGCTCGAGTTGCCCTCAGGCCACTATCAGTTCAGAGCAATGCCCTTTGGCCTAACTTCAGCCCCAAGGGTCGTCACAAAGTGCCTGGCAGTAGTAGTTGCCTTTTTAAGGCGGCAAAAGATTTCCAATTTTCCATACCTGGACGACTGGCTAATAGTGGGCCAGTCTCCAGACCAAGTCAAGTCAGACCTGCAAGTGACATAGCAAGTGCACACTTCTCTAGGATTTCTTCTCAACCTTCTCAAGTCAGTTCTCGAGCCTGACCAGTTTCTTACCATTATAGGGGCAGAGCTGGATATGGTCCAAGCAAGAGCCTTTCTTCCCCTGGAAAGGGTAAGGGTTCTTATAGAACTAGCCTCTTCCTTCAGCCTTCAGGTATCTTGACCAGCAAGGCATTTCCTCCAGCTCATGGGCCACATGGCAGCTTCTACGGCAGTGGTCCAAGGGGCAAGATTCCAGATGAGGGACATTCAGTTCCATCTGAGGGCTTTTTGGTCTCAGAGGAAGGACTCTCTTACCAAACTGATCCCAGTGACTCGGACCTTGATCCAAGCCCTTCAGTGGTGGCAGGATCAGGACAATTTAAGGCAAGGGGTCCCATTTGCCACTCAGTCTCATTCAGTGGTCCTTACCATGGATGCTTCCCTTCTGGGCTGGGGAGCCCATCTGGGGGCCCTCACTGCCCAGGGACTGTGGTCACCTCAGGAATCCCTTCTCCATGTCAATCTCCTAGAGCTCAGGGCAGTTTTTCTGGCCCTGCAAGCCTTTTCTCAGTCAGTACAGAACAAGGTGGTTCAGGTCAGAACAGGCAACACCACCACCATGTGGTACATCAACAAGCAGGGAGGCACTCGGTCTACGGCCTTGTGCACAGAAGCCATGAAGTTGTGGTCCCTGGCATATTCCCTACAGACCTCTCTGATAGCAGTTCACCTTCCAGGGAAGGACAATGTGCTAGCAGATGCACTGAGCAGGATCTCACAGGGCCATCACAAATGGTCCCTGGACCCTCTGGTATTGAAGGTGATTTTTTCAAGGTGGGGCACTCCAGAGATAGATCTTTTTGCAGCCCCAGACAATCACCAACTTCCTCTCTTTCATTGCAGACCCCGAGTCTTGGACTCAGTCCCCCTGGATGCTCTGGTTCTGAACTGGGAAGGGAAATTTCTGTATGCCTTCCTTCCCTTCCCCCTGCTGTTCAAAGTTTTAGTCAAGATAAGGTCACAACCTTGCAAAGTGATTCTGATTGCTCCAGACTGGGCCAGACAGCCCTGGTACCCCTTGTTGCTGTCCCAAGCAGTCCATCTTTCCCTGTCTCTTGCCAGGAATTACAGCCTGTTAACTTCCTCACAGGGGAGGATTTGGTACCCCAATCTTCAGTCTCTCAATCTCAAGGCATGGCTCTTGAAGAGTTAGAGTTTGCAGATTTGCATCTGTCTGAGGGGGTTCTGGATATTCTCAGAGCTTCTCGCAAGCCCTCCACCAAAAAGACTTATAACTCCAAATGAAAGAGGTTCAGCATTTGGTGTTCTAAGAAGCATGTTTCTCCAGACACTGCTGAATTGCCTACAGTTCTGGACTATATGGTCCATCTTAATGGCCTAGGTCTCAGACCAGCTACTCTCAAGGTACACTTGTCAGCTGTTTCTGCTTTTTTGTCAGTGGGGAAGTCTTCCTCGCTATCATCTCATCCTGTATTCTGTAAATTTTTTTAAGGGATTGCTGCATACCATTCCTCCCTTTAGAGTCCTGCCTCTGACTGGGATTTAAATGTTTGCATTGCTCAACTTATGCAACCTCCTTTTGAGCCTATGTCCTCAGCAGAGCTTAAGTACTTGACTTGGAAAACTGTGTTTTTGGTAGCCATTACCTCTGCCAGACATATCAGTGAATTGCAAGCCCTGTCAGTGGAACCTGATTTTATCTCCTTTCACAGAGATAAAGTGGTTCTTAGAACCAGTAGAAGGTTCTTGCCCAAAGTGGTTTCAGATTTCCACTTGAATCAGTCTATGTCTCTTCCTGTTTTCTTCACTGATCATTCTTCCTCAGGAGAGAGGAGGCTACACAGTTTAGATGTTAAAAGAGCCCTTAGCTACTACATAGAGCGTACCAAGGGTCACAGGTTTGACTCCTTCCAGTTGTTCCTTACCTATGGAGAGGTGGGAAAGGGCAAACCTGCCACCAAGAGAACCATTGCCAGGTGGATTGTGTCTTGTATACAATTCTGCTATGAGAAACTGGGAAATATTCCACCCTCAGGCCTGACGGGTCACTCTACAAGAGGTATAGCTGCTTCCTTGGCTGCTGCCAGGGATTTTCCTCTCTTAGAAATTTGTCAAGCAGCCACCTGGAAAACAATCCATACCTTTACCAAGCATTACTCTCTGGATATCCAGGCTAGGAGTGATGCTCGGTTTGGCACAGCAGTACTTCAGAGCCTATTACCAAAGTAGGTTCTGTCCCTCCTCCATGGAGGTACTGCTTGGTAGTCTGCATTAGTCAGAATACAGCAAGACTTCATGTTTGAAGAAAAAATTACTCACCGTAGTAGTTATGTTTCTTCTGTTGGAGTCTTGCTATATTCTGACCTACCCCACCCCCCGCCTTCCCTCTCAGAACCTGTTTTTTGGGAAGTGGGTGGGCAGGTGCAGTGTTGCACCTCAAGGGTGCTCCTTTACACCCTTTGCTTTTTTGTTTGGGTGTTTATCTTGTTGTTATTCTTATTTGAATTTTTTTTTTGTTTTGGGTTTACTGACTTGAGTCTTCCTTTGGGAATCCAAACCTTTTTGTTGCCAGTTGGCTAGAAAAATTTTACAATTTCCACATAGGATAACTAGTGAGTATTTTGCTCGTAAAGATCTGACGGTTAGATTTCAGAGGGAAACAGACAGAGACACCAACCGAGCTCGAGCTTAGCATTCTATGCTTTGCATAGAAAGTTTAACCTTTTGTTCTCCGGTGCAGTTTAAAGGCTGGGGCTAACTGCATTAGTGAGAATACAGCAAGACTCCAATAGAAGAAACATAATTACTAAGGTGAGTAATTATTTCTTGACCAGTCTCAGGTTTAGGGCCACTGAATTTCAGTTTTCAAAAATGACCAGTTTCATTTTATAAAATCTTAAAATCCGTTTTTCACCAAAATTGAATACAGATCAGCATGTTTTCTACTAATACAAATTGCTCAAAATGGTGGAGGGGGTTACACAAATGTGGCACCAGGTGTGGTCCAGGGTGGGACAAATCAGTTTGTGAGGCGGTGGTCCACTAGCTTTCAAAATCAAATCAATATTTGTAGTGGCCATCCTTTTTAAATGCTCAAAAATCACTTTGTAGGCAGGTAGCCAAGTTGGCCAATGACTTTCAAAATCTGGTAGCCAAACCAGAATTTTTAAGTAGCCATTGGCCACCTGGGTGTCTGATTTGTCCCACCCTGGTGTGCTTGTAACTGTGTTGCAGACAGATTTTTTCCATATAGATTTTTTTCCCTGACACAGCTGCCCTCAGGCTTCAGTGATTTACCCTGTTTGGTTCTTTGCTATCACCCAGCCCAATCTTTTACTCTCCTGGCACTTCTGCTGTCCCACACAGTTCTTCCCTCCATGGCAAGGGTCCAGCAGGAGTACCATTCTCCCAGAGAAGTCTGGATCGAGAATGGAGGCCAGTTTTTGTGCCTTAAAGTCAAAGTACAGTATCTTGACCGTCATATAGATGGGAGCAATTTTTTTTGTTTCCCACTCTATAGATTCAGGAGCTAACTACCTGGCCTAGAGGTCACTTTTGTGGCGGAACTTACTGTTGACTCTCCCCGGTTGAGGCACACTGCTGCACGGCAGCTGCCTTAGCCTGGCCTGCCTCCCAGCGCTGTGATCCGAGTCCACTTTTGAACTCAGGTCACCTGCATGGCAGTGTGATTGCCTCAAACTGTTTCTTTTTTTTTTTTTAATATGAAAAATCTACTCTTAAGTGGTGTTTGAAAACTGTGGCTACAAACAGTGTCCATTGTCCATTGATTGTTTCCTGGCTTGGAGCTTAAAGCTATAGAGGAGTGAAGACCTGTCAAACGTGGATTCATGTAGCTATAGGATAGGGGTGTTGCTCCTTTAAGGTGTCTCTGCTTACATTGACCCTAACGTCTGCTGTGCTGTCCCACCTATCTTGTCTGTGACTCTTGGGGGACTCAGATGAAGTGTGTCCTCATGGCCGGGTAGAGGCTCAGACCCAACTCCTGCTAGATGCACTGCAGCCCATGACACCAGCTTGTTAATTTCCTTAAGGGTCTATTGAATCCTAGTCCAGTGATATTCTACACTTGACCCTGGGATGCCACACAGGCTTTGGACAATGTGTCCCCAGTTTGAGTGGATCCATTGGCATCTTCTCCCTAGTGGAGCATTGTCTTCTTTTGGAACCTATGAGTTCTGTTGCTACCCAGGCCTTGGCTCAGCTTGTTGCATGCCTGATTCATTAAATTTTCCTCCTCCTCAGTCAGCTTACCTTGTGCCTCGTAGACCCTTGATTAGTTCTAGTTTAGATCTCAGAGCTGAAGATTTAAATCTTGTTAGTAACACTTAATGTAAGACATGAAGGGCAAGAGCAAAAGTAAATGTTTGTCACTTCTGTCACAGGCATTGCAGCAAGAGTGTGGGCAAAAGGAGTTGTATCGGGCTGCTGTGGCAATACTTAGAACCCTTGGAATTGGCCTTTGGATCAGCTTTAGAGCTGTGGAGACCGCTGATTTTCTTAGGTCCCTTCTGATTCATGCTGGTGCCCTCAGGGCCTTCCAAGCTTTATTGCTCTTGGGTACATGCTGAATTTCAGTAGTGTACAGATAACGAGCTTGGAGAAGGCTTCATCTGAATGTCAAGTAAGAGCGAGGTGCTGCTAGTTGGCGACTTCAGTCTGCCAGATGTGGAGTGGTGCCTTCTAGTGACGTCTTCAGCAAGGAGCAGGGCCATCCTTAACTGCCTGCGAAGGGCTTTTCTCAGGCAGCTAGTTAAAGAAGTAAATAGATAAGTTAGTAAACTGTATTTATGCAACACCTGTTCCCTGGGGCTCAGGTGAGGGACAATTCATAATTAAAACAGTTTCAAAAATAAGATAAAACTTATAATAAAAATATAGCCAGCACTAAAATAAAGGTTTAAATTAAAAATAATCAGATATTAATTAAGTAATTCTGAAAACAGCCAGTGTATCAGGTTCCTTGCCTATAGTCCAATGGCCTTTCTAAATAGGTGTGATTTCCGGTCCCTAGTAAAGGTCTCCAGTGAGTGGGTCTCCCTCGAGGATCTTTTTTTTTTTTTTTAGTTGTTTTTAACCAGGTATAGCACACTAAGCTTAAAGCTTTTTTACAGGAGTGACCTGGGAGCACAAGGAGGTTAAGTGACTTGCTCAGGGTCACACAGTATGCAAGTGGAAGCTGTGGGATTCAAACCCAGGTCTGGTCTGCTGGATGTCCCAGATTTGCAGCTCAGAGCCTTAGACCACTGCGCTATACTGCCTCCTTGGAAGCAAGGTCCACGAGCTACCTCAAATTACCTGTCACCAGATGATTTCAGTGGTGCCCTGGAAACTGTAAGGAGGCCCACATTAGAAGAGTAGAAAGAGCTGTGGGTATGATGAGTCTGGAGGTTACACAGATAGCTAGGGCCCAGTCCATATAGGACTTTATAGGTCAGTAAACCGAGCGTGAAGATAATTCGCCACCTCACCGGCAGCCAGTGCAGATCACGCAGGGCTGGGGTCACATGACAAGACCTTGGAAGGCCTGCTAGCAATCTGACTGCCATGTTCTGCACCAGCTGCAGGTGATGTGGGGCTCCTCCATTCACCCTGAGTTATAGAGCATTGTAGTAGTAGAGTCTGGAAGTGAAAGCATAGGCTAGCGAGGGCAAGTCATCAGGCAGGATCAATGCTTTTAATCTGGGTGATATTCCTGAGGTGGTGAAAATCACTCCGGACAACAGACGACACCTGAGCTTCCAGTGTTAGTCTATCGTCCAGAATGACCCCCATGTTCTTCACCTTATTTTTATTAATTTTGTTTTTTTAGTATTGTTTGATAACGAGGTAAGGCTCAATAGGCACGAGGGCCTGTTTTCAGGGGTGACCTATGAGCACTGGGTAGGTGAAGTGACTTGTTCAGAGTCACACAGTATGAAAATGGAGGTTGTGGGAATCAAACCCAGGTCTGCTGGATGTGCCAAGCTCATTTATAACTGATCATTCTAACCTCTAGGCTATACTGCCAGCCCCATTGGCATAGGCAGTAAGAGGAGAGGAACCAAGCATCAAGCCAGTTGCCTCGTCTGCCACCTCTACATCCTGTTGATGACCAGGGTTAATCACCAGAACCTTCATCTTATCCAGGTTAAACCTCAGTCAGTTAGAGAACATCCAGTCCTGGATCTCTGCCAGGCTTGTATTCAGTACTGCAGCTGCATTCTGTGTCCTCTGCGCAAATGACAAATACAGCTGAGTATCATCTGCATAGCAGTGAAACCCCACGCTGTAACGTTCTAATGATGTCCCCAGGAGGAGCATGTACACTGCAGACAACATGGGTGAGAGGATCAAGCCCTGAGGAACTCCACACAGCAGGGGCTTCAGGTGAGAGGAACAATTCCCCATGACCACCCTCCGCATTCTGTCTGCAAGAAAAGACTCAAACCAGCTGATGACAGTGCTAGCGAGTCCACAGAGCTCCCCTAAGGTGATCCAGCAACACACCATGGTCCACAGTGTCAGATGCTGAAGAGAGATAGAGTAGAATGAGAATTGACCTTTCCTCTCTATCTCTAGCCCTGAAGACATCATTTTGCACCCTTGATCAGTGTGGTCTCTGTACTATGCCTGGAACTAAATCCTGACTGGAGAGGCTCGAAGATGTCAAAGGCAGTGAGATGTGCCTCATACTTCAGTGCCACTATTTTCTCAGTAACCTTTCCCAAAAAGGGAAATTTAGCGACTGGTCTGTAATTCGCTAAGCAGACTGGGTCTGAAGAAGGTTTCTTCAGAAGGGGCTTGAGCCGTGCCTCTTTTAAGGCAGTAGGGAATGACCCTCTGAGAGAGCGCACCGGACAGTCTCAATGAACACTGGTCCTACATACTCCACACTGCCCACTAAGAGACATGCTGGGCCAGGGTCCAGTTCACAAGTGGGCTGCAGCTTTGAAATTACCTCACTGATCTCTTCCATCCCCACTGGCCTAAACTCACTCCAGACAGAAGAAGTGCTTCTGGTGCCCAACACCTCTCCACTGCGAGGCCATGACTGTCTCAGTTTGCAGTCCTAGACCTGATAGAGGCTACTCCATCAGTGAAGAACAGAACAAACTCTTCACATCTGGTGGGAGACAGTGCTCTTGTCAGCTGAAGACAGGTAGGATGAAGCAGCCTCTCTGCACAGTTTGAAAGGGGTGAGACAGTCTGTTCCTCCCTGCAGCCAGTCTCCCTGGACAGGAACTCTGCCTTCTTACGAGAGACTGGTTTTTGATACTCACTGCAGTAAGTTCTCAAAATCAGTCTGCCCTCCTCAGTCCTGGGCCTCTGCTAACAGTGCTCCAACCTCTGGTCTTTATCTCCTTGATTCCCCCCTCAAATCACGGGGGTCTCAAATGAGAAGACCTTGGTTGTATATGAACTGGTGCGACAGAGTTGAGCGCCAAGGCATTGGCCCTGTTATAAGCTATCACTGCTTCTCTCAAACCTGCCACACAAGCAACCATCACACCCGAGAGGTCTATCACTGCCTGGAGTCTTGCTGGGGACAACCCATTTAAAAGGCGATAGTGGACCATCTCCACGGGGGAGGACTACCAGAGGACGCTCTGAACGAGAACTTTACTGTGCAGGGATCCAGCCACATGAACAGATCAATCTCGAGGTTATCTACCTCAAGTCCCATCGAGAATACCAAGTCCAAGGCATGACCATATCTTTGGGTTGCAGTAGTATCAACCTGTGCAAGGCCCAATGAGTCCATTGCCTGGAGAAAGTCTTGTCCAAATTGCAAGAGTTCGTCAATCAAATCATTGAAGTCACCCAGAACCAGTCGTCTGGGTGACTGCAATACTCTCAGCGATAATGTGCACCACCTCGTGCAGAAGTTCCCTCTCGTTCCCCGGAGGCTGATATACCAGAAGGATTTTTCAGCCTGCATCTGGACCCCCATGTATGGCCATGTATTCAAAACAACGAGGTAGACTCCATTGGGTGCATCGAGAAGTTCAGGTTGGATGCAAAACAGATGGTCACACCCCCACCACTGGGATCCTTCCTTGAGCAGTGCACCACAGAGAATTTAGCCGGGATAGACAGCTCCAAACCTGGGCCATCATCATTCAACCACGCCTCTTTGATGCAAGCCAGGTGAACCGAAGAAGTCAGTTCCGCTATAACTGCGGTCTTGTTCTTTATCGGTCTGGCACTGCAAAGTACTACCTGAATGGGATGGGTAGAGGTTGCCTGTGCAGGTAGATCTAAGGCCAAGGTAATATCAAAGTCCAGTACCATCATGAATCCAGGACCTGTTGGGTAGAATGAGATCTTACTTCGAGGAAGGCGCTTGTAGGTTCTTGTAACAGGCCATATCAGTTGGACTAAGCCGTCAGGCACCAGGACCACACAGAAAACTTCCAGCCTGCAGTCTACCGTGGGGACCGTCCACCACCTATGCCAGTCAGCTGATGTCAGCCTAGCCTACAGATGTGGGCGGTCCCCCACAGCTACCTCAGTTCTTTTCCCTACATTGACCTGCGCACATTGTACCTCAGCAGATGCCGCAGCTACAGTTGACCGCCATTTCCCGCGCTTACCATGCTTTTTTATTTTTTGTTCTAAGTTCGAAACATCGATTTTTCTGTGTTTTCCTCGACGAGTTTGTCTTCTCCACCAGCCTCGTCTTTCAACTACTCCTCCAAATGTGCCAGCGGCAAACTGGTCCCTGAAAAGGATGGCCACTCTGCGTTTCTCATCTGCCTAGGCCCTAGCCATGACACCGAAGCCTGCCAGTTTTGCCAAAAATTCAACCAGGTCATGCAGAGATGTCACCTAAAAACTATGGAAAGCCACCTTTTAAAGCAGCAGTTGGTCACGATGGGAGAAGGAGCTGCAGACCAGAAGATCTTTGGCCTAGCCGGGACAGTTCTTTGGGGCCTCTTCATCTTCTCACAAGGAGAAATCTGGGAAGCACAAGTTCCAGGAAAGGTCAGCTTCCCATTCACGGTTGCCCCACAAACCATCAACCATGACGGGGCCGTCCCCCCGCAGAGTGTTGGCTCCTCCAGCCCCACCAGACCTATCTTCCTCCAGGCTCCACCACCCGCTGTTATTGCTATCTTAGGTGGAGGCTCTTTGGAGCAGGGGACTTCATTTCCTGCTCACAAGCCCCTGACGCACCGACCCATATCTTCCATGGGCTCTCAGCCAGGTGGCTTAGCCATTGTTGGGCATCAGTTCCATAACCATCGCCCCTCCCCGCCACAGCACTGCCTTTGTCGGTTCCTGCTACTTGACTGATGTTAGTCCTCCAGGCAACTCCTCAGCAGGCTTCTGCCATCTCCTCCTCTCTGTCATCGCCTCTGCCTTTGCCTCAGGGGTCTCCATCCCTCAGGTACCTGCTTCTCCGGCTATGTTGGCATCTGTGGATCCTCCCCAGATGCTCTAGGCCGGCACTGCTGGGCTGCCAGTGCTGTTGCAGCCCCAGCCTATGGGTCAACCCATAATTCTCTCTGCCCTCGCCGTCGATCGCCTGCTGACCCGACACCAGATCCTCTCAGCTGGGTGGCCTGTGCTGTACCCTGTGTCGGCTCCTTCACTGTTGTACCTTTCCCCGGCACCCTCTTATACTTTCCTACTGGTGTACAATGTACCGCCCCCCCTGGTGGATTATAACGCCCTCTTGGCCTCAAGGGCTGCCTCCGGCATCTCCCAACCATCCTCCCCAGGCTCCCAGCCCCAGAACCCAGACCGAGCTGGGCCATACAACCCCTGTATGTTGGGGTTCTCCGGGACTAGTTCTGACGTCAGCTCAGGTTCTCACAGGGACGAGGTCTAGCCTCCAGCATCAGTCCCAGATAGTGAGTCAACTGAGGATGAATTTGATTCTTCGGGGTCTGCCTCCTCACCTGGGGAATCCTAGGATGGGGACAACCATACCAAGGAGGTACCAAAGTCCCCCGGATGATCCAGCCTTCATGGGTGTCATGCGCTACATCCAGTCCGTTATAGACTGGGAGACGGAGACAGGACCGGAGAGACGCCACTTGGCCATTATCTCTCTGCAGTGGGATGCCCTCCCGTGGTGGTGCCCCTTGATTGACTCCAATGAGGATGTCACTAGGGCAGCTTGGAATCACCATCTACCACCCCTCATCTGCCTTAGAAAGCAGACAGTCTTTTCCACCTCGGCTTGGCAAACCCTTTTTAAGGGGGCCACCCTAAAGTGGATTCAGTGGTGATTAATGTGGCGCATGACCGTACTGAGAAGCCCAAGCACTGTAGTATCCTTCCCTTGGACTGGGAGTCCAGGCAGCTAGATCACCTGGGCAAACATGTTTGCCTCTACTACCTGGCTATCTGGGCTCTGAATTATCTGGCCCACATGGTCCTGTATCAAAATGTTCTTTGTGACCAAGCCAGGGACCTGGTGCAGACCTTACCATGGGACCCCACTAAGACACAGCTTGCCCAACTCATGAAATTGGGATTGGACATTGGCAGTCATGTCCGCTGGGCTGGTTATGATGCTGTGGACGCTTTTGGGCATGGGGTAACTGCTGGGGTCTGTCTCCGGTGCAGTTTTTGGCTCTGGGTATCTGACTTTGCTTTGGCCAGCAGGCCAGCATTTTGGATGCCCCCTTCCGGGGTTCAGTCCTTTTCGGAAGGGATGTCCGTGACATCTTTTCTACTCTTCAGGAGTCAGGGTGGGCCCTCAAGTCCGTCCATTCGCCCTATCACACTCAGCCAAGAGCAGGCCAATATCGGTTCTTTTGCAGGTCCTCCCGTAAGCAATCTCGGAACCAGCCATGGGTCAGCACAAGTGTAAGGCCACAGCAGCCCCTGCTGCTGCCATGGCCAGCGCTCACAAGGCTCTCAAGGTCCCCCACCTGCTTGCCCCCCCACCACCTGACTCACTAGCCAACCTCCCTCCCTCCCTCCGGCAGAGGATCCAAGGGAGGTGGTCGAGGGTTGGTTCTCCCTTCACCTAGAGGGGTAGAGGGCGGTGTCCATGGACAACTGGGTGCTTCAGATCATAGAGCATGGTCACACTCTGGAGTTTCTAGAGTGGCCTCCAGAAAATCTCCCATAAACTCCACTTATCCTCCCACCCACCTCTGGTTTGGGGGGAAATACAGGCTGTTCAAAAAAGAGCCATAGAGCTCCTCCCTCAGGCTCAATGGGGAAGGGGGTTTTACTCCCACTTCTTCCTTGTCCCACAAAAGACCGGGGATCTTTGGCCCATCCTGGACCTGAGCCATCTGAATCTGTACATCGAGTACAGGTGCTTCTGGATGATTAGTCTCCAGGGTCTGTTATTCCTTTTGCATCGGGAAGACTGGCTTTGCTCTCTGGACATGCAGGGGATGCACATTAGACTCTGCCCAGTATGTCTCGCTTCCATTTTCAGGGACCATTTTCAATTCGGTCCCCCTTTTGGCCTTTGCCTCAGTATTTACCAAATGCTTATCATTTGTAGCGGCTGCATTGAGGAGGCTGGGTTTCTATGTGTTCCCCTACCTGGATGATTGGCTGCTAGCAGCCCCCTCCAGGAATCACCTGGTTCAGACTCTAGAATACACTTTCCACCTCTTTCAGGCTTTGGGGGTCAGTATTAATCTACTGAAGTCCTGCCTCTCCCCTTGCCAGCGCCTTCAATACATTGGGGCAACCCTAGACACCAGCCAGGGAAAGGCCTTTATGCCCGAGGACAGGGTGCAGAGACAGATGGAGCAGGCCCATCTGGTTTCCTCCAGCTGGCAGGTCTGTACCAGAGTGTTTCTGCACCTCCTGGGCCACATGGCAGCGGCATCTGTTATGGTTCCCCTGGCCTGCCTGCATATGCAGGTTCCTCAGTGGACCTTGAGGGTCCAGTGGGACCAACGCACGGATGACCTGGACAGTTGGTCCTGGTCTCATACCCAGTCTGGAGGATTCTGTTGTGGTGACTTGATCTGGCTAACCTCCTTCGGGGGGTCTCTTTTCAGCTGTTGACCCCCAGGCAGAGTCTCATGACAGATGCATCCGACCTGGGATGGGGTGCTTATCTGGCCGATAGTTAAACCCAGGGTACCTGGATGGATGTAGGACAGGGTCTTCATATCAACGTCCTGGAGATGCAGGCGATCCTTTATGCTCTACAGTCCTTTCAGACTCCTCTCCTTCCCAGTCCGCTGCTGGTGCAGACTGACAACATGTGTACCACACACATGAATGGGTTCCCCTCTGCTTGTTGATGTAATGCACCACGTATTACATCAATAAGCAGGGGAGAACCCATTCATACCCCCTGTGTCGGGAGGCGATGAGAGTCTGGTATTGGGCCATTGAGCACGGTCTGGAGCTCTTGGTCGTACATGTTCCAGGCATTCAAAATGTCTTGGCAGACAGTCTCAGCTGCTCCAGCTTGTGGGCTCACGAGTGGGCGCTTCTAACCTCAGTGATCGAAGATATCTTCAACAGGTGGATCCATCCTGAGCTGGACCTCTTTGCGTCCCCACTGAACACAAAACTGCTGCTTTTCTGGTTGATCCGATTCCGAGCCTGGGGTTCTCTGGCGAGATGCATTGTACTCTCTTGGAAGGGGAAGTTTCTGTATGCCTTTCTTCTCTTTCCGCTCCTGCAGAGGGTTCTGCTCAAGCTCCATTTGGAAGGGCTGAAATACATAGATACATAGATGTTGTCGGCAGATAAGGGCCTTGTGGCCCATCCAGTATGCCCTATCCCTCTTTCTAATGCTTAAGGTACCCTAGATGCTACAAGCCCCACCCCCACCCCTATTCTTGATTAATTCTGCTTCAGAAATCCATGGCCTGGCGTTTTCTGTCAGAATGAGTTCGGGCTAGGTGGATAACTCTGTTTCTATATACTGTACCTTCCCTATAATCCCTCTCATCCAGAGTGCTACTCAAACTGGAGGACAAAGGTTGCGGGATGTCTCTGACAGCCCCCTGCTGACCAAGGCAGGTATGTTACCCACGTCTGACTCAGTTGGCAGTCAGCAAACTGAAGATTCTGCCAGCCAAGAGGTACTTGTTGACTTTGGCCCAGGGTGGTCTAGTCTACCCCAACCTGTGCTCCTTCAATCTCTAGGCTTGATTCTTGAATAGATAGAGGTATACAGGTTCAGTGTCTAGCACAGTGTATCTGAGGTACTGCTAGCAGCTCATATGCCATCTACCAGGAAAACTTAAGGGGCTAAGTGTAAGCGTTTTTCCATTTGGTGTTCCAAAATCCCTATGGACCCTTTGATGTGTCCCCCTGCAAAGGTTTTGAAATACTTATTGGACCTGTCAGGCTCAGGACTGCAGTACTCCACAGTTAAGATTCTTTTATTTGCTGTCTGAGCCTATCATGAACCTGTAGGCACCATGACCAGTCTGACCTCCATCGTGGGGAAGCTGCTGTAATCACTAATCAAAGAGGACCTCATGGACTACTTAGAGAGAAATGGGCTCCAGGATAGTGAGCAATACAGTTTCATGGCAGGAAGGTCTAGTCAGACTAACCTGATTTTTGCCTATGACTGGGTAACCAAGGAAGTAGACAAGGGCCATTCTGTGGATCTGCTGTACTTTGACTTCAACAAGGCTTTTGATTCAGTACTGCACAAAAGGTTGCTCAGAAAGATGGAAGACCTGGGTGTGGCCCAAACCGTAGTGAATTAAGTGAGTAGTTGGCTATAAGGAAGACAGAAGAGGATGGTGGTCAGTGGGTTTAAATCAGAGGAAAGGGAAGTTACTAGTGGGGTTCCACAGGGATCTGTCCAGGTCTGGTCTGAACTGAAGCTTTCCTGGGACCACAAACCAGCTCTTCTTGGCCCATGCTGTGTCCTCATATGGTAAACTTGTTTCTAAGCAGACCTTTGCATGATAAATTGGGTCATGCATTTAACACTTAGTCACTTGAACCTCATGACTGCCTCTTTAGGGTCATGCCCATTTGACCTGGCATGTTTCTGTGGTCATGGGCATCTCACTTGGTAAGTTCTGTTAGGCTGCATACTGGTTTTCCCCATGTACTGTACCTTCCCAACCCATTACAGCTTTAACATGCAGGCTTTGCTTCTCATGCTGCTGAGACTCTATTTTTGGGGTCTCCGTCCTGAAGTCTCAATAAATTAATGCTTAGCTCACTACACCCTGGGAACTAGTTATAGTCTGCAATTTTTATTTATTAAAAATTTGGTAACCGGGAAAGGCACACTGAGCTGAGGCTCATTTCCAGGTGTGACCTGGGGGAAAGGGGGAAAAACAGGATAAAATACATTTATGCAATGATGCAGAATTACAAAAAAAAAAAAAATGTAATAAAATGCACATTCAAAATTAACAGAACGCAATAATAGAGGAAATAAATACATCATGAAAGAATAACAAATATAATGAGCATAGCAATTGAGAAACAATAGTATGACTGTAATTTACAGGCTGTTGAATACATAACTTGTGTTTGTAGAAAATCAGTAGTAGGGACTGAAAAATTGCAGCAACAAAGATCGAGAGTTGGCAATGCTGTGACTGTGTGACAGAAATCCTGGCATTAAAAGACAAAGTTACTTACTTATAACTATAAATTTACTAGTGGTATTCCTTCCACAGTCACATGGTCCACCCCTACCTCCCTGGCTACTCACACTCAATTTTTTATGCCAGAAGTGAGACTTCTCACATTCCCTGCAATTTGACTAATGATCTGGTACATGGATGGAAAAGACACAAGAAGAAAGGGAAGTTACAAACATATAGCATACTGGCTTTCTGAGGACTTCAGTCATGCTGTGTGGAACCACACTAGTGTGACTGTAGAAGGAATGCCAGTAGTAAACTAGTTACGAGTAAGTAATTTAGTCATTTTATTTCTGTGGTACTAGTCAGTAATTGCTATTTAGATTTGAAGCCTATTTGGTAATTATCTTTTTTTTTTTTTAGATTGATAATTGCTTCAGCTGTGAGAAAGTATTTTATAATAGCCCCTCATCTGTTGAAAAGCACTTGCAGCATTAGACTTTGGTTTGGGAGTTATAGATGCGCTCATGTCTGGTGTGAAAAACATGATTAACCTATATTGGGCACTATCATTATATTGCTGCGATGTCTGTGCACCATCAGCACTCCATGCTGTTAAGAACATTACAGCTGGCACAATAGATGCCAGTGAAGCATAAACAGTTTGACCCTGAGGGTGAAATTACACTTCATGCATGTTCCTAACATACTGCTTTGGGGATAAACATATCTTAAATCAACTCATTGCTTGCAGCTAAGATTTGTGTCGTCTCCAGAATGTAGACAGCCTCTCTACAGACAGCCATGTGAAAACAGTTGATTCTGTAAAGTGATGAGCTCTTTGAACATACATTTTTAAAAATCTTATTATTAAGTGTGTCCGGCCAGAATGAGTGCACTTGTTGTTTTCTTAATATAGTGGAACCGTGTAACAGTAAAGATTTGCTTACACCTTAACAATGGAACCTATTGATACATTTACTCAGAATGCTTGGAAGTCCTTGAAAATTTTTGTTTGATGAAATGCATGTTGTATTTAGTTTTAGTGAGGCTTAATTTTTAAACTGATAAAACTAAAGGCGAAGGTAGTACAGTCGCGCATTTTCAAATGGTATATAAATTCTTAATTTGCCTTTAACATCCAATGAAATGAAAGGTCTTGTTCTGTTACATTCAGCAGTTTATTAACTTAGGCAGTATTAACAGAGTTTTAAATAGTTGGTATAGCACAGCAAAACGCTACGCAAAACGGGGTAAGGCTAACCATTTTCAAAAATGCTTAGCAGTAGACTGCTAACCATTTTTTCAGTGAGTCTATGGTACAGTAGACGCAATGAATAAAATGATATATATATATTTAAAATGTTGCTACTCATTCTGTGCCAAGTGGTATGCATTTTTTTTTACACTTTCTTTTTCTCCCCACCTGACTGCCCTCTTTTTCCACTCCTTCAGACTTGATCAACTCCCCTTGGATTGCTTCCCCCACAGAGTCTGTCCCTAGAGTGCCAGGCTTACTCCTTTTTATCCCTTTCCTTATTCCTGTCTTTGGAGTGCCTGCACAATGGGGTCTGCCCATGGGTTGGCGATTGGAGGCTCGGATCGGTCGTCATCTTGGACCGAGAGGGTTTTTTTCCATTTTTCTCCCTTGGCCCCTCCTCCCCTGAGGGTGTCGGCATGCAGGATGAGCGTCCCAACAGACGGCGTGCTGACGCACGCCATTGTCAAGTGCCCATGACGTCCTCCCCACCCTGACTCTAGAGAGCTGCCTGTGCATCGATACCCGTGCTTCAGAGCACCCCAGGACCCATCCCCAGGAGGAGGAGAGCATCCATTGAGACGCTGGATCCTCCTCCCCCCCTCCAACCCCTGGTGGCCTGAGTACATTCCTGAACCCGGGTCGCTGGCGTGGTGCGAGGTGTGGCGTCTAGCGCCTCAACCCTCTGTGCCACTGGGCTGGAGTGCTAGGCATTTTTATAGCTGATTAGGACTTTCACAAGCAAAACTGCTAAACAGTTTTTTTGGCTTATTTAATACCCTGATTAACATCTTCTCTGTACATTCTGAGGTTCAACTGAAATTCAGTTTTGATTTTAGACTTTTTTGTGCAAGATTGATAATGCAGCACTTTCTTTTCAAAGATGGGCTTATGTCATTAAAGTATTTTAGTTGCAGAAATAACTGTTTTATTTTTTATCTATTTTACAGGTTATCACTCAGTATGTTTATGAACTATTAGAGAAGGAATGCCACCTGCAGAAAGTAATGGTTCCAGTAAGTTAAATGCTTTTAATAGTTGCTGTATGTAGTCTTTTTTTATATTACTCTGTATTCATAAGGTGGGCTTTTCTACTTAATTGCCTACAGTGACTACTACTGGGGGAGGCAGAGACTGGAGTATGTTCATGTTTTCATGTTTTTTCACAGACAGGGCCTGGTGTAGCCATAAGTCAAAAGCAAGATGTTGACTCAAATAGTGAAAAAAGGAGTGTTTCCAGTATCCCCAATGAAAATCACTCACCACGTCACTGTAGGAATTGACTTATTGCTTTGCATGGTCACGATTTGGAAACTTGTTGCATAAGTAGAGTGAATTCAGATACTGACCCACATACCGTTGCATTGATGTAACTGTAACAAACTCACCCGCCTGCGCCTCAGCCAGCACCCCTCCTGCAGCCGGCTGCCACAGACTTTCACCCATGTTTGCCCCTCATGTTGTCCTTCCAGCCATACTCGACCCTCTGCAGTGGTGGCGCACCCTGGACACCTGAACCCTCTGAGCCCAGTCATCAGTCCCCCCCTAGATGAAGCTAAAACTGACTGCTTGAACCCCAGGTGAAGTATTGGCTTTGTCTTATCAAACTTCACTCCTCTCCTTTCCCTGTTTTAAGAAGGAATGTGTTTTTCAAATTGTTTAAACTAAATTTAGTGTGCATGTTCAGAATGACGGTTACCCCAAAAGTTCACAAACTGTAGTCCTTTTAATAAAATGCACAACCAGTCTGTATATTGTGCTAAAAACTACTTTATTTACACAATTTATGTGCATGTTGGCCAAAATAGGACAAAAGTGCTTTCAGGAGAAAAAATAATAGGAGTTAAACAATAAAAACTCAAACTTAGCGTTCCTATAGCTAGGTCAGACTTAAAGGTGAAGATATGGAAATAGCAAAGTCTTTTGTCTTTGGAGAACTTGAACACACATCTGAGTTCCCCCCCTCCATTCCATACCATTGGTCAAGCTATTGAACTACATATTAACTCCCTTCTCTTTGACTTACCATGAGGCCCGCCTTTTATAGAGAAAAATCCGTGTTTCAGTACACTTGATTTTTTTTTTACCTTTCCCATTAGGACATGATTCTCACCAATAAAAACATTTTGTTTGTAACAGTATTATACAGTTTTTCTCTGGAAACCAAATCCTCACGGTGTTCCCATCAGTAGGAAAATCTTGGTCTCCCTGTTTTTTCACTAAACAGATATACTCAGATAGACCTCCAATTTGCTATGCTTTTGCATCAAGTTTTTGTCAACAGTTTCACTATCCCAGGTGGCCCCATGCTAGTAGACTCCCAGGAACAGATAAAGTTTATTACCCATATGACCGACCCTCTTCGCAAACCCTGAGATGAACAGTAGAACCATTTGGCCACATATGCAAACTTATAGTATTTTCTGGGACACTTAAACCAGTCTGCCAGTTCACTGTATTAACCTTAGGCTGCTGGCAGAATTAGAATGTGTAGGAATTCTGGACTGGTATATCAGTCCGTGGCACAGCAAGGCTTGAAACATTAGTCACACCTCCCTTCCCAAGTCCGATGCTGGCACTTTGTGACAACACTGCACTGATTGTCTCGGCCATGCTATGCCGTCTGACGGGATAGTCCACCAGCATTGCATTTTGTGAGCCCTTCCTATGTTGTGTGTACATACTGTATTCTTGCAGTGCTAAGCTCCAGCACACCAGCTTGGTGTTCTTGCCACTGATGCGCTGTAGTAGTGTTAGTGGATTATGGTCCATGAGCACAGTAAATTCTCTGCTGTACAAGTATGGCTGCACCTTTTTCAATGCCCAAACTACGCTTGGACATTCCTTCTCAATAATGGTATATGTCTTTTTCCTTGGCAGGAGTTTTCAGCTGAGGTGAACAATAGGGTGTTCTTCCCCTTTTGAATTGACCTTGGTCAGCACAGCCTTCACACCAAAAATTTGATGAATCCATGTGCACTATGAATTTTAGACCATAGTCAGGGTTGGCTAGCACTGGAGCCTGACATAGGGCCTTCTTACAGCGTTCTGACCAGTGCACCCTTTCAGGCATTCACTATTTAGTCAGATCTGTGAGGGGTGCTGAAGTTGTGCTGACATTGGCCACAAATCTTCTATAGGGGGCACTGGTTTAGTGTTAGAGTTATTCCAGTATGGAATAACCTACCTGAGGAGGTAGTCATTAGTAAGACTACAGTGGAGTTTAAGAGGAAACTAGATAAGTATTGTATAACACATAAAATAGGGGGGTATCTAAATAAAAAAATCAGCGAGCACAATGGACGAAAGTCTTCTTTGCTCTGTAACTACCTATGATACCTACCTATGATAACATCCAGCAGTCTCCAGAAATGCTAATATATAGGATTTTTTGGTTGTGGGTGTTGTCCATCCCTTTATAGCCTCCACCTTTGCAGGTACCAGCTGGATACGCCCTCCTCCCACTCAGTGTCTGAGTTATGGCACTTCAGCCATGCCCCCCTGACACTTCTTAGCTTTGCAGCTTGCAGTCTTTCAGTGATCTCACTCACGTGTCAGATGCTCCTCCCAGGTTTTGTTAAATATAGCAACATCATCCATGTAAACCATGTGGAAGTCACCTGCCCCTGACAACACTCGGTCAGTCAGCCTCTGAAAGGTAGCTGGTGCATTTTGTATTCCGATTGGCATAACCAGAAATTCATACAGGTCAAATGAAGTGATGAATGTCAACCACTTCCTTGCTTCGGCAGTAAAAGGTACCAGCCAGTAACCCTTTGTTAAGTCTGTAGTTGTTATGTACTTTGCTTCCCCTAAGTTTTCCAGTATCTTAGCTGTCTGTGGCATGGGATAGGCATCGGACACCATGATAACATTAAGCTTCTGGTAATCCACACAAGACCTTGTAGTCCCATTCTTTTTCGGGATAAGAACAAGGGGCAAACACCATGGACTATTGGATTCCCAATTAACCTGGAGGTGCAGCATCTCCTTTAGCTCTTCCTGCATGTGGCATTTGACACTCTCAGGGACTCCATAGGCATGCTGCTTCAGTGGCGCTAGAGTCCGTGTGCCCACTCGATGTTCTTCAGATGGGGTGTTTTTTTGTTTTGTTTTTTATAACCAGGGGAGAGACACTAAGCTGAAGCTTGTTTACAGGTGCAACCTGGGAGCACAAGGAAATTAAGTGACTTGCTCAGGGTCACACAGTATGCAAGTGGGGGCTGTGGGATTCAAACCCAGTTTCCAGATTTGCAGCTCAGAGCCTTAAACCACTGCGCTATATATACTGCCTCCTTACTCTGGCTTTGCTGAGAACTGGGTGCTGACAGAGTGCAGCACCCTTTTCATTTGTGCCACCTGTGCAGGTAGCAGCTGCTCTGAGAGGGTGACAGAGTCCACTAGTGCTTTCTTCCTTACTCTCCTCTAGTAGGTCTGTTAGTGACTTCCCCCACCCTCATCTGCCTGGCTGTAAACCATCATGATGGCTTCTGTCCTGTCATGATAAAGTTTCATCATAGTGACATAATAAACCCCCTCCTATTGGGCAGTTCTCAAACAGTTCACCTTGGATCAGGGCTTGGTCCCCTGTTGTTTCTACTTTATGTAAATAAATTACCAAAGCATTGCTCTACTGATATAAATATATTTCTTTATGCGGTCGATACAGTTATGTATACTCAAAACAAAAATACAAACTTTGCTTTAGAAATTTTACAAAAAGACTTTCTAAATATACAAACGTCTCTATTGGATTTAAGACTTCTTTTAAACGTAAAAAAAAAATGGGTATTATCTGAGAAAATAAGACTGAAGAAAAACACACAGTTTGGGCTGCATGAGGAATTTGTATCAGTAGGGTCTATCATTATAGATACTTGGGCCTTACTTTAGACAGTCATTTAACATTTGATTCACATATAAAAATTATTTCTATAAGATTAAAGCACAATTATTAGGGTTTTTTATAGAAATCGAACTTTGTTTAGTTTTTCTTTGAGGAAGTTGTTACATCTTTACTTTTGCCAGTGTTAGATTATGGAGATTTTATATGTAGGAACACAACAACAGCATTGCTTAGTACACTAGACCCGTTGTAAATAGTGCACTTAGGTTTATCACAAATCTACCCTACAAAACACATAGTTGTATATTGTTTAAAGCACTAGACTGGACTTCGTTATCAGGCCGCAGGGATCTTCATTGGAATTTGTTTGTATATAAGTTTATTCTAAAGTCCTTGCCCTCATTTTTATTAAGTAAACTACAGTTTATAATTCCTTCAAAATACTCTCTACAATCATCATTTATTTATTGATGACTTTGGTACTGGGTAGGTGCGCTGATCCCAGGGACCGTTTTCAGGCATGACCCGGGCCGCATAGTGTGGCACAGGAACTAATGTAACAAACAACAAAGCATGGAACAGTTGGCCGGTGGACACCACACCTCGCGCCATGTCGGTGACCCAGGTTCGGGAACGAGCCTGGGCCAGTCGGGGGTCGGCAGGGGAGAGAGAGGATTGAGCGTCCGGAAGACTGCTCTTCTCTCTCGGGGGGGGGCAGGGCTTGCCCGGCACCACAGCGGCTCCCAGAGGAAACCGGAGGTACTGCAGTGCTTAGGGCTGTAGTAGTGGGTACAGATCATGACGGACGTCCCTGGCATCATGGCACGTTCAAGGCTTTGCAGGGAGGTGCAGGGGAGCACTAGAAAAGGAGGAAAAACACCCAAGCACCGAGGAGGTGACCAGGGCTCCAGGACCTCCCTCACATCCCCTACACCAGATGCCACACCGACGACCACGGATGGAGACGGACCCTCTAATTTCAGATAGATGCCACCAGGTAGAAGAGGCAGGCCCTGCCTAAGGATGTGATCTGAGGCACTGGGAAATCTCCTGATTGGGGGGGGGTCAGTGGTGAGCATCACGGTGGGGAGTTGCAGGGGCTGAGCGTTGAGCAGGCACCTCTGAGAGATGCCTCGGTGCACCGGTGCCAGAAAGAGGATTGGAAAAAAAAAGGCATGGAACAGTTGACAAAAACAAAACAAGATAAAGGTTACAATAGTGCATGGGAATAGCAAATAGAAGAGCAACAGAAAATACAGGATTCCATAAACCATACATCAGTTAGGCATTACAGTAAGTAAGGGTGTGCATAAATGTACAGTTCTATCAGCAGCAGTTACAGTAGGAGACAAACAAGGGAGTCTAAGTAGAAAGAGGAATAAGGCATAGCAAAGTATAGGGGAGGGGTGGGAGGCAAGATTAACAAAGATAGGTACTAAAGCTGAAGTGCACAAACAGGCCAGCTTAACTGATTTCCGCTTGAACTAATATACATACACATTCCCTGACGGGGTGCAGTCAAGAAAGTGAGTGAACCATCCATGGAAGCAGTGGCAGCAGGAAGTCATCAGGAGCCAGTCTTTTAGGAGGGTCTTGAACTGGCAGTGGGTGTCGCAGGAGTGGAACTCGGCAGGCTGTTTATTCCACGGAGTAGGGGCTGTCACAGACAAGGCTCTTCCACTCATTTTGGTAGATACCCTGAGGAGATTCGTGGGGGGGGGGGTGCTGTTTGAGCGGAGGCTACAGTGCAAGGTTCTTACAGCAAGGGGAGATACCTGGCCAGTATGGATCATCACAGTTTTCTTCCCAGATTCCAACAAGTAAAACTAATAGTGGGGAAATGATCATTGCAACAGCAGTGCCTCGTACACGGGCTAGGATACAAAAACAATTACATGTGCATGTGTTATTACCTTTGTCTCGTTTTAAAACCTCATTAGCAAATTTATCTCATAAACATTGTAATTGCTTTGGTTAAGCAAATGAACTGAAATTTTATATATGAGATGTTCTACCGAATGGTTATATTAAGTAACTGATTGTTGTAGTGTATTATTTTGTTTTTATGTTGGACACGATTGTAAACAAGAATATTATTCTCAATTTGCTATCCAGTAAACGAATGATATGATATGAAGATAGAACAGTTACATACTTTTTTCCATTTATTGTACGTTTTACCTCCCGGCTACTGGCTGGTCCCCATCGGTTAATGACCTCCACCGAGACCCATTACCGTCTTCTCTGGGACTTACCTGCTGCCCCAGAGTACACCCTGGTTTACCACCCAGGTCAGGGGCATTGGGGGTTGGGGGGCTCTACCTCTGAATGGAGACAGGAACTGATTTGGGGACAGAGTGCCTCGGTTAACGGTGTGGGGCTTGTTATGTGGGGGCGGATGTCATCCTACATAGCTTGGTGGTTTTTCCCTTTCTTCATTCTGAAACCCTTGGGTTGCCAAGGAAGCTACACAATGCGAGGGAATGCGGTGGCCTTCCTCATGTTGGAGCATGGTGGTGTCCCCCTCCCAAGTCTGTCAGCTCCCATGCACCACCCTGTGTGGTCACCCAG
Source organism: Neoceratodus forsteri (assembly GCA_016271365.2). Lineage (NCBI taxonomy): Eukaryota > Metazoa > Chordata > Ceratodontiformes > Ceratodontidae > Neoceratodus > Neoceratodus forsteri. The sequence goes on along the minus strand of CM057454.1, from coordinate 404,783,280 downwards.
GAGGTGGTAAAGCAGCAGGAGCTCGAACACCCCCCTGCTCAAGGTGGAGAGCATCCTATGAGATGCTCATCCCACCTCCCTGGCCGCTCCTTCAGTGACCCGGGCTCGTTCCTGAACCCAGGTTGGTGGCATTGCGGGCAGTGCAGTTACATACTTACCGTAACAGTAAATCTTCTAGAGAATCTATATCAGGCCACGCCATCCCACCCTCCTTTCTCCTTATGCGCCTGAGCTTTCGGCTTTTGCTGTTCCTATCTTCATTCTAGTTCACAGAGTACTGGGTTCTCTCCTGGTTCCTTAAAAAGGGGGTCCTCCGAGTTTGAGCTCCAGCAGGGAATTGAGGAGAGGAGGGGCCACCCACATTTATATGAGAGCTGACGTCTGATGTCATCGTGGGCTGCACCCTGGTGGACTGCTTGCAAAAGGTTCTGTGTTGTCCTAGTGCCTGGCAGCTTATAGTTCTATAGATATGGCCTGATGAAAGAATTTCTCAGAAAGATCTGCTGTTGTGTTAAGTGCACAACTGTTCTTTTTTCTACCTCTGTTGCGCAGCTGCCAGGTTATCCCATTCCAGGCCCATGAACTCCTTTAACCACTCCCTGAAGATAAGGACGTATTGTACCACTCATTCTTCTGGGGCAGCAAGCTTGCCTTCCCATTCATCCCACATTAAATCTAGGAGTCACTTCACTCTGCATGCTTACAGCTGTTCAAAGGGTAAAAACCTTGTGGGCACCTGTGGGACTTCCCTATAGACAAATAAGAGATGGGCCAGATGCTTAGAAACATAGAATTTGAAGGCAGATAAGGACCGCTTGGCCCACCCAGTCTGCCCATTTCCCTACCTACTGGATAAGCTGCAGATCCTAGTTAACCAGCAGCCTACTTCTTCCAACCCCCACTCCCTAGAATTGCCTTATGACTGTCCCATGCATGCTTGAATTCCACCACTGATTTTGACTCCACAACCTCCTCCGGAAGGCCGTTCCATGCATCCACAACCCTCTCTGTGAAAAAATACTTCCTTAAATTACCTCTGAGCTGCCCCCCATCTTCAAATTGTGCCCTCTTGTTCTTGCACACCTCTTTTTTTGAAAGATGCTACCCTCTTGGACTTTGTTGATTCCCTTGAGGTACTTGAACGTTTCTATCATGTCCCCCCTCTCCCTCCTTTCCTCGAGGCTATACATATTAAGCTCCTTTCGTCTCTCTTCATATGTCTTCCGGTGCAGACCCTGCACCATTTTAGTTGCCCTCCTCTGGACAGCTTCCATCCTGTCTATGTCTTTGCGGAGATTGGGTCTCCAGAACTGAACACAGTACTCAGATGGGGTCTCACCAGCTGTCTGTACAGAGGATAATAACTTCCTGTTTTCTACTGGTGATTCCTCTCCCTATGCATCCCAGTATCCCCAGCCCTCCTTGCTGCCCTCTCACATTGCTTGCCTACCTTTAGGTCATCTGATATGACTACCCCAGGCCCCTTTCCATTTTGTTGTTGTTAGTATCTCACCCCATTGTGTACTCTTCCCTGGGTTTTGTTTCAGGTGCATTACCTGCACTTCTTAGCATTGAATCTAAGCTGCCATACATTTGACCATTCCTCTAACCTTGCCAGTCCCTTCTCATCCTTTCCACCCCACCCTGTGCATCAACTCTGTTTGCAGATCTTTGTGTGATCTGCAAAGAGACATCTTTTCCTTCCAGTCCTTCTGCAATGTCGCTTATAAAGACATTGAAGAGGACCGGTCCTAATACTGAACCCTGCGGTACCCCACTAGTAACCCTCCTTTCTTCTGAGTGGACTCCATTTACTATTACTCTCTGTGTCCTATTCTCCAGCCAATTCTTTACCCAGGCTGTCATCTTGGGACCCACTCCTAGGCTGGCTAACTTGTATATTAATCTTTTGTGTGGGACTGTGTCAAATGCCTTGCTAAAGTCTAGGTAGGCCATGTCCACAGCCCCTCCCATGCTGCTGTACAAAAGCTCTAAGCATGGTTTTAAGGGTGCTGTTAAAGTGTTCCACAAGCCCATTGATTTTTGGGTGGCAAGATGAAGCATGTAGCTGCTGCACCCCACATTTTTCTCCACAAATCCTTAATTAGAGCTGACATGAAGTTTGTGCCCAGTTGAGATAAGATCTGAGGAAATCCAACCCGACTAAAGATCCTCAGCAGTTCATCTGCCACTTTCTCTGCCTCTATGGAGGACATTGCTATAGCCTTTGGGTACCGGGTGGCATAATCCACCACCACCAGGATGTACCTCTTTCCTGAACCTGATGGCATACTTTGAGGCCTCACAGTATCTACCGCTATGCCCTGAAATGTTGTCTCTATTGTGTGTGAAGGAGCTAAAGCTGTCTTATCCTTGTCCCCTTACTTTTCCACTCTCTGACATGTATCATGAGTATGCCAGTACTTAGCCACATTGTGATAGACACTGGGCCAATAGAAGTTTTGTATCAACCTCTGCTTGGTCCATTTCACCCTATGTGTTCTGCAAGTGGAGTGCCATGTGCAGTGCTGAGTAGCTGTTGCCTAAACTCCTTAGGTACTACCAGTTATCTGCGCACCTGCCATCCCTTCTGCACCTTCTTGCAGTACACACTCATGATGGAGCAAGCTATTCTCCCAGTATACTTTGCTCTGCCTCCCACCCTGAGGGTCAGGGTCAGCACTGTCTGCCTGCTCCCTAGGCTTCTTTAAGGATTTATCCCTCAGTAAAGTACCTTTTAAATCTATGTTCTTTACTCCTTCTGGAAAGACAGAACCCTCCTTTGGCGTTTCCTCTAAGCAACTGTCAGCTGCGTCTGATGCTCTACTGTCAGACGTCTCAGCCTCCTGGTGTGGTATAGCGTCAGCCTGCACTACAGCAGACTTGGAGCAAACTGTCATAGTTTCAGTGGCCCCTTTCTCCTGCTGTCAGTTCCATCAAACTTCAATGTAATGGTCTGACTCTGGTAACTGCACACTGTCGTATACACATAGGTCAGGAAGCATAGACAGACTAGGAGAGGTTACAAAATTCACAAGTAGTGTTTTATTATTAACAATAACAGTAGAATAGAAAAAATAAAAGTGTATGGGATAGCTCTTCCTAAAGGCAATTCAAACAATAATATTTCATCTAAGTCTCTCTCTCCCTCCCTCCTCTCTCTCTCTCTCAAAAAAACATTGTTCTCTTTATATAAGATGTATTTTTCTGGCAGTTTAAATTCTGCATCCTGCTCTTGTAAATAGCATCTCCTTTTTTCACAAAATGTCTTAAGACTTTGTTACTTTCCTTCTTGTGTCCAGCCTGAAGAGCACATCTAGTCTTTTCAGGTGCAACAAAATAATACATTTTGCCCCAGAGCTGGTTTCCTGTTGACAGTTCTGTAAACAAGCTTGTGGAGGTCAAAATGCATCTCAAGGTCAACCCCCTATGTTCCACATTGCTATCTTTTCTAAAAAAAAACAAATAGCTTTCTGCAGTCATTTCAGCAATATAATTATATACATTTACAAACTAAGAGATCCCAGTTTGACATAAAGATTCACATATATGTTTAACTATGGTGAAGCAAGTTGAGAAAGAAAGAATGGAAACAGTAACTAAAGGAATAGAGAGAATGGGGGAAAATGTGGGACCATCGGAGTGGCCATTTCCTAGGTGCACAAGAAAATTTGATTATGCAGTCAGACAGGCGAGAGAGAGAGACAAGTGGCAGAATAGGAGAGGACAAAATAGATCCTTGCTTTTAACTCTCTGTATAACAGATGGGACAGGGTCTTGCCCAACTCTGTCACATACACCCCTCTTTAAGAGGGAGCCTGTTTTTTTCCTTTAAAAAAACAGGTTTCTGAAACCTCCTTTTATTTCTCTTTTAACATTACCTTATAACATTTACAGTTCTTTGCATCTAACGTATCCCTTTTTCATAACACCTTTTACAGCAAACATTTCAGTTAAGCACACCCTTTTTTAACTTTCTAAATTCTCAATTCCTGAACCATATCTTGACAGAAAATCAGTGTTGACATTCTCTTTTCCAGATGTGTGTATCATTTTGAATTTAAGTTGTTGTAGTGCCAGGTACCACCTTATGATTCTGGGATTTTTATCCTTCATTTGATCAATCAAAGAGTGAGAGAGAGCACTATGATCTGTTGTAAGTACAAAGTCGGCTCCTAGCATTTAAAACATAAGGAACTTCATTGCCCATTTTGCAGCAGGGCATTTGTTTTCAATAGTGGAGTTCTTTTTCTCTCTTTTGTGCAGTTTCCTACCAATATACAGAAAGAGATGTTCCTTCCTCTCTATATTCTGACTTAGGACTGCATCTAGGCCTACCTCTGATGCATCTGGTAGCAATAGAAATTGTTTATCAAAGTCTGGACTTCTTAAAATGGGCTGAACATAATGCAGCCTTGATGGCCCAAAAAGCCTCATTACACTCTGGGGACCATTTCACATTATTCTGGTACCATTGTTTTGAGTTCACTGAGTGGAATAGATAACTGGGCAAAGTTGGGAACACATCTCCAGTATTAACAAGCCACACCTAAAAATGACCCGACGTATTTATTTATTTCAGAGACAGAACTGTTAGCTACAGCTTCTATCCTGGAAATCTCTATCTTTACTTCTCCATTTCTGAAAATATAACCCAAGTGTCTGGTTTCCTGCATGTCTAATGCGTACTTGGTAGGATTAATGGTCAGACCTGCATTTTTGATAGATTGAATAACTGCTCATAGTTGTTCCAGGTGACTTTTCCAGTCTGGACTGTACACCACGGCATCATTCAGGTAAGCAGCACAATAACTGGTGTGAGGGGCTAAAATTACACTCATATTCCTCTGGAACATAGCGGGTACACCATGGGAACCAAACAACATGAAAGTGAACTGATTGAATGCAAATGGAGTGGAAAATGCTGTTTTGTCTTTGGATTCCTTAGCTAGGGGAATTTGCCAGTAGCCCTTCATCAGATCAAGGGTACTATGTACTTGGGACTTCTGCCCACCAAAGCATCTATCCTAGACATAGGGTAGCTGTCAAATACAGACACTTGATTATGTTTCCTAATATCAAGGCAAATTCTTCCACCCTCTTCTTTTTTATTTACAGTCACAAATTGGTGATGACCTAGCACTTTTCAATTCTTCAGTGATACCCAGCTCTTTCATTTTTTGTAGTTCCATAACCATATCTGCTCTTAAAAGTGATAGAAAACAGTTTTGTACACCTCTAGATGACCGCCTGTTGTCCCTGCAGTGTCTATCCAACATTCTGATCTGTATTACAGTTACAGCTAATAAAGTCTTTGGGTGCAGATTTGTTTCCCGCATCAGAGTTCTTAACTAGTCTGGAGTTAAATCAGAAAAAGGGGGTCTTACCGTTCCTTGGCTGTTACTTCACTGCTGTGGTTTCTGTCTGGCCGTCTGCTAGTCCTCATCCTAAGAAACAGCCTTTTCCTTACTTTCTGGTCAGTGTTCTTTTACTCAAAGCCACATGTCTGCATTTTAGGTCATTCCCCAAAAGCATAGCTACATTGAGATCTTCACTAATACAACTTTTTCCATCCCTTGGCCCCCCCTCCGAACTCAGGAAAGACTTGAGCCAATAGGACCGGCACATTTGGTTCCACTGCACACTTTACCATAACACACTGATCGGGTCAGACCTGTTTAAGTGTAACTATGATGCACTATGGAATGCATAGCTTCTTTGTCTCTCCAAGCTTGTGTAAGCTTCTCATTAATTTTAACAGGGAGCATGTACTTAGTTGAATTAGTGTTTATTTCCCCCTTGCATAATTAACACTGTGAGAGCCTGAGGTAGTAGGGTTTTCTCCTGCTGCCCCCATTCCCTGGGTCTTCCATGCTGGGGCAGTTATAGGAAAGATGCTCCACTTGCTGGTACACATAACACTTTCATTCCCCTGATCCTTCTTCATTTTGGGTAACTGGGTGTGCTCCACCCAGGGTTCAGTATCAGCATACATGAGATGTCTCCCATTTTGCCCGGAGAGTCCTGTTTTTTAACTAAACCCCCACCCCGCACGGAAAGCAAATCTCAGACTTAAACAGTCAGTCACAGGAAAAGAATCTGCATTCTCGGTCCATTAATGTAACGATTTGTCTTCAGCCACTTTGATTGAAAATAGTTAATAGTGTATAACTGCAGTATAGCGCAGTGGTTTAAGGCTCTGAGCTGCAAATCTGGTGACATCCAGCAGACCAGACCTGGGTTTGAACTCCACAGCTTCCACTTGCATACTGTGTGACCCTGAGCAGGTCACTTAACTTCCCTGTGCTCCCAGGTCGCACCTGTAAAAAAGCTTTCAGCTTAGTGTGCTAGTCCTGGTTAAACAACTTAACAAAAAAAAAGCTGCGTGCTTAGGGCCCGGTGGAGTACTCGGACTGGAGCGGTCACCTGGAAGCTTGGGCGAGAGGGACATACAAGAAACAGATCAGGAGGGCAATAATGCACCTGGCAGCCGTGCCAGGACTGAGAGAACTACCCGCTCCGCCTACTTACAGCCCCTTACTACAGCCACTTAAAATCATGTTGGGATATTACTGCTATAAGTAGTTGTTTTCAGGTTTTAACTGCGTTTGCAGCTTGTTTAGTGGGATTGGAACAGCTTCTCTGGAGAGATTTTTGAGGCAGTTATGCGGTTGAAAACACGGAGATTAATGAATGAGTTAGCGAATTGTTCAACATATTTTGCTTGTCAGTCAAGCTAACTGTGTGTATATGTACCAGATTAGCTGTAAGCGTTTTTTTTTTTTACCTTCAATTTAAATTTTCTCCCCTTCAGCCACTGACCTGCCGTTTAATCCAGCTGCCTCTCCACTCCCCCCAGCGACCACGGGAACGCATCTTCTGGGCCAGCTGGCATATGCAGCTGTACCCACGAGAGGAACCCCCCCCCCTCGGTCCCAGCGCCAGGCCAGGATCCAATACCGGCCACAGAATCTGTGCCTACGAACCCTACCAGGCTTAGGGAGTGCGGTCATCAAGCTGCCTTGGACAGTGCTGCATTTTCCTCGTCTTTCTTGTCCCAGGAGTGCAGATGTGCAGTGATGTCTAGCACTAACGTACTGACGTCCGCTACACTCCTTCCGTCTTTACACCATCTCTGGCAGTGCCTCCAGGTGTTTCCAGGGGATGCTGCAGAGCGGTGAAGACCCACAGCCCACCCCAGGATAGGAGAACAGTCCTCTGAATGCTCAATCCTATCCTTCCCCTGACAATCTGGGCTCGCATCCGAACCCGGGTCGCCAGTGTGACGCGAGGTGTGGCGTCCAACGGCCTTAACCCTCAGCGCCTCCGGGCTGGCTGTGTAAGCTTTTATTTTAACAAGTATGCTTTGGAAGCATATTTTAAGGAGAATGAATTGGGGATGTTGGTATTTCCACAGGCTTTGATGATGATAAACAGGAACAAGGGAAGGGAGACACTGTGCAAGTGCAGCTCTGTATCAGTCGGTGGGAGAAGCATTTTATATATATATATATATATATATATATATATTAGAGGCAAAAAACTCCGTTTAATGCATTAGTTAGGGTTGTTCCACAGTGACAAAAGTGAGGAAATTAGCTGTTAGGGTTGAAAACCCCCCTTGGACCCCCCAACCGGCATTGGGGTGCGCATTGGGATTGTCAGCCCTAACTCTCACCCCATGACATGTGTAAAGCAGCAGATGTATAGGAGAATGGGGTGAGTTAGGACCCACGATCCCAATGGCACCCAGTGCCGGTTGGGGGTGATGGGGTCCAAGGGGTTTCACCCTAACAGCGAATTTCCTCACTTTTGTCGCTGTGGAACAACCCTAACTAATGCATTAAACGGAGTTTTTTGCCTCTAATTTCCCTTCTTTTTGAGAATGATAACGAGAAATAGTGAATGTAATGCAGCGGCGGGAGCACGGGGCCCTTTGGGACCCGCGCTCCCGCCACATGATGTGTTGTGGCATACTAACAGGGACAGCAACGCAAACAGAAATGCCAACAGTGGCGCACATGGTAACACAAGCACGAATGAGAACAGAAAGGGTAACGCACATGGTGGCGTAGACGGGAATGGTCTGCCACGTGATGTGTTGTCACATAGTAACATGGTGCCTGCAAACAGAAATGTCAATGGGCATGGTGATGTAAAGTGAAACAGTAAGATAAACAGCACTGTAGACAGAAATGGCAAAAATAACAGAAAGCATAGCGCAAATGAAAATGCAAGGATAACGCCATGGTGGCGCAGGCGCCAATGGTAGAGTGAAGCAGAGTGCGGATCCACAAGTGGAAAGGGCAACAGTAACAGTAATGTAGCTGAAGGCTGGTTTTCCCCAAAACCTGCATTGAGAAAGACAGTGAGTACAAATAATGTATGCAAAATAATGAGTATCGGCGCAGAAAATAAGATCTTGGAATACTAGATACATTATATCTCAGGAACCGTACGACATAGAAAAAAAATTTAAAAGTCATATTATTTACAACTGTCCTGGCTAATTTGAATCTTAGCCCCATTAGGGGGCTAAGAAGTTTTCAGACGAAAAGTCCGTATCTCGCACCGTTTCCGAGATACGGGCCCTGAAAGGCGCGTCGAACGCCGTAATGTTATCCTATGGGAAAAAAAGAAAGGTTCGGAGCGCCATAACTTTGCCTCCCTGTAATGTTTTTTCACCAAACTACTGAAAGGCACATCTGTGGGCTGTTGGCTGTCTTCCTTCCAAATTTCAGGAAAAAAGACCAAACCGTTATTTTGCAGCAGGGCTCCAAATGATTTCTGTTAAGTGTCGGGCGCTGTAATGTTATCCTATGGGAAAAACCGTCAATTTTGGAGTGCCGTAACTTTGCCGCCATGTGATATTTTTTCACCAAACTACTGAAAGGCACATCTGTGTACTGTTGGCTGTCTTCCTCCAAATTTCAGGAAAAAGACCAAACCGTTATTTTGCAGCAGGGTGCCAAAGGATTCCTGTAATGCTTGAGGCGCGTAATGTTATCCTGTGGGAAAACTGTCAACTTTGGAGTGCCATAACTTTGCCCGGTAATATTTTTCAATACAACACTGAAAGGCACATCTGTGAGATGTCGCTTTGCGTTCCTCAAATTTCAGCCAAAACTCCCAAGCGGTTATTTTGCAGTGCAGTGCCAAAGAATTGCTGTCATTTTCCCACAGACTAGAAAATTACTGTCGCAATTTGCGAAAGCTTTCGCAAAAATTTGCAACACTTTCGTGAGCACGAAAGTAATTTGCGAAAGTACTTTTTCCAGAAATTTGAAAAACATATTTCTGGGGTGTTTTACCACAAAATAAAGACATGGCAAGCATCCTCAGGGCCCGACTAGGTGAATACAAAAAATTAGGTTGCTAGAGGGTCCCAAATTTAAATGCCAACCATTTTTCTGATCACCAGCTGAAAACAAAATGGCGATTTTGGAAAGTAACAGGCCCATTTGCGAAAATAAAAATGCATTTGTGAAAGTGTTGAACTTTTGTTAACTTTTCCCATTGACTTATAATGGAAAACTGTTTTTGAATAACTTTTGAACGTGTAATATTTTTTCACGAAATTGAAAGGCACATCAGGGACCCTGCTGCACGTTCCCTGAAGATTTTGGGCTGGTCACGCAAACCGTATCGACCTGTAGGCTGCGACCATAATTCCAGAAAAGCGTAAGCGCACAGATCACACTTAATAACTCAGCAGTCATGATATCCGATCAGTACGAAACTTGGCAGATCCCAAGGCCTATGGTTCTTGATCATAAATTCCAAATTTCAGGCAAATCCATCAAGCGTGTTGCAAAGTTATTAAGGTGCAAAGTTTTGGGGTTTAACATAAAATGGCTCCTACTACCTATATATATATATATATATATATATATATATTCATTGCAAAAAGCTCTGTTAATGCATTAGTTAGGGTTAATAGTACAGCGACAAAAGTTTGGAAATGTGCTGTTAGGGTACAAAACCCTAACTCGGTGTCCCCACCCCTACCCACACACATATGCAAGCAGGGGAAGTGCCAACGCAACACAACCCACCAGAGCCAACCAGCATCAGGTAACAGAAGTAACATACAACTCTCGAAATATACTGCAAGACACATCCATCATCATGGGTCACCAACTGTACGAGTTCTGCCGCCAACATAGTGCCTTGGGGGGGTAGACACGCATGCTGGGCAAACATGGGTGAAGCCCCACAGTAGTAAGCATTTTTGTGTTACAGATAGCAATAACAAGATTTAAGCAGATCCCTATATTTCAATAGTGAAGAAGTGAAGTAACACACAGTACGTTATCCACAGATAGTTTCTTAGAAATGAGAGTTAGTATAAGCCTACCAACAGTCATTGGATGTTTGCATTTATTTTTCTGATAGAGTGAGTCAGTCCTAATAACAAACAGTAGTAATAATAAAAGTAATTATTTGTCATATAGTTTATAAGTAACATGTGAAAGCAACAGTTGTAATAGCCAAAGCTAACAATAACATGGTGCTATGGTGCTAGTTTCATACTTGAGCAGTATCTTAAAAGTAGAATGTGTCATCTCTATCTTTCCTGCTGCAACATGCCCATGTGGTAGTCTGGAGCAACCCAGTTGTTGAATACTGACACCTAAAAGTCAGTATTTTGAAAATGTGTACAGGCTAAGTTTCATTGTATGAAGAAGATATGCCAGCAATAATGTGTCATCATACTGTGCTGGCAGTATAGAGTCGATGATACTATATTTGGTTTTTCATTACATAGTATTATGCGAAATGAGTAGTGTTGTGATTACAGTGGTTACAGATGTGATGGAGTGGTATAGTTTCTTACAATCTTGCATGTGTCTTGTGTGTGTGTGTATATATATATATATATATATATATATATGTGTGTGTGTGTGTTATTGTCAGTGAGGAGCGGAGTTAAGCGTTTTGAAGCACATTTCAAACTTTTGTCGCTGTACTATTAACCTAACCGATGCATTAACAGAGTTTTTTGCAATGAATTTCCCTTCTTTTTGAGAAAGTGTAATGTAAGTGGCATGTGTTAATGGGAGCGCGGGCCCTCTGGGCCCTGTACTCCCTTCATATTGTCCATTTTTTGGCATAATGATATGCTCTTGTGGGAGCGCGTGCCCTCCGGATCCTGCGCTCCCACTTATACATAACTACGGAGCCATACACTAATTTTCTAATATCCCAGCATCCATAGTAGCTAGGAAAAAAATTCCAGTGGTGGTGTAATTGTTGACAGTGAGTACTTTATGCAACATAAATTGACCAAATCCATATCTTGCATTGTTTCTGAGAGAGGGGCACCGAAAAGCACTGAAAAGGCACCCTTAGAACATGTTGTTGTCAATATATCTGTAACCATAGCAAGTAGGAAAAAAATTCCACTACAAGTGTCATCTATGATTTCCAAATTTGTTTCTGCAGTAGCTGCCAGTAGTGAAAACTCCGTATCTCACTTTGTTTTCAAGATACGGGCACCGAAAGGCATCACGGGCGCCGCAGAATTATCCTATGGGAAGTTTCTCAACTTCGGAACGCTGCAACTTTTTGCCCCTTGAATGTTTTGCCAGCAAACCACCAAAAGGCACAATACGTGTGACCAGGGCTTGCCACCCTGCAAATTTCTGCCCAAAAGACCCAACCATTTTGTTGCAGGAGGATGGCAAAGGTTTGCATTTTTTTTTTTAAATACTTTTGTGATTTGCAAAAGTAATTTTCCCCGATGTGTAAAAAGGCATTTCTGGGGGGTTTTTACCCCCAAAAAAGATAGGACTGGCATCCTCAGGACCCAACTATGTAAACCCTATAGTCATTGTTTACCTAGAGGGTCCCAAATTTAAACGCCAGGAATTTTTCTCTCTCACTAACTGAAAACAAGATGGCTGAATCACAAAAGTAAAAGTGGATTAGCGAAACTTTCGTGATGCACATATATTTTTCCCCCATTACTATAATGGGAAATTTGTTTTTTTTAATAACTTTTGAATGGTTTAATATTTTAACACCAAATCTTCAAAAGGCACATCGGTGACCCAAACTGCATCTTCCGTGAAGATTTCTGACCGAACGGACAAATTGTGCAAGCTGTGGGCGCGAGCAAAGGAACGCGGAAAAAGTCAGTTTTTTGGCATTCTGTAGCTCCGCAACAGTACATCTGACCATAACGCAACTTGCCAAGTCCCGAGATCTATGGTACCAGACCATACATGCAAATTTTCAGGCAAATCCGTCATATGGTAGCAAAGTTATTGAGGTGTAACATTTGCGGTTTAACATTAAAGTGCTTACTCAACCCTAACTATACTGGCGCAATTTTTTTTATATTATTATTTAATGGCCAACTCTGTGCATTTACACATTCTCCCTCCTAAAAGGCCAATCTCCCTCAACTTCATAAAACCTCCCTCTAACACAGTTTTATATTATCACATGTATGTATTAGCTGTGTTCCCTTTAAGTTGCCCCGCTGACTTACTCATCTCTTTAAACCTAGTTGTCCTTCCCCCAACACTCTCACGACTAGCAAAAGGCCTATTTGCCTATACCTGTCAGCCATTTTGGCTGCTTGCCTGGCTTAACCTGGGGCTCGATCAGTGAACCACACCCAGACAGATCTTCTGAACAGCACCTGAGAAACTGTTCCAGTAACACAACCTCTATAATTTGCTTAGCAGTGGATGCTTCTGCACCTTCTAACCACTTCCTGAGCGAATTGTAAAGCTGTACCCCCATTTCCATATAACTTTCTTCATAATGTTTGTTAAATCTATGAAGCTGAAATCTGTATGCATTAGCAGTCAATTCATAATGTTTTAGGAACACATCTTTAACTGTATCGTAGTCCCAGCTCTCTTGTGTATTCATTTTGGAAAATTAATCGAGAGCCTTTCCAGATAATAGAGGGGTTAGACTGAGAACCCACATTCACTTGTCCAGTCTGGACTGTATACAGATTTTCTCAGATATGTGAAGGAAGTCATCTAAATCATTTTCCTTAAAGTGAGAAAATATTTTAGAATTTGGTTTACGACATTGTGCCGACCTCCCAGTTTTCCACCCCACTTACCATTCCAGATGGCTGCTGATGTAATCGCGCCGTCTCATGTATGCATTGTGCTACTGCTGTTTTCTGCCTCTTCTGCATCTTGTCCTATTCAAACTTCAACCTCAGCTTTTCCAGTTCAACCTGATCTGTTGTTGGTTTTTCCTTTTGCATTGGCTTCCGCTGTCTCTGCTGTGGTGGCTGCTGCCTTTGCTGTTTCTGTGGTTGCTTGGGGGGCTGCTGGCTCTATCTGCTGCTGTGTTTACTCTGCACTGTCCTCCTCAATCAGCTCCTCCTCCTCACAGGGGTTCTCTGCTGGCTGGGGGACTCATCCTCGTCCACGGCTTGTGGCCTGAGGACCCCCTTTTCTTCCTGGTCTTTTTTAAGCAGGGCCTCAATGAGCTTGTTTTTAGTAAGTGACTCATGGTTAATGTTCTTTTTGGTGCACAACTGTTCTGACCTTAGCGTGTTATGATCGATTGGCACTTTTGCTGCTATTATCCTGACCACTGACTGCAGCTGAAAATAAAGGTGAAAAGCAACATAAGAAAACATTTTTTCCTGTGCACTTTGTTTTTATGACTGGTTAGATATTTTGGTCCTTGGTATATTAAGTGCGTGTAAACTCTGACATGAACAGCCAGACCATTTAGCCACATGCAGATTTACAGAATTTGATCTGGCTGAACTCCCAGTATTTTCTGGGACACTTCAACCAGTCTGCCAGTTCATTGTATTAAAACATTGGTGTACCACAGTAACCTTATCAAAATCTGATGTAATGGATAAGCCAAAGTCCAGCCTCATATCTTCCTAGTATTCTAAAATTAAGCCTGATCTGGAATCTGTAAAGTGTTTTTTTTCTAGTTGCAAGTTATCAAGTGTTAACAGAAGGGGAGGAGAGAAAATAAAGATCTTCCTGGACTAGAAGTCTTCCCCATTCATTCACACTAATGGGACTACGCTGGAGAAGCTAGGACCCAGCAGGAGCCAAAAATCTTCAGGAGGACAACCACGCGAGGTAGGATCTACTTGCTCCTTGCTTCCATGAGAGCTGAGCTTGCACCTGTATGGTCTATCTTGGTGTCTGCCCTCCAACCGCCTCAGTTCTTTTTCTCCTGCTGCCAAGTGTGCTTCAGTGACGACGTTGCTCGCCCACTGGGAGTCAAACTTCTCATCTATACAACAGCAGCTTTTAGTTGTTCAGTTCATTCATTCTAAATGTTATTCTTGTTTATTGTTTAAAAAAAAAAAATGAAGATTTCTCTCAGCCCTGCCCATCGACAGAGTCGGCCGTAGACGGTCTTGGTGATGGTAGGGATTCTCCTTCATAAGGCTGCTCCAGCAGTGGGGCTGTGTCCGGTCCGCGCCCTCTCCGGGGTGGGGGGATTCAACCATGGGCACTCCGGTGTCCGTGGGGGGGACAGTTCTCCATAGACATAAAAGCAGTCCTGTTCTCGATCCAGGTCGTGAACCCGGCGCCCACTTGACCTTGTGCTCTTCCTCTTCCTGTCAGAAGAGGAAGAAATGGTATGACTTGAGGTCGCCCACTGATATGTCTGTTGGGGAGTCTCTGGTAGTCGAGAACCCTCTGGGTTTCCCGGTGGCTTCTGCTCTCGCCAGCCTGGACTCTTGTCACCAGGACCCTTCTCTGTCCCTTGGGGGGGGTTCCGGTGGACAGTTTCATCTTTGGGAAGCTCTTTGAGCAGTGGATTCAGCGTTGGCTCGTTGCTCTTGTCGGTGGTTCTGGTACTGCGGCCTTCAGGCTTTGGCGCTGCCGGACCAAGGTCGGGGTTTCGGTCTGGGTTCTATGTTTGGTGCCTTCCCAGTGCAGAAGCGGCCTATGTTGACCCCATGTGCCTACCCACCTCACTCTTCCCCACAGTGGCTGGCACAGGTACTACTTCTCCTCCTCCCTCCAGGGATGGCCATTCTCTGGGCTCCTCAGCTTTGGTGCAGCCTGCAGTGCCATCGACTTCGGTGCCAACTGCAGTGCCATCGACTTTGGTACCGCATGCAGTGCCATCGTCTTTGGTGCTGTGTGTGGTGTTGTCGACTTTGGTGCCGCGGGTGGCACTGTTGACTTCTTTGTGCCACATGCGGCGTCGGGGTGTTTGGGGGCGGGCTCATCCCCAGATCCAGTTGCCCTCCAGTCTATCCCTTGCCCAGGTTGGCCTTGCTGGGGCATTTCCTGTTTCTTGGGGTGGATGTAAAGCATTATGAGTCTGATCTGGACCTCATCATTCTGTCTATGGTAAGATGACTTGTTTTACAGCCTGGACATGAACTTCTCATCCCAACTGAACCGTGTTCCAAGCCATGTCTTTCAGTCTCTCTCCTTAGGACATGGGTTCTGACCTGGCTCTGCACTCTGATGTAGACCGGTCGGGCGGGGGCCTTTTGCGCTCTGTCCACCCTACTTGGTGTCTTGTGGCATGCTGTATGGGGAAGGCAAGCTCTGATTCCTTTGGTGCCCCTCCCTCAGGGGTCTGCAGCTCATCCTATCAATATGGAATCTTGCAAGGTTGACACCGTTGGGGAAATGAGCTGCCTCCAGGGCAGCTACTGCTGGGATCTGTGTCAGGTGACTCTCCTGACTTAGAACATCTTGAGCTCTAATGATTCTTTGTGTCCGGCACTCAAGTAGCTGCCTTCAGAACAACCAAAGTGGCTCCTTCAGCCCCTCAAGGGGGCTGGAACCATTGTTAGATTTGCAACAAGCAGTCAAACATCAGCTGCGAAGAAAGGAGTGTTTGTTTTTGCCGGTAATCACATGAGTGTATACTTGTTCTATTGCTTACAATAGTAAGTACTTTTATTATTTTAATTTTGTAAAATAAAATTACTCTCCCTGAATTTGTATTGGAGTCTGGCATGCTGATTTATTTAATTTTGCACTATTTGAATTTTTGCCAGCACCCACTGTACCTGGAGCACAGTCAGCTTTTTGCAGCCGTGAAGAAAATGCAGCTCGAGGCGAAAGGCGCCAAGTGCCACTTCTAAAACTGTAGTTTGGGTTCCATTTCATCTGCCTGGGGTGGATCTTCGCCCTGCAGTGAGAGACTGTCTGACTCATTTTCAGCCCAGGGCAGTTGATAACAATAGACAAGGGGGCCCTCTGGATTTTCTGAAAGGGGTACTCCCTCAACCTTCAGAGGCTTCCCCGACTGTCCCCCGTAGCGGCAGCACAGTCTCCCCACTTCACCGTCTCACTACAGAGATTCGGGGCCTTCTTCGTAGTCATCTGCTTTCTAAAAGCACAGACTACATGCGCCCTATTCTTGAACTCAGGAACAAAATAGGTCTTTGTTCAGGGGAGGATGGTACCTGTAGGGGCTGTCCTACCACCTCCCCAGGCACTCAACTGGTTCGCATCCCTAGGCATTCAGGATGCTTCCATGAAGGTACCGCTGACCTTGCAAAGTTGCAGCTTCAAGCCTCTCAGCTTCATAACTGCCTCTGACCAGTCCATATGAGGACCACACAGTAGATGCTCAGCACATTGTGGTCTCCTACCACACTCCCACAGTCCTTCCACATAAAGGTGGCGGAACTCCTGACAAGATCACTTGCATGGTGGACACAGAGAGAAGGGCTCACAAGGACTACCCTTTGCCCCAATGGCTCCTCAGATCAACATCACTACAAATGTATCTCTGATCAGTGTGGGAGCTTCCTGTCAAGGCCTCAACACTCAGAGAGAGTGGAACCAGGAGGAGTCTCTTCATAAGTCCAGAGTCTTCTGTCTCAAGGTATTCCCCTTCAGACAGACACTAAGGCTGTCATGTGTTACATCAATGAAAAAGGTAGGATACACTCCTACCCTCTGTGCAGGGGGACCGTGAAGAGGTGGGAGTGATGTCTTAAGCACGATACCCTATTTCAGGCAGTCTGCCTGCCAGGATTTCAGAATGACCTAGCGGATCACATCAGCAGGCTGGAGGCAGGTTCCCACGATAGTTGCTCGCCCCAGCGGTGTGCCATCGCTGTTCAATGAGTGGGATGGTCCAGGCCTGGACTTTTTCTTGCGCCCCCTCTCAATGCAAAACTGCTTCTGTTCTGCTCCAGAAATCCAGAACCTAACGTTTTTGTTAGGATGCATTCAGACTACGGCGGACAAGACATTTTCTGTACGTATTCCTTCCCCTTCCTTTAGTTCAGAGGATGCTGCTCAAGCTGAAGGCTCAGGGGACCTAGTCACATATGCTTTCCACTAATCAACAGGTTGTCAAAAGTCTCCCTGAGGAAGCTCCTCTTCAGACAGACTTTCTGACACAGAGACCCCTGATCCATCCCAGCCTGTGCTCCATTCATCTCCATGCCTGGCTACCTGAGGAGATAGAAGTGGATAGGTTTGCGATCTCTCAGAGGATCTCGGAAATCTTCTTCACGCAAGCCTTCCGCTGGGAAACTTGCACGACTAGGTGGAAGCGATTTTCCAGTTGGTGTGCAAAAAAGTCCATGCTGGACGCATTTTGTTGCCCACCGAATGAAGTGTTGGAGTACCTCTTAGACCTGTGAAATGTAAGACTGCAACTCTCGACAGTGGAGGTTTACTTCTGCGCAATTTCCGCCTACCTTGAGCCAGCACAGAACATGTCGCTGGCTCAGTTGCCACTAGTCAAGAGATTCCTCAAGGGTGTCCTATACACTGGACATTGTTAATTGTATTGGTTTAGGTTGCCC
This sequence comes from Neoceratodus forsteri, assembly GCA_016271365.2. NCBI lineage: Eukaryota > Metazoa > Chordata > Ceratodontiformes > Ceratodontidae > Neoceratodus > Neoceratodus forsteri. Next base: position 404,765,531 of record CM057454.1, on the reverse strand, counting down.
CATAATCCTACATTCCTATATAAAATCTTGGGTCATCCTAAATCATGGCCACATTGATCTATCTATAACTAGTATAGGATGAACTCCACTAAAAAATAACACATATGTGGCAAAAAAAGCTCCTTTATTTCATATTTTTCCACACTGAAAAAGTCCGGGCAACAGTTTCATGGCCAAACACCACTTCATCCGGCTCCAGTCTACAGTGTTGATCTCTAAATACAAAACATACAAAAAATATCATAAATATATTGTTTTACTTAAAACTTGTGACTGCACCCTCCACCACCTTAGTATACTTGTATAGTACACTTCATGTATACTATTAACTTATACATTCATTTACTAAATTAATCATATGCACTCTTTACTTATTTCTTAACATGTGCTTCTACTTAGCGCTGTTGTACAGTGTTACATTCACATATTTAAACACAAACCTTTTTGTTTTAAATAACTCTTATTTCTATCTCAGTGTAAACATCTCTTGTTACGTTTTCAGTATTTCATCCACAAAGTAATTCCTCTGAACACCTTTCTTCCATCATATTGAAAATACGGGAATGATAGTGCTCCTTTCTTCCACCATATATGTTCAGAGGAATTACTTTGTGTATGTTTTGTATTTAGAGATCAACACTGCAGATTGGGGCCTGATGAGGTGGTGTTTAGCCACAGAACTGTTGTCCAGACTTTTTCAGTGTGGAAAAATCTAAAATAAAGGAACTTTTTTTGCTACATATGTGTTATTTTTTAGCAGATTTGGTTTTGGGAAAAAATGATTTTAGTTTTGAGGAAGGCTTTTATTTACAAACACATGGTACGACGATGGGAAGCACAGTGGCACCCTCTTATGCCAGCTTATTTATGTGGCATTTTGAAAAGACACATATTCTAAACCATGACACAAATCCTTTCCTTGATCATATCAGGGGTTGGAAATGTTTCCTAGATGATGTATTATTGTTGCGGCAAGTTATGAGAGAAGAGTTGGAGAGGTTCAAAACATTTTTGAATAGTAGACATCAACACCTAATGTTCTCAGTGGAAGCCAGCCAAGATGAGATAGCATTTTTGGACCTTAAAATTTATAAAGGGGAGGGTAAGCTAGAGATAAGACTTTTTCGCAAGGAGACGGACACGAATACACTGCTACATTTCATGATCCAAGGCTGAAGGAAAGCATACCGAAATCTCAGATAAGGGCTAAAAGAAACAGTAGTATGGAGCAGGAATTTCAAGAGGAGGCAGGGAGAATGACAGATAGATTTCTCCAAAGAGGGTACAAAAGCAATAATATAGAAACAGTAATAGCAGAGGTGGGGCAGGTCTCTAGAGAGGAATTACTGAGAAGTAGAGCTAGAACAGAAGGGGGTAATAGATAGTGTTCTCGACTGCTTATAGCCATTTAAGCAATAACATAAGAAAAATATTAGCAAGTAATTGGCATATACTTCAAGCGGGAGACAATATGAATAACAGATTTAGGGAGCTACCCTTGGTAACATCGAAAAGGAATCAAACTTTATGGGATAAACTTGATCTTACTTCGAGAGGGTTCCTTCAGTAGGTTATTACGTATAGGACTAGTACCACCTGGTGTCTAGGCCGCACAACAGACTTTTCCAGCAATACCTGATGGGGGACTGCCAACCCAACGTCATGTGACTGACGTCAGCTTGATCCTATATAGTGGGTGGTCCCCACGCCCGCCCTCCAGTTCTTTCCCGCTGTCGCCTCATGTCAGTCGCCTCGTGGTAGACTTACTCAGCGTTCGCTGTGAAAGTTTCATCAGTAGTTAATATTTTCTACCTTCCTTTTCTGCTTATTCTGTGTCTTCTCCCGAAGAAGAATTGTCAGTCTTGTGGCACGTAAATTCCTCACAAAGACGGCCACATGAAGTGCGTTCTCTGTTTGGGCCCAGACCATCCAACCTCATCCTGCTCGAACTGCCAGCCTTTTAACCAGGCCACGTGCAAGAGGAGGCAGCAGGCTCTGTAGGCCCATCTTTTGATGACCCGACTGGCGTCTCTAGAGAAACAAATAGAATGCATTTGTGATTTCTCTTCTTCTCCCTCTCCTTCAAAACACCATAAGGAGAAACATAAGGAGCGGGAGCACTCTGCGAATGGTTCTTGGGCTGAGTCCTCTAGGCCCTCTACCAGCAAGGTCTCTCCCCGCTTCCTCTGCCTAAGCAACGGTCGGCAGCAGGGGATACAGGTAAGTCTGGGAAATCCTCCGCAGCGGGTGAGGCGACCGCCGGCTCCTCCGACGGCCTCACTGCGTCTGCCATTAAGTTGGCCCCCGGCTCCTCCAGGGACCACCCGGCCACTGGTAAGTCACCTTCTCAAGCCTTGTGGACCCGCCTGGCCTCAGCCGTTAAGTCAGCAGGGTGCTCCTCCTCCTCCCACCCGGCTCCATCTGGTCAGACAACTGCCTCCGACATCCGCACAGACATGGCTCTCCTGTTGGGGCTAATGTCAGCCCACCCGACGCCCGGATGAATCCAGGGGAGACTGCCCCTCTCCCCCACAGGTAACCAGTACTTCTACCGGCCGCCACCCCAGGGTAAAAATTGTGGCCCCTGGATGTAGAACACAACCTCAGGTCTACCCCGCTCACCTTCTGTTGCTGGACGGAGTCCCTCCTCAGCCATCTGTCCCAACTCCGAAGGCTCCTCCTGTCCCTTCAGGGAGGAATGATTCTGTTCCGGCGGTTGTTCCTATGCCGGACACCCTTCCTCCGTGTGATACGGCGAGACCTATTCCAATGCCGGACCTCCCAATGACTGTCTCCTTGCCAGGGTCCTCGCGTCTGCCTCTACCGTCGGCTCCTTTGGCAGACCATGTCCCTTCCTCGGGTCCCAATGCCAGCCTGTCCGACGCTGGACCCTTTTCTGACACCGGACCCTGTGGTGCCAGTTCCGATGGTGCCGGCCCCGACGCCGGCTCCTCCTACGCCGGATCTACCACCTGTTTATACTTCTGCAGGCCCTACATGGGTTCCCCCACCATCAGGCCCACTGACATTGGGACTCTATTCGAGACCCCGCACTGTCCTGCATTACCCTTCGTGGGTATCCCTTGGACCATTCCCCCAGCAGGTCCTTCTCCAGATTGGAGTGGTGCAGGACAGTACTTCCCGGGCTACACCCCGTACCCGGGATATGGTTATACGGGATACCAGGGGTACCACTACCCTCCTCCCCAGGCTGTCCCTCCTCCTCCCTCTCCACCACCTCCTCCAACCCTGCAACCGGATTTCAAGATCCTTTCCTATTCCTCTTTAAAGGTCCACATATCGGCCATTTTGGCATACCACGAGCTGGTGGATGGCAAACCCGTAGCTCAGTTGGAAGTCTCCAAAACCTTTCTGAAAGGGATTCTCCATCTGAAACCCTCATCCACAGCCCTACACCAGCTTGGGATTTAAATTTTGTATTGGAGAAGCTCACTCTCCCTCATTTTGAACCAGCGATGAGCTGCGATTTGCGCTATCTTTCATGGAAAGCGCTATTTTTGGTTGCGGTTACTTACGCTCGAAGGATTTCGGAGCTTCAGGCTCTCAAGTGCATGGAGCCTTACTTAGTTTTTCATAGGGTCCGGGCCGTCTCAGAACAAATCCTAAGTTCTTGCCTAAGGTGGTGTTGGAGTTCACACTGAACCAGACAGTGGAACTTCCGGTTTGCTATCTGTCTCCTGTGAATTGAAGTGAGGCACTTCTGAACACAGTGGATCTCCGGTGCTATACCCATTGATCCAGAGATTTCCGGAAGGATGATTAGCTCTTTGTTTCGTTCGCCCCCAAATCCTTGGGGAAAGCTGTCTCTAAGCAGTGCCTGTCCAAGTGGTTAGCCAACTGCGTTCGCTTCTGTTATCAGAAGTATGACAAACCTCTGCCGGGGTCTGTGAGAGGTCATTCCACTAGGGGCATGGCTGCATCCGCAGCTTTTTTGCATAATGTTTCTGCAGCAGATATTTGTGCAGCAGCAACATGGAGTTCTGTCCATACCTTTACCAAGCACTACAGTCTGACCGTTGCTTCTAGGTGGAGGGCAGGTTTTGGACTAGCTGTGCTGCAAGGCCTTTTGTCCTAGGCTGGTTCCACTCTGTTCCTTTTTAGCTGGAGTTTCTCCTCCTCCCCCCTTGTTTCTCTCGGTCTCTCTTAGGAGGGACTGCTTGGGATTCAGTCCTATATGTGATGACCTACTGAAGGAACCCTCTCAAATTAAGATAGTACAGTTACGTAAGAACATACCGTAACAGTAGCTCTTCGAGAGAGGTTCCTTCAGTAGGTCATATTTTTCCCTCCCCCAATTTTCTTTTGGAACTCCAGACTCTGTTTCCTTCTGCTGTCAGGCCTCTTTAGGTCTCTGGCGGGAGAACTAGAGGGCTGGCATGGGGGACCGCCCACCATATAGGGTCACGCTGACGTCAGTCACGTGATGTCGGTTGGGCGATCCCCCTCAGGTATTGCTGGAAAAGTTCCATGCGGCCCAGACGCCAGGTGGCGCTAGTCCTATATGTGATGGCCTACTGAAGGAACCTCTCTCAAAGATCTACTGTTTCGGTAAGTTCTTGCATAACTGTTCTTTCATACATCACATTATGTCCCAAAAATACAGCAGAAACAACTACTTCTGTGGGTCCTTTAAAGAATGGAAGCAACCCCTGTGGGCAGTGCTTCCAATGTGGGAATACAAGTAAGAAACAATATTTTGAGCATCCCCATACAAATGTGAAACATGAAATAAAGCAACACATTACATGTAAATCACGCCATGTCATCTGTGTTCTGCAATGTCCATGTGACAGATTATATATAGGAAAAACAAAGAGGGAGCCGCATAATCGCATCAGAGAACATAAAAGTGACATTAGATTAAAGGATCAGAATTCTTCAGTAGCGGAACATTTTAATGGAGTGGGGCACTCAGCCACGCCCATGTCTCTTAGGTCTTGGAGCCTAGAAAGAGTAGAATAACCCACAGGGGGGAAGTACTAGTTGGGATGATCTCCTACTAAAAAGGAAATTTCTGGAGTTTTAAAATGAATTGCATGAACCCAAGAATGCGTATGAATGAGACTTGTGACTGTAGTCTGTATTGGTGAAGACAAAGCAGAATATGGCTACACAGCAAGGATGAAAAGAGATTTTGACCTCCCTGCCTCTGACTGCTCCATGGATGCGGTCTCCATGTGGAATATGTGACCCATCAGAAATATATTGGGACTTTGAACAAAAAAATTTTGTCTGGACCTTGAAGACATTCTTATATGAAGGTATGACTAACATAGTGGAGTACTCTGCTGTTGTGTGCTTCCTCGGTGGCCTGTGACATTGAAAACTTGTTGATATTATTGAAAAATTGGAAAATTGTATTGGATTCTGTAAGAAATAAGTGATGAAATGAGAGACATAAAAATATGTGTTAAATATAACAGCAAAAGGACATGAATGGCAAATCTAGAAGGCATTTAATTTATCACCAGATACTGTTATAATTAAAAAATGAATTTGTTTCAGCAATTAGCCAAGGTGGGGGGTGAACTGCCAACCTCTGTATCCAGGGCTGAGCTTTTCCCGCTTTAACCCACTCAGCCACTGAAGGGACTTGGCCACCTTGATGCCCAAACAGAGATTTCAGGCTAAACCCTAAGTGGGAGGGGTTATGACCTCACTAAGTGATGTTCGGCTCCCCCCACCTGTCTCACAGTATTTTATGTGACACTGAAAAATTGTTGATATCATTGAACGACTGGAAAATCATATTGGATTCTGTAAGAAATAAGTGATAAAATGAGAGACATAAAAATGTGTATTAAATACAGCAGTAAAAGGACATGAATGGCAAATCTAGAAGGCATTTAATTTATCATTTATCATCAGATATTGTTACAATTAAAAAATGTATTTGTTTCGGCAATTAGCCGTGGGTGGGGGGAGAACCGCCGACCTCTCTGTATAGGGTTGAGCTTTTCCTGCTTTAACCCGCTCAGTCACTGGAGGGACTTGGTCACCTTGATGCCCAAACAGAGATTTTAGGCTAACCCCTAAGTTGGAGGGGTATTGACGTCACTAAATAATGTTAGGCTCTCCCCACCTGTCCCATAGTATTTAAATCAGGCATGTGCGAGGGTCTGGTCTTGTCTGTAACCAGGAAGTAGGCCAGACCCCAGGAGGATTGTTGGTGAGTGTTGCTAAGAATCTTTAGGAAAGTGTACTTTTTATAAGCATTTTTACTTGATTTGAGCAAGGTAAAGGAGTACAGGGGGTTTTGATAAGTGTGTTTTGTCTTTTCCCATTTGTAGAAACGACAAGTGAGTTGCTAACACTGAAGTGTTTGTGCATATAGTAATAGAGGTAAGGAAGTTGAGGGAATGGACCATTAAATGGATACAGAGAGAAAAAAAACTTCTAAAATGACAGAACTAGGGATAAAATGTTTGTGAAATGAAAGGGGGAACCCTTAAAAAACAAAATGAAGTAACGTTATGGGAGTTTTACAGTGAGGGGAAGATGAATTACAAAACAGGAGAGACTGCCTGGAGGAGCCACGAAAGGGTGACATTTTAAAGGTGTAAGAAGCCACACGAGGGCAGTCAGAGAAGAATAAAATAAGAAACAGACTATAAAAAATATATTGATATATATTTTATTTATTAAATTTTGATGACCGGGTAGGCCCACTGAGCCCCGAAGGTCTCTTTTTCAGGGGCGACCCGGGAATATATATAATATATTTTATATATATTATATAATATATATAATATATTATTGAAAATAGGGGAATGATAGTACTCCTTTCTTCCATCATAGGTGATAAGAGGAATTACTTTGTGGATGAAATACTGAAAATGTGACAGATGTTTACACTGAGATAGAAATAAGAGTTATTTAAAACAAAAAGGTTTGTGTTTAAATATGTGTATGTAACACTGTGAAAGTGCTAACTAGAGGCACATGTTAAGCAATAAGTAGAGTGTATATGATGTATTTGGTAAATGAATGTATAAGCTAACAGTATACACGAGATGTACTATACAAGTATACTAAGGTGGTGGAGGGTGAAGTCACGAGTTTTAAGTAAAAAAGTTTTTTAAATTGTATATTTATGATATTGTTTGTATGTTTTGTATTTAGAGATCAACACTGCAGACTGGGCCCTGATGAAGTGGTGTTTGGCCACAAAACTGTTGCCCGGACTTTGTCAGTGTGGAAAAATATGAAATAAAGGCGCTTTTTTCGCTACATATGTGTTATTTTTTAGTGGAGTTCATTTTATATCCTACACACTGGACCACTGGTCAAGAAACCAATGGCCGCGTGGAATATTAACCTCATGCTAGATATGCTCACCCGTAAACCTTGAGCATCTAGCCACCTGTGATTTGAGGTTTCTGACCTGGAAGACTGCCTTTTTAATGGCTGTTAATTCTGTTCGCAGAGTTTCTGAATGCCTTACTTTGATATCAGAACCTCCATATACTTACTGTCTTTCACAAGGACAAGGTGGTACTTCGTACTCACCCTGAATTCCTCCCTAGGGTAGTTCGAGATTTCACCTTAGCAACAAAAATTCAAAAAATTTTTTTTTTTTTTTTTTGGTTTAAACAGCAAAAAAGGTACAGTATCCTGCCACCTTGCAAAATTGTTCCTAAAAAAAAAGCCACATTTGCTTGTAGTTATGCACATAGAAATGTCATAGATACAGTAATGACATGATCTGTGACAGTTCCTGTGCACAACATCCTCTACTACCATACCTACAACATGTCATTTACTCCCCCCCTCAATGCTGTCTCTGTGTGTGTGTGTGTGTGTGTGTGTGTGTGTCTTTCTGTGGATCCCTGGTGTGCACTTCAGTGAAATACAGGCACGAAGAGAGCCACAAAGTGCACACTACAGGAGCAGCAGACAGGTACAGCCTGGAACAAACCATCGGCCCCACACACACACAATCGGACAATTTGCCAGGGAAAGGAGGTGCATGGTGCACTGAACCCACGGCAACACCTGACAGGGCAACTGGAAGGGCAGATATGATATTTTCCTGTGCTCCCTGTCTGCCCAATCACTGAACTGACTGCAGCTCACTCCAGAAAAGAAGCAGAAAGAGACAGAATCCACTTGTGCCATTCACTCGCTCTCTCATGCTTTCAAATCCACTGGATCGTCGGGGGTTGGGGCCACAGTGGGATGCAATGAGTTCTGTAGCAGGCTGCGAACAAGTACTGCTTTCGGGTGCTGGATATGTTGGGGTGGGGAAGGGGGCTGCATCTCGGGGGACTGTAGTAGGACATCACTGGGACCAAGGCAGCACGGACATTGCAGTTCCTACTACAGGGCTGCCACACACAGATGATTCTCAGCTGGAAGGATACAGTACAAGGGAGTCAGCTGCAGAGCATTCCGGGGAGGGCACCTGATGTACAGTGACCACGGTATCGTGACGCTCGTTCCGGCTGTGTGATGCCACTGCTCATTGCTGCCAGTTTTGTGCTGGTGTATAACAGCGGGTCGGAGCTGTGATGATGGGACTTCAGATTGCACAGTGGGGACTGCGAATGCCGCACCTAATTCAGCTGTGTAATGCACCGTGGACACAGAGAAGTTTGCGTGCTGGAACCAGTACTGTTTGATCCCGCTTCTGATCGTTTACCCATGCGGTAATGCTCATACTGTGCACCATGGCTATGTTCACAGTGATCAGCAGTGAACCATGCTGGGCTTGGGGACAGGATGAGCAGTTCTGCAAACGGAGGCAGCTGTCGTGCTCTTGGTGACGTGGTTGCAGATAGTTATATGGCATGTGTCCTTGGCTTGCACAGGGTGCGGACGATGGCACAGGTGGGATGTGGCCAGTGGTTGTGCAGGGTGGGGACATCTAAAATATGAAAGGTGTGTCGGGAGCTGTATTGTCTGTTCTCTTCAGTACTGCACAGTTGCAAAGGACATGTCACTACCTGCAGCCGGTAGCCACTGTGTGTCGTGTCTCCCGAGGCCCGCTGTGTGGGCAGGTGGGTACAGACACAGCTGACAGAGCCACATGGATTTCCTTCTACACTGTGTGTGTGTGTGGGGGGCGGGGACTTCAAGTATGGTGCATCTGTCGTTGGGTCTCCTGGGTGCTGGATGGAACATATTTTGTGACTGGAGCAACTTTTTTGGAGGGTTGCAGTGCCGTTTGTGGTTTTTGTAAATGGCTGCTATGCAGTTTGTGGCGCTGCGTGAGGAAAAAGTGCCACTCTGCCCCTTGATCGCCTACATTCTTGACCTGTTCACCCTGACAGTGCTGATAATGTGGATTATCGCACTGTCAGGAGACAACTGCTAGCCAATCACAGTCCCCGCTCATGAGCCGCATGTAATAAAATCCTTTACTGCACACCCTGTGATGGCTTATTGTTTACACTTGGAACTCCAGAGCAGTTCACGTTAACATGGGAAACATGTCTGGAGGATGGTGATTTTGTGTTTTTTGTTACCTGGCTTCACAAATGATGATGCACTTGCAAAGTGACGAGCCTACCTTATGATGCATGGCCTGAAGCAAAGTTTTTAAAGTGGCTACCTTGGCACAGTATCTCTAAACCTAAAGATCAGGATTATCAGTGTTAATACGTTCATTTAAAGTCATGAGTTGTATAGATCCAAATTGTGCTTTTCAGTCTCACTTTGAACAACACTAAATCATACTCTTAGGGTTGGATTTGTCAATAAAATGGAGCTGAGTACAAGAATGACCTTTAAGTGCATTCTTCAATGAAGGTTTCCTTTAATGAATTACCACTGTGTGGAGACAAATTGGTTTGGAAAAGAGCTCCCAAATCTAATTGAGATGAAGAAAGGGAATAAGAAATAGAAGCTTTTTTATAGATTTTTTTTTTTTTATCACAAGCCCTTGAAATGGGTGAGTTGGTTATGATTTAAAGTACAAATCTGATAAACCAGCTACATTAAAACCCTAAAACTATGAATTAACTACCTGTATGGTCTATGATGTCCACAGAGTGTACAGACACAGAAGGATGCTTATACATGAGGCTTTTTGGGAGGGCATATTAGTTTTTGTCTTGAGTTTTTGATTTTGACATTGTAAAAGAAGGGAGGCCACTGCAGTATCCCTCGTAGTGTGCCAAGTATTTTGATGTTTGTAACTAAGCTGGACTTTCATGAGGGCCAACTGATGGACTCTTCTGTTCAGTTTTTTTTGTAGTTTTTTTTCCCTGAGGGCTGAGATGTGGAATCGAAAGGGATATAGGCTTTAGCCTGGCATGGCGAAGGATCAGACTTTATATAAGATCTTTACTCTTCTGGCATTAATCGATTGGTATGTGTGAGATCTCTACTCTGCTGGTATTAATTGATTGGTAGGCGTGAGATCTCTACTCTGCTGGTATTAATTGATTGGTAGGTGTGCTAACAAGATGTAGCTACTGTGACAGCTGCTGCAGATGTGTTGTATCTTTTCTAAAGTTTTGTCTTTATTGTTTTCAAAAACATTCAACATTACAGCTTATAAAATGGTGTGAATCAAACGAGCAGTCTGATTGGTCAAAACTGATCACATAGCCGTGCATCAATTTCATTTACCACACACCCTGGCATGTGTTATTGCTTTCATAATACATTTGAAACATACTGTACAGTAACGAAAAACGAAAATGTACTTGCTTTTAGATGTCATTTTCAACATGCAGTGCAAAGAGTGACTGAGATCAGACAAATAAATGTTAGTAAACACAGCAGGAACATAGCATCTCTACAAACATATTTATACTGATTCAGTTACAAGACTCTGCTGAAAAGATTATTTTTTTTGTTTTATAACTTATTTGCCCATGATCATCCAGCTGAGATTCAACATCTCATTTCCAGTGGGATCCTGCTTTTACTCATTTCCACAGCTGTGTGGACTGGAGCACGGAGATGTCAAGTGAGTTGCTGAAGGTCTCAGTCACATTCATGGTGCCAGGCTTGCCACTGGGTGCTAGACTGCACATCTGGATCAAGACTTAGTTTTCTGTAACTGTGCATGGTTGGGCAGCCCATTCTTTGGCAATGCCCACTCTAACCCCTGTAGGACCTTTACCAAGTCAGTCAGTTCTGGTGCTGGGCGCTTCTGTTACTGGTGAGCAGGTACCCAGCAGTATGTTCTTTGATCGCTGTTAACACCCATCTCCAGGCCTGTACAATTCTCTGTGGCATTCTTGATATTCACTGTACCAAATCATATTGAATTCTGGGGATGTTATCTGTCGACTAATTCAATAAGTAGCTGTCCTCTATTAAAGGCTGGTCCCTGGACACCGATCCCTCTGTTGTGACCAACACCGTTACCACTTTTACTGCTCAAGCAGAGGGCTGTAGAAAGGGTGATACTTCTTCCTCTCCCTCCTCCTCAGGATGTCCCCCATGTTCATCGATTCATGTATGCATTAATCCATAACAGGCTTTTGTCTTTCAGTCCTTTTTTTGGGAAATGAAGGAAGCATTGGGATAGATGCTACGTAACGTGGACAACCTAGGAGAATCTCCATCTGGCTCCTAGACTTGCCCTTTCCTAATCCCACTAATTGTTCTTTAAGTACAGCCTGCTCTCGCAGTAGCCATCTTAGCGGTATGGCAGATCCATTTCTTCTCCCAGTGACTCGCTATAGAGCAGAATTCCGCTGTCAAGCTCTAAATGGAACTCTGGGGCACCCAGTCCACCATAAAATTGTTTTGTCTGTATTTAGGGCCATAAATAGTTTATACTGTTTCACAGTAGCATACCCTTTTTCTCTAGAATTGAAATGGCTAGATGCCTAGGGTAGGAAGGCCTGTACCACCATAGCTTTGAGCCTGAGAATTGTAGCTAACAATCCTGCGTACACCAGCTACAGCAGATACCAGTTGGATTTGTGGGAAGGTGTTCAAGATGGTAGTATGCAACGTGCCACGTGGTCAGCACAAGCAGCTTCTTCTTCTTGTCTCATCTGAAGGAGCAGGGGCCACTAGGCTCCAGATACAGACAGTATATGATACATTAGAAGTTACCTCACATTCTGTAGACACAGCCTTCTGATTTTGCAGGAATTCTTGGCTACGCTTATCCAAACTAGGACCTCTGCTGAGGAGGAAAGTTCTAAATATCACTTTCAGTGGCTTTTCTCTGTTTAATGAGATTAGTAAGAGGATTATTGTAAACTTCTTTCTCTAAAACCCCATGGTTCAACAAGTGTAGGAGCTTCAAGACCGGTCCCTATAAATATTTCTGCTGAGGGGTTTTAGTGGTGTCATTAGCTGTTCAACATAGAATCCAGTTCAGTTATTAAGGATTTATATTTTTACCGTATGGATATATCACGAGTGCATCGACATAAAGCTTATTGTTAATTTTTACATTCATGTAAAGCACAAGAGGGGACAAGCCACGAGCATACAGTAGGGGTACTGATGTGTACAGTTTTAGTGGCTGGATTATTCAAGTGGCAAATATTTAAAAAAAATATATATTTGCACTTTGTTTTATATTGATAGCAAGCACCGTGTAGCCTTTCAAAGTGGTGGTGCTAAGAAGCAAGTTATTATTGATGTGTGGAATGATCAGGTTATTAGGTGTCGAGTCTCACTTTTTGCTTGTTATTCTCTAGAGCTATCCCCATACAGCATTGGCTAGCCCCTCCTTTCTCCTAGCAGGGTAGCATGTGGATCATCAGCACTTTGTAGCTTTTGGAAGAAAAACAATCTACACATATGCAGAATCATAATCTAACTTGTTTTGAAGCAAAAAGATTTCATAACATTAGTTATTTTATGTGTATGTTTGTCTTGTCTAGCTTGCAGGAACGTAGGCAGAAATTTCAGTTTTGTATATACACACACACACTCTCCCCCCCCCCCAAAAAAAATAAAACAACTATCCCTACCCATACATTGTGGTCATGTGTCATTGTCAGAATTTACAAAAAGATCAAATAGTTTTGCGAGATGTCTCATCTAAGCACTAAACAAGTTATAACTGTATCACGGTCAGCCAGGATGCAAAGCAGTACCTTTCAGTAAATGATATGTCGCACAATGTTTCTTTGACAAGAGGGCTTAATTGCATTTGAATGGCACTGTTCTCTGCAGTGTACTACAGCCTTCAGCAGTAATACTGCAGGGTACTACATTGCATCCTGGCCGACTCCACTACATGTCCTAAATTCATTTCTCTAGATTAGAATGAGAATGGTTACAAAACACCATATGGTATTAGGTCTGGTGCTTAAAGAAACTGCACACAAGGGTGCACAGTGAATATGCCTGCCTATACCCTTGCTAACTTGGACCTGGTGGTTCTCATAGAAGTTTCTTTGTTTTGTGCTTTCACTGTGTTTTTTTTTGTCTTGTCCTCTCTCCTTAATAAAAAGAAACAGGAGATCTTACTTCGAGAGGTTCCTGCAGTAGGTCTTCACATATAGGACTGCACCCCATGGCGTCAGGTTCAAACGGCAGACTTGTAGCTAGCAATCAGCAGCGAGGACCGTCCCCCGACATCAGGTGACGCGACGTCAGCCCGACTATAAAAGGGGAGGTCCCACGCCCGCCCTCCAGTTCTTTCCCACCATCACTTCAGTTCGTTCGATAGACGTGGTAGAACAGCGATCAGTTGCCCGCTTAGTAGTCAACGATTTTCGTCTTATTCTTTATATTTTAGTACGAATTTTTCGATCGAGTGCATGTCGTCTCGTCTTAAGAAGAAGTGCTCCAAGTGCGGCACCTAAATCCCACACGGGGACTACCACTCCCGCTGCCTCCTCTGCCTGGGGCCTAAGCACAACTCGGCTGAATATATTATTTGTCAAGGGTTCAACCAGGCCACACGGACCCTGCACAAGCAGACCCTCAAGGCCCACATTCTGACCCAACGGCTGGCTTCTATGGAAAAGGAGCTCCAGGAGCTTAGGGAGGAGTCATCGTCTCCAGCCCCAGAAAAAGAAGGACAAGGAGGAGCGCCAGGAGAGAATCCCGTTGCCGCAAGGGAGACCCTCCACTTCTAGAACCGTGATTACCACTCTTACGGGCATCCCGTCCACTTCTGCGGGTCGGATGCCTTCTCCCCCTCCTGCCGAGGTGTGCAGGCAGCCGGGGGTTACCTCTCTTTCTGTATCTGTCAGTTCTCCCACTCGTAGCTCTGCCAATAAGTCACCCTCCAGCCCTGTCGTCAGGCGCCCGGCCCAGGCCGATAAGCCTGACTGTGGTTCTTCTTCCACAGCCAGCCCGGTCGCGACTGATAAGCTGGACGATGGACCCTCCGTTGACCGCAGAGCCGCATCTACTCTACCGTCGGGCTCCCTTGAGGACCCCAATGCCAGGATGAATGTGCTCGTGGGGGACACTTCATCCCTGCCGGTCACTACACCCAGGTATTCACCACCCGTTCCCGACCTTTCCTTTCCGTCGGGATCGCTCCCAGACCTGTCATTGGGGTCTCTTCCAGAGCTTCCCCCTTTGCCTTTTTCTTTTCCGCCTCCAGATCCTCCTTCTCCTAGGTGTCCATTGCGGACTGGGATCTTTTAGTATGGCCCCCCGCCGAAGACCCTCGCCCCCTGACACCTGATCCTTTGCCAATGCATGGCGGTCCCTGGCGCCTCCCCCGGCCGGGCCTTCATCTCCTCCGGACCCTTTGGCAGTTTCGCGGGGCCTGACCCCCATGTTCCACCACCAGGCGGCCCTCTGCCAGACCCTTCTCATCTGATGCTGGGCCTGGTGCCTCCGATGCTGGGATACCAGATGCCTGGATATTTGCTGTTAGGTTATCCCTCGGGGTTGCAGGGTACCAATACCCCTGCTGGCATCATCCTGCTTACCAGCCCTTGGCCGGGTATCTCGGGTACCAGCCTCTTCCTCCTCCTCCAACACCGCCGCCTGATCGCGAATATGTCCCGGTATGGTGGCAGGATGTTAGGACACAACTCCATATAGAACTTAAGCAATCCCAGCCGCTCAGAGGAATTCCTCTACCCAAAGCACCACCACCTTCTCCAGTTCCTTTGGGACGTGCTGTGGGTTCTCTTCCGGTGGGTGACAGCGGGATGGATCCTTCCTTCCCAGTAGTTCGGAGCCCTCTGATTCGGATTCCAATATCGACCTCTCTGAACCTCGTTCATTGGTGAACTTATCAAAATCCCCGAGGACCCTTCTTTTGGGGATCTCTTGAGAACTAGTCAAACAGAAGGGAGCTGGCCATCCAAGGAGATAGATCCTCAGCGAAAAAGGCTGGCTGAACATTTGGACTTGTCCACCACAGACCCTCTACCCATCCCCCCTTGGATGGGCCCACACGAGGATCTAGTTACTACAATATGGCAACAGACCTCTTCCATCCTGGCTGTTTCCAGGAATGCTGACAGAACCTACTTCCCCCTGGAAGGGATCTCTCATCTGACTTCACACCCAAAAGATAACTCTATGGTCATCACAGCTGCGCATGACCACTCGGCTCAACCTCGACACTTGAGTTCCTCCCCACCAGACAAAGACTCAAGACAACTTGACCAGTTCGGTAGGAAGATCTACTCGTCCACCTCCTGCGCCATCCGGTCGCTGAACTACGTCTCCCACATGGTGAGTTTTCAGAAGTCCTCTCTCACAGATCTGGAGAGGGACCTTCAAGACATCCCTGATGAAAACCTCAGGGTTAAACTGCTCGACAAGGTTCGCATGAATAAATCTTCCTGCCGTCACGCACTCCGGGCCACTTATGATTCTGTGGACTCCGTGACTTGGGCTGTGGCCTCGGAAATCTGCCTTCAGCACCTAGCATGGCTGCACCTTGCAGGTTTGGCACAGGATGTTCAGTCATCCCTTTTGGACGCACCTTTCAGGGGTTCCGTCCTCTTTGGCGGTGACACAAAAGTCATTATTACAAAGCTGCTAGAGAGCAGTAGGTCTCTTAGAGACATACACTCCATGTATCAGATGGGTCAAAAGAAACAGCCCTTTCGTCGCCAGAGAAGATGGAACAAGAACCAGAACAAGTGCCGCTGGCTCTGGAGCCCAAGCTCATCAGGCTAAGTTGGCCAAAGCAGCCTCAGGAACCAAAGCTCCGCTCCCCTTGGCATCCTGACTTGCTTCCCCTCCTCCCGTTCCCTCCATCCCCCTCGGAGGAACTGGTAGGAGGGAGGTTCGGTCTCCACCTGGAGGGGTGGAAGGTGGTCACCACAGATGTATGGGTTCTTCAGCTCATACAAAGAGGTCACTCTGTCGAGTTCCTGGAGATTCCTCCTTCAAACCCTCTGGGAAGGCCTTTTTACCCGTCGGGTTAGATCTCCATCGTCCACCAGGAGATCCAGGCACTGTTGCAAAAAGTGGCTATGGAACCCATCCCTCCCAGATCAACTAGGAAGGGGATTCTGCTCCCATTTCTTCCTAGTCCCCAAAAAGATAGGGGATGTGCAACCTATCCTGGATCTCAGCACGCTCAGCCTTTTTTTTTTTACTATGTATTTATGTCCCTACTTGCCTCCCTTCTCCACTCTCTCCGGCATCCTATTACCCGCAGGCCCCACTCCCCATCGAGATCTGCCCCTAGAGCACACAACACCACACTATCATACCCCTGGTATACCCCCCCCCGGGTAGGGGTGAGGAGGGACACCCCCCATGCTTACCTCCTCAAACCAACATACATGAGTTTGTGGGGTCGGTGCAGCGGAGTCTATCCGATGAACCTGGAGACCTGCCAGCGAGGTGCCATTGCCTAGGAGAAGCTGAGGTGGTTTTCCAGTTCTTTCCTCCCTCCCCTGATGTCGGTGTGCAGTGAGGGGCTATGAGTTAGGAGGCACGCTGAGACATACCTCCTGCTTCGCCCCTCTGCCGACATCCACCCAATCCACTTGCTGCTACTCCACCTGCAGCGCTATCCACCCGGGCTCCCCTAGGTGGTAGCATTGCAGCAGGAGCCTGTAGTTACCCCCCCAGAGAAGAGCTGCCATCGGGCACTCTGTCCTTCTCCACCCCAGCCAACCCCCAGTGACCCGTGCTCGCTTCCGAACCCTGGTCGCCGGCGTGGTGCGCGGTATGGCATCCAGCGCCTCACCCCTCAGCACCACCGGGTTGAGCCACTCAGCCTCTTTGTGGAGTACAAGAAGTTCCACGTGCTGGCTCTTCAGGGACTCCTGCCCCAGCTTCCGTCAAACACATGGCTGTGCTCCCTGGATATGCAGGATGATTACCTTTATATCCGCATCCTCCCGGCCCACTGCCGCTTCCTTCGATTCTCCTTCTGGAAGAACCATTTCCAATTCAAGGCACTTCTGTTTGGCCTGTCCTCAGGGCCCCGGGTTGTCAACAAGTGCCTAGCGGTGGTAGCGGCGTTTCTCCGCCGCAGGGGCATATATGTGTTCCCATACCTGGACGACTGGCTCTTTTTAGCCCCATCCCCAGACAGCCTAAAGGAGTCTCTCTCCTTCACTCTGGATCTGTTTGCCCAGCTGGGCATCTCTGTCAGTCTCCCCAAGTCTCAGCTAGTACCCTCTCAGCGCCTCTAGTTTATTGGAGCGGTACTGGATAC
The DNA here is from genome assembly GCA_016271365.2 of Neoceratodus forsteri. Classification (NCBI taxonomy): domain Eukaryota; kingdom Metazoa; phylum Chordata; order Ceratodontiformes; family Ceratodontidae; genus Neoceratodus; species Neoceratodus forsteri. The sequence continues at coordinate 404,747,986 of CM057454.1, read as the reverse complement.
AGTCCAGAGCAAGGCCTTCTTACCATTGGATCGAGCCAAGACCTTGGCTTCTCTCGCAACATTTGGACGACATGAACCAACTGGTCATGATCTCCAGCAGCCTTCAGAAAGACCTTCTCTGGTGGCAGGACCTCACCAACTTGTTCGTGGGAGCCCCCTTCCACTCTCTGGCTCCCTCCCAGATCCTCACCTCAGATGCCTCCAGTATGGGTGGGGTGGCCCATTTAGGGGATCACAGAATGCAAGGTTTGTGGTCTCCTCAGGAGCAACATCTTCACATCAACTTCCTGGAGACCAGAGCAGTCCTCTACGCTCTCCAGGCCTTCCAGTCGTTACTCCTCCTGGGAACACTTCTGGTCCAGACAGACAACATGGTGATTGTCTGGTACCTCAACAAACAGGGAGGTACCTAGTCATACCCTCTTTGCAGGGAAGCAATGAGAGTATGGTATTGGGCTATTCAGTACGGCCTTTTTCTGACAGCAGTCCACGTACCAGGTGTGCACAACGTCCTGGTGGACAGTCTCAGCCGATCAGTAGCCAAGGCTCATGAGTGGGTGCTAAAGCAGGAGATAGTCGAAGACTTGTTTCTTCGGTGGGGTCGGCCAGACCTAGATCTGTTCGCCTCCTCATTCAACGCAAGACTACCCAACTTTTGCTCGCTTGTTTCTGGGCATGGTGCTTTTGGCGAGACGCACTGTCTCTCTCTTGGACAGGACGGTTTCTATACGCGTTTCCTCCCTTTCCTCTCATTCAGAAGGTTCTGTTGAAACTCAACGCAGAAGGGGCCCACTTGATTTTGATTGCTCCTCTGTGGCCCCAGCAGATTTGGTTCCCGCTGTTACAACTAGTTCTAGAACTGCTGATCCTTCTGCCACTGTCTCACGACCTTCAGTCTCAGGAGCAAGGCACCCTGGTCCATCCGAGTCTCAGTGTCTCCATCTTCATGCGTGGTACCTGTGGACATAGTGGTTTCTCGCTACGGAGTTTCCTCTCAGGTTGCTCAGGTCCTGGTAGAAGTCAGAAAACCCTGTACCAGATCCACCTACGCCATGAAGTGGAAGAGATTTTCTATCTGGGTCACAGCCAAATGCTTGGACCCTTTTTCTTGCTTGGTCTCCCAGGTGTTAGAGTACCTCTTACATCTTTCTGAGTTGGGCCTTAGTTACTCCTCTATTAAGGTCCATCTTTCTGCGGTGTTGGCCTACCACCTTCCGGTGGAGGGAAAAACCCTAGCACAACAAGAGGTTTCCAGAACTCTCTTGAAGGGTATCCTTCACATCAAACCTCCAGTCCAGAACCCCTGTCCTCCCTGGGATCTTAATTTTATGTTGGAGAACCTTACTTTGCCCCCCTTTTGAAACGGCAACAAGTTGTGATATGCGCTTCCTGTCCTGGAAGACACTGTTTTTGGTTGCAGTTACTTCAGCTCGAAGGATCTCAGAGCTTCAGGCCATTGTTTGCAGAGAGCCTTATTTGATTTTCCACAAGGACCAGGTGGTCTTGAGAACTAATCCTTCTTTTCTTCTGAAAGTGGTTTTGGAGACGACTCTCAACCAGAGTATTGAACTGCCGGTCTATTTTCCTCAGCATTCCAACAGGGGGGAATATCTTTTGCACACCTTGGATGTGCATCGGATTTTGAGGTAATATACCTCCCAGACTAAGGAGGTTAGAAAGTCGAACCAACTCTTTGTGGCCTTTGCCTCCCAGTGCCAGGGCAGGGCCATCTCTAAACAGACTGTTTCTAGGTGGCTGGCTAACTGTATTCACTACACTTACCGGAAATACGGAAAAACCCTTCTGGGGGCGGTTAAAGGGCACTCCACCAGAAGCGTGGCCACTTCTACCACTTTTTCAGGAATATGTCCACTGTAGAGATCTGCGCAGCTGCCACTTGGGTCTTCCGTCCACACCTTCACTAAGCACTACAGTCTGGACATTGCCTCTATGCGTCGAGCTGGTTTCGGCCTTGTAGTTTTGCAAGGTCCTTTGTCTTAAGGCAGATCCTTAGTTGGCAGACATCTTCCTCCTCCTGGAAACTCATCTCCGACTCCTTCTTTTTGTTAGACTGCTTGGAATTCAGTCCTATATGTGAAGACGTACTGCAGGAACCCTCTTGAAGTAAGATATAACAGTTACGTAAGAACTTACCATAACAGTAGATCTTCGAGAGAGGTTCCTGCAGTAGGTCTAGTTCCCACCCACCTTCCCCAAGCTCCTGGAAATGTTCCTTTTTTATTCTGTCTAGTCCCTGGGTATAGCCAGGGCACAGGGTCCCAGGAGTTGTTACTCCTTTCTTTCTGCTATCCTCTCTCTAGGTCTCCGGTGAAAAAGAACTGGAGGGCGGGTGCAGGACCACCCCTTTTATAGATGGGCTGACATTGGGGGCGGTCCCCACTGATGATTGTTAGCTAAAAGTTTGCAGTTCGAACTTGACGCCATGGGGTGCAGTCCTATATGCGAAGACCTACTGCAGAAACCTCTCTCGAAGATCTACTGTTACGGTAAGTTCTTACGTAACTGCTATGTGTTTGGAGTTGACGCTGAAACATATAAAACGGCATGTGCTGATGCCACGTGTTACTGCTGAGCATCATACCCTTCTGCCCCCAGATTGCTGATTCACTGTGGTGTCCTAGTGCAGCTGGCTGTAAGACAAAAGGGTGTGGCTTTGTTTAGGAGATACTCATGAAAATTAAGGGTTACTGGTGAGCAACTTTCCTTTCTTTCCAAGTGTAATTTGAAGCTTCATAGGCTTCAAAGGTGTAACCTGGGTACCTAGTTCTGAAAGTGCAGGTTTAAAATTCACTATTCTGTGCCTTCAGCATTGGCTTTACCAAGCATAGCTGGGATAGTTCAAAACTTTCTGACCAAAGTTCCTGCTTTTCCTTTGCCATTTGTAAGACAGTAATTTTTTTGGCAACACTGGTATTATAAACATTTGCACATTGTGGCAGTCCATTGTCATGGCTCTTACTGTGGGCTTTGAACACCTTTAGCACATTGAAGTCTCTCTCAAACAGACCCCACAGCAGAGTCATACTGGCTTCAGCCATCCGATTACACCAGAGGTAATTGGCAACCCAGGCCACTAAATGTTGTTTTTTTTTTCTGAGTAAGATATGCACCTACTGTATCTTCCATGAAAGCAGTACATTATCTCCAAGGAAAGTCTCTCTTGCTGCATATTTTCCATGAGCATGCCCCTTGAGGAATCCTTATTTATTAGGTAATGGGTCACACATTCCATAGGACTAATATACATAGTTACACTGTAATTTAACGTCAGAAGGGATTCTAGGTCCATCAGTCCTCTCCCCTACTTGATAAACAGGGATTAATAAATTGCATTGTAGACGTGTACTTGTTTATAGGGATACCCCCAATCTACTACCCTGTCTCAGATCTCCTCAAAGGCCAAAATGTGACAGGTATTTTACATGGAAGTTATGAACAAAATGGGTCATAGAAACATAGAATTTGACGGCAGATAAGGACCGCTTGGCCCACCCAGTCTGCCCATTTCCCTACCTGATGGATAAGCTGCAGATTCTAGTTAATCAACAGGTTACTTCCTCCTGCCCCCCCACTAGAATTGCCTTATGCCTGTCCCATGCATTCTTGAATTCTTCCCCTGTTCCTGACTCCGCAGCCTCCTTAGGAAGGCTGTTCCATGCATCCACAACTCTCTCTGTGAAAAAATACTTTCTGACATTACCTCTGAGCCATCCCCCTCTATCTTCAAATTGCCCCTTGTTCTTGCACATCTCTTCTTCTGAAAGATACTACCCTCTTGTACCTTGTTAATTCCTTGAGATACTTGAAAGTTTCTATCATGTCCCCCCTTCCTCAAGGGCATACATATTAAGCTGCTTTAGTCTCTCCTCATATGTCTTCTGGTGCAGATCTTGCACCATTTTGGTTGCCCACTTCTGAACAGCCTCCACTCTGTCTATGTCTTTGCAGAGATGGGATCTCCAGATTTGCACGCAGTACTCCAGATGGGGTCTCACTAACTGTCTGTAGAGAGGGATAACAACTTCCTGTTTTCTACTGTTGATGCCTCTCCCTATGCATCCCAGTATCCCCCCAGCCCTCCTTACTGCCTTCTCACATTGCTTGCCCACCTTTAGGTCATCTGATATAATTACTCCTAGGTCTCTTCGATTTTTGTTGTTGTTATTAACTCACCTCCCACTGTGTACACTTCCCCTGGGTTTTTGTTTCCCAGATGCATTGCCTTGCACTTCTTTGCATTAAATCTGAGCTGCCACGTATTTGACCATTCCTCCAACCTTGCCAAGTCCCTTTTCATTCTTTCCACCCCACCATGTGTATCAACCCTGTTGCAGATCTTTGTGTCATCTGCAGAGAGGCATACCTTTCCTTCCAGGTGCTCTCCAACATCACTTATAAAGATATTAAAGAGGACCGGTCCCAGTACCGAACCCTGCGGTACCCCGCTAGTTACTCTCCTTTCTTCACTGTGGACTCCGTTTACTATTACCTTTTGCGTCCTGTTATCCAGCCAGTTTTTTATCCAGGCTACCACCTTGGGACCCACTCCAAGGCTGGTTAACGTGTATATTAATCTTTTGTGTGAGACTGTGTGTCGAATGCCTTGCTAAAATCTAGGTAGGCCATATCCACAGCCCCTCCCTGGTCTACTACTTTGGTCACCCATTCAAAGAAATCTATTAGGTTCATCTGACATGACCTTCCTGCTGTGAAACCATGCTGCCTTGGGTCCTGTGCCCCTCCGGCCTCTAGGTACTCAACAATTCTTTCCTTCAGAAGTGATTCCATCATTTTCCCTACCACTGAAGTCAAATTAATTGGTCTGTAATTTCCTGTCTCTGCCTTGCTCCCATTTTTGTGAAGTGGAATTACAGTTGCTCTCCTCCAGTCCTCAGGTACCACTCCATCCTCCCATGATTTATTAAAGAGAGTAGTCAGTGGTGTTACTAGTTCTACCCTTAGTTCTTTTAGTATTCTTGGGTGAATCCCATCAGGCCCCATTGCTTTGTCCACCCTCAGTTGCAAGAGTTCTTTCAAAACCCTTCCTTCTGTGAATGGACTGGTATCGACCCCACTATTCAGAGTTTCTCCTTTGTTTGGTTTAGGCACCTCCCCCTCCTCATCTGTTGTGAATACTGAGCAGAAATATTCGTTCAGTGTCCCTGCCTTTCCACTGTCACCCTCTGCCTACATTCTGTCCCCTTTATTAAGTCTCTGTATCCTTCCCTTGGTCTTTCTTCACTCCCTAATGTACCTATAAAAGGTTTTATCCCCCTTCTTAAAAGAGTTGGCTATCTGTTCCTCAGTTTGTGCCTTAGCTATTCTGACTGCCTTCCCTGCTTCCTTCTGCTTTAACTGAAACAGTTCTCTATCCTGCTCCTTTTGTGTTTGCTTATATTTCCTGAATGCTGTCCTTTTCTCCTTAACCGTCCCTGCCACCTCTTTTGAGAACCATAGTGGTTTTTTCCTTCATTTTGTTTTATTGATTTGCTTCACACATAGGCTTGTTGCCTCTGCGATGGCTGTTTTGATTATTCCCCATTGTTCCTCCACCCCTCCTTCTTGCCCATTTGCTAGTGCTTTTCTAATGCACTCTCTCATTTTCCCAAAGTCAGCCTTCCTAAAGTCCAATACTCTTGTTTTTGTATGGCTTGACTCTATGGCTGTGTTTATTGTGAACCACGCTGTTTGGTGGTCACTTGTTCCCAGATGGCTACCCACTTCTAAATCTGAGATCCTTTCTCCTTCCCCATTTGAGAGTATCAAAGGGTCGTCTTCTTTTTTTATGGTATGCTTTATTAAAACATTTAACCCTTGGGTACCTTGTATTTGACTGTAACCTATTATAAGTAACATTATTAAGTAACCTATGTGTAGTTTAATGTTCTGCACCTGTACTATTCTCACTGTTGTAACCACATTATGTAACTCTGTCAACCCCCCATGACGAGGTGCCTTTGTAAATGAGTCCATGACTCAAAGGTGGTAAATCCGACTTTTCTAATAAATAAATAAAAATAACACAAACAGGACAATACTAAAACAGCATGAGTATTGCTCACCTGTGCCGTCAGTATTCAGGGATGAGGCAAGAGTGTTGTGATGCAGTGAATTTGCCAGAATATATTACAGACATTTAGGAAAAATAGTGAACAGTAAGCAAAGTTAAATATCATAAATAAAAATTCATTGGGAAGAAAACTAAGCTATCAGAAGGAGAGCATCTAGCATACCCCACCTTCGCTGGTGCACACCATAATTGTTTCATATAATGCAAATCATTTTTATCTTTTTAAGGGCTTTCAGTATAGCATTGTGCCACTCATGGAAAGAAGGCAGCAGCTCATCTGGCCAGTGTTTGAAAATTAGTTTCTTGGCCATGGTTGAGATAAGAGATATGTGGTATTTCCTGTTACCCATCATATTGCCCAGATTGAGGTCTAGGAGGCATATCTGTTGGGTAAAGGCGTCGTGCAGGACCAGCATGGGGTCTAGGTGGGTTTGGATCTCTTTTCAGATTGGTTTAGCAAGTTTACATTTGGAGCAGTTATCTGATTCTAGATGACCCATTTTAAATAATTTCACAGGTGTATAGTACAAGGTGAGGACTGTCTTGTACTGAATGAGCTGAAGCCCCACAACCCTAACTTTTTAACTTCAAGAAGGGCTCCAGGACCAGGGAACATGACCTCAGGCTGCAAGGAGGGAGGTTCTCTACCAACACCAGAAAGTAGTTCTTCACAGAAAGAGTGGTGGATGCCTGGAACAGCCTACTCCAGGAGGTTGTGGGGGTCAGCACTGTGGGGGGATTCAAGAATGCATGGGATATACACAAGGGAGCCCTAACTACAAAGGGCAATTAGAGTGTCAAAATCGGTCTGAAACAAATGGTCAGACTAGATGGATCTAGCGGTCTCCTTCTGCCACCAGCTTCTATGTTTCTAAGGGGGAGATGCTGCTGGTGGGGGACTTCAGTCTGCCAGATGTAGATTGAAGCCTTCTTGCTGCAGCTTCAAATAGGAGCAGGGACAGCTGGTCAGGGAACCTGCTTATGGTGGGGCAGTTCTGGATCTGGTGCTTACAAATGGCGATAGGGTTGAGGATACAAAGATAGGAAGCAGTCTGGGGATCAGTGAACATCGTACAGTGTAGTTCCACATAAGAACTGGTGTAGAATCCAACGACATGATGGCGAGAGTCCTGGACTTCAGAAGGGCTGACTTTATAAAGATGGGGGAATGCCTCAGGAACAACCTGGTAGGGGGTGAGGTCCTGGAAGGGGTGGAGAAAAAGTGGGCCAAACTAAAAGAGGGGACAGTGAGGGCAACAAACCTATGTGTCAAGGAGGTAAACAAAAGTAAAAGAATGAGAGGACCACTGTGGTTCTCCAAAGAGGTGGCAGAAAAGGCAAAGGCTAAAGGAATAGCATTTAGAAGGTATAAGGGGACCCAGAGGGAGGAGGACAGGAGTTGTATGTAGTAAAACAAAGGGAGGCAAGGAAAGTTTTAAGGAGCACAAGGACCCAAACTGAGGAAAGAATAGCTTAGTTAATATAAAAATGGGACAAGACATATTTCAGGTAGATGAGTGAGAAAAGGAAGACAAAGGGAGGGATTGTGTGGATAAAGAGGGAACAGGATGATTGTACAGAGTGGGATCAAGAAAAGGCCGACATCTTGAATAAATACTTCTGCTTGGTATTCACAGTAGATGGAGAGGGGGAGGGACCTCGAAAAGGCACCAGGGACTTTGAGAGGAGAGAAGTGGACACCAGTCAGTTTTCTGAGGAGAAAGTCCATAACGCACTCACTAACCTGAAGGTAGACAAAGCTATGGGGCCGGACAGGGTACATCCAAGGGTGCTGAGGGAGCTCAAGGAGGTACTGACTGCATCTGGAACAGATCTGTTTAACAGATCACTGGAGATAGGCGTGGTCCCAGGTACTAGAGAAGGGCAGAGGTGGTCCCACTTCACAAAAGTGGCAGGAAGGAGGAGGCAAGTAATTATAGACCTGTCTGCCTGACATTGATGGTGAGTAAGCTGATGGAAACACTACTCAAGAAAAGGATTGTGGAATATCTTGTATTCAGCGGATTACAGGATCCAAGGCGGCATGGTTTCGTGGGGCAAGGTCAGGCCAAACAGATCTGATAGATTTCTTTGATTGGGTGACCAAGGAGTTGGATCAAGGAGGGGCAGTGGGCGTGGCGCGCCTGGACTTCAGTAAGAATTTTGGCACCATTCCACACAGGAAACTAGTAAACAAGTAGGAGGACTTAGGGGTGGGTAATAAGGTAGTAACCTGGGTAAAAAACTGGTTAGTAGACAGGACACTGGATGCCATGCCGGCGACCCAGGGTCAGGAGCGACCTCGGGTTGCCAGGTGTCGGCAGGGGAGGGAGAGGCTCAAGCGTCTGATGGACTGCTATCCTCTCCCGGGTTGGGGAGGGTTATCGTCCCGCTCCTTGGCCGCCCTCTAGTGGAGGCCAGAAGGCAGCATCGGAGGCTGGGAAACACAGGAGCATGGAAATGTGGCGAACACGTGCCTCCACACACGCATGTTCACACCGTGAGGGAGGGGGGTGTTAGGGGAGAAAAACGAGAAAAGGGTCTGGCAGGCTCCATGACTCTGCGGCCCGCACCTGACTTTGGTGACCCCAAATCTGGATTGTGCTCCGGTGGGGGGAGGATGGCCCCTCCCCTCTGGCCCTGCCACAGAGGGATAGTCCATAGGGGAATACCAGGGGAGCTCAGGGTTGGGAAGCAGAGCCGTAAAAGGTGAACCGAGCCCTCTACAGGGGGCCTTGGCCACCTGCCAGACTGATGGGGGGAGGGAGCGTTATGGAAGCAGACAGGACACAGAGGGTAATGGTAAACGGAGTTCACTCCGAGGAAGGGAGGGTGGCCAGCGGGGCACCTCATGAATGAGTGCTGGGACTGGTCCTCTTCAGTGTCTCCGTAAGTGACATAGCAGAGGGACTGGAAGGAAAGGTCTGCCTCTTTGCCAGTGACACCAAGATCTGCAACACAGTGGACACTCCGGGGGGGTAGAAAGGATGGATAGGGATCTGAAAAGACTGGAGGAGTAGTCAAGGATATGACAGCTGGGTTTTAATGCAAAAAGGTGCAAAATAATGCGCTTGGGCCATAATAACCCAGGAGCAGAGTACAAAATGGGCAGAATGATACTGGCAAAGATAAGGCTGGAAAGAGACCTGGGGTAATCATATCGGATGACCTGAAGGTGGTCAGGCAGTGTGACAAGGCAGTCGGTAGGGCAAGTGGGATGCTGGGGTGCATAGGAAGGGGTATTACCAGCAGAAAGAGGGAGCTGGTGTTGCCCTTATCCATATCACTGGTAAGACCTCACCTGGAATGCTGTGCCCAGTTCTGGAGACCATGCCTCAGGAAAGACATAGAGTGGAGACGGTCCAGAGGAGGGCTGCCAAAATGGTGCAGGGTCTGCATCAAAAGACCTACGAGGAGAGGCTAAAGGAACTAAACATGTACACCCTGGAGGAGGGGAGAGGGGGGATATGATAGAGACCTTTAAATACCTAATAGGGGTTAATAAGGTACAGGAGGGGAATATTTTTCAGAGAAACATGCTCTATAACAAGGGTGTGTGCTATGAAGCTGGAAGGGGGTAAATTCAGGAGGGATGTGAGGAAATACTTCTTCATGGAAAGGGTGGTGGATCCCTGGAACAGTCTCCTGGTGGAGCTAACCCTTGCAAAAAGAAATACAGGTGAGGGGGTACAGGCAAAATGGGCAAGCATTAAAGATGCAATACTTGAAGCAACATCCCATTGTGTTAGAGGGAAAAGGAAGTGCAAAAGAAGAAGGATACCACTTTGGTTCTCAAAAACAATAGCAGAAAAGGTCAGAGCCAAAAGGCTGGCCTTCAGGAAATGTAAGGGAACGCAGCAGGAGGAAGATAGGTAGGCATACCAAACTTTCCTAAGGGAAGCAGGGAAAGCAGTAAGGCAGGCAAAGGCCCAAACTTTGATCTACGAACACGCAAACTGGCTCCAACTATCTGGCAGAATTAAATATCAAACCTGTATCTTAGCAACAAAGAAAACATTGGACCTACTACCCCCTGGATCACAGGCACTGCTGAGACCATATAGCGGCCCATGACAAACCAGGAATTCAAACAACCTCTCCTTCACTGTTTCCCTTTGCAGGACTGCCCAAGGCCAGTGATCCTTCTTTTTCAGAGCCTCTTTCTGGTTCAGCACCCTGCCAGCAGAAGTTACCAGAAAGGCAACCCTGAGTGCCTTTAAGTTCAGCCTGCATCAATACCTCATCTCCTGTGCGTCCTGCGACTGCTACACCTAAATGGTTATCCCCCCACTCCCCCATACCCCACCCTTCTCTCCTCCTCCACTCCCTCCACACACCTCCTTGCTGCCTCTGCCCCTGACCCACCCCTACTCCCTCTTTACACAAGCCACTGGCCTCGCCTCCCTCTGTCGGATGGCTACCTATACAAATCTATATTGTTTAAATTGTTATAGAAGTTATTTGCACAATTGTGATGTTTTGGTAATTGACAAAGCCCTCTGGCTGCAATGTTTATTTCTCTTTTGCATAAAACCACTGCCTGTCCTAATGTTTCAAGTAACCTGACATGGAACCTGTATAAAAGAGCCCCTGGCTCAAAGGTGTGTCTGATTCCCTTAAATAAATAAATAAACTGAAGAAACACTAGCATAAACAGTAAAAGAAGGTGACAAGACTTTGCACTAGTCCCTTCACAAAAGAAAGGGTCGTACAAGAGCTTGCTAAGCTCAGGGTGGACAAGGCCATGGGACCTGATGGCATACATCCCAGGGTACTAAAGGAGCTAAGCGTGGAACTAGCAGAGCCATTATCAGAACTGTTTATTGAGTCTCTGAGCACAGGAGAGGTCCCAGAAGACTGGAGAAGGGCTCATGTGATCCCGCTCCACAAGAGTGGTAGCAGGGAGGAGGCAGGGAACTACAGACCAGTCGGTCTTACCTCAGTAGTGGGCAAGATTATGGAGGCACTCCTTAAGGAAAGGATAGTGCAACACCTGGAATCCATAGGAGCACAGGATCCAAGACAGCATGGGTTTACAAAAGGAAGGTCCTGTCAAACTAATGAGATCAGAGGGCTGTGGGTTCAGTTCCCACATCTGGCACTTGGGTTAATATCCCAGTACTGACACTGTAGTGCAGCATGAGAGGGGTGCTGCACTTCTGAGGTGCCGTCTTTCGGATGAGACGTTAAACCGAGGTCCCATCTGCCTGGATTGGTGGTAGTTCAGGTGGATGTTAAAGATCCCATGGTACTTATCGAAAAGAGTAGGGGAATTCTTTACTGATACAAATAAAACAAAAAGGTATTACAGCATACATCACAAAACACAAAAGAAAAGAAGCAACAAAAAAATCAAAAGAAAGTATTACATCAATACAATCACCTCGAACCCCCCCCCCCACTAAAAGAGTAGGGGAACTTTTTATTTTCACAACAACAAATCAAAAAGGAATACAAACAGTGATAAGGCACACAAAATAATAAACAAATCATAAAGGAAACAAACTCAAAGAAGTATAACAATCATACATCATCCTAGAAATGGGAAGAAACAGGAATAAACATACCCCCCACTAAAAAGAGCTGAAATTTTCATTCACAACACCACATTTCAACAAGAAAAATGGCATTACCACACAAAAAGCAAAGTACAAATCATAATAAAAGGCAAAAGCAATCAAGCTATACAGAAGCAAAAATAAAAATCCAAGACTGTCTATGTAGAGATATCATAGGACATATATTTATACAGAAAAACAGTGAAGGCATACCAGGTTCTGCAGAGAAGGGCTTCCTCACAGCACAAGGGAAACAGGGCTTGGGCAGACACAAGGTCCTCACCCTGTATCTAACCAGGTCATCTTCCTCCACCATAATTTGAACAATTCAGGATGCACCTTTCCCTGCTCCTGCCCTCTCCAAGTAAACACAGCTGTGCGTATGTTGTGAACTATCTGAGATTCAGAAAGTAACTTCTGTTGAAGAGTAAGAGAGCATCTAGCTTGCCATAACTGAAAACTGATATGGCCCATCACAAGACGCAATGTAATTGCATCATACACAATCCAGGAGCTCGGTAGAACCCCGTCCACCCACACGCCAGGTGAGAGAACCCGAAAGGGATTCAAAGGCCATGTACCATGAAAAGAAGACCAAAATGAAACAGTAAAAGGACACTCTACAAAAAAATGCTCCATCGTTTCAACAACTCCCAAACAGGTCTCCTCCCTAGGGCAATATCGTTCAGTCAATTCTTTATGTTTCCTGTTTCCTTTCACTCCTAATTTCCTATGTAAACAGAGCCATAAAAAATCCCACACATTGCTAGGCACCCTCTTACTCACTAAGAACTGTAATTTAGCACGTTGTTCAGCAGGAGGCCTAAAATGAAACCAGGGGTCAGAGAAAAAGAAATCATGTAATACGGAAAAATAAAATTGTTGACGTGTTTGAGAAAGAAGCTAGCGGCGAACAACACGCCACGTCTTCAGTTTCTGAAACATCACGCAAAAATGACTGGACAAGGCACCCACCCTTACCTGACGAGCAAGAAAGGAGTCCTTTCCCCACTGTGACAAGATAAAAGTCAACACCATCTGCCACCCATGGAGACCAAATCATAGTCTGCCCTTTAAGGAAGGGCACTAAGTTGTAAAAAAGAAAAATACTCTGAAAAAACACTACGGGATTAACCATCCCTAACCCTCCTTCACTAAGAGGTAAATACGTAATACCCCTTTTTAGGGGATTTAGCCTACTACCCCATAAACACAGAAAAAAACTCCATAAAGAGAAGCCTCCATAGAGATGGGAGGGGGAAAACCTCGGCAATAAATAAAAAGTATGGCAACAAAAAGACTTAATCAAATAAATAAACTTAGCTTTGGACATACAGCCCTTATTCCTTAGCTGAACCCTACTACGAGCTGCTAACAATTGTTGATCCCAATTATACCTGTGGTCATCTAGACCTCCAAAGTAAATACTCAGAATTTTCCTATAGCCAGATACAATAGGCAAACCCCAAACCAAGGACACATCAGCTGCATCATACCCCAAGGGTAGAATCCCACTTTTGAGCCAATTACTTGAGGACCCAGTCAAATCAGAAAAGACACTCAACAACTCCCTTGCCGCCATAGCAGAAGCCTTATCCGCTAAAACTAAAATCAGATCATCAGCATACGCTAAAGTAACTATCTGAGGATCACTACAGCCAATCGATAATCCAACAATGTCATCGGTACTGTGTAAGGCATGTAAGAGGGGATCTAAAGAAAGCACATAAAGCAAGTTACTCAATGGACACCCCTGCTGAACCCCCCTATGGACCTCAATTTCCCTACCTACCCAGCCATTCACACAGGGGATCAAAGTAATGCCCCTATAGCACGTTTGTAGCCATCCTATGAATTGGGTAGGGAATCCGTACCTTGGCAGACATTCCCAGAGATAAATATATTCTACCTGATCAAAATCTTTGGACTGATCCAGGCAAACCAAATGTCCAAATAATTCTCCAGCCTTACCTTTAGAGACCAATTCTCTAAGTAAGATCAGTGCATCCTGAACCCTTCTGAGAGGAGCCCCACTAAACTGCGTCGGATGCAAAAGGGTACCCATAACCTTCCTTAACCTCAGACATAAAATCTTCATCAGAATCTTATAATCTGAGTTCAGTAATGACAAAGGTCTCCAATTACCCAAATCCCCACGATCACCCTTTTCTTTATACAGGAGGATAGCACACCTTGCATCATGCTATGAGGAGTACCCCAGACTGCAGCCCAGTATTCAGGACCGAACAGAAATCAACTCCCAAAACCTCCCATAAGAGTTTATAAACCTCATGAGGCAACCCATCATACCCAGGTGTAACTCCCAATCATAAAGACCAAATTGCTGACCTAGTTCCTCCACTTGTGATAGGTCGCACCAATTCAAGCCGGTCAGCTAAGGACAAGGCCGGAACCGATCTACCAGCGAACCAATCACAGATAACGGCTTTGGAAAGCATCCTGCTCTGAAATGACATAGAAACATAGGCATGAATTTCCTCCAAAATATCATCATTGGTAGAAACTCGCCCACCCCCTGGGGTGTTCAGATACGCCATACTTCTTAAATGTCTGAGTGATGTCAAGTACTCAAAAGGCAAAGTATCTTTTTTCCTGCCACAAAGTCTAAATTTGTGTTTCATTTCCATATCACGTAAAATCTGAGACTGAGCCTTAGCCAATTCCAGTTTCAAACTTGCAATCTGTTGCTGACAGTTGAGGCCAAGAATCCATCTATTAGTGGATAAAAAATGAAGCCGTTCCCTAAGATACCGTAACTCAGTATGTGATAATTGTCCATTTAAACGACCCACAGCCTTAAAATAAACCCGAACTTCCCATTTAGTGTCCTCCCACCAAACATTTAAATCATCATATAAAAAGGAAACCGACTTCCTGGCCAGCAAAAGAGAGCTTAACCCACCCATTACACAAGGGATATGCAACAATTCAGAATTCAATTTCCAGATACCCAGCCCTCTCCGAGCTGCAGGAACATCAGCCAAGGTCAGTCTCAGTAATGTGTGATCAGAAGAAGCAACATCCTGCAAAGATCTAGATTGAACAGTAACCACAGAAGTGAGAAAAAAGAAATCAATCCTGGAAGCCCTTGGTCCACAGAAATAAGTGTCCCCAGACCCTCCAGTAGAGGGTCCAAAAGCATCTACCAAACCAGCGTCTGAGATGAGTTTCAACAAACTAGTCTCATCACAATACACCTTTTTCATTGTCCCTGAAGCCACTTTTAAAGGCAAGGAGCAGTTAAAATCCACCCCCCCCCAAAATAATGTAATAAGGAGAGCATAAAAAGGGATAAAGTGAATTAAACAAAGCAACCTTAAGATTGTGGAGCATACACAGAAATTAACCTCAGGTATAAGGAACCCCATTTAACATCGAGAACCAAGGCCCTGCCAGCCAGAACTTCTATCTGATGTAGCACAGTGACATGATAATGAAAAAAACATATTCCAACCCCACTACATAAGTCAGCACCCAAAGACCAAAAACAGTCCCCCCAAATCCAACCTGCAGAGGCAGCCTCCACCTCTTCAAGGGAATGCAAGCGAACATCCTGCAGAAAAATGCAATCAAGATTTTCAGACAGAAAATGTGAATAAGTTCTGCGTCATTTTTCTGGAGTCTTAATACTGTTCACATTTAAGGATGCCACCCGAAGGTGGAAGGGAACATGGAGCCCAGCAAGGGAACATTCACTTCACCTTACTAGATGCCCTTGTGATCCTACCAGTCTTACCATCAGGTGGTCTAGGGCCCACCTGGTCAACCACAGGTTCAGTAGATTCTAACCCAGGTAAAGGTAGAGGAGGCCCAGACCCGCTAGGATCATCCACTGGACACTCTTCCAAAACGGAAAACATATTCGGGTCAGCCATAGAAACAACAGGAGCAGGTGCAGCTAGTTTCTTCCCTAGTTTCCCCCTCCCTTTGGCAGATTTCCCCTTTTTCTCGCTAACCACCACAAACCCAGCATCCGGAGTCTCTAAATCTGGCAACACAGTGACGATGCTCCCACCTTCCCCCTGATCCACCCTAGAGCCCACTACAGCTCCCACATCAGGCGGACCATGGTAATCAACTGGGAATCAGCTGATTCTAACAAACTAGAGTCAGCCAAGGGGGGAACAACCCCGTCAATATCAGGGCCCCTCCCTCCCTTAGTAGGAATACCGGGTCTAACTGCCTCCCGGATGTCATGATCTTGTACCCCATAATCAGCATCTGCAGGATTTTTGGCAGCTAAGGGACAGGTTTCAAATGCGTGGCCCACCTCATCGCAAAGATTGCATTTTGAGGTTTGAAAACAGTGGGCACTTGGATGACCCATCTCCCCACAGTAAGAACATTTAAGGACGGTGCAGGAGGTACTAATGTGGGTTCGAGACCCACACTTAAAGCAAACCCTAGGCTGCCCAGGATAAAAAAGAAACCCCTTATCTCTCCCCAGAAAGGAGCAATTAGGCAGATGAATTAAGCCAGAATCTGTGGAATGAAGTTTTACCCTAAATTTCCAACCCCCATTCCAAAACCCCTCTTCATCCAGAATAGGGATTGGATTCCCCTGAATATCACAAGATTTAGACAGCCATTTAACAATATCAACAATATTCACCCCTTCATTCCGAAACATGATTGTGATGATCCTATAGGCCTGCTGAGACAAAGGTAATACAATAAAGTCAGACCATAGTGGGTTAGTCTTCAAATTCAGATATCGACTCCAAAACAACTCCATCAAGGCAGGGGTGCGAAAGCTGACGTCAAAGGTGAATTCCCCAGAACATGTATTAATGCATATACCTCTGAGGGAAAAAAACCCATGCTGCGTTTCAATAATGTCTTCCCAACAAAAAACCTATCTGGGGGAGTATCCCTAGGACCCACATAACATAATCTAACAGCATTACATCGCTTTGCCAATTCCAGCGGCTGTCTGAAATGGCTAGCATAAGAAGGTTTAGAGATAGGATGAACAACTGACTCAGGAAAGCTAGGGGAAGCATTCACATCTCCAGCCCCCAGATCCCATAGTTAAATCAGCAGCAATATCTGTAGACAGGGGTAGGGAAACAATAGCCTCAGTACTCAAGATAGCCCTATAGAGTCAGATATATTACAAGGACTTATCTGTTCATCCACTGCATGAGCAGGAACAGCTTGCTCCGGTCTCCATGTGCCTCCAGAAATTGGAATCCATCCAGCCCCTCGCAACACTCACTCCGGCGACCAGGACTCCTCCACCAAAGTTCCCCAATCCCTGGAAGGCTTGTCCAATTCCCCGATAGGTCTCTCCACCGGTGGAAGAAGCTTGCTTGGCCCCTCAGACTCAGCAGCACTCGGCGAAGTAGCCGATCGTTTCTGTTTCCGGTCCTCCTCTGAAATTGCGGTCCGGTGTTCCCTCTGCAACAAGTCACTAACGCGCAAAAGGTCCTCCTCGAGGCAACGTTGTTTCTCCACAAGACTCAAACAGGACATTTCCGAAAAATGCAAAGGCCCACTTGAATCGGCGTTTTGCTGGCCACCACGCGGGTGCACCCCAGCCACCGACACCACTGGTTCTTCAAAAGCAGGTACAGTAACTATTGACATACTCTGGGCTACCTCAGCCCCAACCAGACCTCCTTCCTCCTCCATCGCAAAGACAGCGGCAGCCATCTTGGTCCCACCAGAAAATGGGTCCCCCCTGCTCACAGGAAGTAGGGGAATTTCCCCGGTGTCCTGGCCAGATTTCCCTCATTCACTATAAATAGCACCAACAGCTTAATCTGGTTCAAAGTCAGTTGGCATTCATCTGTATCCCTCCTTCCCCGGGTCGTGCCTGAAAATAGGCAGGATTTGTCTAGTGCACTTACCCGGTCAACAAAAACTAAATAAATAATCTCATAGATTTCTTTGACTGGGTAACCAGAGTGATGGGGGAGCAGTTGATGTCGCCTACTTTGACTTCAGCAAAGCTTTCGATACTGTTCCACATAGAAGATTGATTAATAAGCTGGGTAGGCTTGGGGTGGGTCAGAAGTTGGGCAGCTGGGTGGCAAACTGGTTGGCGGGCAGAAAACAGAGAGTGGTGGTAAACGGTATATAGTCAGAAGAGATGCAAGTCACAAGTGGGATACCTCAGGGATCAGTCCTGGGGCCAGTCCTCTTCAATATCTTCATCAGTGACATTGCAGATGGACTGGAGGGTAAGGTTTGTCTGTTTGCAGATGACATCAAGATCTGCAATAGAGTAGATGATCCAGATGGGGTGGGCAAAATGAGAAGAGATCTGGATAAACTAGCAAAATGGTCTGAAGAGTGGCAACTGGGGTTTAACGCAAAGAAGTGCAAGATCATGAACATAGGGAAGAGAAACCCTGAAGCCACCTATAGGCTGGGAAGGGAGTTGCTGGCCGTCACAAGGGAAGAAAGAGACTTGAGCGTCATCATCACCGATGACCTGAAATCATCCAAGCAGACCACTAAAGCAGTAGGTAAGGCTAGAGGGATGTTGAGGTGCATTAGTAGGGGTATCACAAGTCAGAAGAGGGGAGATAATAATCCCTCTTCACAAGACACTGGTTAGGCCCCATCTGGAGTACTGCGTGCAGTACTGGAGGCCACACCTTCACAAGGACATTAACCAAATTGAGGCAGTCCAGAGAAAGGCAACCAAAATGGTGCAGGGACTGCATCAGAAAACATATGAGGACAGATTAACGGAGCTCAATATGTACACCCTAGAGCAAAGGAGGGAGGAGAGAGGTGATATGATCGAAACATTCAAACACCTTAAGGGATTTAACAAGGTGAAAGAGTCTAACATGTTTCAATATAAAAAAAAACTGCAGGACAAGAGGACACAGCATGAGATTAGAGGGAGGCCGATTAAGGGTTATTGTGAGGAAGTTTTTTTTCACAGAAAGAGCGATGGATGCATGAAACGGCCTACCTCAGGAAGTGGTGGATATGAATACAGTGCCCAGCTTCAAACAGACATGGGATAGGCGTAAGGGAGCAATACAGATGAGTATGAATAGATAGGCCATTGACAGAGCAAAGGCCGATGGCACATTCTTAAGGTAGAAAAAGAAATGGGCACACTGGATGAGCCTTGCAGTCCTTATCTGACGTCAGCTTCTATGTTTCTGTTTCTATGAGGTGGTGGGGGTGAAAACAGTGGAGGGATTTCTAAAATGCCTGGAAAACTTGTAGGGGCAAGAAAGGGAAGCAAAATTGTAGGGGTGAGGAAGGGACAGGGAGAGAGAGTGCCAAAAATTAAGTGAGATCTGGAGCCAAAAAAAAAAAAAAGGCAGACTGGGTGGGTTTGGTGGCCCTTATCTGACATCATATTCTACATTTCTGTGTTTTTATGTAAGCCTACCTTGCATAAAGCCCACTTGTTCGGGCCCAATCAACGAGCTCCATACTTAATCATTTCTAGAAGCTGGAAACTTGGCTGGAGTTTGAGGTCGATGTTTAGTAGGGAGATTGGTCTGTAACTGGCCAGTAATTCTGAGTCTTTCTTTGGTTTGGGCGGGAGAGTAGTAGTCTCCTCTTGAAGTGTTGGGTTCAGATCTGCCTCTTCTTTATCTTTATTAAATAAAGCAGCTAGAGGGCCAGCTACTTCACTGCTGAGGGTTCTGTATATATTGGGGGAGACGCCATCAGGGCCAGTTGCTTTGTCTGGAGTGAGGCTAGCAATGGCCTGCCTCACCTCAGTATGTGTAATTGCAGTCCCTAGTTTATCCAGCTGACTGTTGTCAATTTTGGGTAGCTGGGCTGTGGCCAGGAACTGCCCTATAACAGTAGAAGACACCGATGGCTCCTCTGCATATAGACCTTTGTAAAAGGTTTTGAAAGTATCTACAATCTCTCCGGGTTTGTAAGTAGAGTTCCCTGTTGACAGGATCTAACTGCCTTTACCAATCTGGCTGTCTCTTGTTGTCTAAGACCAAATAGTTTTCTACCGGTCCACATATTTTATTTTTGTCCTAAAAGTCACAAACTCTTATCGTTTCCCTAAGCAATTCCTCATATTTGGCCAGTTTTGTTAAGTGTAACCCATGCATCTGTTGATGAATTTTGGGAGATTTTTTTCCCCTTGGTCTAATCTCCAGCAGTAACCTTGCCCCTTCTGTCTATCCTTTTTCTCATGGAAGTGAGTCTTAGTTCACCTGTTAGAGTGCACATGAGCACTCTTTATAGGAGGGATTGTCTCCCCACAGTGTTAGTGTTTGAAACTGCTGTGCTACACGGTCTCTAATTTTTTCAAGCCATTTTGGATCCTTCAACAGATTATTGCTCATCCTCCATACTCTATCCTGATCAATTTGTGTTGGGGCAGGAAGGATTGTAGCATAGGTGAGTGGTCAGAAAGCACTTGGGCCTGTATCTCACACTCCATGGTAACTTCCAGAATATCTTGGAAGACCATGAAAAAGTCTACTCTGGGGTAGCATGACTTGGGGAGGGGTTGACCAAAAGATATAATCTTACTTCGAGAGGGTTCCTGCAGTAGGTCTTCACATGTAGGACTGTGCCTCCTGGCGTCAGGACTGCACGGCAAACTTGTAGCTAGCAATCATCAGCAGGGACCGCACCCCATTGTCAGGTGACGCAACGTCAGCGTGACTATAAAAGGGACAGTCCCCCACCTACCCTCCAGTTCTTTCCCGCCGTCGCATGGTATCGTTTGACAACTGCGGTAGAACAGCTTTCAATCACCTGCCATTTTATAATAGCGAATTTCTTTTTCTCTAATTTTAAGTCATGATCCTTTACGGTGTATGTTGTCTAGTCGGCCCAAGAAGAAGTGCCCCAAGTGCGGCGTGAAAATTCCGCACAGGGACAGTCAATCCCAGTGTGTCCTCTGCCTGGGGCCTAAGCACAACTCTTCTGAGTGCACTATCTGCTAGGGCTTCAACTAGGCCACACGCACCTGCCGCAAGAGAACCCTCAATGCCCATCTGCTGACCCAGAGACTGGCTTTCATGGAGAAGGAGCTCCAAGAGCTGAGGGAAAGATAGTTGTTGCCGGCCCTGGAAAAGAAAAAGAAGGAGGACAAGGAGAGACGCCGGGAGTGGAGCTGCTTTCCCCAGGAAAGTCCAGACAGACAGCCAATGCTGACCAGGGTCGGCCCTCCACCTCTGTGAGTACCCCACCTGCAGAGCCTTCCTTCGCTCCGGCAGACTAGACGCCCCCCCCCGCTGAGGTGTGTGGGCAGTTGGGGGTAGCCTCTTCGGAGGCTCCTTTAGGGTCTCCTGCTCTGAGCTCCGCCGCTAAGTCACCGTTGGGTGTCCGGCCCAGGCCGATGAGTCTGACACTAGCCGGCTGGCTTGTGTCAGCCCAGCTGCAAACAGTAACGTGCTCGACAGCTCCTCAATCGACTGCGTGGACGCCTCCTCTCTCCCGTCGGACTCCCTTGTGGTCCCGGCGTTGTGCAGAAAGAGCTCGCTGGTACCTCTTCATCCCTTCGGGGTTCTTCCTCCAGGGTCTCGCTAACAGTATCTGACCCCCTCCCTTCGAATACTCTGTCAGACCTGTCATTGGGGGACTTGCCAGATCTCCCCCCTTCACCGGGTTCTCTTCCACCGACGGATCCTCACCTTTCACTGGATCCCTCGCCGGACCTTCTCGGGGGCAGTATGGAACCCCCTCCTGCAGGACCTGTGGCTCCTCCGCCTACCCTGTTGCCAGAGCCGCTTCCCAGCGGTCCTTCAGCTCCTCCTCCTGCGGGGCCTTCTGCCCCTCCTTTAGGCCCATCTGGGTACTTTCCTGTGAACCCTCAGTTTTCCACAGTATCTGATGCCGGAGGGTCAGTCGCCGGGTTACAACCCGCCAATGCCAGGCTGTCCGATGCCGGGATATCCAACGCCGGGTTATCAGGTGTCAGGACAGGCGTATTACCAGTACCCTTACTGGTACCAGTCTCCCGGGTTCCCTCCTTTTACTGGGTACCCGGGTTACCTGCCTCCTCCACCTCCTTCCACCACCGCAGCCTGAACGTGATGTCATTCCTGCGAGGTGGAAGGACGCTAGGTCCCAGCTGCCTTTAGACTTGGGCCAGCCTCAGGTCACAGTTAGGTCCACCCCTCCTATCAGGGTGCCCCCACCTAGTCCAACACTCTCTAGCCAAGTCTGTGAGGGAGACTTGGTTGCTCTGCCTCACGGACATATTAGACCCCAGACCCGGCCTATAGAGGCTTCCATGCCCAGTAGACCGGACACCTCGGACTCAGATGAAGGCCTGGACTGAGACATTCAGTCCAAACCTCATTCACCGGTTGAGCATCAACCGAAAGAATCCCCAGAGTCTCCTCCTTTGCGGAGCTCCTCAGGATCGTTCAAAAATCCTGTGGATGGGCCTCAAAGGAATTGGACTCCAAGCACAAGAGACTGACCGAGCACTTGGACCTTGTCAATATGGACCCCCTACCTATTCCACCCTGGATGGGTCCACATGAGGACCTCGCACCCACCATTTGGCAGCAACCTTCATCCATACCAGCTGTATCAAAAAAGGCCAATACGATGTACTTTCCCCTGGAAGGGGTCTCGCACCTAACTGCCCAACTTAAGGCCGATTCTGTGGTCATCATCACTGCCCACGATAGAGCGGCCCAGTCAAAACACCTTGGTGCCTCCCCACCAGATATGGAGTCCAAGCAGATGGACCAGTATGGTAGGAGAATCTACTCATCCTCCACCTGCAGTATCCATTCCCTGAATTATGTAGCCCATATGGTGGCTTTCCAAAAATCCTCTCTCTCTTGGAATTGGAAAGAGACCTCCAGGGGATCCCTGATGAGCAATTATGGAATAAACTCATGGAGAAACTCAGGATAAATAAATTGTCCTGCTGCCATGCCCTACGCGCCACATATGGCTCAGTGGACCCTGTGGCTCGAGGAGCAGCTATGGGAATCTGTCTTGGACGTCTAGCCTGGCTCTGTCTGGCAGGATTGGCAGAGATGTTCAAAGCTCTCTTTTGGATGCCTCTTTTAGGGGTCCAGTTCTGTTTGACAGCGATGCCAAAGATGATATTACTGAGCTGCAGGAGAGCGGCAAATCCCTCAGGGATGTCTGGTTCATGTACCGTTCAGGTCAAAGACAACGGCAGCAGCCATTTCGTTGCCAGGGGAAATGAAACAAACCGAATCAGGGTGAATGACAGAACAAGCATCGTGCCCCAGGTTCTGGTGCCCAAACTCCCCAGGCCAAGTTCTCCAAAGCTGCCTCTGTGGTAAAGGTGCCCCTCCCCTCTGTGTCCTGACATCCCCCCACCCCCCCGCTTCCGCTCCCTCTGACCGTTTTGGAGGAACCAGTGGAGGGAAGGTTCAGCCTCCACCTGGATGGGTGGAAGGCCATTAGTGCAAATGCATGGGTTCTTCAACTCATAGAAAGAAGTCACTCGATAGAATTCCTGGAGAGACCTCCTCCCATCCCACCGAGAAGGTCGTTTTACCTGTCAGGCCAACATCAACTGGTCTCGCAGGAAATATAAGCTCTGCTGCGAAAGGCAGCCATAGAGCGTGTACCTCCAGAACAGACAGAAAGGGGATTTTACTCCCACTTCTTCCTGGTTCCAAAGAAGACAGGGGATCTAAGACCCATCTTAGATCTCAACTTGCTCAATCTCTTCGTACAGTACAAGAGATTTCGCATGTTGACTCTCCAGGGGTCGTTACCCCTGCTCCTCCCCAACTCTTGGCTGTGCTCACTGGATATGCAGGGTGCTTACCTTCATATCATATCCCTATTCTTCCAGCCCACTGCCGCTTCCTGAGACTCTCCTTCCTGGACCATCATTTCCAGTTCAGAGCCCTGCTGTTTGTCCTCTCCTCTGCACCTCGGGTGTTCACCAAGTGCCTAGCGGTGGTTGCGGCGTTTCTGCGACGCAGGGGCATATATGTAATCTTACTTCGAGAGGGCTCTTGCAGTAGGTAATTACATATAGGACTGATGCCGGCAGGTGTCAGAACCCTACGGAAAAATTTCTAGCTAACAGTCTCTGGCGGGGGACCGCCCCCACGTCAGGTGACCGGCGTCTCGGCGTCAGTATAAAGCGGTCCCCGCCTGCCTTCAGTTCTTTTCCACCGTTAGCTCGTGGAAGTGCCTATGATAAAGTTCACCACCCTCCTCAGTCTCTCATCATTAGTTCTACCGTCGTTTTTTTCTCGATTTAATTGACTTTTATTCAGTTTTGCGCTGTATGTCGTCCCCTACACCCTCCGAGCACAAGAATAAGTGCGACTCATGCGGCGTCCAACTCCCACAGAAGGACGGTCACTCCCAGTGCCTCTTCTGTCTGGGCCTGTATCACCCCATGGAGAAGTGCCAGCATTTCCTGCAGTTCAACGCCGCCACCTGCAGACTGGGGCAGCAGTCCCTGAAGGCCCACATCCTCAAAAAGAAAATGACCTCTATGGAGAAGGAGTTACAAAAGCTCCATCAGGCTTCCAACTTCCTCTGAGGCCATCGTAAGAAGAAAGTTAGGGAGAAGCACCGGGACCGGGACTCCTCGTCCACCACGACTTCGGTTAGAGTCGCTGTTTTGAAGGTAACGTCCCCTCTGGGGGACCGCTCTGTGGGGCCATCTTGGAGGCTTCCAAGATGGCGCCCCACCCGCCTGGCTCACGCTCGGGCTCTTTGGGTGCCTCCGGGCTAAAGGAGGCCTCCGCTCCCAGTAAGACCTCCGCCACGCAGCCTACTGGTGAGAGTGGTTCCGTTAAGCCGTACGTCAGCAGCTCATGTCCACCCGGATAAGGCCGCTAAGTCGCTCGACCCTTCAGGGCAGCGCACGGCCCCTGTTCCTCCCAACCAGACCACTCCCCCATTGCGGCCTGCCTCGGGTGATGATTCCTCGGACATCGGCTCCTCCGACGCCTGCCCGGACTCCACCGGTAAGCTGGACATCGGACCTTCCGACGCTCACGCGGCGTCAGAGCCGACGACGGACCCCAAGATGTCTGCCGTTCCCAGCTGCCTGCAACCTTCGCTGCCCTCCAGGAACCCAGCGTCTCCTCAGCCTGACCCTGGGGATTTCCCCCTCCTTCCCTGGGCGATGCTGGGGATCCTACCATGCTACCGTCAGGTCTCCCTCCCGCTGGGCCGGACGACCTGACGTCAGTTCCCTGGACGCCGGCTCCGACGCCGGTCCTCCCATCGCCGGGCGACATCCCTCTTCCTCTCCCGGATGCGAGCCCCCACACTGGGCCTCCACTTCCCGGCCCGCCTGCTGTGTGCCCTCCCGGGCAGTCTGCCCCGTCAGACCCCCCGGTTCCTTGGTATCCGACCCCATCGTATCCGACGTCGTTGTACCCGGGTCCGCAGTATCTGGCGCCTCAGCACCCGACGCCGGCCTATCCGACGTCGCAGTACATGGTTCTTCATTACCTGACGCCAGGGTTCCTGCCGTCGGGTTATGGATATGCGCAGTACGGATATGCCCAATATCTGTACCCCCTCCCCCTCCTCCTCCACTGCCCCCTCAGCCGCCGGTGGATTTGATGGAGACTCTAGCCTCCTGGTGAGCTGAGGCCGAGGCTCAGCTCACTAGGGAGGTGGAGAGTCGTCTCCCGACGACAGTACCTGTTCCGGTCCCCGTACGTCCGAGACATGAGACTCCCTCCCCAACTCCGGATACCAGAGGTGAGCCCTCTGGTTCCAGGACGGGGCAGGATATGCTTCACCTAGGGCTTCCTAAGGGGTCCATTCCTCCCCTGCACCAGGATGTGGAGTCTTCCTCCTCTGACACCTCGGACAACTCCAGTGGTTGTTCCGACCTGGACGATGAGTCTCGCTCTCCGGATAAGCCCAGGCCGAGGACTCCTCCGAAGTCTCCTCCTGAGGATCCTTCTTTCACGGAGTTGCTGCGCAAAATCCAGGAAGTTCATCAGTGGCGCTCCTTGGAGCTGGATCCACAGCATAAAAAACTTGCTGCGCACCTGGATCTGCCCGAGACCGCTCCGACCTTAGTGCCACCCTGGATTGAGCCTCACGCCGACCTTGTTTCCACTATTTGGAAACAACTGTCAGCTATAGCCCCTCTTCCTAGGAAGTCGGACAGGCTATACCAGGCTCCTGAGTATGTTGACTCCCTTAATTCTCACCCTCGAGCTGATTCGGTCATGATTAGTGCCGCTCACGGCCGGTCAGCTAACCCAAAACATTTGAGCTTGTCGCCACCTGACAAGGAATCCCGACTTCTGGACCAGTATGGTTTGCAGGTCTACACTTCTTCCACTCTGGGTATCAGGGCCCTAAATTATGTCGGTCATATGGGGGATTACCAGAAGGCGATTCTTAGTGAGGTGGAATCCAAGTTGGACTACCTTCCTGAATCTCAGGTGAAGCAGGAAGTGGCTGGTCTTGTCTGCTCTGCATGTTCGGCCAGCCGGCACATTCTTCATGCCACGTACGATGCAGTGGACGCTGCTGGTAGGAGCTTGGCTTTTGCCGTGGGTTTTCGGCATCATGCCTGGCTCCATGTGTCGGGATTGGTCCCGGAAGTGCAGTCTGCTATCCAGGACGCACCTTTCAGGGGTTCGGTGCTGTTCGGTGGTGACGTCAAGGACATCATTACCAATCTGCAGGAGAAAGGGACTGCACTGAGGTCTGTGGACTCCATATACAAACCCCCTCAGACACAGCATCATCCCTTTTGCAGGCGTAATCGACAGAAGGCGAAACCTCAGGGAAAGTGGGCCAATAAACTTCAGGCCCCTCTGGCTGCCAAGCCTCCCCCTGCTCAAAAAAGCAGCGGGGGCTTCAGCGGCAATGCTGCCTCACAGCACCTGACTCCTTTCCTCTCTCACAGCCTCTGGGGTTCCCAGAGGAACCGGTGGGAGGGAGGTTCTCCCTCCATCTTCCAGGCTGGGAGAGGATAACTTCAGACACTTGGGTGCTCCAGCTGATCGCAGAAGGACATTCAATAGAGTTTCTTCGGAAGCCTCCTCGAAAACCACCCCCCAGGTCATCGTACTCATCAGAACATCTTCTTCTGGTTCAGGAAGAGATCTCCTCCCTTCTCTTGAAGGAGGCGATAGAGCCTGTCCCCCTCCCTCTTCAGGGGATGGGGTACTATTCCCATTTCTTCCTGGTCCCAAAGAAGTCAGGAGACTTGAGGCCGATTCTCGACCTCAGCTCCCTGAACTTATTCGTGGAGTACAAAAGGTTCAGGATTCTCTCCCTGCAGGGTCTCCTGCTCCTCCTTTGTCCGGGACAGTAGCTGTGCGCTCTGGATATGCAGGATGCTTACCTGCATATCCGTATTAGCCCTTCCCACTGCAAATACCTACATTTTGCGTTCAAGGGGGACTACTACCAGTTCAAGACCCTCCCATTTGGTCTGTCCTCTGCGCCCCGAGTGTTCACCAAATGTCTGTCGGTGGTAGCGGCCTACCTGCATACCCAGGGGGTGCAGGTTTTCCCATACCTGGACAATTGGCTCCTGGCAGCCCCATCCAGGGAGGAACTACTGCGCTCCCTCTCCCTTACCCTACAGGTTCTTGTCTGCCTGGGTATTACTGTCAACCAGTTGATCCCATCTCAGAGGCTTCAGTTTATCGGGGCGATTCTGGACATGACCACCGGCATGGCTTTCCTGCCACTGGACAGGGCGGCCACGCTCCAGGCTCAGGTCAGCCTGTTGTCCAGCCGCAGGTGGGTCACCACAAGGTCAGTCCTTCGTCTCCTCGGGCTCATGGCGGCTGCAATTCCGACAGTTCCTCGCGCTCAGATCCACATGAGAATTTCTTAGTGGACGCTTCGGTCTCAGTGGGATTAGCTGGTGGACGACCTAGATCAGCTTGTCCTGGTCTCCACTCCTATGGCTCGGGACTTGCAATGGTGGATGGTTCAAGACAACCTTTGCAGGGGAGTTCCCTTTTGTCTCTCTCCCCCTTCCCAGATGCTGTCTACGGATGCCTCAGGCGAGGGTTGGGAAGCCCATCTTGGGCCGCACAGGACCCAGGGCTCCTGGCCCAAGCTCGAGAAATCTCTCCACATCAATGTGCTCAAGCTTCGGGCTGTGCTGTATGCTCTTCAGGCTCTGCATCTGCATCTACTTCCTGGGCATCTGGCTGTCCAGACGGACAACATGTGTGTGGCCTGGTACATCAACAAACAGGGAGGAACTCGTTCTTACCCTCTTTGCTGGAAGGCAATGCGAGTTTGGGATTGGGCTGTGCAGCACAACCTTCTCCTCACGACTATTCACATCCTGGGGGTCGAGAACATGTTGGCAGACCACCTCAGCCGGTCGTCTGCTCACACTCACGAGTGGGAAATGGATCAGAGGGTAGCAGACGATCTCTTCCTACGTTGGGGAAACACCACAGGTAGACCTGTTCGCATCACCTCAAAACTCAAAACTTCCCGACTTCTGCTCGCTCGCTGCAGGACGAGGCATTTTTTGGAGAGACGCTCTGTCTCTAGACTGGAAGGGCAGATTCGTCTATGCTTTCCTCCGATTCTCTTGATTCCGAGGGTCTTACAGAAACTCGGCTCCGAAGGAGCACGCATGATTCTGGTCGCTCCTTTCTGGCCCAGGCAAGTTTGGTTCTCTCTTCTGCAACAGTACTCAGAGGAACCTCCTCTTCCTCTGTTGCAGCTTTTGCTGACCCAGGATCAGGGGACCTTGGTCCACCCAGGCCTCAAGTCCCTTCAGTTGCACGCGTGGCTCCTGCAGACATAGCTCAAGCCCGGTTCGGGATCCCTCCCCCCCCCGAGTGGCTGAGGTCCTGGTGGAGGCCAGAAAACCTTCCACTAGTCTACCTATGCCATAAAATGGAAGCGTTTCACTATCTGGGCAGCTTCTAATGATCTCTAGCTTTTCTCGTGCTCTGTGGGGCGGCTTCTGGACTATTTGCGACACCTCTTTGACCTGGGTCTCGGTCATTCATCCTTGAAGGTTCACATGGCAGCCATTTTGGCCTACCATGTCCCTTTCGCAGATAGGATGTTTGCTCAGCTGGAGGTCTCTAAGACCTTTCTTAGAGGGGTCCTCCATTTGCAACCCCCTGTCCGGGTTCCTGCCCCTCCTTGGGATCTGAATTTTATTCTCGAGAAGCTTACTCTGCCTCCATTCAAGCCGGCAGTCTCAGCAGAGCTGAAGTTCCTCTCGTGGAGGACTCTCTTCCTCGTGGCCATTACTTCTGCTCGAAGGATTTCCGAGCTCCAGGCGCTCGTGTGCAAAATCCCGTACTTGATTTTTCACAAGGAACGTGTGGCTCTGCGTACCAACCCTAAGTTTCTCCCCAAGGTGTTAACGGAATCTACGCTGAATCAATCCATAGAGTTACCTGCGTTCTTTACACAGCACTCCAATCATGGAGAGTACCTCCTGCATACTCTGGATGTTCACCGGATTCTGAGATACTATACCAAAAAGACTTAGGATCTCAGAAAGACTGATCAACTGTTTGTCTCTTTTGCTCATAAAAGAGAAGGCAATGCTGTTTCTAAGCAATGCCTGTCTAAATGGTTGGCTCATTGTATCACTTTCTGTTATGACAAGTACAACAAGACCCTGCCAGGTCAAGTCAGAGGACACTCCACCAGAGGGGTCGCTGCCTCTGCTGCTTTTTTCAAGAATGTGTCAGTGGCTGACATTTGTGCAGCCGCAGCTTGGACTTCTGTCCATACCTTTACAAAACGTTACAGTTTGGACACTGCGCCGAGAGAGCAGGCTTCGGGTTGGCTGTTCTGCAAGGCCTTCTTGCCTAAAGCCTTCACAGCCCGAGGTCTACTCTGAGTAGTTTTCCTCCTCCCGCTTGCTTCTCCTTGTTCCAGACTACTTGGGACTCCGTCCTATATGATACCTGCAGAGCCCTCGAAGTAAGGTAGTACAGTTGCGTGAAACTTACTGTAACAGTAGATCTTGAGAGGCTCTGCACTAAATATTGCACTAAATAACTCTTCCCGCCTCCATCCCACTAAGCTTTTCAGCTCCTTTTCCAGGATGGGAAATATCTGCTTCTCTCGTCTCGCCTTTTGGCCTTTGGCGGGAAAGAACTGGAAGGTAGGCGTGGGGGACCGCCCCTTTATACTGACACTGGTCATCTGACTTGGGGGCAGTCCCCCGCCAGAGACTAGTAGCTAGATATATTTCCGTGGGGTCCTGACGCCTACCGGCATCAGTCCTATATGTAATTACCTACTGCAAGAGCCTCTCTCGAAGATCTACTGTTACAGTAAGTTCTTACGTAACTGTACTTTCCCTTACTGGACTGACTTTCTTCAGCCCCTTCCCCGAACAGTCTGAAGGAAACCCTTTACTTCACTCTGGACCTTTTCTCCAGCCTAGGTATTTCGGTCAACCTCCCCAAGTCCCAGATGACACCCTCCCAGTGCCTCCAATTCATCGGAGCGGTGCTGGACACGGTCCAGGGCAAGGCCTTTCTTCCGCCTGACCAAGTGGAGACCTTAATCTCCCAGGCGACACTGGTGGCTTCATCTTGGTGGACAATGGCATGTTCAGTCTTACAACCTCTGGGTTTGATGATGGCCATCATACCCACAGTCCCTTTGGCCAGACTGCATGTGAGGGTTACCCAGTGGTCTCTTCACGTCCAATGGGTCCAGCGGTTGGATGACATGCACCAGAGAGTCCTTGTCTCCAGCAGCCTTCAAAAGGATCTTCTTTGGTGGCAGGACCCAGCCAACCTTTAGGTGGGGGTTCTCTTCCACCCTCTGTTTCCCTCTCAGATTCTCACCTTGGATGCCTCGAACTTGGGATGTGGAGTGCATCTGAGAGACCACAGAACTCAAGGCTCCTGGTCTGCCATGGAGGAGAACCTTCACGTCAATATTCTGGATATGAGAGCGGTGCTGTATGGTCTCCAGGCCTTCCAGTCACTCCTGACTCTGGGAACAATTCTCATCCAGACAGACAGACAACATGGCCACTATCTGGTACCTAAACAAACAGGGAGGCACCTGGTCATACCCTCTATGCAGGAAGGCGATGTGGGTGTGGTACTGGGCGATATTGCACGGCCTATCCTTTACAGTAGTCCATGTGCCAGGTGTTCACAACTTTCTGGCAGACAGTCTCAGCCAATCAGTTGCCAGGGCTCATGAGTAGAAACTAAAGCAGGCAGTAGTAGAAGACCTGTTTATTCTGTGGAGTTGGCCAGACCTACATAGAAACATAGACTTTGACGGCAGATAAGGACCGCTTGGCCCATCTAGTCTGCCCATCTGTTCGCCTCCCCATCCAGTGCAAAACTACCCAGCTTTTGTTCACTCATTCCTGGGCATGGTGCTTTTTGGTGAGATGCAGTGTCTCTATCTTGGACATGGAGATTTCTATGTGCTTTCCCTCCCTTTTCTATTCTGCAGAAGGTTCTGCTGAAGCTACAAGCAGAGGGGGCTCACATGATCCTCATTGCCCCCCTGTGGCCTTGGCAGATATGGTTCCCGTTGCTACAGCAGTTGACACTGGAACCCCCAGTACCTCTTCCTGTCTCTCACGACCTTCTGTCCCAGGAGCAGGGCACCCTGATACATCTGAGCCTCAAGTCTCTCCATCTTCATGCATGGCACCTGTGGACTTAGCAGGTGTTCACTACGGGGTAGCTCAGGTCTTAGTGGAAGCCAGGAAGCTCTCCACTAGATCCACTTATGCCATGAAGTGGAAGAGATTTTCTATCTGGGCCTCAGCCAAAGGCCTAGATCCCTTTTCTTCTTCGGCCTCCCAGGTTTTAGAGTACCTCTTGGATCTGTCAGAGTTGGTCCTCAGCTATTCCTCCCGGAAGGTCCATCTCTCTGCGGTTTCAGCCTACCACCTCCTGGTGGAGGGTAAAACCTTAGCTCAGCTATAGGTTTCCAAGACTTTCTTGAAGGGATCCTTCACATCAGACCTCCAGTTCGGAATCCTGTTCCTCCCTGGGATCTCAACTTTATGTTAGAAAAGCTTACTTTGCCCCCCGCCCCTGAACTGGCAGTAAGCTGTGTTATGCGTGTTTATCATGGAAAACGCTCTTTTTAGTTGCTATAACTTCAGCTCGAAGAGTTTCAGTGCTTCAGGCTGTAGTCTGTAGGGAGCCTTATTTAATTTTCCACAGAGGCCGGGTAGTTCTGCGGGCTAACCCTTCATTTCTTCCGAAAATGGTTTTGGAATTGACCCTTAACCAGAGTGTTGAACTGCTGGTGTTCTTCCCAGAGCACTCCAACAGGGGGAAATATCTCCTGCACGCCCTTGATGTGCACAGAATTTTGAGGTATTATACGTCTCGGACCAAGGAGGTTTGAAAGTCGAACCAGCTCTTCGTAGCCTTTGCCTCCCAATGCCAGGACAAGGCTATTACAAAACAGACTCTATCTAGGTGGCTGGCTAATTGTATCCATTACAATTACCAGAAGTACGAGAAACCTCTTCCAGGGATGGTTAAGGGCCACTCCACCAGGAATGTGGCCACTTCTACCACCTTTTTCACGAATGTGTCCACTGCTCTTTTGTCCATACCTTCACTAAGCATTACAGTCTGGACATTGCCTCTAGGCGTAGGGCTGGCTTTGGCCTTGCAGTTCTGCAAGGTCCTCTGTCCTGAACAGAACCTTAGTTGGCAGACATTTTTCCTCCTCCCGGAACCTCATCTCCGACTCCTTCTTTTATGTTAGACTGCTTGGTATTCAGTCCTATATGTAAAGATCTACTGCAGAAACCCTCTTGAAGTAAGGTATAGTAGTTACGTAAGAACTTACCGTAACAGTAGATCTTCGAGAGAGGTTCCTGCAGTAGGTCTAGTTTCCCATCCATCTTTCCCCAGCTCCTGTGTTTTTTCTTTATTCCCTGTCCAGGTCTCTGGGTTTTCCAGGGCACAGGGTACCAGGAGTCTATTACTCCTCTTATCTACTTCCTTTATTTAGGTCTCCGGTGGAAAAGAACTGGAGGGTGGGGGACTGCCCCTTTTATAGTCACAGTGACGTCGCGTCACCTAATGATGGGGTCCCCGCTGATGATTGCTAGCTACAAGTTTGCTATGCAGTCCTGACACCAGGGGGAGCAGTCCTATATGTGAAGACCTACTGTTATGGTAAGTTCTTGCGTACCGTCCATTTCCAATGCATCTAGTTGTAATACCCTCTATACATCTATTAAGACCTAAGGAATCTTGTGGGTCACACCATGCTCTTTGGATAGAGGACAGACCTGTTGTCTAGCTCCTAATTAGTGTAGTACTGTATCAGGAACCAGATTTCAATCTCCTGATAGAATCAGTTGGTTTGTTGATCAGGTGTTACATATTGAAATATTGTGGGTCTTCACTGTTTGGGCCATTATGGAGGCCATCATCATGTCTGTTTTACCTAGAGAGTACCCCTCACAATAAAGTGTCTGCCTTCCGGATTGATAATTTGCTCAGAAGGCTGAAAAGGTGCACTCTGATGATTTAAAATTGCAGCTGCTTCCTTTTTATTACTGGTTCCATCTGCGAAAACCTGTCCCACCAACTCCTGTCTCCATAACTGACTCTGGCAGGCTGTTGTGTGGATCTCCTGTAAGAAAGCCATTTTACCCCCAGCAATTTCAAGTGCCTGAGAATCTGATGACACTTTTCCTTTGTTTGTACCCCTTTAATGTTCCTTGTGACAAAGTTATAAATACTAACTGTCATTTGTCTAGTAAAGTTGTGTGGTAAAACTTGTGGATGCATACTTAAGGCTAACAGGTGGTCCCCTTTTGTCAAGAGGTATCAAAACAGAAGGTTTGGATTGATCCACTTCGAGGATGTCTCTTTCATCAGGCTACACCTATAGGACTATAGCTGCCAGGCACTAGGACCACATGGAAACATTTTGCTAGTAGTCTACCAGAGGCCGCCCATGATGACGGTTGTCATCGACGTCCTCCATATATAAACATGGGTGGTCACTTTCCCTCCTCAGTTCTTTTCCTGTCGACCATACTCGCCAAGATGACGCTGCTTCAGTCGATCGCTAAATCTGAGATTTTCCTAAGTTTTATTCTTTTTCTCATCCGAGTAGCTATCATTTTATTTTAAAGTGATTGCCGTCATCGTGTATGTCACCGAAAGACTCTGCTAAACTCTTTTGTTACTTCGAGTGTGGTGGAAAAATCCACACCAGTGACGACCATGATGTCTGTGTGCGCACTCTCAGAGAGCCCAAAATGTTACGGCCTTCAAGCTCTGCCTGAAGTTTAACCAGGCTACCTGGCAACACTGTCAAAAAGCCCTGCAGAACTTCCTCCTTGAGCCACAGGTAGCCAGAATGGAGAGAGAGCTCCAGACGAGGAGCTTCATTGCATTGCGGCTCATTCCTCAGGCTCCCAGTCCTCCAAGGCCCGAGAGAAGTCTTCAGAAAAGCACACTTAGTGCTGACTGCCTTCTGCCGCTCAGACCTTCGAACCCACAAGATTGGCTCTTGCAGTGTGTTCTGCTGGACCTCCCACGGCCGACGAAGACCCATCAGTGCTGGGTTTGCTGACACCCCTGTGGACGTATTAAGTCCTGCTGCTCAGAACTCAGAACCCTCAGGGTTGACTGGGAGTGAGTTTTGCTGGACCTACTTTGGCCAGCGATGGCCCATTGACGTTGGGGCTCCAGCCTCCTCAGTTCACGTCGCAAGGCGCCCCTGCAGTGCAGGCCACCGTCAACATGTAGATAGTGCTTTCCTTCTTTGTGGAGATAATACAACGCATTATACCTCCTCCTCCTACACCAGGCATAATGACGATGGGGCATCTCAGGCTCAAGGCCTTCTGTATGACATGTCCTACACACTCCAGGGTGTCGACTTCCTTGCTTCGTTCCTTGCAGCCTCCAGGGCCCGTTGATGAGGATCAGAAATATAACCATGACCTTCCTCCACAAGAGGAAGATATGGATGGGAGCCCATCTGACAGATTTGGTGCCACCATTTTCACCGGGAGTGAGGACTCTACGTTGTGTACCCTGAGGTCCCTTCCTTCATCTCTGTGATGAAGCAACTCCAAACTGCAGTGGATTTGATGCTGAGGAACAAGACAAAACTAGGGAGAAATTTGGTAGCAAGTTTCTGGAGCTACCAGATTCTCCACCTCTTGTCATTCCTCCTCTATTGGCTGCACTAGAGGATGCCACCCTGGCGGTCTGGCACAGACCAAGTTTAATCCCTGCTATGCCCAGAAAGGTAGGTAAGCTGTACCAGGCCCCACCCAGGAAAGCCCTTTTTTGCAGGTCAATCTGAGGCTGATTTGGTTGTGATAAAGACAGCCAGTGATAGCTATAAAGTGCCTAAACATCTCAGTTCTCTCCTCCCAGATAGAGAGTTGAGGAAACTGGATGTCATGGGAAAGAGAACCTTTGCATCTGCCACACTGGCCTCAGAATAGCAAATTATCAGACCCATATGGTTAAATACCACACTACCCTCTGGAAAAAGGCTAAAGCAGCAGCCCAGTCCCTCCCAGAGGGTCCCCAGAAACAGGAGATGTTCAAGGCTCTCCAGACTGAGGCTGAGGTGGGTAAACACCTCTTAAGGTCTACCTACGACATTTCAGGTGCCTCCGCTAGAGCAGCTGGAGCTGGCATCTGCCAAAGAAGGCATTCTTAGTTGAGGGTGTCAGGGTTTGCTAGTGATGTCCAACAGTCCATTCTGAATGCCCCCTTTCAGAGGATACAGGCTCTTTCGGGCAGATGTGCAGGACATCCTCTCTGACCTGCAAGCCTTGGGACGGACTCTAAGGTCAGTCCATTGCTTCTACCATACACAACCGAGAAGTAGGTAGAGGGTGCCCTTTTGCAGGGCTGCCACTAGACCTAGGTCAGGGTCCAGGCAACAGAGCAAAAGCTGAGCAGCTTTGCCGGCCCCTGCCTCCTCCATAGGTGCCCACTCCAAAGCCCTGGAGGAGGCATGGCTGCAGCCACCGAATCTGCTTCAGCATGACTCCTTATTAGACCCCCACTTTCTAGTACAAAATCCAGAGGTGGTGGTAGGGAGTTGCCTCTCCCGCCGCATGGAACAGTGGAGAGAGGTTACAGCAGATGCTTGGGTCCTGCAGTTAATAGAATAGGGCCATGCTGTAGAATTTCTGGAATTGCCTCCAGACCTTCCACCAATTCCCTCAACTTATCTTCCAGACCACATACCAGTGCCACTAGAGGACGTAAGTACACAGTTGCACAAGAGGGGCATAGAACCAGTTCCCTGGCATCAAAGGAACCCGGGATTCTATCTTCATTTCTTCCTAGTCCCCAAATCCACAGAGGACTTTATGGCCATTCTGGATCTGAGGGATCTGAACTTCTATATTCAGTACAAGAAGTTCAGGATGGTTACTCTGCAAGGCCTGCTGCCCCTCCTACAAAAAGGGAGCTGGATATACTTCCTGCATATCAAGGTTTGCCTTCCTCACAGGAAGTACCTCTGGTTCCTTTTTCCGGAAAAGCACTACCAGTTCAAGGTATTGCTCTTTGACGTGTCATCTCCGCCACGGGTTTTTTACCAAATGCTTAGCAGCGGTGGCAGCAATCCTCACGAGGGAGGGACTTTATGTCTTCCTCTATCTAGATGACTGGTTGCTCAAAGCTCAGTCCAAGGAGCAACTGGCTCAGACCCTCAGGTATACAAGACAGCTGTTTAATGCCCTATGGATTATGGCCAACCTGCCCAAGTCGATTTTGACCCCTTGTCAGCACTCCAGTATGCAGGGGCTGTACTGGACACTGCTGAAGGCTCTGCCTTCCTGCCCCAGGATAGGGCACAGCGCCTCATAGAGCAAGCCCAAGTACTTTACAACAACAGGTATGTCATGGCCAGGACATTCCTGAGACTGCTGGGCCTGATGACAGTGGCCATTGTCAGGGTAATGCCTAGCATGGCTGCACATGAGGATCCCCCAATGGACATTGAGTCCAGTGGGAGCAACGCACTAACAATCTAGAACAGAAGGTTCTAGTAACATTCTCTGTAA
This sequence comes from Neoceratodus forsteri, assembly GCA_016271365.2. Lineage (NCBI taxonomy): Eukaryota > Metazoa > Chordata > Ceratodontiformes > Ceratodontidae > Neoceratodus > Neoceratodus forsteri. The sequence goes on along the minus strand of CM057454.1, from coordinate 404,711,412 downwards.
AGAAGGTGCTCCAGTGGTGGATGGAACCCAGCAACTTGCTCAAAGGGATTCTCTTCCTAATCCCCTCCACTCATCAGATACTGACCATGGACGCTTCGGGGGGGGGGGGGTTCTGTGGCCCCATCAGACACAAGGAACAGAGTGGAAACTTCCTTCCACATAAGCGTCCTAAAGATGAGGGCTGTTCTGTATGCTCTGCAAGCCTTCCAGAACCATCTTTCCCTGGGGCACCTGCTGGTGCAGATGGACAACATCACTGTAGTACACTATATAAACAAGCAGGGGAGAACTCATTCTTACCTCTTGTGCTGGGAAGTGATGAGAGATTGGTACTGGGCTCTAGAACACAATCCAGAACTGTTGGCTGTTAATGTTCCAGGCCTCCAAAACATCCTGGCAGACAAGCTAAGCAGATCGCAGTCCAGAATGCACGAGTGGGAGCTGCTGAGTTTGGTGGTCAAAGGCCTGTTTGATAGGTGGGGTCATCCAAAGTTGTAGACTTTTGTCTCTCCACTCAACACAGAACTGCTGCTTTTCTGCTTGCTCGCTCCAGGACCTGGAGTTTTCTGGCAAGACACTTTTATCCCTCTCTTGGAAATGGAGGGTCCTGTACACTTTCCCCCCCTTTCCTCTAATTCAAAGGGTGCTGATCAAGCTCCAGGTGGAGGGAGCTACAGTGATTCTCGCTGCCCCCTTCTGGCCTCATTAGATCTGGTTCTCCTTACTGCAGCAGTTGGCAGTGGAACCCCCAGTACCTCTGCCTCTGTGCAAAGGCTTTTATCACAGGAGCAGGGCACTCTGGTCCATCCGGACCTCAAGTCACTACATCTTTTTGCATGGTTCCTGAAGACATAGCCATTGCCAGATTTGGAGTGTCACAAAAGTGGCTGATTTCCTGGTGGCTGCTAGAAAACCCTCCACCAGGGCCACTTATTCCATGAAGTAGAAGCGGTTTGCTCTGTGGGATGCTTCCCATCATTTGGATCCCTTCACTTGCCCAGTGAATCAGATTCTGCAGTATTTGCTGTCCTTGGCAAATGCTGGACTGCAATACTGTATTTCAGCTTTCCATCTGCCTGTTGATGGCAGTACAGTGACACAACTGGAGGTGTCCCGTACGTTTTTTGAGAGGCATACACTTGAAGCCTCCCATCCGTAATCTAGTCCCAGCTTGGGATCTGAATTTTGTTCTAGAGAAGCCTACTTTGGCTCCTGTTGAGCCAGCTGTGATGTGCGAGCTACACTTTCTGTCATGGAAAATGTTATTTTTAGTTGCTGTTACTTCTGCTTGAAGGAGTTCCGAGCTTCAGGCTCTGATGTACGAGCATCTTTATTTGATTTTCCACAAAGACAGGGTATCTTTGTGTACCAACCCTAAGTTCTTACTAAAGGTAGTGTCTGAGTTTACCCTGAATCAGACTATCCACCTGCCTATTTTCCTGAGCATGCCAATGCAAGGGAAGCATTGCTCCATACTGTAGATATACATAGAATACTCAGGTATTATGTTCTGTGTACGAAGGACTGCAAGAGGTTCTCACAGCTTTTAGTTTCCGTTGCCCCTGGGAAAGAGGGCGTTTCAGTTTTAAAACAGTGTTTGTCCAAATGGTTGGCAACTGTATTACTTTCTGTTACAGAAAGTATGATGAGGAACTCCCTGGAGTTCAGTGCCATTCAACGAGAGGCATGGCCACTTCCATTGCCTGTTTAAGGGATGTGTCAGCTGCAGAAATGTTTGCTGCTGAAACTTGGAGTACTGTCCACACTTTCACCAAACATTACAGTCTGGACAGTGCCTCATGAAGAATGGCAAGCTTTGGCCTAGCTGTGATTCAAGGCCTTCTTTCTTAGTCCTGTAGTCTCCAGCCACTCAGACTGTCTCTTGGTTGGTGCTGATTGGGACTTGTTCTATTGGTGTGGCCTGATGAAAGAGATATCCTTGAAGAAGATAGAACTGTTACGTACTTACTATAACAGTTGATCTTTGAGAAAACCAAGTTTTTCCTTTCCTTGTGTACTGTAAATTGTCAATTATGTCCCAACAAGTAGTTTATTTCTTATTATGGATACGTGTTCTATGTTTTTGTTATTCTTTTTTTTTTTTTTTCAACGTTCTTGCGCCTTCGTAATGTGTTGTACTTTTCTGCTATTTTCAATAACATAGTGAGTTACAAAAAAAAAAAAAGAATTTCTCATCAGGCCATGCTGTCCCAACCATCCGTCCCCCTTAGACTCAGAACTTCTTTGCTTCTGTCTCTGTCCTGACAAACTACCTGCTGTTCCAGCCTTGCCTAGTAGCTGGACACTTCAGCTCTCTGTTTGTTCCATAGAGGGAGGTCCTGTGAGTATAATCTCTGGCAGGGAACTAAGGAGGGAGAGGGGCCTCCCACATTTGTATACGGAGAATGTCAATGTCTGAAGCCGTCATGGGTGGCCCCTGGTAGGATGGAGGTGGAGAATATCGGATCAAAATTGTAATTGGTCCGTGAATATCAATTTTGGTGTAAACAGTTACGTTACGTGATCACGTACAGTTGGACCACCACGTAACGAAACAACCACTCGCAGACTTACCACTCACAGACCTAGCTCTTAAAGGATAATTAAATAAGCCGTTTTTAGTTCATTTGTTCATGAAAATACTCTCAATTCCCAGTAGAGAAGGTTCCGGTTTACAAAGTCAGTTAATTTCGGGTTGCTGTGTGCATTCTGGTAATGTTAATTTTATGTTACTATAAACTGTGCGTGTTGCATTTTTAACCGAATTTATCCTCAGCCGCGTCCGAAAGTCGCTCATGCATACTGTCACTTTCTGTTCTGTGATGTACTTGGAGCCAGTGGAGTCTTTGTGTTGTCAGTGTGCTCCACGTGAACGCATACTGCACGGTTAGCTGGACACGAGTATTGTAAAATAAAGTGTGTGGCAAACATATTTAATGTTGCCCTCATTATTTCTCATGTGTCTGCATGGATGTCACCTTAGTTTGCCTCTAAATTCACAATATAGACATTTCAAGTAGTATGGAAGTAGAAGAGTCGCAGGTTAGCTGTTCTAGGATTGTGGATATGTTGTTCTTCTACACTTCTTGGCATGTCCCTTTCCCCTTTAAATCTGCTGGAAAGTCTTCAAGCTGGCTCCTCCCACCCACCTGGGTGGTATATCCCTCGGATCTGCCCCATGACGCCAGATCTTCCTTTCCTCTGGAAGATTCAGGTTGCCTCCTTCGTGCTCTCGCATTTTGTAGGCCTTGGCTTCAAAACCTTCGGTTATTCAGAAAATTTGCCTTGTTCGCGTTAGCGATTGCAATTTTTCTTCTTCGACTATGGAAGACAAGTCTTCCCCCGGATTTCACCGGTGTTCATGCGTCCAGAAGATGTTGCACACCAACCCACATACCGTGTGTTTATTGTCTGGGTGTCGACCACGACGTGCAAGTTTTGCCTCGCATTTCATCCCAATGTCCTCAACAACCATCTCACATGTCTTAAGCCGGAGGCCTGAAAAACAGAACCGGCCGGTGAAATCCAAGAGGCCGGTCTGTTCCATGACCATAGGATCCATGAGCAATTGGAGCACATGTAAGCCTTCGAGGAGGAAGCGGCTCGTGCCACAGAATCTTCTTCTCGGAGCTTCTTTGTTCCGCTCAACCTGGGCTCCACCTTCTCGGGTTCTTTCTGAGAGTTGTGCCAGTCTCTCCTAACTAAGGGTGAGAATCCTGCGGGCATGCACTCCTCTCGGTCCCGTAAGTGGGAAAAGGACCCGGGATCGTCTTCGTCTCAACGGAGACACTCTTGGGATCGGGAGCGATCTCGGTCCCAGGAACTGGCCATTTCGACCTTGGTCTAAAATCGCCTCTTCGGCCGCTGGCTTCTCAGCCTTGCCGTCTGGCCAGTCGATCGAAGTGTTGGTCAATGATGTTAAGATAATTCTCGACCCAATCGACCATCTCTCACCAACCCCGACGAGACTCTTGCTCGGACTCCGGTCCTTGTTTTCTCTGATGAGGAGACCCAGTCTGCTGGGAATCCTGCCAAGGATGTGATCCCCGATCCCAGGAAGTCACCAGTTCCACCGGTGTCTCCTGAGTCGGCCCGTCCGATCTCGATTGAGGTCCCGGACTCCTTCGACCGATAGGCTGAGGAAGAGCCATAAGCGCTCTAAAAGGAGGCGACGCCATCAGTCGTTCTCATCCTCCTCAGATGAGGAGAGGCTCTGGTGGAAACTCCGGCGATACGAGGACCTCATGTGGCAACAGCTGATTTTGACCGGGCACAAGCCTACCCCAGCTCCTTCCCCGGCCATTATTTGGCTTTCGACTCCCAGGCTGAAGCCAACTCCTTTTGAGCCGATCATATCGGTTCCTTTGCCCACGGAGCTGGTGAAACCTCTGGTTCGGCCTAAACCGGTATCGCCACCGATTTTGGTGGAACCGCTGCCTAAGCAGCCTGTGGGAGGGGCTCTTTCTAAGGAAGCTAGACCGGACACCGGGCTTCTCTGGCGTCTTTTGATCACTGTCACCCCGACCACCCCTGGCGGGTTGAGGATGATGTGAGCGGTCAACCGTTGTATCTGGATTCCTCGGATTTGGATGAAACTGTCCTCCGTTCTCATCTGGGGGATGATCAATCAGCTGGTGGCATACAGACAGAGAAAGGTCCTTCGTCCTTTCAGGGCATTCTTCGCCTCATCTCTGAATCCAGAGGGATGCCCCTGGAACCTATCAAGAAAAAGGCAGAGTACCCACTCACTGACATACTCAAGAGAGGGGATACCCAGATGGAAGTGTTTCCTGTGTCCGGGACCATAGTTGGCCCAGCCCTAGAACTTTGGCAGCACCCTGTCTCCTGTCCAGCTCCGTCTGTCCGCATGGCCCACAACTATGCGGTGCCCATGGGATCCTTTGCAGGGTTTACAGAACACCCTTTGGCCGAGAGCCTTGTGACCGCTTCTCTGTTCAGGCATACTGGTAGTTCTGCTGATACTGACCGACCTCCTGAGAAGGAACCCAAATATTTGGATCATTCTGCCCGGAAGGTATTTGGGGCCTTGTCTTTAGGCCTCCATTAGGCAAGTCTGGCCATCATCATGGCACACTTCTTCCATGCCCTCTTGGGGTCTTTGAATGAAGTTCTCCCACATCTCCCCACGGACGTGCAGACCACAGTCAAGCAGGTCCAGGACCAAGGCCGGGCTGTTGCCAAACAGCAGCTTCAGATGGCCCTGGATATCGGGGACTCTAGTGTCCTCTCGTTGGCAACCGTAGTTGCCTCTCGCCGCAGGGCTTGGCTGAGGCTCTCCTCCTTTCCGTTGGACATTCAGCACAAACTAGCTGATGTGCCTTTCCTGGGCACCGATCTCTTTGGCCCAGGTGTGGCTGGGCACCTTCAGTGTACTGAGCAGTCCAATGCCACCTGGAATGCTACTTCTGCTAAGGGTTCTTCTAGTTCTAAGAAGCAGTAGAAGAAGAAGAAGCCTTTTCGGCACTCTCCCCCTGCTGCCCAGCAGCCCTCCTTTCAAGGGGGGCAGTAGCAGTGGCAGGCTCAAGCTTGGCGCCCTCGGCCCAAGCCCGGTCCCTCCCAGGTCTGTAAGGGAGGCCGAGGTTCAGGCCCTGGATCCTCTGCCTCCAAGCCTGTCCCGTGATGGGGCGGGGGCTGCCACCCTCACTCCCATCACGCCAGCTCTGGTACCTCCCTTTGTCGGCCAGCTCCGCCACTTCCTTTCTGCCTGGTCCACTGTTACCATGGACAGGTGGGTCTTAGAAGTGGTCAGCCAGGGACTGCCTCTGGAATTCGAGCAGTATCCTCCAAGCCAAGCCCGTGCCCTACAGGAGGAGAGGGTATCTGCCCATACTCAGTCGGCTCTTCGAGACAACATTGCTTAGCTCCTCCTCAAGGAGGCAATAGCTCCAGTGGCGGATCCTCCAGCAGACCCAGGCTTAATTTCCAGGTACTTCCAGGTTCCCAAGCGGATGGGGGCTGGCGTCCCATTTTAGATCTGCACAACCTGAATCAGTTATCTCAGGTCACGCACCTTTTGGATGGTCACTCTGTCCCAGATCATAACATCCTTGGTGCGAAACTTGTGGTTCTGTTCACTGGATCTCCAGGATACATTCTTTCACGTCCCAGTCCATCCGTCTCACCAGCGGTTCCTCTGCTTCCGAGCTGAGGGGACCCTATATGAGTTCTGAGCCATGCCATTCGGCCTGTCATCGGCCACACAGGTCTTCACCAAATGCATTGCAGTGGTGGCAGCCCATCTCAGGCATCGGGGGCAGAATTTACCCCTACCTCGATGATGATTGGCTCTTAGCAGGTTCCACCCAGAAGGAGGTGGAGAGGTCCAGGGTCCTGGCCTTCCAGACCTTCTTCTAACTCGGCCTCTTCAGTGAGGCCAAGTTGGAACTCGTGCCTTCTCAGGTGATGTGCTTCATCGGGGAAGAGCTCGACTCTCATCAAGCCAGGCAAACAGAGCAGAGGTTCTCTCCTCCTTTGTCCAATCATTTCTGCTTGGGCAATTGCACCCTGCCCGGGACTTTCTGCACCTTCTGGGTTACATGGCGACGTGCACCTCCATGGTTCATTGGGCCCAGTTGCACATGCGCCCCCTCCAGTGAGAGCTGGCCGCTCAGTGGACGAAGCGCCATGGTCATTTCACCAGCTGATCAGTGTCGCCCAGAAGATGTGGGACGCTCTCCAATGGTGGACCGCTCTAGGCCAGTTGCAGGAAGGGATCCCGTTTGTCTGCTTTGACCCAACGGCAGTCCTTACAATCGATGCCTCTCTCATGGGCTGAGGGGCCCACATGGGGGACAGAGGGCCCATGGGTTCTGGACCCCTGAGGAGTCCTGTTGTCACATCATCGTGTTGGAACTCAGAGCAGTCAGACTGGCACTGTCAGCTTTCGCTCCTCAGCTCCGGGGTCAAGTGGGTCAAGTCCAGACGAACAATACCATGACCATGTACTACCTCAACAAACAGGACAGCGCGCATTCCTGTCTGCTCTGCAGGGAAGCGCTCCACATCTGCACACTCGTGAGCCATCTGGAGGCAGATTTCCTAGCCATCCATGTGGCAGTAGCCTCAAACCATCTGGCGGATGCTGTCAGTCGCATAGGCGAGACATCCCAAGAGTGGTCTCTCCATCCAGAGGTAGCTTACAGCCTGTTCTCCCACTGCAGCAAACCGATGGTGGACCTGTTTGCCGCCGGGGAAAACACCAAGCTGAGGCTGTTTCATGCCCACCCGCCTCAGCAGGGCTTGCTCCAGGGGAATTCCTTCTCGAGGCTGTGGACCCCAGGTCTCTTCTACGCCTTCCTTTGATCCACAGGGTACTCATCAAGGTGAGGAGGGACAAGGCGCAGGTGATTCTGGTAGCCCCAGACTGGCTACGCAAGTTCTAGTACCCAGATCTCCTCAGCCTCAGCTGCAGGCCCCCAGAGCGGCTTCCAGCATGCCTGGACCCAATCTCACTCAACCAGGGGAAGGTATACCATCCAGACCCAGTCTCACTCAACCAGGGGAAGGTATACCATCCAGACCTTCAATCCCTGCACCTCATAGCCTGGTTCCTGAGCGGCTAGAGTTCCAGGCTTTGAGACTTTCCGAGGATGTCCTCACCATGGTGGAGGGATTCAGAAAGGAATCGACCAGGAAATGTTATGCCTTCAAATGGAAAAGGTTTTCCATTTGGTATCAGAGCAAGGGCCTGGACCCTCTGTCCTGTCCAGTGGCTAACATTCTCTACTACCTTTGGTCTCTCTGCAAGGGGGGAGTCTTCAGTCATTGACACTTAGGTGCACCTAGCAGCCATCTCTGCTTACCGGGTGCTGGCCGGTCAGCTGATGTTGACGCAGCAGACAGTGGTCGGGCGCTTTTCCAAAAGCCTGGATCACATATTCCCTCCAGTGTGTGAACCTCCACCTCCATGGGATCTACTGCTGGTACTGGCAAAGCTCATGGGCAAGCCATTCGAACTGATGCACAAGTGTGAGCTGTCACACTTGTCGTGGAAGAAGGCCTTCCTGGTGGCTATCACATATGCCAGAAGGGCAGGAAGCTCCAGGTACTCTTGGTGGGCTCCCCTTATCTGGTCTTTCACAGGGACGAGGTTGTCATATGCCCCCACCTGAAATTCCTTCCAAAGGTGGTGTCAGAGATTCACCTTAACCAGGTGTTAACTCTGTTGATGTACTACCCCAATTACACCTCAGATGCCGAATACAGGCTTCATATCTTGACCTGAGACGAGCCCTCTCCTATTATAAGGAGAGGACGGTGGAAATTCAAGGAGAGGTTCGCCAGCTGTTTGTCACCTATGCTGAAGCTGCTTCTGGCAGACCTGCAGCAAAACGGACAACTGCAAGGTGGATTACATCTTGCATCAGTCTGTGCTATGAGTTGGCAGGTAAGGAGCCTCACACAGGGATAAGAGCTCATTCTACCCGCCACACCACTGCATCGGTGGCTGCTTCCAGGGACATCCCCAGACAGGAAATCTGTCAGGCTGCTACCTGGAAGGCAGCACACACCTTCATTACCCAGTACCACATTGACCTTGAGTTACGCTGGGATGCTGGTTTTGGCGCCTCTGTTCTCCAATCTGTTTCCCAGGTAAGTATTTCTGTGGGGGTGTGCGCTTTGCCTCCCTCCTCCCAGAGAACTGCTAGGAGTCTGCCAAGAAGTGTGGATGAACAGCATATCCACGATCCTGGAAAAACAGGTTCATCACCTGTAACAGTAGTTCTAGGAATGGTGTATGTTGTTCATCCACACGGCCCCACCGGACCTCCCCGGCTCTGGATGCACAAACCTGGCTTCCAGCAGGCTAAGATCTGGCATTATGGGGTGGAGCCATGGGTTATACCACCCGGGTGGGTGGGAGGAGCCAGCTTGAACACTTTCCGCCAGATTTAAAGGGAAAGGGACTGCCAAGAAGTGTGGATGAACACCATATACCACTCCTAGAACTACTGTTACTGGTGAGTAACCTGTTTTTTGACTGATCAATCTCAGTTTTAGCCTCAGAAAATTTCATTTTATATTTTCTTACTAATAATCTTATGGTATGCATCACGATCTTCTCCTTTTGAGTTTTATGTGCACTGCGATCATAATGCTGTATCTGAATATATTCCCATTTAGATGAGTGGTGTTTTTTCTTAGTCTTATCTGATGCAGAAGCCTTTCCCGTGGATATCAGTGAAAATGTGCAGTGCATACTATCTGGCTTTGTCTGTCTAGCATGCTCATAAATTGTACAAATTGGTCTCCAATCTGTATTCTCTTCCATCCAAACACCTGTTGCGCTGCCCCCCCCCCGGCCGAAAATCCACAAACCTCAAAACAGTACATGGTTGTCTTGCCTTGTTATTTATACCACTTGTCAGTATTTATTTCTGTGCATATTTAGGAATATTAATGATGTTAAATCGTACTGTTTATTTAATGTTTAGCTTTGGATTTTTTATTTTCGGTGCTTGTACTTTGCATTTCAATAAAGTTTGTTTTGCAGTCATCTGGAGCTAGAACATTCTTTTTTGCATGTAGCAATTGAATGTATCAGCTGTTGATTTGGAGGGAAATCATACTTATGGAGGGAAAAAAAATAGAAGTTTCAGTGCACAAACATTATTTCCTTCTCCATTTTGGACTGCACTATCCTTCTGTGAGGCTGCATGTATGAGCCTGCTTACTGTTGTCATATTAATTTTCCTGTGCTATATTGTGGATTTTTTTTTAATTTCTAGGTAAACTTTATTTTCAGTAATTTGTTGATTTTTTGCTTTATTTACAATTAAAACTCATGCCCTACTGTGTTGTGTACGGTTGCACAAATAAGAGTAAGAGGGGTTGTGGATTTTATTTTTTCCACTTCCCAAAAGACAAAGTTGTGAAGAAGGCATGGATTCACTTTTGACGCAGAAAGAATTTCACCCCATCTAAATTCAGCCATATTTGTTCAGTACATTTGAGCGTTCGGCTTATGAGTGTGACCCTGAGTGGCTTGCAACCTATGGTTGGTCCGGAGCGAAAGCGAGACTGAACGCCAGTGCTGTGCCAACTATCTTCAACACATCTTCCTTCAGTGTTGCACTATCATCATCATTGAAGAGGTCTGCATTTATGAAAAGGCGACGCTTTGAGGTATAGTTATATATTTCTGTTATTGTTGATTTCTTTATTGATTAATTGACTATGCTGTTTTTCCACTGAATGTGATGTTAGTGTTTCTGCATATGTTTTGCGATGAAAAGAAGTACATATCTGTGCAAATGTAAAAAAAAGAAAAGTGCAGCTAAGTGAGCGGGTGTCTTTGTTGGGGTGCACGGGGTGTGGTGCAGCCATGATCCTTGACTGGGCATGGAGAATGGGTGGTTGCCCAATGTGCCATCAGTTGTCTCACATTAGACAGGAGGTTGACAGTATTAGATGGAGATGAGGGGTGGGCTAGGATGGGGCAGAATGGGGGAGGACTGTGAGAGAAGTGTTGGTATTGGCATGGCAGCCTCTGTATCCATTTCAGCAGGCAGGAATGGAGGGTATACTGTTGGAGTCCTGGGATTGCAGGGAGGCTTTGCTGTGGTGGCCCAAGGGGCGGCAACTACCGAAAGCACAGGCAGTTAATGTTTGAGAAATGGACAGATGCTGGACAAGGGGAAACGGGCTGGGGGAGTGGGGAAGCAACGTGGTGGGATGGGGGGTGCTTTGAGAGCTATAATAGATTTGAACCACTGAGCATGGTACTTGATGATGGGGAGATGACTGGAGCTGTGGTGGAAAAGGGGGCGGGGGGATGAATGGGCAGGAGTTGTTGCCAGCAGGAGAGGAGGAGCATGGCGGGGTACCTTGCATTCAAACCAGCAGTGAACCGGAGGTGTTAACGGTCTGGTTGGTGTGGATATGGGTGGGGATGGGACGGGTAAGGTGGGTGACATGGGGATTAATGGGTGTAAACCGGATTCAGGGGCTGGAGTTGTGGCCAACCCAGCAGAAGTTAAAAAAAAAAATAAAATAAAATAAAAAAAGGGGGGTGAGGGAGGAGGTCATACCTCTCAACTGTCCCTGATTTTCAGGGATGTCCCTGATTTTGCCTCAAAATTTTACTCTGTCCCTCCTAAAAATTGTGTTTCCATGACCAAACAGTGGGAGTTATAAGCACAAAATAATGTCAGACATTAAAGTTACAGACTTGTTCTTCCATAGAAAATGCATTTTACACCAAGTCCCTTATTCTACCAGCTTCCTAAGTGGATATCACCAATTTTGAAGATGTGTCCCTGATTTTGGTCCTTTGTCCCTGATTATTTTTAGCCTTGTCCCTGATTTATGAGGCAGGAGGTTGAGAGGTATGGAGGAGGTGGGCATGGCAACTGTTCTGCAGAAGAACCAACATGGATCTGGAGGAGTTGGCAGTCCGGGAGTAGGCAAGTGTGAGGATGTAAATTGGCAGGGGGACGCAGAGGGAGTAGGGAGTTCACACAGAATTGGGGGTGTTATTGTAGGCAGTGAAGAGGGTTGTGGGGGTCCCAGGGATTCAGATGGGTTGGTGGCTGGTAAGGGTAGGGGTGCTGAGTTCAAGGGACCTTTTTGCAAGGAGGTGGAGGATTCTGCCAGGAGGGAGAGGTAGGCCTTGGGGTACCAACAGGCATGCAGTGTTAGGGAGAGTAGGATCACGGTCGCTGCGAGAAGGGAAGGGGAAATTGGAAGTGGCATGGAAGGGGAAGGGGTGCCAGGTGTTGCTGGATTTGGAGGGGGGCAACGGGAGCTGATGGCTCAGCTAGGGTAGTGACCACGGCTGAGGCAGCACTAGGGGCGAATGAGACAGTTGGGGATATACATTGGGATGAGAGGAACAGGGCTGCTAGTGAATCTCAAATAGGGGGTCCGACTGTAACCAAGTTAAAGGGCAGGACTGGGGAAGAGGTAGGGATTGGGGTGGTGGCCTGCAAAGGGGATGGGCATAAGGACACAGGGTGAGTTAGGATGCTCCTGCTGGGGGACTCCATGATGAGAGGATTTCAGTGGGAGGGGCAGGGTGAGGGAAAACCCGACCTGTTAGGATAAAGAGTAATTGCGGCCTGACTGTGCACAAGGCAGATTTTCTGGTTTATAAACTGGCACAGGGTTGTGGAGGTTCCCTTGATATCTTAGTGCGCTTATGCACAAATTACATTGAGGGAAATGCTGTATTGGAAATCCAGGCTAGGTCCCGTGAGCTTGCCATTGTCTGTCACGCATGCAGCTGTTCGTTCCCCTCCTCGGAGATCTTGCTGGTGCTGAAAGCCAGTGTGGAAAGCAAACAAAAAATTAGAGAGGTTAACGAGTGGCTTGGCGTGGAGTGAAGCTCGGTGGTATGCGATGGTTGGTGATTGGGGGGGAACTTGGGAGGACAAGGGGCTGTACGCTAGGGATAGGTTTCATCTCAGCCTGTGGGGAAGGAGGTACTTAAGCTAAAAACGACCGAATATATTCAGGCTAGAGGTTGTTTAAACTTGTGAAGGGGGAGGGGTGGGCTGTGCGACTGATACTAGCATGCACATCAAGGAAGGGCTCTATCTTCTCCCCCACATGGGTGCGGCAAGTGGGCGGAGGTGAGTAATCTCTTGGGGGGGAGGTATGGATAAGGGGTGGAGGGTGGTCCTGATAAATGCCAGGAGCTTTGGCAACAAGATGCCTCAGCTCCATGCCATGTTGGTGGAGGGGGATGTGGCTGCTGTCACTGAGACTTGGGCCACCCCTGGACATCACTGGGACCTAAACCTGAGTGGGTATACCGTGCTCAGAAAGGACAGGGCGGTAGGCATGGGGTTGGGGTAGCACTGTTAATTAGGGACAGCATAGAGATAAGCAGGGTGGAGGAGGCAGAGGGTAATGTGTAGGCCTTATGGGTCACCATGCAAACTCCAAGGGGCAAGAATATCAAAATGAGAGTGATCTACAGGCACCCCATGCTGATTGATGATCTGGAAGATAGCATGCTGGCTAATATTAAGGACCACTGTGGACAGGAAGGGAGAGGGTGATTTTGGGTGACCTTAATATGCCAGCGACAGATTGGGGAACTGTGATGTCCCTGTTGGCCAGGGAGCAGGGCCTGCTTTACGCCTTCCAGGATGCATTCCTAATTCAGCAGGTTGTTCACCCAATGAGAGAGGGCCGTATCCTGGATGTGGTACTGGCTGACTAGCGTGTGGTACTATTATAATGCACATTTCTAGGATCATGGATATGTTGTTCATCCACACTTATTGGCATGTCCCTTTCCCCTTTAAGGATCGCCGGAAGTCTTTAAGCTGGCTCCTCCCACCCACCCAGGTGGTATTACCCTCGGCTCCGCCCCATGATGCCAGATCTTAGCCTGCTGGAAGCCAGGTTTGTGCTTCCACAGCCGGGGAGGTCGAATGGGTCCATGTGGATGAACAACATATACCACTCCTGGAACTACTGTTACAGGTCAGTAACCTGTTTTTCTAGGATCGTGGATATGTTGTTCATCCACACTTATTGTCAGACTCCTAGCAGTTCTCCGGGAGGAGGGAGACAAGGCGCACCCCCTCACTCAAACTCACTTGGGAAACAGAGATTGGAGAACTGACGCCCCAAAATCAGCATCCCGGCGTGACTCAAGGTCAGTGTCATAATGGGTAATGAAGGTGTGTGCTGACTTCCAGGTAGCAGCCCGACAGATTTCCTGGATAGGGATGTCCCTGGAAGCAGCCACCAATGCAGCAGTATTGTGGGTAGAATGAGCTTTTATCCCTGTGTGAGGCTCCATGCCCACCAACTCATAACACAAAGCGGCTTCAGCATAGGTGACAAACAGCTGGCGAGCCTGTCCCCAAATTTCCACTGTCCTCTCCTTGTAATAGGAGAGGGCTCATCTCAGGTCCAGGGTATGGAGCCTGTATTCGCCCTCCAAGGTGTAATTAGGGTAGTATACAAGCAGAGTTAACACCTGGTTAAGGTGAAACTCTGACACCACCTTCGGAAGGAATTTCAGGTGGGGGCAAAGGACAACCTTGTCCCAGTGGAAGACCAGATGGAACTCCAGGTGCGGCCTCACCATTGTTTTGTACAACGGCATTAGCACCTCCCTCCTTCTGCTATTTGTACCCCTTTCAGTGCAGGTCAACATACCATTTGCCTTTCACACTGCCTTGCTGCACTGATTTCCCCACCTTCCAATTGCTCAATATAATTATCCCTCTCCTGCTCTGTTTCCTTAATTTAATGCCCCCCAAGTGTATAGGCTGCTTGAATGTTTTTCCTCCCCGGTTGCATTACCACACAGTTTTTCACAATGAATTTTAGTTGCCATGTTTCCGACCAGCTTTTCACGTTCTCCAGGTCCTGCCTCATGAACTTCATTCCACCTTTGGTGTCCACCCCACTGCAAATATTTGTATCGTGTGAGAATAGACACACCCTACCCTCTAGCCCTTCTGCTATTTAAGTGATATAAATGTTAAAAAGTGTGGATCCCATTGCTGACCCCTGAGGCACTCCACTTGTTACCCTCTTTACCCTGGAGTGTACCCCATTTACCACCATTTGGCTGATTCTCGTCAACCAGTTTTTGACACATCCACTTACCTTCTGGCCCACCCCTAAGCTTTGTAGCTTATTTACTATCTTTCTGTGCGGGATGGTGTCGAATGCATTATTGAAGTCCAGATAGGCCATGTCTACCGCCCATCCCTGGTCCACTACCTGTGCCACCCAATCGAAAAATTCTTATCAGGTTGGTGTGACATGGCTACCCATTTGTGCAGTCATGCTGCCTTTTGTCCTGCATTCCACTGGCCACCTGTAGTCTACCACCCTTTCTTTTATTAACATCTCCATTACCTTTCAAACCAGCGAGGTGAGACTGACAGAACGGTAGTTTTTGTCTGCCTCCTTGCCCCCCCCCCTTGTGTAGTGCAACCACCTCTGCCTTCTTTCATTCACCAGATACCCACCCTGTATCCATATGCAATTTAAAGACTCTTGTCAAAGGTGCTGCCAGCTCCTCCCTCAGCTTGCATGGAATTCAATGCATACCATAATTGTACCATACACCATAGTTATTTTCAGTACCACCAATAAGTTTTCTGACTTATTTTCCAACCTGCAGTGTCAGATGATGTCGCAGGCCATACTGAAGTTCATATATGCCATGTTCACCTACCCTCCATGATAAACTAAATTCTAGGGACATGGATATGTTGTTCATCCACACTATTTGGCAGGTTCCTTGCCGCTTTAAATCTTGCCGGAAGGTCTTCAAGCTGGCTCCTCCCACCCACCCGGGTGGTAAAACTCTCGGCTCTGCCCCATGACGTCAGATCTTCCTTACCGCTTGGAAGCTCAGGTTCCCTCCTTAGCGCTCCACGTTTTTCGACTGGTTCCCGATTCTTCAGTTCGTCCGAATTGAGTTTTGAAGTTTTCTAAAACTTTGGTCTTCTTTTCCCTCGTGGCTGCGATGGACAATTCATTTCCTGGCTCTCGGAGGCGCCCTGGCGGGCAGAATGTCTCCAGGACTGATCCGCACTCCACGTGTGTGTACTGCCTCGACTTGGACCATGACCCGCAAGTTTGCGGATTGTGCTGCGCCCTTTCGACCAACGTCCTGGAGGATCGTGCGGCCCGATTGGGGCTTGGGCGCGCCGAGGACTTTTCCTCACCGGTAAAATCTATAGAGGCTCGTCGGGTGGTGTCTGCATCGGCTGACTCGGTAGAGCAGCTCAAACTCTCTATCTCCCAGGAGGAGGCGGCCGCCAAGGCCGCATCTCCCTCCTCCTCAGTTGCGGCATTTATCCTGCTCTCTTTGAGTTCCTCTCATTCGGCTTCATTCAGGGAGCTTCGCCAGTCCCTCTCCTCGAGAGGAGAGGGACCATCGGGTTTGCCTCTTGGCCCATGTCGAGGTAGCAGGAGCCGGGGTCCATCGTCGGCGTTGTGGGACGGAAGAGGTCCCCTTCCCCGGACCGCCGACCTTCGACTTCGGTCGAGGTTGCGGCTCAGGCCGTTGGCTTCACGGTGTCCCCGTCAGGCCAGCCGGCCAAGACTCCCGTCGACGTTGTCGAGTTTTCTTTCGACCCGTCACCCGGGCGGTCGACTGCAAGAGCCGTCAACCCTTCGCTGGTTTCCCCGGTGGAGGCCGAGGTTCTGCCTGCGCCTTCGGGGTGGCAGTTCTCGGTCAATCTGTCTGAGCTGAGGGAAGAGCGGGTGTTCCCCACTCCTTTCTAGACCCACCCTCGGTTTCGCCGAGGATCTGGGTCTCGGTCTTGGTCCTCTTCTCGGTCAAGCCGCTCCCGCCGACTTCGGTGGTCCGGTTGGGGCACCGAGTTAAGATGCAACCCGTTCCTCCTTGTCTTCCTCCTCGGATGAGGAAGTTAAGCGCAGATGGCGTCGGCGTTCTGAGGTTTGTGTGGCAGCAGTTGCTGTTGTCCGGGAATCAATCGACTCCGATTCATTTCCCGTCTATCAAGCCAGCTGCCGCCTGAGCCGGCCCGACACAACCGCGCCGCGGTCGAGGTGCCCACTTCTGGGCTGGTTGTTCGACCAAATCTTGCTGCCCCACCGATTGTGGTGAAACCTCGGTTGGGTCACGGCCTGTCCCGCAGGTTGTTGGTCACCCTCACTCCCGCCCGCCCCCGGCGGGTGAAGAGTGGCTCAGGCCTGAGGCAGCTCTTTGCAGACCCTTTGGAGTCTGACGATGACTCCTCCTTGTTCCCCAGGCGGGAGGGTCCGGAGTCCTCCCTGGACTGGTCTTTGGACGACAGCCCACCGTCCTTCCCGGGTCTGCTTAGGCTCATCTCGGAGTTCACCAGGATGCAGCTCGAACCCATGTCCAAATGGGCCTATTATCCCCTGACGGAGATCCTAGACCGAGGGGGTTCACCCTCGGAGGCCTTCCTGGTGGCTGAGGCCATTGTCGGCCCAGCCTTGGAGCTTTGGCAGCGGCCTACTTCCTGTCCTGTGCCGATGGCCAGGAAGTATGCAGTCCCTATCGGTTCTTTGCCCAGTTTCTCGGTGCACCCCTCTGCTGAGGAGTTAGTTACCAATAACGTCTTCCAGCGTTCAGTGAATGCTCTGGATGTGGATAGGCCCCGACAAAGAGTCCAAAAGGATGGACTATGTCGGGCGCAAGGTTTGTACCGTGTCCTCCCTAGGCCTCTGACAGGCCAGCTCAGCCGCAGTGATGGCACATTTCTCCCACGCCCTCTTGGGCTTCCTGGATGAGGTGCTCCCTCATCTCCCAGCCGACCTGCGGCCCACGGTCCGGCGGGTGCGGGGCCAGGGTGGGTAGGGTGGTGGCTAAGCAGCAGCTTCAGACTGCTCTGGACATAGGTGATTCCTGTGCCAGGTCAGTAGTGGCCGCGGTGGCCATGCGCCGCAGGGCGTGGCTGAGGATATCCACCTTCTCGGCGGATACCCAGCACAAGTTGGTGGACATCCCCTTCTTGGGGACTGACCTCTTCAGCCCTGGAGTGGAGGGACAACTCCAGGAGACCGAGAAGTCCAATGCCACTCTGGACTTGGTCACCCCCGCCCAGAGGGACAAGGACCGCCGACAGCCTTTGCGTAAGCCCCTTCGGCCCCTACGGCATGACCGGCCCATCAGCACCAGCATGAGGGCCAGCAGGCTCGCGCTTGGCATCCTGACCCCAAGCCAGCGGCTTCCTCTAAAGGGAAGCAAGGAGGTAAAGGCTCAGGAGCTCCCTCGGCCAGTCCCTCCTCCAAGCCTGCTCAGTGACGGACTGAGGGGCGCTGCCCCCGGCCTCATCACCCCTACCCAGGTCCCCCCATGGGGGGACGGCTCCGCCACTTCCTCCGCCCGGTCTGCTATCACCACGGACCGCTGGGTGTTGGGGTGCTAGGGTGGGGCCTGCCTCTGGAGTTCGAGCAGGCCCCACCCCTTCGAGCTGTCACCGCTCGGGGGGCCATGGGGTCCGCAGCCTCACTGTCGGCCCGCCGAGCCGACATTACCCTGCTCCTCGGAAAAGAGGTGACCAAGAAGGTGCGGATCCTCCTCCAAACCCAGGGTTTGTGTCCAGGTTTTTCCTGGTCCCCAAACGGACGGGGGGCTGGCGCCCCATTCTCGACCCGCACGACCTGAACAACTTCTTAAGGTCTCGGACCTTCTGGATGGTCACTCTGACTCAGATACCCCATCCTTGGAACGAGGCATGTGGCTCTGTTCCCTGGACCTCCAGGACGTTTTCTCCACATTTCGATCCATCCGTTTCTTTGGAGACCCCTCTGCTTCAGGGTGGGGGGATCTCTTTACGAGTTCCAGGCCATACCCTTCGGGCTCCTCCCAGCAGCATTCCTGCGACGCCGAAGGGTCCGGGTGTACCCCTACCCGGATGGCGGGCTGACTGCAACCCCTCCTGAGAGGAGGTGGAGCGGTCCGGAGTTCTGGCCCTCTAGGTTGCTCTCAGACTGGTCTCCTCTCCAACGGAGCCAAGTCGGAACTCGTGCCAAAAGCGGGTGATCCTTTCATCGGGACAGAGCTCAACTCTTCGAGCCAGAGCTCAGCTCCCGGCGGACAGGGCCGAGGTTCTTCCTCCTTTACCTAATCATGTCTGATTGGGCAATCGCACCCTGCCTGGGACTTCCTGCGCCTCCTGGGCCTCGTGGCGGCCTACACCAGCGTGGTCTGTTGGGCCCATTGGTACATGCACCCCCTTCAATGGGCGCTGGCCAGCCAGTGGTCACAACCCTGCTATCCTTCGGTCCAGCCCGTGACAGTAAACCAGGGGATGTGGAACGCGGCCCGATGGCAGACCGTTCCAGCACATCTGCAGGAGGGCATCCCATTCGTCCGCCCCGAGTCAACGGTCCTCTTAAACTGATGCATCTCTGATGGGTTGGGGTGCCCATCAAGGGGAGCGCAGAGTGCACTGCCTCTGGTCCCCTCGGGAGTCCCGATGCCGTTTTCTACCTGCTGGAGCTTCATGCGGTCCGCTTAGCTCGCACCGCTTTTCGCTCCGTTTGTATGGTGTCAAGTGGTTCAGGTCCAGGTGGACAATACCATGACCATGTGCTACCTAACCCGCCAGGGCCGGACGTGCCCCTTGCCGTTACGTAAGGAGGTTCTCCGCATTTGGTCTCGTGCGGATCCTGGAGGCGGTTTTTCCTAGCCATTTCGATGGCAGGAGCCTCCAACGCCCTGGCCGATGCCCTAAGCCGGATAAGGGCTGCGCCACACGAGTGGTCTCTCCTGCCGGAGGTAGCACAAGATCTTTCTCCCACGGGGTCACGCCTCGGGTGGACCTTTTTCCCTCCAGGGAGAATGCGAAGCTGAGACTGTTTCATGCCCGCCCCCCTCAGCAGGGCTCGCTGTAAGGGGATGCCTTTGAGGCCGCGGACCCCGGGCCTCTTCTACACCTTTCCCCCATTTTCCCTTGACCCACAGGCAAGGCGAGGAGGGACTAGGCGCAGGTGATTCTGGTAGCCCCAGACTGGTTCCGCCAGCTCTGGTATCCAGCTCTTCTCAGTCTCAGCCCCAGGCTCCCGAGGCGGCTTCCAGCCCGCCCGGACCTCATCTCTATTATTAGGGGAAGGTATTCCATCTGGACCTTCAAGTCCCTGCACCTGGCGGCCTGGTTCCTGTGCGGCTAGTTGCCAGGCCTTGGGTCTTCTGGCGAGGTCCTCGACATTGTTGAGGCATCCCGCCAGGAGTCGACCAGATAATGCTACGCCTTCAAATGGAAGAGTTCTCCATTTGGTATTAGGATAGGGCCTGGTCCCTTCTCCTTTTCCTCGGCGAGCATTCCGGACTACCTGTGGTCTGTTCTTCTTCTTCTTCAGCAAGGGCTTTGGTCGACGACCCTTAAGGTGCTCCTGGCAGCCACCTCTGTCCTCCGGGCGTGGGCCAGAAGGCAGTCGGTGGGGCAGGAAAGGTGGTCTGGCGCTTTTCCAAGGCCTTGATCACGCTTCCCCTCCGGGGAGAGAGTCTCTACCTCTGTGAGATCTACTGCTGGTATGGGCTTAGCTCACGGGCAAGCCATCCGAACCAATGCACAGGTGCGATTCTCCCACCTGTTGTGGAAGAACACCTTCTCGGTGGCTACCACATCAACCAGAAGGATGGGAGAGCTCCAGGCGCTTCCTTCGAGTCTCCTTGTCTGGTCTTCCACAGGGACAAGGTTGTCCTGTGCCCCACCCGAAGTTCCTTCCGAAGGTGGTGCCGAGCTTCACCTTAACCAGGTGTTGACTCCACGGTGTTCTACCCCATTCACACCTCGGAGCTGCATATAGGCTCCATTTGGACCTAGTTGGCTAAGCCTTCTCCAGGGAGCCGTGAGGGCTGAGAGTTCGGGATAGGTTCGGCCAGCTGTTTGTCATCTACGCTGAAGCCGCGACCTGGCAGACCCAGCCAAGCGGACGATGAGCTGGTGGGTCACCTCCTGCATAGATCTCCGCTATAGGTGGACGGGCATGGAGCCTCCCAGAGGGATAAGAGCTAATTTTACCGGCCCTTCTGCTGCATCGGTGGCTGCTTCCGGGGATGTCCCTATCCAGGATATCTGCAGGGCTCCTACCTGGAAGTCAGCACATACCGTTTAACCCCCTACCACATTGACCTTGGGTCACGCTGGGATGCTGGTTAGGGGCCTCGGTTCTCCAGTCTTTATTCCCTAAGTAGGGGGTGTGCGCCTTGCCTCCCTCCTCCCGGAGAACTGCTAGGAGTCTGCCAGATAGTGTGGATGAACAACATATCCATGTCCCTAGAAATATAGGTTACTCACCTGTAACAGGAGTTCTAGGAATGGTATATGATGTTCATCCACCCGACCCACCCAACCTCCCCGGTTTCGACGCACAACCTGGCTTCCAGTGGGCTAGATCTGGCGTCATGGGGCGGAGCCGAGAGTTTTACCATCCGGTTGGGTGGGAGGAGCCAGCTTGAAGACCTTCCGGCAAGATTTAAAGCGGCAAGGAACCTGCCAGATAGTGTGGATGAACAACATATACCATTCCTAGAACTCCTGTTACAGATGAGTAACATGTATTTCTTCACCCAATCGAAAACCACCATTATGTTCATCTGGCCTTACCTCTCCCATTTGTGAACCCATGCTGTCTAACGTCCAACATGCCACTGTCCACAATGTAGTTTACTGCCATTTCACATATTTGTATATTAATGCCTTACCCACAACCAATGTGAGACTGACTGGGCAATAATTTTCCGACTCCTCATTGCTACCCCACCTATGCTCTGACTCCACATCTCACTTTCTCAGTCGTTTAGCACACATCCTGTATTGAGGTCAAAGTCCCCCTACAGTTGTTCCCCACCCTTCCTCCCTCAACCATATTACCTCCTGTTTTGGCTTCCTCCTTCCTTACACGTGCCTAAATAATCATGATTCCTCTCATTTTCCTTTTTTTTTTTTTTTGTATGTGCAACAATTTTATTGTTGGTGTCAGCTTTAGTCCTTCTTACATGCCACCCTTCTACATCCGGCTAATCTGTTAAAGTCTCCATGTCCTCCTTTTTTCATGGAGATCTTATGCTCTCTTTTAAGTCATTTTAGTTTGCCTATTCGCCACTGTTTCCTTCTTAATAAATTATAGTGGCACCCCTCGTTTATGCATTAAGGCGTTACCAGGGCCAGCCCGGTGTTACTGAGGCGCAGTCAAGTGCCATGATGCCCATTGGGGGTAATTAACTAGGTGTTAATCTAGCCCCTGTTAATGCCTTATTGCTAGTATAAAAAATATTCAACAAGAAAAGTGACGAAAGTTTACTTTGTGAATGTTTTCCACATTTAGAGGGAGATTTTTAATAAAATAGTTCTTCCACCAACAGTTTATGAATGCTGGTTCAAACTCTGAATGCAGCATTCCAAGTATTCAGGATTTCTAGAGGATGGCATGCTGACAGTAAGAATCCATGTCTCATGGTGATTAGGCTGTACATGACAGTTTAATAGTGATAAATGCAAGGTTATCAGAATCCTTACAGCTAATCAGATTGCAGCATTTCTTAGGCCCTTTTTATATTTGTTGTTCTTTCTTAACTTCTTAATACAAATTTCATTGTCTTTCAATAACCCTCCATAATATATTACCCACATTCCTCAATGCTTCCTGTATTCCCCTTACTCGCCATACATTCCCTAAAAGTCATCCTCATAAGCAATAAGACATGGATGTGTGTTGGTAGTACTGGCAGCAACACACTCAGAGGCATAGTGAGGCACGAGTCCACTGGACGACTTACGTCAGCATCTCAGTGTTCGGGTATCTCAGTACTACAAACACCCATCCATGTCTCATTTCTTACATATTATTCCATTAGTAGAATGCTCCACCCAACCCCCACACACACACACATACACACACACATCAACATTGAATAAATGAATAAAATATTCATCTGATTTCAACTTGCATGCACACAAAGACAAACACGCAGGCCACAACTGGATCCAGTACCACATTTTTTTCTTTGGCCAGTTGAGGAGTAGGGAGTTGTCTGGCAAAGTAGTAGGGGCTGTAGAGTGATTTTCATGGTCATTGTGTGTGTGCGCGTGTGTATTTGTGTGTGTGTGTGTGTGTGTGTATATATATATATATATATATATATAATTTATAGAACTTCTGATTTTTACATTGGCTTTACATCTTTATCAATCCACAGACTCTTCAATCACTTTGTGGGAATCCTGGAAAAGAGTTATTACTACACAGTGAAGTTCCTGGTACTAGCAGATGTGCAAATATTGATGAAAAAGATACCATTCTTGTACCTTGTGAAGATGATGCTGAGGTAACTGCTAACGTGTCTTTCTCTGCTTCTGAGATCAGCAGTAGTACATTAGGCATGTCAGCATGTGTTCTTAGTGATTTATTCATGTCTGCTTTGGAAAGTGATTGTACTGCTGGTACCGAGAGTCAGATTTGCTTGTTGTATGATATCCCAGAGAGGAGAAGCGTTAAATGCCAGGCAAATATAAAACCGCTGCATCAAAGTCGTGGCACACAGGCTACTAAGATTACTTCAATAGTGAAGTCATGTTGCTCAATCGGTAGATAATGCAACCTTAGTGAAGAGATGGAATCGCACAACAAAGAATATGACATAGAAACAGATTATGAGTCGCATGTTACTATATCTGACGATAGTCATGAATCGAACTATGGCGATGTTGATGAACTACAAGATGATCCTGAATATCTACCATTTGAACCACCTAAGTAGTGTAAAAGAAAACAGTCCACAGATGGGAATGTTGGCACCCCTCTTGAGACAGTTAATTTTGGAGAAAAATACTACATAGTGTCACATAACAGTTTATCAGCACTTTTCAAGAAATATCTCAATCTTCTGTGAACACATCAATATAGACAACTACTGAATGCATCCTAACTGTTGTTTCTAGTTGTGACAATGGACATGTTTTCAGATGGAACAGCCAAACAATTGATGGGTGTATGCTGCTTGGCAATCTTATTTTCTGCACTGCAATATTTTGTAGTGGACTTAAACATGCAAAGGCCATAAGATTATTCAATATTATGGATATTCCACATGTGTCGTTAGTAACATGCCACAAGATACAGCGGTCTTCTGTTATACCGGCAATCAGCAATGTGTGGGGAAGGCTTCAGCAAGCACGCACTCATTCATTCATTCATCCCAAGGAAGGCAGCTTACAAGAGGCGAAGATGCACGTTGTGACTCTCCTGGACACTGTGCCAAATGTGGCCTGTACACACTGATGGACTTGGAGAAAAAGAAAATACTAAGTTTACATCCTGTTCAGGTTAGTGTTACCATTTTTAGTACATTATTTTTATGTAATATTAATTCCATTGATGATTTTTTTTTTTGTTTTGTTTTGTTTAGAGTTCGGAGGTTAAAAACTCAACAGCTGTGGAGTTAGAAGGTCTGAAGAGGGACTTAGCATTCTGGAAACAGCAGGGTTGCAGTGTACATCAGTTAGTAACTGATTAACACATTCAGATAAAGGCATACCTCAAGAGATCTGAACCAGGAATTCAGCATTACTTTGATGTATGGCACTTGTCGAATGGTAATATACTGTCTATGAAGTTTCTATTACTTTCTTGTTTTTTAAAAAAGTTGATGGTATCTGCCCTAGATAGAGTAATTAGTGACATAACAGTGATTTGGCATCTTGTATTTGAGTGCACAGTGTTAACCTAGAGGATATTGCCATTTTATTTATCTCGGGGATTTGCAATTTTATTTGAATGGCTTGAGCCCGATGACATGGTCACTGACGAGGAACCTGTTTGCCGTGCTGTGGTTTTGTACAGTGCTAGCTTACAGCGTGAGAAAAGTGGAGCTGCTGAGCATATCATTCTGCATCCTCCAGCTTCGCACACTGTGTCATATACACGATGCCGGCATGCTGCATAATCATGGCATGTTGTCATTGTTACGTCCAACAGCTGCGTAGTATATAATGCGCATCATGCATAATCGGTTTGTACAACACGATCATGCCAAACCCACTGTCCATGCAGAGAGTAGCGTGCCACGGCATGACCAGTGGTGTTACAGCATTATGTGCTATTCTCAAAGGTACGTACAGCTGTCTGCATGTGTGCTGAGGAGGGGGCAGGTTACGGCAACCTGAACCCTGCCGCAATCCACTGCGTGCCCCCGCAAACATGATACGCCTGTCACAGCGTGTCATGACAGTGAACCACTTTGCTGACCCTGCCCAGGAGTGCTTAGTGCAGGTGGGCCATGCTCCAGCAAAAAAAAAAACAATGACACATGCACCCCTCCCCCCAGCAGGACACATTACAGTAGACGCCAATTGAGCATCCAACTGACATCACCATCTCCGCCCCCCAACACATACACACATGCACACATCCATGTCCCATCTGTCACATGCTGGCTCACATTGTGCCCCCATGGCACCAATTGTACCCATTGCATATATGTGCACCTCACCCTGGCTCCCACATCCCACCCGCATCCCCCACCACCCCTTGTTCCCCGTACCTGTCTTAAAAGCACAACTTTTATTATTAAATAATTGATGATGGGTTCAGCATTGCATCAGTAGTGAGGTATATCAATTCAGCATGAAGGAATTATTATATTAGTATATATAGATGTTAACTGTTATAATTTTTACACTGGGTTGATAGTGTGTAAATTGAGTCAGCCATTTCTATCTTGTCCAAAGGAGTTTCTAAGAAACTTGAGATGATTTCCAAGAAAAAAGATTGTGAACTTGCATGCAAATGGAATAAGTCAGAAAGTAACCACATGTTTTGGGTTGCTCGTACCAGAACTGACAATACCAATCTAACAGCAGCGAAGTGGGTCAGTGTAGTGAACCGTGTTGCTGATGTGCACCAGGGTCACAGTGAAATATTCCCAAAGTGTTTGCATGGCCCTGTTGACAGTGATAAGGACTGGTTCAAAAAGGTATTAAAAATTGAAAAATTACTTACCTTTTGTATTACGTACTAAATGACCACCCATAAAAAAATTAAACAAAAGAAACATTCATGTTCGTAATTGATAACATGATATGATCATCATGGATATATACTGTATTGTCGTCACTCACAGGTAGCAAGGCACATAAGCTGTTCACAGAGACTGTAACAAGTCCCTACTTCTAAAAGATATTTGCCAGGTGTCGCCATTGTACCAGACATATGCCCTTGAGGTATTCTACAGGCTAGTCTGTCATTTTGCTCCCAAATTCAGCCAGTTTTTCTACCTGAGCATGCAAGTGAGGTTTGTATTATAACAGATGCCAATCACTATTGGTAATATATGCATACCACAGTGAATCTTCCGCACTACATAGATGTGATAGGTTCCTTGTTTACTGTTTCAGTATACTGTATTTTCTCCTCCTTTCCCTTCAGTATGTGAAAAAACTGTGGCTTGACTCATCATTTTGATAGTATATGTTTGTATGTATGTATTTTTGCTAACATACTAAACTACAAAATGCCAGCAGAATAGTACTCATGGTCTATCGAGTCTTCTCGATATTCAGTGCCCATGCCAAGCAACATTTTTGCCCTCCTTTCCCTGCACCTATGATCATCCAGCCCCCTCTGATAATTTCTCCACCATGATCGACGTTACTCAGCTTCACCCTCCCCCTATACCTGTCACAGCCACTCTTGAAACCCTCCACAGTAGCCCCCCCACCAGCTCCTTGGGCAGTGCATTCCAAGGTTCCACCACCTCTCCATGAAGTAGTGCCTCCTTCTCTCTCTCTCCTGAGTCTCCCCCAGCCTGCAACTGTGCCCTCTTGGGGCCCCCCCCCTCCTTACGCTGGAAAATTCTGTTCTGGCTTACCCTGTTTACCCATTTCCACTCAGTATTATTTGTGCCCAGGTGCAGTAAAGTGTCAGCGGATCTTCCTATCCCTCCTGTCCCATCTCTTTTCCCCAGCGGACCTGTCTGCTGCCCTTAACCTCCCTTATTTTCGTAACTGACCCAGCTGCCCCTGGCACTCCCCTCCCTCCAATGTCATTCTTTACCATCCTGCCAACTCCTACCGGTATTAATAACCTCCCACGCCCCACAGATCAAAATTTCCACCTCTCACCCCCCCGTCTGCTCCCTTGCCCTACCCTGTGATAAGTACATGCTGGCCCCCTTGGTACACTCCTCCTCCCTCTTATTTGAGTCCTCCTCTTCACTGTTCGACCACCCCTAACCCCCCGATCTTGGCCTCCCTTCCTGCACTATCCGTGAATCCACCTTTATTCTTGGTACCTCCACTTTTCCCTTCTCTTCCTACCTACTACCTTGTTTTCCCCCTGATGGTACATCCCACGCCCTCAACTTGCTCCTGTCTGTGCCTCCCCCGGTCCCCCGCTCCCAAATATCTGCCTGCATCTTTTGCCTTTTCGTAGTTTGACCCCGCCCACCCTCCACCGGAGCCCCTTTTACCCCCTGCGCTCCTTCTCCTACATCTTCTATTCTGCCATGTATACGATCCCGGGTGCAGCTAATGGACCCATTTGGCCTGCCGCATTTCTTAAAAGTTTACAGCATGTGATGACATTCAGTTTAAACCATTCAGTCCTTTTTTTCATGCCTACCAATCAAGGATAACCCCATGCTAGATATCCATAAAGTGAATTGTGGAATGACGTTATGCATGATTTACCGTATCCAGTTAGCTGGAAGCTGGTTTTTTTTTTAAACTTGAACTTGCAGAAATAGCTGCAGCTCACTGTGTTAGTAAGTTTAGCCTACTTACAACCTTAAAGTGCCCCCCACCCACCAGTTCACTGAAATCAAGTGCAATGTCCGAGATAGGCATGCATGCCCATTTAGTATGTGGAATAGCTGATTGGAAACTCTATCCACAACCAGTGTGTTGTGCCACCTTGGGGTTCTGATTCCTATTGACCTCTCTATCTTTTCACTCGACATCAGAGAGAATCAGAACCCCTCGGTGGCACAACACACTGGTTGTGCACAGTTGCCCATCCACTACTTCAGTTGTTCTATTCATTTTTATGACCCAAGTGAAGTTTATTAAATAAGGGTAAATGTTGCAGGCGTATAATTGAAAAAAAGTTACTTTAATGTTATTAACATATCAATTTGTGTTCAATACAGACATTTCATGGCCGCCTTTCATTTCAATGAGAACGCCACATGAGAACAAGCAACGACAAAAGCAGAGGAGCAACGGTTTTATGTGTGTTTCCCAAAGGCCAAAAAAGGAGACGAGGCCGTTGTCAAGTCAATTGAGTCCATCAACTTATGGTATGTAAATTACAATGTGATATGGTGCCAGACCTATATTAGATATACACTCATATTCCATTTTTCCCCCAAAATTTAGATCAATATCAGCATTCTTGTAGCTGACAATATAGCCCAGAGGTTACAATAACAAGCTATTTAATGATCTGGGTACCTCCATCAGACCTGGGTTTGATTCCCACAACTACCCATTTGCAAACTGTGTGACTGTGAGCAAGTCACCTGACCTTCACTGACTAGTTGCCAGATAAAAGCCCCCTGCATGGAGTCTAGGATTTCCATATTGGGGTGCTTTTACTCCTGTGTGTTCTCCCGAGAGTCCCGGGACCCCAGCAGATGCACCAGTGTGTGCAAGTGGAGGCACATACGTACTCCAGGTACCAGCTCGGCCCATTCCACACCACTCCTGGCAATCATCGTGCCCCCCCCCCGAGCCCAAACTGCCATTCATCCTCCATCGGGTGGCAGCCAAGGGCAGGAGAAACCCCTTATCCATCCCAGGGAGAGGAGAGCTGTCTCGCTTAGAGGAGGGAAAGGACATGGGGGAGATTATAAAGAGGATTGTGAGCAAATTAGCTCACTGAAGGAAAGCAGCAGCGAAAGCCAACAAGATGCTGGCCTGTATGTCGAGAGGAATCTCCTCTAGAAGGTTGAGTATGCTTAACATGTAGGATAGAAGGGACTTTTAAGGACATGAAGGTGATAAACAATATATGTTTTTTTGGGAGAGATGAGTTGGCTCCAACAGCACCACCCTCGTGGCCAATGCACCGCGTGACGCATGAGGGTTGGCTGTTAGGCGGACTCCTTCTCCATCACAGTTATTTTTGGCCGGAGAGGAAAAAACAGTTATGGAGAAATAAAGCGAGGAAAGAGAGCCGAGGGATCGACAAAGGAAAGGATATAAAATGGAAAAAGCGTAAGCCGAGTAGGGGACAGAGAGAAGGAACCCTACCCTAATTAGCCAAGGGGCCTCAATCCACTAGAAGCATAAACAATAATGGAAACTGTTAAATATAACATGTCTCCAGTACTCATTCATTACTGCAGTTATTCATATTGTATGTCTTTTCCTTTTAAACTTTGACAGAATACGTTAATGAGATTAAGATGGAAGTGGAGAAACCATGCAAGGAATTTCTAACTTACAAGGCTGCAATGGAACTCCGCTGCACTCAAAGACCACCTTCCATTTGGTCTTCATGCCACCATTCCAACAAGCAGGATCTAGTGGCAAAGTATCAGTCCTGTTTCCAACATGTGTGACATGACATTAGATAAATGTATCATTAAAAATGCATGCATAGTAGTATAATGTCCAACTCAACCACCAGTGGTTACCAAAATTAGGTTTTGTGACTGTGTTCGATGTGTAATGTTCCCATTATGCATTATCTGAATATGAACTGTGTAGAACTTGATCAAGTTGTAACATCACGTCTACATTGCTTGATCTTTGCTACTGGTCTTGAAGATTTCACATTTCTAACTAACTGATAGATAAGTTGTTATGAATAGAGGAAAGCAATGTTGATGAATATGATTGTATTGTGTTTGAATGTCAGTAACCTAAGTGTTATAATACATACGGTTTATGTTTTTTGTTCACGTGACAAGACTTCTCTTTTCACACATTTCTGTAGGCAAAAGAAGTTCATGTTAATGGATATAACCCACAGCCCTGTAGTCTTCAGTCCACAGAAACTACTAGTATACCACTTGAGAAAATCACAATAATAAAAATATTCTGACTGAACCTGTTGCCATTCATGGTAATAGGAATCATACTCCATGCACTAAAAACACATTTTTAGTAATAGAAATCAGTTTCTTGGTGGTGCATTGGATACCAGGCACTATCCACAATCTGCCCACTTTATATATACCATACCTTTCAATGGTTGTCTACTTAATCCCCCCCAATCACAGCATGGACAAGCTGGACAGTGCAAGAGCTGTTGTAGAATATAATCCAGATGGCAAGTCTATAAGAATGTCATAGTGACAAGTGGGGTTACACACGGTGCTGTATTACTTCCAACCTTCTATTGTTGTGAAAATTATTTTTTCCGAATATTCTGTTTTTATGTATCATGTGCATACGAAGAAGCCATCAGAAGAAGGCCATTTGATCTATCAAGTCTGTTCGTATTGCAGGGTCCACAACTCGAGCTGATGTCCCTGCCCCCTCTCCTCACTTCTCCCATCCTCCCTACCCATGATTCTTACCACCTCCCAAGCTTTTCCAGATTTTCCTGTAGGTCATGTATCCCTTCAGCTGTGTCCACTCTCCCACAGAGCTTGGTGTACTCCATTATCAGACAAGGAATATGTTTTGTTTTTTAACTGTGCTACAACCTGATACACAGCATAATTGAACTCGTTTGGATTTCAAAAAACACCAGAATTGTACAGCAGTGACAAACGCAGCACCATGTGCAGTGCTCCTTCAGTTTCTTTGCCATTAACAAATGCATGGCCTCTCGGTTGCCTTGTCACTTATAATTACACCCCCATACCACACACATGGATTTCTCTGATATTTACTTGTCTTTTAAGTCACTAAGAACATCAGATATTCCCATGTGTGGGGGTGGAGGGGGTGGTAGTTAACTACTGGTGGCAAAGCAACTGAGAGGCTGTGGAGTTGTGAGTGCAAACAACCTGAAGGAGCATTGCCCACAGCTCTGTGCTACTTACTGATGTGTCATGGAGGTCTTACATGGCAAATGTACAATGCATTCATAGTCTGTATCATGCAGTAAGAGAACATTTACTAATGACAGTTTGTATAAGAATAGCATTTAACAGTGCGTGAAAGTAGAGTAATAATACGCTTGTTCATGAAAAGTAATTTATTTTAAACTTTCATTTACAATGTTAAGGTAATTCACATTTCTGTGAATGTTTTCATTGTTAAAATGGTTACTGTATTATCAATTGACATTTCCTGGAACATGAAATTTAGTGTCTGTCTTCATGTACAAAGCAAACGACAGTTATACATGTTTGTCATGGTTGAGTGCATCACAATAAAATGTTAACATTGAGTTTTTAAAAAAAAAGTTCAGTTAAAATTAATAATCAATTTGCAAATCACCACTTTATAATATAAAAAAGTAAACCTCATTCTTCTGACTTCAAGTGATTCATTATGAGCAATTATTATAAATAACCTTCAACTTTAATATTGTCATATATGTAGCAAGAACAAGTTATGGTGCGGGATTCAAAAAGAACTGGTGATCGGCGCGTCTCAGATGCCTCGGCGCAAATGAAATGCGTCAAGTACCAATTGTGGTATTCACAGAAGATGCTCTGTGGAATGCCCCAGGCGCATCCCTACTGTGAATACCACAGTTGTGCCCTGCCATGGATGCACAGGTACAACCACCTAGTCAGGTTTGAAAAACAATGGGGCAGTGCATCGCACAATGCGCTGTGCCAAGAAGTTGATATTCAGTGCCAGCAACGTGCAAATGGTGCCATCACACATGCACAGCGCAGTATGGCCATTTGCATGTCATTATGACCCCATTTGCATGTGCCGTGCAGGGTTGCGCACATCTGAATGTATGCTGATAATTTTGAGTACTCAGTGTACGTCAGAATATCATATAGTGAATATGGAAAAGTATCAGCATAATACTGGGTGGCATGGGGCAAGGATAAAATGAACAGCATTGAAGGTCATGTTACTGTAATTACTGAAACAAAATACACCGCAAATGATGTGTGAGAGATCTATATTCTGGGTTAAACTCTGTTCAGAAGTGATCGGGTGAGAAAAAAAAAGCAAGGGGGAGTGGGGGAATTCGAACCATATGTCAAGGGCAGTACAAAGGCAACACATGCACAGAGTAAGCAAGGGAAGAATGAGGAACTGTGGTCACTCAGCATGGGTGCGTGGACGAGGTCAAGTCACACTAGGTCAAAGGTTTTCGATTTCAAAAGGCAGACTCCGCATAAGTTGAGATGGGGAGCAAAATAGAACTGGATCAAAGTAGTATAAGGGTGTGGGGGGGGGGGTTGATGGGGCAGTAGGAGCATCTGAAAGTACCCATACTGGAATTGACAAATCGGTGCATTACAAGAATAAGGTGCTGACTGATAAAATAATATCACAGACAGTAAAGAAATGGTACAAGACATTCTACAGATATATCAACAAAATAAGGAAAAGGTGAGAAGAAAATGTTATCGTCAAAGGGGAGGAAGTTGAATGTAAAGAGGGTGATGAGGATTATGCAGAAACAATAAATATTTACATACAGTATATACACGGAAGGGGGGAGAGTCAGGAAACACATCCGAACAGCAGATAACGTGTGTGGGGTGGGGGTGGGAGCAGCACTACATTAATAGAAGAGAGAATAATGCAGGAGCAGAGTAAATTGAAGGTGAACTGGCGATGGGGTCAGATATCATTCAACTGATGATGTTAAGTGAGCAGTGAAGATGCATAGAAATAAAGAAATTGAGACTGTGTGTATATCTCAAGATATAACACGTTTCAATGAAAGGGACAGGCGGGATAGCCGCATACCTGCATATGTGCTCATGAGTGGACGAGTTAGGTTACTAGCGCTTACATAAGGCATTCGCCAGCAAAGTGTCAATACAAGCCAGTGCATGCTTCACTTTACTGTGCAAAAGATTATGTTTGATATTAATGTGACCAGGAATAAAACAATATTCAAGTTAATAGGATGCAGTATTATTATACATACAACCTATTTTTTTTAATTAGGCATTGGTAACATCTCTACCTGATTTGTCAAAACACGGAGTGGCTAAAATATATATATATAAAAAAAAAAAGCCCTGTTACACAAGTTAATGAAACACCATAAGTCAGCAGAGAGAAGGCATCTTATATCTGATAAATAATACAACAAGCTTGACTCTGAGGTCCACATCATGCAACTGATATGACAGTTAACTCACATTTAGCCTCACATTGATATGCATATGTAATTCCGTACGTGTAAGCAGTTTTGAGTCATTAGAGTTAAACAGGAAACATTATTGGTGAGCTGAGTACCAACAATTGCGCTAAAACACAGGTCAGACAGTACTGCATTTCCAAAAGCAGTTTTGCAACTTGGCTATCCTCTTCATATGACTACATGAATCCTTTATATTGTTCTGATGGTAATGCTTCTCATATTGACATTACCACACACACTGGTAATATTTTCCTGTTGTAACATCCAAGTTTATGCCAAATGAAACGATCAAACTGGCACTGTGCAACGTGCATGAAAGACCTCCTGCAGATGAGAACGTTAACGTGAATTGAGTGCAGTAATTTTATGACATTTGCAATATCTCTTTTATAACATTTGAAAAATATATGACATTAAGAACAGCATCGGGCCGGCCCGTCTGTGCAACGGTAGGATTACTGCTTGTGACGCCGGCGACTCAGGTTCTGGAATAGACCCGAGGCGCTGAAGGGCCAGCTTTGGGGTGAAGGCTTGAGTGTCGGAAGACTGATCGCCTTCTCCCAGTGGGCGGGTGGGGATGCAGCCCGGAGCCTACTGACTCCTAGCGGAGGCTAGGAGCATGGCAGAGTGCTGGGATTGATTGACTGGTGGGCGTGGTGGACGTTGGTGTGTGCCTAGACGTCTGTGGCACTCCATGCCCCCGGGTCAAAAATAGGGAGAAAAGCAGCTCCTGGGCTAGCCAGATGACAGCTGACAGCTCTCGCAGACACAGTAAGCCCCGTAGCCAGCCATACCCACTTCAACAACACAACGCAGAGTCAAATAAAGAGTGTGCTGTCGCCCCTCTGGTGCCCACCCCACCCCCGAGCAGAGGGACCCATCCGGCGAAGGGTTCACCCGGTTACCCTGGGATGTTGGCTGAAATGGGAGGTGGGGCTGGGAGAGTAAGGTATCAGGTGGTGGCTGGGCCCAAAGGAGTAGTAAGTCCGGGGGCAGGGGAGCAAAAAAAAAAAGAACAGTCTCATTATCTGTCATGCCAAGGACAGGCTTCACTTAAGTAGGTAGAGAAAGATGGTCCTGAAACAGAAACTGGAGGTATAATTAGTAAACAGTGACTGGATCCTCAGGCAGGGATGCCCAGCGAGTTTACCCACCATGCTGGTGTGGATCCAAATAGAAATGGGGAATGAGGGAGTAAGATCTGTCAAAAAAGGTGGTAGACTTCAGAAGGGCCAACTTCGTAAGGATGAGGGAAATGGTACATGGGTATCTACCAAATATCAATACAGGTATGGTCACTAATCAGAGATGAGAGATCATTAAATAGAGAATAATGAGTAGGCAAGTGTGTGTTACTGATTTTTTTACACACCCGAGGTGTGTGATGACACATAAAACTCAAGAGCGAATATCGAGAGGTTTATGAGGTCATAACACACAGAGGGTGTGTTAAAAGGAAACCCAAAAACACACACTTGCCTATACTTTATTTATTATCATTGCTGGTGCATGAATATTGTATAACTACTTACAAGAGGAAGGGGAAGGAATTTTTCCAATAGAAATTATGCTATTTGCTTTTATCTGAAGGAATTTATCGATTGCACTGGAAGACAGCGCACCGTTTCATATAAAATTGTCATCTGTGATGTTAAGGTAAATTGCTTATTTTTCATTAAGAGAAGTCACTGTTGTTAGAGAGAGGAGAGAAAGTGACTCGGCAACACTTGCTCACGCTTATATTGAGTCTTCTGAAGCCAAGTCACTCACTCTCCTTGAGCTGCACTTGACGGCACCTATTACTCAAAACTAAAAAAAAATTACATTAAACCCTACAAAAGACAGTTTTCATAGAAAACACTGCTGTTTCAATGCATTTCCTGGCACATTCTTTCTCGTAAGGGACGCCACTCGGTCACACTACACAGACAGACAAAAGTGAAAGTACTTAAACCGCTCAAGGGAAAAGGTGCTAAGAAGTTGTTTTTAAATGCCTTAATAGCCATATTTTGGACTATTATGACGTCCGTAGCCATAATAACAAGATTTAAGGTTATTACGGTGCTCATAATCCTATTGATAAATAGGGTCATCAGTTATTATAGGAGGTATGGGGAGGTAACAGCCAGAAGCATTAAAGTAGTACTCCTGCTTAGTGTTTACTGAAGGGAAAGTGGGAGAAGTACCCAGTAGAACTTGGTGTGTTGGCACGGGCAGGGAATAGGTGACAGACAGGGAATTCCCATTGGGTAGGTTACTGGAGGGATTGAAGGCACTAAGGGTGGACAATGCGTCAGCGCTAGATAGCATACACACCACAGTGATAATGGAGCTAGCAGACGCCCTGGCAGAACATCTGGCAGACCAGTTCAGTGCCTCCCTGGACTTGGGAAGTGTACTGTGTGACTGGAGGATGGCGAACGTGGTGCCCCTCCACAATAGTGGCCACATGCATGAGCCGGGAAAATACATACCAGTAAACTTCAATTCATCGTGGTAAAGCTGATAGAGAAAATCCAGAAGGGAAGACAGGTATCCCTCTGAGAGGCTAATGGGCTGCAGGACAGCAGGCAACACTGGTTTGTATCAGGCTAATCAAGTCAGAGCAACCTGGTTGAGTACTATGACTGAGTAACCAGGTAATTAGACCATGGACATGCATTAGCTGTCTTGTACCAGTACTTCAGTAAGGCATTCGATTGTGTGTCGCATATGAGGCTAAGCAGTAAGATGGGAGACACGGGATGGGGTGAACAAGGTGGGATGGGTATTTTATGGCTGCAAGTGAGACAGCAGAGGGTGCTGGTGGTAGGGGAGCTGTCATTGTCAAGGGCAGTAACAAGTGGAGTGCTGCAGGGCTCTGTACTGTCGACAGTGTTGTTTGGGATCTTCTCATCAGACATATCAAATAGGCATCAAAAGCAAGATCACTTTGCAAATGATACCAACATGGGTGCGGTAGTGGGTGACTTATAGGGGTGGCAGGGGTAACAGGTTGACGTGGCAAAATTGGAGGGCTGGTCAGCTGGGTTTCATTGCCAAGAAATGCAAAGTGTTATATTTCAGAGCAAGAAAACCAAAGGAGGTGCTACCAACTATGGGGTGGGGGGTGTCAGCTAGCCAAGACGGAGGAGGAGAAAGATCAGGGGATGATCATAACGGGAGCAATGAGCAAATACGCACAGTGTAGAAAAGAAGCTTCAAAGGCTAACATAATGTTGGATTGTATTGCCAGAGGCATATCCTTCAGGAGAGGGGAGGTGATCCTGCTGCTGTATAGGTCACTGGTTAGACCACACCTGGAGTACTGCATGTTGTTCTGGCGACCGTACCTGAAGAAGGACATTAGGTTACTGAAAGCGGTGCAGCGCAGGGCAACAAAAATGAACCAGGGGATAGGGGACTTGCACAATGACAGTAGCCTGAGGGAGCTGAACATGTACTCATTGGAAGAGAGGCAGGTCAGAGGGAACATGATTGAAACCTTCAGTTACATGAAGGGAATAAGTAAGACAGACATACAGGGGAGTTTCAAGTTAAGGAGAGATAGGAAAACCCAAAGGCACAAGCTAAGATTGTAGGGGAGATGTTCAAGAGGGAAATGCAGATTCAGTTTTTGTATGGAGATGGTGGTGTCAGGGTGGAACATGTTACCAGGGGAAGTGGTAGCCTATAATATAGTCTTCTGCTGAAGAAGATGATGGAATAGTGTCATTGGAAGGATGGAGGGGAGAAAGGGACCTGGCAGTTATCATTATGGACAACCTAAATGTATCTAAACAGATTACAGATGGCTACATGGAGGCACACTAACATGTGTGGTACATAATCAATTGTATCAATAGCAGAAATTTGGAGATTGTGATTACATTTTCCAAAAATACCGTGCCAAGTCCTCAGATATAGTAATATGTGCAACTCAGGAGACTGCCACTACGTAAGTACATTTACATGGTGTGGGAGGTCCGGAAAAGAGAGACTTAGTTGGTACAGGTCTTACACCACAAAACATCTGAGGACAAATTAAAGGACCTCAGTATGTACTCACTGCATGAGCGGAGCAATGGTGGTGGTGGGGGGAACATATTAGAAACATTCAACTACAAGGTGCAAGTGGGAGGACATATTCAAAAACATGAAAGTACAGGACTGAGAGAGTATGATGAAATGCACAGGAGAGGAGAAATGTTAGTATTGTTTTTTTCTCATATCCTGAGGGTGACACATGGAATAATGTGCAACAGGAGAAAGCACAGTGAAGTAATCTAAACATGTCTAGGACAGCCATAAGGTGACACAAGATGTGGGAAGGAGTGTTGAGATGCAAATGACCACATATTATCAGATGCTGTACAAAAACTGTAGTCCTTGCAGGCATACTAGATGAATCTATCAGTCATCCTCTCCAGACAATGTCTATGTTTCTATATATGACTGTAAAACATGAGTACAGTAATTTCTGTCACGGCAATCAACATAAAGTATTCTAAAGAATACTGATGTTAAGTTGTTATAAATGTTACATTATTTACTTGTTCCGTGGAATATCATCATCGAAGGGGCCATTACTCTCCAGGTATTCATAGTATGACACAATGATTACTTCTCGGGTAAGGTAATTCAGAATAAAGGCACGCTGATCAGTGATATAGAAACATAGAATCTGACGGCAGATAAGGACCACTTGGCCCACCCAGTCTGCCCATTTCCCTACCTGATGGATAAGCTGCAGATTCTAGTTAATCAACAGCTTACTTCCCCCTGCCCCCGACTAGAATTGCCTTATGCCTGTGCCATGCATTCTTGAATTCTCCCACTGTTCCTGACTCCACGACCTCCTCAGGAAGGCTGTTCCATGCATCCACAATTCTCTCTGTGAAAAAATACTTTCTAACATTACCTCTGAAACGTCCCCCCTCTATCTTTAAATTGTGTCCTCTTGTTCTTGCACATTGCTTCTTCTGAAAGATACTACCCTCTTGTACCTTGTTAATTCCCTTGAGATACTTGAAAGTTTCTATCATGTCCCCCCTTCCTCAAGGGCATACACATTAAGCTGCTTTAGTCTCTCCTCGTATGTCTTCTGGTGCAGACCTTGCACCATGTTGGTTGCCCTCCTCTGAACAGCCTCCACTCTGTCTATGTCTTTGCGGAGATGGGGTCTCCAGAATTGCACGAAGTACTCCAGATGGGGTCTCACTAACTGTCTGTAGAGAGGGCTAACAACTTCCTGTTTTCTACTGTTGATGCCTCTCCCTATGCATCCCACTATCCCCCCAGCCCTCCTTACTGCCTTCTCACATTGCTTGCCCACCTTTAGGTCATCTGATATAATTACTCCTAGGTCTCTTTCGATTTTTGTTGTTGTTATTAACTCACCCCCCACTGTGTACTTTTCCCCTGGGTTTTTGTTTCCCAGATGCATTACCTTGCACTTCCTTGCATTGAATCTGAGCTGCCACGTATTTGACCATTCCTCCAACCTTGCCAAGTCCCTTTTCATTCTTTCCACCACACCAAATGTTGCATTCAGACTCATGGGGAAAGTTTTCTACAGTCTTTGGTTCCTTTCTGCAGCATACACACTCGCGCTCGGTGCCCATGGTGAAGCATTTCTGACATTGGCACCTGCAATAGAGAAACGAAGATTGTAAGTTTTTTTTTGTTTGTTTGTTTTTTACCAGGAGAGAGACAGTAAGCTGAAAGCTTGTTTACAGGTGCAGCCTGGGAGCACAAGGAAGTTAAGTGACTTGCTGAGGGTCACACAGTATGCAAGTGTGGGCTGTGGGATTCAAACCCAGATCTCCAGATTTGCAGCTTAGAGCCTTAAAGTAGCAGTACTATGTAAAAACAAAATTGAACTTTTTTTTGACAGTTTGTTCCCTGTGCTCTGTTGAACATTTCCCTGGTACTCTTTCCAGCTGGCGTTGTACTATCACGGAGTAATTTGCTCAGTTTTCCTTTGCTTTTGTTTACATTTCTGCCACCTGACATGTTGACAGCAGCAGTAAAAGATAGACAGGCAGGCAACGTGTTTTCTGTGGATTCACAGAACATTGAAATTGGTCACTTCATGGATAGATAGTACTGCTGCTTTAAACCACTATGCTACACTGCCTCCTCCTCAGTTGGTGCACTGAAACTGCTCCCCCACAAAAAAAAAAAGTTAACATACAGGTACAGAATGGGTAGACAGAGTTCTGTGTTATCACTGACCATCACTAGCATGTAACAGTTATGTTTTCATGTATTATTGTGTCAACCGGTAACTGTGTACCAACTCATGAAACACAACTGGGGAAGGAGTACTGTTTGTGTTTGGAAGGGGGTGATGAGAGTGGATACAAATACCAATATGCTGATCTCCAAAAGCTGATTGGACAGAAAAGGTTATACATCCATAAGTCGAATGAAACTTAAGTGTCGTCCTGATGTTTACTGCCACACACAGGAGTGGTTGACAGCAGGATAGGTTGACAGAACGGGGTTATACTCAGTGCATGTATGCATGTGCTTCCCCACGTTTATGCACTGCCATTCATGATCGAGGTCAAGTGAATGTATAAGTGTGAAAGCAAGGTGGTCAGATTCCCCATCACTCACCCCCTCCACCCGGACAGAGACGGAATACAAAATACAGGGTATGCAGAGCATATGTGACTAGACATACATCCCTGTGCTGTGGCAAATGGAGCTGGTGTAAAGTTTAGTCAGAGAGTAGTTGGTTTCACTTGCTTATGTGGTCTGTCACATTGCTAACATGGTTTGGCTCAGTGTTTAAACAGTTTTTCTGATTTAAAATAAGCTGTCTGGTTTAGTACAATAACACATCAGCAACTGTAAATAAAACGATGACTTTACATAATCTGAAAATGTGTCATGCATACATTTTTCCACAACACAGTGTAACGAAGGATATTTTTCATTGCGTTCATATAGCACTAATGAAATATGAGTTGGAATGAGCCATTTTATCATTTCACTGACAGCAGTGTCAGTGGCTCAGTAGGTAGCACACTCGCCTCTGAGGCTGGGAGATCAGAGGGCTGTGGGTTCAGTTCCCACATCTGGCACTTGGGTTAATATCCCAGTACTGACACTGTAGTGCAGCATGAGAGGAGTGCTGCACTTCTGAGGTGCGTCTTTCGGATGAGACGTTAAACCGAGGTCCCATCTGCCTGGATTGGTGGTAGTTCAGGTGGATGTTAAAGATCCCATGGCACTTGTCGAAAAGTGTAGGGGAATTTCCCGGTGTCCTGGCCAAACTTCCTTAATTCACTAAAAATACCACCAACAGCTTAATCTGGTTCAAGGTCAGTTGGCATTTATCTGTATCCCCCTCCCCCGGGTCGTGCCTGAAAATAGGCAGGATTTGTCTAGTGCACTTACCCGGTCAACAAAAACTAAAATAAATAAATTTCAATACAGCACTGGGATGCAGCACACATTGAGAGACCACCTACCAGTTTGACACATCGGCTTCACGACGTTCAGTGATGACACTTTCAGAATCCCCTTCATCATCGCTAGCTGAATTGTCAGCAACTGGGTTTGCTGCAGCAACAGGCTCTGTACAAATTGGCTCAAACATATATTGTTGTGCAAGGTGGAAAAAATCATCTCTGACGTGAAGTCTACTAAATTCATTAAACTCTGCCATTTTTTGAAGTCTATGGGATTACAGTGGTGACAGAAAAGCAATGATAGCTAGTCTGTACTGCTTGGCATGTACTCATCAAGTCGCTCCAAATGCGTCACACTGATCTGTGGTGGCACATTACTCATGCAGTTCACAGAGGTTAGCTCTAAAATACGGAAGTGCACACCGCTTCAGAAAATGTTGCTTTTGTGTGGAAATAAATACACGTTTTGATGATAAAACAACTTCAGAAAAGTGAAACTACACACTACCACATCCAGTTATCACATTGGTTATAAAAAAATACCACTGAGCAAAAAACGGCTTGTTTACTTGTCCTTTAAAAAAAACAGATAACCAGTTACTGATTACAGATTACTGCTACTGTATTAGCTTTTAGTGACAGTTTATCTTTTAAACGATTGGGTTTGTCACTCTTGAGTTGGACTGTGCCCCCACACCACCTGTGTCGTTTTTAACATGGGGGTTGTATGTGGGGCCAAACCCCCCCAATTCAAACAAACAAAAATATCAAGTTGTGTGGTATGATACATGAACGGGTTCATCATGTTGTTTGAGTTAGGGGGCTCTGCCCCCATACACGCTGTGTCTTTTCTAACATGGGAGGTGCGGGGGGGGGGCAAAGTCCCTCAACTGAAATAAACTATGAATATCATTAGCAGAGCACTCCCTCAGCAGATCATGAATCACATCTACGGTGTCACATCACAACGTAAATGTAACTGTACACATCTGTCGTAGCATCTTTCTCTGGAAGTAGCAGTGGCCTGATGTTCTCCACCAATGCCCCTGGTAGACTGTTTGCAAAAAGATTATGTGTGGTCCTAGTACATGGTGGCTATAGTCCTGTAGGTGTGGCCTGGTGAAAGAGAGTCTCTCTCTAATATCTACTGTTACGGTAAGTACGTAATTGTTCTTTTCTAATCTACCAGTCACTCTGAAGGAGGAGCTCTGAGCAAATTCTGTGATCAGCAAGGAAAAAAAAAAACATTGTATCAGAAAGTGGAAAGCAGTGTCCAAAACAAGCCAAACAAGAAAGCTCACACAAACAGAAAAAAACAGTAACATGTCTACACCACTTCTAACACCAAACTGGAGTGGTGCAGCAGTGGAACAACTCAAGATTTGAGGTTCTGTGGGCAACACCGCTGGTCTGCCTGCTAGCTCCCTAGAGGAGTGCCTGTCAAGTGTTAAGGGGGGGGGGGCTAGTTTTGAGTAGTTAGTCTGATCCAGGCCCATACAAGGGCGTCCTTCTGCCTGTAAACCTTGAATGCCTGTGTTAGGATCAGATTCAACGGGTATGTGGTAAGGGGAGCATGGTGATTGTAGGGGGACCTTAATCTGCCAGGGTGGCCAAGCCACCTCTAGTGCCAGGGAACAGGTACTTCTGGATGCATTCCAGGATAACCATCTTGTGCAGATGGTTGGTGAACCAACCTGGCTAGGTAATACTTTGGACCTGGTATTATCAAATGGGGAGACGGTGAGGGAGCTATGGGTGGAGGACCCACTAGCTGGGAATGACCACCTTTCAGTGTGGTTCATGCTCAGTATGAGCAGGGAGGCTGTGGGGTCAGCAACAAGGGTAGTGGACTTCAGACGGGCGGACTTTGGAAGGATGAGGGAAATGCTGAGGGGGTGCCTTGAGGGGATTAGGTTGGAGATGGACGCACAACAGAAGTGGGATATCATAAAGACTGGGCTGAATGAGGCTACTGAAGTGTGCATCAGGACTCTGAGCAAGAAGGCCAGGGCTAAGGTGTCATGCTCAATGACCAGGAATGTGTTGGAGGGGGTGAGAGCTAAGACAGCAGCTTTTAGGAGACTGAAAATAACTGGGAGGGAGGAGGACAGGTAGATGTACGCAAGGAGGTCCAAGGAGGTAACCAAGTTAGTAAGGCCTTCAAGGAGCTGAGGCTGTCTCGGGGCATCAGGGAGGGGAAGAAGGAATTCTGTAGATACGTAAGGGAGAAAAGGAACTGCGGGGACCGGATAGTCTGGATCGAGAAGGAGGAGGAACAGGCAGAAGTACTGAATGAATACTTCTGCTCTGTGTTCATGAGGGAAGTAGGTCCGCTTCCTCCGTGGACTGGGAGGGTGGGAACGAGGGTGGAGGAGGTGACTGACGGGGTGATTCTGGAAAGCAAGGTATTGGAAGGTCTGAAGGCACTTAAGGTGGATAAGGCACCAGATTCAGACAGCATTCACCCTAGGATGTTGAGGGAGATTACGGAGGTGTTGCCTGGGCCGCTGGCTGACCTGTTCAACACCTGCCTGGACACACGGTGCGTGCCGCAGGACTGGAGGTTTGCTCATGTGGTGCCTATCCACAAGAGCAGCGCCAATGTATGAGCCGGATAATTACAGACCTGTAAGTCTCACTTTCATAGTGGGTAAACTTATGGAAGCAGTTCTTGAAGAAGAGACTGGTAACCTTCCTGGAGGTCAGTGAGTTCCAAGATGAGTAGCAGCATGGGTTAGTCTCCGGGAGATTATGCCAGACCAGCCTAATAGAATACTACGACTGGGTCACATGGGAGTTGGACAAGGACCATGCAATGGATGTCCTATATTTGGATTTCAGCAAGGCCTTTGATTTGGTCCCTCACGGATGACTGGGGCAAAGCTGAAATACGTAGGGGTGGGGGCTAAGATGGCTAACTGAATGAAGAACTAGCTGGAAGATAGACTGCAACGGGTGGTTGTGGGTGGAGTGGGGGCTCTCATCTCCTAGGCCACTGACCAGTGGTGAGCTGGGGCCGGTGTTGTTTGGCCTGTTAATATCGGATATTGCATACGGGGTTGGGAGTAAGATCAGTTTGTTCACTGACGACACCAAGATGAGGGCTGGTTGTTGATGACATAGAGGGTGGCAGAAGCTAGAGGGTGATCTAACCAGACTTGAGGAATGGTTGGCA
This sequence comes from Neoceratodus forsteri, assembly GCA_016271365.2. Lineage (NCBI taxonomy): Eukaryota > Metazoa > Chordata > Ceratodontiformes > Ceratodontidae > Neoceratodus > Neoceratodus forsteri. Next base: position 404,668,146 of record CM057454.1, on the reverse strand, counting down.
AGGTGGCAGTTGGGTTTTAATGCAAAGAAGTGCAAAGTTAGGAGGGAATATTGGTTGGGTGGGGTGCGGATAGGTGTCGAGGAGGAGAAGGATCTAGTGGTTATAGTAATGGAGAGCATGAACAACTCAGCTCAGTGCAGGAAGGCTGTGGCTAAGGCCAGTAGGATGCTGGAGTGCATTGTGTGGGGGTTCTCGTCCAGACACAAGGATGTAATCCTGCCCCTGTACAGGTCCTTGGTCAGGCCGCATTTAGACTACTGCATGCAGTACTGGCGTCTGTATCTGATGAAGGATATCAGGCTGCTCAAGACGGTGCAGTGTAGGGCGACAAAAATAATACAGGGGAAGAAAGGCAGAATCTACGAAGAAAGGCTGAGACACTTGAGTTTGTACACCCTGGAGGAGAGAAGGGATCGAGGAGATATGATTGAAACTTTAAAATACTTGAGGGGGATCAACAAATCTGGCACAGAGGGGTTGTTTAAGCTGAGGAAGTGAAGGGACACGGGGCATGGGCTAAGATTGGAGAGTGGCAGATTCAGGAGGGAGATGAGGAGGCATGATTTCACTGAGAGGGTGGTGTTGAAATGGACTGCTCCACCAGAGGAGGTGGTGGCATGCAGGATGGTGGGCAGTTTCGAAAAAGCATGGGACAGGGCAAGGGGGGGCTGGGAAAACAGCGCTGAGTAGTTTCCGATGGTAAGGGGGGATGGGGAGTGGGGCAGCTGTAGTATGGGGTGCTAGCTGTGCATTTGAGCAGACTTGATAGACTGTGAGGCCTATTTCTGCTGGTAGGTTTCGTATGTTCGTAAGTAAACTTGCTAGGATCTATGTGGTGACCAAACTCTGCCCCCCTACCAGGGGTCGAAATTGACACTGGCCCAGTAGCCAAATGCTGGTAGATTTTGTATCGGGCTAGTAAGATTTTCATTTAACCAGACCTGTGGGATTGTACTGGAGGAGACAACACTTCAGTATGTTCACCAGCTGGGCCAGTGGAAAAGTCTGTGGGGCTAGTGGCTGCAAACTTAATTTCGAACCCTGCCCTACCGCCCACCCCACCCCCTACCCACCCCCAAAATCCAGGCGTTGTTGTTCTGCCATTCTAGAGATAACTGGGAACAAAATACTGTACCCCTAAGCAATCTGATCCCCTTACTTTAGTTACCCCTCTTCAAGTGTGGTTTGATTTCCCCTACCCACTCCCTCCCCTATGCAGTCGCGAGTCAATAATAGATAAGTGACATAACAGAATACATTTGCAAAGCTTGTGACAAGTTTAAAAGTCCCTTGTGCAGTCTTCCAGTTTGATTAATTAGGCTCAGACTTTCTTTTGAGGGCTGAGAAGGATGGCTGTGAAAATAGACTTTGTATACCTGCTGTCCAGAGGTGAAGCAGTCTGGATACAGCAGTGGCGTAATACTTTGTTAGGAGGGAGTATAACAGCCTGGGTGGTATGCTTGGCCGGCAGCTTCTGTGTCCAATGGAGAGTCAAACTGCTGTGCCAGAACTTCACGAATGTGCAGTCGTGCACACATTCCCTCACTGGTATTTGAGAGCATCAGCGTGTTGAGTCATCGACTGGCAGATCATGTGGTATGGTGATCTTGATTGGTTTCTCTGTTGTTGGGAGGGTGGCCCCAGTGGCGGAGATTAACAGCTGTGCTAGAGGACAGACATTGACAGCACCTGTGATTCACCCGTACAAGAGGCTGGATAACTGGCTTGGTAGATGAAGAAGAAGAAGGCAAACTGTTGTCAGTACCATGTTGCAGCCACCATCTTGGTGGCATTCTATGAAACCATCACGGAGCCCAGTAGATGCCCCAGTTACTATAATACCTCCAACCAATTCATTATTAGATTCCAGTAATAGTTTATGTTGCTGTTGGATAACAGAGATGAGCATAATAGGCTGTGAGAAAAATGAAACATTCCACTCATGGGGAGGAGCGAGTTCATGTACCACATCATTTCTGTCCTGTCAGAAACAATAAGGCTGGAAGTGATAATTTTGCAACTACTGTGGCCAGCATAACATTCGTTGGGGCGTTGCTGTTGAAGATGCCTGGGATCAGCTTGGGTAGCTCTCTTTGGGCTACATCTGTAGATGAGAACTCATGGGCACCCTAGTGATCGCAACAATGGAGGCTGGATGGAACATCCAGAATCGCATTTGTGCTGAATAGAAGGCCTTTTTGATGGGACTTACATGCTATCTGCTTGTCCCGTATTGTGGGGGTGACGTTGCTAAACATGTGGAAACAGTTGCCATTCCACATCAGAGAGCCGTGCTTCCTGTTTTAGCTTTGTATATGAACCGTCTCCTGAAAGTTTAGGCACTTCAGAACTATAGCTCTGGGTTAGCCCCCTGGAGGTGGCTGCGGTCTGAGAGAGCAGTTTGCCTGCTGTATGGTGTAGATTGTTCTTGTTTCTGTCCGCGCTATCTCTTGTCGCAGCATTTGCAGGAAGGAAATGTTGTCTCCTTCGTATTTTTTGGGGATGCCCACTAAGATTAAATTATTCATTCTACTGTGACCCTTTTGATCTTTGATTCTGTCCTCCAACCTCACCACTTTTTTCCTCAGCTCCTTCAGTTCCACATCTTCTTTTTGCTGGTGATCCTCAGTGGAGCTAATGTGTTCTTCTGCATCGCCCACCTGATGTGTCAGGGATTCAAGAACTGGCTTGAAAGTCTTAAAATCTCTAACACAGTTTCTGGAGTGGCCTCTAGAAAATCCCCCCATGCACTCCACATATCCCCCCTCCCACTTGTCTCTTGTTTGGGAGGAAATTCAGGCTCTTCTTCAAAACAGAGTCATAGAGCCCGTCCCTCAGAATCAATGGAGAAGGGATTTTCATTCCCACTTCTTCCTTGTCCCCAAAAGACCGTGGATCTTCGGACCATCTTGGACCTGAGCCATCTGAATCTGTACCTTGAATACAAGTGCTTCTGGATAGTCACCCTCCAGATCTGTTACCCTGTTTGCACCAGGGGGACTGGCTGTGCTCTCTGGACATGCTGGATGCTTACCTGCATATCCAAATCTTTCCTGCTGATCATCTCTTCCTCCGCTTTTACTTTCAGGGATCCCATTTTCAATTCCTGCCCTCCCTTTTTGCCTTTCCTCTGCCCTCTGGGTATTTACCAAATGCCTGGCAGTGGTGGCTGCTGCTTTGAGGAGGCAGGGCTTCTGTGTGTTCTGCCACCTGGATGATTGGCTGATAGTTGGGCCTGTGGTCGATTACCCTTAAGGTGCACCTGGCAACCATCTCTGCTTACTGGGCATGGGCCAGTCAGCACTCAGTGACACAAGAAAAGGTTGTCTGGCGCTTTTTCAAAGGCCTTGACCACATTTCTCCTCTGGTGCGTGAACCACCACCACCGTGAGACTTGTTGATGGTTATGGCAAAGTTCATGGTCAAGCCATTTAAACTGATGTGCAGGTGTGACATGTCTCACTTGTTGTGGAAGACCACCTTCTTAGTGGCTATCACATTAGCCAGAAGGATCAGTGAACTCCAAGCGCTTTTGGTGGAGTCTCCTTACCTGGTGTTCCACAGGAACAAAGTTGTTCTGCGCCCCAACACGAAGTTCCTCCCGAAGGTTGTGTCAAGAGTTTCACCTTAATCAGGTGATTAATCTCCCGGTGTACTACACTAATCACACCTCTGAGGCCGAGCACAAGCTCCATACTGTGGACCTGCAGTGACCGCTGGCCTACTATAAGGAGCGCACAGCTGGAGTTCGGGGAGAGATTCGCCAGCTATTTGTCACCAATGCTGAAGCCACGCCTTGACAGACTGGCAGCTAAGTGGATGACTGGCAGGTGGATTGTATCCTGCATCGACCTGTGCTATAGGTTGGCGGGTAGGGAGCCTCCCGGACGGCTAAGAGGGCACATTCCATCCATCATACTGCTGCCTCGGTGGCTGCTTCCAGGGACGTGTCTTGTCATGAGCCCCTGGCCCCCATACTCCGGGCAGCCCAGCAGGACCTCCTGTTTGCAGAGAGGATCTCACTTTTTAAGAATTCGTGAGCAGGAATAAAGGTTAAGGAAGACTTTCCAACTTTCCTTTTCCCAGTGGGATGGTGGATTCTGTAGTTTTGCGTTCCCTTGACTTTGCACTACTTTCAGCGTTTGAATCCCACCACGGCCACTGGCTATGTCTTGCCTAAGTAGTTCAAACAACATGAAATCTTGCTGTATTCTGACTATTGCAGTTGGGTCCTGCCTTTCACCTGCCCCTGAGAACAAAGAGTTAACTTTCCATGGCCAGCATGGAACGTTCAGCACGAGCTCGGTTGAAGCCCCTGTCTCCTGTTTTTTAAACTCAAACCGTCAGATTCTTTACTCCGCCTCACTGAACAGTCGCTCTGGAGATTTCTCCTTTGCTCGGTTCAAAAAAGCCGGTTAAAGTGTTGTTTTCGCTCGGTTTCTACCGAATTTCTGCTACCGAATCTGTCAGTTTAAGTCTCTGTCTGTGGAACCGTGAGTACTAGATAGGTTTTACATTTAGTTTCTGTGTGGAACTTGTAAATTTCGGATCGGTTCGGCTGAACTGATCAGTTTAGTTTAAAAAAGTTTGTGAATTTACTTAGAGTGTGGTAACCGTCCATATGGTTCTAAAAAAAGCAGTTTATTACGTTTTCAAGACCCGTAACTACGGTCAGGAACCGACAGGGGAGTCTTGCCTGGCGTATTGCCGAAAAAGGGTAAGTTTTGGATAGGATTGGCCATGTCTGAGAAACCCAAGAAAAAATGGACCCACTGGGTTTCAACACTGCAGTGTGTGTGGGGAAGCCTTTGCTAAGGCTGATTCCCACACCACCTGTGTTTATTGTCTGGGGTTTGACCACCTCAATTCAGACTGCCAAATTTGTAAGAATTTTCCCAAAGCTACCCTGGATAAGAGAGTAGGTAGACTGAGGGAAAGAGAGGACGAGAAGTCCGCTGATCCGGATGGCCAGCCCAGTTCAGTTCCGACCGAACCAGAAGGAGTGCCCTCTGACCAGGGCGAAACTTCTTTGGGCAAAAGGAGAGCCGATTCTGAGGAGTCGGTCCCGGTTAAAAGGAAGAGAAGAGATAAATCATCTGGTTTGTATCCAGAAATTCATACTCCGACCGCTGATGAGATAGCCAAAGCGATAAGAATAGTGTAATCGCTAACTTCGGTTCTGGCCGAACCAGCACCATCTGGCAGGGGCTCAGTTCGGTCGATTCCCCTGGTTCCGGATTACACTTCAGAAGAATTTTATGAACCGGAGGAGGAGGAGGGAGAGTATGAGGATGATGATGGTGATTATGAAATCTGGATGTGCCTATTGACCTGGACATCTCCCCAGACAGACCTTCAGGTGTTTCTCCTCCTAGGCTTCCTGAATCCCCTTCCCACTTTATGTTTTACAAAAAAGTGGCTGAAACCCTCCAGCTTCCAATGGAAGAAGCAATAGAGGATCAGGAGGAGCCTGATTTTGTTGAAATCATGGACATCCCAGAGTCCAGGAGACTGTCTGTTTTTCCTCCATAAATCTTTTGGGAAACAGACAATTAAAATTCTAAAGACTCCTAACTCCATACCTCCTGTGGACAGACGAACGGACAAGAGGTACACCCTGTCAGGCTTGGACACAGAGTTCCTTTCTCAACAATGCAGCCATGTTGGGGTAGTGCAGGCTGCTGCCTGTGATAAGGCAAATATTCCCTTGGCATCACACCCCCCAGATAAGGACTCCAGGAGGATTGATGCCATGGCAAAGAAGCAGTACATGGCAGCATCTTTGGGACTCAGGCAGGCTAACTATATGGCCTACACAGCGAGATCCCAGAAGTCCAGATGGGACACTGTGCTGGCTCTGGCTAAACAGGCCCCTGACCAGCTTGCCAAGGAGCTGGAGCAGGTGGCTGCAGATGGGATTGAGGCATCCAAGGTGCAGTTTCATGCTGCTGTGGACTCCAGTGATGTTTCATCTAGAGTCATGGCTACATCTGTGGCCCTTCGGAGGATGGTTTGGCTCAGATGTACTAGCCTATCACAGGATACCCAGGCTAAGGCCATGGATTTCCCTGTCATTGGTAATTCTCTGTTTGGGGAGCAGACAGAGAACTACATGAAAAAGATGGACGAGTACAGGACCACCTACAGGAGTGCTCAGGCCAAAGAAAGGCAAGCCACTTCTCAAAGGCAGCAGTCCAGGGCAGGGGCAGGCCTTTTCAAAGGCCTTTTTACCAAGCCCAGGCCTCCTCTTCTTCCTATGCTCAGAGGGGGTTCTTCAGAGGGAGAGGCAGACGGGGAATGAGCAGGCATGCTTCCACCCCTCAGCCTAAAGCCCCTGCCAAGCAGACACCCTGATGGGTCTGCCCGGACCGGTTCTCCAATACCTGTAAGGGGCAGGCTGGCTTACTTTGTCCACGACTGGAAGTCTCTGACATCAGATAAGTTTGTCCTGTAAGTAGTAATCCAGGGACTGGTTCTCAGCTTCAAAAAATTTCCCAAGATGAGAACCAGATCCTTTCCACCTGCAAATCCATCAGAGGCCCTTGCCCTAGAGGCAGAGGGTTCTTTCCTCCTGGCTCTCAGAGCCATAGAGAGGGTTCCTACCCTACACAAAGGCAAAGGATTGTACTCCAGGTACTTCCTTACCCCCCAAAAAACAGGAGAATGGCGGCCCATCATGGATCTAAGATATCTAAACAAGCACCTTTTAAAACCAAAGTTCAAAATGGTGACTCTGGGAATAATTCTGCCCTCTCTAAGGCCAGGGGACTGGCTAGCCTCCCTGGACCTCAAAGATGCCTATTTTCACATTCCCATCAGGTGCTCCCACAGAAAGTACCTCAGGTTCGTGTTGCCCTCAGACCACTATCAGTTCAGAGCAATGCCCTTTGGCCTAACATCAGCCCCAAGAGTGTTCACAAAGTGCCTGGCAGTAGTGGTTGCTTTCCTAAGGAGAAAAAAGATCTCCATCTTTTCATACTTGGACGACTGGCTCATAGTGGGTCAGTCTCCAGACCAAGTCAAGTCACATCTGCAAATAACTCAGCAAGTGCTCACTTCCTTAGGATTCCTCCTCAACCTTCCAAAGTCAGTTCTCGAGCCAGTACAGCTCCTCACCTTCATGGGGTGGAGCTGGATACAATAAGGGCAAGAGCCTTCCTTCCCCTGGACAGGGTAAGGACCCTTATGCAACTGGCCTCTTCATTCACCCTTCAGGTGTCTCGACCAGCAAGGCATTTCCTGCAGCTTCTGGGCCACATGGCAGCCTCTACAGCAGTGGTCCAGGGAGCAAGATTTCAGATGAGGGACATTCAGTTCCACTTAAGAGCCTTCTGGTCACAAAGAAAGGATTCCCTTACCAAACTAGTCCCAGTGACTCGAACCCTGATCCAGGCTTTGCAATGGTGGCAGGATCAGGACAATTTGAGACAAGGAGTTCCTTTTGTCACTCAGTCTCATTCAGTGATACTCACCACAGATGCCTCCCTGCTGGACTGGGGGATCTTACCACCCAAGGGCTGTGGTCACCTCAAGAATCTCTGCTTCATATCAGTCTCTTGGAACTCAGAGCAGTGTTTCTGGCACTGCAAGCCTTTTCCAAATCTGTACAGAACAAGGTGGTCCAGATCAGAACAGACAATACCACCACAATGTGGTACATCAACAAGCAAGGAGGTACTCGGTCTATGGCCTTGTGCACAGAAGCAATGAAGTTGTGGTCCCTGGCCTATTCCCTGCAAACTTCTCTGGTAGCAGTTCACCTTCCAGGGAAGGGTAATGTTCTAGCAGATGCTCTCAGCAGGATATCCCAGGGCCATCACGAATGGACCCTAGATCCCCTAGTTTTGAAAGTGATTTTCTCGAGATGGGGCACTCCACAGATAGATCTTTTTGCAGCCCCAGACAATCACCAGCTTCCTCTCTTTTGTTGCAGACCCCCAGTCTTGGGCTCAGTCACCCTGGATGCTCTGATTCTGAACTGGGAAGGGAAATTTCTGTATGCTTCCCCCCCCCTTCCCTCTCCTATTCAAAGTGTTAGTCAAGATCAGGTCACAACCATGCAAAGTGATTCTGATTGCTCCAGACTGGGCTAGACAGCTCTGGTACCCCCTGTTGCTGTCCTTAGCAGTCCATCTTCCCCTGTCTCTTTCCAGGAATTACAACCTGTTGACATCCTCTCAGGGGAGGATTTGGTATCCGAACCTCAAGTCTCTCAATCTCAAGGCATGGCTCTTGAAGAGTTAGAGTTTGCTGATCTGCACCTTTCTCAAGGGGTTCTGGATATCCCTAAGGCTTCTTGAAAGCCTTCCACCAGAAAGGCTTACAACTCCAAATGGAAAAGATTCACTATTTGGTGCTCTAATAAGCATATTTCTCCAGAATCTGCTGGGTTGCCTACAGTTCTGGACTATGTGGTCCATCTTAATGGCTTAGGAGTTAGGCCAGCTACACTTAGAGTGTATTTGGCAGTTGTTTCTGCCTTCTTGTCAGTAGGCAAGCCCTCTCCTCTGTCAGCCCATCCTGTGTTTTGTATGTTCTTCAAGGGATTGCTGCACACCAATCCCCCCTTTAGGGACCCTGCTCCTGCTTGGGACCTTAATGTTTGCATTGCTCAGCTTATGCAACCACCCTTTGAGCCTTTGTCATCTGCAGAGCTTAAGTACTTGACTTGGAAAACTGTGATTTTGGTAGCCATTACCTCTGCCAGGCATATCAGTGAATTGCAAGCCCTGTCAGTGGAGCCTGATTTCATCTCTTTCCATAGAGATAAAGTGGTCCTAAGAACTAACAGGATGTTTTTGCCTAAGGTGGTTTCAGATTTCCACCTTAATCAGTCTATGTCTCTCCCTGTTTTCTTCACTGACCATTCCTCCTCTGGAGAGAGGAGGCTGCACAGCTTGGATATTTGACAGGCCCTCAGATACTACATAGAGCGCACCAAGTGTCACAGATTTGAGCCCCTCCAGTTGTTCCTCACATATGGAGAGGTCGGTAAGGGCAAACCTGTCACTAAGAGATCTATTGCCAGGTGGATTGTCTCTTGTATACAATTCTGCTATGAAAAACTGGTTAGAACCCCACCCTCAGGCCTGAGGGCTCACTCTACTAGAGGTACAGCTGCTTCCCTGGCTGCTGATTCCTATCAGAAATTTGTCAAGCAGCCACCTGGAAAACAGTCCATACATTCACCAAGCATTACTCTCTGGATATCCAGGCTAGGAGTGCTGCTCGGTTTGGCACAGCAGTACTTCAGAGCCTATTCCCAAAGTAGGTTCTGTCCCTCCTCCATGGAGGTACTGCTTGGTAGTCTGCAATTGTCAGAATACAGCAAGACTTCATGTTGTTTGAAGAAAAAATTACTCACCTTAGTAATGTTTCTTCTAATGGAGTCTTGCTGTAGTCTGACCTCCCCCCTCCTCAGAACCTGGTTTTTGGATGTGGGTGGGCAGGAGCAAGTGTTTGCACCCTAGGGGTGTCCCTTTTTCACCCTCCTTTACTTTGGGTGTGTGTTGTGTTTTGTTTTTTGGGTTTCCTGACTTGAGTCTTTGCTTTGAAACCAAAAAACCCTTTTTTTATCAATTTAGTTGCCAGTTGGCTAGTGTGAGTTTTACAGTTCTACACAGAACTTCTAGTAGTATTGCTCGTAAAGATCTGACGGTTGGAGTTTAAACAACAGCAGACAGGGCTTCAACCGAGCTGCACTGAACGCTCCATGCTGGCCATGGAAAGTTAACTCTTTGTTCTCCGGGGCAGTTGAAAGGCAGGACCTAACTGCAATAGTCAGAATACAGCAAGACTCCATTAGAAAAAACAACATTACTAAGGTGAGTAATTTTTTCTTTTATTCGATAGGCAAGCGGTACTATCCTTCAAGGCACACAATCTTTTCAAAACCCTTCTGCTAAAATGTTAGATCACACAGTTAAGACCCCAGGCAGAGTTAATAAAAAAAGTCATAAAAGTTTACTTAAAATAAAAGCAATACAGAAAAGTCTACTGTTTGGAAGAACTTCGAAATGCAGACAATAACAAAAGTAAAACTGAATGGTTTACAGAAAACATTACATACTATATTCTAAACTATACCTTGTTTTGATGTTAGAATCCAGACAAGATTTTAAATGTTTTTGCAGAGATGAGTCCTTAAGCAACAGTTGTGAAGCAAGTATATGTTCCAAGTCACTTCTCAGAAATGTCCTTTAAAAAAAAAAGTATCCAGGCACTTCCTGGATGCAAAGTCTTGGTTTCCAAAATTCTGAATCAAAATCAGAATTTTCAGTTCAGTATGTGAGAAGTCAAACTTCCACACACTCAGGTCTGCTTTTAGAGATTTTTCCAGGCCTACACATATACTTCAGATCTACAAGTACAGTGTATGCCAGCTGGGACAGTCTATCTGACTTCCAGCTAAACTGTTTTCAACTGCTCTGAGTTCCAAATGTGTGTCTGATAAATACATTATGGTCATTTTCCTGGACACACCTACCCTTTTTTCACTCTGGGATGGGGTTAAATGGTTCCAAGACAATACAGATATTAGGGTGCAACAGTTTGCCTTTTCCTGTAGGTGTCACTGTGGTTCCATGTCAATCCCAGTGACATCTGGTCCATGCATTTGGCTTAACCTCTGACCCCTAGGTCACTACATTACCTTTCCCTGTCATGGAAAGCCACATTGGGATATTTTATGCCTTCCTGGGCTATGTACCTGTCTCCCTTATCTTGAGACATAACAGGTCCACACTAACCTTTATAGAAATAAGTTATTTTGTAGTTACCTGTTAAAGGGACAGTGTCTTAATTCTAAAGTACATTACAACATATATAATATGATCCCACAGAAATGGATCTAGGCCTATCATACAGCATTCCTCTCTCCTAAAACGGAACCTGGGGGGAACATGCCCATATTGGAGGCAGTTCTTCTCAGTTCTGTTATAGATCCAGGATGCGGGATAGGCCGTCTGCGTTCCCATTTTTAGATCCCGGCCGATGCGAAATCTCCCTGGCATAAGCATGCAAGGCAGTACTCCATCTCAGAAGTCTTCCCTTTATTTTTCCCATTTGGCCCAACCATATTAACGGGTTGTGGTCCGTTTGGACCTTAAAATGCCTCCCATAAAGGTATGGTTCCAGTTTTTTTAATGCCCAAACTAAGGCGAGACATTCCTTCTCTGCTGTTGAATAGGCTTGTTCCCCATGGAAGCAGCTTCTAGCTTAAGTATACATTGGGGTGCTCTCTCCCCTGATTGGATACTTGGCTGAGGACTGCCCTTATTTCCACATATGAGGCATCCCTCTGCACCATAAATGGCCTGTTGTAGTCTGAGCTAGCCAGCACTGGGGCCCTGCACAGTGAGGTTTTCAGCTGTGTGAAGGGCTGCTCACAGTCTGTATCCCATTTTACTTTCCTAGGCCTTTTTTTTGTCAGCAACCAAGATGCTGTAAAAGAGCGGCAAGGGAGCTGTAGTTGGGAACACATTTTCTATAGTACTCTGCAGTCCCAAGAAAGCTCCTGACTTGTCTCAGGGTTTCAGGTGCAGGCCATGATGCAGCAGCCTCTATTTTTGCTTGGTTTGGGCAGAGTTGGCCTCGCCCCACCACATGTCCCAAATAAGCGACCTCTGCCATGGCCACCTGACACGTTTCTGCCTTAATAGTCAGAACTGTGGCCTGTATTCGGCCCAACACCTCCCTCAGGTGTATCAGGTGTTTCTCCCAGCTGTTGCCGAGGATAGCAGTATCGTCCAGGTAGGCGACTACATAGTCCTCTGTATCCTGTAACACCTGATTTACTAACCGTTGGAATGTAGCAGGGGCATTCTTCATCCCTAAGAGCATGATCTTGAATTCGAACAGGCCGATTGGGGTGCTGAGTGCTGACCTTTCCCTGGCCCTGTCAGTCAGTTCCATCTGCCAGTACCCCTTTGTCAGGTCTACCGTAGTCAAGTATGTCGCTCCTCCCAGTTTGTCAAGCAGTTCGTCTGTGCATGGCATTGGGTGGGCATCAGATTTCGTGATGGCCTTAAGCCCATGATAATCAACGCAGAACCATGTAGTCCCATTGAGTTTTGGTAAAATGACTACAAGTGAGGCCCAGGGGCTATGGGATTTCTGGATCGCCCCTGGATCTAGCATCTCCCTCACCTCCCTCCTAATGTTCTTGAGGACTGTCTCTGACACTCGGTAAGCTTTCCTACATATGGGTGCTTGGGTCCCTGTGTCTACATCATGCACTGCTAGCGGTGTTCGTCCAGGCTGTGCCGTAAGTAAAGTGGGAAAGTCTCGCAAAACGGTCCTCAATTCTTGGACCTGTCCAGGTGTCAGCTGAGGTGACAATGTGATGGTCTCCACAGGTGACGCCTGCTTGCTCTGGGCTAACAAGTCGAGAAGGGGGCCTTCCCCACCTAGCTCCTCTCCAGGACTGCAAACCGCAAGTACTATGTCAGCCCTATTAAAATATGGCTTCATCATGTTCACGTGCTACATCCTGTGAGTGTGTTTTTGGTCAGGTAACTCTACAGTGTAGTTAACATCGTTTACCTGCCGGACTACCCTGTATGGCCCTGCCTACTCAGCTTGCAGCTTGTCCTTCTGGACTGGGATCAGAACCATTACCTCCTGTTCTGCCCCATATGACTGAGCTCCGGTCCACGATCGTACCAGGTCTTTTGTTTTTGCTGGGCAGCTGCCAGGTTGCTTTGGGCACGCCCATAAGCTCCTTCAGCGTCTCCCTGAATTTTAACACATACTCCACTATAGGAGTCCCCTGAGAGGCTTGCTTACCTTCCCAATCCTCTCGTATTAAGTCAGGGGCCCCCGCACCCTGCATCCATACAAGAGCTCGAAGGGTGAAAACCGGGTTGACTCTTCTGGCACTTCCCTGTAGGCAAACAGCAGGTGGGGCAGGTATTTCTCCCAGTCCTGCCCATGCTGTTCTGCAGATGCCATAAGCATAACTTTTAAGGTCCTCTTAAATCTCTCTATGAGGCCATTGGCTTGTGGGTGGGAAGGCGTGCATGTCTGTACGATACCGCACTTCTCCCACAAGCACTTCGATCTGACATGAGGTTACCCCCTTGATCAGAGATAACCTCCTGTGAAAACCCAACACGGGAGAAAATCCCCAGCAGATCATCTGCCACCTTGTTCGTCTTAGTAGAGAACAGCGCGATGGCTTCGGGATAGTGGGTAGCATAATTAGCAGCTGTCAGTATTTAACTTTTTCCAGATGAACTTGGGGAATTTAAAGGACCCACAGTATCCATTCCAACGTTCTGAAATGGCTTCTCCACAAGTGGTAAGGGAATCAGGGCAGCCTTGGCTTTGCTTCTGGCCTTCCCTATTTCCTGACACTGGTGATTTGCAGTATTCCTTCACTTGCTTGGTAATATTGGGCCAGTAGAAATTGTGGGCTAAGAATTGTGTAGTGTGAGCAATGCCCAAATGTCCGGACATAGGAATATCATGAGCTACCTTGATCAGTAACTCACGATACTCCTGGGGAACAACAAGCTGCCTGCCCATCAGCCCTCCCTCTGTCCTGATGTCCTATGTTTATAACAGTCCATTGCCCAATACACTGTGCTTTCCATCACCTCCCTGTGTCCCATCAGACTCTGCACAGGCCCTCAGCTTCTCTAAGCTAGGGTCTGTCCGTTGTGCTGCTGCTAAGTCTTCCAACTTACCCAGAGTATGGGGCATGCCCCCATCAGTTCCCAGGCTGAGGTCTATAGGTGTGGCAGTAGGGGACTCAGTAACACAACCTTTCCCTTCCCTTGGGCTATGTGTCACCCCTCCCTGCTGACAGCAACCTTCAGTAGCAGTTGGGTTAACTGCCACAAGGGGAAGTTCCATCCCCCTGTTATTACCCTCTTTTTCAAGAGCTACAGGTTGGCTGGCCTGTCTCCCAACCTCTCCTGTCTGAATTTCTGTGGGGTACTGAGGATCGTAGGAACCTCTATTCTTTTGGCTCCTGATCACAGCACAAATCACTCCCTGTGGAACATCATTCCACACAATAACATCCATAATAAGTTTTTCAGCTACAGCCACCTTCCTTACCCCTTCACCTGCATCTCCTCAATCCATGGTAACTCTGGCTAATGGGTAAGTTTTCCTGTCCCCTGTGTAATCCCTCACAGAGACAAACCGATTTGGCAGTATTTGTTTGGCCCGCACCAAATCCCCTTTCACCAGGGTAAGAGGTGCTCCTGTATCCCTTAGCCCTCTAGTTTGTACCCCATTCACTGTGACTGGGTAAATGTGCCCCCTCATATTGTCAGGGACAGCCTCCGCGATACAGTGGGCTATTGTGTCTGATTGCACAGGCCCTTTTACCTTTTGGGCTTTCTTAGGACACTGTCTAGACAGATGGCCTATCTGGTGACAATACCAATGTTCATCATGTTTCTTGTCCGCATCCTCCCTTTTGGGCACCTGGGGATTCCCTTCTTTTTGCGGGGGCCGTGTGGTTTTTGGTTGTCCAAGATGCCCACTTGTCCCTGTCGCCACTGCATTCCTCTTTGGAGCAGCCCTGCTTCGAGCATAGCAATCCTCCAGCTCTGCAGCCTCTTTGGCAGTCTTAGGATCTCGGTCCTCTAGCCAAAGCTTTAAGTCAGGTGAGCAAATCCAATAAAACTGTTTAAGCAATACCACCCCTTCAATAGCTTCAACAGAATCTGCTTTCACCCCCCCCACCATTTTTTTAATTGAAATTTTAATTTTTATTAATGTTTTCATTTTTACACATAAGAGACACAGATATTATTTAATCATATACAACAGTGTAGCCAGTGCCATTTATATACATTTCTGGATTATATTTAGGACAGTTCATTATTTACATTTCAGTTCTGTTATCTTACATTGTATGGAGCTAGTTTTAACAGTCAAATTCTGGAGGTGCCCCTCAATGGTATTTATACTGACTTCCCCCTCCCCCTTTTGAGGTTGTCCTCATCAGAATGGTTGATTTACTCTGTCTTCTAGGGAGAGTTGTGTACCAACAGAAGGTGAAGGGGCTGACCAGATCCAATTATTTTTAAATTCAAGTAAGTTACTTGAGTATCAAATGGTGGGGGGGGGGGGGTAGTGTTAAATGGGACTAGGGGTTATATGCTTCTTTTTTATGGCATTGTGTCTGGTCTACATTGTGCTATATATATATAAACCATTTTGTCCATCTATTCATTAGGGCTGGTAGTTTGTCTTGAAGCTTAGCTGTGAGGCTTTCCATTTTGTAAATGTCATAGATTGTTGTTTCCCAGTTATTTATACTTAGTGAAGTTGATTGTAGCCATGATTGGATAATTACTTTTTTAACCACCCCTATCCCACCAACATTTTAAATATTGATGATGTGTTGTTGTGGCTACCTTCTCAAAGCACATTTCCAGTCCCTTTCAGAGTTTTCAGAACTTGACTCTGTATGCATCAGGGTTCAGATCATATTTTTTTAATAAAGCAGTTTTTAACTTGTCAAATTCTTTACTTTCAACATTGTCCATCTGCCCCAGTGCTTCCCTCCCCTCGCCAGTAAGTAGTGGAGACAGGTGAAAGCTCCAGGTCTCTTTGGGTAGATTGGCCTGGATACAGACTTTTTCAGATTAATTTAAAAATATGTTCATAGCCTCCCCCTCTTTAAACTCGGCAATTAATTTTGAACTTAGCTTGTACCCCAGTCCTGGAGTTTCAGACCCAACACCACCACTTACTTGCTCAGGGGTTGTTGTCAGTTGGAGCGTCAGCTTTTTCAGCTCATGTTCCCTCTGGCGCTGCCGTTGGTTAGCCTCCGCCTGGCGCTGGCTTTCCTCCACCTCCGTCTGGTGCTGCTGTTCTTCGGCCTCTCTCTGTTGCCATTGTTCCTCCGCCTGGCACTGTCATTCTTCGGCCTCTCTCTGTTGCCGTTGTTACTCCGTTTCCATCTTGAACCTTTTTTGCTCCATCTCAAACCTTTTTTTCTCATTCTCAAGCTATTTCTCCTGCATCTGCAGCCTCCTCAGCTCAAACTCTTGGTCCTTGTCCTCTGGACCGCCAAAGTCACCACCACTGGCGCTAAATGGGGGGTAGCGCGTCCTCCGTCTCAGCTGCCAGAAGGGCCTCTGTGAGTTGCCTTTTATTTTGGTTTTCACTAGGAATGCCCTTCTCCCAACAGATCATCCTCAGTTGTTCCAGGTTCATCTTGCTGTACCGGACAGACATTCTTCTATCTACACTACTCTTGTTTAAAAAAAAAAAAAACAGGTTAGGGTCTATTGTCTGCAAACAAATTTCTTTTTTCCCCTTTCCAAATTCTGCCCTTGATTGTGTAATGGTTTTGCAAAACTGTTCAAAATCCCAGTAGCTGGCACCAAATCTGTCACAAGCCCCTAGCCCCAAAACCTGGGCAGCCCGGCAGGACCTCCTGTTTGCAGGGAGGATCCCTCTTTTTAAGAACTCGTGAGCAGGAGTAAGGGTTCGGGAAGACTTCCCAACCTTCCTTTTCCCTTTGGGAGGGTGGATTCTGTAGTTTCGCTTTCCCTTGACTCTGCACTACTTTCAGTATTTGAATCCCACCACGGCCACTGGCTGCATCTTGTCTAAGTAGTGTTATACAGTAGCCGAGCGATACTATCCTTTTCAAAACCCTTCTGCTAAAACGTTAGATCACACAATCAAGACCCCAGGCAGAGTTAATTAAAAAAAAAATCATAAAAGTTTACTTAAAATAAAAGCAATACAGAAAAGTCTACAGTTTGGAAGAACTTTGAAATGCAGACAATAACAAAAGTAAAACTGGATAGTTTACAGAAAACACTACATACTGTATTCTAAACTATACCTTGCTTTGATGTTAGAGTCCAGACAAGATTTGAAATGTTCTTGTAGAGATGAATCCTTAAGCAGCAGTTGTATAGCAAGTATGTGTTCCAAGTCAGTTCTCTGAAATGTCCTTTTTAAAACAAAAGTATCTAGATGCTTCCTGAGTGCAAAGTCTTGGTTTCCAAAATTCTGACTTAAAATCAGAATTTTCAGTTCAGTATGTGAGAAGTCAAACTTCCACACATGCAGGTCTGGTTTTAGAGATTTTTTCCAGGCCTACACATATACTTCTGGTCTACAAGTACAGTGTATGCCAACTGGGACAGACTGTCTGACTTCCAGCTAAACTGTTTTCAACTGCTCTGAATTCCAAATGTGTGTCTGATAAATACATTATTGTCATTTTCCTGGACACACCTACCTTTTTTTTCCCTCTGGGATGGGGTTAAGTGGTTCTAAGACAATACAGATATTAGAGTGCAACAGTTTGCCTTTTCCTGTAGTTGTCACTGTGGTTCCATGTCAATCCCAGTGACATCTGGTCCATGCATTTGGCTTAACCCCTGACCTCTAGGTCACTACATTACCTTTCCCTGTCATGGAAAGCCACATTGGGATATTTTATGCCTTCCTGGGCTATATACCTGTCTCCCTCATCTTGAGACATAACAGGTCCACACTAGCCTTTATAGAAATAACAGTTATTGTGTAGTTACCAGTTAAAGGGACAGTGTCTTAATTCTAAAGTACATTACAGCACATACAATATGAACCCACATAAATGGATCTAGGCCTATCATGCAACATCCCAGTCCAGGAAATATGCAGGGCTGCTACCTGGAGGACAGCACACACCTTTATTTCCATTACCATATTGACCTTGAGTCACGCCGGGGTGCTGGTTTTGGTGCTTCAGCTCTTCAGTCTCTGTAGGGGGTGTGTGCCTTGCCTGCATCCTCCCAGGAACTGCTAGGAGTCTGTCAGAAGTGTGGATAGAACATCATAGCCACGTCCCTAGAAAAACAGGTTACTCTACTGTAACAGTAGATCTTCCACAGAATGGCCTCTTGCAATAGGTAATTACTTCTGGAAGTTTCCAGCAGAGGGCGCTGTGACATGGCAGCTCTTCTGGCAGTTTTGTACCAGGGACTGCCCACACATGACATCATCTTCCTGCTTCCTATATAAGTGTGCATGGTCCCTGGTATACTCAGTTCATTTTCCCGCTGTCTTCAGCTCGCACAGCAGCTAGTTCAACTTCTGTGTAGCAGTAACATCGATGAGAATTGGATTTCAAGAACGAATGTCTAAAGATTCATCAAGCAAACAAACTCTGTTTCATTCCTGATGCTGTGGCAGGAAGATTAATCGCTTTGACAATCACAAATTTTGTGTAAGGTGTCTGGTACCCACACATGACACCAATTCCTGCAACTTCTGTCAGGAGTTTAATAGAGCTACCTGTCGACGACGATCGCGCGAAATTCAGCACTTACAGAGCAGAAAATGTCTCTGTTGGAGAACCAAGGGGCTTGTACCAAGGGTTCCCCCAGCTCTGGTTCTCGACAGGGTAAAGAGAGGGAAAACCCTCCTCTCACTTCGCCCATTGATGCCCACTGTTTCTGTGGCTCCTCCATCGATGGAGCATCTTCGTCCAGCTTCCTCGTCAACAGAAGCTCATACCCTTTCATTGACAGCACTTTCCAGTGCCTTAAATGCTGTGCAGGCTCTGCCTGCTCTGTCGACGGGGGCTTATACCCTCTCATTGACGATGCTATCTAGCTTCTTAAATTCAGCCAAATACACGGTTGCTCCGTCAATGGGGGCTCCTCTCCAGTCAATGGCAACTGACATATTTAGTGAGCATGCTTCCACAGGCTCGTCAACGAGGTACTGTGTCTCACAGGGCAAACCAGTGGCTTTTGCCTTACAGAATGCCCCTCCACCCTCAAAGGTGGCATCTTACAGGGGGGCAGGTGGACAGAGACCAGGACCCTGGTTTATTCTTCCCAGGGGTGAGGCCTGCTTACACTGCCTGTCCCATACCCTCCATCACCCCCATTGTCTCTCAACCCCCACTGCTTACCCCCCCCCTTCTTTCCAAGAACGAGACACTACCAAGATAGTGAAGCAGGTCTTGCATACCATGCATTATACCCAGCCCTCCACCCCAGGAGAGCTAGAGGATCCTTTCCGGTCTCACTCACCTCAGCCTAAAAAATTTCACGGAGACGAGGATCCACTGCCCCTCTGGTGGTCTCCTCCTAATATGGAAGACTGTTTGTCAGGTGAGCCTGAACTACCGATGGATCTCCCCGGTGATATGGATGATGAAGAGTTCCAAGATCTTAATTTCCTGAACCCAGAGTCCCCCTACTCTGAAGTCTCTTCCCCTGGATGAAGACCTGCCTATGCCAGTCGCCACCTCTCCTCCTGATGACCCGACCTTTAGTGAGATGATGGTTCAAATACAAAAGGTCATGAGATTCTCTACCACAGAACATGACAAACAACATAAGGATATGGCATAATGTCTTGAGTTGCAAGAGGAGCCAGCCTTAGTGGTGCCCCCACTGATTCTGACCTTCTAAAATGCCATGCTGGCTGCCTGGCATTAGCAATCAGCTAGTACAGCTGTTCCCAGAAAAGCAGGTCACTTATATCAGGCTCCTCTAGAACATCCCTTTCTGTTCTCCATCCCAGAAGTGGATTCAGTGGTCATTACTGCCGCTCATGATCGCACTAAAAAACCCAAACACTTGAATTCCTTACCACCTGATAAAGAATCCTGAAGAACTTGAATATCTGGGGAAAAAGATTTTTGCCTCAGGTACCATGAATATTTGAATTCTGAACTGTATGGGACATGTGGATACCAGCGAACCCTTGGGGCTTCAGCCATAGACATTATCAATAAACTTCCTCCTTCCCAGGAAAAGGACAAGTTATTGGTAACAGTGTCCCCTAGCAGTTCCATCTCCCGTCACCTGCTCAGGTTGAGATATGATGCCATAGATACCTCAGTCCAACTCTCAGCTACTGGAGTCTCTCTGCGCCACCATGGTTGGCTTCGCATTTCAGGTTTTGCTGCTGATGTACAACATAAAATAGCTAATGCACCCTTTAACGGGTCCAAACTGTTTTGGCCAGGTACTCAAACGTTGTTAGACGACCTGCAGGCATCAGGCAGAACCATACCATTGTAATGCGTGGCATGTACCATACTCCGCAGTCCACCTGTTGCACGCAATATTCCTCATATTCCAAGAGGTGGAAAATATAAGGCCTCTAACAGAGGTGGCTTTCGAAGTTGTGCCCAAGCAGCAAGAGGCAATGCCTCTGCCACCCGTGGCTCTCATGTCATCCATTGTCAGGGCTTTTCCCCTCTACTCCTCCACCAGGCCTTGGAGGCTGTAGGGAGTTGTTTTGTCCTCCATCTGGAGGTCTGGAAAAAGATCACTTCGAACAAATGGGTAATTCAGATCATCTAAAGGGGACACACTCTGGAATTTCTCTCTGCCCCCCACCTTGGGTAGTCAGTTTTCCTCCAGATCATGTCCCTGTCCTTCAGGAAGAATTGAAGGCACTTCTAGCCAAACAGGCTGTCTTACCAGTGCCCCTTCCAGAACATCAAACGGGATTTTACTCCCACTTTTTTCTGGTACCCAAGTGAACCAGAGATCTCAGACCAATACTAGGCCTGAGACACCTGAATTGATACATTCAGTACAAACATTTCTGCATAACTCTTAACTGCTATAATGCCTATCCTAAAACAAGGAGACTTGCTGTTTGCTCTAGATGTGAAGGACGCCTGCTTACATATCCCCATTCATCCTGTCCAATACAGATTTCTGTGCTTCCACCTTCTGGGTCAAAACTATCAGTTTCAAGCACTCCCTTTCGGCCCCAAGAGTGTTCACCAAATGTCTAGCGGTGGTGGCAGCAGCCTTATGGAAAAAAGGGCACTTCGTCTTCCCATACCTAGACAATTGGCTAATCAAAGTACAATCCAGAGAAGCTCTGCTTGCCTCCCTAGCCACTACTCTGAGCATGTTCAACGACATAGGGATAACGGTCAACTGGCCAAAGTTCAGTTCACACCTGACACAGTCTCTCCAATACCTCAGAGCTGTTCTAGAGACAGTCACAGCCAGAGCTTGCCTTCCACCTGCTCGTCAGGACACTCTTATATCTCTCGCTTTGCAAATACAGACTCAGAAAATAGTCACAGCCAGACAAATGCTGAGCCTTCTGGGTCACATGTCTGCAGCCATCTCGACGGTGGCATTGGCCCACCTTCACATGATACCTGTGCAGTAGACCCTCCAAAATCAATGGTCTCAAAGAACTGGACAGTTTGACGAGAAAATCAGGGTCACTCCTTGTCTGAAGTCATCCCTGATGTGGTGGACAATCAAAACCAATTTGTGTTAAGGAATGCCTTTCTGCTCCCTCCCTCCCATGCAGACATTAACCACGGATGCTTCCCTGGATGGATGGGGCACACACTTAGGTCCTTATCAGACCCAAGGCTGGTGGACTGCCTCTGCCCATCACTCTCATATCAATCTCCTCGACTTGAAACCGATCCGTGTAGCCCTTCAGGTATTCCAGCCCTACCTCAAGCCAGGACCGTTGCTGATTCAGTCAGACAGCACTGCAGTGGCATTTTACCTCAGCAAGCATGGAGACCCGTGAAGTCTGGCAGGAAGTCATCAGACAACAACTAATGCTAACGTCCGTCCACCTATCAGGATGGTGCAATCAGTCAACAGACCGGCTAAATCACCAATCATCTGCTCACGAATGGACACTTCACAAAAAAGTACTCCAAGAAATCTTCGACTTATGGGGAACTCCACAGCTGGATCTGTTTGCCTCCCCAGTCAGTCATTGGCTCCTCAGTTACTTCTCCATTGTCCCGAGCAGCAGGGGAAGCTCTATTGATGCCCTGTCCCGACCTTGGACAGGACTCTACTTGTATACCTCCCCCCTCCCCGTCCCTCTCTTGCAACGGACTCTACTGAAACTTCAAATGGAGCCAGCTGCCATGATTCTCATAGCACCAATGTGACTTTATCAACTGTGGTACCCTCTACTCCAACAACTGTCAGTAAGGGAACCTATTCAGTTGCCAGTCAGCTGCCTCCTGACTCAGTGTCACGGATTCCTCCTGCACCCCAGCCTGAAGACCCTTCATCTTCATGCCTGGCTCCTGAGAACACATTCATAAATAGACTCCCAAGTGTCCTCTCCTGTTGCCAACATTCTCCTGGCTTCTTGTAAATCAGCAACCAGAGAAACATATCATTCCAAATGGAAATGCTTTTCCATATGGTCTGCCTCTCGCTCACTGGACCCTTACTTCCATCCACTAATGAAGGTTTTAGACTACCTGGCCTCATCATCAGAGTCAAATTTAAGTTACTCCTCATTCAAAGTCCACCTGGCTGCCATCTCGGCATTTCATGAACCTTTGGATGGCAGGCTTCTGTACCAACATCATTTAGCCAAGATGTTTTTGAGAGTAATTATGCATATTAAGCCTCCTATTAGAAGACTCACTCCTCCGTGGGATCTCAGTTTCATTATAGAAAAACTGACCCTCGAACCTTTTGAGCCAGCGGCTACCTGTGATCTCGGTTTCCTTTCATGGAAAACATTGTTTCTAGTGGCTATTACTTCAGCTCACCATATTTCCGATCTGCATGCCTTTGTGTAGGGAGCTTTACTTGATTTTTCACAAGGACAGAGCGGTCCTTCGTACCAGTCCATCCTTCCTTTCTAAAGTAGTCTCCAAACATACTCTAAATCAGTCCTTGGAGCTTCCGGTCTACTACTCTGAATACTCCAATCATGGTGAACATCTATTACATACCTTAGACATCTATTGTATACTACGCTATTACACTAATCGTACCTAGTTGATTAGAAAAATGTCTCATTTATTTGCCACCTTTGCCTCTGGCAGAGAAGGGCTTCCCATTACTAAACAAACCCTGTCTTCATGGTTGGTGAATTGTATTACCTTTTGTTACAAAAAGTACAACAAGATTACCTGGACGTGTCTAAGCCCATTCCACTAGAGCTATGGCCACTACTGTGGCTTGCTTTAAAGGAGCCTCCATTTCGGATATCTGCAGTGCAGCTACCTGGTGCACAATCCATACTTTTACAAAGCATTACAATCTTGATATTGCCTCACAAAATAGGACGGCCTTCGGCCATGCAGTCCTACAAGATCTCCTATCACAATTGTCCTCCCATTTGGTCATAACTGCTGAGGATTCTCCCAGAAGTAATTATCTACTGCAAGAGACCATTCCATGGAAGATAGTACAGTTACGTAAAATCTTACTGTAACAGTAGATCTTCGAGGAATGTCTCTTGCAGTAGGTACGATCCCGCCCTCCATCCCCCTTCTCATCTAACAGAGCAAATTCTGGTCCAGTGACTTGGGGTTGATACTCCTTGGTACCTTGGCTTCCCCTCGGTCCTCGCTTTTGCAAGCTGAATCCGTTGGGGGAACTGAGGATACCAGGGACCGCCCACACTTATATAGGAAGCGGGAAGATGATGTCATGTGTGGCCGGTCCCTGGTACAAAACTGCCAGAAGAGCTGCCGTGTCACAGTACCCCTGCTGGAAATTCCCAGAGGTAATTACCTACTGCAAGAGACAGTCCTCGAAGATCTTATTTATTTATTAATTTAGATTTTGATAATCTGGTAAACTCACTGAGACCGGAGGTCCCTTTTTCAGGAGCGACCCGGATTAGTTACAGACATAGATTACATACATGGGCAGGAGTACACAGTAGATTAAACATTCATTGGATAAGGCATAGAGTACATTACAGAACATGTCTGTTACATACACAAATATAATATAGCAATTATATCAGACATATGACAACTTAACACAAAAATAGGTGGTACCAGCAATAAGCAGGATAATATAGCCACACTATGGGTCATTTACCGTGTGAGCTAGCAATTACAGCCACAGAGCCTAAGCTCTGAGCTAGCAATTACAGCCACAGAGACTAAGCTCCAGCAGGTATACTTTCAATCCCAACTTAAATCCATGAATAGTATGACAGCCAAGTCCACTGGGAGAAGGCTCCATAAATGTGTGGCAGCGTACTGAAAGGAGCACGTGCCGAAGTTAGTTCGTACATGAGGGATGTTAAGGGGACAGCCAGTAGAGGGTCTCAGGTCCCAGCCCCGGACTTTAGGATTGAGCAGACCACACAGGTGAGGAGGAGGAGGAGGGCCAACAGTGGTAAATTTAAAGGTCAGACTCAAAGAGGAGTAGGCCAGCTTATGTCGTATAGTAGGCCAGTGGAGATCAGCCAGGACCTTACAGTGGTGCCTTCTATGCAGGGTGTTAATAGCGAAGCGAGCCACCCTATGGTAGAGCGTAGTAAGTTTTCTTTGTTCGCCTTCCCTTAGGGACTGCAGCAGGGGAGCCCCATAGATGAGGCAGGGGAATAAGGTGCAGTTGGCTATGGCATAACGAGCCTCGAGAGAAAGAGAGTCACCCAGCCATTAGAGAAGTCCTAACTTCTGGTGGGTGGACTTGACAACAGAGTCAATGTGAGGCTGATAGGTCATTGCCTGATCAAGCAGGACCCCGAGGTACTTGATCTTGTCCATGACCTCCACTCTTTTCCCTTGGGCAGTATGAAGCTGAAGCATGCCGGTCCGTACCAAGGCATCTAGACCCGAACATGACTGCCTTCATTTTTTTCTTTGTTCAGCACAAGTGAGTTGGAGGAGAACCAGGCTTCCAGTGCAGCTAGACTGGTCTGGAGGTTGGCATTGATTACGCGGAAGCGGATCACTGCAGTAGACAACAGTATCATCCGCACAGAGGATGAGGTTGTTCCACCTGCAAACCCCCTCTATATCAGTGATAGAGAGTAAATAACAGGGACCAAGGATTGAGCCCTTGGGTACCCCGGAGATTACAGGTTTAGCAGTAGACTGGATTCCCTGCCATGGGACTTTTTGGGTTCAGTTGAGCATGTTGCTCTCGAACCATGCAACAGAGAGCCCATCCAGTCCAAGTAGGTGAAGTTTGGAGAGGATAAGTTCATGGCTGACCAAGTCAAATGCTTTGGACAGGTCAATAAATAGAGCCCCCGTTGGGGAAGCTTGGTTCATTGCGTCAAGGATGTCCGATGTGAGCTGGATAAAGGCTGTATCGGTGCTGTGGCCTTTCCTAAAGCCGTGTTGAATGTCAGCTAGGAGTAGATGCCTTTCAAGGTAGTCTTGTATTTGACTGTAGACTAATCTCTCCTGCACCTTCGTGAGAGGGCAGAGAATAGAGATTGGCCTGTAATTCCCCACATTGTCCCAGGCCCTTTTTTATGAATGGGGACAATGGGCGCCACCTGCCATTTACCTGGGACCTTTCCTTTAAGGAGGGACCTGTTGATGAGCATGGTGACAGGGCAGGAGATAGCCAGGGTGGCGGCCTGCAGGAGTCTAGGTTCAAGCAGGTCATGTCCCAGAGAGGAGTCCGGCTTGATATGTTGCAGAAGGGGAAGTACCTTGGTGGGTTTGACCAGCTTTAAATGAAACTGGGGTCTAGAGTGCTCCCAGGAGGTGCCTCTGTTGCTGGGGGCACCAGAGGGCAAGTGGGGGTTGGTTCCACCGGGATTGGAGAAAGCGGCACTAAACGCCTCAGCAACTGAGGTGGGATCATTGGTTAGGGTATCACCGACCAGGAGCGCACCCTCGTGGGCACTGGGGGCAACCTTCAACAGCAGATTTATTTGGCCCCAGAATCTCTTTGGATCCCGAAGGTGCCTTGACTGGAGATCGTGTAGGTATTTAGATTTAGCTAACTTGGAAGCTTTCTTGCACTGGTTCCTCAGTTCTCTATACCTCTCCCAGTCGGTTTTCAGGCCAGTGGATTTGAAATGTCCCCAGGCCCAATCACGAAGCAACATGCTGTGTTTGAGGCTAGGGTTAAGCCATTTATGACATTTACCCTGTACTCTCAGTTTCTTGCGGGGGGGGGGTGTGTATGTTGGCCACTGACGTAAAAGTGTTGGTAAAAAAGTCAAGCACCTCATCTAGGGTAGAGAGGGAGATTAAGGGATCCCAGTTTACAGCACATGGGGCAGAGCAAAAAGCTTCTGAAGAGAAACTGTTGTAGTTTCTGGCTTCGATTATTCTGGCAGACAGTTTGGGAAGCCTACTGGACCAGATACAGAAAATTGGTGAACGAACACTCAAAGAGTCTGCCATGACCCCAGCAGCCTGTATGCAATCTGGGCTGGATACTAGGGCCCAGTCAAGTAACAGGTGGTTACCAGTCCTAGCATTGTGCCTTGTGCACTGGTCGATAACTTGGGTCAGATTGGTATCATGTACAGGGTTCTTGCTGACGGAGGCCTCTAGTGAGAGCCAATTTTGGTTAAAGTCCCCAGGAGAATCAACTCCCCCAGGGAGTGTTCTGGCACGGCATGAGTTAGAGATTCGAGGGAAGACATAGCCGTTTGGGGGGGGGGAGGTAGGCCTACCAGTGTACAAGGGTTTAGTATCACCAAGGAGCACCTTCACGAAAATTATCTCATCCACAGAGTCGCAGAGGGGAGAGTGGTCAATCTGTATTGCATGAAGACTACTCCGGGTGAAAATAAGAACCCCCCCCACCTTTCTTTGCAGCTCGGTCCTTCCTAAATGTATTATAGCCAACTAGGTCCATTTCGTGAGGAAGGATGTGGGGTTTGAGCCAGGTCTCAGTCACTGTGAGTATATTGGGTTTGTAGAGCACTGTCCAGGTTCAAGGGCATGGATTTTGTGTCTTGGGCTACCTGTGTTTATGTGCACAACTTTGAGTCACCTGGCATTAGTCCAGAGAGGGCTAATAGGGTCGCTGAGTATGGTGTTTGAGGGGTGGTGGCCAGGGTTAGATTCCACATCCCCCCTAAGGCAAGCTTTAGCCAGGCCAGGTATCTGACAGTTCTGGTGGGAGTAGAGAGAAGCCTCCTTATGTCACTCAGAGAGAGGTGGTAAAATAGATTGTAACAGTTACCATATCTGGTTAAGCCATGCATGGATAGTAATAGTGCATTGTCCCCCCACCAGGGTATCAGGGATTACTGGGGAGTGGTGACCGGGGTTAACATCCGAATCCATTGGACTATAACCCCAGGAGTAGAGCAGGTCAGTCCCCAGTATTGGCACCATGTAAGTAACAGCAGACGTGAGACCCACACACTGCGTGATAGAGTCGGGGCAGTATATGGGTGGAAAAGGAAAAAAAAAGTTTCCCCTTACCGTGGTAGAGGAGTTCCCTAATTCTAGGGGTAGCTGGAGGGGCAGGTTCAGAAAAAAGATTAGATCCAGCAGCTCCCGGTTTATACATCAGGTCAAATATAAATGGAGTAGGGGAAAAACAGTAGCAGTGAGGATGGCAGGTGCAGCTCCAAACAATTCAGTCCCAAGGATGCAGTGAAAAGCAGGAGTTATGCTATAGTAATACTTCTGACTATGAAACAACAGCAGTGTAGACGCGCTGGGTTAGAGTATAACTTGTACAGTTGAGTAACAGACACCAGCAATATAAAGCACCGAGGGATTACAGTGTCACTTTTACAGCTACCAAATGCCAACAATGTAACACTTTAAGTAACACTTTAAATAAGTATCCCAAACAGCAGGCAGCTGCAGGATAGGTCCTTATGAGTTAGTAGGAGGGGTTTAGGAGCATTTGGGGAGGAGGAACTGGGAGGGGGGCGGAAAAATTTAGGAAAAGTCAGGGCAGATGCTGTGGCTGGTGGGGCTCGAAACTGCTTTTGAATCCTTGCCGTCCGAGCGTCACTGGCTGCAGGGCCAGTGAGATGCAGGTGCCTTTTTTGAAATTGGCGCTTCCCGCCAGGCAGACAAAGGCTCAGGTTTGCAAGCAGTCCTGAAAAGCAAGCCCCTTTCGGAGGTCCGTCTGGTGATGCAGGCTATGGGAGAGGTCCTCCTGGCCAGCTGCCAGCGCCTCGATCCTGAGGTGAAAATCTTCTATGCTGGGTTCAGGAAAGGGGGAGAGAAACCCGCGGTGGCAGAGGGATTCCCCTCAAATCCCCGAGGAGAGGAGAAAGTCCAGGGCAGATGCTGTGGCTGGTGGGGCGTGGAATGGCTTGTAAGTCCTTACCATCCGAGCGTCACTGGCTGCAGGGCCAATGAGATGCGGGTGCCTTTTGTGAAATTGGCGCTTCCCGCCAGGCAGACAAAGGCTCAGGTGTGCAAGCAGTCCCGAAAAGCAAGCCCCTTTTGGAAGTCTGTCCGGCGATGCAGGCTACGGGAGAGGTCAGCTGCCAGTGCCTTGATCCGAGGTGAAAATCTTCTTTGCTGGGTCCAGGAAAGGGGAAGGGAAACCCACGGTGACAGGGGGATTCCCCTCAAACCCCCGAGGAGAGGAGAAAGTCCAGGGCAGATGCAGATCTACTGTTACGGTAAGATTTTACGTAATTGTACTTTCTAGGAGTGGTATATGATGTTCATCCACATGGACCCACCCGACCTCCCTTTGCTTTGGCGCACAACACTTCTTCCAGTGGACAAGATCTGGCATCATGAGGCAGAGCTGAGGGAGTTACCACCTGGGTGTGTGGGAGGAGCCAGCTTGAAGACATTTCCAGCAAGTCTTAAAGGAAAAGGTAACTGCCGGAAGTGTGGATGAACATTATATACCACTCCGAGAACTGCTGTTGCAGGAGAGTAACCTGTTTTTTTCTGCTCCATGTCCTTGAAGCTCTCTTTCTTCTCCTTGTGCTTAGCAGACATGTAGGTCACAACTGCACCTCTCATAAACTCTTTCCCTGCCTCCCAGAAGCATACTTGTGTAGGGACCATACCCAGGTTCGTATCTCTATACAGGAGCCATTGTTCCCCCAAATATTCCTTAAGCTTCACGTTTTGTAGCATGTATATCGGGAATCTCCAGCTACACCCCTCTGTCCAGGGCTGCACTGTTTGCAAAGTGACCATCACCCTCACTTGGTCAGACATCAGGACTGGACTTATCCATTTACTTGACCACCTTGGTGTTCCAGCCCCTAGGAATCATGACATAGTCGATACAGGAGCATGACCTATGGCAATTTGAATAAAAGGTGTTTTCCCTTATTCCTGTATTGGCTTCATTCCAGACATCAAGGAGCTCCAGCTCACTTAGCCCTACCCCCCATCTCACTGATTCTGGATCTTTCCTTCTGTGTCCTCCTGAGAAGTCCATATGAGGGTTCAGCACATAGTTGTAATTGTCCTATTGTATGATTGTTCATGACAGATGTGCTTCTTGACCCATTGTTTTATTGTTCATGACAGTGTCCCAGCTTGAAGCGTGCCTGATTATTGTTGACTACTAACCTGTGTTGATATGTACGCTTTCACCTTGTAAACAGAGTTGTATTGTGTATTTTATCTAAATATACTTGCTTTTATATGTAATTAATCCCGGGTTGCCCCTAAAAAAAGGACCTCTGGTCTCAGTGGGTTCACCCGGTTACCAAAATGAAATAAATAAAATCACCGGCCAAGATTAAGTTAGGGAACAGCGGTTTGTAACATGGCTAGCATGTGATCATAGAATATTGGATTGTACATAGCCAGGGCATAAAGGTTCCCCAGCGTCACCCTCTCCCCAAAGATTGTGCCCTTCACAAATGTGTATCTTCCTCCTCCAAAGTCCTGTACCACCTTTTCCTCGACAAAGACTATCTTTTTATGGATTAGCACTGCCACACACCCCCATGAGCATTGTAGGATGCTCAGTAACAATGGCCTACCCAATCCCTTACTAATCTATCATGTAATTTATTTGGAGGCAGTATAGTGCAGTGGGTTAAGGTTCTGAACTGCAGATCTGGAGACCTGGGTTTGAATCCCACAGCCGCCTAGGTACATACTGTGTGGTCCTGAGCAATTCACTTAACTTCTCTTTGCTCCCAGGTTGCATCTGGAAACAAGCTTCAGCTTAGTGTGCTACTCCTCGTTAAACAATGCTCCCTATGTTCAACAGCTGTTAGATGCATCTCCTGCAGCATGGCAACATGTTTTTTTTTCGAGAACAGTGAGGATCTTTTTATGTTTTATTGGAGAAGAAATGCCCTGGATGTTTCAGGAGCAAACTGTAATGTTTTCTCTCCTGTAAAGTGCTTATGGGGAGGAGGAGGATTCAGGAGGAAGGCCACGCCCTTCCCAATAGAGCTCTTGCCCCACCTTTCCCATTTTTCTTATCCAGCAAGTCCTACCTCTAATAGGTGAACAGTCCAGCTGTCTAATTAGAAGCGTCTCACACAGTGTCTTTTTAACCGTAACAATGTATAACAGTTGTAGTAATAAGCTTAACAGCAACAAATATGTACAACATAACAAAATACAAAACTTGGATTATGCCCTTCCTTTCCATTTTTCTCCCCTCGTGTCTCCCCGTGGTGCCACCCATGGAGCTCTCCCTTGGCATACCAACACCCAAAGGTGCCCCAATTAGGATCAAACCAGCCGGCAGGGTGGCCCAGAGGAGACAAACAAGTTCAATATTTTTTTTTTTTTTTTTTTTTAAATAGACTTCTGTATCCTTCCTCCATTGATCTCTGCTAAGCATATTAAACCCTCGAGGCTTATTGGACCATTAAAGTGTATACCAGCTGAAGAAAAACAGAGAAATACTCCAGGGGCGGCCTTTTCAATGTGTCTTCCCAACCCCCACCTACAGCTAATGCACCTCACATGTGTCACTATTCTTAATATGTGCTGGTTCTGGGGTAGCCAGATGCCCCCCCCCCAAACTGGAGGAAGGCAGTGCTGCACATTCCTGAGGATCCTCCTCTCCCCTTATCTGCTCCCCTCCAAGCAGTCACAGAGGGGGCCATCATTACAATATTCTGCTTGCCCTGTAGGCTTCCACTATCTGGTAAGTTGGTTGGTGTACGCTTCGTATTGACTTATCCGATAGCTGCGACCCTTTCTGTTGCTCACCAGCATACCTCAAGTGCCTGAGAACCCTCAGTTCTTCTGCAGTTATTTCCCTTTTGAACCCCAGATGACTTAGAACTCAAATTATACCCCTCACTCCCACCCTCGCCAGAACCATATCCCACTTAACATTTACAGTATATAGAGCCCCCCACCATGTCACTGCACAATCAAAATACAATTGAGTCTATGCACTGCAGCCCTGAAAATATATTTCTTGGGATCCCCCAACATAGCGCAGATGTCCTTTGTGCTGCAGCGTCCCAGTCCCCGATTTGTGAAAAACAGGTCTCAGCAGTTAGCAACATACCTCTTACTTCCAGCAAGAATGTCCCGGCTATTCTCACATGCAAGATTCCCTCATGAGTATTTCTGTATCAAGCAGCCATTTGAATATTTGCACAGTTGAGCCAGTACAAAATGGCAGTTTGTCGCATAGGTCCTGGTTGGCTATTGTGTTCTTTGCTTGTCCATGTCACTGGTACATTGCTCCAACATACAGGGCTGTGAATCAGGAGTGGTGATGGCAGGAATCCCAGATCAAAGCCATTAGTCCAACAATAGGGAGGGTGCCAAAGATTCCCCTGCTCAATACCTCAGTTGCAGGAACAGTTTTGTTTAAGAAACGGAAGGTCATTTACCAGCAGTTGGCGCATATTTCACTTCAGTAGCAAGCCCATTTTCACACATGCAGAACACTCTTTTTCCACATCCCAGAACATGTAGGTTGCACTCTCAAGCTATATCTTTACTACTGCAGAGTAGATAAATCTAAAGTCCCCTTTAAATTGCTGGAAATCATCCAGCAGCGGGCCGAGCACTCACTGTTCTGTACTATTCTTGAGAAGTCTTGAAATATGAAAATCTGGTGCTTCCCAAACTTCAGCATACCCAGCTTCCAAAATACTGTTAGGATCCTTTGCTTGTCTGGATAGATCTTACTTTGAGAGGGCTCTTGCAGTAGGCAATAACCATTAGGACTAGAGCCGTTAGGTACTAGGACTGCATGGAAAACTTCAGCTATCCATGTCTAGCAGCGGACCACCCAGCAGATGTCACGTGGCAGATGGCAGCATGACACTATATAGTGGGCAGTCCCCCACTCCAGTTCTTTCCCACCGTCGACCTACTCACGTTGAACTTCACGGAGAATGTTGCTTCAGTCGACCGCCATTTTTGGATGAGTATTTTATCGTTTATTTTATTTTCTATAGAGTATAGAAAGTAACATCTTTTTTGTGCTCGTCTTCTCCAACATGTTCCAAGTCGCATAAGAACAAGTGCAATTCCTGCGGCACTCGGCTCCCTCACAAGGACCGCCATTCCCTTTGTCTCTTCTACCTGGGCACAGAGCACAAGACTGAGGACTGTAAGGCCTGCCAGAGTTTCAGCTAGGCCACATGGAAATGCCGCCAATAGGCCTTGGAAGCCCACGTTCTTAAACTGAAGATGGCTTCCATGGAGAAGGAGCGTCGGAACCTGTGGGGATTGTCCTCCTTTCTGGGGGGGTTCTTCACACTCCCATAAGAAGAAGGACAAGGAGAAGCACCGGGACCGTGATGGGTCTTCTTCCCATCTGTGATGACCTTATTGCGCTGTGGGTGACGAGCGGCCTCCCTTTGGTATGGGTGCCGCCCCGCTGACCAAGCCTACTGCTCCACGTAGCAGCCCTTGGTCCCCCTGCCCGAGCTGGTCACAGTTCAGGTGGGTGCCTCCGGTCTTTCGGAGAGCTCCCCCACCCTTAGGCCCCTCATAACTCCAGGGCCTAAGTCCAGCGGCGCATCCGATAAGTCAGTCGTCGGCTCTTCTGACGACTGCCTGGTCCAGGCTGATAAGCTGCACGCCAGCTCCTGTGGCATCCGCCCAGCCACTGAACTTCCTTTGGGCCCCAATAATGGGCCCGGCACTGATCCTCTGGTTCAGCGCATGCTGCCACTTCTGCCACAGCCCTCCCCTGCGATTCTCCCTCTCTGGATCCTCCTTCTCCACCTCCCTTGGTGGAGACTCATGGCTTGCCAGTACATTCTGAGCTAGAGTAGCATCTGCCTGACACCACCGTGGTGCCAGGGTCAGAACATCTGACACTGGACCTCCCTTGAGAGCCGGTGTTTACTGCATCGCAGGCTCCCCTTCCTGGGCCAGCTCCCCAGCCCCAGACTCTGGTGGGACCCTCAGCTCCTTCAAGGCCAATTCTGGAACCCCCTTTGGAAGGTCCAATGCCAGAACTAACATTACCGTGCCCTTCACTCCCTCTGTTGGGGCCCCCGTCAGGGCCCTCGGCCGCTCCTGGGGGGCCTACACCTGGTTACCTGCCATCAGGGCCTCCTGCAGGACCCCCGTCTCCACCATTGGGCCCTTTTCCAGGCCTTCTGATGCCAGGTTTCCCTGTACCTCACTACCCTTCACCAGAGTATTTGTCGCCAGGGTATCGGACCCCAGGTTACCCCATGCTGGGGTATCTGACACCAGGCTATTCTCCCTATGGTGCACCAGGCTGCCATTACCCAATGCTGGGCTATACGACGCCAGGGTTTCCTTTCCAAGGCTACCCTCCCGTCTACCAGCTCTCTCCACCTCCTCTTCCACCACCTAAGCCTCGGATGGACTTCAGGGAGGTACTACAGTCTTGTTGGCCTGAAACCAAAAACCGGTTGGTCTCTGAGCTGGACCAGCATCAAACAGTTGTGGCTTCCATGTCGGTCTGCACGGACCCTACGCTGAGATCCCTTTCTCTGGTGAAGTCTCACCCCTCTACCTCGGGACAGACCTCGCTTCCTACTGGTACTGGTAGCTGGTAATGGCAGGGGCCTCGCGGTCTCCCTGCAGGAGATCCCCCTCCCATGTGCTTTGTCTCTGGACAGAAGCAAGTCTTCGCACTCGGATTCTGATTTTGCTGACTCCACGGCTCGGGCTTGAGACCCGCCCGGAGGATCCAAAACCCAAAGACTCTCCCAAGTCTCCTCCACAGGGCCTCTCCT
The DNA here is from genome assembly GCA_016271365.2 of Neoceratodus forsteri. Taxonomy (NCBI): domain Eukaryota; kingdom Metazoa; phylum Chordata; order Ceratodontiformes; family Ceratodontidae; genus Neoceratodus; species Neoceratodus forsteri. Next base: position 404,634,378 of record CM057454.1, on the reverse strand, counting down.
ATACAGAGATCCTCCGGAAGATTCAGGAGGCAAATGGGTGCAAGACTGAGGATTAGGACCCCCAACGCAAGAGGTTGGTGGAGCACCTGGATATGCCTAAGCTGTCCCCTATGCTTATTCCTCTGTGGATTGGTCCACATGATTACCTGGCCTCCACAGTCTGGCAGCAGCCTTCGTTGGTGGCCATGGTTGCCAAGAAGGCCGACAGACTCTTATCGAGCCCCTGAGGCCAGAGACCACCTTAGTTCCCACCCCAATGTGGACAGGTGATCATTAATGCAGCCCATGACCATACGGCTAAGACTAAACATATGAGCACCTCCCCTCTGGACAAGGAGTCGAACAAATTGACCAGTTTGGGCACAAAGTTTATTCATCTTCCACACTAGCCCTTACAGCACTGAATTACTTGGCACACATGACTGTGTACCAGAAATCTATACTGGGACAGTTGATGTCAAAATTCGAGGCTTTGCTCACTTCTGAGGCTAAAACCAGAATCACTCAGATGGTTAGGACTGTTGAAATCTTCAGCCATCATTCTCACATATGATGCGGTAGATGCCTCAACCCGGAGTACCGCCATGACTGTCAATATGCATAGGTACTCCTGGCTGCGAGTATCTGGTTTGGCCCAAGGTGTCCAGGCGGCCATCCAAGATGCCCCTTTTAGAGGACCTGTCCTTTCTGGGAGTGATGTCAAATACATTATTACTGAGCTACAGGACAGTGGCAAGGCACGACACTCTGTCCAGTCTGTGTATCACTCCAATACTAAGCCAAAGCAGCCTTTTTGTCACCAGCCCAGGTGTCAGAATAGGCAACAGCCAGCCAGACATCAGAACAAACATCGGGCCCCCTTCAACAGCGGCCACCCCTCCCAGCCAAGTTTCAGCTGGCCGCCAGAGTGACGCTCCCCTGCACCCCCTCTGCCTCTCGCAGCAGGGTCCCCAGCCTCTGCTACCAGCTTCAGAGGAACCGGTAGGGGGCAGATTCACCATCCACCTGACCGGGTGGGAGGCGATCACTACAGACACATGGGTCCTTCAGCTTGTTGCTCAAGGCCACACTATCAAAGTCACAGAAAGACCTCCAAGAAATCCTTCAGGTCTTTCTCTCACTACCCAAGAGGCCACATTCCTCTCATAAGGGGGGAAATTCAGGCTCTTCTGACATAATCAGCCATAGAGCCAGATCCTCGGGACCCGGAAGGAAAGGGGTATTACTCCCACTTCTTCCTGGTCCCCAAAAAGATGGGAGACCTCTGTCAAATTCTGGACCTCTGCACGCTTAATCTTTACAAAGAGTAGAAAAGATTTTGCATGCTGACCCTGCCGGGTCTGTTGCCACTGCTTCACCGGGTACATTGGCTGTGCGCATTGGATATGCAAGATGCATATACAGATTTTTCCCTCCCACCGCTGCTTCCTCTGCTTTACCTTCCAGTTCAGAGTGCTCCCCTTTGGTCTTTCCTCAACACCCAGAGTGTTTACCTAGTGGTGATGGCAGTGGCTTTATGTACCTCGACGACTGACTCCTGTCAGCACCGTCAAGGGACAGCCTTGCAGCCTTCCTGACTGCTGCCCTGGACCTTTTCCAGCAAGTGGGAATTACGGTGAATCACTCCAAATCCCACCTGGTTCCATCCCAACACCTCCGATTTATTGGGGTGGTGCTGGATACTATTCAGGGTCAGGCCTTCCTCACATTGGACCAGGTGGAAACCTTGCGTCAGCAGGTCATCCTAGTGGCAACCCACCACGGCCCATTCCGTTTTATGCCTTCTGGATCTTATGGCAGCGGCTATCCCCACTGTCCCCCTGGCCAGGTTCCACATGCGGATTATGCAGTGGACCCTAAGGGTCCAGTGGGACCAGAAATCAGACGACCTGGATCACAGGATCCTGGTATCTGGCCCCATGTGTTGTGACCTCATGTAGCAGTATCTGTCCAACCTTACCAGAGGGGTTCCTTTTCAGGCACCCCCTCTAGCTCAGACCCTGACCATGAACGCTTCCGGTCAGGGCTGGGGCACTCGTCTGGGCGTCCACAGGACACAGGGATCCTGGTCTCAGTAGGACCTGTCTCTGCACATCAGTGTGCAAGAGATGTGGGCTATAGTATGCGCCCTTCGGGTTTTTCAGCCTCTTCTCCTTCCTGAGCCTCTCCTGGTACAGACCGACAACATGTGTGGTCTGGTACCTGAACAAACAGGGAGGCACGGGGTTGTATCCCCTGTACAGGGAAGCGATGTGCATGTGGCAGTTGATGATACAGCACAGCCTACAGCTCACGGCAGTGCACTGCCCAGGCATTAGAACGTCCTGGTGGACACTCTCGGCTGCACTCAGACAAGGACACATGAGTGGGAACCGAGGCAGTCAGTTGTCAAAGACATCTTCAATTGGTGGGGTTGCCTAGATCTCGATCTGTTCTTCTCTCCATCCAACGTAAAACTACCCAGTTTCTGCTTGCTCGTTCCCCGGGCCTGGTGTTTTCTGGCGATACGCGCTGTTTCTTTGTGGACAGGGAAGCCTTCCCTCCATTTCTGTTATTGTAGAGGGTGCTTCTGAAATTACAAGAAGAAGGAGCTCACGTGATTCTCATAGCCCCTTATTGGCCTTGCCAAGTGTGGTTCCCTCTGCTTCAGCAGCTGAGGGTGGAGCCTCCTATTTCCCTTCCCCTCTGCCAGAACCTGCTGACTCAGGACCAGGGCAAGCTGGTCCATCTGTTCCTCAGGTCCCTTCACCTTCACACGTGGCACCTGCTGACGTAGCTGCTGCATGCTTTTGGGGTCTCTTCCATAGTGGCACAAGTCTTTGTGGAGTCCTGGAAACCATCCACAAGAACCACATATGCCATGACATGGAAGAGGTTCTCCATTTGGGCATCCACCAAGGGTTGGGACCCTTTCTCTTGCCCTGTCTCACAGGTCATGGAATACCTGCTGCAGTTCTCTGACCTTGGCCTTAGTTACTCTTCTCTGAAGGTCCACCTGTCTGCCATTTCTGACTACCACCCTACAGTGGCTAGCAAAACCTTGGCCCAGCTGGAGGTTTTCAAAAACCTTTCTGAAAGGAATTCTCCATCTGAAACCCCCGGTCAGGAACCTGGTTCCTCTGTGGGATCTGAACTTCATTCTTGAGAAACTCATTCTGCCTCCCTTTGAACTGGATACGAGTTATGACCTGCGCCACGTTTCCTGGAAAGCGCTCTGTTTAGTTGCCATTACTTCTGCTCGAAGGATTTCCGACGCTTAAGGCCCTGATTTGTAAGGAGCCGTAATTGATTTTTCACAGAAACTGGGTGGCTCTGCGTACAAACCCTGAGTTTCTACGAAGGGTGGTTTCTGAGTTTACATAGGAACATAGGAAAGTGACGGCAGAAAAGGACCGCCATGCCCACCCAGTCTGCTCATTTTGCCTAGCATCCTCTAGGCCTGCTCCGATTTCGCTTTGAATCAGACCATACACTTGCCAGTATATTACCCTGAGCATTCCAGTCAAAGGGAGGCCATTCTGCATACGCTCGATGTGCACAGAAAGTTGTGTTATTACATTAATCGGACAAAATCAGTCCTTAAGACGGATCAGCTTTCCGTTTCTTTTGTGCCCAAAAGAGAGGGCGGCGCTGCAGTTTCTAAACAATGTTTGTCCAAATGGTTAGCAAACTGCATTTTGTTTTATTAGCAGAAGTGTAACAAGCCCCTTCCGGGGGAAGTCAAGGGTCAGTCAGCTAGAGGCATGGCTGCGTCTACTGCTTGTTTCAGGAATGTTTCTGCCTCTGACATTTGTGCGGCAGCCACTTGGAGCTCTGTCCACACCTTTACCAAACACTACAGTCTGGACATTGCCTCTAGGTGCAGGGCAGGCTTTGGACTAAAAGTCCTTCAGGGCCTTCTGTCATAATCTGGTACCTACTGCAGACCTTTCCTGCCTCCCATGCTTCAGTCTTTGTCTGAATTTCGCTGTTTGGGACTCAGTCCTAATGGTTATTATCTATTGCAAGAGCCCTCTCGAAGTAAGATAGTACAGTTACATAAGAAGTTTCCATAACAGTAGATCTTCAAGAAAGGCTCTTGCAGTAGGTACCTTTTTCCCCTCCCACCTTCCCGCTGCTTCTGCAGCTACTTCTTTCTAGCCTTTCTTTTGGCTCCAGGAGCCCACTCCTTTCTCCTGTTGCACCTTCTTAGGTCTCCAGTGGGAGAACTGGAGGGCGGGCGTGGGGACTGCCCGCTATATAGTGTCATGCTGATGTCCATCACGCGATGTCGGGTGGGTGATCCCCCACCAGACACTGGTAGCTAATGTTTTCCGTGTAGTCCTAGTGCCTGTCGGCTCCAGTCCTAATGGTTATTACCTACTGGAAGAGCCTCTCTTGAAGATCTACTATTATGGTAAGTTCTTACGTAACTGTACTTTCTGTAGCCTCAGTATGAACTGTTGGGGAGGGGGGGACATCGTCCGCAGGTCAGGAGGAGCCAAAGCTCCATGTGCCCTGTCCACTTTGATCCTGTTCTTGGGGCAGTTTAACTTTAGTACTGCAGAACAAAATACAGCTCCCAACTGTTCGGAGCGTTGCTTGGAGCAACCAAGTACAAGTCGAAAGAAAAGTTCCAGCACTACTCCAGGTTCCAATAAATCCACACTTCTGAAGTTTATTATACAGGATGCCAAACAGTGACTGCCGTGAACTCAGGTTTAGCACTAACGGTGTGTCTCAGGCGATACTAACAAATTACAACATCTAATCATCTTAAGTAACAGTACCCTTACTGTAGCTTGGCAAAAAAATATTATACACACTTTCTAAGTTTATGTGTTAAGTGCTACTCAAGTTAATTTAAATCCAAAACAATACTAGCATTGCGAAACATCATACAATAAAGTTATATGTTATATTTCCTAATTCATTAAGCCATTAAAATTCTTCACTTCACTGTGAGTTACATTATGTGATTAAGGCACATATATCATTTAAAAGAAAGGAAAAACGGGAGAAAGAGGAAAAAAGTGTGAATTTCTTAATAGTTGTTTTTACCAAATGCAGGGAGGAATTTGTAATGCAACATACTAAACTGTAAATATCTAGGTAATTATAAAATTGAAAAAAGCAAACCCAGGGACTGAAAAAGTCAGTTTACATGAGTTCTGACATGGCCGTTGTGCTATATTCCAGGTACTTAAGGTACCCAGGTGTTCAAAGGTTTATTTCTTCTATGTTATTTCAACAATTTTTAAGAAAGCGTGTAGTGAGTTTTATACCAAATAGCATTACACAAATACCAAGAATTTAAATACTACGTATATATGTGTACATGTATACACAGGGGTACAGATCCATAAATAGGGGTGAAGAATTTCTCTTGATGTGTACAACAATAAATTATTTGGAAATCATTTGCATTTCTTTTTGATATGTGACATCAGTTCCATTTTGTCATTAAGACCCGGGGGTGTCCTAGCTCCCAGTGTATAAATCCAAAAAGACTCTGTATGTCATTTTGTTTTTCAAATCTCCACCTCTAGGTCCCAATTTTATTTTTTCTATGGCACAAAACTTAAACTTGTGCACTCTACTTCCAGCATTTTTCATATGTTCGGCTAGTGCATTCTTTGGGTCCCCCGGCCCCCAGTATACCTCTGTTGTGTTCACCAGTCCGTATTTTAAAAGGTCGTGAGGTCTGCCCCATATAAAACGCTCAACATGTACATGTGGCCAGGTAGATCACATTTTCTTGGAACAATTGAAAAAATCCCACATTTTGCACATTTTAGTACTATTACAAGTACTGAATGTGTCAGTTCTCAGCAAATCAGGGCAGAATTTGTATCTGCCACAGATGAAGTTGCCATGTGGGAGCAGTGGTAACCAAGTGCTATCCTCTGTGGTTTCTCTGATTGTTTGAGGGTGATAGCTATTTACAAGAGTGTCCCTCAAATTTCTGCCTCTACGATATGCTATCTGAGGTCCTTTTTCTGTGTATTCTTTAAGAAGGGGTTCATTTTTTAAGATGTTCCAATTCTTTAAAATAATCTCTTGAACCCTACCAGACTGCCTTGTGTAGTTTGTCACAAACTGCATGCATTTATTTTTCTCTTTGGGAGTCCTCCCCTGTAGGAGGCTGTCCCTTGGAGTGTCGGATACCTTCTCAAATGCATCCTGGACAAGACCACAGTTACAGCCTCTCTCTCTGCAAAACCCAGCATGTGTCGTGGCATCACACCAGAAACCCCCACCCTCACGGAGGAGGGACATCATGGGGGAGATGGTGAGGTAAGACATTTTCGTCCACCATCCTCATTTATGCCACCACAAAATGTGGTTGTAAAAATTTTTGAAAGAGCTTGTGAACGAGACTTTAAAGTGTTACACACTGAAATGACTTGAAGCTAGGTTTGTAAACATTAGCTCTGAAGAGTCTAAAGCAATCAGAAAACTTGAAAAGAGCCAACACCTGGTGATCAAACCAGCAGATAAGGGGGTCTCAATAATTGTTATGTCTGAAAAACAGTAGACAGATGAGATAGAAAGACAGCTCACTGATAGTAACTTCTACTTGAAGCTCAAGTGTGACCGTAACTGGATAACCTACAAGCCTTTAAACCCGTGACCGCCCCTCTGGCAGGCCGAGCACCTCTTCTTCTCACTAAAGACTTCAACGGAAACCTGAGGTTTTTTCAACAGGCTCTATACATTTAACCACTTTTCAGAGGCATCACTGTTACAGACCATCACAGCCATTCCATCGGGATGCCTCTTGGCCTGTTGTGCGCCGGTCTCCATGTCCCTCCCATGAACAGGTCCACCTACTACTACTCACATGCTGAGACTCAATCGATATATCCTGGTATGGATTATATTATCTTCAATTTTCTACTGCTGTAAGCTGCCTTCACTTGATCAAGAACGTAGATCACATGAACAAGGGTGAGTACCCATACAGACATTATAAGTCTTAAAAACTGTACGTCTTTTTTGCTTGGTCAAAAAAAATTTTTATATATACATGTGTTTGTGTCATCTCAAAAATGAGATCCACTGCCTTATGATTTAGATTATATTATTCATTATTTAGCTTCTGTTTTCCAAACAGTACACATACTGGACTCATCATACGAACATTTCAGATTTACGCCCAACAAGGTTGCAGACCTGGACATACCTGGGACCCTCTTGTAAGCAAGATTATTAATACAAGATGGATATATCAACATCACTCTATTACTTTACATGTTCTCTAAACCACCTACAAGATTGGTTATAGCTGCTGATTCTAAAAATCACTGACTTCCTTTACGTCACAGATACATTGTTTCATTTCACAACATTTTCTGCTACTTCAGTATCCTATTACTACTACATGGATACAATTTCTACTGTCTGGATAGACTAGGCTTGGTGAATACATAAAACCTGTATAAAATGCAAGATTTATCAAACTTGCTGATCCACGCTACTTGGACAACAAACTATGGACAGGTTGCAAACCTTATGATTTTCTTACATTTCAAATCTCATGCATGAGATCACATGACTCCTAAATCTGTAAGTATCCAGATCATTGTTTTCACGTCTGTTCATCCGATAGTATCAACAAAGGGCCCATCATAATAACGTTTCAGGTTTACCCCTGACAAGGCGGTAGACCCTGACATGCTTGGGACCCCCTTGTAAATGAGATTACTAACACATGATGGAACTGAATACATCACTCTGTTGCATTCTATGTCCTTACCCTAAAACGGGTACGATGTTGCCACTGACTCGCGGTGTCACTGGCTTCCTTCATGAAATAGATACATTGTTTCACAGCAAAAAAACTGTACTAAATTGCTACATTATAACACTACAAAATAATATTGTATTATTTGGGTTACTATTCCAGACTCAGAACCCAATGAGATTTCACATAGACTGTCTTTTCCAGTGCATGCGACTGAGATCTACCAATTACTCCATTGTATGGCTGACTTTCCTATGATCTATTACAGTACTTGATGTGCCATACCCTAATCGGGTTTACATCTCCGGCTTAAACTCATCCGATGATGCCAACTAATAGCCAATCTGGCTTGTCTTTCAGCCATGATCCTATAATGAATGATATAATGGATTACTTACAAAATCCTATTTTTTACATGCTGATACACTGTTTTCAGCCCCTTTCTGCCCTAAGACCACACTAAGATATAAGGCAGAATGCCATATATGGCCACCCTCTGCTCGATAACTGCTTAGGAATCTCCCAGAAGTAATTACTTACTGCAAGAGACCATTCCGTGGAAGATAGTGCAGTTACACAAAGACTTTTGCTGTAACAGTAGATCTTCTAGGAATGTGTCTTGCAGTAAGTAGTCTCCTTCCCTCCAACCCCCTGCCATTTGCAACAGGAAAAATGATGCAGGGTTTGTAAGCTTTGGTACCTCAGTTCCCCTTGGTCCCTCGCTTCTGAGCTGAAACCGCCGGGGAACGGAGATTATCAGGGAGCACCTACTTTTATAGGTACAGCCCAGGAAGTGAGGTCATGTGGTGGTCCCTGGTGTGGAGCCTGCTAGAAGAAACTTCCGTGCTGGAGCACCACCTATCGGGAACTCCCAGAAGTAATGACTTACTGCAAGAGACATTCCTAGAAGATCTGATGTTACAGCAAAAGTCTTTGTGTAACTGCACTTTCTAGGAGTGGTATATGTTGTTCATCCACATGGACCCACCCGACCTCCCCAGCTTCAACGCACACACCTGTCTTCCAGCAGGCTAGATCTGGCGTCATGGGGTGGAGCCAAGAGTTATACCACCCAGGTGGGTGGGAGGAGCCAAGCAACAAGGTACCAGTCAGATAGTGTGGATTAACAACATATACCACTCCTAGAACTACTGTTACAGGTGAGTAACCTGTTTTTTCAGTCCCTGGGTTTGCTTTTTTCAATTTTATAATTACCTAGTTTTTCACAGTTTAGTATGTTACATTACAAATTCCTCCTTGCTTTTGGTAAAAACAACTATTAAGAAATTCATACTTCTTTCCCCTTTCTCCCCTGTTTTTCCTTTCTTTTAAATGATGTATGTGCCTTAAGCACATATGTAACTCACTTTGACATGAAGAATTTTAATGGCTTAATGAATTAGGAAATATAACATATAACTTTATTATATGATGTTTCGAAATGCTTTAAGCATTGGTTTTTGGGGGGGTTTAAATTAACTTGAGGTAGCACTTTAATCATTTATATATAAACTCTTAGAAAGTGTGTGTATATATGGGATATACAATGGTGAGCTGTCAGATAAATGATTTATCTACACAAGTGCTGTTTGACCTCGGGGAACTTCACGAGTGGCGTAAGCCACGAGTGAGGTGTCCGAGGTCAAACAGTGCCAAGTGTAGATAACTACGACCGATAGCCTACCAAGCATATTTCTATTTATGCAATAGGATGCTTTCTTATCAGTGTGTGGGAACATTTGGTTTTGACTGTTTATGTTCTTTTTAAATGGCAATTTCTGGGACTTTCTGGGACTTTTGGTAAACTTTCCTGGTGTATGTCCGCCTAGCGGGGTGGTTGCTATTAAATGAAACACCACTCATTTTGTAGAGAACTTCTTGCTGAACAAATGTCATGGTGACAGTATCATGCTACCTTTTTTGTTTTAAAGTTATTCACATTTGTTTGATGAAAAAGTGAAACAAAAATTTAATTTTATGCTGTTTTTTGCTAATTATAAAAAAAAAACTAAAAGGTGTTTATTAATGAAATGCCACTCATTTTGTAGATATTTTCATGCTGAACATTTTTTGTGCTCATAGTACCATGCTATCATTTTTAGTTTTAAAGTGATTCACATTTGTTTGTCGAAAAAGTGAAAAGAAAACTGAATTTTATGCTGTTTTTTGCTAATTTTGAAAAAACAAAAGGTATCTCTGAATGAAACACCACTCATCTTGTAGATATTTTTATGCTGAACATTTTTCGTGCTCACAGTACCATGTTATCATTTTTCATTTTAAAGTTATTTATATTTGTTTGTCTGAAAAGTGAAAAGAAAATAAGATTTTTTGCTGTTTTTTGCTAATTATAAAAACTAAAAGGTATCTATAAATGAAACACCACTCATTTTGTAGATATTTTTGTCCAGAACATTTTCGTGCTCACAGTACTATGCTATCATTTTTCGTTTTAAAGTTATTCACATTTGTTTGTCAAAAAAGTGAACAAAAAAGCTTTGATTGACAGTTTGCATTTATCCCACATATGTGGGATAAATCTAGGGTGGTTAGATTTATTCCACATATGTGGAAATAAATGGATTTATTCAATGGTTTTTGGTCTCACACCTATTGCATAAATACATATTTTTTACAAATGATACACTGTTATAATGGATACTGTTACCTTAAGATTTGTATTTAAATGTTGTAATCTAAGCGACTTGTTACCTCCTGATGACACACCTGTTAGTGCAAAACCAGTAGAGGTTCACTAGTCGGTCACTGTTTAGCGTCCTGTATAATAAACTTCAGAAGTGTGGATTTATTGGAACCTGGAGTAGTGCTGGAACTTTTCTTTTGATCAGTTTAACTTTAGTGCCTGTAGGAGTCACTTCTCAATAAAATCCACCACATCTGGCCCCTCTGCTCCCTCCAGAGTTCCCTTATTTGCAAGTTGTTGCGCCTTTGAAAGTTCTTGTGTGTGTCAGCCACCTCTCTGAGCTCCACTAGCTCCTTTTCCGGCCTTGCTACTTTCTGGGGCAGTTCGTTAGTATGGCCCTCTAACATGGAGCTCTGTGTCTCTAATTCAGTAATTTTTGCCTCCTGCTGATTTAAGTTTGTGGAGAGCTGGTCCAGCTTTGATGTGACTGCTTCTGTCTTCGGGGAGAGGGCCTCAAGCACTTTCTCCAACACTGCGCAGCCCAGGGCTGCGGTTGCCGCGTCCATGCCCTCCATGTCCGTACTTGCCCCCCAACCCCCATTTCCTGCTGGCTTTTCTTCTGGTTTTGTTTTGTCCCCTCTGGGGTTTGCCTGATAGTGCTGCCAGATAACTGCCCCAAGTGATCTCTGCTGTCTGCTTGTGACACTTCTCTCACATTTCAATGCTTTTGCCTGCAAAAAGAAGCTTTTCAAAAAAACGAGGGGTTGGGAGCCAATAGGAAACCATCTCCGCAAAGACATAGACAGAGTGGAGGCTGTTCAGAGGAGGGCAACCAAAATGGTGCAGGGTCTGCACCAGAAGACATACGAAGAAAGACTAAAGGAGCTTAATATGTATACCCTTGAGGAAAGAAGGGAGAGAGGGGACATGATAGAAACTTTCAAGTACCTCAAGGGAATCAACAAAGTTCAAGAGGGTAGCATCTTTCAGAAAAGAGATGTGCAAGAACAAGGGGCACAATTTGAAGACAGAGGGCGCTCAGAGGTAATGTGAGGAAGTATTTTTCATGGAGAGGGTTGTGGATGCATGGAATAGCCTCCCTGAGGAGGTCGTGGAGTCAAGAACAGTGGGGGAATTCAAGAATGCATGGGACAGACATAAGGCAGTCCTAGTGGGGGGGTAGGAGGAAGTAAGCTGTTGGTTAACTAGGATCTGCAGCTTATCTGTTAGGTAGGAAAATGGGCAGATTAGGTGGGTCAAGCGGCTGCTCACCTTCAGTTTGCAGTTCTCTTGCCCTAAAAATGTGCAAGGACACTCTTGTAAGAGTACGACATACCAGCTGACTATAAACCAAATGCCTTCTCAAGTTCTTTGAGTGTGAAAACTGTGATACGAAGCTGAGGAGTTCTGGCTCATAGAGGAATTGTGAAGATACCTATGACAGCATTGAAGGGTTTAAAACATGGGACCATTTGGACCCTCTGGTATAAAAGATGGGTCCAAGCAGGAACCTTTTGGGTCAAAAAGAAGTGGAAATAGATTTTATACAGGCCTTTCGGCACCATGCAATTCTGCTTAAAGTTGAACCAGCATAACATTCTGTGGTGATTTGCATATGCAGCCCATGATGCTTTGCATTGTGTGGGCATGTGTGATTTTGTATTTTCTTGAAACTTGGCTTCCCAACCAAATGCCCTTTGGGGTAACCCTTGCCTCAGTGTTTGCGCACAGAGGTTCTTTGTCTTTTAAATAGTTTTTTATTTTAATGGGTTCACCACAACATAACCAGACAGACCGTCTTAGGGTACCTGGTTCATTCCACTGGGGTGTCAGACAGGCAGAGGCATACTGATGAGTCCTGGTAGAATGAAGACGATGTCTATGTCATCTGTTAGCACCCTTTGCAAATTGTGTGAGAGGCCTTTCGGCACCATGCAATTCTGCTTAAAGTTGAACTAGCATAACATTCTGTGGTGATTTGCATATGCAGCCCATGATGCTTTGCATTGCGTGTGGGCATGTGTGATTTTGTATTTTCTTGAAGCTTGGCTTCCCAGTCAAATGACCTTTGGGGTAACCCTTGCCTCAGTGTTTGCGCACAGAGGTTCTTTGTCTTTTAAACAGATTTTTAACAGTTCACTTTTCCTTTCTTTGCAAGTTGTTGTAGAGCAAGTCATCATTCTGGACCCACTGGCAGAGGGAAGGGCCACAGTGGGCTGGTTGCAACTTTTGCCCTTTTGGTGTGCATTTGTGCTGACCTTGGAAGACACCCTTGTAATCGTGAAAGACACAGGAACTTTACATATAAACATAGTATAAATAATGTTACAGAATTTTGTATTAAAAAATGAACTTAAAAATCTTTTATTTTGCAGAAAATTAGAGAAACCCATGTGTGTGAAATGAGCTATGCTGACTGAAGCAAGAATTCCACATTTCACAGCTGCTAGCATTAGACCCCTCTTATGCTTTTAAGAATACCAGGAATGTTAAAAAATAAACAGTTCTGATTAAAAACAACATCATGATTTATTTTATTTTACTATTTATATTATTTACCAAGGATAGCCAAGCTGAGCTGCAGCATCACATTTCCAGCTTCTACACTTTTCTGCAACTGGGTGGACTGGAGCACTGGGAAGTTAAGTGACTTGCCCAAAGTCATATAGTGAGTATTTGGCTGTAGTGGGGTTTGAACCTGCAGTCTGTTGGTATCCAAGCAGGTGATCTAACCAGTAGACCACACTTCCTCCCAGTGTATACATACTATAATTTATGACATGTTAAGGTAAACAAATGTATGTACATTTCACAACCACTGTAGTGCCTTCAAATAAAAATACACCTTGCTATGAAACTAATCTTAATTCTTTAATTACAGGTAGATGCTACTGAGGAGGAACCAAAAAGTTTTATCTTCATGAGTGAAGATGCATTGACAAACCCGGACAAACTGATGATTCTGATTCATGGTAGTGGTGCCGTGAGGGCAGGTCAGTGGGCTAGGCGACTAATCATAAATGAAGACCTAGACAGTGGGACCCAGATACCATACATTAAGAGAGCAATGGAGGTAAGTAAATTAATACTTATTAATAATGCTTATTTATACTATTTATTTATTGACAACGTAGGAGAATCCCTTTGAGCGTAGGTGCTCACTTAATGAAGGTTCCACATCAAGTACATAGTCACAACAAAACATTACAAGTACAATAAGCAGTTCTAGAGGAAATGCAGTTGAGTCAGGCTCAAAGCACTTAAGACAGATCAATTACAAAGAGTTTTGGAAAAATCCATAGAGATTGTTGTATAAAAAGTCAAAGAAACTGTACAGAGAGAAACCAAATAAAACAGTTTAACAGTTACAGTCGCATCAGACTACATGGGTAGACCACAAAGATATCTTAAACTGGTTAATCTTGGGGTGATTCAGCAAAGTATCTGGCAGTTTGTTTAACCAGTTAGTGGCCCTGACAGCAAATGACTTCCTGCCCAGCTGAGATTCCTGGCCATATTCCTGGTGTTGTGTTGGTTGGAGACGTACAGAAACAATATATTAAAGCAGGGGGTGTTAGTCTCAGTAGCACCTTTTTTGACTAGCAAAGAGGTCTAGATCATTATTCTGCAGGGCAAGGGTAGCCAGTTAGTGAGTGCATAAAGGGTACAACCATGAGTGTGGTTATCTGCACCAACTACAAAGTGGCACACCTTATTACAGATCAGCTTTACTCTGTTTAGCATCGTATCACAGGCAGCTGCATAGACAGGGAGGTGATACTCCATAAGTGACAGAATGGAACTGGCTACAGTAAGACATCTAGCATCCCCAGTGAGATGTTACAGTTACGGTGCAGGGCACCCAGTCTTTGGTTCACTATGGCCACCAGATTGTCGACATGAGGAGCAAAAGTTAAAGTGTCATTCAGAATTACTTTAAGGTATTTGAAGGTCTCCACCTGTTTAGGGTTTTGACCCTAGCCATTTTGAAGGACAAACTATAATCAGAGATTGCTGCTGTTGAGAGTCTTGAGGAATTCCTTCAACAGACATTGCCCATCTGTGAAATTCTGCCTTTGATACTTGGTTTGTGCCCTGTTCGCAAGATAATTTCTTTCAATCTCAGATACTTGGATTGAAGCTCTAGATTCATATGCCTTACTGTAACCCCTGTCAATAAACGCTTTCTAAGCATATGTGCCCCCTCTTCATATGCTTCGGTAGTACCGCAATTCCATTTCAAACAGATAAATTGCCCCTTGGAGATGTTGGTTACTGTGTGCTTTGGTCGATTGGATGTAAGATAGAATAGTGAATTGTGATCTGTTGTTTTTCTGTGTAAATTTGTATCTACCCCATTCTCTTTAATTTTAGTGATGGCCAAATACAAAAATTGAGTAGTATCTCTGCTCCAACTCAATGTAAATTTGAGATTTTTGCTTGGACTTTCCAGATACAATACAAACTTCCCAAGCTCCTCATGTGTACCCTTCCACATTATAAGTACATTGTCAATAAAATGAGAAAATAAATCCAATTTGTCGTAAAAAGGAATTGTTATCCCTAGAAAGTACGAAGTCCAGCTACCACTTCCCCAAGTAGATGTTGACACAGTGGGGGGGGGCTATATAGGACTGTGTGAACCTGCACACAGAGTAGGATGCACTGCTCTTTCGCTGAACCAGAAAGAGAAAAAGCTGTTAAACCAAATATATATAAAAAAAAGGGAGATGCAGGAACTGTAAGGACAGATAGACTAAGCAGTTTACCTTATCAAGCATAGAGGAGTGTTGGATTTCAAACCCTTGAACTTACAGTTCCACTGCTTATACCCTGAAGAAGAGGTTGCTCCTTGAAATGTTGGCTTGTTACATTAGCTGTAACTTGTGCAAGTGTTCTATTTTGATAAACATGTGGTTCAATAAATTACATGCAAATTCACAAGTAAGTGGTGAGTGGATCTGTACTTCCTAACCCTTGTGCTTGCTAGAAAGGCTTGTTGGGAACAGACTCCTCCCACTCTTTTCATTTCTGCAGGAGGCCGATGTTGAATTTAACTAACTTTTGTTATTTTTGTGTCAGTTTAGTGTATTTTTTATTTTAAATTCAACAAATTTTTATTAAGTTTTAAAACTATATAGACAATAGAACATGTCATGTGAACAGGTCAAGGAAAAAAACACAACATCCCCCTAACCCCACCTCCTCCTCCTGCTACCCTAGTCCCCAACCACCACCACCACCACCACCCCAGCTGAAGTGCGTCCACCAACAGTAATAACTGCATGCAATAACAAAGCCTAAATGAAAGGCTGACCAGCCTAGAATAAGAGGAAGAACCAGGATGAGCAGGACCCCAGTCACTGCAAATATAGAGCATAAAGTTTACCCCATTTTTTGTCAAAGAGAGGGAGCTTATGATGCACACTGGCAATCATACGCTCTGTTCTGAGACAAAAGGATAACTCGTACAACTATTCCTTATGTGAGAGACATGATCGGTCCATCTAGTGCTTAAGGACTAATTTCTTAATGGCCAAGAAGATTAGAGCAATGTGGTACTTATGTTCTGTAATCTTGATCTGACTATAGTCCCCAACAATACAAATTTCTGGAGAGAATAGCCCCTCCAAGCCCAACAATGAGTCGATCCATGATTTAATCAAGGCCCAGAGTGGGGCAACCTTTTCTCAATGCCAAAAAATATGTAAAAGAGTGCCCTCCGATTTACCACGCTGAGTACATAAGGGTGAACTAAGGCACCTCATCTTAGCTTCACCGGGGAATAGTACACGTTGTGCAAAATACGAAATTGAGTGAGCCTTAGTTGGTCTTGGGTAGTATACTTATAGAGATCCCTACAAATATGGTCCCAGTTAAAGTTGCTGATGGGTAATAGAATATCCCAAATCTTCAAGGCACCTACCAGAGAGGAGGTTAAGTTGTCTAAGAGAAGGGAATAACAACCAGCTATACCATGAGGTTTAAGAGCCAGGTTATTTAGCTTTGAATGGAAGTCAAGGAGGCCAGAGGGATTAGAAGAGGGCCCAAACTTATGAAGGACCAAGTGCCTGAGTTGAAAAACATTAAAGGTTAGTGAGGTACCCACTCCAAAGTTCTGCAAGATTTCAAGGGAAGATAGGAGGGAACCCTGAGAGTATAGATCGGAGACCCTGAGATCTGATAATTGTGGTAACCAAGAGGCTGGGAGCGTATCACCCCCAATTCTAATATTGTTGTTAAAAAGGAGTGGTTGTAAGATATCTTTGGTGGGGCAGATTCTGAGAAAGGTGCAAATCTGAGGAAAAACATGGATGGAAGTACCTATTACCGAGTTCCAAGGGGAACTGGGAGAGAGCTCAGAGAGGAAAAGAGAATGGAGGGGCCAGAAAGGCCAAACTTAGCCATTAAAGAAGTCTCAATTTCCAACCAAAGGGGAAGGTAGTCCCCTCCATTATAAAAAGGCGGAATGAGTAACCACGTACTACATTCGTATAGGTGACTAGACCAGTAGTAGAAAAGAAAATTAGGGAGCCGGAGACCTCCAGACCTCTTTGGGAGACCTAGTTTATTGTAGGAACACCTGGGAGCTTTATACAGCTAGATGAAGTTGGTGGTAATGGCATGGACACGTTTAAAGAAAGAGATGGGAAGCCATAAATTCAGCATATTCGGGGGGTAAAAGAGCCGGGGAAGGATGTTCATTTTGACTGTGTTAATTCTACCCCATAAAGAGAGTGGGAGGGCCTTCCATCTTGAAAGATCCTGTTGAAGAACATGGATTAAGTCCTCCAGATTTAGTTTCTTCATAAGAGGATTGGGTAGAAAGATGAATGGCAAGGTATTTCATAGAGGTAGGGGTCCTTTTCATGCCGAACCTCTCGAAATCTAATCTGTAGGTGCGACCGTTGAGAGGGAAGAGTTCAGTTTTACCACAGTTAAGCCTATAATTAGATAGTGAGCCATACTGTTCTATAACCTTCAAGGTCTCAGACAGGGAATCGCAAGGTGGAGAATATCGTCCGCGTAAACAGATAAAATGTAAGGAATGCCCCCAACTGGGATTCTGGTAATGTTTGGGGAGGATTTGATTTGTCTAATGAGGGGTTCCAGATAGAGGTTAAATAGAAAAGGAGACGGGACAGCCTTGACGAGTACCAAAGTGGAGGGGGAACTGAGAAGAAGAAACTCCTTTGCAGTATATTCTAGTCGTAGGAGAGGAGTAAATGAATTGAATCCAAGTAATAAAGGATATGGGGATCCCCATCTCCTGCAGCGTATCCCATAAAAATGCCCAGTTTACCCAGTCGAATGCCTTTTCGGCATCAAGGGAGATCAGGGCCATGGGAGCGGGATGATCCCTGGCAACAGAGAAGATATGAAGTTTAGTGTATTTGTCAAAAAAAAAATATTTTGTATGAGTTTCTATCAGCCCTACCGAGTGTTGAAGGCCATGGAGTACTGCAGAGAGCCTGTAGAGGCAAGCTGCTCTGGCAGTGGGGCCGTGTCTAGTCCACTTTCCTCATCATGGAAAGGTTCTGACTACAGGCTGTCCAATGCTTGAGAGGAAGGACAGTCCTGGAAGCACAAAAAGAAGCAAGCACGATCCCATTTAGGATCCCAGCATCGCTCCATCTCGACTTCTTCCTCTTTGCTGGAATGAGAAGAAATTACACCAGTCAGGGTCACCCTCTATGAGGTTTGCAGTGAGATCTCTGGTCTCTGGGGGCTGGAGGCCTTCATTGTCACCTTTAGTGTCACTGAGGGCCTCTGGTTGCAGGATGTCGGAGTCTCAGGCCTGGAGCCCCCCTCTTTTTCTTAGTAGGGACTCCGGTGGGCAGTTCTTATGGAGCAGTGGGTGCAGCATTGGATCCACTGGCTCCGACAGTGGAACCAATTCCTGGCCCCTCGAGGTCTGTGGAACTGGAGCTGCAGGCAGGGCCATCAGGCCAGGTGGCGCGTTTGACTCGAGTAACAGCCTTAGGGTCCTTGCTGGTGACTGCACTACCAATGTCTATCCCACTGGCCACCGTCCCTGTCCCTCGTAAGGATGGGGCCAGCCATGGTGCCATTGCTGGTCACTTCTATGCCAGCTGGGTCATCGATGCGGCCCCTATCCATTACGTGTCACCAAACTGAAAAATCAATTGGTTTCATTTGACATGACCTGTCTGTCGTGAGCCCATGTTGATTCCTGTCCATGAGCCTGTTTTTCTTTAGTTCAACTATTTGTTCTTTTATTATTGTCTCTAGTAGCTTGCCCACAACTGTCATTAGGCTGTCAGGTCTGTAATTTGCTGGGTTATTCGTATCCCTACCCTTGTTCAGGGGACCATGTCTGCACTGGCATTTCTCCCATTGCCAGTGACTCATTGAATAGGTCTGCCAAGAGTGCCATCAGGGCCTGTGTACTCTCCTTTAGCCCCCGTTGATGCAGTCTGTCTGACCTTGGGGACTTGCTTATGTTCAGGTCCTGCAGACACTTCAGTATTTTCTCCTTGGGTATATATCTTATCTTTAATCTGTGGCTGTCTGTACCCTTGAATCTAACTCTGCTGTTTTGTATTGGTCCTGTAGCCTCCGTAGTAAATACAGAACTGATGTACTCATTTATTACTGTATGTCTGCCTTCCCTTCCTCATCCCTTCTCCAATATTTCCTCTTCCTTTTATTCTCTTCCTTTACTTGACGTCTTCTCCTGTACCAAGACTGTTTCGATATTTTTGACCTCGTCTGTTATACTCAGTTCTGTGTTTTTCACCCTTCTAATACTTTCCTTGCTTTTCTTTAGTGTTTCCACATACTCCACCCTGTTGTCTTTGTTTTGCACTCCTTGTATTTCCTGAAAGTTTTCCTTTTGTCCCTGATTATATCCCTCACTTGCCTGGCTAGCCAGAGCAGTGTCTTTAGCTTCTGTTTTACTGACACATTTTATGCACTCTTGGGGGGAGTGTTCTGTGACTACCCCTTTTATTGTTACCTAGTTTTCCCACCACTTCTGTTTCTGGTAAACCCTTCAGTTTGCCTTTGATTAATTATATTATTTTGCCAGAGTTAGTGTTTCCAAAGTAAGGGACTGCAGTGCTGGATTTCAGTTATTGACAATGCTGTACAATTTTGAATTTAACAGTGTTGTTGTTGCTCTTTCCAGTTGGGTCCTCAATTGAGATATCCTTGGTAATGTCCTAGTTGGATATTACTGGGTTCAGAATCCTTCCCCCTTGCCTCCTGCACCCATTGAGTGAGAAAGCGGTCCTCTGTTATATACGTGAGCTTCTGACTTTTTATCGCTTGCTCTAGCCGGAGTCTCTGTCTGGGAGATTGAAGTGTCCTGTGATTTTAGTTCTACCCTGACTTTTTGCCTTCCTACTGATCCTTTCCAGTTCCTCATTTCTGCCCCCTAATTTAGATGATAAGTTAAAATTCTGTCATATTGTTCCATCTGCAAGAAATTCTCAATTTACTCAATTAATTGTACCTAGAATCAGTTCTAAAAAGGTTATGCAATACTTCAGTGAATTGGTCCCAATATTCTGAACAGACTTCCTAATCATTTTAGAGTCCCCCAGACCAAACCCTTGTCTGTTTCTCTACTAAAGAAGTACTTGTATTCAAATGTGCAGGTGTGTAAAAGTTTTAATTAATGATGGATTCTATATCTTGTATGTTGTACACTGTATATATGTATGTATGTTGTAATTTGTACTATTGTTATGCTAAGTTGCCATTGTAAATGACCTGAAGCTCAATGGTTATTCCTAAATAAGTAATAACAACAACATTTGGCAGCCTATAGATTACTCTTACTCTGTATCTCACTCGCCCCAGTAATTGTCATTTGGAGCCATAGTTACTCCCCACTATCCCACACAAGACAGGCATGTCCTCTGAGATGCTTATGGTCTTTTTAACATATACTTCTACCCTCCTTCCCTCCCCCTTGGCTTTCTCCATATCCTTTCTAAATAAAAGAGTATAGCCAGGGACATGTAGGTCCTAGTTATTGTTATTTTTACCCCATGTTTCAGTTATTGCCACTATATCCAAATATTCTGCAGCCATCAGTATGTGCAGTCCATCCAGTTTTTTTCCCCTAGATGCCTTGCACTCGTATTCATTACTTCCCACTTGCCCTTCCTCTGTCCTCTAAACTTACCATCCCTGCTGACTTTTAAAAGTTCAATATTTTGAGGGGAGCTAGAGAGCCATCTTTCAGGCAGGACGTACCTGCATGAGTTCTCTCTCCTATGATTGTGTTTTTTTGAGGAAAATACCTTTTAAAAATGGACTTTTGCTATTTTGTATACCGGAACTGGTTGCCAGACACTATACTGCTCCTTTTGATACCTATTGAGCCATGGGTCGTAAGGTGCAACAGTCCGGGCCCTCGAAGGGACTGCAGCCGATGACCAGCAAGTCTGGGGGAACCTCAGGACACGACAGAACCAGTACCTTCTCTGGAACTCCAGAGCCCCCGTGCCAGAAGATGCTGGAATCCATGCGGGCTATGGATTCCAAAATTGAAAAAAAAACTCCAGAAGCTGGAATTGCATGACTCTGCGATTAATCAGTATACAGGCTTCGTTGCTAATCTTGAAAAACAGACCATGACTGCACTCACAGCAGTCGCTATACTCACCAAAGAAAATGGGCAGCTTCGGGGCCGTTTAGAGTCCCCTGAAAATGAGATGCGATCAGGCAGCATCCACATTGTCTGTGTCTCGAAGGGCGCCAAGAGAACTCACCTGATGGAATTAATCAAGGATGGGCTCCTCCAAATATTAACTGTGCCGGAGGGGTTTGACTGATCGGTTTTGAAAAAGTCGTACCGGGTTAGCCCCAGAGTCAAACTGCAGGAACCTTCTTAGTCACATGCCGTCTTGCTGAGAACTTCTGGCTCCATGATCGGAGATTTACTGATCAGTGTAACGTGAGTGGTATACCTGCTGGAAGTCAACGGATTGGATGTAAAGTTGTACCCCGACCTATCGTTTCAGACCAGGGCCTGGAGGAAGCATTTGATGCCAGCTGCCAGTGTCTCCGGACCCTTGGGATTGTGTATTTGTTTCTGCTCCTGGCTAGAGTATGCATAAGTTATGGAGGCAAAACCTGGCACTTCACTGACCCTCAAGATGCTGGCTGCTGGATCCAAAAGACTGAGGCTAAATTTGCAGCCAGATCATTGGAGTGGGATGAAGCGCACTCTGAATCAGACTGGAAATGACCTATCAGGGCCTTTCCTATGTCCTTTCTGGACTTTTGATTAACTTTTACTGTTCAACCCTTTTCTGATCCCCCTAGGAGCAGGGGATATTATATGTTGTGACACAGTGAGGTGGTAGGAGACATGGGGACTTGAATTTCTTTAGAATTTCAGTTGCACAGTGATGGTCTGGCCATGATCACCCATCCACCATTTTGGGACGCTACACATGTTTTCTCAGCTCTACGCAC
This sequence comes from Neoceratodus forsteri, assembly GCA_016271365.2. Classification (NCBI taxonomy): domain Eukaryota; kingdom Metazoa; phylum Chordata; order Ceratodontiformes; family Ceratodontidae; genus Neoceratodus; species Neoceratodus forsteri. The sequence goes on along the minus strand of CM057454.1, from coordinate 404,612,554 downwards.
TTAAAGTGATTTTGTCATGTTTGCCATAGCAAATGAGTGTAGTAACCTGTAGTAGTTGTGAATCAATCTCCTACCATTCAAACTGCCAAAAAGTGCTGTTTTCAATGAAAAAAAAAATGCTTTTATTTCTGTGCTCTGCTTCATTTGCATAATCCTGCCCCTTTTTTTTCTCAGCACTGCAAGCCCCAACCATGACATCATGCAAGGGAAACAAAGTTTTTAAGCACTGTGAGACCTCTGTTGGTCAGTCTTGGTATTGCAGACATCCTTTTTCTTTCACAATTTTGGACTTCTAGCAGAAGCTGGACACCAAAGAAAAAGAAAAGTAGTCTGACCCATAATTACACTCCTGAACTACTTATAGTCATTCAGGCCCTATAACATAAACATAGAAAAGTATCATCAGCTTCCCACATTCTGACAGAAGCTGCCACTTCAGACCTGTCACTTCACCAGCAGGCAGTAAAAGTCAAATATCTACACAGATTGGCAGATTATCTTTTTGGCCTAGCTGCATCACAAAAACAGTTTTTAAGAAACTTTTCTACAGACTGTACTACTGTAAACACTACCGACATAGGAGATATAAAAATCAGCTATGTACTATACACACAATGCCTTGCTACATACACATACATAGAAACATAGATGTTGACAGCAGATAAGGGCCTACAGCCCATCTAGTCTGCACATGTGCACGGGTACTTAGCTTTTTCAAGCTTCTCTACAACTAGGTTATATGTCTACATATTAGGTGCTGTTCTGCAGTCCCCACTACCAAAATAATGGACTGCACCTCTGAGTAATGAACATTTAAGTCAACTTTATAATTTTCCCAGAATTCCTTGATGCTGGATGTAAAACATTGACAGTTCCCTTGCATGACATCATTCTGGGGGTGTGGCCACACACAGAAAACTGGAGGGCGGGCAGAAAATAAAGCATACAAAAAAATTACTATGACAGATTTTTTTTACAAAACAAATTGCAGCTTCAACATCTGAAGCATGGGTGGCAGTGGTTTACTATGTGAAACAGGCATTTGTGGAATGTGACTAATTTCACTTTAACTATACAGTTCGAGCTGCTAGTTCTGTCCTTTAGGCGTTCACTAATTTTACTGTAGGCATTGATGCCAACTTTAGGTAGGTAAGTGCTTTGGTTTACTAGGTGCTGTGTACTGCAAGTGTTACACATTTCACTTTTTCTGGTTTGTACTTTAATCATGGGAGGTAAGGAGTTACAGCTGTGGGTCATAATTCCTTGGTCTACTCCCTCATCTTTTAACAGGTTTAAATAGCAATCTGTAGATTGCATGTTTACCCACTACCCGGCTGTTCTACCTATGAAACTACCTAAAGCCACTGAAGATGGTTAACAATTTATTTTTTATCCTACATGTTATGAATGTTAATTAGGGAATAACCCTCACTCCTATTGTACAAGAATATATGGCTGATTAACATTGAAATTAACCTGTTATTATTATGCAATGATAATTGTATTTCTTTACCTATTACCTTATCAGAGGAAATTGGTTATGGTTTTTGTATGCCTGCTAAAAACTAATAAACATAACTTAAAAAAAAACAAAACAGTATTTCTACCTTCCTCTTCCTGTGCCATGTGTGGTCTGGGGGAGAGCCACTGTGGCTCCCTTTTGGGTGTTTGTGTGTGTTCCTGTGCTCCATCACTGCCCCATTACTGGATTCCCCCCAGGCTCATTTGCAGACCATCCTTTGCAAACTGTCTGCTACTATACCGGAAGGATCCCAGTCCCTCAAAAAGTGGAACCCCTGCTCCTTGCCCCTGCCCTTTAGTTACATGTTGAACTTGATTATAAAATGGGCAAAAAATTTTATCTTCTCTGCTTGGCTAAGCACCACTTTTGCCCGTGTCCTTATAGAGCCATATTGTGCCAACCTGCACTACATCTAAAGAAAATGACATTGCACAGCTCTATATCAAGGTTCCCGCACTGCCACAATTCAAAATTCAGTTCTCAGCTGAGCCGTCTCAAGCATTTGCACACTCGCAGAGCGCTGAAGGCGACCACGGCGACAAAGTGAGACTTGCCTCAGCACACACAAACTCACTTAAGATAATGAAACAAAGAAATTAAACTCTGACCTGTACAGTGCATACCAGATGAAATACTGCACGCCAGAAAGCTATTCCATTACGAATAATGAACCGTAGCGCGTGCTGACACCAGAAGTGCTGAATCATACAGGAGACCTGATCGCCCATTATCTCCTACATCAGAATGTAAGTGGGGAAAAAAACAAAGAAACCCGCACATCTTTTCCTTTCATAAGCACGCTCACTTAGCGATATAACGCTGCAACGGAAACACACTTTTAAAAGACGCTGTACTGTATGGCGGCTGAAAAGGGACACGCTCACCCTCCTAACTGCCACTATCAAAGAAACACTGAATTTCAAAGTGTGCAGAAAAAAAACTCAAGTGTGTTCCTGAGGGACTGCAGATACGTAACCTGAGCAGTAGGTGGGAATGATGGGGGCACTGGGCAGCACTGCTACTCAAGCCAAATGCAGACTAGTATATAGGACAGTACATACAGGGACTATTTTTACTTTGTTTTACAGTAGCAACTAAAAAAAATTATTTTTTCAAAATTTATTCTATTTTAACAGCTTTGTTTTAATTTCTACTTGAGGGGCTCGTTTTATAAGCGCAATAAGGCACTCTGAGGTGTAGGTTATGGCCTGATAAGAGCACTTCCCAGGTGCTAAAGGCACTCGGCACAAGCGCCTCGTGCCTCATAATGCACCTGGGGCGTGCTCTTATCAGGCCATAACCCACACCTCGTCATGCCTTATTGCTGGCTTATTTCATCCTTTCTACACTGTTCTGCACATGGCATCAGCAGCACCTCTGAGAAGGTCACCGTATCTGTAGCTGATCTCAGCTTACTACTTAGTTCCCTGAAACTGTTCTTAACCTCATCAACACTGATTTGCCAGGTCGCTGTAACCTAGGCATATCACAGTGCCTGGCTGTCCCCTCTCACTTTGGTCAGCCTCTCCAACTGAGGAATTATGCTATCTTCATCAGGAGTATCTCAGTCATCAGATGACACATATGGAACTTCACCGTCGATGAAACAGGATCCACATGGAAGATTTTCAGCAGTACAACTGGAACCGCTCACGCCGATGTTGTCTGCCGATGTCACCAGCCATATGAAGGCATGAGCAGCCCTGCTCCCTCCTCAGTTCTTTCCCACCGTCTCTGTTCGCATGGGTCTCCATGGAAGCTTCTATGCAGTTTCACGCCATTTTTGCCTATGGCTTTTGTCATACTTAGCCTTTTAGAATCTCTTTTCCCAAAAAGATTCCCTTTCTTTATTTATTCGAGAGTTAATCCTTCAACTTCTCTCTTCCGCCGCTGCGGAAAGAAGATTGCCTCTTCAGACGAACACTCACTCTGCGTCTGCTGTCTTCGGCCTGACCATGACGTCTCAGACTATAAGCCTTGCCAAAAGTTTAATCGAACCATCCTTAGGCGACGCAAAAAGGCTCTCAAAAAATTCTTAATGGAGTGACAGGTTGCCAGTTCTGGGTAGGGGTCTTCTGAGATTCCTCCTTCCTAGTCGCTGGCGGGTTCATCGAGCTCCCAGGTTGCCAATGCCCAAGACAAGTCCTTGGGAGGGGGGAAGTCGTAAAAAGGGCTGTGATCGGGATCGCCCCCCCCGGTGGCATTCCCACTCCCTGACAGCCTCCTCTTCTTCGCCCGGAGACACTTCATCAGCTGTGGCTGCAATGATGCTTACTGCTGTCCAGTTCTCTATACTTACAGACCCTACTGACAGCAATGCTGCCTGCTGCTCAGGGTGGCGGTCATCAACCTCAGGTGATGTTGGCCCGCCCCGTCAACTGGCCTCCCGTTGAGGCCTGATGCTTCTCAAGGCCCTCAGGCATCAAGTTCCTCAGGCTCTCAGGGCCCACTGGATGGTCGTCGCTCCATGTACCATTGACCCCCCCCATCTCATCCCCCGTTGACACAGCCTTCCACTGTTGTTGACTTTAATGACATTTTGACCAGGTTTACTACAGTCTCGGTCCATCAGTTGGGTGCACGCATGCCTGCATCGTCTGTGCTACCGACAGTTCCGTTGTTATCTACACCATTTCAGCCTCCATGGGCTGCTCCCCACGAGCCATCAGCAGTCCCTCGCTCGTCGGACCTTGAGCTGGAGTAGGTCAGCGTTGAGGAGGAGTACCATCCTGACCTCAGCAAACAAAGGTATGGTGTCACTCGGGTACTTCAACAGTGCTGAATAAATCCAGGAATCTTGACAAAATTAATTTATTGAAGACCAACAGCAGAACTGTGCTTCCACTAGCCACCCAGCACCTCGACTCCTCACGAGTCTTCCTCAGGGAGGGACCCCTGAGGAAGACTTGCGAGGAGTTGAAGTGCAGGGTGGCTAGTGGAAGCACAGTTCTGTTGCTGGTCTTCAATAAATTAATTTTGTCTTGGGAATATGATTCCTGGATTTACTCAGCACTGTTGAAGTACTCAAGTGACACCATACCTTTGTTTACTGGAGTATCTGTTAACGAGTTGGCAACTCGAGTTGGTGAGCACCGAGCATATTGGATCAGTCGCAGCTGCCTTTTTGATTTCATCCTGACCTCATTTTGCCTGAGGAAGAGTATCCTTCTTCTGATAGGTCCCCTGCCTCCTCAGTGAGTGAGGACTCTGGCAGATATCCTCTTAGGTCTTCTCCAGAGGACCCTACCCTTTTCAGTGTCATGAAACAGCTGTCTTCAGCCATGGGCTTCCATACTAAAGAGGAGAAAGCCATCAGAAGGGATTTAGTGGACTTCTTGGAGATCCCAGAGTCTCCTCCCATGGTCATTCCTCCTATCCTGCCAGCTCTTAGGAATGCCACTACAGCGGCCTGACACAGACCTGACATGGTGCCAGCCATGCACTGCAGAGCTGATAAATTGTATCATGCTCTCCAGGGCTTGCTGCATTATGCTGCCCAGCCTGATACAGATTCTGTGATTACCAAGGCTGCCCATGATAGGTCGAAGGTGCCCAAGTACCTCAGTTCCCTCCTCCCGACAGGATCCTGTAGGATTGATCTCTGGGACAAGAGGGGTTTATACCTCCTCCACCCTAGGACTGAGGATTGCCAGCTACCTCTCACAAATGGTCAGGTATGAGAATACTATCTGAAAGAAGGGCAAGGCCGCAGCCCAGTCCCTTTCTGATTGTTCCTAGAAGCAGGATGTTCTTAAATGCTTGCAGAGTGCCGAGGACATTAGCAAGCACCTCCTGAGGGCCCTCTATGATATTTTGGATACTGGTGCCAGGGCTGCTGCCACGGGCATTTGCCTTCATAGGCACTCCTGGCTGAGGGTCTCAGGTTTCCCTGCTGATATCCAGCAAAAGGTGCTTAGTGCCCCTTTTAATGGCTCCAAACTGTTTGGTCCAGATGTGCAGGACATCATAAATGAGCTACAGGCATCTGGCAGGACTTATCAAGTCAGTCCACTCGCTCTATCACACTCAACCTAAGAGCAGACAGCGTCCTCCTTTTTGCACGGTGTCCCACAAGTCCAAAGCGGACTCCGGCCCGCAAGGCAAGAGAAGAGCCTCCTTCACCTTGTCCTCCCCCTCCTCCTCTGGTGCTGCTGCAGAGCACCCTAGGGGTGACAGATCTGCCTCCGCTTAACTCCTTGCCAGAACCCCTCCCCCTTCCTATCTCTGACCAAGAGGTGGTGGTTGGAGGTGGGTTCTCCCTCCATCTCAATCAGTGGAGAACCATCACTTCAGATGCCTGGATTCTTCATATCATAGAGAGAGGTCACACTCTGGAATTCATGGGAATGCCTCCAGAGACCCCGTTCCATACCCTCCACCTACCCCCCCCCCGGCCCATCTGTCTGCTCTCCAGGAAGAGGTACAGTCCCTTCTGCACAAAAAGGCCATCAAGCCAGTGCCTAGGCATCAGAGAAACAGGATTTTATTCCAGGTTCTTCCTCGTCCTCAAGAAAACTGGAGATTTGAGGCCATATTAGATCTCAAAGACCTTAGTCTGTATGTCCAATTCAAAAAAATTTGCATGGTAACCCTGCCGAGCTTGATGCCTCTTCTCAAGCAGGTTGACTGGCTGTGCTTCCTGGACATGCAGGATGCTTACCTGCATACCCCCGTGTTTCCACCACACAGGAGAGTCCTCCAGTTTCTCTTTCAGGGTGAGAACTACCAATTCAAGGTATTGCCCCTTGGCTTATCCTCTGCACTGTGGGCTTTACCAAGTACTTAGCAGCAGTAGCTGCAACTCTCAGAAGGGAGGGACTGTATGTTTTCCCTTATCTGGATGATTGACACCTAAAGGTCCCGTCCAGGGAACAGCTTCTTCGGACTCTGGAGAGAACCCTTCAGCTGTTTTTTTTTTCCCTGGGCATCACAGTCAGTCTGCCCGAGTTGGTCCTAGCCCCAGCCCAAAGGCTGCAATACATAGGGGCAGTTCTGGACTCGGTGCAGGGAAAGGCCTTCCTGCCTCAGAGCGGAGTGACTTATTGCCCAGGCTCGGGAGGTCACCCAGAGCCGTTATGCTACAGCCAGGGTATACTTGAAGCTGTTGTGGTTGATAGCTGTGGCCATTCCTACAGTTCCATTGGCCCAACTGCACATGTGGTTCCTCCAGTGGTCTTCAGGATGCAGTAGGACCAACGCACGGAGGAGTTAGAACAGTTAGTGCTGGTCTTCTCCCCTGTCTGCAAGGTGCTCCAGTGGTGGATGGACCCCCTGAACCTTTTGCAAGGGGTCCCATTCCAAATCTTCTCTGTTCAGCAGATCCTCACCATGGATGCCTCCGGTTGGGGCTGGGGGTTTCATCTGGGTTCCTTTCAAACTCAGGGCTCTTGGTGTCAGATTGAAACCTCCCTGCATATCAATGTCCTAGAGAAGCGGATGGTCCTGTATTACATGCAGGCTTTTCAGAACCATTCCTTCCCGGGTGAGCTGTTGATCTAGTGCGACAACCTCAGTGTCGTCTACTATATCAACAAATGGGGGGCACACATTTGTATCCCCTATACAGAGAGGCCATGAGAATTTGGTACTGGGTGCTAGACCACACTCTAGTTCTGCTGGCAGTCTATGTCTGATCTGTTTGACAAATGGGTTGTCAAAAGTTGGACCTTTTTGCATCCCCACTCAGCGCAAAATTGCCCAGTTTCTGCTTGCTAGATCCAGGGCATGGAGTTTTCTGGCGAGACGCGTTATCCCTCTCGTGGAGCAGGAGGTTCATTTATGCCTTCCTTCCATTTCCTCTGATTCAGAGGGGTCTAATCAAGCTGCAGATGGAGGGAGCCAGCATGATCCTTGTAGCACCATTCTGGCCATGGCAAATATGGTTCCCATTACTGCAACAGTTAACGGAAGAACCTCCGGTCCCTCTGCCCCCTTTGCAGGGATCTGCTGATGCAGGCTCAGGGGACCTTGGTCCATCCCAATCTCAAATCCCCTTGGCTGCAGAGGACATAGCCATTGCCCGGTTTGAAGTGGAAGAGGTTTGCCATCTGGGCTGCCTTTCTCTTGTCCAGTAAGCCAGATCCTGGATTACCGGATATCCTTATTATATTCAGGCCAAAAGGTGCACCTTGAGGGAGGAGTACTGGAGGTACTCCTCCCTCAAGGTACACCTTTCGGCTATCCCAGCCTTCCACGAGCCTGTGGGTGGCCCCGCTGTGGCTTAATTGGATATCTCCCATGCCTTTCTTATGGGCATCCTGCATTTGAAACCTCCAATCCGTTCCCCTGTCCCGGCTTGGGATATGAATTTTGTTTTGGAGAAGTTGACCCTGTCTCCTTTTGAGCCAGCCGTAACTGAGATAACCCCTATGAAGCTAGAACAGTTACATAAGAACTTACCATAACAGTAGATCTTTGAGGGGATCTCAGTCATCAGGTCAGCCGTCCCTCCCACCATCCACCTTTTATGGGACTCTTTCTCAGAACTGGCTAACAACTGTATCCAGCCTTTTATCTAGGCCTGGGCACCTCTCTTTATCTTCAGTCCCCTATGGCAGGAGCTTTGCTCCCTTTGTTTTTGAGGGAAAGAACTGGGGAGGGGGCAGGAGCTGCTCACACCTTTATAGGATTGGTGATGTTGGCAGACGATGTCGGTGTGGGCGACCCCAATTGTACTGCTGAAAATCTTCCGTGTGGATCTTGCTTCACCGACGGTGAAGTTCCATATGTGTGACCTGATGACTGAGATCCCCTTTGAAGATCTGCTGTTAATGGTAAGTTCTTGCATAACTGTTCTTTCTGTGGTCACCCCTGGGAAACACAGAATAGATCTCTTCTCTTTGTTAAGAGTTGTACACCAGCCTCTCTGTCCTGCTGACTGTGGGATATGCCACGGTTAAGATGTACGTTTTTCTCCCCCTGGCACTGCTTGCTCACTTCTCTACTAACTCATCCTTGCTAGATCAAGCCATACCCTCTGGGGTTACAACTGCTGCTTCCTTGGTGGAGCAGTTATCCTGAACTGATTCTGCCAGTGGCACAAACTGTTTCTAGCTTTTCACCCCTGGGGTCTTACCAATGTTAATTAAACTCATTTCCTTCCCCCCACCTGCTGTCCCGACTTCTGTCCATTTGGTAGCACTGACACGAGCTCCTTGTTGACTAAGTGGGATTGCAGTCCCTAGTAGTCTTCTTGCTGAGTGGCTCCTCAGGTACTGTACTACAGTCCAGAGGGTAGCTAATTCCCTACTGAGGACTATGGGCTTTCTACAGATTGGTTATCCACCAACCTCCCAGAGCTCCCACATTCTGAAGTGTGTGTAGATTGGAAAGTTAATAAAAAAAAATATATATATAGATAGATAGATATAACCTTAGTGCTGCAGAGTTTCCTGCCCCTCTTCTTCCTACGTTGCTCATGGCACTTAAGACGCATGGCATGATAGTTCTCTTTTTGTACTTCCCGTTGCCTCATGACCCAGAAGTGGTCCTCCTTCTCCTGAGTCAATACATCTATAAAAAATTCCACTCCTCCACTCTCCCTCTGTTTGGTCCTGGGGAGCATGTTTAGGTACGCAGATTTTAAATCAATGGAAGCTCCCTGGTCTAATTTAAACTGCCCCTCCACAAATTATAGATCTGCCCCTCCACAAATTACACATCACTCACTTCTTTTGCAGGAGCGTGAGCTACTTACAAGCTTTTCCTTTCAGAAAATCCGACAGCATATATGACCTGGCTGCCATCAAGGTTCTCCCTCATGGTCCACTAGCACTAGACTGATTGTTGAGTTTACCAGTGTCAAGGGATTGGGTAAATGGTTTAGTGATTGTTTTAGATGCAGAGGGGGCCTTTAATCTGAGAATATGATTTGTTTCAAGGCTCTCCATACTAGCAGTTTTTCTTTTTATTTAGCTTAACTTATTTAGTGCTTTATTGACCTTGCTATAGTAACACGGTGCATAATGGACATCAGTTTTTTTTATTTATGTAAGGGTGGTTTGTGGGTACAGTCCCATCTTACTCCACCCCGACAGCTGACTAAGCTTTGGTGGGCCCTTGGGGTTTGGGGTGCATAACCTGTATATATGTGGTGCCTCCAGCCAGAGCTGATTACTGTACTTAGTGGGTTAGCTGTTAGTGGGGTACAACCCTCTTAGAAACTGCACCTACCCACCTCTGCTTCAGGATAGCTTTCCACCACAATATAATACCCACAGCTGATCAGACAATAAAGATACCAGTTTAGGCAGAAACAACACTAATTTATTACAAATTCAACTCCCTACAATGAAAATGATTAGTCATGCACCCTTTATCTGACCAACCCTGATTAGGCATCCAACATAGGCGGGGCAGTTAAGCAGTCATTGCTGCTGCTGTATAGTCAAACCCCATGTGGGATAGCAGTGAAACAGGTTAGCAGTAGCTACTGTATGCATAACTAAGCCCGATTAGGCATAGCTCTGACCTTTATCACTTTTACGGTACCAACCCTCTTTGGGAAGCCTCCTTTACTGGAGACCTCTTCACACACCTGCCTGGTACCAGGATGTTACTGTTAAAATAAATTGGGTTCTTCCCTACAGCAGTCTCTGGGTACCCAGTGTTAAATTGTTGCAGACCCGATGATGTTGCCATGGGTTGGCTGTTGTTGGTGAACTAGTATTTCACAATGACAGTATTTTTACTCAAACATCACAGACCATGCAATTGCTGAAATCGCTGTCCCACGCATAAACATAGGATATTTGTATTGCAAACGTGGAACCCAAATTGTAATCCAAATTGAACAAACACAACATTGCAGATTGCAAAACAGTTTCCACTTTGTATTTCCAGTTATCCAGAACAGCTCTACAGGGCTGCAGTTTCCACCGGGCTCAGTGGTGATCAGACTGAGACCCACATTTCTTTCACCACTGCGGAGGGGCGTGGCAGAATTATGTTTTTTGGTTCACTGATCTTTTGCTGTCATCTGTTAACAGGCTGGCATGGATGTGCTGCTCAAACACTGTTCATTTAGACACAAGGCCTGGGAATGCTGCACTTTGGCTGTGGACTAGCACTACATCTAATTGCTTCAGGATCCCAGACAGATCTGCCTCTCTCTATGTCATTCTCCTTTTTATACAGGGCTCAACAGCCAGGGTCTCAATTAGCCACTTCACATGTCTGTCAGCTCTAATTACACCTGACAGGAGCCCAGTTGGCACCCAACACAGTGCCCTTCCTGGTCAGCATAAGCTGTAGTTCTGGAGCCCAAGAAGGTCGATGATTGGCTGTCCTGAGTGTCAAAGGTCACAAACTAGCAGCCCCTGTAGCAGTTCATGCTGTCCTGCCCTGGTTTCCAGTAAGTTGCTCATATCAATTCCTGCTTCACACTAGGAATCCTAGGGGTTAAAATTCAGGAAAGTTCTGAGAATAAACAAAGCAGAGGTTACATTTATTTATTTAAAATTTGATGACCCAGATAGGAACATTGAGCTAAAGCTTATTTCCAAGTGCGTCCCAGTGGTGGGGATACAGCAGGAAGTGGAACAGTAATAGCAGAGTGACAACAGGTGCATGTACGTGAACAATAAAATTACAGTATGAGTAATGAATTCCAGAGAAAAAAATGTAAAAAGCGTACAAAGTACATCGGTTATGGTGGCAAACAGGATAAGGGCAAAGGGAGTGTGCCGCCAGAATCACAGTGGCGTAAAATTCAAATTATAGAGTACACTGAGTTTAAAGCTGCACAATAGAGTAAGAGGAAGCATGAGTAAAATAGGTCAAATAGTTGGAGGTGGTGAATAGGGCACGGGTTATTGTAATGTGGAGAGAAGAGAAAGAAGCCTAGCTGCAGGTGCATGCCTTTGAGAAGTGTGTCAGTAAGAGTGGTTTGAGAGAGTTCAGAGAGGAACAGAGACAAATGAGGGGAGGGATGTTCTTCCACACTGTTGGAAGGCAGATAAAGAAAATAGACTGGCCTGCAGCAGATTTACTGTGATGGATATGAAAGGAAAGAACAGTGGATGATCGCGGGGAGTGACAGTAAGGGATGGTAGGGTTAAAGAGAGAGGAGAGGTAACTGGGAACAGTGGCAAGCCAGCATTTGGCACCGTGAAGGAGGAACAGTATGAGAGATGCTAGGCCTCAAGATAGGGGAAAGAGAGATTAGCAGATAGAGAGAAGTGATGGAGCACTAAGTTCAGTCCAGCAGAAGGAATGAAAAAGAGGGTCTAGCCTGGCAAGTGTAGACTTTGGGGCAGTGGTGTGGGCTACATCTGCGTAGTCAAACATTGGTAAGACCATCTCAAGGATGATCTCTTTCTGTGGACCAGGAGAGAAAGGCAGGATTTGTTTTGGTGCAGCACACCAAGCTTAGAGTGGAGTTTCTTTTGAATAGCATCAGTGTGGGTGGAAAAGCTGAAATTCTGGTCTAGGCACACACCTAAGTACTTGAAGTGGGGTACCTCTTCAAGCAGGTTGCCATCCAGAGTTTTGACGACAGGTGTATGTTGGAGCTTTGCTAGTCTCTGTCTAGTGCCAAACATTGGGAGCATTTATGGGCCTTTGTCTCTCTTATCTCCTTTACCACCTTAGTAGTATCAGGCATTTAGGGAGAGCAGATTTGCGCCAAGCCAGTGCTGGACATTGTCAGCATCACCCCATATTGATGATTCCAGCTCAGTGACTGACACACATGAAGCAAATAGAACCGTGTCGTCTGCATACATGTGTCCCTGTGAGGAGACACAGGTGGAGGGGAGGTCATTGAAAAAAATGGAGAGAGACTGGGCTGAGGATGGAGCCTTGGAGGACACCAGACTTGAGGGGTTGGGGTGGGGTGGATAGAGTATTACACAACTTGAACCAACTGCAGCTGATATTAGACGTAGGAGCAGAACCTCCAGGTCACCTGGTCAGATAGGCCCACAGCACCTAACTTATCCAGAGGAAGGGTGGGTCGCAGTATAGGCACATCGTTATCAGATGCCGCTGTAGCTTGTATCTCTTCTAATGGCTGCAGTAAAGGGCTGGCTTTGCCTTCTCTGTTAAAAAAAAATAATAATTAATGCACCAAGAATGTGTGTCTTCCAGAACTGTGTGTTTGGGTACTGCCATTTAAAGTCGTGGCTTGGACTGTTTCTACTGTACCTATGGGTGTTCAGCTTTTTTGCTTTTCCTTGGCTTAGTGATGCTGAAAGCACTGTACTGGGGAGTTTGGAGCAGCCGTTTTGTGTGCTGTGTCACAGTATCAAAGGCCTTTGCTAGGTCTGTGAAAATGGCCATGGTGAACAGGCCCTGGTCCATGCCTTTTAGCATAAATGCAGGGATCCGGAGGAGGGAGGAGAGGGAATAATGTTTGCGGAAACCAGACTGAAAAAGGGAATGGGGGGAAAAAGTTTTTTTCCCCTCATAGCTGTTCTTTTCCCCACCACAGCCATTTTTCCAAGGATTTACCCTGATCCCATCGATGTACCCTAGCATGTCCAGAGCCTCCTTGGCCCCTGAGACTCCAATAGCCCACTGGCTACCCCCACAACTTGCCGTCTGTGGCAGGGGCTGCAGACTAGAGGGCTGTCCTCCCCTTGAGGCAGTCTGCACACGCACAAGTGTGTGGATCAGGATCTAGTGCCAGTGGGCACTAGGGCCCAGGAGCTGCCTAGGCTTAGACTGTCATTCTGATGTCAGTGGGCTTTTGTCCCTCTGAGGATCACGTCCCACCTCTCCTGATGTGAACACAGCTTCTAGTGGCCTTCCATGCTCACAGCTAACCCTGTGGCAGGAACAAGCTCCCCTGGCTCAGCCGCAAGTGTCACAGTGGTGGCGGAACTCACTGCCAGACCTCCCCGGCCTAGGGGCCCTGCTGCGAAGCAGCTAGTTCGGCTCTGCCTGCCTCCTGATGCGACAACCTAAGCTTGCTTTTGAACTTGGATCACCTGCACGGCAGCGCAGTGCGCTGCTGCTAGGCCATCAGGGTGGCCAGGAAAAAAGAGTTTGTCTGGTTGAGATGATTTAACTAGTTTGTGACCAGCATTTAGATTTGGTAAGTGTTGAATGAATTTACTATTATGCTTGTTTCTGTTAGCACAGATTCTACACTATGATCATATTTGATTTATGGACTTCTTAAAGTCTAGTTATAATAGATTTCTCAGACCCCAACCAGAAACCTTTGGTTATATTGCTGTTCTCTTTCTAATAGTCCAAGTAGTACTTTAACTTGGATTTCTTGGTAGAGACTATACTGTGGTTGCTCAGTTGTTTATAGTGTTATTTTTCATCTGCCAAAATCCAGATGTTTCGTATTTGGCCTAGGCAATATTTTTTTTACGGTGAATAGTTCAAGGTACTTGCTTGTAATGCAAGGTTAGTGGTGAAGTTTTACCTTGAAAGTACTAACATGGAGGGGTGCTGTTGAACCTAAGCAGGATGGCAGCTCGGGTTTAGAACTCAGCAATCAGACTTGCGATATTTAATAAAATTACCTGACTTTCGGTGAGACACCAGAAATAAAAATATACAGCACTGTTTCGAAAGACCAGCTGGTTGTGATGGGGAGCCCACAAAACGAAAATGTCAAAGTGAGGGAGCCGAGCCAAAGAACGTCCCCTGCCACGTGATTGGCCCAGGGCCACTTTGCAAAGAATGCTGACGAAGCAGAGGGAGAGATCTTGCAGACGATGGGCACTAAAATCCGCCGTCTTATCAAAACAGTATCTGGACTCTCAGATAGATTTGATGGCCTAACAGATAGGGAGGCTGGGTTAGAATCCTCTATGGACTCTGTAAAAACAGCCGCCATGGAGGCAACTAAGTAGTCAGATGCTGCAGTAGGGGCTGTAAATGCCATCATTAGAGAGAGCTCACATTTGAAGTCCCAACTGGAAATGTTAGAAAACCAAGCACGGGCAGCCATCATTTGTGTCATTGGAATGCCAAAAAACTGTGAAGGTGATCACCTTATATTGTTTTTACAAGAATAACTAGCACAGCAACTTGGAGAGAATCTTACTAACAGAGCCCTTCACATTCAAAAGGCCTATAGGGTGACACCACGTGGGAAACTTGGCAATCCGGAGGCCCCTCGTACCATTGCTGTTTTCACAGATGGAGCTGGCAACAGAGGATTTATGTTGGCACTTTCATGGCACAAAGGGACATTTTTACAGGATGGGCAGCCAGTCAGATTGTATATGGACATCAGCTTTGCCACCAGGCAGAAGAGGAAAAAATGTGACAGGGTCAGGGCCATGTTAAGGGAGGCGACCATAACGCATGGTATGATGTTTCCAGCCAGTCTTTAGGTTGTGCACTAAGGAAAAGTTTAGCTTTTTGCTGATCCTGCTGATGCCCTAAAATGGAGTAAAAATCATACAGCGCCGAGACCAAAAACTGCCAGTTGAGAGGATCTTTCTTCCAGTGACATTGATACCTGAATAGAAGCAGCATAACTCCTTGTAATTTTATGGGTGGGTGAGGCTGATTCCCAGGTAAGACTGAGCTTATCCCTTGTTTTCTGTCCCTTATCGTGACTACCACAACTAGGACAGCTGCACACTCTACAGATTTTCTCATTATGTGACCTGATTAGCAAAAGGGTTTGTAGTAGTACCTGGTTGACTATTGCCCCAGTTCAGTGATAAACATTTGAAATATACGCATAGTTATTTTATGCTTCTGTTTACAGTAGACAGTTTAAATGTTAACAGCGTTATCAGATATCTGCGCCAAATCAGTTAAAATTATTCAGAATGTTACATGAAGTTCTACCCCACCAGGGTTTGCACGTATAGGGCTCTATTCACAAAGCAGTGGATGGGCTGCACAGGCCACACAGAAGCAGTGCATGGAGCACTACGTCGGTGCGGTACGCAGTGCATGCCCGGACAGCATGCACAAAATGGGCTTAGAGCAGGGCGCCAGCGTCCGGCGTGTAACTCTGCGGACACACAGCATGGGCCGTGGTAAGAGGTGCTGCATAGTGCACAATGCACCCCCTGGTATGCACATGCACAACCACACCTATGACGGTAATGCATGTGGGGGCACACGCGAAGAACTACACCAGGTAAAGGCAGCCGTAAAACCCAGTGTGCGGTGCACAGTGCAAGATGGAGGCCTGGAAAGGGTGAGCACAGACCCAGCCTATGCCACAGCCCCCCAACCACAAACCCAGACAGTGGAACTGCACCCGCCAGTCACCATGTCCAGCAGCCACCCATACAGGGTTCCACATACAGTCACACCTAGGCATGGCGCTACACACATGGCCTGCAAGTGAAACGGTGCAGAGCAGTCTGTGCCCCCCCTCCCAAGCACACAGCACACCCAGTTACCTGAGTGGCCCAACTGTATCATACTGCCACTGCACAGTTGTGTGACATGGTATGGAGACACATTGCACCACGCACCAGACAGTCCAGGGTGATGTCTATGGAGACAAAGATGCTGTGTGCATTGGCGTACTACACCATTGGTTCCTTCCAAAGGGTAGCAGGGAATTTCACCATGGTGAGCCAGCCATCTGTGCTCCGTGCCCTGCACCAGGTCACGGATACCATGCTGTGCCATGTGCATGCGCACATCACCTTTCCTGACACCCTGGTCGAGCTGCGGGCCTTGACATGGGCCATCTTTGACATGCAGGGTATGCTAACATGATTGGGGTCATAGACAGCACGCATGTTGCCATTGTGGCCCCCGCGGTGGGGGAGAAGTCATACTGTAACCGAAAGGGGTACCACAGCATAAACTGCCAGTTCATCTGCAGTGCAGCTGGTTAACGAACATATGTGCAAAATACCTAGGCTTATGCCTCAACTCCTATATCTTCGACCAGTCATTCCTGGGCAACTTCTTTGATGGACACGGTGATGGGGACTACTGGTTGCTTGGTAGGTACCACAGATGGGGAGTCGGGTGCATGCCTGTTCCACCGCATACACTGACACTGTTTCCTGCCATTATAAGCCACAGCTGGTACCCACTGCGACTGTACCTACTGACACCATACCTGGCGCCACAGGGGTACGCTGAGGAGGCATGCAATGCGGCGCACAGGAGGACACGATGGGTAGTGGAACACATGTTTGAAAAGCTAAAGATGCATTTCCGGTGCCTGGATTGCACAGGTGGAATGATGATGCTTGCTTCTGGGAAGGCATGCAGTGTGGTCACGGCCTGTGCCATACGAACATATGAAAATGCCAACAGAAACAGGCCTCACGGTCTATTGGGTCTGCTCGAGTGCGGTGCTAGCACCTTATAATGCTGCTGCCCCTCCCTTCTCCCTCATCCTATTACCCCTTCCCCTATCCCAACCCCTCTTGAAGCTGTCTGCCGTCTTGCAGGCCACTACTTCACCCGGCAAGGAGTTCCAGTTGTCCAACACTCTTTCTGTGAAAAAATGTCTCCTCATCTATCTCCTGAATCTACCCCCAACCCCCAGTCTCAGTTGGTGTCCTTTCGTGTCCTTCCCCTTTCTCCTTTGGAAAATCCTCTCTGTATTAGTCTTGTTTATTCCCTTCTGGTACTTAAAAGTCTCAGTCATATCTCCCCTGTCCCTCCATTCTTCCAGAGAGTACATATTCAACTCCCCAAGCCTTTCCTCGTATGGCTTGCCCTCCAATTCCTGGATCATCTTTGTAGCTCTACGCTGTACCCCCTCCAACAAATTGATGTCCTTCTTCAGGAACAGGTGCCAGTATTGCATGCAGTACTCCAGGTGGGACCTGACCAGCGACCAATACAAGGGTAGGATAGCCTCCTTACTTCTGGAGGAGATCCCTCTAGCTATGCACCCCAGCATTATATTGGCTTTTGCTGCCGCCCTTCCGCATTGAACAGAGTTGTTCATGCTCCCTGTTATGATCACCCCTAGGTCCTTCTCTTCTGTGGAGCAACCCAGCTGAACCCCGTTTAAGTGATAATCCCTTCCCTGTTTCCGGGTTCCGAAGTGCAGAACCTAGCACTTCTTGGTGTTGAACCCCAGCTGCCATTTATCTGCCCACTTCTGCAGCTTATTCAAGTCCTGCAACCCCTTTCCCTCCTCTGTGTCATCTACCACAGCTCCCATCTTGGTATCGTCTGTGAACAGACTGATTTTGGTCCAGATCCAATCTGAGATATTTGCAATGAAAATCCCAAACAGTACTTGTCCCAGCACAGATCCCTGTGGTACCTCACTCGTCACCGCTCTTGGTGATAAGAGTTCCCCCCCACCACCACCCTTTGCTGTCTCCCCCTCAGCCAGTTCCTGATCCAGGCCACCATTTTTGGTCCTGCCCCCACATACTCCAGCTTCCCCCCCAAACTCCCATGTGGCACTGAATCACATGCCTTACTGAAGTCCAAGTACAGGACGTCCACCGCATGGCCCTTGTCTAGTTCCCGTGTCACCCAGTCATAGAACTCTACCAGGTTTGTGAGGCATGATCTGCCCATGACAAACCTGTGCTGCTGGTCATCCTAGATACCATTTGCCTCCAAGAAGCTCATGAGCCTCTCCTTTATAATGGTCTCCACAAGTTTGCCATGATAGAGGTGAGGCTCACTGGCCTGTAGTTCCCTGGTTCATCCTTTGGCCCACTTTTATGGATGGGCACCACATGGGCCATCCTCCAGTCATGTGGCACACATCCTGTGTCCAGGGAGTTATTCAAGAGGTCTGCCTGCGGCCCCACAAGGACCTCTGTCTTCTCCCTCAGTACTCTAGGGTGAATGCCATCCGGCCTAGGTGCTTTGTACACTCTTAATGCCCTTATCCCCTCCAGCACCCTGCCCTCTGTAATCCCTACATCTGTTGTCCTCTTCCCCCCTTACCTACCCCCCACTTGCCTGAGGTATTGCCCCCCTTCTCCTGCGTGAACACAGAGCAGAAGTACTCATTCAGTGCCTCTGTCTGCTCTACCCCTTTCTCCACCCACCCATCTTTCTTGATCCTCACAAGCTGGTCTTTGCTTCTCCTTTTCTTGCCTATGTAACAGAAGAAGTCTTTTTCTTCTGTTTTGATCTGCTGCGCCAGTCTCAGCTTTCTAGACACTTTGGCCCCCCTGACCAGTCTGGTGAGCTCCCTATACTTTTCCCTGTATACATCTTTATCTTCTCCCCTTCCCATTTTCCTGTACTTCCGAAATGCCACCCTCTTGGCTCTCACCCCTTCCCTGACCTCCGGTGACAGCCAACTGGGTTTCTTTGCCCTGCACTTCTTAGTTTTTTCCTAGTACAGGTCTCTATTGCCTCCGCCAGCCCTCCCCTTATTATATTCCACTTCTGATCTGCATCCATGTGTTGCTGGATGTCTGCCAGGTGTTTCCTCAGAATTTCCCCATCATCCTAAAGTCTGCCCCCTAAACTCAACCACCCTTATACCCATGCCCCCTGTGTCCCTCCTCATGTTTAGCGTGAACCACACCGAGTAGTGGTCACTCACAGCAAGTGGTTCCCCCACTTCTAGGTTCCTTACAGCTTCCTCATTATCCAGAACAAGGTTCAAAGTCCTTTCCAGCCATGTTGGCCCCTGTACTATCTGTGTCAAGAAGCTATCCTGAAAAGCTTCCAACAGGACCCCCTCTCTTGCACTCATGGTGGCAGGTGTGCTCCAATCCCCGACCACTACAGTGCGTCCCTTCCTACTTACCCTTCGAATTTGACTTGCCAGTTGCTGGTCATGGTCACAACCCTGTAATGGTGGCCTGTACACTACCCCCATCCTCAGTGTCCTATTCCTCGCATCCTGGAACTGCATCCACAGAGCTTCTGTCCTCCCCTCCTCCCCTTCGTCCCTTACGCACTTAATCCCTTCCCTCACATAGATCGCCACCCTTCCCCCATTCCCCTTGGCCTTATCCTTTCTGAATAACCTGTACCCTGGGATCATAATATCCCAATCCTGGTACTGGGTGGTCCATGTTTCCATGATGGCCGCTATGTACACCAATTCCACTGCCAAGAGAGCCTGCAACTCCGCAGTTCTGTACCTTAGGCTTCTTGCATTCAGTGAGACCACCTTCCAGCCTGTTGCCTCCCCAACCTTACCATACCTCTTCACCCCCCTTGGTCCTCTCTGTGCTCCCGCCTCACTGCTTTCACCTCTAACTAGGGGGGTGAGCACCCTGTGCTCCCCTTTCCGGACATTGTTTCTAACAACGGTCCCCTTGCCACCCCCCATTCCTAGTTTAAATCCACCCTTGTTGAAATATACCCCTCCAATCCCTGTTTGAGTACGCTCTTCCCCTCTTTACTCAAATGTAACCTGTCTGCTGCGTATAGGTCGCTGTTGTCCTAGATCCTGCCCCAGTCTGAATTTCCTGGTTCGGCACCAGTCCCTCAGCCATGCATCGAACTCCTTTATCCTTTTTTTTTCTCCCTGTACTTGCACATGGTACCGTTAACACCTCAGAGAATGCCACCAATACTCCCACCTCCTCACACTGCCTACCCAGTTCCTCGAACCTCTCCTTTACCACCTCCAGTGTTTCCCCAGCCAGGTTGTTTGTTCCCACATGCATCACCACCACCACGTGTGGTTTCATCCTCCGTCTCCTTTTGCACTTGAGAAGTGCCTGCCCTGCCCTGTCTGTGATCAACCCGGAATTGCCTCAACCCAGATACGACAGTGCCTTTTCCCCCTTCCTCCCCATCTGACCCCCTTCAATGTGGAGTCCCCCAGCACCAACACCCCCCATGATTCGGATACTGACCCCACCTTCCACTGTGATCCCTGTCCACTCCCCCGGAACCCTGCTGCCTCCCTCCTGACATCCCTTATCTGCACCTTTTGTGCTCTTTGCATCATTCCCCCCTGCTGTCTCCCCTCCTGTTACCACCTCTCCCTCCTCCTCTACCCTACCCTTCCTCTCCCATCTCTGTTTCCCATTGTAAATCCTGCCTCTTGGACCTTCCCTACCCCTCCCCCCGCAGCTCTGATACCTCCCCTTCCTCTGCCAACACTGCAAACATATCGCTTGATAACCCCGCAATGGTGCCCATCGCCTCCTTCCTCCTTCCCTGATCCCTCCCTCCTTCTACTGCACCACCGCTCACCTCCTCCCACATCCTCCTTATAGTCCCATCTTTAGCTCTGCAGTTCCCTCTCTGCATCTTCCCTCCCCTCCTTAGCGGGGTCACTTCTGCCTCAGCTACCCCCTCTCTCACTCTCATTTCCCACCATAACGCCATTACTTCATCCTCCAATTTCTTTAACCTGTAGCAAACTGGACAGCCTCCTAGTTTCCATAATAAATTCATCCAAACAGCTGCCCCACATCCATTGCAACTCACTATCCTCCCTGTGTCTGCCGTCCTCCCTCCACAGTGCCCATCATTACACCCTGTATTCTGCAGCCTTCACCCACCCTTATCCATATCTGTCTGCGTCCACCACCCCTCGCATTCCCTCATGCGGCCCTTCACACCTACTCCCCATTATTTGCGTTCAGCTTAAGTGTATCTTCATACCTGCCCCCCAGTTCTTACTCTTGTACTTATATGCTCTGTTACTAGTCCAATATCAGTCCTTTAACCCCTTGGTCCTCATTTGATGGCCTTTACTCAGTAACACATTAATACAATCTCGTCAGCGTATTACATTAATACAGTAACACATTAGTACAATCCCCTCAGTGTATTACCACTCTTTTGAACCCTAAATACCTATCATAGCCCTGAGTATGCTAGATCTGTAGCTTAGTAATACATTACCACCTTAGTATATATCAAATCCAAATATGACATCACATAAGAAGGCTAGCTTTCATATTGTAACAATCATTGCAAGAGACCCTGTGGGCTTGGTAAACCTTCTTATCTCCACACACCTATGCCCCCTGTGTCTGAACTTTTACCACCTGACTGTTAGCTTTAAGAGTTAGTTCATATGGGCAGTTTGTATCTACACAAGCTCCTCCCTCACAGCCTTCAAGCCCAACCCCCAGTCGCTTTTCATTATTTAACAAAGCCTGCAACACAGTGTGGGTGGGAGGGCTTTACCACTTACCTCTCATCAGGCAAACAGCACAGATTTAAATTTCGCTCTAAATATCACTGCCAACAACTCTTCCCACAACCAGCACACAAGTCACCAACAGTTACAATATCACAGCCCAAGTAACAGTTGTAACTCAAAGTACTAATTTAAACAGTTGTAACTCACAGCACTAATTTAAAGTACAAACTAGTCAAATATCACAGTTAAAACAGAAGATAAACAGAACCACTTTCCTGAACACACCTCCTTCTTCAAACAACATGAAGTCTTGCTGTATTCTGACAATAGCAGTGAGTCCCAACCTTCGAACTGCCCTGGAGATGAAAGAGTTAACTTTCCATGCCAGGCATGGAACGCTGAGCTCGAGCTCGGTTGAGACTGACTTTGTTGCTGTTTAAACTCAAACTGTCAGATTCTTTACTCCGCCTCACTGAACAGTCGCTCCGGAGATTTCTCCTTCTGCTCGGTTCAATTTGTCGGTTAAAGTACCGTTTTTCTCAGTTTTCGACCGAATTTAAACCGTAACCTGTCGGTTCAGTCTCTGTCTGTGGTATTTGTGAGTACTAGATAGGTTTATATTATTTCTATTCTGTGTGGAACTTGTAAACGGTTCATCGGTTCGGTTTGAACCGATCAAGTTGTTAAAAAATCTTTATTTGTACTTCTGGTGTGTGGTTACTGGTTCTTATCGGTTCTAAAAAAAACGGATTTTATTACGGTTTTTTCCACGACCCGTAACATGGTCAGGAACCGATAAGAGGGTCTTGCCTGGCGGATTGCCATTAAAAGGGTAAGTTTGGTTAGGACTGGCACAATGTCTGAGAAACCCAAAAGAAAAACCGGGCCCACTGGGTTTCAACACTGCAGTGTGTGTGAGGAAATCTTTGCCAAGGCTGACCCCCACACCACCTGTGTTTATTGTCTGGGGTTTGACCACCTCAATGCAGACTGCCAGATTTGTAAAAATTTTCCTGCAGCTACCCTAGAAAAGAGAGTTGGTAGGCTCAGGAAAGGGAGGCCAAAAGTCCGCTGAACGGATGGCCAGCCGGTTCGGTTCATACCGAACCAGAAGGTGCCCTCTGACCAGGCGGGACTTCTTGGGAGCAAAGGAGAGGCCGATTCTGAGGAGTTGGTTCCGACTAAGAAAAAGAAGGAAAAATCAGCTGGTGTGGATCCAAAACTTTCTTCTCCAACCACTGAAGAAATAGCCAAAGTGATAAAAATTGTGCAGTCGCTTTCCCCGGTTCCGACCGAACCGGCACCATCAGGGAGGTGCTCGGTTCGGCCGGTTCCACTGGTTCAAGATTATGATTTAGAGGAATATTATGAACCGGAGGAGGAGGAAGAGGAGTATGAGGAAACTGAATGTGGTTTTGAAAGTCTGGATGTGCCCATTGACCCGGACATCTCCCCAGACAGACCTTCAGGAGTGTCTCCTCCTAGGCTTTCTGAGCCCCTCTCCCATTTCAAGTTTTATAAAAAAGTGGCTGAAACCCTCCAGCTTCCTATGGAAGAAGCTGTGGATGACTAGGAGGAGCCTGACTATGTGGAAATGATGGATATCCCAGAGTCTAGGAGGCTGTCTATTCCCTTACACAAATCTTTTGGGAAACATACATTTAAGATTTTAAAGACTCCTAATACTATAGCTCCCGTAGATAAAAGAATGGACAAGAGGTATACATTGTTAGGCTCAGATACGGAGTTCCTTACACAACAATGCAGCCATGTTGGGGTAGTGCAGGCTGCAGCCTGTGATAAGGCAAATATTCCCTTGGCTTCACACCCCCCAGACAAGGACTCCAGGAGGATTGATGCCATGGCAAAGAAACAGTACATGGCAGTGTCCTTGGGACTCATACAGGCCAACTATATGGCCTATACTGCTAGGTATCAAAAATCCAGATGGGACACTGTCATGGCTTTAGCAAAACAGGTCCCTGGCCAGCTTGCCAAGGAGCTGGAGCAGGTGGCTGCTGATGGTATTGAGGCATCCAAGGTGCAATTCCATGCTGCAGTGGACTCCAATGATGTGTCATCTAGAGTCATGGCTACATCTGTGGCACATTAGAATAACTTGGCTCAGATGTACTAGTCTGTCTGGGATACCCAGACTAAGGCCATGGATTTTCCTGTTGTGGGTAATTCTCTGTTTGGGGAGCAAACAGAGAATTACATGAAGAAATGGACTAATATAGGACCACCTATAGGAGTGCACAGCCAAGGAAAGGCAGGCCACTCCTCAGAGGCAGCACCCCAGGGGCAGGCCTTTTCATAGGCCTTTCTACCAAGCCCAGGCCTCCTCTTCTGCCTATGCTCAGAGGGGGTTCTTTAGAGGGAGAGGCAGAAGGGGTACAAGCAGACCTGCTTCCACCCCTCAGCCAAAACCCCCTGCCAAACAGGCACCCTGATGGGTTTGCCAGGGCCAATTCTTCACTACCTGTAGGGGGCAGGCTGGCTTACTTTGTCCAGGACTGGGAGTCTCTAACATCAGACAAGTGGGTCCTGGAAGTAGTAAGCCAGGGACTGGTTCTCAGCTTCAAAAAATTTCCAAAGCTGAGAACCAGATCCTTTCCGCCTGCAAATCCCTCAGAGGCACTTGCCCTAGAGGCAGAGGTCTCTTCCCTCCTGGCTCTCAAAGCTGTGGAAAGGGTTCCACCCCTACACCAGGGCAAAGGATTGTACTCCAGGTACTTCCTTACCCCAAAAAAGACAGGAGAATGGTGGCCCATCCTGGATCTCAGATACTTAAACAAGCATCTTTTAAAACCAAAATTCAAAATGGTGATTCTGGGAATTATTCTACCCTCTCTAAGGCCAGGGGACTGGCTAGTGTCCCTGGACCTCAAGGATGCCTACTTCCATATTCTCATCAGAAGCTTCCATCGAAAGTACCTCGGTTTCGAGCTGCCCTCAGGCCATTACCAGTTCAGAGCAATGCCCTTCGGTCTAACCTCTGCTCCAAGGGTGTTCACAAAATGCCTGGCAGTAGTAGTTGCTTCTCTAAGAAGGCAAAGGATTGCCATCTTCCCATACCTGGACGACTGGCTCATAGTAGGCCAGTCCCCAGACCAGGTCAGGTTACACCTACAGATAACTCAGCAACTGCTCACCCTCTTTGGTTTCCTTCTGAATCTTTCAAAGTCAGTTCTAGAGCATGTTCAGCTCCTCACCTTCATAGGCAGAGCTGGATACAGAAAAGGCCAGAGCTTTCCTTCCCTGGACAGGGCAAGGACCCTTATCACACTGGCCTCCTCATTCACCCTGCAGGTGTCTCGACCAGCAAGGCATTTTCTGCAGCTCCTGGGGCACATGGCTGCTTCCACAGCAGTGGTGCAGGGAGCAAGATTTCAGATGAGAGACATTCAGTTCTATTTGAGAGCTTTTTGGTCTCAAAAGAAGGACCCTCTGACCAAATTGATCCCAGTGACTCGAACCCTGTTCCAGGCCTTATAGTGGTGGCAGGATCAGAACAATCTAAGACAGAGAGTTCCCTTTGTCACTCAGTCCCACTAATTAATCCTTACTACAGATGCCTCCCTCTTGGGGTGGTGGGCTCACTTGGGCGACCTGACTACCCAGGGGTTGTGGTCCCCTCAGGAATCTCTGCTTCACATCAATCTGTTGGAACTCAGAGCAGTATTTCTAGCACTTCAAGCTTTTTCCAAATCTGTTCAGAACAAAGTTATTCAGGTCAGAACGGACAATACCACCACAATGTGGTACATCAGCAAGCAAGGAGGCACTCGGTCTACGGCCTTGTGCACAGAAGCAATGAAGTTGTGGTCTCTGGCTTATTCCCTGAACACCTCCCTCACAGCAGTACACCTCCCAGGCAAGGACAATGTCATGGCAGATGCTCTCAGCAGGATATCTCAGGGCCATCACGAATGGTCACTGGATCCCCTGGTCTTGGAGGTGATATTCTCCAGATGAGGCACCCCACAGATAGATCTTTTTGGAGCCCCAGACAATCACCATCTTCCCCTTTTTTGCTGCAGACCCCCAGTGTTGGGCTCAGTCCCCCTGGATGCCTTAGTTCTAAGTTGGGAAGGGAAGTTCCTGTATGCTTTCCCCCCTTCCCTCTCCTGTTCAAAGTGCTAGTCAAAATCAGGTCTCAACCCTGCAAGGTGATCCTGATTGCTCCAGACTGGGCCAGACAGCCCTGGTATCCTCTCCTGTTGTCCTTAGCAGTCCATCTTCCCCTGTCTCTTCCCAGGAATTACAACCTGTTAACCTGTGCTCAGGGGAGGGTTTGGTACCCGAATCTCAAATCTCTCAATCTCAAGGCCTGGCTCTTGAAGAGTTAGAGTTTGCTGATTTACACCTCTCCCAAGGTGTAATGGATATTCTGAAGGCTTCTAGGAAACCTTCCACCAAGACTACTTATAATTCCAAGTGGAAAAGATTTTCTATATGGTGCTCTGGAAGGCATATTTCCCCAGAGTCTACTGATCTGCCCACAGTCCTTGATTATATGGTCCATTTGAATAGCTTGGGCCTTAGACCAGCTACACTAAAGCTGCATCTGGCAGCTGTTTCTGCTTTCATTTCAGGAGGTAAGCCCTCTTCTCTTTCAGCTCACCCTGTATTCTCTAAGTTTTTCAAGGGATTGCTTCATACCAACCCTCCATTCAGGGACCCTGCCCCTGCTTGGGACCTTAACGTTTGCATTGCTCAGCTTAAGCAACCCCCCTTTGAGCCTTTGTCTTCAGCAGAGCTTAAGTATTTGACTTGGAAAACTGTGTTCCTGGTAGCCATCACTTCTGCCAGGCACGATAAGTGAGGTTACAAGCCCTGTCAGTGGAGCCTGATTTTATCTCCTTCCATAGAGATAAGGTGGTCCTCAGGACTAACAGGAAGTTTTGCCTAAGGTGGTTTCAGATTTCCACCTTAACCAATCTATGTCTCTTCCTGTGTACTTCACTGACCATTCCTCCTCTGGTGAGAGGAGGCTGCACAGTTTAGATGTGAAAAGAGCCCTTAGCTACTACATAGAACGTACCAAGGGTCACAGGTTTGACTCCTTCCAACTGTTCCTCACGTATGGTGAGGTTGGTAAAGGGAAACCTGCCACTAAAATATCCATTGCCAGGTGGATTGTCTATTGTATTCAATTTTGTTATGAAAAACTGGGTAAGGTTCCACCCTCAGGCCTGAGGGCTCACTCTACCAGAGGTACAGCTGCTTCTCTGGCTGCAGCCAGGGATATTCCTATTCTAGAGATATGTCAAGCAGCTACCAGAAAGCAGTTCACATTGCAAGCATTACTCCCTGGATATCCAGGCTGGAGTGATGCTCAGTTTTTACAGCTGTGCTTCAGAGCCTGTTTCTAAGTAGGTTCTGTCCCTCCTCCATGGAGGTACTGCTTAGTAGTCTGCTATTGTCAGAATACAGCAAGACTTCATGTTGTTTGAAGAAAATTACTCACCTTAGTAATGTTCTTTCTTCTAATGGAGTCTTGCTGTATTCTGACTCCCCTGCCTTCCCCTCTCAGAACCTCTGTTTTTGGGATGTGGGTGGGCAGTGGCAGTTTGGCACTCAGGAGGTGCCCCACCTTGTTGTTTTACCTTTTTTTTCTTTGGGTGAGTGGGTGTTGTGTTTTTTCATTTTTTGGATCTCCTGACTTGAGTCTTTGTTTTGGGACCAAAAAATCTGTTTTTATGTTTAGTAGCCAGTTGGCTAGTGTAGGTTTACAACTTCCACACAGGACCTTAGTGAGTTTAGCTCATAAAGATCTGACGGTTTGAGTTTAAACAGCAACAGACAGAGTCTCAACCGAGCTCAGCGTTCCATGCCTGGCATGGAAAGTTAACTCTTTCATCTCCGGAGCAGTTCGAAGGTTGGGACTCACTGCTATTGTCAGAATACAGCAAGACTCCATTAGAAGATACAACATTATTAAGGTGAGTAATTTTTTCTTCTATCCCCATACTACACAACATTTGTGAACGTCGCCGCCTGCCCATGTCATGTGGTGCCCTGATGGACATGCTACCTAGGGATGATGATGACCCTGCACACGGTGGCGGGGCTGAGACCCGTCGGGACGTGCTCTATGTCATGCAGTGGCATATGGTATATTTGGCTGGTAGATTGGGGGCCAGGGTGCACTGTGATGATGTACCCCTCTGAGTGCACCCGTGCCAACAATGCCACATGTATGGGCGTGGTGTGGACGGTGGCCTGCTGTGTTGCCCACTTCGCTATGCCTCTGTGTGACTTCACTCCCCACCGCTATCCTCTCCTATCCTCACTACTCGCGTTTCAATCCAATCCAATCTGTATGTCTCTCTCTCTCTCTACCTCTATATCCTGCTCTTGCTTCCGCTGACGTCTTACCCTTCCCCCTTACTCCCTGCCCCCCCGAGCCTTATGCCTCTCCATAATCCATGTGATTCTGTCCCTCTTCCCCCCTCACTTCCTTATTGTCTGTTTCTCCTCCCTTCCCACCCCCACCCCTTTTCTCCTTTGGATTTTATTTATGTAGCTTTTGCTTGCTACTCTAGGATTATTGTATATACCATTGACATTTTTGCCTGCTTTGTTGTACTTATTTCTTGTGTGCCTCACTCCTCTGTAAATACTTACATGCTGTAACTATATATTTTACCCTTGCATATAATGTACCTCAATGTCTGCCATTGTACTTGCTTTAGCTCCTTATCTGCCATTGTATTTTGCTACTGTATTCTTGAAATTTTTCTCTCTGTTTTTCCTCAGTTACCCCAGGTCGACCCTGAAAAAAGGACAGTTATGTCTCAGTGGACTTACCCGGTCACCAAAATTCAGATAAATAAATCACACATGTACCACACATGTAGGGGGCATGTCAAATGCATGGCCATGTGTGTCCATGGGTGTGACCCTGTGTGCCTATGTGATGGGAGGGTACTGAGGTGCAGTCGTGGTGGTGTACATGTGGGGACCATGTGATTCTGTGTAATGCATAGTGGGCCTTTTGGGGATGTGCAGGGTACTGTGATGTGCATGCATACCAGTGTGTGCCCGCCGATGGATACTGGGTAGGGCATGGTGTGCAACGCTCCATATTGTGCCCAGCTGCCGTCATGTAGGGCGCACCATGCATGGGCAGACACCTCCGTGGCATGCTACTCATGCCCACTTGGGGAACAGGAGGGGAGGGGCCAATGGGCATGGCGGCAGTGCCAAATAGCATGGCTTGGGTCTTTTTTGTGTTGAGGATGAGCTTATTAGCATTTAGCCATGTTTGCACATTCCTTAAATCCGAGGAGAGGCTTTTGTTAATGATGTTAACTTTGTCAGTACTGGAGTAGAGGACGAGATCATCAGCGTATGATAGCTGAGCAGGAGAGTATGGCATAATCTTTGTTGTTGATGTATATCGAGAAAAGAAGGGGTCCCAGGGTGGA
The DNA here is from genome assembly GCA_016271365.2 of Neoceratodus forsteri. Lineage (NCBI taxonomy): Eukaryota > Metazoa > Chordata > Ceratodontiformes > Ceratodontidae > Neoceratodus > Neoceratodus forsteri. Next base: position 404,583,657 of record CM057454.1, on the reverse strand, counting down.
GCCCTGGGGTACTCTGATGTCAGTGCTGGTCACATCCGAGAGAGTGGAGTTGAATTTAACAAGTTGTAATCTGTTTGATAGGTAGTTGTTAAACCAGTCAACTACTGAGGATGAGAAGTTAAGTCTATGCAGGGTTGAGAGAAGCAGGGGATGATCAACAAGATCGAAAGCTTTGGTAAGATCGATAAATACTGCTCCAGTGAGTAGGCCTTTGTCCATGTTGCAGAGTACATCAGTGGAGAATTTGAGAAGAGCGGTTGAGGTACTGTGCCCTTTTCTGAAAGCATGCTGAGTGTCTGAGAGAAGGTTGTTCTTTTCGAGATAGTCAATGGTTTGGGTTGCAACAAGCTTCTCCAGTAGCTTACTTAGCACAGAGAGGATGGCTATGGGCCTGTAGTTGTTGATATCCTTTGGGTCTCTTTTTTTAAGGATAGGCGTAACTCGGGCAATCTTCCAGAGATCTGGGACAACTCCAAGAGAGAGAGACAGAGTGAAAATCTTGGCCAGTGGTGAGGCAATCAATGGTGCCGCTGGCTTCAGGAGTCGTGGCTCGAGTGAATCTGAGCCGGGGCTAGTGTTGTCGGATATGTTTTGCAATAGCCTTTGGACCTCGGATCTAGATGTAGCTTTAAAGTGGAAAGGGGGGGTAGTAGTTAGTTGGCAGTGGTCAGCACCAGATGCAAATCTCTGGGGTGTGCAGTAAGCTGAGATGCTGTGCGAGGTGAAGCGAAGGACGAGGTGTACTGAGACAGGTCCGTGAATAATCTGTTAGAGGCATTCGCTATAGTGTTCAAGTCGTTGCAGTGTACACTATTTAGGATCATATCCCCTGGGGTAGATGACTGGGTAGCCCCAAGAAAGGTCTTGATGTGTGTCCAGAATTTTCTAGGGTCACCAGCAGAGTTTGTGAGCAGTTCCTTGCAGTAGATGCTCTTTGCTGTTCTGATTTGTTTTTTACAGGTGCTCCGAGTGGCCCTGTAGGTATTGTAATCCTCCGGTAGTCTGGACACTTTATACTTCTTCCAGAGTTTGTCCCGTGTGCGCAGGCTAGTCAGCAGGTCCTTGTGTCGCCATGGCAGGGGGACACCCTCTCGTCAGGCATATGATGCTGGGCGCCGGTGCCTGCAGGTGACACTTTCATGGCACAAAGGGACATCTTTACAGGATGGACAGCCAATCAGATTATATATGGATGTCAGCTTTGCCACCAGGTAGAAGAGAAAAAAATTTGTCGGGGTCTGGGCCGTGTTAAGGGAGTCGAACATAACACATAACATGGTGTTCCCATCTAGACTTCAGATTGTGCACTAATGAAAAGTTTATCTTTTTGCTGATGCCCTAAACTGGAGTCAAAAATCATACAGCGCTGAGACCAAAAACTGCCAACTGAAATGATCTTTCTTTCAGTGACATTGATACCTCAATAGAAGCAGCGTAACTCCTTTTTATTTTATGGGTGGGTAAGGCTGATCCCCAGGAAAGACTAAGCTTATCCCTCTTCTTCAGCCCCTTATCGTGACTACCACAACTAGGACAGCTGCACACTGTACAGATTTCCTCAGTATGTGACCTGTTTAGCAAAAGGGTTTGTAGTAGTACCTGGTTGACTATTGCCCCTGTTCAGTGATAAACATTTGAAATATACACAGTTATTTTATGCTTCTGTTTACAGCAGACAGTTTAAATGTTAACAGTGTTATTAGATATCTGTGCCAAATCAGTTAAAATTATTCAGGATGTTGCATGAAGTTCTACCCAACCAGGGTTTGCATGTATGGAGTTCTATTCATAAAGCAGTGGATGGGCTGCACAGGCTGCGCAGAAGCAGTGCATGGAGTACTACGTCGGTGCGGCATGCAGTGCATGCCCAGATGGCATGCGTCAAATGGGCATGGAGCAGGTGCCAGCGTCAACATGTACCTGTCGGACATGCAGCATTGAGGCCATGCTGAGGCGCTGCAGCGTGGTGCACAATGGCACTATGTGCGATATATGCCTGCGACTGCTTTCTACAATGGTAATGCATGCAGGGCACACGTGAAGAATTCACGCCAGGTAAAGGCAGCTGTAAAACCCAGTGCGCAGTGCAAGATGGAGACCTGGAAGGGGTGGGCACAGACACAGCCAGTGCCGCGACTCTCCAGCCGCAAACCCAGACAGTGCGACTGCACCCCGCCAGTCAACATGTCCAACAACCAAACCCATACAGGGTGCCACACGCAGTCACGCCTAGGCATGGTGCTACACACATGGCCTAGAAGTGAGACGATGCTGGGCAGTCCATGCCCACACACAGCACACCCAGTTACCTGAGCGGCCCAACACCTGTGCAAAGGCGTGGCCCTGCCCTTGGCCCACGGGCATGGTGAGCATCAGTTGAACACAGACACAGGATGCAGTGCTGCCTGCATGCCACCCCCCCACCTCCTGGCTGTACTCGCCACAAAGCAAGAATGATGGCACAGACAAAGGGTATAAATTCCACATACCTTTACTTTAAATACTGTGGTACAACAGTGCACATTAACATACATCTAATCATCACCCTCAGATGAGTCCCTCATGGATGGTGGTGTGCTCCTGCTTGGAGGGCGGAGGGCCAAAACCATCTGGCACAGTGGACCAGTGGACCCCTGCCACAACACGAGACAGAATGTGTGTGAACGACAGACCTGTGCAGTGACACTACCACCTACATGACACGCACGCCATGTTACACTCACCTTGGAGGGCTCCACCATTGCCCACATCTCCCCATTGTTGATCTTGTAGTACACGTCCCTGGAACCGACTCTGAGGGACAGTAGGTCCATTATGGCCTGGGGCTACCTACTCCTCGCCACCCCTGGTCCCAACTCACTCCACTCCAGTGTAATTTCCAGTGGCTTCCCTTCAAACCCCTGTGGAGACATAATCAGCGATAGACTGTGAGCCACATGCACAGTGATGCACAGCACACACAATGCCACCCCTGTACGACTGTGTACTCGCCCCACTGGATTTGTCACGTCCCAGATGTTTCCACCCTCCTTGTAGGTGATTGCAGCCCGCCTCCATAATTTGCGGGGCTAGTCCCTCATGCGCCCCGTGCTGGCTGCAGTCCTTGCTGGTGCCTTTGCCATGTTGGACTACAGAATGGTGGATGTCATCACATGGACGACACCCTAACATGCCTTGCCACACGGCGTGCACCAGACGATAAAGGCCCAGGGAACGCTGCGTATAGACAGACTGTATGGGCAGTACTCACAACCACACTGTACAGCTCACCTTCACAGCATGATACATGGTGCAGCACCCATAGATGTGCCATGTGTCCAGGGGCACTTATGAATGCCCTCCTGCTTGGTGAGGAACTTGCACGCCACTGGCAGCACTGTGCATGATGGCAGCCGAGACTGTTCTGGGACAGACAACTGCTGCAAATGCTCAGGTGCATACACTGCATACAGCGGTTCAGGCTGGATTATACCGCCATTGCACAGCTGTGTGACATGGTATGAACACACGTTGCACTGCGCACCTGACGGTGCAGGGTGATGTCTGTGGAGACAAAGGTGCTATGTACACTGGCGTACTACACCACCGGCTCCTTCCAAATGGTGCAAGGGATTTCACCGGGGTAAGCCAGCCATCCGTGTCCCCTGCCCTGCAGGTCACAGATGCCCTGCTGTACCATGTGCATGCACGCATCACCTTTCCTGACATCCTAGCTGAGCTGCAGGGCACAACACAGGCCTTCTTAGACATGCAGGACATGCCTAACATGATTGGGGCCATAGACTGCACACATGTCGCCATTGTGACCCCCATGGTAGGGGAGGAGACATTCTGTAACCGAAAGGGGTACCACAGCATAAACTGCCAGTTTGTTTGCAATGCAGCTAGCATCATAACGAACTTGTGTGCAAAATACTCAGGCTCATACCACAATTCCTGTATCTTCAACCAGTTGTTCCTGGGCACCTTCCTCGATGGATATGGTGGTGGGGACTACTGGTTGCTTTGTGGGTAACGCGAAAGGGGATTGGGGTGCATGCCTGTTCCACCATATACACTGACACTGTTTCTTCCCATTATAGGCGACAGCAGATACCCACTGCAACTGTACTCTATTGACACGATACTTGGCGCCACAGGGGTACGCTGAGGCATGCAGTGTGGTGCACAGGAGGACAAAATCGGTGGTGGAATGCAAGTTTAAAAGACTGAAGATGCGTTTCTGGTGCCTGGATCACACAGGTGGCACGATGATACTTGCCCCTGGGAAGGCAAGCAGAGTGGTCATAGCCTGTGCCATGCTACATAAAATCTGTGAATGGCACTGCCTCCCAATGCCATGTGATGCCCCAGCAGACATGCCACCTGGGGATGACGATGACGACCATGCACATGGTGGCAGGTATGAGACCCTGTTGGACGTGCCCTATGTCACGCAGTGGAATATGGTACATTTGGCTGGTAGATTGGGGGCAGGTTACACTGTGATGATGTACCCCTCTGAGTGCACCCATACCAGCAATGCCGCATGCATGGTGCATGGGCGTGGTGCAGATGGTGGCCTGCTTTGTTGCCAGCTTTGCTATGCCTCTGTGTGACATCACACATGTGCCACGCATGTAGGGGGGCACGTCAAATGTGTGACCCTGTGTGGGACCCAGTGCCTGTGTGATGGGGGGTGTACTGAGGTGCAGTCATGGTGGTGTATGTGTGGGGACCATGTGGTTCTGTGTAGTGCAAGGTAGGCCTCATGGTGATGTGCAGGGTACTGTGATGTGCATGTGTACCGGTGTGTGCCTGCATATGTATACCATATAGGGCATGGAGTGGCATGGTGTTCGGCAGTCTATATCGTGCCCAGTCACCATCATGTAGGGTGCACCATGCATGGGCAGACACCTCCGTGGCGTGGTACTCATGTCCGCCGTTGGCCCCTTCCCACCCATCCCCCAGGTGGGCGTCCTGTTACTACATCCCCTGTACCCCTGGTGGCCCATAGTGATCCTACAGACATCGGTGTGGCCTCCTGTCTTTGATCCCTCTGGGCACCATGTACTCCTGCCGTTCCGTGGTCAGGTGTGTCCTGTGACTCCTCTGGCTGGCTGGCCTGTGTGGCCTCGGGGGACTACACAGTGCTGGCATGTGCTCCGCCATCATCGCCAGGATTTGACCAATCCTGTTGATCCCTGGACGCACGCCACGCACCTCCTCCGTTAGGTCATGCAGTGCCCCTGTGGTGTCCTGCTGTGCCACCAGGTGGTTACGTTTAAGCTGTTGCAGGTTGTGGTAATCGATCTGCAGCACGTCTGTCCCCAAGTTCCTCTGCTGTGCCATGTTGCTCATCTTGGAGGCCCCTCATCCACCTCCACCTCTGCCACACTGTCGTGGCCATGGCAGGGGGACACCTGCATGTCCTGCTGGGCGGCGGTGCCTGCGGGTGATGTTGCAGGGGTGTCACCTTATTGTCACGGTGTAGGAGGCTTGGGCGTTCCATAGCTGTGTACTCAACTGTGCGCACAGGCGTGCTGATGGGTGGTGGTGTGGCACATGTTTGAGGGGGATGTTGGCTCGGGACGGCTGTTATGGGGTGTCCGCTGCATCCCTCGAGGTCTACTTTGCCCTCTGTTTAGCATCCTGGGCTGACATACTGGCCTCCTCCATCGTCCTGGCCTGGTTTCAGCTGGTGACCTGTGGGAGACATGGTGTTTGGTTAATACAGGCTGTGTTACGTGTATGGGTACTGTGACCAGTGTGGCATCCAGTTTTTGCCATGTACCTCCTGTGGGTGCATGCTCCATTTGGGGGTCTCTGCTGGTGCGATTTTCCCTGTGGTTGCCATTGCCTGCCATGCCGTGTGTGCGGGTTGAAGCACAGGTGGGTAACGGCCCAGTGGTCACACGTGCATCCTGTGCTGTCCATGATGTCCCATATACCTGTCAGTGTATTGATGTCCATGTCCTCGCCGTGGCAGACCATGTTGGGGATGGTCTCCACCACTACCTTCTCAGTGGTGCTCAGGACAAGCACCTTGGGGGGGTGGGCCACCTCTGGCTGCTGACTGTGAGCAAGAGACGGCAGCCAACTTGTGCTTGACAGCTGACCATAGGACTCACCACTTGTGCATTATGGCACTCAGTGTGCGTGCTTCTGGTCCTGCGGCATTTACTGCAGCCTGTATGTCCAGCCACGGGCGCGCCTTCGTCTTGACAGGGACCCTCAGTGCATACACTCCATACAGTTCGGCAAAGTGAGCATGTATGTCGGTGACCAGGGTGGCCACCTGAGGTCTGGTGAAACTAGTCAGCCAGGGTCACGCCATGGTGGTGGACAGCCTGTGTGCACCTGTGTCCCTGCTGCCTTGGCCCTCCATCTGGGGTTCCAGACGTGGTGGCTGCCTTGTTGTAGCTGTCATGCCTGCAGGGGCTGCACCGGTGCCGTCGCTCTCCATTTCAGTATTCACTTCCTCATGTGCACATATTGGTGCGGTTGGCCATATATAATGAGGTCGGGGGTGTGGCCGTGTTCATGAACCACGTGTGGCCCTCCCCCATGCACCTCTGTGCACGTCGGCTGTCGCCGTCCATGGCCTTCCACACGTTTCTACCTCTGGTTGTGAATATGGTGCTGCAGAGCTATCCTGTGTGCTGCGTGTGGGTGCACGACCGCTACCTCCCTTTCCTGTGCGATTCCCGTGCATTCGTGAATAGAGCCCATAGTGCATAGACAATGGGATAGCATGGCAGCCTTCTGTAATTCTCTTCACTAGGAGGAGAAAACCTTTGAACTACATTTGGGACTTTGAACTTTAGCCATGCAGCTCATAGATTCAGTACACAGAACTTGTATTTGCAGTATATTTTGAAACTAAAACAGTTTTCCCTCAGTTATGCACATTTAAGCATAGGATGTCCTACTTGAGCATAATAAGGGGAGTGGCACCCTTTTTGAGTTTTTAGATGCAGGAGGTTTTGGGAGAGAAATAGTTTGGGCCAGAGTTCAAGAAAGGCAGCAGAGGAATACAGCACACAAACAGTGAGACAGATTACCAACCCACCCTTGTCTAGACCTGATTATTTACGCAGTACAATTTGACTGACATCTGAACTTCCAGTCAGGTATAGGAAGGCCGGGAACAACAAGTAATGTTGATTTGATTTGCTTGTAAGCCCCCTCCCACTCTGTTAAGAAACAGAGAAGTAGTGCTAACCAAAGCCCAGTAGCACGGATAAGTGGGGGGAAGGAGGAGAGATGAAAGGGAAGCGAGGAGAGAAGGAGGAAGAAAGAAACGGGGAAAGAGAAAGAGAGAGAGAGAAATAAAAGAGGATGATATGTGTGGTGCAATGCAGTGGCTGTGGGGCAGCTGTCTTCAGGAGGACCTTCTTGATGCTGCGGTGTTGCCCCATCTGCAGGCACCTCACTGGGCTGAGGGAGGAGGTTGCTAGTGGGGGAAATTAATGGAGTCACTGTTAAAGGAAAGGATTGTGATATTTCTTGAATCCAGTAGAGCACAGAATCCGAGGCAACATGGATTCACAGCAAGAAGGTCTTGTCAAACAAATTTGATAGATTTCTTTGACTGGGTGACCAAGGAGGTAGAACAGGAAGGGGGCGGTAGATGTGATCTACCTAGATTTCAGCAAGGCATTCAACACCGTCCCACATAGGAGGTTGGTAAATAAGTTGGACAGCTTGGGAGTGGGCCCCAAGGTGGTAAACTTGGTCAAAAAGTAGCTGATTGACAGGACACAGACTGTGGTGGTAGATGGCATTCAGTACGAGGAGAGGGGGGTGACCAGCAGGGTGCCACAGGGATCCATGCTGGGACAAGTCCTCTTTAATGTCTTCACAAGCCACATTACAGAGGGGCTGGAGGGAAAGATATGCCTCTTTGCAGATGACACTAAGATCTGCAACAGGATCGACACTTCGAGAGGTGGTGAAAAATGAGAAAGGACCTAAACATGCTTGAGGAGTGGTTTAGAGTGTGGCAACTAAGGTTCAATGCAGAAAAGTGCAAAATCATGCATCTTGGGGCACAGAAATCCACAGGAGGAGTACAGGATGGGGGGAAGGGTACAATAGCAGCCACAGACACTGCCAGATATTTCCCGAAATTTCTGTGATATTTCCAGAAATATCTCCTGCTTTCTGCATTTCCACAGTAGGGGCAGCAGAGAGAAACTCTTCAGAAATTTCACGAAATATCTGGAAATAGCTGGCATTGTGTCTGCCTACTACTGTACTGATGGTCACCAATCAAGAAATGGACCTGGGGGTAATCATATCTTATGACCTAATGGTAACCAAACAATGTGAGAAGGCTGTGGGGAGAGTCAGTGGGATGCTAGAGTGCATAGGGAGAGGTTATCACCAGCAGAAAAAAAACAAGGTAGTTATGCCCCTGTACAGATCACTAGTGAGACCTCATCTGGAGTACTTTGTCCAGTTCTGGAGACCACATCTCCGGAAGGACCTAGACAAAACGGAGGCAGTCCAGAGAAGAGCAACAAAAATGGTGCAAGGACTGCACTGAAAGTCTTATGAGGAAAGACTAGAGGACCTCAATATCTATTCCCTGGAGGTGAGAGAGGGGGGATGTGGTAGAGACATTCAGGTACCTCAGGGGTATAAACAAGCTACAGGAGGGCAGCACATTTCAGAAAAGGTGTACAAGAGCAAGGGGGCATGATATGAGGCTGGGGGGGGTAAGCTCAAGTGCAACGTGAGGAGGAACTTTTTCACAGAAAGAGTAGTGGATGCTTGGAACAGTCTCCCTGCAGAGGTGGTGTGGGCAAAAACAGTAGGGAAATTCAAGAATGCATGGGATAGACATAAGAGTACTCTCGCAATAGAGAAGAGAGGGTAAGCTGCAGATCAGCTAGGGTCTGCGGTATTGCATTAGGTAGGAAAAAAGTGGCAGACTAGGTGAGACACACAGTCCTTATCTGCCGCCACCTTCTATGTTTCTGTGTTCTATGTTTTTAGTTCTGGGCCGAGTTGGCTCAGATTCAGGGAGCCTCCTCCACCTCCCAGGGACCACCAAGCCTGCCACCACTTCCTTGGCAGTTGCTAGGCAGGAGAAGCGGATGGACTATGGTGGCCTTGGGGAGGGTGAGAGAGGTGGGACAGAGGCACATCCCTAGCTGTTGCAACTATGGAACTCCTATGCAGTCTTGGAGGAGCATGAAGGTCCCACAGTGGCACCTGAGGTAGTGATCGGGTAGGATGAGCGGGTCCTCCGCAAGGGAGCCCCAAGGATGGGTGGCAGGAGATCCCAGAGGAGGAGGAGGAGCAGGAGGAGGAAGCAAATCCTGGTGGTGGACTCCATTGTCGGTCAGGAAGTGAGGGATGGAGGAAGGTAAAGTGCCTACCTGGAGGCATGGCTCAGAGGGATGGAGAGCGGATCCTGAGGATTGCCCGGGTGGTAGCAAGGAAGGGGGGGGGAGCTAGATGTCATTGTCCATCTGGGGAAAAATGACCTGGCAAGGGGCGAGGCAGGGTTAGAGGTAGTGCAGGAGGAGTTTTGGGAGTTGGGGAGGGTTCTTGGACAGGTAGCAGGTTCAGTGGCCTTCTTGGAGGTGCTGCCTGTCCTCAGCCTGAGGGAGGCTAGGGAACGCTGCATTAGGGGCTTCACTGCATGGATGAAGGAATGGTGTGGTGAGCAGGGGTTTGGCTTCATTGGGGGCTGGGGCCCCATCTGGAGGGATAAGGGCCTGTACAAAGGTGATGGCCTGCATCCAGCCAGCGGGGAAACCATGGTCCTCAGTGAGCGGTTTAAATGCTTCATTGTCAAGCACAAGCCAAGGGGGGAGGCAGAAGAACAAACACTTCCTTCCCCCAAAAGCTAAAGAGACAAACAAAGAATGCAAGGAGGGAGAGGCTACCTGACAAGGGGCAAGCAAAAATGAAGGTACAAAGCAAGAATAAAACTAAAAAAACATAGTGGACAGGAAAAGGGAGGGCAAAAAGGAAAAGGGATAGAGGGTGACAGCATAGCCTTGAAAGCCATGTGTGCAGATGTGAGAAGTCTGAACAACAAGGTTGCAGACCTGGAGGCTACCATGGCAGAGGCGGACCTGTATTTGGACCTGGTCACCATCATGGACAGCAAGTGCAATACAAACCAGGACTGGGAAGTAGCCATTCCAGGATATACACTGTTCAGAAGGGACAGTGTAGGTAGAAAGGGGGGAGGAGTGGCTTTTATGTAGGAGATTACGTAAAAGCCATGGAAATACAAGGGGAGCAGGGATCTGAGGAGATACTGTGGGTCACTGGAACGAAGGAAAGGGTCTGCTGTTAGAACAGTTGTGGTCAATGGACCTCCAACATAAGGGGAAAAGGTTGATAAGGAAATGGTGGAAGCAATCCTGAAGATGGCTCACAAGGAGAGGTACTGATGGTGGGAGACTTCAATCTACTGGACGTGGATTGGAGTCTCCCTGCTGTAGCCACAACTAGGAGTAGGTACATCCTGGACTCCATGAAAGGGGACTTCCTCAGGCAATTAGTGTTGGAACCCACTCGTGAGGGGGCACTTCTGGACTTAGTACTGTCAAACGGGACATAGAAACATAGAAGTTGACGGCAGATAAGGACTGCAAGGCCCATCCAGTCTGCCCATTTCTTTTTCAACCTTATAAATGTGCCATCGGCCTTTGCTCTGTCAGTGGCCTATCTATTCATACTCATCTGTATTGCTCCCTTATGCCTATCCCATGCCTGTTTGAAGCCCTGCACTGTATTCATAGCCACCACTTCCTGAGGTAGGCCGCTCCATGCATCCACCACCCTTTCTGTGAAAAGAATTTCTCACATTCCCCTTAATCGGCCCCCTCTAATCTCATGCTGTGTCCTCTTGTCCTGCTATTTTCTTATATTTAAACATGTTAGACTCTTTCACCTTGTTAATGCCTTAAAGTGTTTGAATGTCTCATCATATCACCTCTCCCTCCTTTGCTCAAGGGTATACATATTGAGCTCTGCTAATCTGTCCTCATGTGTCTTCTGATGCAGTCCCTGCACCATTTTGGTTGCCTTCTTCTGGACTGCCTCAATTTGGTTAATGTCCTTGTGAAGGTGTGGCTCCAGTACTGCACGCAGTACTCCAGATGGGGCCTAACTAGTGTCTTGTAAAGAGGGATTATTACCTCCTCTTACGACTTGTGATACCCGTATTAATACACCCTAACATCCCCCTAGCCTTACCTACTGCTTTAGAGGTCTGCTTGGATGATTTCAGGTCATCGGTGATGATGATGCCCAAGTCTTTCTTCCTTTGTGACTGCCAGCAACTCCCTCCCAGCCTATAGGTGGCTTCAGGTTTCTCTTCCCTATGTGCATAATCTTGCACTTCTTTGCATTAAATCCCAATTGCCACTCTTCTGACCATTTTGCTAGTTTATCCAGATCTCTTCTCATTCTGCCCACCCCATCTGTATCATCTACTCTTTTCAGATCTTGGTGTCATCTGCAAACAGACAAGCCTTACCCTCTAGTCCATCTGCAAGGTCACTAATGAAGATATTGAAGAGGACTGCCCCAGGACTGATCCCTGAAGTACCCACTTGTGACTTGCATCTCTTCTGATTGTATACCATTTATCACCACTCTCTGTTTCCTGCGCCTCAACCAGTTTGCCACCCAGTTGACCAACTTCTGACCCACCCCGAGCCTACCCAGCTTATTTATCAATCTTCTGTGTGGAACAGTGTCAGCTTTGCTGAAGTCAAGGTAGGTGACATCAACTGCTCCCCTTGGTCCACCACTCTGGTTACCCAGTCAAAGAAATCTGAGATTAGTTTGACAGGACCTTCCTTTTGTAAACCCATGCTGTCTTGGATCCTGTGCCCCTATGGATTCCAGGTGTTGCACTATCCTTTCCTTAAGGAGTGCCTCCAGTGTGACTGACATCATAGTGGGGGACTACCTTGGAAACAGTGACCACTGTAATTTGTGGTTTGTGGTAAGGACCGGGTCAGAATCAAATCACACAAGGGTGAGGGTCCTGGAGTTCAGGAGAGCATATTTTAAGAAAATGGGAGAATGCCTGAGGGAAGCTCTGTCGAGGATAGGAAAACTGGGGGAAGTCAAGGAAAGGTGGGCAAAAATAAAAGAGGGAATCAGGCAAGCTACAAACCTCTGTGTATGGCAGGTGAGCAAGGGCAAGAGAAAAAGGAGACGACTATGGTTCAAGGGAACAGCAGAAAAGATAACAGCAAAAAAAGGGGCATTTACAGTGTACAAAAAAAAACACAGAAGGAGGGGGGTAGGGAGGCTTACCAAGAGAAACAAAGGGAGGCAGGGAAGGCAGTTAGAAGTGCAAAGGCACAGACAGAGGAAAGGACTGCCAAGTCAGTGACAAAGGGAGACAAACCATTTTTTAGATACATAAGTGAAAAAAGGACAGAGGGGGGATAGTAAGACTGAAAGTGGAGGGAGGGTGCAGTGTGGAAGAGGACCACCAGAAAGTGGATTTATTAAACAACTATTTCTTGTTGGCTTGCTGGTGCAGCAGAAGGGCTACCAGTTGTGGTGCTGACGACCAGAGGTCGGGAGCAACCTCTGGAGTCAGAGAGTCAGCCGGGGGGAGGAGGATCAAGTGTCCCAAGGAGTGCTCTCCTCTGCGGAGGAAGGGTATCAGTGGTTGATAATATCCTGGCTCCTAACGGAGGTTGGGGCTGGCACACCAACACTGCAAATGGGGGGAGTAGAGGTGCAGACACCTGTTGTGCTGCACCTGAGAGCGTGCGCGGCACTGCCATTGGCGTCATTGCATGCCCCCTCCTCTGTGCCAGGGGAGAAAAAGGGAAATAAAGGCTGCCGGCCTGTAGGATGAAACTGGTCCCTCGCAGGCTCTGCACCTGGCCAGCTGGGCACCTCTGGAGAACTGGATCCTGTCTCCTTGTGGCCATGGTGGGGCCCCGTTGACCCCTCCGGGGGGGAGCCCTAGGGGACGATCTGGAGAAGGTACGTCCCAGTGGATGCTGGAGTGATGGGACTGGGGGGGACGGGGACCATTGGATAGGGGTCAGTCAGCAATGGGCATAAAGAAACTAACTAAATAAAAAAAAAACTATTTCTTCAGTATTTACAGAGGAGGGGGAAGTAAACGGGCCAAGGGTAAAGGACAGCGGTATAAAGGGACAGGAAGTGGACGCAACACCGTTTACAGAAGAAAGAGTGCTTAGGGAACTATCAAAGATAAAAATAGACAGAGCAATGGGGCCAGATGGGATGCACTCCAGGATGCTGAGGGAACTGAAAAAGGAGCTAGTTGCACCTCTTACAGCCCTTTTCAACATGTCATTAAAAGCAAGGGAGGTACCGGGGGACCGGAGGAGGGCAGATGTAGTCCCACTTCACGAAAGTGGAAATAGGGAGGAGGCAGGAAATTACAGGCCAGTCAGCCTAATGTCGGTGGTAGGCAAGGCAGTGGAAACACTATTAAAGGAAAGAATTGGGGAATACCTGGTTACTAGTAGCCTGCAGGATCAGAGACAGCATGGGTTCACGGGGGGAGGTCCTGTCAGACGAACATGATCAAGTTCTTTGATTGGGTGGCCAGGGAAGTGGATCAAAGGGGAGCGATGAATGTGGCCTACCTGGATTTCAGCAAGGCCTTAGACACTGTTCCACATAGAAGGCTGTTAAACAAGCTGGGAAGCCTAGGAGTAGGTCTTAAGGTAGTAAAATGAGTGAACATTTGGCTGGGCAATAAGAGTCAGAGCGTGGTGGTAAACAGCAGTCACTCCAGAGCAGGCAAAGTGCCCAGTGGAGTACCACAGGGATCAGTACTAAGGCTGGTCCTCTTTAATGTCTTTGTCAGTGACATTGCAGAAAGGCTGGAAGGGAAAGTATGCCTATTCACAGATGACACAAAACTCTGCAACAGAGTAGACACACCGGAAGGAGTGGAAACAATGAGAAGTGATCTAGAAAAGTTTGAAGAATGGTCAAGGGCTTGGCAGCTGGGTTTTAATGTAGAGAAGTGCAAAATAATGCACTTGGGGCATAAGAATCCGGGGACAACATACCAACTAGGAGAGGTATTAACAGTTACAGAGCAAGAAGGGGACCTGGGGGTGATCATTTCTGAGGACCTGAAGGTAGCAAAGCAGTGGGGAAGGCTGAAAGGATGCTTGGTCACATAGGAAGGGGAATCACCAGGAGAAGGAGGGAGGTAGTAATACCCCTTTACAGATCACTGGTTGGGCCACATCTCGAGTACTGAGTACAGTTCTGGAGGTCCCACATCCGTAAAGACATAGAGAGAGTGGAAACACTACAAAGAAGGGCAGCCAAAATGGTGCATGGCCTGCATCAAAAGCCCTGTGGGGTAAAGCTCAAGGAACTTAATATGTACTCCCTGTAGGACAGGGGGATATGATAGAGACATTCAGATAACTCACAGGCAGAAGCAAGGTACAGGAGGGAAGCATTTTCCACAGAAAATATGCTCGAGGACAAGGGGTCATGCTAAGAAGTTAGAAGGGGGGAGGCTCAGAGGAAATGTGAGGAAGTACTTCTTCACGGACACATGGAACAGCTTACTAGCAGAGGTGGTGAGTGTGGAAATGGTAACAGTTCAAGAATGCATGCAATAGATGCAGAGAGATCTTAGCTAGGGGGTGGGGGCGGACTGGAGACGAGTTGGATCTGCGGCTACACTATGGGTAGGGAAAATAGGGTAGATTAGGTGAGTCATCAGGTCCTTATCTGCTGACAGATTCTGTTTCTATGTTTTCATCGCAGATAAAAACATATGTTATATCCAATGCATGTAATTGTATGCGTGTTTATGTTAAAACAATAAACATATAGTTAAAAAAAAAAGTACTAACATGGGCATGTTTATTTGAAGACTTTCAGAAATTCACCATAGAAATATGACTAGGTAGACTCTGTGTTGGGTGTTGGGTCTATCTGTGTTGGGTATTGGGGTTTGTCTTTTTCCGCCATACTGTACATTGTTCAACTTGGTTAGTAAAAGATTACAAAATAAGTGCCTATGTGATTGGAGAGTGGCTTTTTTCTTGTTTGTCTACAGTATGTAGTAGGTGACAATGTAGTCCCTTAAGCAGCGGGATCCATCTCCTTAAACAACCTTTCTGATAATTCCCACTGACTAGAATCTGATCCAGGAAGCCACAGTTTTCTGCCAGATTTTTAAGGCAGGTTGGTATTATATGAGGCAAATTTAGATCAGATTTTATTGGACTGGTCTGAGACCAATTAATATTATATTTCCTTAAGATAAACATTTCACAGTTACGGTTGCCTAGAGAGATGACATTTGAAGTTGTGAGTTTCTCAAAATGCGTACTGGCTTTGGAAGGTTTGAGGTTGGTATCCGTTGGGCTGAATTTAATAAGGTTTACTGTAAGTTTAATAATTTTACATTTTTTTGTACCTTTTAATATTTTTTCAATTTACAGTACAGAACTGCATCAATCTTACCTATAAAAAAACAATAATGATAGCAATGAGCTGTGAACAAGCTTGGTACATCCAGCAGACCTGGGTTTGATTCACATAACCATATCTCTCAATCTTTTGTCACTGAAATGAGAGACACAGACACTCAAAATGAGGAATCATGAGGGTTACTGACCCTCATGGTGACGGACATACTCTGAGACGTATAGCTAGAAGCTCATAACACTGCAGTCCTTCGGGTTTACTTTTACAGAGTTTAGATTTGTTAATGGACAGGTGAGGGAGAAAGCTGTTTTTGAAGAGTAAAACGAGGGACATCTGTTGTAATCAGGGAACGTTGAGAGATCTGCCTGCAACCTCCACTTGCATACTGAGTTACCCTGAGCAAGTCACTTAACTTCCCAGTGCTCCCGGGATGCACCTGGAAAACAGCTTCAGCTCAGTGTGCTTTTTCTTGGTCAAAAATTGTAAAATAAAATTAAAAAAGTTCCATTCCAACACATGAGGGGAACCAAAATCTGTAATTAAGCAGAATATCCTCCACTTATTAATTAATCTTAAGCTAGTAATCATTTAAATATACATGGTCTTCTCCCCCAGCCATCTACATAACATGAGGGACTCAGTGGATAGAGCTGTTTAAGGGAAAAATGAGAAGCTTAGGATAATCACACAATAAGTAACGATTCTACTTTTGCAAGATCCAGGAATAGATGGACATTCATATTATATGTCCTGGATTTGTGAAAAACATAGTGTGCAACCCTTTCATCTGATCAAAAGCTTTCAGAACGATAGGTAGACCTAGCTGTATCAACCAGCTGATTGCCAGATTGCTTTCTTTGAGGGGGTAACTGGGGATGTGGTTATGGGACGGGTGGAGGCTATTGTCCATCTGACAGGTGACGAGTGTTGTCTAAATGAACTTCAACAAGGCTTTTGACGCTGTACACCATGGAATAATGATAGAGAAAGTAGCACCTTATGGAGTCCACAAAGTGTGTAGATATGGGATATACAACGGGCTGATTCAAAATATCCAATGTATCTTCAAGTGTGAGGCGGCAGGACCGTAACTCACAAGTGGCAGAGCCATGAGGGAGTTATGTAAGTCCTGTCCTCTCACAAGTGGTGCTAAATTGCATATTTTGAGTCAGCCTGTTAAATGTGATTTATACAACAGGAGTGGGGGTGAAAATGACAAGATAAATATATCTTAGTGACATCAGTAACAACAAGATATCAAAAAATATCATTGTTACTGTTGTCACAATGGCTATTTTTTAAGTTACTGTCATCACAGTGGAATACTGAACCAATCAGAGAACAGTTTCTACAATGCTGATGACTTCACAATGCCTAGTGCTGCACTGAAGCAAGCAATTAAAGTCAAAGAAAAGCAGCAAAAGCATTTGTTTAAATAAACAGCAGATTTAAAATCTATAACTTGCAAATTACTGTTGTTTCAAATATACAATAGCCTGACTCAAAATAGGCAATTTATCATCACTTGTGAGTGGGCTCTGCCACTCGTTAGTTATAGTCGTGCCCCCTCACACTTGAAGATAAATCGCATATTTTGAGTCAGCCCATTGTACATGAGATGGATCTCAAACTGGCTGACAACAGGTAGGAATCAGAGAGTGGTCGTGAATGGTCATCATTCAGAGTGGAGGGATGTTTTAAGTGACATCATGTTCCAGGGATCAGTACTTGGTCTGTTGCTCTGTAACATATTTAGTAATGATCTGGAGGAATGGGTGGGCAGTTGATTGCTGAAGTTTGCTGACAGCACGAAACTGACAGGATGAGTGGATACAGCAGGGGAGGGTTGCACTACAGGGTAATGTGCACACAGGAGTATGGGCAGAGAAATGAGAGATTAAATTTAACATGGGGATGTGCAAAGTACAGGAGTTAAATTGGGCAGGTGCCCACAGGAACTCAGTTCCACCACCCCTGTTATCTTTCTCCATTGACTACTAGAGAAGAGTTCCACTACCTAAAAGTGACAGTTCTGTCACCTAAAAATATGGATGTGAGAGTTCTCCCACCTAAACATTTTGAATTTAATCACTGACAAGGTACTACACCTAGAGGTGAGGAATTGTACAAACGTGGGCAGCATGTCTAAGGAAAGTGATCTAAGGGTAATTGTAAACTGTATGTTGAAGCCAGGCAGGGAATGTGCTGCTGCTGTCAAGAGAGCAAACACAATGTTGGGATGCATTAGGAGGGGGTAATTAGCAGGTGAAGGGAGGGGACTCCCTCCTGAACAAGGCATTGGTTAGCCCACACCTGGAGTACTGAGTTCAGTGATGGTCACTGTAGTAACAAAAGGACATTGAAGAGGTTGAGATGGTCCAGCACAGGGCCACCAAGTAGATTAGTGGCCTAGCAAGAAAGAACTATGAGGAGAGATTGGATGTACTCTGATTATTCAGCTAGAAAATGGAAGGCTATGAGGTAGTGATCACTAGTTTCTGAATACTAAAAGGGATAAGACAGGATTGAGCAGACACAGATGATTTAGCCGGTGTGTGCAAGCAAAACCAGAGATCATGAAGTAAAACTGAAGGGCAGGATAAAGAGAAACATTAGAAAGCATTACTTCACTTAAAGGGCGGACGACATGTAAAATAGTCAACCCAGTGACGCTGTGGATGCTAGCACTTTTCAGGTTTTTAAAGCAGGACTAGGCAGAGTCCTGAGAGAGAATATTATTAAGGGTTCCACATAGCATGAATAGTGATAAAATTCTGCTTGATGAGCTTGGAACTGCATATTATACTCGGATTGAGAATAGTTTTTGCAGTGTAGGAGAAGGAGAGCACAAGGGGACCCTAAGTCCCTTCCACCGCCACTGTACTGTGTTATTATCACAACATTAGCCAATTAAAAAGAACTATAAAGTAAGGCTCATCAGTTTTAGGTAGTGGGCATGTAACAGTCAATGGCTCAGCGTGTTGCACACTTGTCTCTGAGGCTGGAAGATCAAAAGACAGTGGGTTCTAGCCCTACACCTGGAACTTGGGGTAAAATCCCAATACTGACACTGTAGTGCAGCGTGGTGGTGGTGGTGGGGGTTGCTGCACTCTTGAGATGCCGTCTTGGCCCCCCCCCCGAAGAGATTGAAAATAGGCAGAATTCTGTAGTCTTCCTTTCTCGATCATGAACAACGAAATATTTTATTTTATTGTTTGTTACCCGGGTAAGGCCTGCTAGGCACAGGTGCCTGTTTTCAGGGCAACCCGGGAGCACTGGGGAGGTTAAGTGACTTGCTCAGAGTCGCACAGTATGCAAGTGGAAGTTGTGGGAATCAAACCCAGGTCTGTCAGCTGGATGTACCAAGCTCATTCACAGCTTCTTACTCTAACCTCTAGACAATACTGCCAGCCATTTTTAACCCATTGGTTTGTATGAACCTCCCCATGTTGATAGGTGCGAGGCACCCTAAGAGTGATGTTGCCAGCGATGCTTGAACTGGCTGAAGCTGATTGAGACAAAGCACTTACACTAACATGGAAACTGAGGACTCTGCATTATGGTAACACAGAAATCTCTGTTTTTCTCAACCACTCGTATAACACGATACCACGCTGAAAGACATTGGATCAAGTGCGAGGCACCCTAAGAGCTCTTAAAATTCAGCTCCAACTGTTGTTACCATCCATGCTCATTGTAGTGTGGAATGGCCATACTCACCTTTTAACGACCCATGAAAACATCCAGGCTGGCTCAAAAGACGGAATGTGTAATGGACCACAGAATGAGGGGGACTCTGACATCTTGGAAGATTCCTGAATATCAGAATGTTCTATAAAACACTGATATGTACTTAACCTGCAAGTACATGTAAGTGGGAAGTGAGGATGGAATGCACTGCCAGAGGGTGTAGTAAACTGCATTACAGTTGGGGGGATTTAAAAGAGGGTAGGATAGATTCAAGTGGAAAGTTGGAGTGACAGGGGAGGAGGCATGGAACAACACGTAGCATACACGTATGAGCTCTGCATCGAGCAGACTTGATAGATCTTTGGGCCTTCTACTGGCCTTTCACAAGTTAGTTTGTTCATATTATGAACATTATTCAGCTTAGATATGTAGGTTGTGGAATGGTGAGATTTTCATCAAGGACATCTTTTGCACCAGGCTACACCTATGAAACTATAGCCGTCAGGCACCAGGACCACATGGAAGACTTTCTAGCCAGTAGTCTACTAGCGGCTGCCCACGATGACAACATCAGCCAGCGTTGCCCCTCCTATATAAACATGGGCGGCACCATGTCCTCCTCAGTTCTTTTCCTGCCATCGAGCATCGCACATCAGACTCCACGGAGAACACCGCCACTTCAGTCGACCGCCAACTTTTCAATTTTAACTTTCTTTAATTTTTCTCACCCTAGTTAGTAATCACTTTATTTTTTAAAGTGATTCTTCCCGTTGTTTATGTCTACCACTTCCAAGAAACTTTTCAAACTTCGTGGGTATGTCAAGAAGATCACAGCAAGGACGATCATAACACCTGCGTCCGCTGTCTTGGCACTAACCATGATGTCCAGGCCTACAAGGTCTGCTGCAAATTCAACCAGACCAGTAGGCAGCACTGTCAAAAGGCCCTAGAAGCCTTCCTCCTGGAATAGAAGGTTGCTGCATGGAGAAGGAGCTCCAGGGAAGAAGTTCCTCTGCCTTACCAGCTCCATCCATGGGCTCCTGCTCCTCCAAGGCCAGGACAAATCCCCTGGCAAACACAAGCACCAGGATAAAGACAGGCCTAGGCACAAGGCCTCCTCAGGGTGCTCTTGGTCACCTCTTTGAGCGCTGGCTGTTGCTGGGTCATCAACCTCTTCGGCGGTGATGCCCCGCTGCTGCCCACACCGTCTTCTCTACAGGGTTTTCTTTGGCAGCGCCACCCACCAGTCTCTGCTTGTTCGGCGCTGGCTCACAATAATAATACTTCATTTGTATAGCGCAATTCTTAAAATCAAAGTGCTTTACATATCAAAAGAACAATACCAGCATTAAAACCAGAAGATAATTAAAATCCAACAACAGTAAAACAGAAGAACTCACTGTACCATTACAAAAAGGCAAGATTAAAAAGGTGGGTCTTCAGAGCGGTCTTAAAACACTCCACCGTTCAGCACTCTCAAATCTGGCGAGGTAGAGAGTTCCACAGGGTTGGGGCTGCATAAGCGAAAGAATGTGCACCAGATGATTTCAACTGCACCCTGGGACTCTCTAGCAATCCCTCGTCTGTGGAGCGGAGTGAGCAAGAGGGGTGGTAAGGGCATAGAAGCTCTTGCAGGTAGCGCGATCCCAGACCATGTAGGCTTTATAGGTCAGTAAACCGACCTTGAAGGTAATTCTCCACCAATCTGGGAGCCAGTGCAGCTCGTGCAGCACTGGTGTAATGTGGCTAGATTGAGAAAGTCCAGTCAGTAACTTGGCCGCCGCATTCTGCACTAGCTGTAGCCAGCAGATCTCTACCCCCGGCAGCTCTAGGTATACAGGGAGTTACAGTAGTCCAGGCGGGAGGTTGCAAAGGCGTGGACCAATGTAGGCAAGTTGGCAGGTGGGATCAGGTGCTTGATCTGGGTGATATTTCTCAGATAATAAAATGAGGTCTTGACAATGGACGACACCTGATGTTTCAGAGTCAGTCCCTCATGAAGAATAACGCCCAGACTCCGCACTCAGTCAGGGGCTGTCAGCAGGCAGCCTCCTAGTACAAGCCCAGTCGCCTGTCCTACCGCAGGCTCCTCAACTCGACACCCTAGATCCACAACCAACACCTCAGTCTTGTTGGCATTCAGCTTTAACCAATTGGCACTCATCCAGTCTTGGATCTCGAAGAGGCAGTTGTTAAATACAGAGACCACTAACTCCTGGTCAGGGTGCAAAGGACATGTACAGCTGAGTATCGTCTGCATAACAGTGAAAACTTAGCCCATACCACCTTACAGTGTCTCCCAACAGCAGCATGTACACTGCAAACAACACGGGAGACAGCACCGAGCCCTGCGGCACCCCGCATGGCAAGGAGAATGGGTCAGAGGAGAAAACTCCCGACACCACTCTCCGAGTCCTGCAAATGAGGAAAGATTGAAACCATCTGAGGACTGCACCTGACAGTCCACAGAGCAACTGCAGGCGCTCGAGCGGCACCCCATGGTCTATGGTGTCAAATGCTGCGGAAAGATCTAGGAGGACCATGATGGACTGACTCCTCTGATCTCTCATTATAAGGAGGTCATTGAGCACCCTAACAAGGGCAGTTTCTGTACTATGCCTCTTCCTAAATCCCAACTGGAAGGGATCATAGATGTCATGGATGGCAAGATTGACGCATGACTACCTTCTCAATAACCTTCCCCTCAAAGGGAAGGTTAGAGACAGGTCTGTAATTAGTGAGACAGTCTGGGTCAAGAGACGATTTCTTGAGGAGTGGAACCACCACTGCCTCCTTCAGGGAGTCAGGAAACACCCCGGTCTCTAAGGAACATCGGACAATCTCAGCTATAACCGGGCCGATGACCTCAACGCATCCTATTAAAAGACGCATAGGGCCTGTGTCCAGACCACAGTAAGTTGGCTGCATACTCTAGATGACCATCATGACATCAGCGATTGTCTCTTAGTCAAAAGTTGACCTCTGGCCCCCTGATGCCCCCACCGATGCTTCAACACCTGTTGTTCAGACCCATTCAGATTCAGGGGCAACCATCAGGGTGTTCCACTGGACCTCTCTCAGCTGGCGATGGGATCTCGATGCCGGGATTTTCGCATCCCATGTCAACGCCTTTGACCATCTCTTCGACATCAGGGATTCAGCCTCCCCTGTCAATGCCTCTGGCCATCTTGTCGACGCCATGACTCTGTCCTCTCCTCTTGATGCCCCAGACTGCCTTTTTGGTGCCGGGGCTGCGGCCTCTTTCATCAACGCTGCAGGCCATACCGCTGACGCCGGGGACCCAGCCTCCCCGGTGACACCGCTAGGTGCTCCAACAAGGCTGATTACTATTGATGTCCAGACCATGGGCTCCTCCTTCTGGGAGTTCTGGCACCATATTGGTCCCCCTCTGGGCGCTTTGACATCAGGGCCTACTAGGCCTGCTCCTGCAGCAGTGCCTTCCACAGCGAAGCACCCTTCATGCCCTCGGTTATTACCATCCTCTGTGCCCTATTCAGAGCCAGGGGATTAGGATGAGTACAATCCTGATCTCCTTTCTCCTGATGAGAGGATGAGTAGGATGAGGAAAGTGGTCCTAGGAGCTCTTCATCTACCTCTGATGTTTCTTCAGGGGCAGAGGACTCCACTAAATATACTCTTCAGTGTAGGTTCAGGCTGCCCATTCCCTGATCCCTTGGAAATGTTCAGTGTCTTGGGTCATCCAAAAATAAACCAATCAAAAAAGTCAAAAAAAACAGTATGAACTCCACCATTAGTAAAGTTTCTATAATTTTTATTGATATTCCAACATCCACGGGGTGACAGTTTTGTGGCGTTGCCACTTCATCAGGCCCATAACTGAAGAGTTCTAATCATGTGCATTGCTCAAACTCTGTGTACTTATATTTTGTTTTTCATTTACTCAGTGAATTGTTTCTTACTTTTCAAGTAGTAAACATGCTGCTTCAGTAGTGTGACTGCCAGCCCACTCCTACTGGTAGCCCCGTGGGTGTTGGAATATCAATAAAGACTATAGAAACCTTACTAAGAGTGGAATTCATCCTACATTTTTGACTTTCTCCGCTAAATATACGCAAAGGTCCCCTTCCCCCGATGACCTCTCCTTCATCTCAGTGATAAGGCAGCTGGGGGTTTGAAGCTGAGGAGCAGGATGTTACCAGGAGAGAGATGACAGAATATCTGGAATTACCAGATTCTCCCCATCTGATCATTCCTCCTCTGCTGGCTGCATTTGAGGATGCCACCATGGCAGTCTGGTACACGTCAAACATGATACCTGCAATGTCCAGAAAGGTTGATAAATTATTCCAGGCTCCCTCTGGGAAGCCTTTTCTTGCTGGACAACCACAAGCAGATTCAGTGGTGATCAGCGCAGCCCATGATAGGTCTAAGAAACCTCAGCTTGCTTCATCTGGACAATGAGGCAGAAAGCTGACTCTTATGGGCAAGAGGGCCTGTGCTTCTTCCATGCTGGCCCTTAGAATAATTAATTACATTGTCCATATAGTCAAATTCCAGAACACACTCTGGAAGAAGGCCAGAGCTGCAGCTCAGGCCCTTCCAGAGGGTCCTCAGGGGCAGGAGTTGCTTAAAGGAAAACTACACCCTCATATGTTCTAAATGTTATTTGTTTCCATGTCAACAGACAACTCTTCATGTAGCTATTAAAGATGTATGCAGTCGCTTCAGTCTATTTTCACACTTCATACTAGGCCTTGTTACTGTTCTGGGAGGGTCAATTTCATGGTTGTTGAAATGTCATTGTCCATGAGAGCTGCATTAGCGAATGAAA
The DNA here is from genome assembly GCA_016271365.2 of Neoceratodus forsteri. Taxonomy (NCBI): domain Eukaryota; kingdom Metazoa; phylum Chordata; order Ceratodontiformes; family Ceratodontidae; genus Neoceratodus; species Neoceratodus forsteri. The sequence goes on along the minus strand of CM057454.1, from coordinate 404,559,731 downwards.
ACATGATGCGTAATCACCTTTTAAACTCCCCAGTATGCCTGTCTGCTTAATTAGTCTTAAAAGAAACACGCTACAAGAAGGTGTGAAATAACGCATTTAACTTCAGTGAGTTTTGCAAGCTATCCAAGTTCTAATGCAAGTTTTTTTTTTCCTTTAAACTCCATTCAGTTTATGAGTTTCCAGAGAGTTTTTGCAGGGTATTTATTTCAGCATAGAGATACATGATGTAAATGGTTGATCTGACATCATGTTCTCATATGCTAATGCAGTTCTCATGTACAGTGAGACTTCAACAACCATGAAATGGACCTTCCCAGGACATTAACAGGGCTAGTATGAACTGTGAAAACAGACTGAAGCAGTTACATACATCTTTAACAGCTACATGAAAAGAGTTGTCTGTTGACATGGAAAAATATAACATTTAGAAGATATGAGGGTGTAGTTTTCATTTAAAGCCCTCCAGTCCAGGGCAGACATGGGCAAACGCCTTTTTAGATCCGCCTGCGATGTCTCAGATGCCTCCGTGAGGGCAGTGGTGGTAGGCATCTGCTTCAGGCAGCACTCTATGCTGTGGGTGTCTGGTTTTGTTACTGATGTGTAACAGTCCATCCTGAATGCCCCCTTCAGAGGCTACAAGCTTTTTGTGGCAGATGTTCAGTAGATCCTTTCTGACCTGCAGGCCTTGGGGAGAACCCTGTGATCAGTCCATTCCCTGTACCACACTCAGCCAGGAGTGGCCAGAAGGTGCCCTTTCATAGGGCCTCCCACAGACCAAAGCCGGGTGCCTGATACTCTGGCTAATGCAGGGCAGGAACAGCCCTCCCTGCCCCCACCTCCACCTCCTGGAAACCCCCCAAGGGAGAAGGAGCGGCTCTGGCCACCGGTTCTACCTCAACCTGACTCCTTGTCAACCCCCTCCCACCCTCCCCAGCACTACAGGAGGTTGTGGTAGGGGGTCGCTTTTCCCTCCACCCGAATAGGTGGAGGGAGATCTCAACAGATGCTTGGGTCTTGCAGCTCATAGAGCATGGCCACACTGTAGAACTTCTGGAGTCACCTCCAGATCTGCCTCCAGTTCCTTCAAGTTACCCTCTTGACCACATTCCAGTGCTGCTGGAGGAAATTCACACACTGCTGTGGAAAAGGACCACAGAGCTCATTCCTCAAGATCAGAGGAACAGAGGGTTCTATTCCCACTTCTTTCTGCTTCCCAAATCCACAGGGGATTTGCGGCCCATCCTGGACCTCAGAAATCTGAACTTCTGCATCCAGTACAAAAGATTCGGTATGGTGACCCTACAAGGACTGCTACTGCTACTGTAGCAGGGAGACTGAATATGCTCCCTCGACATGCAGAATGCATACTTGCCCATAAAGATTTATGCTCACCACAGGAAATACCTCAGGTTCCTGTTCCAGGGGAGCATTACCAGTTTAGGGCATTGCCCTTTGACTTATCTTCTGCACCATGGGTCTCTACCAGATGCTTAGCAGTGGTGGCAGCAGCTCTCAGGAGGGAGGGACTATATGTCTTCCTCTATCTGGATGACTGGTTGTTCAACGTTTGGTCCGGGGGCAACTCTCTTACACTCTAGCACGTACCAGACAGCTGTTTCAAGCTCTAGGAATAACAGTCAATCTGCCCAAGTTAGGTCTGCTGTCTTGTCAGGGCCTCCAGTACATGGGGGCTATACTGGACTCAGCTTAGGGTTCAGTCTTTCTGCCTCTGGACAGAGTAGAGTGCATGATAGCACAGGCTCAGGAGCTTTACAACATCCGGTATATCATGGCCAAGACATTCCTGAGACTGCTGGGCCTGATGGCAGCAGCTATTGTGACGGTTCCCCTGGTACGGTTACCCATGCAGATGTTAGAGTCCAATGGGATCAACATACCGACGATCTAGGCCAGAAGGTTCTAGTAACATCACTTGTGAAGAAGGTTCTTCAGTGGTGGATGGGCCCTGCCGGTTTGCTCAAATGGGTCCCTTTCCTCATCCCTTCCCCCCACCAGATCCTCACCACGGATGCTTCTGGGTCAGGCTGGGGGGCACATCTGGAATCTCACCAAACCAAGGTGGGACAGATCAGTTTAGTGCGGTTGGTCAGTTTGGCCACTAGTTTTCAAAATCTAGTAGCCAAATCAATATTTTTCGTGGCTTTCATGTTTTAGAGCTCAAAAATCACTTTGTGAGCAGGTAGCCAGTTGGCTGGTAAATTTAAAAATCTAGTAGCCAAACCAGTTTTTTTAGTGGCCATTGGCCACCTAGCTACCCAGTTTGTCCCACCCTGCACCATATCCAAGGGATTTGTACCACTGTGGAGAGTTCCTTCCACATCATTGCCCTGGAAATAAGGGCCGCTCTGTATGGCGTGTAGGTCTTCCAGGCCTCTCTGTCTTCGGGGCCTATCTTGGTGCAGACAGACAACATCAGTATTGTCCACCATATAAACAAGTGAGGGGAGTCCCAGTCATGCCCCCTGTGCAGGGAAGCAAAGAGAGTTTAGTATTGGGCTCTAGAACATAGTCTACAACTGTCGGCCGTCCATGTTCCAGGCATCCAGAACGTTCTATTGGATGGCTGAAGCAGGTCACAGTCTTGAATGCACAAGTGGGAACTGCTGACCTCGATGGCAGAAGATCTGTTCGACAGGTGGGGTCATCCAGAGTTGGACATTTTTGCGTCCCCACTCAACGCAAAAGTGCCGCGGTTCTGCTTGTTCGCTCCAGGGCTTGGAGTTTTCTGGCAAGATGCGTTGTCCCTCTATCGAAAGTGGAGGTTTCCCTACAACTTTCCTCCCTTCCCACTAATCCAGAAGGTGCTGCTCAAGCTCCAGATGGAGACAGCGACTGTGATTCTCATTGCTTCCTTCTGTCCTCATCAGATATGGTTCCCCCTACTGCAGCAGTTGGCAGTGGAACCCTCAGTGTCCCTACCTTGGTGAAAAGGTTTGCTCTCACATGAGCAGGGCACTCTGGTCCATCCAGACCTCAAGTCCCTACAATTTCATGCCTGGCTTCTGAAGACATAGCCATGGCTAGATTCTGGGTGTCCCAAAAGGTGGCTGATGTCCTGGTAGCTGCTAGGAAGCCTTCTACCAGGGCCACTTATTCCATGAAGTGGAAGTGCTTTGCTCTGTGGGTGGCTTCCCATCAGTTGGATCCTTTCACTTGTCCAGTGAGCCAGATCTTTGAGTACTTCCTGTCCCTTTCGGACTCTGGCTTGCAATACTCCTCCATTAAGGTGTACCTGGCTGCTATTTCAGCTTTCCATGTGCCCGTTGATGGCCGTACGGTGGCACAACTGGAAGGTGTCCCATATGTTTTTGAGAGGCATTCTTCATCTGAAGCCTCCCATTCATAATCCAGTCCCACCTTGGGACAAATTTTGTGTTAGAAAAACTTACTTTGGCTCCTTTTTAGCTGGCCACAAGTTGTGAGCTTTGCTTTCTGTCGTGGAAAATGTTATTTTTAGTTGCTATTACTTCTGGTCGACGAATTTCTGAGCTTCAGGCTCTCATGTGTGAGTCTCCTTATTTGGCTTTCCACAAAGACAGGGTGCCTTTGCGTACCAACCCTAAATTTCTACCGAAGGTGTTGTCTGAGTCTATCCTGAATCAAACCATCCACCTGCCTGTTTATTTCCCTTAGCATGCCAGTCCAGGGGAAGCCTTGCTCCATACTTTAGATGTACATGGAATACTCAGATACAATGTTCATTGTAAGAAGGACTGCAAGAAGTCCTTTCAGCTGTTAGTTTCTTTCACCCCTGGGAAGAGAGCGTACTGGTTTCTAAGCAGTGCTTGTTCAAATGGTTGACTAACTGCATTATTTTCTGTTATAGGAAGTACGGTAAGGAACTTCCTGGGGTGGTGCGTGGCCACCCCACCAGAGACATGTCCACCTCTGTTGCCTGTTTTAGGAATGTGTCAGCTGCTGACATCTGTGTCGCTGCTACTTGGAGTACAATCCACACTTTTACTAAACACTAATGTGTGGACATTGCCTTTAGGAGAAGGGTGGGCTTTGGCCTAACTGTGCTTCAAAGCTTTCTGTCTTAGGCATCCAGCCTCCAGCCACTCAGATTGTGTCTGTCAGTATTGCTTGGAACTTGTTCCATAGGTGTGGCCTGCTGCAAGAGATATTCTTTTATGAAGAATGCAGTTACGTAATAACTTACCATAACAATAGATCTTTGAGAGAATCTCTTACAGCACGCCATGCCATCCCACCTTCCATTCCCCTTTGGCCTTAGAGCTTCACTTTATCTCTGTCTGTCTTTCTCCAGGACGGTTTACCTTCTGTTTCACCTGTTAACAGTGGCGGAAACCTCTGGCTCCCCACTTGGTTCCCCAGGAGAAGATTTTCTGTATATGGTCTCTGGCAGGGGAACTGAGGAGGGTGCGGGGCAGCCCACTTTTATATGGGAGGCACGCCGCCATCTGATGTCGTCACTGTGGGTGGCCCCTAGTAGACTGCTATCTAGAAAGTTTTCTGTGTGGTCCTGGTGCCTGAAGGCTATAGTTCCATAGGTGTGGCCTGCTGCAAGAGATTCTTTCGAAGATGTACTGTTACGGTAAGTTCTTACATAACACTAGTTTCTTATACTATAGTATCTTAATGCTGGAGGTTGATTAGATTGTGAGATAGAATCCCAGCTGTGCTGCTCAAATTCTGAGAACAGCACTTCACGACTTGCCATGCTACTGGGGGGAGCATGCCAGATATAGTAGCAGAGGTGCCGTAATTAATTTGAAATGGTGGGCAAAAGAGGATAATCTGAAAAAAAACGAACATTTAAAACCAAATTAGCTTTGAGTTATGATGAGCATTTGCAAGGAGGGTCTACGATGATATTGTAGATAGGGAAAAATGGGCAGACTGGGTGGGCCAAGCGGTCCTTATCTGTCAACATATTCTATGCTTCTGTGTTTCATTTTAGCTGTATCTGTTACCTGTTTGCCCTGTTCCTTGGCTAGAGCCTGCACCCAGGTTGTGCCTGAAAATGGTCCCTCGGATCAGTGCACTTACCCGGTAAACAAAGTCATAAATAAATAAATGTTTATTGCGAATAGCAGAGGCTGCCATTGTGCAAAGGGTTGACATGTGAGGTTGCTGCGACACATTTCAACTGAATGATGATTCTTAGAGGTGATTCTGAGTCGCTAGAATGGCATTCACCCACAACCCAGTGAGGAATCCATATTTTAAAATGTTAAAACCACAAATTATCTAAAACAATTATTGTGAAAGTGTCACCTAGCAACATGAAAACATTTTAACTTGCAATAAATGAATACATTCACTCTTTAAGTATAGAAAGGATATTAGTAATATCATTAGTTTTGTAAATTATTATACGGAAAGCTTCCTGCTTGAATATTGAAAACAATGAATCTAGAAATGGTTAAAAGCTTAGAGTCTTGCTGAACTGGCAGGGTATATGAGCCCACACCAGCCCCCTGTGCCAGCGAAGGGAAACAATGAGATGACAGCTCTAGTGTTTGGAGAGAGGTTGTTAACGACAGCTTATTCCTTTATGATTTCAACTCTTGACAGAAGACAGGTCTGCTTGTTGCATCATGGCAGCTGTATCATTACCTTCTGGCCCTGTCAGGACTGAATTGGAAAAAACCCACTTGCAGTTCTGAAAATCCAATTACCTTCTGGAATTTTAGGCACTATTTCTGTGTTACAAGTGTATAAGCCTTCCTGTGATAGCTTTATGCTTTCTGGATTTTAGCTGTATTTCATGCTGCAAAATTAAGAGGAGCATGTAAGCAGCTAATTAAGCACATGCTTAGATTCCTTTTTTCCAGCGAATTGATTGCTAGCTCACAGCATCTTGTTTTAGCTTGCTGTTACTTTGACATTGACCCAGCCAAAATATAGCAGAGCCTCTTGTCAGTACGTGACCTGAAAGGATGAACATCGCAGGCTGTTTAAGACCTCTTCTCCCAGTGGCTTACAGAAACAGAAGTGAAAATCAGTGTTCAACAGCACAAATGTATAGAGATACTCTAGGCTTCAAGCTTTAAAAAATGTATACCACAAGGATGAAATTGGTACTTTAATTACTTAGTATGTTTATTCTAATTATAAAGAAAAATTGAGAAAATCATCTCTTGTTGAAGTTGTTGGATAGTTAACAGGGGCTCTGGAGACTTGGAAGAGAGAAAGAGGGGGTGTGGATTTTTGAAAGTATGTCAAAAGCCTTGGGGTTTGAATATGACCAGAATTTCAATGGAGGAAGAGATGGGTTGAAATGCAGAAAAGGCAAACCTAAGAATCTTGTTTAATTTCGGTCATGTTGTTCTTTTCAGTTACTCTGATGTCTTTTTCAAACCTGTCCTTCTCCAAAGCTTTGTGTTGTTATATCTAAGACCTGTTTTTTTCTGTTCTTTTTATTTCTGTTTTAACTGCAGATCCCTTTTTCTGTGTTGCTTCTGTCTTTAATATCTGCTGAAGCGATCTGAATTGCTGAATCAAAGCCGTTTTGGGAGAGAGACAGTGCTTAAGATTGTGCAGGGTGGGATTCTCTAGGTAGAAGGTAACTAAAGTCATAATCAATGCACTTGACAGTTTCAAAGGCAGGAGAAGCTATGGCTTGCTCAGGGGTTAAACTTTTTAAATAACTTTCCTGGGGGGAAATGCTGTCAATAAATGGAATAATTAGTACAAAAATTGCTTATTAGACCATGATTGAAATGAAAAGATTATAGTTCAGTCTTACATTCCTCCCCATTCTTTTTTTACTTTGTTTTAGTGATATTTTATCATTTATATGTTCTTGCGGAATACAATTTATTTTGTACTCAAAAAAGACAACTTTTTTGAATATAGCTTGTCATTTTATTGATTGTTTTTTTAAAGTTATACCTCCAACTTCCAGGAAAGGTCAAGGTAGTGTGGTTGAGTGGTTAGAGTTTAGAACTGTGAACCAGCGTGCCCCCCATTTCCAATACTGTGTGACCTTCAGCAAATCTCTTGGTCTCCCTTTGCTTCCATCCCTCATGCTGTGCTTCTGTCCACCTCCCTGCTGTGAGATTCGGTACTTAGAAATTGTTGGCAGATAAGGACCTCTAGGCCCATCCAGTCTGCCCGTAGGCCCTATACATGTAGGAGTCCACTCACCCTAAGTGGTCAATGGCTTTTCATCACTCCCAAGGTTCCACTGTGCTTGTCCCTGGCATGTTTAAACCCCTACACTGTGCTTGCCCCTACCACCTCTTGTGGCAGACTATTCCAAGTGTTCACCACCCTCTCTGTGTAGAAAAACTTCCTCACATTGCCTCTCAATTTCCCCCCACCTCCAATTTCATATTGTGCCCCCTCATTCTGGCATCTTTTCTACATTGGAAAAGATCCCCCCACCTGCACCTTGTTTATGCCCTTGAGGTACTTAAATGTCGCCCTTTTGTCTCTCCTCTCCTCCAATGAGTACATATTGAGGTCTCTTAGTCTCACCTCATATGTTTTGTGGTGCAAACCATGCACCACCTTTGTCACCCTTCTCTGGACAACCTTCACCTTGTTTATGTCTATATGCATGAGTGGTCTCCAGTACTGCAAACAGTATTCCAGATGAGGCCTTACCAGTGTTTTATACAGTGGCATCACCACTTCCCTCCTTCTCCTACTAGTAATACCTCTGCCTATGCGCCCCAGCATGCCGCTGGCCCTCCCTGCAGCCTTTGCACACTGTTTTGATACCTTAAGGTCATCAGATATGATAACTCCTAGGTCCCTTTCCTCTTTGGTGACAGTCAGCACACACACACACCCCCATCCTGTAACTCTCCCCAGGGTTCCCCCTACCCAGGTGCATTATCTTGCACTTTTTTTGCATTGCATCTCAGTTGCCACACCTCCGACCATCTTTCAAGCTTCTCCAGGTCCCTCTTCATTTTCTTCACCCCTTCTGGAGTATCCACCCTGTTGCAGATCTTGGTGTCATCTGCAAATAGGCAGACCTTTCCTTCCGGCCCCTCTGCAATATCACTATTGAAGACATTGGACAGGACTGGTCCCAGTACTGTTCTTTGTGGCACTCCGCTGGTCACCCCTCTCTCCCCAGATTGGATCCCATTTACCACCACCCTCTGCCTTCTGTCCATCAGCCAGTTTCTAATCCACTGTATCACCTTATGCCCCATGCCCAGACTACTCATCTTGTTAGCCAGCCTTCTGTGTGGAATGGTATCGAAGGCTTTGCTGAAATCCAGATAGGCGACATCTACGGCCCCTCCCTGATTCACTTCCGTAATCGCAACTAAAAATATCTATCAGCTTCGTTGACAAGAACTTCCTGATGTGAATCTGTGCTGTCTCAGATCCTGGGCACCAATAGCTTCCAGGTGTGCAACTGTCTTTCCTTTCAGCAGTGTCTCCGTGATCTTCCCCACCACTGAGGTGAGGCTGACTGGCCTGTAGTTCCCCACTTCCACCCTACTGCCAGTTTTGTGCAGTGGGACTACATGTGCCCTCCTCCAGTCCTCTGAAACCATGCCTGTGTTGAGTGACTCTGTGAACCAGGTGGCCTGAGGCGTTGCTGGTTCCCTCCGCACCTCCCTTAATATCTTCGGGTATATATCATGTAGCCTCATGGCTTTATCCACCTTCAGCTTTGTGCATTCCTCCAGAACTCTCTCTGCTGTGAATGGACTTGTGTCCACCCCCGATTGTCTCTGCCCCCAACTGTGGTCCTTGACCTCTCCCTCAGTGAATACTGAACAGAAGTATTTGTTCAGTATTTCTGCCTTCTCTAGATTCCCCTCCTTACACTCTTCCTCCTCCCATTTGAGCCTCACAATCCCACCCCCCCAGTTTTTCTTCTGTCGCTGATGTACCTCTAGAATGTCTTGTCCATTTTTTCACAGTCCGTGCTAAACCCTACTCTGTCTGTGCCTTGGCTTTCCAGGTACAAGCTGGATCCCACCAAAAACAAATACATTGTAAAATAAGTGTGTAAATAAAATATATTTTCCTAAATCAAGTGTATTTTTATGGGGTTTTTTTGTAATCAGTGTCTTTATCCTCCATGCTAGACACTTTACTCAGGTTTCGGACAGCACCCAACCTATTCGACTGGCCCTACCTGCCCCAGCGTCCTCCATGGCTTGCCCCCCCAGTGCTGTAGATTGATGAAGGGGCACATTCTCCCCCCCAGCTGGATAAGGATCTCACATTGGGAGCTTGACATGCATCATGGGACCTGAATGTGCTGGCGCCATCACCCTTGGGAGACAGAATTTTTCCTTGGGAGGTTTTACCCCTCCCTGTGCCCCAGCATCCTATCAGCGTGAAAATGATGCTTCAGACTCAGTGAGTAGGTGCACCTGCTTGTTCTTCTCCCCAGGGACACTAGTGGGCAGCAGTAGAGCAGGGCACATTATTAATCAAGACTTGAGAACTTGGCATTGTACTCATTGGAATATAGGTGTCTGAGGGGAGACATGTGTCTAGTGTTCAGAGCATCTACAGACTTCCAGTTGTGGGACCTATTAGGACTAGAGATTATGAATAAATCTTATTGTACTAGATCACACCCCCTTCAAATAGATATGGAAAGATTTAGAACTACTGAAAGAATGCAGTGGTTTTCTGTGAGAGTTACTAAAATCTGGAACGAGTCTCCTCTTGCAGTGGTAGCCTGTAGTAGTATGACCATCTTTAAAACACAGTTAGACGTTTATCTGAGTGCAATGAACATTTCGGGATATTTTTGATATGGCAAGCTATAATGGACTTCAGTCTAATAAGTGCTCTGGATAACCTATGAAACATGTCCTTACCGGTCTCCTGCTGGTCTAGCCTTGGGATGAGAATCTGGGTCGCCGGCATGGCAAGCGGTTCCCCAACCATTAAGTGTTTTCACTTTGTAAGTGTGAAGATTTGTACTATTTTGATTTTTATTAGTTGAAAAACTAGTTAATTATTTTATCATATTATGTAACACGCTCTATCATTCCCAGTCTACCAGATGTGGTTACTTCATGACACACACAACCATTAGATTAGCTGCACCCAGAATGTAATCCAAATCCCTCAGAATTTAAGATCTGACTGGCACTCTATAATCATAGAAACATAGAATTTGACGACAGATAAGGACCGCTTGGCCCACCTAGTCTGCCCATTTTCCTACCTAACAGATAAGCTGCAGATCCTAGTTAACCAACAGCTTACTTCCTCCTACCCCCCACTAGGACTGCCTTATGTCTGTCCCATGCATTCTTGAATTTCCCCACTGTTCCTGACTCCACGACCTCCTCAGGGTGGCTGTTCCATGCATCCACAACCCTCTCTGTGAAAAAATACTTCCTCACATTACCTCTGAGCCGTCCCCCCTCTATCTTCAAATTGTGCCTCCTTGTTCTTGCACATCTCTTTTTCTGAAAGATGCCACCCTCTTGGACTTTGTTGATTCCTTTGAGGTACTTAAAAGTTTCTATCATGTCCCCTCTGTCCCTCCTTTTCTCAAGGGTATACATATTAAGCTCCTTTAATCTTTCTTCGTATGTCTTCTGGTGCAGACCCTGCACCATTTTGGTTGCCCTCCTCTGGACAGCCTCCACTCTGTCTATGTCTTTGCGGAGATGGGGTCTCCAGAACTGCACACAGTACTCCAGATGGGGTCTCACCAACTGTCTGTACAGAGGGATAACAACTTCCTGTTTTCTACTATTGATGCCTCTCCCTGTGCATCCCAATATCCCCCCAGCCTTCCTTACTGCCTTCTCACATTGCTTGCCCACCTTAAGGTCATCTGATATAATTACCCCCAGGTCCCTTTCCATTTTTACTGTTGTCAGTATCTCACCCCCCATTGTGTACTCTTCCCTGGGTTTTTGTTTCCCAGGTGCATTACCTTGTACTTCTTTGCATTGAATCTGAGCTGCCATACATTTGACCATTCCTCCAACCTTGCCAAGTCCCTTCTCATCCTTTCCACTCCATCTTGTGTATCAACCCTGTTGCAGATCTTTCTGTTGTCTGCAATTTCTTAGTGCTGGCAGAAAGAAGAGGAAGAGCAAATTATATGTCATGAGATAAATATTTACACTTATACATTTTTAAAACATTTAATTTCCAACATGCATATTTCAGAAAAAAAAACTTGGAGCCTAGCACCAACACATAGTGTAGTCCACACACCTGCAGAGTATAAAATAGCATTGGTCCCAACTGCTTCAGTTACTTTTTTCTTGCTCTCAAAGCACAGTACTTTCCTTCTTGGGGACCAGAACTAAAAAGTGTTCTAATGTAGTTCATTGTGTCTTTATCTCTGTGTTTACCAGTTTAATTGTTTTTGTTACAGTTTTGGTAGTTTTTACATTAAGCTTTTTCACAGCCCTACCCCATTGAATGATGTTCCAGAACCAATATGGCAGGTAGGATGCTAGACAAGGCAAGTTGCTCTGGCAAAAAGGTTGTGTCCAACCACCAATTTACTGTGGGGTTAGTGTTCTGGTACCAGGCAATCTCTTGAGCAGGAGGATAAACAGTTTTCCTGTAGTCATAAAAAGAGACAGTCCTGGTGCTTGATGTCAGGTCCCTGGATCACGAAGCCTGAACCTCATCCTCATGCAAAAAGAAAAAGACAAGCAACGACGTAGGTCCTGGTTAAGTTCTCGTCATTCTGGTCAAGGCAGCTGTCTTCTTTGGGTGCAAGAGTTCCTGTGCCCTCTCCTTCATCACCACTGGTGAGAGATGATACCATGCTGAACTTCTTCATGCCCTCAGGACCAGCTCCTCCATCTCCTACAACCCCTTTGCCTACAGGAGCTCTTTCAGATGAGCAGTTTGGTCAATGGACAGCTCTCATGGAGCAATCACTCCTCTCCACTTTATCAGCTCAACTATTTGCATTGTCAGGAACATCTCTTTGTTAATTTCCCTTAGAGTCTGCACCATTTGTGACGCCAATGCCAGATTTGACATCAGCAGAGTCGGTACACCCTCTGTGTTAGCTCTGCTGGTGATGCCGAGTCATCTTCAGTGCTGATGTGAATTTCTTCTCGGATAACACTGTTGGCGCTAAGGCAGGTCTTGGCACTGGGTGCAGAGTGTCTCTTGGATCTGACCTCAACACCAGTGGTAGAACCCCTAGATTCATCCTCCTTACTGGATGATAAATGAGAGTATAATCCAGGTATCACTGATAACAAGACAGGGATTATGAAGAGTATACTTCTGACCAAGAGGTAACCCCACCTACCCAGATCATGTGTACTTCTCAGGAAGATCCTTTTCCCATTCATTACTGAAGAATATGCTTAAAGCTCTGAATTTTGGGACAGTGGCTGTAGATGAAGCTAAGAAGATATAGATGGACTGTCTAAATGTACAGTACCCTCATGTCCTGTGTCTCTGCTGCAACCTATCCAGGCTTCCCTGAAGACCCTTACATAGGCAGCTTGGAGCAAACAAACTTTTATTCTGGCAGTCCCTTGGCTCCCTGATGAAGATTATATAGCACCCTCGACCAAACTAGTTTACTACATATAGCCTATAACAGAAGCTGTTTTTATCATGGATAATTAATTTTCATTAATAATAAGGCAATCTCTCTGAAGGAATTTGCTGCACAGTCTTCTGTCAAGGAGTCTTGCAAGACTGACATCATGAGAAAATGGGTTTTTGCCTTAGCTACTCTGAGCCTTAAAAGTTGCAAGTTACCAATCTGATATTTTGAGCTATGAATACTCCCTATGGAACAAGCTCAGAGATCTCATGAAGAGCCTTCTGGAGTCTTCCTCATAGAAGGACCTTTTGGTAGTTATTAGAAAAGGAATTTAATCTAATAACCACAGCAGAGGACCACTCTGCATGTCATTTTGATTTAGAAGTAAAAAAAACCAAACTTTTAGCTAGATAGAATCAAAATTAATCATCGGTATACAACTTGAACTGTGACTCTGGGTTAGGTCATGAGGAGAGTCTTGTTCATGTTCCAATTATTTGCCCATGGTACAACTGTATGAGAACCTGCTGGTTGGCCAATGTTCTCAAAAAACTGTATACTCATCAGTAGAGTTGTGCAAATCCTGTTGTCCTCTGTCTGGAGCGAGTAAAGTTAGAGTTTTGATTTTAACAGCCCTGCCCACCAGACGAAATAGTTGAATTTCTTTTATGCCCCTCAGATATATTTATTGCTGGTAGAGCCACTTCTTTTTTAAAAACCACTGTGTGAAAACAAATACAGATAACCAAAAATGAATCAAAAACTCAAATGATTATGTTGATTTGTTCAATTTTTCATTCTGAATTCATTAAAGTGAATGAATTTGGTTATAAATTATTATAGGAACCACAAACTATTACTTGAGATAAGAAGGTAATTTCTCAGACTTGTGAATCCACAAAGTCAGATGGATTGGAGCCTATTAAAGCAGCAGTATTTGTTTGTCATCATACATAATTTTTTTCAGCTGTAACGTTTTCCTGGCAAAACTATCAAGATACACATTTTATTTTCGTTTTCTTTTATTCCTGAACTAAGATACAGGATTTTGAAGTTTTTAGAAGTTCCTGTTCCATACAGTGCCTGCCATAAAAAATTAAATATCTTGGTAGAGCACTGTGCTGTTTACCATCAGAAATGTGTGATAGCACCATCCTAATGTATCCACATTATGAACCTAGCAAGACTATTCAACAGGCAACCTCAGAAGAAGAGATTTTTAAAAAAATAGCAAGTGGTGTCCATCTTTAATGATGAGTCATTAATTGCACAATTAACTATAAAAGGTGTTTTAAAAATATCAGAGAAAACTAAAAATAAACTGAGAATGATTCTGATGATATAAGAAATACATTTTTTGCTAAAAATGTTATGATAGAGCTGGCCCGCTGGCGCAGCAGTAGCTCGATCGCTTGTGACACTGGTGATTCAGATTTGGGAACGAGCCGGGGTCTGAGGACTGGCTGGGGGAGGATGGTGGAGCATCCCAGTAGATGCTCACCTTCTCTGGGGAGGAAGGGAGGGTGCCTGGCCTCCACTGCACTACTGCCATCTATGTGACCAGGGGTGGCAGTGCAAGTAGAGTTATTGTATTGAGAGTGGGGGACATTGCTGCCCTAACTTCAGTCCAAGGTCCATCCAGTGTCCAAGGGTGGGGAGAAAAGGGAACACCCCCACCATGGTAGATGCGCCCACTGCCCGCCGCAGATCCCGTACCACAGACCAGACTCCCACTCTGGAATTGAATCTTCAACTCCACCAGAGGAGTTGGGCTGCCCTCCTGTGGCCCTTTCCCTGGTGGGTCATCCATGTGGGGAACATAGAGCTAGGTAAGTCTCCAGGATGGTGGGTGATGGCCGAAGCGTAGGGCTGATGGAGGGGCAGTTTGTGCAAGTAGGCATGAAGCATGCTAAATTAAAGGCAAAGCAAGTTTTATGTTTAGGCGCCCAATCCTGGAGGCTCTGGGTGCTGTAAAAATATAAAATACACAATAATAGTAGCCAAGATAAAATAAAACCAGAATAAATATAAAGCAGCAGGCTAATAATAATAGTTAAAATACAGCAAAGCCTGAACAGCAGCTACTAGAGGCTAACAGTAATGCCTAAAAGAGTAGGTCAGGGAAGGCTTGACTAAACAGGTTAAGAAACAAACAAACTGCAGTCATGGCCAAAAACATTGGCTCCCTTGCACTTTTTCAAATAACTCACAATTTCCTCTAAACATAAGTTGAAATTAAGACCAGTACAGTATTTGGTCTCCACAATTCTTTATTTCTCTGTTAATATTACAGAACCTTTGTTTTTGATTCAGAAGTTAATATATCCTTTTAAATCATAAAATGAAAAAAATGGCATTGACAAAATTATTGACACCCTAGACTTAATATTTGGTAGCTAGTCTTTGGTCAAAATAACTGCAATCAACCGCTTCCTATAGCCATGGATGAGCTTCCTGCACCTCTCTACTGGCAGTTTGGCCCACTCTTCTTGTGCAAACTGCTCCAGTTCTCCCAGATTTGAAGGGTGCCTTCTAACGCAGCTGTTTCAGATTCTCCACAGGTTTTCAATGGGATTTAGATCTGGACTCATTGTTGGCCACTTCAGAACAGTCCAGCGTCTTGTCTTGAACCATTCCTGGGTGCTTTTTGAAGTGTGTTTGGGGTCATTGTCCTGCTGGAAGACCCATGACCTTTGACGGAGACCCAGCTTTCTGACACTGGGTTCAACATTGCGCTCCAAAATGGCCTAGAAATTTCCAGATTTCATGATGCCATGCACACGTTCAAGGCACCCAGTGCCAGAGGCAGCACAGCAACCCCAAAACATCACTGAACCTCCTCCATGTTTGACTGTAGGGACGGTGTTATTTTCTTTGAAGGCTTCATTTTGTTTTCTGTAAACATAGAGATGATGTGCTGTACCAAAAAGCTCTAATTTGGTCTCATCTGTCCACAGGACATTCTCCCAGAAGGATTTTGGCTTGTTCAGGTGTGTTTTGGCAAACCCCAGTCAGGCTTTCTTATGTCTCTCTCTCAGCAGTGGGGTCCTCCTGGGCCTCCTACCATATAACCCCCTTTCATTGAGTTGGCAATGGATGGTCCGAGTTGAAACTGTCGTATCTTGTGTCTGAAGGTCAGCTTGAATCTGTTTGGCAGTTGATCGAGGTGCTTTCTCCACCATTCGAACAATCCTACGCTGCAATCTTCTATCAAATTTTCTCTTGCGGCCACGTCCAGGGAGGTTGGCTACAGTGCCATGGGCCTTAAACATCCTGATAACATTACGTACGGTGGAAACAGGAACATCAAGGTCTCTGGAGATTGATTTGTAGCCTTGAGATTGTCCATGCTTATTACAATCTTCTGTCTGACCTCCTCAGACAATTCTCTGGTTGTCTTTCTTTTCTCCATGCTCATTATGCACACACAGTGACACAAAACAGGAGAATGAGTCCTTTTCTATTCAGACTGGTTGAATGAGTGATTTTTATATTGCAGGCACCTGCAACTCACCACAGGTGAGTTCAGTTCCAAAGTGAAGGAGAATCACATGCTTGAAATCTAATTATTTCTAACTACTTCTAAAAGGTGCCAATAATTTTGTCCGGGCCATTTAAGGATTTCTGTGTGGAATAAGCTAAGACTTAGTAAATTTTTCTGCTTTTTGTGTTTTATTCCACTGCAAACCAAAGAAATACATATGTGGATACCAAAATATTTTTCAATTTCAACAATTTTCTGGAAGGAATGGTGCATTATTAGAAAAAACTGCAAGGGTACCAATATTTTTGGCCACGACTGTATATGATGAAAAGTTTTGTTGACTAACAAATACTGCTGCTTTAAAGTACTCAAGTCTCCATGTATTTAGCAGTTTTTGCACATTTGGTACCTTTTCCTCTCTTCTCTCATGTATTATGACATCATATGCTGTTAAGGTCTCCATGCATGTGTGGGATAAGCACAGGGGCATATTAGGTACAGGAAGAAGGGGAGGGACAGGGGCATATTAGGTAGAGGAATGGGAGGTAAAGACACCTAAGACCAGTTAGGTTCAGTGGTGATGGAATAGGCAGGGACAAGGCAGACTTGATCGGCCTAAATGTTCTTTTCTGCCGACAAAGTCTGTGTTTCCAAGGACAGTTACTGGCATATGCATTTTTTTGTCTTATGTTTTCTTTTCTTTTTTAGTGTTCTAATTACCTTATGGCTGATCAGTGAAAGGCTTGGACTTGAGCTGCTCTAGATGCCTGTAGTGGCTCATACATGAGGCGCTTCTGGCTAATAATGGCATGGTTTGCCTATTATGTCCAACAGAAGATCATGAATGTTTGGATTATTGGACTTTACTGTATCTCTTTGGACAACATTTAGAAGAGGACCTAATGAAGGCCATTGAGATGATAGTACTTAAAGATATGAAGAACATCCATACCCCTTCTCAGAGAGGTAGAGCACATAGCTTCTTCCGCCAGCAGCAGTCATTTGTGGCAAGCCCACGCAACAAGGCTTCCAGAGTTCAAGCTTAAGTCCTTTCAGCAGCAGCAGCAGAAGCAAAAGCCACAGAAGGGTGTCAGAGGCTCCAAGCGCTACCCTTGACGGGACGCGAACCCCATGCCCACCTCAGCTGCCCTAGGTGGATCACGCTTCTCTGGTTGGGGGGTGATTAACCCTGTTCTGTAAGTAGTGGGAGACCATCGTCATGGACAAGGAGATCTTGAAGGTTATCTGAGACAGTTACTCCCTGGAGCTGATGGAGGAACCTCTGGTTAATCAACCTCTTGATAATCCTTCTGGAAAACTTCCTCAAATGTCAGGTCCTATGGTCGAATAGCTCTCTGGAAGCTGATGGGTTTCTACAGAACATGGCAGTAAAGAAGTACCAGAATTGGACCAGGCAAAGGTTTCTACCAGTTATTTTCTTTTTTCCAAGAAGACAGGCGGCTTGTGCTCAGTCTTGGACCTCAGGTCACTGGAGAAGTACACGAGGCACAAAAAAATCTGAATGGTGTCCTTGGGCACTTTTCTTTCATACCTGAAACCCCATGATTAACTGTCATCCCTGGACACGCAGGATGTTTACCAGCACATTCCTGTCAGGGCCAATCACCATAGGTATCTCAGATTCTGCGTAGGACTTGGACATTATTAGTTCAGAGTCCTGCTAGGGAACACACTCAAGTCACAGTGCACTCCATGCAGAGGATGCTGCAGCTCATGACAGCCATGGTCTTTACCCCTTGCAAGGGTGCATTTGAGAACGTCTGAGTGTATGCTCAGCACACTGTGGCTTAAGGCGTCTCAACCACTGGATCATTCAGTATGCGTGATGAAGCCTCTGACTTGCTTGTTCCGGTGGCGGTCCTCGAAGAAGAACCTTCTGCAAAGGTGTCCCTTTTCCCCTCTGGAGCCCCAGGTGACAATGACTACAGACTCCTCTTCAGTGGGATGGAGTACTCACTGTCTAGTTCTCTAGACCCATGGGATTTGGTCGGACTTGGAATAGCATCTTTATATAAATGTGCTAGAGATGTGAGCTGTTCTGTAAGGGCTGCAGGCCATGTCAGACCTAGTTCACAACAAGGTAGTGCATCTCCAGATAGACAACATGTGTCATGTTCTTCCTGAACAATCAAGGAAGAGTACACTCCTACCCACTGTGCAGAGAAGTGATGAGACTTTGGGAGTGGTGCTAGGGGAACAGGATCCTTCTTCAGGCCTCCCATCTCCCCAGGGTAGAAAGTGTTCTGACTGATGGCCGCAGTCGAACATAGCAGACCATTATGAATGGTGCCTTGCAGAGGACATAGTTCGGTCCCACTTCGATTATAGGGGCTGGCCAAAAATTGACCTTTTTGTGTCCTGCCACAACAAAAACTGCTGGGCTTCTGCTACAGAAATCAAGACCATGGTGCTTTTTGTAAGGGTGCAGTCAGTCTTCATGAATAGGTTGTTTTCTTTATGTCATGTGCAACTTCTATGCATCTAGAGGGTGCTTCTCAAGCTGGAGGCCCATGGTGGGGTACTTTTTGCTGTAAAGACACAAGGGATTCTGTGGAGAAAATTGATTTTGAAAGATTGGAATTTTACTTACCATATCTCTAGATCTTTGACAAGATGTTCTCCATAGGGTACCAATTGCCTACCCTCCATCCCCTGGACTTATGTCAGTCTACTGTATCTTGTCTCAGCCCCTCACCCCCAAACAGTTATGTATTTATTTTGTTTTTGTTAACCGGATAAGTACACTAGGCAAAGGTATTGCCTATTTTCGTGCACGACCCAGGGAGAGTTACAAACAGCAAGGTGAATACATATATTTCAGGAGATAAAAGTTACAGGTACACACCACACCACACCACACCACACAGTAAGGCTATTAGTGAGTCAACAGTTAGAAGTTACAGATGGTGGAAACAACAAATTCAGGTGCACCAATACGTCAGAGGTTGAAGGATGCAAAAAACAAGGCATTAACAGGTGATCAGGGCAGGTAAGCCAACCTTAGTGTAGTTGAGTGCACTTATTTTGTTGGCGGCAGTAGGTATGACCTGGCTAAATAGTATTACGCAGGATAGGGCTGCATGCACATAAATCAGTGCTCATGAGGTGCTTGCGAAGGTCACTCTTAAAGACCTGGTGAGACTATGCAAGACGTACTGTCTCAGGGATAGTGTTCCATAGTTTGGGTGCAAATGCTGAGAACGCCTGCTCACCCATCTTAGTTGTGCATTTCGGGACGTCTAGTTGCGGCCTATCGGCAGATCATACTCTGCATGTCTGAAGGATTTGCCTTAACAAATTAGCAAGTGCAGGTGGGGTGCCGAATATCATAATACTGTCAGCTGTACATCCTGCCATGTTGATTCTAAAGGAAGACTGGGACAGCCATCCTAGACTGTAATAGAGGAGGCAGTGATGGGTCCTCCGTGGTGCAGAGAGGGCAAACCGGCATATGCTGATATAACACGTATTCCGTTTGCTAAGGACCTTCTTGCTGGCTTCCAGGTAGGTGATTACACCATAGTAAAGGCTTGGGCATAATACAACCTGACCAATGGCTAGTCTGGGAGATGTGGTGAGGGCGTGCCTGATTTTATAGGCTAATCCCAGTTTTATGTTTACCGATTTGCATATGTTGAATAGATGAAGGTTAATATCCAGGGATGGGTCCAGAGTGATTCCCAGGTACTTAAAAGACTGAACAACATTGAGAGGTGTGCTGTGTGGACCAGGGATGGAAAGTGAGGTAGGACAGGTTTTGAGCCTAGGTGCAGAGCCAAAGATCATTGTGACCATCTTCTCTGAGTTCAGCAGTAGTCTTGTTTTCCCTAAGCCAGGACTGTGAACCATCAAACGCTTCTGTCAGGTGCGAGTTAATGATTGATAGGTCATCCGCATATAGTAATGTTGAGCATGGGTCAGCTAGGGCAGACAAATTGTTGATGAATAAGGAGAACAATAAGGGACCTAATATCGATCACTGAGGGACCCCCATGTTGGTGGGGGTCAGATCAGATTTGGTTATATCAATTTGGACAAATTGCTATTGTCCAGATAAGTAACTAGCCATCCAAGAGGTAGTTGCTGGTGAGAAACCCAAGGAGGTACGTTTTTCCAGCAGCAAGGGGTGATTCACAATGTCAAATGCCTTCGTGAGGTCTGTGAAGACTGCTCTTGTTAGCATGCCCATGTCCTTCCTTTTGATGGAAGCTAGGGTGTCACTGTGCATCCATCTCGTTGGTGTACCCTTGACTCTCCATTTCTTAAGGGGGACATGTTTGTCTTGAAGAGCCTGCATTGTGGTTACAAAGAAATCCAATGCCTTTTCTATGTCCATTGTCCAGTATAGAGGAGACCAATCTGTACAATGTAGGTCAGTGAGTAGTGTGCCTACGTTGAGTTTGGAGAAATCCCTGAAGAGAATTTCCTTGGGTGACGTCTTAGGGGCACGGGCCCTCCCGACACAGAACACAGGCGAGTGGTCGCTGATTGAGTCCGCTAGAGCTCCTACGGTCAGAATGTGCTCCGTTCTATTTGTTGCAGTCCTATCCAAGAGAGATTGATGATTGCTTGGCATCGATGTATGTGTGGGGCAGAAGATCAGTTGCGAAAGGTTGAGCTCTCCTAGCTCAGCATTGAACTTGTCCACAACATTACCCAACCAGTTCAGGTTGAGATCCCTCAGCAGGAAGCGCTCATTTTTCCCTTTGATTGATGCTAGGTAGTTCATGATTGCAGTTAAACCATTCAGTCCACACTTAGGGGGGTTATAAACACATAAGATATTAAGCTTTTTGGAGTTCCCAAGGACGAGAGCACCATGGATTATTTTGCAAGACGAATTTGTTGTGACAGGGAGGGTGGTGACGTTTAGGTTTTCTTTACAGTAGAGTGCCACCCCACCACCTCTTTTGGATGTGGGGCAGTCAGCTCTGAGTAGCCTGTACCCCTTAAGTGCGCACAGAGAGTCAGGGATATGTGGCTTCAGCCAGGTCTCTTGAGAGCCGAAGTATGTCCAAGGAGTAGTGTGATACCCAAGTTTCCAGTTCCGCAAAATTTGCATTGAGGCTGCAGACATCCATGTGGGCAATTTTAAGAGCCTTGTTGGAGAACCGTTGAGGACAGGTTGCATGGCTGGCCGCACGGGAGTTGGGGGGGCCTGGGTGAATTATGGGCTGTGAAGACACTTGGTGCTGTAAAGAGACTTGTTGATCTGACTTCGAGGGGGAACTCTTGCAGCAGGAATTATAGGACTAATGCCGCCAGGCGTTAGGACCCCACAGAAAAATCTTGTAGCTAGCAGTCTGAGGTGGGGAACCGCTGCTGATGTTGGCTCCACCCAACGTCCAACATGGTATAAAGGGGGTGGCTCCCCGGGGCAATCCCATTTCTTTTCCTGCCGTCGACCTGCTCAGCTTGGCTCCACGGACGCCTTTACTTGCAGTCAACCAAGCTTTTTTGCCATTTTTTCTAATAATTTAGTTTTTGGTAATCAGTCATTCTCTTTCATGTCTTTGCCCTCTCCACTGCGATGCAAGTCCAAGTGTGCGTGCAGGAAGCAGATACCGGCCACGGATAGCCACGCGGCCTGCATCCTCCGCCTAGGCCCCTACCATCAGCTTGACAACTGCCCGCACTGCAAGAAGTTCAGCAATAAGATGAGGACTCGGAGTGCCAACTCCCTTAAAGTCTGTCACCTCGAGCAGAAGGTGGCAGCTATGCAGAGGACCTCGGTGCGCAGCTCTTCCTCTCCTGCTAAGGACCCCCCCCCCCCGAGAGAAGGCTTCGGCAGGGAAATACCATAGGGAAAAGGATAGGGCCAGGTCTGAGTCCTGCCAAAAGTCTCCTTCCAGGGCATCTTCGGCATCCGGCGGGAGGTCGGGTTCAGTCCCTCTGACTCCTGCAGGAACACCTGCAATGTTGACTCCCTTCTCTTCTCAAGGTAAGTACAAGGAGCCGTCTTCCTCTTCCTCCAGGTGTTCATCCACCCAGCCTTCCCTGGCCCACCAGCCCCACAAATCCTCAACTGCGTTGACCCAGGATGGGCAGTCACCTCCTGGCAGGCCTAAGGATTCTGGCCATAAGCCCGGCGAGTTGTCCGAGAAACGCAAACGACCAGATGACTCGGACAAGCGACAGGAAGCCGTTCGCTATTGGACACCTCCTCCTTCTCCTCTAGCCAAGGAACGCCTGCTCCCAGCCGACAAGCGTCCCTTGAGCCAGTCGCCCTCTCCTGCAACTCAGGCCCTGATGCCAGATCGGCGGCCTTTGCCGGATGACATATGGGCGCCCGACCTTCCTTCGGAAGGTCGGTTGCCCAAGGGTCCCCCTCCCACTCCAGAGATTGGGTCCCCCAAGGACACGGATGTCGAGCAGCAGCCAGACACGGCCAAAGGGGGTTCCCCTGACCGGACACCAGATCCTCAGGATCTGCAGATGCCCGGTCCTATGAATCCGACGCCTGCCCCGCTTGTCGTTCCCTTGTCGGACATTGGATCTCTTTTCTAGGTTCGTGGATATGTTGTTCATCCACACTCATTGGCATGTTCCTTTCCCCTTTAAGGGTCACTGGAAGTCTTCTAGCTGGATCCTCCCACTCACCCGGGTGGTATATACCTCAGCTCCGCTCCATGATGCCAGATCTTCCTTTCCGCTGGAAGATTCAGGTTGCTTCCCTCGTGCTCATGCATTTCGTAGGCCCTGGCTTTTAAAACTTTGGTTTTACCGAAATTAAAACTTGTTCACGTTAGCGAGCGCTCCTTTGCGCCTTCGATTATGGAAGAAAAATCTTCCCTGATTCTCGCTGGTGTCCTTATGGCCAGAAGATGTCGCACTGATCCCCACCTCACGCATGCCTACTGCATAGGTGTCGGCCATGACACCTCATCCTGAAGCTTTTGCTTGGCCTTCCATCCCAACGTTCTGGACGACCGACTGGCACGTTTAAAGTTGGGGAGACTGGAGAAAAGGAACCCTCCGGTGAAGTCCAAAGAGGCTAGGTAGGCAGTTTCCACGGCTGCAAGCTCCGCCAAGCAATTGGAACGCATGCAGGCATTCAAGGAAGAAGCGGCTCATGCCGCTGACTCTCGGGACTTCTTCGTTCCTCTCTACCTAGGCTTTTCCTTCTCTGGCTCCTTCCGGGAGTTGTGCCAGTCTCTTCTCTCCCGGAGAGAGGCGCCTGCAGGCTCACACTCCTCCCGATCCCGTAAGCAGGAGAAGGAACCGAGTAAGCCTTCATCTCAGCGAAGGCACTCTTGGGACCGAGAGAGGTCCCAGTCCCAAGAGCATGTGGTCTCAACTTCAGTCGAGATCGCTTCTTTGGCCGCTGGCTTTTCGGACCCTCTGTCAGGCCAGCCAACCAAAGATGCAGTCGATGAGGTCAAAATTGTCATCGACCCCGTTGACCCACTGTTGCTGACTCTGACCGACGACTCCTTGGAAAGGACTCCGGTCCTTGTCTTCGCCAATAAGGAGACCCAGCTCACTGGTGTTCCCATCGAGGACCCGGTTCCAGATCCCAGAAGTCACCAGTTCCGCAGGTGTCTCCGGAGCGACCGAGTCGGCTCTCCCGATCTCGGTTGAGGTCTAGAACCCCCTCGACTGAAAGGCCGAGGAAGAGCCATAAGTGCTCTAAGAAGACCTCACTTGATCTGGTCCAAGAATTCAAATGCCTCGGCATCAGCCAGGACTGCTCACTCTCTTACTCCCAGCACATAGGTCAAGTTGCTAAGTCTGCCAACATACACCTCGGCCTGATCCACAAGTATAAACACTGTATGACCTCTGATACCCTTAGACTGGCCATCCACAGCTCTGTTACCTCCATAGTTGACTATGGTCTAGTCATATAAGGCTCTGTCTCCCCTACTGCCCTCAGGAGGATATCTGTGATGCTCAGCAAGGCCTGTAGACTTCTCATGGGGGCTGACCGCCTAACACACACCGGTGACCTGTATGCCCAGGCTGGATGGCTACCACTTGTCAGGAGAATACAATACCAGACCTGTCTGATGGCCAAAAAAGTCCTCCTGGGACTCATGCCGCCAGGTGTGGCTAGGCTCCTAACTACCAACAACAGTACCCAGCCGACACGTGATTCTCAATCCCGGACTTTCCAGGTCCCCAGGTGCCGGACTTCACTGGATCAGAGATCCTTCATGCACAGGGCTCCTCAGTGGTTCAACATGCTTAACAAGGAAACTCTAGCAGCAGTAACGCTAAGCTCCTTTAAAAGGCAACTACGTCTATTCCTCCCCTCTACCTCAGAGTGTGACTGCTTCCCCTAAGTATTGCTCTACGCCCCTTACCCTTACAGTGGCTGTAACCAGCTTTTCCTGCCATGCTTTCACTGCACCAGCCTCCCGCTTCTCTCCCTTTGCCCCCCACTCACCCACCCATCCACCTCCCTAAGGACATATTCTACTCTTCGGCTGCTGACCCCTTTCCCCTTCGCTCTGTCCATCCTAGTCTGACAACGGCACCTACCTGCTGGCTTCTTCCTGACTTCCTCCTTCATAGATATTGTTTACCATGAATTCTGTTAAAGTTAGCTTATGTTGATCTACTTCAACTTATCGACTGTACTACTTAGGCCTTAGTAATTGACATGTTTAGTTTGTAATCTTTGTTTCACCTTTGTGATATGTCACCCCCATCCTCTGACATGGAACTTTTGTAAACGAGCAGTCCCTGCTCAAAGGTACTTGTAGTCCTACCCTGGCCATTACTTGACTCTCGCCTCCTAGGCTGAAGCCGACCCCTCTGGAGCCGAAATCTTCGTTCCCCATCTAGGGTCGGCAATCCTCCTCTTTCAGCCTAAGCCTCCGTCTCTCCACCCATCATGGTGGAACTGCCGCCTAAGCAGCCTGTGGGAGGGGCTCCTTCAAAAGAAGACAAACCGGACACCGGGCTTCCCCAGCGTTCATCGGTCACGGTCACTCCAGACCACCCTCGGCGTCTCGAGGGTGATTTAGGCGGCAGGCCATTGTATCCTGACTCTTCGGATTCGGATGTCTCCGGGCTTCACTCTCATCCTGGGGATGACGAGTTATCCATTGGCCTAGGGATGGAGGAAGGTCCTTCCTCCTTCCAGGGGATCCTTAGCCTCATCTCTGAGTCTACAGGGAAACCCCTGGAACCCATCCAGAAAAAGGCAGGGTACCTTCTTACGGGCATCCTTAAAAGAGGGGATACCCCGATGGAGGCCTTTCCTGTGGCCGAGGCCATTGTTGGTCCAGCACTCGAACTCTGGCAGCATCCTGCCTCTTGTCCAGCTGCGTCTGCCCGCATGGCCCGCAAGTACGCGGTGCCCATGGGGTCCCAAGCGGGGTTCACAGAGCACCCTTTGGGTGAGAGCCTGGTGACCACCTCTGTGTTCAGGTGTACTGGCAGTTCTGCCAACACGGACTGTCCTTCCGACAAAGAGTCCAAGCTCTTGGACCATTCGGCGAGGAAGATCTATGTGGCCTCCTCCTTGGGCCTTCATCGGGCAAGTTCGGCCATCATCATGGCGCACTTCTCTTACGCCCTCCTCGGATTGTTGGATGAAGTCCTCCCACATCTCCCTGTGGACATGGAGACTACGGTCAAACAGGGCCGAGCTGTTGCAAAACAGCAGCTCCAGACAGCCCTGGACATAGGAGATTCTTGCGCCCGCTCGATGGCCGATGCAGTTGCCTCCCATCGCAGGGCTTGGCTGAGGCTCTCCTCCTTTCCGGCAGATACTCAGCACAAATTAGCTGACGTGCCCTTCTTCAGGACTGACTTGTTTGGCCCAGGAGTGGCCAGTCACCTTCAGCGCATTGAGCAGTCCAGCGCCACCTTAAACGCTACTTCTGCCAAGGGTTCTTTGGGCAAGAACCAGCAGAAAAAGAAGAAGCAGACCTTTCGGCGCTCTTCCCTGTGGCTCGGCAGCCCTCCTTCCAAGGAGGACAGCAACATCAGCAGCAGGCTCAGGCTTGGCACCCTCGTCCCAAGCCCGAACCCCAACAAGCCCGTAACGGAGGACGAGGTTCAGGTCCTGTTGCCTCTTCCTTCTCCAAACCTGCCCAGTGACGGGGTGGGGGTTGCCACCTCTACTCCCGTCATGACAGCTCTGGGTCCTCCCGTGGGAGGCTGGCTCCGCCACTTCTTTTCCGCCTGGTCCGCTGTCACTTTGGACAGGTGGGTATTTGAAGTGGTCGGTCAGGGACTGCCTCTAGAATTCGAGCAGTACTCTCCCAGATGAGCCCGTGCCCTCGGGAGGAACGGATTTCCACTCACACCCAGTTGGCTCTTCGAGACGACATTGCTCAGCTCCTCCTCAAGGAGGCAATAGCTCCTGTGGCAGATCCTCCAGCAGACCCAGGCTTCGTCTCCAGGTACTTCCTGGTTCCCCATTCTAGATCTCCCCGACCTGAATCAATATCTCAGGTCTCACACCTTTTGGATGGTCACTCTGTCCCAGATCATTCCATCCTTGGAGCGAAACATGTGGTTTTGTTCACTGGATCTGCAGGACGCGTTCTTTCACATCCCAATCCGTCTGTCCCATCAGCGGTTCCTCCGCTTCAGGGTTGAAGGGACCCTGTACGAGTTCCAAACCATGCCATTCGGCCTGTCATCGGCCCAACTGGTCTTCACCAAATGCATTGCAGTGGTGGCGGCCCATCTATGGCGTTGGTGCGCAGAAAGAGGGATATGTGGCTTCAGCCAGGTCTCTGAGAGCCCAAGAATGTCCAGGGAGTAGTGTGATACCCAAGCTTCCAGTTCTGCAGAATTTGCAGTGATGCTGCGGACATTCATGTGGGCATTTTGAGACCCTTGTTGGAGAACCATTGAGGAAAGGTTGCATGGCTGACTGCACAGGGGGGCCTGGGTGAGTTATGGGCTGTGAAGACACATGGTGCTGTAAAGACACTTGTTGTTCCTGCTTATGGGAACTGTGGGCTAGAATTGTTAGAAAAATGTTTTGCTCTCCTTGATTAAAAAGTTAGTAAGGCTGGCCCGGTGGCATAGAGGGCTGAGGCGCTGGCGCCTTACCTCAACCCACGCCGGCGATCCGGATTCGGGAATGGACTCGGGACGTCCGGGTCTGGCAGGGGAAGGAGAGGATTGAGCATCCACAGGACTGTTCTCCTCTCCTGGGGTGGGTTAGGGGTAGACATCAGTCAGCAGCGGCCTCTGGTGGAGACCAGGAGCACTGCACGATGGTGTAAGGAGGGAAGCATACCAGAAAACAGAAATTGGCTCTGTGTTACGCCGGATGATGGCTGCTTGATCTCCAAGGCCATCAATGCCCTGCAGCCATCCTCCTCAGCAGTACCTCGGGACTAAGACGTTGCACTGGTCTGCTTGCCATGCCAATGTTGGTGCCTTCCCCCTCGGAGGAGGGGGACCCACCCGGCGAAGGGTTACGCTGGGTCACCCAGAGGAGGCTGCTATCTGAGAGTGAATGCTCAGGGGACAGGATGGATCGGAAGCATCCTTGGCATGCCCGAAGGAGTGGCTAACATGGTAGCATGTTGGGGAGAAAAGAAATTACACACAAAAAAAAATAGTTACTAAGGAGGATGAGGCCAGCATCTCTTTATAAACTGTGTGTGTGCGGGTGACGCCATGCATCAGTGATAAACATTGGCACTGCTTGCCCCAAAAGTTCTAGTTTTCTTGGGGTCTTGTCACCTCTGGCTCTAGAACAAAATGTGGTACTCTGAGGAGAAGGTATTCTTGCAGACCTAGAGTCACAGTAAGTAAAGTAGAGTTACGTAAGAACTTAACGTAATAGTAGCTCTTCAAGAGAGGTTCTTGCAGTAGGTAATTACTATTAGTACCAAGCCGCCAGGCACTAGAACCACACGGAAAACTTTAGCCAGCAGTGTCTGGCGGGTGACTGCCCATCCGACGTCACGTGACTGACGTCAGCATGACACTATATAGTGAGTGGCTTCCACACCTGCCCTCCAGTTCTCCCGTCAGAGACCTAGAAAGGTGCGACTGAAAAAGCAATGGGCTCCTGGAGCCAGGAAACGCTATGTAAGAAGGCATAGCAGACAAGACTCAGGGGAAGGTGGGAGGGAGAGCAGTACCTACTGCAAGAGCCTCTCTCGAAGGTGTACTGTTATGGTATGTTCTTACGTAACTGTACTATCTTACTTCGAGAGGGCTCTTGCAGTAGGTAATTACCATTAGGACTGAGTCCCAAACAGTCAAAGTCAGACAAGTCTGAAACATGGGAGGCAGGAAAAGGTCTGCGGTAGATAGGGATCTGAGATAGAAGTCCACGAAGGACGGCGAAGCCAAAGCCAGTCCTACGCCTAGAAGCAATGTCCAAACTGTAATGCCTAGTGAAGGTGTGGACAGAACTCCAAGTGGCTGCCGCACAGATATCAGCAGCAGAGACATTTCTGAATTGAGCGGTAGATGTAGCCATGCCTCTGGTTGAATGTCCCTTAACTTCCCTTGGAAGTGACTTGTTATACTTCTAATAACAAAATAGGATGCAGTTTGCCAACCTTTTGGACAAACACTGTTTAGAAATAGCAACACCCTCTCTTTTGAGTGCAAAAGAAATGAACAACTGATCCGTTTTTCGAACTGACTTTATCTGATTAGTGTAGTAATGCAAGATTCTGTGTACATCTAAGGTATGTAGAATTGCTTCCCCCTGATTAGAACGTTGAGGATAATACACTGGTAAGTGTATGGTCTGATTCAATGTGAACTCAGAAATCACCTTTGATAAAAACTTAGGATTTGTATGCAGAGCCACCCAGTCTCTGTGGAAAATCAAATAAGGGTCTTTACACATCGGGGCCTGAAGCTTGGAAATCCTTTGAGCAGACGTAATAGCAACTAAAAAGAGCACTTTCCATGAAAGGTAGCGCATGTCGCAACTCACAGCCGGTTCAAAGAGAGGCAGAGTGAGTTTCTCAAGAATGAAATTCAGATCCCAGTGAGGAGCAGGGCTCCTGACTTGGGGGTTTCAAATGGAGGATCCCTTTCAGGAAGGTTTTGGATACCTCCAACTGTGCCAAAGTTTTGCCGTCAACCAGCGTGAGGTAGGCAGAAATGGCAGACAAGTGGACCATTAGAGTGGAGTAATTTAGCCCAAGGTCTGATAGGTGCAGAATGTACTCCAGGACCTGCGGTACAGGGCAAGAGAAGGGGTCCCAACCCTTAGATGTGGCCCAGATGGAAAATCACTTCCATTTCATAGCATAGGTAGATCTCGTGGATGGCTTTCTAGCCTCCACCAGTACCTGAGCCACTCTGGAGGAGACTCCAAAATGCGAAGCAGCTATGTCAGCAGGTGCCACGCATGAGGGACTTAAGGCCTGGATGGACCAGGGTGCCCAGTTCCTGAGTTAGAAGATCCTGGCAGATGAGCAGTGGAACTGGAGGCTCCACCGTCAACTGCTGAAGCAGAGAGAACCAAATTTGGCGAGGCCAGAAAGGTGCAATCAGGATCATGTGTGCCCCCTCCGTCTGCAGTTTCATCAGCACTCTCTGCAACAGTGGAAAGGGAGGGAAGGCATATAAGAACCTCCCTGTCCAACAAAGAGACAGCACGTCTTGCCAGAAAGCACCACGCCCTGGAACGAGCAAGCAGAAACTGGGTAGTTTTCTGTTGGATGGGTATGCGAACAGATCGAGCTCTGGCCGACCCCAAAGACAGAAGATTTCTTCTACCACTGACTATCTGAATTCCCACTCGTGAGCCTTGGCTTGGGTGCGGCTGAGGCTGTCCGCTAGGACATTTTGAACGCCCGGGGCGTGCACTGCCGAGAGATGAAGACCATGTTGGACTGCCCAGAACCACATGCACCTCACTTCCCAACATAGGGGATACGAGCATGTGCCTCCTTGTTTGTTCAGATACCAGACTACGCACATGTCCATCTGGATAGAAGAGAGCCCGGTCTGAGGAGGGTCTGGAAGGCCTATAAGGCATACAACACTGCTCTCATCTCTAGCACATTGATGTGTAGAGATAGTTTTCTCTGAGACCAGGACCCCTGACTTGTGATCTCTCAAATGGGCTTCCCAACACAGTCCCGAACCGTCTGTCGTCAGGGTTTGGGTGGGGGAAGGAGGTTGAAACGGGACACCTCTGTTGAGGTTGCCCAGGTTCTGCCACCATAGGAGATCTCGGTCCATAGGATTGGAGACCAAGATCATGTGATTCATGTTATCTGACCTCTGATCCCACTGTACCCAAAGTGTCCACTGCGTGACCAGCATGTGGAATCTTGCCAAGTGAACAATTGGGATGGCTGCTGTCATGAGACACAGAAGACGTAGGACAGATCTTGCCGTGGTCCGACGTTGGGAGGCCACAAAGTTGGCTTGCCTTTGCAGAGTTTCTGCTCTGTCTGGTGGGGGGAAGGCTCTTCCCTGGACCATATCCAGCACTGCTCCAATGATTGTGGGTGTTGTGATGGTGAAAGGTGGGACTTGGGACGGTTCACTGTGATGCCCCCTTGGTTGAACAGGTCCAGGGTAGTGGACATGGAGGCTACAAGACTGTCCCTCGACAGGGCTGACAGGTGCCAGTCGTCGAGGTAAGGGAACACATGGATACCCTGACGGCATAATGCTGCAGCTACCACCACTAGGCACTTTGTGGACACCCTGGGTGCCAACGAAAGACTAAAAGGGAGAGCTTTGAATTGAAAGTGCTTCCCCTGGAATGTAAACCTGAGGAAGCGGCAGTGGGATGGAAAAATTGGGATATGTATGTAGGTAGGCATCCTGCATATCTAGGGCACAAAGCCAGTGTAGCAAGGGAAGGAGACCTGGAAGGATCAGCATGTGGAACCTCTTGTACTCCACGTACAGGTTCAGGTCGGTCAGGTCCAAGATCGGACAGAGGTTGCCCGTCTTTTTGTGCACCAAGAAGAAGTGGGAGTAATGTCTCCTGCCTGCCTGGGTCTGAGGAACGAGCTCTATGGCTGCTCTTCTTGGCAGAGTTTCAGTTTCCTCTCTGATGAGAGGAATGTGTCCCGGAGGATAATGAGAGGGACCTGGAGAGTTTTCTGGAGGTCTGTCTAGAAATTCTATTGTGTGACCATGAGCTATGAGCTGAAGAATCCATGAGTCTGATGTGATCGCCTCCCAACCTGGTAGTGGTTTGCAAACCTGCCACCTACCGGTTCCTCCTGAACTGGCGATGGAGGTGGGAGGGCCTATCGTGAGTCAGGAGGTTGTATGGAGGGTAGAAGATGCCGTCCTGGAGGGCCTCTGGGACTTGGCTCGGGGGGGCTGCACCTGCTGAGGGAGCCCGACGTTTGTTCTGACGTCGGTTGAGTTTTTGTTGACACCTTTGGTGCCTCTGACAGGGCTGCTTGGGCTTATTAGGAGGCTTGTACATGAACTGGACAGAGCATAATGCTTTTCCCTTATCTTTTAAGTCAGTGATAACATAGAAACATAGACTCTGACAGCAGATAAGGTCCACTTGGCCCACTCAGTCTGCCCATTTCCCTTCCTATTGGATAAGCTGCAGATTCTAGTTAACCAACAGCCTACTTCCTGCAGCCCCCCACTACAATTGCCTTATGTCTGTCCCATGCATGTTTGAATTCCCCCACTGTTTTAGACCCAACAACCTCCCCAGGAAGGCGGTTCCATGCATCCACCACTCTGTCCGTGAAAAAATTTCCTCACATTACCCCTGAGCCGTCCCCCCTCTATCTTTAAATTGTGCCCCTTGTTCTTACACATCTCTTTTTCTGAAAGATGCTACCCTCCTGGACTTTGTTGATTCCCTTGAGGTACTTGAAAGTTTCTATCATGTCCCCCATCCCTCCTTTCATCAAGGGTATACATATTAAGCTCTCTCAGTCGCTCTTCATATGGTTTCTGATGCAGACCCTGCACCATTTTAGTTGCCCTCCTCTGGACTGCTTCTATCCTGTCTATGTCCTTGTGTAGATGGAGTCTCCAGAACTGCATACAGTATTCCAGATGGGGTCTCACCAACTGTCTGTACAGAGGGATAACCACTTCCCTTTTTCTACTTGTGATGCCCCTTCCTATGCATCCCAGTATCCCCCTGGCTCTCCTTACTGACTTCTCACATTGCTTACCCACCTTTAAGTCATTTGATATGACTACCCCCAAGTCCCTTTCCATTTTTTTTGTTGTTAGTACCTCCCCTGCTATTGTGTACTCTTCTGGGTTTTTGTTTCCCAGGTGCATTACTTTGCACTTCTTTGCATTGAATCTAAGTTGCCATATGTCTGACCATTCCTCCAACCTTGACAAGTCCCTTCTCATCCTTTCTACCTCCCCTTGTGTATCAACTCTGTTACAGATCTTTGTGTCATCTGCAAAGAGGCATATCCTTCCCTCCAGACCCTCTACAATGTCCCCTATAAAGATGTTAAAGAGGACTGGACCCAGTACTGAGCCCTGAGGTACTCCACTAGTAACCCCCCTTTCTTCAGAATGTGTTCCATTCACTGTTACCCTCTGTATCCTGTTGTGCAGCCAGTTTGCTACCCAGGCTTCCACCCTGGAACCCACTCCCAGGCTGGCTAACTTGATTATTAATCTTTTGTGCGGGACTGTGTCAAATGCCTTGCTAAAGTCTAGGTAGGCCATATCCACAGCTCCTCCCTGGTCTATTACTTTGGTCACCCAGTCAAAGAAATCAATTAGATTCGTCTGACATGACCTTCCTGCTGTAAATCCATGCTGCTTTGGGTCCTCTACCCCGCTGGCCTCTAGGTACTCAACAATTCTTTCTTTCAGAAGTGATTCCATCATTTTCCCTACCACTGAGGTCAAATTTACAGGTCTGTAGTTTCCTGCTTCTGCCTTGCTCCCACTTTTGTGAAGGGGAATCACATCTGCCCTCCTCCAGTCCTCAGGTACCACCCCATCCTCCCATGATTTGCTAAAAAGTGTGGTCAGTGGTGTCACTAGGTCCTCCCTTAGTTCTTTTAGGATTCTGGGTGAATCCTGCCAGGCCCCATTGCTTTGTCCGCTTGAGTTTTAGGAGTTCTTTCAGGACCCTTTCTTCTGTAAATGGACTGGTGTCAACCCCCCTACCCAGAGTGCTTCTATTGTCTGGTTTAGGTAACTCCTCCTCATCTTCTTTTGTGAATACTGAGCAAAAGTATTCATTCAGTATCTCTGCCTTTTCACTGTCTCCCTCTGCCCACCTCCCTGCTCCTTTATTAATCTTCACTATTCCTCCCTTAACGTTTCAATGCTCCCTAATGTACCTATAAAAGGTTTTATCCCCCTTCTTAACTGAGTTGGCTATTTTTTCCTCAGTTTGGGCCTTTGCTATTCTGACTGCCTTCCCCACTTCTTTCTGCTTTAATTGATACAGTTCCCTGTCGTGCTCCTTCTGTGATTCCTTATACTTTCTGAATGCAGCCTTTTTCTCCTTAACCTTCCCTGCCACCTCTTTTGAGAACCATAGTGGTTTTTTACTCCGCTTTGTTTTCTTTATTTGTCCCACACAAAGGCTTGTTGCCTCTATGATAGCAGTTTTGATTTTTCTCCATTGTTCTTCCACCCCTCCTTTCTGGCCATTTGGTAGTGCATTCCTCAGGTATTCACCCATTTTGCCAAAGTCGGCCCTTCTAAAGTCCAGTATCCTTGTCTTTGTATGGCTTGTCTCCATGGTTGTGCTTATTGTGAAGCACACTGTGCAGTGGTCACTTGTTCCCAGATGTCTACTGACTTCTAAATTTGTGATCCTCTCTCCATTTGAGAGTACCAGGTCTAGTATTGCTCCCTCCCGAGTGGGTTCCAACACTAGCTGTCTAAGGCCTGACCCCTGCAGAGCATCGAGAATGACCCTGTTCTTGGATGTGGCTGCAGTACATGTCATCCAGTTAACATCTGGCATATTCAGGTCCTCCATCAACAGTATCTCCCCTTTTTCAGCCATTTTGAGAATGTCCTCTATCATTTTCTTGTCCGTTTCCTCCCCTTGAGACGGGGGTCTGTATACAACCCCTGTGCAGATTGTGATGCCATGCCCTGTCTCCAAGGTGACCCAGAGTACCTCTTGTCCTCCCCCTTTACTTTTTAGTTCTGTAGCTTTGATCCCTTCCCTTATGTATAGAGCTACTCCACCTCCTCTTTTACCTTCCCTGTCCCTTCCGTAGACTGTGTACCCCGGTATGTTGACATCCCAGTCATGGTTCTCCTTGTACCATGTTTCCGTGACTGCCACAATATCCAATTTTTCATTTTCCATCAGGGCTACTAGCTGAGGAAGCTTGTTTCCCAGACTACGGGCATTGGTACACATTGCCATCCATTTAATGTTGGCTTTATCCTTTTTTCCCCCCATGTCTTTGACATTGCCCACAAAGAGAACCGGTTCCCTGAAAGGGGTGTCTTTAATGGCAGACTGGATTTCAGGTGCCAGGCCAGCAGTTCTCAGCCATGAGTGTCTGCATAGGCTTAGAGAGGTCGCCATACCTGGGCTGAAGCATCCATCGCATCATTGGTGGCTCTAAGGGCATGATGGCTGGTGGTTCTGACTATTTGAGCAATGTCTGTTTTCAGGTCTGAGTCAGCTTAGAGCCTCGATTTTGGATTCTAACTGGCCCAGAATGGACTTCTGTAGACCACCATATGAGCCACATAGTTAAGGGCTCGAATGGCTAGTGTAGAGGATGAATAGAATTTACATCCAAATTGGTCTAGCTGCCTCTACTCCTTGTCTGGAGGGGAGGTGCGCAGATGTTTAGGTTTGGCAGAGCAGTCATGAACCGCGCTAATGACCACAGAGTTAGCTTTTGGATGGATGCTGAGGGGATCTTTTCCTTCAGGAGTGCGATAAAGTCTGTCAGCCTTTCTGGATACAGCAGCTAGAGAAGAATGCTGTTTTCAGATAGTGGAGGCCAAGTCCTCATGAGGGCCTATCCATGGGGGAAAGAGTGTTTGAGACTGATCCATCAAATCAAGGTGCTCAGCGAGCCTCTGGCATTGAGGATTTTGTTCCTCGGTCTTCCAGTCGTATGCCTCCTGAATCTTCCTGAGGAGTTCCATCAGGGAAGGGTCCTCAGGAGAGGAACTGGGGGATTTCTTCAGCTTAGGTTCCACCTGGATAGGGGACTCATATTCTGAGCTTGATAGAGAGGAGACTGACTCCGATTCTGATGTCGGACTCCTGTCAGATCTTCCAGCCTTAGGAAGTGGAATTTCAATGGCCACCGGGAGCCCCTTGGAACGGTCGGGCAAAGTGATAGTCTTGTGAGACCTACCAGAGGTCGATGGGCGAGATTCCGCCGATGAAAGAGAATTTGTCATCTGTTCTGAAGGGACCGCCAGTGGGGTAGCCACCGGCTGATGTCTGTCCAGTTTGGAGGCAAATTATATCTTGACTTCGTTCCACCAAGAGCTTAACATCATCTGCAAGTCCACCTGAGGCTGGGATGGAGGAGGAGGCGGCGGTGGGGGCGGTTGAAAAATAGAAGTGCTGGCCCAGTGGCACTGAGGGCTGATGCATTGGATGCCACACCTTGCGCCATGCCGGCGACCCAGGTTTGGGAACGGACTCGGGATGCTGGAGGTCGTCAGGGGAAGGAGAAGATTGAGTGTCCGGAGGACTGCTCTCCTCTCCTGGAGAGGGTTGGGGAGCTTACCTCACTCTGTAGTGGCCTCCAGTGGAGACTGGGAGCACTGCAGAGCAGCGCTGCACAGGGGCTAAGAAAACCAGGGAAAATGACGTCTCATTGAACAGGATGATGGCCGCCCAGACCCTCGCCGGCACGGAGTTCCTGGACGGCCAGGACCAACCTCAGCAGCACCCAAGGCCAAGAAAGGTAGCCGCAAGACACATTCTCTCTGGAAGAAGAGGAGAGGACCTGCCCGACAAAGGGCTATATTGGGTTACCCTGTAGAGAGGATGCAGTGTGAGGCGGGAGTTGGCGACGTGGGTTCTTGGGGGAGGTGAGAGTGTCCTTGACGACCCGAAGGAGAGGCTGATCTAGATGAGGAGGAGGCGGATAAACAAATAATCCAAAGAAAAAGATAAATAGAAGTATATCCTGATGGAGGGTAACTCGGCACAGGGTACTGAGGTGTCGGTATTCTGGTGTTGGGTACCCCAGCGTAGGATATCCTGGTGTCGAATAGTTAAGTGGTGGTTAGCCCAGCGTTGGGTACCCAGGTGTCATGAACTCTGGCACCAGATACCCTAGAGAAGGATAATGCGGTGCCGAGTAGCTGGGCATTGGGTAGCTCGGCAGAGGACCCATCGGAGGAGACGAGGGACCTAGCTGAGGACCCATTGGAGGGGTAGAGGGGCCTTGTAGAGGGCCCGATTTCATATTGGCAGGACCTGACAAAGGTCCAACGTCGGACCTCCAGGTGGAGGGTCTGTTGTCGGCCCCGAAGGCTCCCGCCGGGGTCTGGGGAGGAACAGAGGGCCCAGATGGAGGGATGTCAAGTGTAGGCGCTGGGCCCAATGGAGGCTCTGGCATCTGGTGATCCGGTGTCGGCAGTGGAGTGGTGTCGACTTTTGCTCACTCTCCCCTGTCCGGTTCTGGTTGTGCAGGGGAATCCAGAGAGTCCACCACAAGAGGTGGAGAGGGAGGCTATGGCACAGGTGGCAGCTGGTCCGGAGGCTCAACATCAGGCCTGTTGTCGGGACCTGACAGAAGGTCCAGGGCTGGGCATTCGCCAGTGGAACTGGCGTCCAACTTATCAGCCTTGGTTAGGTGTTCACTGGCAGGGCTGGCGCCCGACTTATCGGCCATGGCCGGGCGGTCATCAGAGGAGCTGTCGACCAACTTATCAGCCCTGCCACTCACTTTAGACGTGGTGGTTTTGATGGGCCTAAAGGTAGCAGGTGTCTCCAGGTTCCCGGAGACTCCCGACAGAACAGAAACCAACTCTGGTGGGGGCTCCTATGGCTACTCCCTGGTGGCAGATGC
Source organism: Neoceratodus forsteri (assembly GCA_016271365.2). Lineage (NCBI taxonomy): Eukaryota > Metazoa > Chordata > Ceratodontiformes > Ceratodontidae > Neoceratodus > Neoceratodus forsteri. The sequence continues at coordinate 404,522,869 of CM057454.1, read as the reverse complement.
AGTCTTGGTGGGAGGGGTGCTTCCCCGGGGGAAGGCTGTGCGACATCCGCGGTCCCTGAGGGGTGTCGCGGGCGGGAAGGAGACTGGTCCTGATGTCTCTCCTTATCCTTCTGCTTCTTGCGATGACCCTCCGGTGAAGAGGAAGAAATCCTGAGTTTCTGCAGCTCCTTCTCCATGCAGCCCATTTTTTGTTTTAACTCATTCACGCCACAAGAGCTCTTTGAGACTTCCACCACTTGTGCCCTGTATACTCTTAGCACTGCATCCTGGGCCTTTCTAAGCAAACTCAAGCCATAATCAGCATGCCACAAACAAATGTGAATACCTCTTGAACCGTAAGTGCTACACACAAAGTACGAGTGGCAAAGTTGTTCAGCACAGCATTACCTTTCCAATGGTGCTATGCAATCATTTGTAATCAATTTCATTTTTATTTTATACTAGCTGAAATACCAAACAACTGATTTTTTTCTGATTTTTTTCAAGGTGCTTCGACGTGAGAGACAAATATCAGCCATGCACACCATACCTTAAACAAATGCCAATAACTCCTAAAGTATACATGGTAGACACAATGCATCAGCTGCAAAATTCTTCAGCACAAAATTACCTTTCTAATGGTGCTATGCAATCAATTGTAATCCATTTAGTTTTCATTTTATAGTAGCTAAAATACCAAACAACTATGGTTTTTTTTCAGATTTATTCAAGGTGCTTAGGTGAGGCTTGAGAGACAAACGTCAGCCATGCACACCATATCTTAAACAAATGCGAATAACTCCTAAAGTATACATGATAAATACAACATATCAGCAGCAAAATTGTTCAGCACAAAATTACCTTTCTAATGGCGCTATGCAATCAATTCTAAGCAATTCTGTTTGTTTAATATTTAGTTAAAAACTGCTGACTTCCTCAGACGTTTCTAGGCCTGAGTGAAAGTCAGCTGAGTATGTCTACAGGCGTTATTGTCCTGAGTGGCTATGCTTTCAGATGCCACCTACAGGCATATCTAGGCCTGAATGAATTAAAATAAGGGCTTCCAGGGCCTGTTGACAGTGTTTCCTTGTGGCCTGGTTGAAGCTCTGGCAGGCCACACAGTCCTCGGTCTTGTGCTCTGGGCCCAGGCGGAAGAGGCAGAGGGAATTGCCATATTTGTGAGGGAGCTGAGATCCACAGGAGTTGCACTTGTTTTTATGCGAATTGGAAGGCATCTGAGACAACATCCACGGAGCGTAGAAATACTAACACTCTAAGAAATAAAAGGAAAAGCAAGTAGAAATACTCATCCAAAATTATGGTCAACAGTAGCAGCATCCTCTGTGAGTTCTGACGTGCGCAGGAAAACAGCGAGAAAGAACTGGAGGGCGGGCATGGGGACCACTCACTCTATAGCATCACGCTGACATTGGTCACGTGACGGGTGGGCGGTCCACCACCAAACACTGTTAGCTAAAGTTTTCCATGTGGTCCTAGCACCTGGCAACTTAGTCCTAATGGTAATTACCTACTGCAAGAGCCCACTTGAAGTAAGATCTTTCCTTTTCATAACATAATGAATCCAGTCCCCCTTCCTTCCTTCCATATCTGACAAATAAAATATACACATAATCATACAAAACAAGGTATATCACAACATTATACAATTTACATTATTATTATAAAGTTACAGTGAGAAGCAAGTGCAAACTTGTTTTGTAAGAAGTTAAAAAAATAACAGTTTTTAAAAATAGATGCATAACCAAATAGTACCCATATACGTTAATGCCCTCTGCTCTGACCCAGCACCGTATTTGCCCTTGGTACCTTTAATAATTATCATCTGATCTCAAGGAAAAGCATTTTCCTTTAATGAGAGCATATATGATGGCGGTGTGGAGCTCCAACGTGGCGGCAGGTTTTCATGATGATTGTATGAAATCTTTTAAACTGTCCTAAACTGCTATATTAACTGGCTGAAATGCTTCAGACTTTGAATTATCTGCAGTCGGAACTCTCCTGCAGTGAACCCAAAAAAAGACCTGAAAAGAGCTTCACAGAGCCTGTATGTATACTTATTGGCTTAGGGTTCCACGTCTGACTCGGGGCCTGCTACCTCTAAAGATCTGGTAGGTCCTGAGCTTCCTGCAATACAGATCCTGGCAATGCTTACGGAAATCCAGGCTATGGGGGCCGAAACGAATAAACGTTTGGCTGCAGTGGAGGCAAAACTCCTTGAACATTTTTGCAGTATTCAAGAAAACATTACTGCCATTAAAGAGGGGTCTGAGAGGCAACAAGAATGTAACGCTGCCTTTGTGAGAGACATCCACCTCACTAAAGCTAAAACAAAAACTTAAATCTTTACAGGCAGGCCAATGTGAGAATTGTGGGCTTCTCCTCAAAATATGGTGGCTCCAATACCCTACAAGCTGCGGTACACAACTTTCAGGATCTAAAACTCCTACCTCCTGATGCTGGACTTAAAATCCTAAAAGTCTGTACCATTTCTCAGAGACTCAGGCCGTGCTGAGTTTCACACCACCAGTCTATAGCCATGCTTTCTGTACCGGAGACCCAGATTGCACTTCTTCCGGCAGCACGCTCATGAGGAGAGATGCTATGGGAGGGTCATCGACTCTTTCTTCACGGATCTCGCTGCACAGACACAGACAAGGAAAAAAGAGCAGCGATTGATCAAAAAACAGCTTCTACAAACTTCATCAAAGCAAGGCTCAATTTCCCAGCCCTGCTCCTTGTCAAACATGCCGCTAAGTCGCACATTTTTGTGGATCCTGAAGCGGCTTCAGTCTTTGTGGAGAAACTGATATCGAGCCTTCATCCCACTGCCTGCTGCTCAGATGAAGAAGACTGACTTTCAACTCTTCCACACTAAGGATTTATCTCATAGGGGACTGTTGTCCCTGGTATTTAAAGTTGGCTTACTTATGGTTGTTCTCTTAAATAGAACTGTCTGGACAATATACAGTGCCTTCAGAAAGTATTCACCCCCGCCCCTTGGATTTTGTCACATTTTGTTGTGTTACTACCAGAATTTTTAATGCATTGAAATGATTTTTTCCCCCTTGATTCACACAGCATACTCAACAATTTAAAGGGGCAAAAATATCTGTATTGTGTAACAAAAAGTTATGAAAGATTAAAAACTGAAATATCTTGTTTACTTAAGTATTCACCCCCCTGAGCCAATACTTTGTAGAAGCGCCTTTGGCAGCAATTACAGCTTTGAGTCTTCTTGGGTATGTCTGTATCAGCTTTGCACATCTGGATTTGAGGATTTTCGCCCATTCTTCCTTGCAGATTTGCTCAAGCTCTGTCAAGTTGGATGGGGAGCGTCGGTGAACCGCAATCTTTAAGTCTTTCCACAGATTCTCAATGGGATTCAAGTCTGGGCTTTGGCTGGGCCACTCGAGGACATTCACCTTCTTGTTCTGAAGCCACTCCAGTGTTGCTTTAGCTGTATGCTTGGGGTTGTTGTCCTGTTGGAACGTAAATCTTTGCCGCAGTCCAAGGTCTATTTCAGACTGATGCAGGTTCTCCTCAAGGATGTTCCTGTATTTGGCTCCATTCATTGTTCCCTCTATCCTGACAAGTGCCCCAGTCAGTGCCGCTAAAAAGCATCCCCATAACATGATTCTACCACCACCATGCTTCATGGTAGGGATGGTGTTACACGGGTGATGAGCTGTGTTCGGTTTGCGCCAGGCATAGCGCTTTGCATTCAGGCCAAAGAGTTCAAGTTTTGTTTCATCAGACCAGAGAATCTTTTGCCACATGGTCTCAGATTCTGCCTCGTGCCTTCTTGCAAACTCCAGGCGTGCTATTATGTGGCCTTTTCTCAGGAGTGGCTTCCGTCTAGCCACTCTCCCACAGAAGCTACATCTGTGAAGTGCTGCAGAGATTGTTGTCCTCTAGACAGGTTCTCCCATCTCAGCCATGGAACTCTGTAGTTCTGTCAGGGTGGTCATTGGGTTCTTGGTCACTTCCCTGACCAAGGTCCTTCTTGCTCGGTTGCTCAGTTTGGGAGGACGGCCTGCTCTAGGAAGAGTCTGGGTGGTTCCGTAATCTTTCCATTTCCTAATGATGGACTTGACTGTGTTCCTGGGAACTTTCAACACCCTAGAAATGTTTTTATACCCCTCCCCAGATCTATGCCTCCTCACAATTCTATCACGGAGGTCTACGGACAGCTCCTTGGTCTTCCTGCTAGAGTTTCTGCTCTGACATGCACTGTCAACAGTGGGACCTTATATACTGTAGACAGGTGTGTTTCCTCTGAAATCATGTCAGCCGTTTGAACTGACCACAGGTGGACTCCATTCAAGTTTTAGAGTGATCTCAAAAGGAAATTGTGTGCACCGGAGCTCAATTTGGAGTGTCATAGCAAAGTGGGTGAATACTTATCAACTCAAGACATTTCAGGTTTTTATTTTAAATTACATGTACAAAAAATTCCAGAAGTTTCATTCCACTTTGACATTATAGAGTAATTTGTGTAGATATGTGACAAAAAAATCCTATATAAATGTATTTTAATTTGAGTTTGCAACATCACAAAATGTGACAAAATCCAAGGGGGGTGAATACTTTCTGAAGACACTGTACCTTATTTTCTAAAGGCTTAACCTTTACTGTGGTTATATGAAGAAACTGACGAGTAAAATGTGATCATTTTCTTTTATCTGCTAATTATAATGCCATGTTGGGTGCTTCTAAGTAAATTCGATTTTAAAATACCTTTTTTCTGGCTGTAGCTGTTAATGTTACATTTTGGTGCATGTGGCACCTCTCAGTTTGTGAACTGAATTACGTCCCATTGTACTTTCTCCTGATACCACAGGGCGGGGCAGCATGCCATACATATATCTCTGGGTACCTTACTCAACTTAATTGAGACCAGACTATCTTATTAATATTCTTTTACAGCTGTTGCAGCCTGTTTCTTTTCCCTCCACAAATAAGTCCTACAAGGGAACTGTCTTCCTGGCTTTAGAGATCTAAGCTGCTATTTTGTAGTAAGAGCGTTATTAACCTACAGGATGCTCAGTTTGGACTATACTCCTGTATAGTTTTAGTGTGAACTCTGCACTACCTGAACTCAACTATTTTCATAAATTTCTACTGTATTATCTCTGTCCTTGTGATATGGAGGTTTTCATACCTTATTATGCTTTTCTTATGAGAAACAGTATTTGCTGTATTATCATAAATTCTAGAAAGAAAAAAAAAAACAAGAGCATATCGGAGAAAGAGCTTGGCAAAGTACTATCCAGGAGCTTATGAATCAAGACAGAAACCTTGTTTTGAAAAAGTGCTTTCACAGGTATCCAGATAAGCCCTTTCAAAGAGAGAACAATGATGGGTCATATGACTCATAGGGGAAGCAGACAACACAGATCTCTGCCAATCTTTATCCGCAGTCTTTGGTACATTTGAGTTGTCTGTTTTGAGCCTGAAAACGTAACACCACCACCATAGTACAATATTGGAAGTAACTAACTTCATGCTGTATGTTATGTTGCATCCCCACCCAAGACAACAAGCCATCCTATACAAAACACCCAACTTTATATGCACGAGTTTAGTTGCAGTACTTCTTTACAGTTCTCCTCAGACTCAAGTTGTGGTCTGACCACACTCCCAAATATTTAAAAGTCATGACCTCCTCTGCATAGGTCCCATCTCTTTCCTGTATCTGAAATTTACCTAAGTTTGGCTTACACTTGTCCTATATCCTGAACAGCATGGCCTTTGTTTTTTAAAGATGTTCCCTGGTGTTTCAAATTCCCATTTTTCTGATGCAAAAATTTCAAGGCTGTTCACTTGGCAGAAGTATATTTTTAAATATATGGAAGCGTATACTCAGGACCCTTTACTAAGGAAGCAGTCCTAAATGAAATGGAGAAGCTCAGTACAAGCAAAGCTATGGGACCAGACAAAATTCACCCTAGACTACTGAGAATATTAAGAGAAGAATTGGCGGCTCCACTGGCTGATCTTTTTAACTTATCTTTGAACTGGGCGAGGTCCCACAGGATTGGAAAATAGCCACAGTTATCCCTCTACACAAAAGTGGGAGCAGAGTAAGTGCAGGCAACTATAGACCAGTAAGCCTCACATCAAATCTAGGTAAAACAATGGAAATCCTTCTCAAGGAGAGGATTATATCCTTTCTCAAGGACAACAACAAATTAGACACTAAGCAGCATGGTGTTACCACAGGGAAGTCATGTCAAACCAGTTTACTTAACTTCTTCAACTGGGCAAGGAAAATAGTAGACCAGGGAGATGCGGTAGACGTAGTGTACCTGGATTTCAGCAAAGCCTTCGACTCGTTCCCACTTAGAAGGCTGCTAAACAAGTTAGACTGCAGGGGAGTAGGACATCAGGTGGTAAACTGGGTAAGGAGTTGGCTTAGTGGAAGGACCCAGAGGATATTAGTGAACGGCTCACTCTCAGAGGAAGGAGACTTAGCTAGTGGAGTACCACAGGGTTCAGTGCTTGGCCCAATCCTATTCACTCGCTTCATTAGTGACATTTTTGATGGACTGGAGGGCAAGGTGAGTTTGTTTTCAGACAACACAAAGATAGGAAATAGGGAAGACACCCTAGGAGGAGTGGAGAAGATGAAGGCTGACCTTGAGTCTCTAGAAAAGTGGTCAAGAATATGGCAACTAAATTTCAGTACTAAAAAATGCAAAATCATGCACCTTGGAAGGACTAACCCAGGAGTGGATTACTACCTGGGGAGAAAAACTGGAAGCCTCTAAACAGGAAAGGGATCTGGGAATAATTATAACAGATGACCTAAAAATGTCCAAGCAATGCAGGAAAGCAGCACTGCGAGCACATGGTATGTTGGGATGCATAAGTAGGGGATTACCAGCAGAAAAAAGAGGTAATCTTGTTACTCTATAGATCACTGGTGAGGCCACACCTGGAGTACAGTGTACAATTCTAGAGACCATACCTTAAAAAGGATATTACCAGACTTGAAACAGTGCAGAGGAGATTTACTAAAATGATTCATGGACTGCATGACAAATCATATGAGGAGCAGCTGCATGAATTAAACATGTACTCCCTGGAGCAGTGGAGGGAGAGGGGAGACATGATCGAGACTTTCAGATTCCTAAAAAGAATAAAGAAGGTGCAGGTCCAGAACCTGTTCCATATCAAAAATCACTCAAGAACCAGAGGGCACAACATGAAGCTAGAGGGGGCAGATTCAGAGGCAACACACGCAAGTTCTTCTTCACCCAGAGAGTGGTTGATCCGTGGAGTTGCCTTCCACAGGAGACAGTGGAGGCAGAAATGGTGGGGACTTTTAAGAAAGCGTGTGATAGATACAAGGGCATCATAACACTGAACAACAGTTAAGGGAAGGGGTAGGCTTATAGGCAGACTAGATGGGCTGCATGGCATTCTTCTGCTGTCACTTTCTATGTTTCTATTAGAATAATGATTTATCCTCTTACGTCTGTCTAACAAAATACTGTGGACAGGATCTGGCAGTAAGAAAATTAGCTTCCACAACTGCAACCATTGGCATCATTCGAGGTGCTTTACATTCAAGTCTGTCTGTTTTTTGTTAAAGTGCATGTCATTCTACATGTATTTTTAAATTGTTTGAAATAGCTTTCTGGCAAGTTTTTTTGTTTTGTTTTGTTTTTTGTTTTTATTTACTTTTGCCCTGAGCTGACCAGCTCTGAAACTGCAGCTTTGAAAGTAGATGTAACTAAAAGCAGCACGGCAATCCCTATGTTTTCTTTCTTTTACTATATTCACCACCATAGTCTACATCTAGCAACAAAGCTTTATGCCAGTGACATGGGATTTAAATGGTTTTATACATAATAACATTACAAATGTTTCCCACGTATTTGGGAATGCTAGTTCAAGAGGATGTTATAGCAATGGTAATGTACTCTTTATTTTTGTGTCAGTGAACAAATGAAGCAAACACCATGGCAAATGATGTGTTCTCATTTCACTTTTTCTTTCATACTCACAATGAGACCTAAAACAATGATGTTAGAACTATATAAAACAATCTGACCTCTTACGGGCACAAAACGCTGCACATGCGGTTGTCTGCTAGGGCGGGGGGAGACCATTCGGAGACTGCAGAGAAGCGGGCTGCATTGGTGGTACTGGGAGGGACTCTGCACTGAAGAAAGAGGTAGCGGACAGCATTGGCGGCTACACCAGTAGCGGAGAGCTTCTGGAGACAGCAGCTGGGAGTCAGTAAGGAAGAGCAGGCTCCCAGCAGGATGTTTGGCCAGTCCGGAGAGGAGGCGGGCAGTTCAAACTGTGACTGGGCTATAGGTAGCCCAGGCCCTGCCACACATCTGTAAAAGGCTGTAAATTGCACCAGGGGCCCAACGCTGCACACGTGGTAGTCTGCTAGAGCAGAGGGGCCACCGGTCGGAGACTGCAGAGAAAGCGGGCCACATTGGTGGCACTGGGAGGGGTTGTGGGTGACAGGACAGGAAATGGTGCCACGAGAAGGGTGGGATTTGTTCCAGGGGAAGGGGGTGGGAGGGGAACTGGGGCGGGGACAGACTAGTGAGCTGCAACGGCTGTGGTATGGCAGGCTGGATGAGCACATTATGGAGGCTATGGGACTGTCCTATGTGCTGCAGGCTGGGGGACCTGCAAGCAGAGATCCAGAGGCTGGAGGGGGAGATGAGGAGGATGAGGGGCGGGTGTGGGTAGACAGGGCAGCAGGACCTATAGAGAGGATGAGGAAGCTGAGTAGCAATATAGGGTGGTATCGAAACAACAGAGGCAAGGACTGGTGGTGGGGGGCAGGTTTAGACAACAGGTATGTAGTACTGGCATCAGAAGTGGCCGAGGATGGTGGGGCTCTCTGGAATGGGACAGGTGGGCATGAGGGTAGGAGGTATGCAGGGGCCAACGCTCCAGAGAGGGATGAGTACAGAACATTGGAAGAAAAAGGTATAACAAGTAAGGGGAGGACTGAGCGGGGCAACAGATGGGGGTTGCAGCCTGGGAGGGGGTTACATGATACAAAGCGGGGTGGGAGGTGTCATAGGTGGTGGAGTGACTACTAAGGGGTGGCTAGCACTGAAAGGAATCTGAGCAGACAGGAAACGGAGGGGGGACGAGAAGGGGGTCTGGGTCCAAGAGCTGGTGGACAGAGAAGGGTCGATGATAATGGGAAGGATGGGGATGGCAGGGTGGTGCAGCCAAAAAGGGTGGATGGGTGGAGGGGGAGGAGTTGTAGTGGTAAGGGACTCTACCCTGAAAGGGATCAGGTGGGGGGGGTGAATGGCACAGTCAGATATGGGTGGAACCTGTATCGGGCTTGTCAGCCGACAGGGCAGGGCAGACTCTGCTTAGGTGTGTTGGAGGGGGGGAGAAACCTCACATGGTGGTACATGTAGGCACTAAAGATCTGTGGGGCTGCTTGGTGGAATTGGTCAGGGGAGATTTGAGGAGCTGGGGAAGTTGTGTTCAGAGATTGGGAGCTCAGTGGCCTTCTCAGAAGTGCTACCAGTTCCAAGGGCGAGCAGAGCGAGGAAGGAAAGGATAGTGGAGTTCAACTCCTGGCTAGGAGGGTGGTGAAGCTCTTATGGGCTGGCAGGAGGTTGGGGGAATCCATGGGACAACAGCGAACTGTACACAAAGGACAGATTACAGTTGAGTAGGGTGTGGCGGGGGGTTTGAAACGTAAGTTGGAGGAATACTTAGCATCAAGAGGGTTTTTAGAATAGGTGGGGGAGGCAAGTGTGCAACTATTATGCAGGGTCCCCAGAAAGGGGAGCTGAATGATCTGACCCCCCACAACAACAGTGACTGCTGGGGGGTGGCAGGTACAGGATGCATGGGGTGGAGGGATGGATGAGAATGGGTGGAGGGTGGTATCCTTGAATGCGAGGAGCCTGAGTAACAAAACAGCTGAGCTCCAGGCTCTCTTAGCTGAAGGAATGGTGGACGTTGCAGCCATCACAGAGACTTGGGCTACCCAACACCAGGATTGGGATCTGGCAATCCTGGAGTACAAAATTTACAGGAAGGACAGTGGGGAGAGAAGAGGTGGAGGTGTAGCAACTTGTAAGGGATGGGATCAGATGAACAAAGGATGAGGGGGAAGAAGGGAGGACAGAGGTACTATGGATGCAAGTCCTGGACTTAAAGGGTAGAAAACTGAGGCTGGGGGTGGTGTATAGATCACCAGCCCAGTCCGAGGAGTTAGATGAGTTAGCGGAACCGATTAGACGGGTATGCAGGAAGGGGGAGTGTGGTGATCGTGGAGGACTTCAGTTTGCCTGGGGTGGATTGGAGTAGCCCAGCCACCTCAAGGGCCAGGGAGTAAGTATTTCTGGATGTGTTTCAGGATAGTCTTCTGGCACAGTTGGTCAACAAGCCAACTTGGTTAGGTAGGGAAAGGGAACATTGTTTAACCAGGAGTAGCACAGTAAGCTGAAGCATGTTTCCAGGTGCGACCTGGGAGCACAGGGAAGCTAAGTGACTTGCTCAGGATCACACAGTATGCACCTAGGCAGCTGTGGTATTCAAACCCAGGCCTCCAGATCTGCAGCTCAGAGCCATAACCCACTGCGCTATACTGCCTCCTAGGTAATGCACTGGACCTGGTATTATTGAACCGGGAGGCGGTGAAGGAATTAAGGGTGGAGGACCCACTAGCTGTAAGTGACCACCGATCGGTGTAGTTCACGCTCAGATTGAATAGGGAGACTGTAGGCTCAGAAACAAGGTGGTGGACTTCAGGCAGGCAGACTTTGGGAGAATGCGGGAACTACTGAAAGGGCGACTAGAGGGTATTAGGCTGGAATGGACGCACAGCAAAAGTGGAATATCATTAAACTTGGTCTAATTGAGGCTACAGAGGCTTGCACCAAGACTCTGAGCAAGGAGAGCAGAGTTAAGAAGCCATGTTGGCTAAACAGGAAGGTGTTGGAGGGGGTGAGGGCAAGGAGAGCTGTGTATCAGAGATTCAAGAGGACCAGGAGGGGGGAGGACAGGGAAGTGTATGTGAGTTGGTCCAAGGAGGTAACCAAGCTAGTAAGGGAGGCCAAGCCCTCCAGGGAGCTAAGGTTGGCTCCAGGCATTAAGGAAGGGGAGAAGGACTTTCTTAGATACGTGAGAGGGAAAAAAGGAAATGCAGGGATCAAATAGTGCAGATCAGGAGGGGCAGGGGATGGGTGGAAAAGGGAGCGGAACAAGCAGAAGCACTGAATGAATACTTCTGCTCCGTGTTCATGCAAGAGAAGGTTGGACCACTACCTCCGTGGACTGGGAATGTGGGGTCGGGGGGAAGGGATGACTGATGGGACGACTGTGGAGAGTAGAGTACTAGATGGTCTGAAGACACTAGGTCCTGATGGCATCCACCCCAGGGTGCTGAGGGAGATGGCAGAGGCATGGCCAGGCCACTGGTGGACCTGTTCAACACCTCCCTGGACACGGGATGCATGCCTCAGGACTGGAGAATGGCCCATATGGTGCCTATACACAAGAGCGGCCCACGAGACGAGCCAGACAACTACAGACCTGTTAGTCTCACTTCTGTAGTGGGTAAACTTATGGAAGCGATACTGAAGGAGAGTCTGATGTCATATCCCAAGGTGAATGGCCTCCAGGATGGGCAGCAGCATAGGTTTGTCTTGGGGAAATCTTGTTAGACCAGTCTAATAGAGTATTGTGACTGGGTAACAAGAGAGCTGGATGGGGGCCATGCTGTGGATGTCCTATGTTTGGACTTCAACAAGGTCTTCGATTCAGTGCCTCACGGGCGACTGGAGTGGAAACTGAAATCCGTAGGGGTGGGGGTGAAGATAGTTAACTGGATCGTGAACTGGCTGAGGGGTAGGCAGCAAAGGGTGGTGGTGGTGGGGTGGACTGTCAATACCTAGGCCAGTGACAAGTGGAGTGCCGCAAGGCTCTATACTGTGTCCGGTGTTGGGCTATTCATATCAGATATCTCACATGGAGTGGGGAGCAGGATTAGTCTGTTCACAGATGATACTAAGATGGGGTGGTAGTGGATGATGTTATGGGGTGGAGAGAACTACAGGGGGACCTAACTAAACTGGAGGAGTGGTCGGTGAAGGGGCAACTGGCCTTCAATGCAAGAAGTGCAAGGTTATGCACTTCAGGGCCAAGAACCCGAGGAGGAACTATTGGTTTGGGGGAGGGGGTGAGACTGGGTGTCACCGAGGAAGAGAAGGACTTAGTGGTGATGGTAACAAAGAGCATGAACAACTCTGCTCAATGCAGGAAAGCTGCAGCTTACACTAACAGGATGCTGGGGTGTACTGCAAGGGGATTCCTCATCCAGACATAGGGAAGTGATACTGCCCCTCTGTAGGTCCTTGGTCAGGCCACACTTGGAGTACTGCGAACAGTATTGGCAGCTGTATCTGTAGAAGTATATTAGACTGCTAGAGGGGGTGCAACGCGGGGGATGGAAGGCAGAACCTACAAGGACAGACTGAGGGATCTGAATTTGTATACCCTGGAGGAGAGGAGGGATAGGGAGGATATGATTGAAACATTTAAGTTCATGAAGGGGTCAACAGATCTGGCATTGATGGGTTATTTAAGCTGAGGAAGGGAAGGGACACGAGAGGCCACAGGCTAAGATTAGAAGGGGCAGATTTAGGAGAGAGATGAGAAGACATTATTTCATGGAAAGGGTGGTGTTGAAATGGAATGCCCTACCAGAGGAGGTGATAGCATGTAAGACGGTGGGTCATTTCAAAATGACATGGGACAGGGCATTGGGGGGGGGGGAGTTGGGTAAGTAGTGCTGAGAATTTCTTGGAGGTGAAAGGGTGTGCAGCTGCAGTCTATGGGTGCTAGCTGCGCACCCGAGCAGACTTGATAGACCATGAGGCCTGTTTCTGCTGGCAGATTCGTATGATCGTATGTATAGAAACATAGAATGTGTTTGCAGATGGGGTCCGTGTGTACCGTCTAGTCTGTATTCTCCCCCACAGATTTTTTTCCATAAGGAGGGATTAAGTCTCATCATGTAACTTAAAACAAGCATGACAAACCATGTTTTTTGTTGTGGGTTTTAAATGTTTAGATGACCATCATGTACTAGGCAAAAATTATGAATCTGACATGGGGTTGCTGAAACACCAAGGAACATTCCTAAGTTTAAGAATCTGTTTGTTTGACTCCAAAGAAATTTGATAGATGTGAAAGGCATTCATTAATTTGCCATTTAAATTCGAAATATTATTGAGTTCTTTATACAGAACAGTGTAACCTGCATAAATCAATGTTTGGACAGTTTCAAAATTCCCTGGTAACTTCTTCACAAAAACTGAAAAGAGAATTGGTCCAATATGGAACCCTAAGGTACTCTGATGAAGACGTCAGCATGATGTCGAAATGTTAAGGGCGTGGCTGTACCTGGGCAGCTGTGTCCATGGAGTAAAGCTAGGTGGATTAATAGTTGTATTGTGAAGCTGCAGAGCTGAGCTGAGGCACTTGTTTGGAATGACAGCAAGTGAAAACACTTTTACGCCTGCAGTATTTGTGTGTGTTTAAGGACCAGCCAGCCTACTGTCTAAAGGAGCGGTGTGATGTTTTGTGGATTAATAAATCAAATGATAATGAAAAGCTGTGATTTTGACTGCTGCGTAAAACTGGTAGTTGTGCTATGGTACTGACTGCTGTTTGAACTGCATTTAAAAATCAAATGTGCTGACCCGTTTCTGCCAGTCTACAGACTGCAGTTTCTTTTTTTCTGTACTCTGTGTGTCATTTTAGTAATCGGAGACAAAGTGTCTCCATTTTCTACCCTTTGAGTTCTACCTCCCAGACAGCTAGTAAACGATTGTATTATGTGAGGCATCATACCCAGATCTCTAAGCTTCTCAATCAGTAAATTGAATTGTGATCTGTCAGGTTGAAAGCCTTGTTTAGTTCCATGAAAACCACCCCTACTATATGACCGCTCACTGTGGAGGAGCGTAGGTCATTCATGAACCTGACCATGTTACTGTGACCAGACGACTTGTAAAGCCATGCTCTTTGGTAGAAATCAGGCCAAGTGCATTTAACTGGTTTACCAATTGGTCACATACTACTAACTTTTCCTTATTTTGGCAATAAGAGGCAGAATGGCAATGGGTCATCCATTTCATAATAGAATAAAAGTTTATGCTAGCAACACTTTTTTTGAAAATGAACAAATTGATGGTAGACAAACTGCGTATGTCAGTAAGGGACCAATCCACAAGTAAGCCTGCCCCCCTCTGCATGTGCAGAGGTCCAGCAAAAGCCACAAATTTCCCACTCTGCACATGCAGAGCACACACAGTACTCATAGCAGGACGTCCAGCAACTTTCCATACCTGATCTCTTTCCCTCTGTGTGTCTATACAGGCAGTAGGTAGTTAGATTTGTGGTGGGGGGGGGGGCAAGGTTGCACAAGAAAGGTTTTCCACAGGGCAAAACATGTGTACAGGTTGCCAACACTATGCAAAGTGTGACCCTACCATAGCCATTATGTGCTATCCCAGCTTATAAAATGGCAAGGTAAAATCATGTAATCTGATTGGCTCTTATATATGTGTAAAATATAGTTTACAAATGGTCAAAATAAAAGGACTGCTCAGCAGTGAAGTCTGGAACCTAGATCAATGGGCATTTGGAACACAGGCATTTCAGTTAGCCCCTACAGCCATAACTGATCTTCCACCACAAATGTGGCAGCTACCTTTACACTGTAAAAAAAACTTCAGTTGGGCCCTAAAAATAAAACTACATTAAATAAAAAATAAAACTAATTAAATGTTGTTTCCCTGATCATCACACTCTCCTTACATATATAAATTAGAAACAATAAGTATTATTTATAGTTTTCACTACAACTGTTTCTTTGCTGACAGTGAAAAATTCCCCTTCTATCTTTACCTGCTTATCAGGGAACTCTCTTCCACTTGCCCTGACATTGAGATTATTGAGTAACAACAGCCTTTGTTGTCTGTGTGTACAGTATGTTAGGAGAGAAACATTCTGCCAGTGGGACTGAGCAGAATTTTGAATCCAAGTATTCCATGGTAAACATTCCATGACAAACATTCCATATCTTGAATGCGGGGAAAAACAGAGAAAAAAACAGGAAGAAGAAAGTAGGCAACAATACAATGACATCATCAATGACATAATTTGTAGTGGGCAGAAGGACTATTTTATCATAAATGCACACAAGCAAATCTATTGTTTCTAGATATAAACATGCCTTTTCCAACTGTAAAAGGTTTTTAAAAACAGGAGCCCATTTTATAGCATAATAAAAGCACTCCGGGGTGTGTGTGGAACACATTTACTGCAGCCAGTGGCTAATTCACTTTCGTGACCTTGGCCTCGGGCCCTATTATGCCCCCAGGCCATGCGGCAAAATGTGTTCCACGCACACCCCATCATGTCTTATTGCTTACATGGCTGCCTCAGACATGTTTGAGACCCAGTTGCCCCCCTCACATGTTTACCCCAGCCATCCAAGATGGCGTAGCGGGCTGGTGAGCATAACTTTATATTTTTTCCTTTTATGAAATTACACTCCCATATGGGAATATGGCAGTCATTAGAGGATTGCCTATACCACAGTCCCCTCCTGCATGGGATGCAGAGGACCCACTCTTGTGGTGGCCTCGATCCACCCCTGGAACACTTCCTGCCCTGTGTTGCTTTGCACATGTGGATTGGGGTGGCTGCAAGCTGTGGGTGCAGCCATGGTTGGCCAAATCAGGGGGCATACAGGATATGTGCTGGATATGTGCAGTTTGCATGTGTACATACCTTTCTTTGTGAATCATGTCCTATGTCACAATTTGATCAGCCCCTGATGTCACAGGAGAAATGTAATCTTTTCAGCTGTGCCCATGAATTACTCAATGCCTTGTTTATGAAATCATAATCAGTTCACATCAACAAATTATGATGTCACTAGCATAGGATTGTGAAGTGAGGTGTAGACAAAAATCAGTGCAAATGAAGGTTGTGGGACTGAGAGATGGCTTTGTAAATGATCCTGGCTCAAGCGCTGTCCAATTCTCTCTGAATAAGCTTAATGAATGAATGGGAACCTGTTTTTATACTTGTTTACATCGTTATTGTGAAAAGGGGATGCATGTGCTCATTAGAAGAGAGGAGAGAGTGACCCGACTTGATAAGAGATGTGCACATATTTTGGGCGGTAATGTTGACCTCCGTGAGTTATTCAGAGTTAAAGGACAAACACAAGAGGCCCTGTACCCAGTCATTCCATAGTGCTACAAAGTGGTTGCAAGGGCCACTTTGTGGCACATTTATGCATTGCATCTCTTAGTGCTGTACACAAGTGGGTCATAATCTGTTATTTCTCTCATTGCACATGCTACCTGTAATTATGTCAATGCTTGTTGATGCCTGTTTGCTATTTAGTATTGACTTTATGTTGTATGTAACTTGCTTGACTTGGACACATTTAAAAAAGGACTCTTGGGATCAAAGGTCTTCCAGCCGACAACAAAGAAATAAAAACAACAATAAATAACTAAGTAAATAAACATATAGGATAGTGCATGGGGAACAGTTGACAACAGGGCTATTCTTTCACCAAGTTGGCACTATGACAGCGGATTATCGAGGAGGTAATCCGTGGTCATGAATATAGCAAGTGAAAGATGCCCTGTTGTCAACTGTTCCCCATGCACTTTTCTTTATAGTGTATGGTGGAATGTCGTTTTTTGAGAAAAAAATCACTACAGCATGTTTCTGCTTCCAAACATTCTTCCTGGGTTACTAGAAGGAAAAAAGAACTTTACATTTTGAACGTGTTCACGCTTGACATTTTAACTGTTTCAGAACTTTACATTTTGAACGTTTTAACTAAACATTAGTACTGCCACCAACATTGCTGCTTTCGCTATGTGTCCTTTCTATGGAGTGAGCCCTAACTGTCAAATGCTGTTCGAGGACACAGTGTGTGATGTTCGCAGTGCAGTAGAAAAAATCCTTCTGCTGCACTGCGAACCTCACCAGTGTGTGACTACAAGGATGGATTTCGGTGGAGAACGACGTTCCACCATACACTATAAACCTTTTTCTGCAGTTTTATACAGGACACAGTGACAGCATATGGAAAGACCATGAGTAGTCTATGCTAGTGAGGGCACTGGTATGCACAGAGGCACTGTGTTATACACAGTGGCTCCTTGGTGCCCTCACCCACTGGACACAAGACACAATGGCTGCAGGACCAGATGACCTGCTGAAAGCAGTTCTAGATGGGGTGCTTGCTATTGCTACCTTGCCATCTGGAATAGCAGTTCTGGCAGGGGGACAGATCTACACGTTTGACGGGAACAGGACTAGGGATCCACTGGACAGCATTTACTGTCAATTACAATGACCCATGGAGGTATTTGGGGCCTGTAGAGAGGATCGGAGAGGGTTGGCATAATTGCAGTTTATGCTGGCCAGTACATACCCACAGGTAGGGAGTTGTTGTTTTTTTTTGGGGGGACTTTGGCAGAAGTGCCATGCCATGAGCTGTCACTGAGGCAGTCTAGAATGTTAGCGTTCGCACATCCTATGTCGACCAGTAACTGATGTATAGACCATTTGCATAATTGGCTGTGCACCACTGTCACAGGAGAATTCCTCCTGAAAACAGTGGCCTCCTTTTGTGTATTGCAGTTTGTGGGGGGGTGGCAGTATGGGAGCCCTGTATACCTCTGAAGACCACCATCCACACTGTGATTGTATATGGAACATCAAAGGGCGAATAATGACTATGCACAGCTGTCCATTAAACTACAGCATTTTTTGGAAAATTGTCAACAACAGGGTTTTATTTAACTCTAAAAATTGATTAGCATTTTGCTCATAAAAGTGCCAAAACATTGTGAAAATGCATAGCACCTGCCTCACTGTGTTTAACAAACATAACACTTCTAGAAAACCTATATAAATACTTTCTGAACAGTTAGTATTGTCCCAAGAAAAAAACTGCGAATCAATTATTTAAAACCCTGAACAACTAGTTTGTATGTTTTCTAGGCAGTGCCTTTCATGGTCCATAGTTGCTGGCTGTGTGAGGGAAATAGCATTTTGGCTTCCTAGTAAAACTGGATTAGAATATTGATCTTTTGAAAGATGGCACTCCTTTAAACAAAAAAATGTACGCTGTAGTTTTGATTCTGAACTCTTAAAAGTAATAAAACAACTCGAAAAAGCTGTAACTGTTAGTAATTGTCATTTCCCCCTGAAATTAACAAATTTTAACTTCAAAAAGCTAGCTGGAGAGGTATGTAGTAGGTCATTTGCTGCTGTAGGCAGTTTCTCTCCCTTTGGGATAGGCTTGTTTAGTTTCTCTCACATTCTGCCTGTGGCACTGTATGGTGAAATTCAGACTTGTTCTTCCCCTCCAAGGAATCTCACAGGCTGTGGATAACTTATACAAAATTAATAAATGGTGGTTATTTTTCCTTATCACCCATGCAGTGTAATTTACTGAGTGTTCCCTTTAAAAAAACTATTGAATTGCATGGGTAGAGGCTGTTAAAGCAGATTTAAGAATTAGAACAATTTGTCTAACAATTGTAAAGGAGGGAATAGAGTTCAACTAGATGAACCCAAACCAATTAAGAATCTTAGGATAAAAAATAATAAAACTGACATCTTAGACTGTATTTTACAATTAGTTGTAGGTCATAAACTTAATATTTTGTCAAGCTGTTACCAGTAAATTACTTTTAATTTCCTCTTTTCCATAGAGAAATAAAGCCTTATGGATTAGGTAGTGGTTTGTAATATGCATCATTGGGGTTTCCTTGAAAAGCCCTTAAATAGAAATCAGATATGTTTATACAGTGTCTGTGCTTACATGGGAGGAATTTCTGAAAGCAATTAATTTTACAACTGTTGCTCTGCAATGATACAAAGGTTAACTTGCTTTTAGGAATGCTTGCATGCATTGATATTTCTAAAAATTGGAAGTGCCAAGTTTCAGTAAAAAGTTTTATATTTACTAAAATGTGTGTAATTACATTTTTTATTAACAGTGTCATTATGTGTTCTTTCATAAAACAACACTTAACTGGATTACTGTTTTCTCGGGATTTCATTTTACAGTGTTATATGTAAACAAAATCTTAAGAATGTATTTCCCACCCATTAACAATGGAAGTGAAAGTAAATTGCCTATATCTACATCTTAAGTACCAGCAGAGGTAAACAAATCTTCTAAGAATCAGTCTTCTTAATAGAAGGCTGCTGTTTCAAGTGCCTCATTTCTTTTGATAGGGTAGCATAGATTCTTAGCCCCTGTGGCGGATGTCTCTGCAACATTACCACCAGTGGATGGAAAATGTGAAGCGCTGGTTCAGGAATATAGACTTGGTGCTTTTCCAAGTGCCTCCCCTAGCTCCAACCCTTCCCCCCCCATCTCTGGGAATCTCCAGATGCATTACCATGCTTTAGCTGGAACTTTTGGAGCTCTTGCTCACCCCTCGCTGGGGTTGAAATCTTTCCTAATCTGTGGGGAACATCCCTGTGACTGGGCAGTACCCTCCCATCGCCGGAATGCAGAAGGATGGATACCTTGGGGATGAAACTTTTACTATAGTAAAGCTCTGTTCTCTGTGACCCTAGAGTCCCACCACACATACATTACCATCTATAAAAGACATTTGTGGGTCCAAATGTATGGCCTGCTATCCGAACTGCCGGTGAGTGACAGAGTGTGGTCCAGCCTGGATATTGCTATAAAGGGTGTTGAAGCAGCATGGCACCAATCAAGGGCATTGTGCAAAGCTTTTGAGGTGAATTCTTGCTCTGCAGCTTCAGGTGTCGGTCTTGGATGTCGTGGCTATGACTTTTCTAGCTAGCCCCAGTCACCCTATCAGAAACTTTGGGGGACTTAACTGTTCTCCCGACTGGTGATGCAGCAGCTGTTTGGAAAAATTGCACCTCCTGCATCACAGGGATTACCACCCTCATCTGCTGTGTCCTTAGCCAAGGTCAACTGAGTGCCCCCCCCCCCAAGTTCTCACCGTTGAGGGCTGTGGCCTCAGGGTTGAGCCTGCTGCTCCCATTAAGTGGGAAGCTTGCAACTCAACCAAAGAGTGGGGCTGTAGGAAGAAGATTGATTCTTAGAAGATAGGAAAGTTACTTACCCTAACTCCAGATCTTCAAGAATGTATTCTCCATAGAGAATCACTCAGCATCCCACCGTCCCCAACTCTTCTACAGGGGCTCAACCTCTGGTGTGGGCAAGAATAATCTTTTTCTTTCAAACTGCAGCTAACACCCCCTCCCCTTTTTTTCCTTTTGACCTCTAGGACGATTTTTGACCAACGCTGGCCAAAAAAAAAATTATCCCCTTTTATCCAGTCAGGGTACATCCTTTTCCTTTCGACCCCAGTAGGATACATTCCTATTAGTTGCTTCCGCATATGCTGCAGTTGCTTCAGTATATGCATCTTCAGTCATTTAGTTACACTATTACTGAATTGGAGTCCGAGTCCACCAGTAAATTTCTGATACTTTTGGTATAGCCATCTGATGGAAATTTTTGATTGGATTTTGGAAAAAAACATCTGATGGAAATGGCTTTGTGGCTGCTTCATGCCTAAACCCTTATGGTTGCTTTTCTCTGTGAGTACTTTGGAGATCCTGTGTTCTATGGACAGGTAATTTCATGTCTAGATTCCTTCCAATTCAAGGGAAGCCAGAGCTTTCTGTTATCGGTTGCTTCATCGTCTAATACATCCAATTTTCAGAGGAAAACACTGCTATATCTCTCACGCCTGTCTTGGTTGGACATGGTCCAGACACAACTCTCATGCTCACATGGAACCAGAGGGGTGCAACCTAGTGGGCAGCTAATCTAAGCAGTCCCCTCACGAAGTCTTGTTTGAAGGCGAAGTGCTGGGGTAACAACCACTTTGGGTGACTGGCAGCGACTCAGATGCTGATGAGCTGTTTGTCCTAATAAAAAGTCTCTGTGTTTTCAAATTACGCACCTACGTGAGTATTCTTTGGGGTGCAGCTAACTTTGGACTTGCTTGGTTGGGCATGGAAGCATTTTCTCTTGAATATCCTAGACTTATACCACCCTCTAAAGTACAGAAACTATATTTTCTTTACAAGGGCACTGAACTTCACATCCTAGTTAGCTGATTACATTCAGGTTTTCTTTTCATTGTCAATATACTTTTCTTTCTTTTACTACAAGCAAGTGCTTGCTTGTCATGCTTTTACTTTCCTTGCTAATAGATATGGGCCCAGATATTCAAAAACAGGTGCAAGCATGGCGCAAAGGTTTGCACCATGTCTGTGCCCGACCCAGAGACTGCTGTATTCAGTTGGATAGTGCACTGGCGCTATTGGACTGTCCATGTCAGTACAGCACTAAGTCAAACTGCGCTGCCCCAACATGGACCTGGGCTGTATCCAGCCCACAGGGAATTGCACCCCGGGATGGGATAGCACCAAGAGCCATGTTAGCTATTTTCAGTCGCATCATGCAGATGATCTCACTGGGCATGCAAGGTGCTGAGGGGCCATTATTGGCATGCCTGTTATGGGCTCATTTGCATGGTGAGCTGAAGCTTTTTCGTGCCCATCCTGTGAGCATCAGGCATGTCATCCCTGGTGTCTAGCGGCACCCCCATCCCGTGTCCTATATTGTTACACATATCTCTGGTATTTAGTGGCATCTCCCACACCCGATCACCCATTCTGTGTAGGTTCTACAACTCCCTGGTGGCCAGTGTCAACCCTTCCACCCCTGTTTAGCCCATCTTGTACTGTCACACATATCCCTGGTGTCTAGTGGCACCCCATGCCTCCCAGTCACCCTTCCTGTATAGATTCTACAACTCTCTGGTGTCAAGTGGCACCCCTTCCCACCCCCGATCACTCATTCGGAATGCTAGCACATATCCCTGGTGTCCAGTGGCAACCCGCCCCCAATTACCTACCCCATATGCCAACACATATTCCTGTTGTCTGGTGGCATCCCACCCTCCGATCCCCAGCCCCATGAACCTATAATATCCTATCATCCAGTAGTACCCCCGAAGGCCAGTCGACAAATGGTCTGGTGAGCACCCAGAACACCACCCATCCAACCCCCCCCTTACCAGTCAACCCAGGGATGTGTGTTGAATCCCTATGGCAAGCCGGCACAGCCCTCCTCTTAAGTCCTTGGCTTACTGCGATATGAGCTGACAGTGAGCGTGCGTAGAGTATACATTACATGCTCTCACTGTCAGCTCATACGGTGGCTGGCTGAGGAGGTAAGAGGAGGGCTGTGTTGTTTGCTATATTGGGATTCAGCACATGTCCCAAAATTGACTGGTAAAAGAGAGTTGGATGGGGGTGGTGTTCCGGTGGGTGGGATGGGTGGGGGCCACTGGACTGCCATTGTTCACCAGTCCATTTGTGGACCGGCCTTCAGGGGTGGAGGCGTTCCGCTAGACACCAGGGGTGATGGCGATATAGGACTGGGAGATCTGGGGGTGGGTGCGCTCCTAGACACCTGGGATATGTTTTCTCAGGCAGGGTGATTGCTCGGGGGTGGGGGAGTCGCTAGACACCAGGGAGATGTAGAATTCATATGAAACAGGTGCCCTGGGGATGGGAGGTGCCACAAGACACCAGGGATGTGTGTTGTACTACAGGACAGGTGATTGGGTGATGGGGGTGTCACTAGACACCATGGATATGTGTTGGCATACTGGATCGGTATTTGAGGGGGCGGCAGGTGCCACTAGACAGCAGGGATAGGTGTGACAGTACAGGATGGGTAATCAGGGGAGTGGGAGGTGTCACTAGACACCAGGGATATGTGTTGGCATATGGGATGGTTGATAGGGGATGGGGGTGCCACTAGACACCAGGGAGATTGGCAGTGAACATGAGCTGGGCGAACGAGGGGTTGGGGTTGCCACTGGCCACCAGGGCCTGCATCTTCGCTGGCATGCCAGCAGTTGGGGTGGGTGGCTGCAGTACAGACGTCATGCTATCAGTGGAGTGGGGGCACAGGGTTAGTGCCTGGTTTAGTTGAGGTTTTCAGAACCAGTAAATAGCATCGCTTTGGGTGCCATATTACTGCTGTTGCAAACCCTTGAAAATGCTGCTGTGCCTGTATGCAGGAAGTAACCATCCTCTTTTGTATGGGTGCAGTAATATGTTAGCACCTGAGTTTTAAGGGGTTAGCATGCACTACAGGGGCCTCTGAATATAGACGCACCCTAAAAAAGGGCACAAACCTGAATAGCATGGGCGCAAACCCATTACTATCGGCACTAACTTTTAAATATCTGACTCCTGATGCCATAAGGGGGTTGGCAACAGTTACTGAAGACAGTGTCATACATGCTTGGGTGCTAGCAATGTTGTCCTGCACCCTAAAAAGTAGTTGTACTCCCATAGGGTCCTAGAGCTTCCTGGTTAAGACCAGAGAGTAGTGCTCTATGGAGAAGATATTCTTAAAGATCTGGAGTTATGGCAAGTAACTTTCCTTTTCTTTTATAACTTTTGAGATCACAGGGCTACTGTTGTTGCCTTATTAATTACGCAAAATAATGTCAGAGGCATGTGAGACGACTTGGCTTATGTGAGACATTATTGCCTAGTGGCAAGAGTACAGGCTTACTGACCCAGAGATTGAAGTTCAAATCACACCAGAACCACTTAGAAACATAGTTAACGGCAGATAAGGCCCATCCAGTCTGCCCATTTATTTATTTTTTTTATTTAGTTGTTTAACCAGAAGTAGCACACTAAGCTGAAAGCTTTTTTACAGGTGCGACCAGGGAGCACAGGGAAGTTAAGTGACTTGCTCAGGGTCACACAGTATGCAAGTGGAAGCTGCGGGATTCAAACCCAGGTCTGGTCTGCTGGATGTCACCAGATTTGCAGCTCAGAGCCTTAAACCACTGCGCTATACTGCCTAACTTATAAATGTGTCATCAGCCTTTGCTCTGTCAATGGTCTATCTATTCATACTTGTCTGTATTGCTCCCTTATGCCTATCCCATGCATGTTTGAAGCCCTGCACTTACACTATTACATGATGTCATTAACTTCAGTACTCATTCTCATCCAGCAGCAGTGTACTATATTGTTAAGCATTGTAGAGCCCTTGTACTGAATCATGTTGGTTCATTGAAGAAGATGGCCACTGAGCTGAGCAGGCTTCTTGCAGCTGTGGGAGCTTACTAGTTTTTAGATCCCTCAAGCAGAAAAAAACTACTGCTTGAGGTTCTACAGCTTGTGTGTTTGCTGTAATTCATCTATTCTACTTAGTTAGAATAGTGGTAGGGCCGATTGTAGCATAGCTATTTGTTAGTGAGTTAGTTGTAGATGTACAGCCTTTGTTATTTTTTTAGCTAGTACTCAGTGTGGTGTTGGTGCACTCAATAAACTCTTTCAGACTGGGACTGCTCCATCGGTTTGGCAATGGTTGAATGAGCTGTTTGCCTGCATTGTAAGACCTGTAACTTACATAGACTGAGGTACCTCTGTTCTCTGGCGGTGCGGTGCATGCAGAATGGACTGGAGTGGAGGTGTATGTGGATTAAATTAGAGCAGAGTGTGTTGAATTATTGAGGAACATCTGTGTGCTGGGTTGCAGAGGCCTAGCACGAGTCATCAGCAAACTTTACATTTCTCCCTGTATTTCTGTGATCCAGGGGATTGGCTGTGTCTTGCAGGCGTTGTGAGGATGGCATGGAGCCAGGGCATGAGTTAGCCACTTGAAGTCGCAGGAGCTGCCCCAGTGCATTGACCGGTGATGGGAGTGGAGAGGGGCGGGGGCCCAGTCAGGCCTCGGTCACATGGTCGGGGGAGCAGCTCTGTGCAGCGGTCGTGAGTGGTGGGCCAGTTGAGGTGGAGCCCAAGATGGGTGCCTGCTTGGAGGTGGAAAGTTCAGACAATCTTTAAGCGGAGATGGTGAAAAATCCATCTGGCTCACTTTACTGTCCTTTCTAAATTGCTATAAATAGAGGTGTCTTTAGCTACCCTCAGCAGTGGCAGCGCTGAGGGGTAGGGACCTGCACTAAAAAATTTGGAAAGTGAACTTTCATAAGGACTAATCTTGTGAAAGGAGAGACTGTCTTCCTTTGGCCTTAGTACCAATTAAACACTGCTTCATTCAAAAGCTTCTGTGAGAAAGAAGCAGAATTTGGTAGTGGACTCCTGAACAGTGACTGTTTGCACTTTCATTTGGCAATTTGTCTTACTTGTTTATTTTACTTCTTATTTGGCCTTTGGAGTGTGTAGGATTGGTGTGTATGAGTTGATTAGGTTAATAACTTATTGTTTGTATAATTATATGCGGATATGAACTTACTAAGTGAAGGTAATTAATAGTATTGTGTGTGTAAGAGGGTGGGTACTAGTGGGTTGTGGGATGTGGCAGTAGGGTTGTGGGAGGGTTGTTGTGGATTGGCGGGTAGGTGAGTGATTTATTAGGGATTGAAGGTTGTTGTAAGTGGTATATGCTTTTGGTAGCAGACCCCAAGGCTCAATTACTCTCTGTCCGGAATCCAGAACCTGTGCCTGTTTCATGACCCCCCCCCTCCCCGTGTGCTGCATACCAACAGTGTAGGGAGGTGAGGATTGTGAGAAGGAATGGTGGTTGGAGGTTGGGTTCGGGAAGTGCTGACCGAGGCAAGTTCTATGAGGACTAGGAGGTGCCCTGAGGTGAAATGGGACACACACAGAGGCCAGACTGGTTTAGTTCCCATTCCCAGGGTCTCCACCAGACCGATTGGGCAGTTTGTGCAATGTCTGATCTTATTTCTGATTCCTCAGTTGATCTGGCTTTGCATTACTGAGCTCTGGCCGAGTGACCATGCAGGCCCTGTGTTGGAAGCTTAGCAGGAAAGTCCAGCACTCATGTAAACAGTTACAATTCACAATAGCAGTAATTCTTCGAGATGAAAATAGTGCAGCATTCCTGGATGACTTGGGTAGAGTGCGTAGACTCTGGGAAGGGGATTTAGGGATAGAAATAGCAGCAAGTAATTGGGCCATGATTTGTGAGTCTCATATGGGGCTCCTGTGGTGTAATAAATATAAAGAGGCCCAATTCAAGTTTATTCACTGCCTATACCTCCCACCAGATGTTGTCAGATGATTTACTCCAGGGAGTTCCTCGCTGTGCGAGGTGTGGGGAAGCTAGAGGCACCTACCTACACTGTTACTGGAGCTGTACAGTCATATGACAGTTCTGGACAGCAGTTAGGGTGCAGATAGAGAAGAGACTGGGAAAGGCAAGAGCAGACACTCCACAGTCATTCCTCAGTCAGTCTTACTTGGAGTGGTTGCCTTGGAGGGCGATGAATGGGCTCCTCATTCCAGGGTCGTTAGGGTGCTGCTTGTACTGGTGAGAAAAAGTATACAGAATACATGGGTATTGTACCAGCCACCTGCAGTGGGTATGTGGTTAGAGCTGCTCACCAAATCACTTCTCTTAAAAAAGACCACATATGAGTTGAAAGATAAAGGACAGATGTTTGAGAGGGTGTGGGGTACCTTTATAGACTCATTCTTCTGCATGGAGGTGACCATGCTGTGCCTGGGAATGACTCTGTAGCCATGGCTAGCAGCTGAGAATACACAACCATAGATGAAACACCTAGAGGTAAAGACTGATTTGAATTATCTCTGTATCTGTGATAATGAACTGTATAGGTACATGAGGTGCAGGTGTTACGGATCCAGGCCAGCAGGTTTTTTTTTTTTTTTTTTTTTTTACTAAATTATTCATGTTCATTTTTATCTTGTTTTTGTCTACCTGGTCGAGATGTTTAAAGTGGCAAGTACTGCTCTAAGTTACGAGGCTGAGGGAAGCTATATGATAATTATAAACTTAAAAGTATAAGCAGTGTCATTAATTGTTTAGAATTATATGGCTATACAGTTTTCTGTCTTGTGTATGAATGTATTGTTTATGAAGTAAATCGATATAAAGATTATACAAAAAAGAAAAGAAAAGGCTACTACTTAGCTTTACATAAATGTAGGGGTTGATGGGTCTTTCGTTTAGTGTTATGGTTGATATGGGGCCCCAAAGAGACATAGGCAAGAGCACATAACAGAAAATCTTCCTTCGAGAGGGTTCCTTCAGTAGGTCATCACATATAGGACTAGGGCCGTCTGACATCTGCGCTGCACGGCAGACTTTTCCAGCAATATCTGACGGGTGACCGCCCACCCGACATCACGTGACCGATGTCAGCATGACTGTATATAGTGGGCAGTCCCCACGCCCGCCATCCAGTTCTTTCATGCCATCACCTCGTGTTAGTTGCCTCGGTAGACTTACTCAGCGATCGTCGTAGAAAGTTCTTCGTTCAGTTATACTGATATTTCTCTCGATTTACCCATTTCTTCTATGTCTTCTCCGAAGAAGAAGTGTCAGTCTTGTGGCACTCAAATTCCTCATAAAGACATCCACATGAAGTGTGTCATCTGTATGGGCCTGGACCATCCTATTTCGTCCTGTCCGGACTGCCAGCATTTTAACCAGGCCACGCGCAAGAGAGAGGGCAGCAGGCTCTGGAGACTCATCTCTTGAAGACCCGGCTGGCATCTTTAGAGAAACAAATGGAGCGAATTTGCGATTCCTCTTCTTCATCCCCCTCTAAACATCGGAAAGAGAAGCACAAAGAACGGGAGTGCCCCGCGAATGGTTCTCAGGCCGAGGCCCCAAGGCCTTCTACCAGCAAGGCCTCTCCCCAGCCGCCTCCACCCAAGGAAAAATCGGCAGCAGGGGATCCAGGTAAGTCTGGCAAATCCTCAGCAAGCAAGTTGGCTGCTGGCTCCTCTGATGGCCGCATCATGTCTGCCGCTGAATCGGCCCTCGGCTCCTCTGGGGACCGCCCCGGCTGCCGGTAAGTTGGCTTCCCAGCCTACCTGGCCACTAAGTTGGTGGGGGGCTCCTTCCCCTCCCGCCCAGCTCCATCTGATCAGTCGGCTGCCTCCAGCGATCACACAGACGTGGCTGTCCCGTCGGGGCCTAACGGCAGTACACCCGATGTTCAGACAGGCCCAGGGGAGACTGCCCCTCTCCCCGCTCCTATCTTGCCGGTAGCCTCCCCTTTTCTGGTCTCTACTCCAGGTGAACATAGTGCGGGGGCTCCTGGATGTGGAACACACTTCTGAGTCCAATCCCCACTCCCCCTTGGCGGTCACTGGGATGGAGGTCCTTCCTCAGCTGTCCGGCCCTACTCCAGAGGCACCTCCTACCCCTTCCTGTTCCGGTGCCTGTTCCTGCTCTGGACACCCTTCCTCCATTGACCAACCCTGACGCCGGTCCCTCCAATGACTGTCTTCGAGCCAGGGCCCATACGTCTGCCTCCACCACCTGCTCCTGTGCCAGATGAGGCCCCTTCATCGGATCCCCTTAGTCGGGTCCTGGCACCAGCTTATCCGACGTTGGACCCCATTCTGGTGCCAGATCTAGTGGTACCTGCACCGTCGACAGAGGCCCCTACACTGGACCTGCCACTGTTTTACATGACGGCGGGCCCTACGTGGGTACCTCCACCGTCAAGTCTCCTGACGTAGGGTCATTATCCACGACCCTGTACTGTCCTGCATTACCCTTGGGGGTATCCCTCAGACCATGCCCCAGCAGGTCCCCTTCCAGACTGGAGTGGTACGAGACACTACTTCCCCGGTTACACCCTGCACCCGGGCTGTGGATACTCGGGATACCAGGGGTACCGGTATCCTCCTCCTCCACCCACTCTGGTACAACTGGATTTCAAGACCCTCATCCAGTCTTGGTGGCAGGAGGCATGCACGGAGTTGGTGACAGACCTAGAGAGCCAACTCCACTTCCCCGTTGTCCTAGGTCCCCGTCCCCGGTGAGCTCGTCCCCTTCCACCGTTCATGTCTTGGGGACTACTTCCAGGGACATTGTCCTTCTGGATTTAGGCG
Source organism: Neoceratodus forsteri (assembly GCA_016271365.2). NCBI lineage: Eukaryota > Metazoa > Chordata > Ceratodontiformes > Ceratodontidae > Neoceratodus > Neoceratodus forsteri. The sequence goes on along the minus strand of CM057454.1, from coordinate 404,493,913 downwards.
ACAATCCAGACGTGGGGGGGTGATGATGGCGAATCTTCGGAGGAGCCCTCGGACCTTGAGTCCCAGGTCCCTAAGGGTAAGGTTTCTCCCAAATCCACACTGGAGGATCCTTCCTTTTTGGACCTCTTGAGGTCCATTCAACACCACTTTGAATGGGAGTCGGAGGAACAGGATCCTGTGCGTCAGAGGCTCGCCGAACATTTGAACCTGGAGTCTCTGTCCTCAGTCCCTGTTCCTGCCTGCATTGGGCCTCACCAGGACCTCACCACTGTGGTCTGGCAGATGCCTTATTCGATCCAAGCTGTCCCCAAGAGGGCGGACAGAACCTACCGGGCGCCGAAGGATGCCCCCTTCCTTAATGTGCATCCAAAGGCTGACTCCGTTGTGATCTAGGCTGCTCATGATCGCTTCTCTGCACCTAAGCACATGTGTACTTCTCCTCCGGACAAGGAGTCGAGACAGATGGACCAGTTCGGGAAGAAGGTCTTCTCATCGGCCACATGTGCGTTATGGTCCCTCAATTATGTGGCCCATATGGTGTCACACCAGAAAGCAAACTTGGCCAGGCTCGAGGCCTGTGTCCAAGCCATGGACTGTTCGGGCCTTAAGGAGGAGCTCGCCAAGGATCTCCGCCTGTCCAGGATTTCTTGCAGGCATGCATTGCAGGCTACCTATGACTCTGTCTATTCAGTATCCCGCACCTTGGTGACTACCATCTCGCTTCAACAATGGGCCTGGCTTCGCAACTCTGGCCTCCCTAATGAGGTCCAGACTGTGATTCAGCATGCCCCCTTTCGAGGTTCGGTGCTTTTTGGTGGAGACACCAAAGATATTATCACGGACCTACAGGACCGAGGTCAAGCCCTGAGGTCCGTGCGGTCCATGTATTGATCAGGCACCCAACAGCAGCAGCCCTTTTGGAAAAGGACCTGGAGGCAGAGGAAGCAGGCCCCAGCCCAGTGACAGGACAAGCGCAAGTCCACGGGTACCGCTACTTCTCCCACCTCCAAGAACCAGAGACGATCAGGGGTTCCTCCCCCTGCCTATCCTACCACCTTCTGACTCTCTTGCCCACCCCTCCTCAGCCTCAGTGCGAGGAGTCGGTGGGGGGTGGGTTTGCTTGCCACACGCAGGAGTGGTAGAGCATCACCTCCAGTGCGTGGGTCCTGCAGCTTGTGTCTTTAGGACACACCATAGAGTTTCTGGAGTTTCTTCCGGATTCTCCTTCAAGAAGGTCAGCCTACTCCCGAGACCAGGCTCTTCTCGTAAGGGAAGAAATCCAAAATCTCTTGCTCAGAGAAGCCATAGAGATTGTTTCCTTCCATCAAAAGGGAAGGGGGTTTTACTCCCACTACTTTCTGGTTCCAAAAAAGTCAGGTGACCTACGATCCATCCTCGACCTGAGCAGTCTCAATCTGTTCATTGAGTACAAAAAGTTCCGGATGTTGACTCTCCAAAGCCTTCTTCCTCTCCTGGAGAATCAGTGGCTTTGTGCTCTGGATATGCAGGATGTGTACCTGCACATCCTGATTTTCCCCAGCCACCACCAATTCCTGTGATTTTGTTTCCAAGGGGAGCACTTCCAATTTTGTGCGCTCCCCTTTGGCCTGTCTTGGGCACCCCGGGTGTTCACCAGGTGCCTAGCGGTGGTGGCTGCTGCCTTGCATCGTCAGGGCATAGTGGTTTTCCCCTACCTGGATGACTGACTGATCTCTGCCCCGTCCAGGGAGTCTCTCTTGGAAGCTCTATGCTCTACCCTGGATTTGTTTTCTAGACTGGGGAGTACAGTCAATATCCCCAAGTCGTCCCTTACTCCCTACCAGAGGTTGCAGTTTATTGGGGTGGTTTTGGACACTGTCTAGGGCAGAGCCTTCCTGCCTCCAGACAGGATGGAGACCCTGATCAGGCAAGCCTCTTTGGTGGCCTCTTCCAGGACCCTCCTGGCCAGAGAGGTTCTCCGGTTGCTAGGACTGATGGCGGCTTCCATCAAAACAGTGCCACTTGCAAGGCTCCACATGAGAGTCACTCAGTGGTCCTTGCGGGTGCAGTGGGATCAACTCCAGGACAATCTGGATCATCCGGTCTTTGTGTCATCCGCCGTTCAGAAAGATTTGAATTGGTGGATGGATCGCTGCAATCTGTCTTTGGGTCTCCCTTTCAGGAGCCAAGTTCCCCGGGCATCTCTGACTGCAGATGCCTCTAATCTGGGTTGGGGGGCACACTTTGGGGAACACCAAGCCCAGGGACTCTGGTTCAGCTTGGAGATGTCATTGCACATCAGTGTCCTGGAGATGAGAGTGGCCTTGCATGCACTGCAGACGTTCCATACTCTTCTTCCTCAGGGATCACTACTCATCCAGAAGGACAATATGTCAGTTGTCTGGTACATCAACAAACAAGGAGGAACTCGCTCGTACCCCCTTTGCAGGGAGGCGATGAGTGTGTAGAATGGGGCAGCCCAGCGCAGCCTGTTTTTAACAGCCATGCACGTTCCAGTAGTTCTAAACATCCTGGCAGACAGTCTCAGCAGGTCTCAGACCCTCAGTCATGAATGGGAACTAAATCAGGAAGTGGCAGATTCTCTCTTCCTAAAGTAGGGGCGTCCGGAACGCGACCTCTTCGCCTCCCCTTACAACGCAAAACTTCACAGTTTTTGCTCCCTCGTTACAGGGCATGGTGCTTTCTGGCATGACGCGTTGTCTCTCTCTTGGACAGGGACATTTTTGTACACCTTCCCTCCATTTCCCAGTCTACAGTGGGTTCTCCTTAATCTTAAGGCAGAGAAGGTGCAGATGATTTTCATCGCCCCTCTCTGGCCGAGACAGATTTGGTTCCTGCTTCTGCAGCAGCTAGCAGAGGAACCCCCTGGTTCCGCTTCCACTGACACACGATCTCTTAACGCAGAATCAAGGCTGGCTTGTGCATCCGGGGCTCAGGACCCTGCACTTACATGCGTGGCTCCTGCAGACATAGCAATTTCTCGCTTTGGGGTTTCCACTAGAATTGCTCAAGTCTTGGTTGAGGCTAGAAAGCCCTCTACCCGTTCCACTTACGCCATGAAGTGGAAGCGCTTCTCCCTTTTGGGCGGCTTCCAGTGGCTGAAAACCCTTTTTTGTTCTGGCCCTCAAGTCATGGAATACCTCCTACATCTATCAGATTTGTGCCTTTCTTATTCCTCTTTGAAGGTCCACCTTTCGTCCATTTTGGCGTACCACGAGCTGCTGGATGGCAAACCCGTGGCTCTGTTGGAAGTCTCTAAAACCTTTTTGAAAGGAATTCTCCATCTGAAACCCCCCCATCCGCAGCCCTACACCACCTTGGGATTTGAATTTTGTTTTGGAGAAGCTCACTCTCCCACCTTTTGAACCAGCGGTGAGCTGTGATTTGCACTGCCTTTCGTGGAAAGTGTTGTTTTTGGTTGTGGTTACTTCTGCTCAAAAGATTTCAGAGCTTCAGGCTGTAGTGTGCAAGGAGCCATATTTAATTTTCCACAGGGACTGGGCGGTCCTCAGAACAAATCCTAAGTTCTTACCTAAGGTGGTGTCAGAGGTCACTCTGAACCAGACAGTTCAGCTCCCAGTTTATTATCCATTCCCCGCGAATAAAGGTGAGGCGCTCCTGCACACAATGGACGTGCAACATATCCTTTGGTGCTATACCCACCGAACCAAGGAATTCCGAAAGGACAACCAACTCTTCATTTCCTTCGCCCCGAGAACCTTGGGGAAAGCTGTCTGTAAGCAGTGCCTGTCCAAGTGGTTAGCCAACTGCATCTGCTTCTGTTATCAGAAGTATGACAAACCTCTGCCAGGGTCTGTGAGTGGTCATTTCACTAGGGGCATGGCTGCATCCACAGCTTTTTTGCGTAACGTTTCTGTGACAAATATTTGCGCAGCAGCGACTTGGAGTTCTGTCCATACCTTCACCAAGCACTACAGTCTGGACATTGCTTCTAGGCGGAGGGCAGGCTTTGGCCTAGCTGTGCTGCAGGGCCTTCTGTCCTAGGCTGGTTCCATTCTGTTTCCTTTTTTTGTTGGAGTTTCTTCTTTTCCCATGTTTCTCTCAGTCTCTCTTAGGAGGGACTGCTTGGGACTCAGTCCTGTATGTGATGACCTACTGAAGGAACCCTCTTGAAGTAAGATAGTATAGTTACGTAAAAACTTACCATAACAGTAGATCTTTGAGAGAGGTTCCTTCAGTAGGTCATATAGTTTCCCTCCCTCCTTCCCCAATTTTCTTTTGTAACTCCAGACTCTGTTTCCTCCTGCTGTTCGGCCTCTTTAGGGCTCTGGCGGGAGAACTGGAGGGTGGGTGTGGGGACTGCCCACTATATAGGGTCACACTGTCATTGGTCAAGTAACGTCGGGTGGGCGGTCCCCCCATCAGGTATTGCTGGAAAAGTCTGCCAGATGGCGCTAGTCCTATTTGTGCTGACCCACTGAAGGAACCTCTCTCGAAGATCTACTGTTACGATAAGTTCTTATGTAACTGTACTTTATAGGAGGTGATGGCAATGTATATGTACCTATTTGCACCAAATGCAGTGTCCAACCTACCAATGTGATACAAGCCTGAAAAGGTATCGAGTAATGTTATTTCAAATAAATGCCACTTTGAATAAGAGTTTGAACACTTGTAGACAAGGGGGCCATGATTCATACAATTAAAATTATGTCTTAAAAAAAAAAAAAGTACGTTGTAATTGCTTCTATGACCCTTGTTCCAAACCAAACAGTGTATGTTGCCAAACTGCCATATATTGCAACAAAAGACAGTAATAAGCTTTAATTAAATATAGAGGCTAGAAGGTCTTTCATAAAGTTACTTTTAGATAAGGGGTACAAATTCCACTTGAAGAAGGGTCTGTTCATGAAAAGGGGTTACCAATGCCCACCTTACAGTGGATACCACATTTTTAAAAATCAAGAACTGTCAGGCATATGTTTTTGACTAAATCTGAATGCTGGCTATATGTGCAGATAAATAACATAACTATAGAATTCTGAGGTATCCATATTTTTTGATGGGGTGTCCTGCTCCATTGTACTGCTTTTTTTACCTGAAAAAGTGTGACATGCAAAAACACGTTTTACTAATTGTTTTTGCAAGCTTTATTTACTGTTTTCCCTTAATAAAATGACTCTGCTTGCTAATCTGGAGTTGTGTTTTTTATTATATGTACTCTTTATCCCTTTGTAATGCTCCATTTTTAATTTGTGCAGCTTTATATTTAGTGTGATGAATGTAACCGTTGATGTCGAAGCACGTTACATTCACCCGCTTGGCCCCCAAATCTGTAATTGTGCTATTAGCACTTTCAAAGATTTTCTGGCTTCTCTCCTAGTTTGCCTCCTTGTGATAACTGACCGTGTTACTGCTTGATCTAGCTTTCCCACAGAAGGGAGAGCAGCCTTTGACCCTCACTCTACTTGGAGTCACATCAGGCCCAATGTGTACCCGTCAGTCTGTGACAGTTGCAAAGTCATAACCTGCCCATCAGAACCAAGGAGCAACCATAGAGAGAGGAGCTGAGTTGTGGTTAAAAACCCATTGTTTGCATGTGGCTCCTCCATTTTGTAGGGCTACATTCCATGAAGATAAGCACTACATGCACCAACGAGGGCTGCAGTTACATTCACCACAGGTAGGCTTTGGTTACCATCATTCACTGATTTTGGGGCAAATTTTCAGGGAGCATATTTCAGTGACAACTGCATGTCTAGGTAAAGTGCTGGGCATCAGGTGTAATAGGGATTATACTGTGTATGTGGGGTGGAGGGTTAAAATGGATTTTCTTTGTGGTGTCACTTGTTACATTCACCACAATATGTGGTGTCAACCATCGTACCTGCCAGTACTGATATTATTGTCAGATTCCTCCAGGTTTTGTAACACTATGTCAGTTATTATTGGCAGCATGTTAGTCATTAGGCATGTCAACTAAACTCTGTAAAACTGAAACAAATATGTGGAACACTCATTACATTCACCAAGGTATGTGGTGTTAAGCATCACACTTGCCAGTAATGTAATTGTCCAATTATTTTATGTTTTATAGCAGTATGTCAGTCAGTAGCAGTTGTATGTTAGTTGTTAGGCATGTTTAGCACAGTTTTAGTAAGTGAAACATAAGTGTGGTGTCACTTGTTACATTCACCATGGTACGTAGTGCAAAACATCAAATTGGTAATTAATGTAATTCTTATAAATATTTGTTTCTCACGTTTTACTGTAACTCATTACGTATGTTTATTAAAGTTTTTACTACTAAAACAGATGTCTTGTGTCAGGAGTTACATTCACCACGGTGTGTGGCATCACTCGTTACACTCACCACAATACAGTTCTTTTATCTCCCAATATGTTTCTTTTTTCGTACTTGGGTCATAATATGTTGAAATGCATCACAAATGTAATCTAGAAATAATTTGAAAATTTGACCCTCATGTCACACTTTGGTAACTTCTTTTCATGAACAGACCCAGAAATAAAAAATAAACAGTGAAATATTGAGATGAGAAGTGGCTGCTACCAGTGGAAGTCAATTGGATAACTGAAAAAAAAAAACACACAGGGGTCAAGTGGATGAAAAGAGGACTGTTCTACTTTATGTGCATTGATGGCGCAATTTTTATTTCGTTGTTGTAGCCCCAAGCTTGACAGATTTGCATAGTTTTGTATCATGGGTGCTACCACTGTGTGAAGTACATACTCCACCAATTAAAACAATGTATGACATATGTATTTGTACTTACGATAATGTGGCATTGTGAGTGATGGAATGCATAGCAGGATTTTATTTAACTCCAAAAATTGATTAGCGTTTTGCTCATAAAATGCTAAAACATTGTGAAAATGCATAGCACTTGCCTCATTGTGTTTAACAAACATAGCACTTCTAGAAAACCTATATAAATACTTTCTGTACAGTTAGCATTGTCCCAAGGAAAAAAACTGCCAATCAGTTATTTAAAACCCTTCATAGTGTGCAGATGTCTCAGTGCCATTATCAGAAGTGCTTAGGCCAATAGGCACTTTCAGTGGGAAAATGGCTAGGCTCCCTATGGTTAAGCAACTCCTGAATAAAAGTATCTGCACAGCTCTGTTTTCATCTGGGAGACTTACTGCTCTTGTAGATTGTAACTGCTTACAGGAGTGCTGAGCTTTTCTGCTAGATTTTCATACCTGTCTAGAGCTGGGCAGCTCCTGCTCAGCCCCCAGTGCCCGCTTCACCAGACACACCGACTTCCTGGTTTCCTGTGTTGGAAGTCGTTGTCCCAGATGGATTCGCTGTGGTCCAGTGTCTGAAGAAGGATCACAGAGGGGGTAGGGGGGCTGTGTTGAACTTGGTTGTGGACCCAGTGGAAGGTGCCTCATTGTTTGAATGTGTGGTTGTTCGTGGGGGGTCCAGATAATAATAATAATAATAATAAACTTTATTTGTCTACGCCTTTCTTAAAACCAAGGCGCATTACAATAAACAAATTAAAACATACTAAAACCATACAAGACTTCATATAACTGAATTAACAGCAGGGCAATTAATAGGCATCAACATTATCTAAAAATGCCTTGTTCCATAAAAAAGACTTTAGGCCCTTTTTAAAGCCCTCCACCATCATGCACTCTCAAATCCAACATGGTAGAGAATTCCAGAGGGTGGGAGCCACGAACATAAAAGCTCGGGCACCAGAAGATTTAAAAATAACCCTCGGGATCTCTAGCAAGTTGGTGGAGCAGAGCGGACGCATCGGTCAGTAAGGCACCAGAAGCTCTTTCAGGTAGTCTGGGCCCAACCCGTGTAGGGCTTTATAAGTCAGAAGACTAACTTTAAAGGTGATCCGCAGCTGAATCAGCAGCCAGTGCAGATCTCGGAGCACCGGTGTGATATGAGAGGAACAAGAAGTCCCCGTTAACAACCGGGCTGCCGAGTTCTGCACACTAGCTGTGACGGATATCAACCCCAGGCAGCCCAAAGTAAAGGGGTACCGTGTAGTCAGGCCTTAGAGGTCACAAAGGCGCGGATCAGCATGGGTAGGTCGCTGGATGGAACAAGGTGCTTGATCCTGGCGATGTTCCTAAGGTGGTAAAAGGATGTCTTAACGACCGCCGACACTTGCACACGCAGTGTCAGCTGATTGTCCAGAATCACCCCCAGGTCTCGCACCCGTTCAGAGATCGGGAGCTCTGCATCTCCCAGGAATAAACCGAGGAATGACATCCCCCGAACCCCTCAATCCGGCGGCCGGGATCCACAACCAACACCTCTGTCTTCCCAGAGTTCAACTTCAGCCAGCTGGACCTCATCCAATCCTGGATCTCCCTAAGACAGCTGTTAAACACTGAGAGAGCTCTATTCTGGTCAGGTACAAAAGATAGATAGAGCTGGGTATCATCGGCATAACAATGAAACTCCAGCCCATATCTTCTTACAGTGTCTCCGAGGGGAAGCATGTACACCGCAAACAACATGGGCGAAAGCACAGAGCCCTGAGGCACCCCACAGGTCAGAGCAGTAGGATCGGAGAAAAAAATCCCAGATACCACCCTCTGAGTTCTACCTGTGAGGAAGGAAGTAAACCATCTGAGGACCAAACCCGAAAGCCCACAGTTGTATCTCAGGCGCTCAAGCAACACCCCATGGTCTACGGTGTCAAATGCTGCTGACAGGTCCAGAAGGACCAAAATGGACCATTTTTTCTGGTCTCTCACCATCAAGAGATCATTGAGGACCCGAACCAGCACAGTCTCTGTGCTGTGTCTCTTACGAAAACCTGATTGAAGAGGATCGTAGATATTATGGATGGTAAGATGGTTGTCTAACTGGGCTGCCACCACTTTCTCGATTACCTTCCCAACAAAGGGGAGGTTCGAGATAGGTCTATAGTTTGCCAGGGAGTCGGGGTCCAAAGATGCCTTTTTCAACACTGGTGTCACCACCGCCTCCTTCAGGGAGCGGGGGATATTCACCAGTGTCCAAGGAGCACCTGACTATCCTGGCAAGAACCGGGAAGAGACCTCCCCACAGCCCATAATCAGGCCTGTGGGACCCGGGTCCAAACTACAGCTTGTGGTGCGCATACCCTGGACAATCCTCATAATATCCTCGATTTCTGGCCTTATGAAGGAACTCCAGGTAGACAGTGTGCTTGCAACCATAGGCTGGGCCACCGCAACTCCCATGGAAGGGGCAGCGCAAATCTCGGCCCTGATGTCGGCCACCTTATCGGCAAAGAATCGAGCAAGCTCCTCACACTGTAACTGTGAAAAAGCTCGACAGACCTGCAGACAGGCTGGGTTGCACAGCCTGTCTACAGTTCGGAAGAGCTGGGCTGGTCGATTCTGAGCAGCAGCAATTTCTCCAGACAGGAGCACTGCCTTCTTATGAGTAATTGCTGACTGGTAGAGTTTGTAATGCTCTAGAAGTCTAAGATGGTTGGCATCCAAGCCGGACTTCCGCCAACATCTCTCCAACCTGCGACCAAGTCTCCGCAACTCCCTCAGATCCTGATCAAACCAAGGGGATCGGGGGCGAAGGAAGAGAGGTCGCACACGGGTGGGAGCAATTAAATCCAAAGCAAAGGTGACAGCCTTATTATAGGCTTGCACCATTTCTTCCGGATTCAAGCTCAACCCAGGAAATTCTGATAGGTCAAGAACCGCAGTTAGACCAGTGGGCGTAACATCCTGTAAAGGGCAGTACTTGACCATCTCCACTGGGGTAGGTCTACGCGAGGGGGTATCAAAATTGAACCTCACAGTGTGGTGGTCAGACCAACCGACTGGTTCCACCTCCATCTCGGAGGCCTCCAACCCCAGCAGGAAGACCAGATCGAGTGACTGGCCGTATTTATGAGTGGCAGAGGTAACTACCAGTGAGAGGCCCAATGAACACATCAATTGGAGGAAGTGCTGACCAAAAGGCGAGAGTTCATCGTCGATCCAGGCATTAAAATCACGCAGCACCATCAACCTGGGTGACTCAGGTACCTGGTCGACGACGAAGTCCGCCACTTCCTTTAAGAATGTTTTCTCATCACCAGGTAGATGATAGACGAGAACCATTCTATAACCTCCACCTGCCACCACGACACTCTCAAAGGATCTGGTCTCCTCCACTGGAACACTAGTGAGGTCCAATTCGGTCTTGAAACAGACCACAACCCCCCCCCACCCAGCGATCCAATCTCGGGCGGTGAATCACCGAATACCTGGCCGGAATTGCTGCCTCAAAAACTGGGCCCGCATTACTATCCAGCCAGGTTTCGGTGATGCAAGTCAGGTCCGCTGTACCTACCAAGTCCGCAATAATGGCAGTCTTGTTCACAACGGACCTGGCATTGCACAACACCACCCGAGTTGGATAGGACTCCTTGGAAGCCCCGACCACCTGCCCACCATTTACAGAGACGGTGGTGCCCTTGGGTATGGGGACCAACCAGGAGGGATCCCTGTCGTCACGCCATTTCGCCCCAGGGCGTCTTCTGGACTTGACTGGCTGAACACGAACAACCCCCTCCTTTATCCCCCGCTGTTCACACCCCACCACCACGCAATTCCCAATGCCCTACAGCATTGAGTAAGCGAGGAAAGACAAAGGGGGCAAGAATGGGCGGAGGGCATAAGAGCTGGATGAATAGTGCACGACGGGGTGCACGAGAATAACTATCATCATCCATAAACATCAGGCCAAAACAGAGATCTCAAAACTCCCGAGAAATCCAATAAAATAAAATAAGATAGTAGACTTAAAAACACATAAACTTAAACTAAATAAACTAAACTATCAGATTATCCAAATAAACATACACTAGAATAATAGATACTAAACAACAATCAGTTCAATTAAATATATAAAAGTCAGTCTTTTGAAACAGTGGAGCTCCCACCATCCACCACAAAAATATCCGAATATAGAGGCATGAACTCTCACTCCATGCATCCAAAAATAAAGTAAAATCAAAAATGCAGAAAAAGAACCCCGCCCCCAATTCAAACCCCCCACGGTGCTCTCACCACCCAGGAAGGGACAGTGCAGGCAGAAAAATTTCCAAAATAATGGAATAAAGTCAGCAAATCCCAAAAAGATTAATCAAAACAGAATACAGCAAAATCCATAATCCCACAAGGGCTCTCACCACCACGATGAAATCACGGGTCCAACTGTTCCTGCTGTAGTAGCCTCATTGCAATACCTCCTCCTCTGGAATGATTCCAAGGCCACAGAGCAAATCCAAGGCTTTCCAAGTTCAGACCATAAAGAGAGGGATTAAAAAAGCCACAGACAGATTCAGGTACTCGCCCTGTGAACACCACCCTCAAACGTACCTTACCGCTCCCAGGTCGGCTCTCCAGCCAGTCCGGAGAGGGTCAGAAGAGCCAGGAGGGCTGCTGCCAAGTAGCAGCAACCACCCAGCCCACCACCTTCTAAGGGCAGGTATCCAGCAAGGCAGACCACAAATTCTGGCAGAAAGCCTGTAAGGGGGCCAGAAACTAGCCACCCAAACTCTCTCTTTACCTCCGGATAACAAAGGAAAAAATGGCACCACCGAACACACGACAGACCCTTCTCACAACTCCAAAGACTTGGGACACAACGATCTCCTCCACTCCGGTCGCCAAACAGAGTCAGTCCGAGTCCATGTCACCAGTTCTCCACTTCGCTCCACAGCCCGAAGAATCAAGCCCTCAGACCAGCGAGCAGAAACTCTGACAATCTTCACAGTAATGCCAAAAATCTTTCCCACAACTGCACTGACGAAGAAGGGGGGGGACCAAAGAAAACCGCAACTAAGCGAAAAAAAATCAAACCCCGAACTAAAAAATAAACTAAAAGATAACTGCAAAATTATGAAATAAAACAAAATTACAACAGATTTCCCGGGGCAGCGTAAATGCGCTCAGAGATCGCGGCACAGCACCGCCGCCATCTTGCCCCGTCGTCACGTAATACACATTACTGTCACTTCAGATGGAGATGCAGATTGTAAGATCCTTGTGGTGTTCCAGCCTCCGGGGCATTGGGGGGGGGGGGTTCACCAACAGGGTATTAGAGTAGCCCAGATGGTTAATTCTGGGTGATTTTAATGCCTGGGTTGATGACAAACTCTTGCACTTTGAATTTTCTCCAAGTGATGGCATGCCTGGTATGATGGAGAGTTAAGAGAGATGAAGGCAAGGAGCTGGATCTTGGAGCATTGTTAGAGGACATACAAGGCCAAGGAGGACAGACTGACTTATTTACTATGGTGAATACCAAGGGGCAGTCACCTAGAAAAAGGCAGGTTTTATGTCTAGGAAGATTGCTGCTGGGAAAAGTTGACCAGCTTAGATCTTCCAGCCTATAGATAGGTTACTCCATCCGACCTGTTTGGAGCCCATAAGAGCTTTTACACCAACTAAATGCGAGAAGTTTGGTTGATTCTTCTTAGACACAGTGTCCTCCATTCAGGCTGTGATCTCACTAAGTATGCTGTGACAACCCAGCAGGGTCGAGCCAACACACCACATGCATGCTCAGCTGTTATAGGAGAGTTTAGGGCAGTGACGGAGAAGGAGGTAATGGGATAATTTCAAAGCTGTCACCAACTTGTTGCAAACTGGATTCAGGCCTGATGCAGTTTCTAGTAGATTGTGTTGGACATTTGGGCCTGGTGTTCACGGAGATTGTCCGGTGCACCTTGATGGAGGGTGTTTTCCCAACTGCTTTGAAGGATGCACTGTTGAGGCCCCTGCTGAAAAAGCCGTCTTTGGTCTTGGACAACCTAGCCAATTACCTACCAGCCTTTGACCTGCCCTTTTTGGGTAAGGTTATAGAGAAGGTGGTTACGTTGTAGCTTGAAGCACACCTAATAACCTTTGACATCCATGAGCCTCTCTAGTCTGGGTTCAGAGCACAGCATAGCAGTGAGACTGCGTTAGTCAGGGTGCACAATGACCTTCTCAGAGCAAGAGATAGAAGGGACCAGTCAATTTTTGTCCTTCTCGATCTTTCCTCAGCCTTTGGCATTGTAAACTGTAGGTTGTTGTTGGATTGTCTGAGGGAATACGTAGGTGTTCTGACTGAGTCATCTGCTGATTTGAGTCCTACCACAGGGACAGAACACAGACAGTGCTGTTGGTGAATTTCTCCTCACTCTCAGTGTCACTGCCCTGTGGTGTTCCCCATGTTTCGGCCCTCTTGCCCATGTTGTTTGCAGTGAACATGCTGCCCCTGGGAGGGATCATTAGATGGTATGACTTGGGTTTTCACTGTTATGTAGATGATACCCAGCTATACCTGTCTTTTGCACCTGGGACTTCCGGTGCAGTCGACACATTTAAGAAATGCTTGGCTGCTATCCAGGACTGGATGTCATCAAGTTGGTTCAAGCCCAACCCTGACAAGACTGAGGTTTTGGTGATTGATCCAGGTCAAAGGGGGAAGAGTGGCAGCTGTAGAGACTGAGACTGGTCTTTGACTCTGCTCATCTGGGCGTGTGACTGCCACTAAGGGGAGAAATTTGGGGGTTACTCTGGATGAAGGGCTGACATCTGAGGCTCAGGTGTCAACTGTTGTCTGGAGTGGCTTTTACCATCAAAAACATCAGCTGGATTAGATTCCTTACCCCTCGTGAGGTCTAATAACACTGATACATGTCTGTGACGTCTCAGCTCAATTACTGTAATGCTCTGTACCATGAGGTCAATATGGGGTATGCAGTTGGCATGGAATGCATCTGCTAAGCTTCTGGCAGGCCTTTCGACATCAAGTCATGTCTTCCTGGTGCTACGTGAACTGCACTGGCTGCCAGTTAAGTGTTGTACCTCCTTTAAAGTTGGTTTACTAACACTTTACTACCTGGAGTGCTTTTTGAAGTCCAAACGTTCCATTGTTTAACCTTGATACAAAATGGCCACCAAGGCAAAATTGAGCTAACGTATAAGGCCCTACATGGGTTGGGTTCTGGTTACTTGTTAGCTCTCTTGCAGTTTTTACATGGCTTCACTCCTTTTTCGCACCACTGAGGTGGACCTGTTAGCCATACTGAGGGCCAGGTTAAAAGCCACAGGCAACCGGGAATTTAAGGTGTCCGGCCCAGCATTATGGAACTTGCTCCTGAGGGCCCTCAGAGAGGCCCCCACAGTGGAGGCCTTTAAGTAGGTTGTAAAGACCTTCTTGTTCAATCAAGCTTTTGGGAATTGTTCCATCTTCCCTTTGGTTCCTTCCTAGCTAAGTTTTATGAGCTTTTGTGGGTGTTAAAGTATTTTAACTGTTAATTTATGATATTCATGTTCTTTTTTGTTGTCATTCCTGCACTCTTTGTAAAGTGCCCTGAGCCTTCGGGGAAGAGCACTGATAGAAATGAAACCTACGACTTCTTCTGCTACTACTACTGTAATTCCCTGTATAGGCTAGTCCGTGTTTTATGTCTTAGGCTTACTGTAGGGGGTTCCACCAAGCCGCATCAACAACGAAGTTGTTGAAATGTGGCACGGCCAAAGTCGCAATGTCGACAGGTTAAATTTTGCCTGTCAGACACTGGCTGTTGTTTCGCCCCCCACATCCTCCGATCTCTAGAGATCCAACTCCGAGTCGCACTTGATTCGGAAGGGGGGAGTATCACAGGGAAATGGCAAAATTTCACCAGCGGGGACATTTCAGTGAAAATTTTGAATTTCATTGAAATTGTCACTGTAATGACTTTCCCTGTAGTAATTTCACTGTTTCAACGTGATATGACTTTAGGGATACCTTCGTAAATGTGCTTTGCTCAGTGGTCTTTCCTTTTAAGTTCTTTGAATAAACATATTGACTGATTAGCATGAAACCTAGAATCTGTCAGCAGAAAAAGACCAATAGTCCGTTGGGTCTGCCCATGTTAAACTATGTCACCCTGGGTTGTCCCCTTCTGCCCCTACTTCATCCTCTTCACCCCTCTCCAGTACTCCTCCTTGGGACCATAAGTCCTCTTGCTCTGTCCCAGATGTATTAAAACTAATTTAGAGTACCTGCCCCCACCACATCTGCCAGTACTCAGTTTCATTGTTCCTCCACCCTCTCACTGAAGTAGAACTGCCTCACATCCCTAATGAATTTAGCCCCTCGCACCACCACCAACCTCCAATTGTGCCCTCTTGTGACTGCTTTTCCTATTTCTAACAAACAGAACTTTACTATTTGCCCTGTTTACACCCTTCAAAAACGTATGTCTCTGTCACGTCACACCTCTCACATTCGGGCTACAGCGAGTACATTTTCAGGGCCACCGGTTGATTCTCATAGGATCTGCCTTGCTGGCCTGGGATCATAATGGTGACCTTTTTCTGTACTGACCCCAGCCTCTCTATGTCCTTTCTCAGGAGAGGGCAGTCCGCAGCCCTGTGTTTGTCTTTGCCCTCCTGACCGACACCCTTTCCTCCTCAAGCCTGGTGTGGTATTCCTCACATTCTTCCTCCCACTTATTCCCCTTGTACCTTATGAAGGCCCATCTTTTTTCTCCTCCACAGCCTCCCTCCCTTCCTTTGAGAACCTGATTTGCCTTTTGTGTTTTTTTGGTTTTTTTTTGTGCCGTTTCTTGCACAAGAGTCGGTCATCTTTGGAATTGCTTTGAATTTACCCCACTTTTCCTTTACTTCCATGATCTTGTATTCAAACAACATGAAGTCTTGCTATATTATAGACATTAGCAGTTTGATCCAGCTCTAGAACTGCCCCGGCGTGAAATGGTTAAAACCATTCCAAAATAGAATTTTGGCACGAGAGCAGCTCTATCTGTGTCATCTCAAACTTGAACTGTCAGATTCTTTACTCCGCCTCAGTGAACAGTCGCTCCGGAGATTTCTCCTTCTGCTCGGTTCATTTCTCAGTTTAAAAAGTGTTTTCTCAGTTGGATTTAACCGAGAATAGTTTTATTTTAACCACAAAACCGTTCGGTTCAAGCTCTATCTGTGGTAACCGTAAGTAAATGAAGGTTTTGTCTGTGTGGAACTTGTAAGATATCGGTTCGGTTTTGAACCGATCAGTGGGTTTAAAACTCATTTAAAACTAAAAGTTACTATTTTAGAGTGCGGTTCCCGGTTCTTATCGGTTCTAAAAAAACTGGATTTATTACGTTTTTTTCCAATACCCGTGACACGGTTAGGAACCGATAAGGGTGTCTTGCCTGGCACTGCCGTTAAAAGGGCAAGTTTTTGGTTAGGCTGGCATTATGTCTGAGAAACCCAAAAGAAAACCGGCCCACTGGTTTCAACACTGTGATGTTTGTGGGGAAGTCTTTGCCAAGGCTGACCCACACACCACATGTGTTTATTGTCTGAGGTTTGACCACCTCCAGTCAGACTGCCAGGTATGTAAAATTTCCCTTCAGCTACCCTGGAAAAAGATTGGGCAGGCTCCAGGGCGAGAGGCCAAAAGTCCGCTGACCCGGATGGCCAGCCCAGTTCGTGCCAACCGAACCAGAGGAGTGCCCTCTGACCAGGGCCAGACTTCCTCGGCAAAGAAAAGCTGGTTCTGAGAACCAATTCCAGTAAAGAAAACAAGAAAATCAGCAGGTCTGGAGTCCAAATTCCTTCTCCAACTGCTGCAGAGATAACAAAAGCCATACAATGTCCAGTCACTGTCTCAGGGTCCGTCCGAACCACCACTATCTGGTAAAAGGTCGGTTCGTCCGGT
Source organism: Neoceratodus forsteri (assembly GCA_016271365.2). Taxonomy (NCBI): domain Eukaryota; kingdom Metazoa; phylum Chordata; order Ceratodontiformes; family Ceratodontidae; genus Neoceratodus; species Neoceratodus forsteri. The sequence goes on along the minus strand of CM057454.1, from coordinate 404,477,259 downwards.
CCCAGTGGTTCAGGATTATGATATTGAGGAATTTTATGAACCAGAGGAGGGGGAGGAGGATTATGAACAGTATGAATGTGGCTGGGAAGGTCTGGGTGTGCCCATTGAACCGGACATCTCCCCAGACAGACCTTTAGAATCTCCCCCTATGCTGTCTGAGTCCCCATCTCTTTTATGTTTTATAAAAAGTTGCTGAAACCCTCCAGCTTCCTTTAGAAGAGGCTGTGGATGAGCAAGAGGCCTGATTTGTAGAAATGATGGATATTCCAGAGTCTAGGAGATTGTCTATTCCTTTACATAAGTCTTTTAGGAAACAAACAATTAAAATTTTAAAAGTTCCTAATTCTGTGCCTCCTGTAGATAAAAAGATGGACAGAAGGTATACATTGTCAGGCCCTGATACAGAATTCCTTTCTCAGCAATGCAGTCATGTTGGGGTAGTTCAGGCTGCTGCCTGTGATAAAGCTAATATTCCATTGGCTTCACATCCTCCTGACAAGGATTCCAGGAAGATTGATGCCATGGCAAAAAAAACAGTATATGGCAGCCTCTCTGGGACTCAGGCAAGCAAATTATATGGCTTATGTAGCTAGGGTATCAGAAATCTAGATGGGATACTGTTATGCAATTGGCCAAGCAGGCCCATGGCCAGCTAGTGAACTAGAACAGGTGGCTGCTGATGGCATTGAAGCCTCTAAGGTTCAGTTTCATGCTGCTGTGGATGTTAATGATGTTTCCTCTAGGGTCATGGCCACATCTGTAGCTTTTCATAGGTTGGCCTGGCTCAGGTGTACTAGTTTGTCACAGGATACCCAGACTAAGGCTACAGATTTTCCTGTGGTGGGAAATTCTCTGTTTGGAGGCAGACAGAGAATTACATGAAGAAAGATGGATGAATATAGGACTACTTACAAGAGTGCCCAGGCTGAGGGCGGCAAGCCACTCCTCAAAGGCATGCCCCCAGGGGTAGGGTAGGCCTTTTCACAGGCCTTTCTACCAGACTCAGGCCTCCTCTGCCTATGCTCAGAGGACTTCTTCAGAGGCAGGGCAGGCGGGGGTGGGCAGATCTGCTCCCACCCCCAGCCTAAAGCTCCTGCAGAAACAGGCACCCTGATGGGAGTGCCCAGGGCCGATTCTCCTGTACCAGTGGGGGCAGGCAGCAGGCACTTCAGTCAGAATTGGGCTTCTTTAACCTCAGACAAGTGGGTTCTGGAAGTAGTAAGCCAGGGTCTGGTTCTCAGCTTCAAAAGTTTCCCAAGTTGAGAAGCAGATTCTTTTCTACCTGCAAGTGCTTCAGAGACCCTCGCTCTGGAAACAGAGGTCTCATCCCTGTTAGTTCTCAGAGCAGTAGAAAGGGTTCCTCCCCTGCATCAGGGCAGGGGTCTGTATTCCAGATACTTCCTTACCCCAAAAAAGACAGGACAATGGCGGCCCATCTTAGATCTCAGATATCTGAACAAGCATCTTTTGAAACCAAAGTTCAAAATGGTAACTCTGGCAATGATTTTACCTTCCCTAAGGCCAGGGGACTGGCTAGCCTCCCTGGACCTCAAGGATGCCTATTTCCATGTCCTAATCAGAAGATCCCATCAAAGTACCTCAGATTGAACTGCCCTCAGGTCATTACCAGTTCAGAGCAATGCCTTGACCTTACCTCTGCTCCAAGGGTATTCACAAAGTGTCTAGCAGTGGCAGTGGCCCACTTAAGGAGGCAGAGGATTGCTGTTTTTCCCTATCTAGACGACTGGCTCATTGTAGGCCAGTCCCCAGAACAGGTAAAATCTCACCTGCAGGTCACCCAGCAGCTTCTCACCGCCCTGGGTTTTCTGCTAAACCTACCAAAGTCGGTTCTGGAACCAGTCCAGGTACTCACCTTTATAGGGGCAGAATTGGACACAAAGCTAGCCAGAGCCTTTCTTCCCCCAGAAAGGGTAAGGAATTTAGTGGCTCTGGCCTCTTCCTTCACTCTGCAGGTCTCTCGACCAGCAAGACACTTTCTGCAGCTCCTGGGGCACATGGCTGCATCCACAGCTGTTGTGCAGGGAGCCAGATTTCAGATGAGAGACATTCAGTTTCACTTGAGAACCTTTTGGTCTCAGAGAAGAGACCCCCTTTCCAAGTTTGTCCCAGTGACTCGAACCTTGATCCTAGCTCTCCAGTGGTGGCAGGATCAGAGCAATTTAAGAGCGGGGGTCCCCTTCATTTCCCCTTCTCACGACTTGACTCTCACTACAGATGCTTCCCTTCTGGGTTGGGGAGCCCACATGGGCGACCTTTCCACTCAGGGAGTTTGGTCCCCCCAGGAATCTCTGCTCCACATCAATTTGCTGGAACTCAGAGCTGTCTTTTTAGCTCTTCAAGCTTTTTCTGCATCAGTCCACGACAAGGTGATACAAGTCAGAACAGACAACACCACAACAATGTGGTACATCAATAAACAGGGGCACTTGGTCTCGGCCTTGTGCACGAAGCAATGAAGTTGTGGTCTCTGGCCTATTCCTGAACACTTCCTCACAGCAGTTCATCTTCCAGGGAAGGACAATGTCCTAGCGGATGCCCTCAGCAGGATTTCCCAGGGCCATCACGAATGGTCCCTGGATCCTCAAGTGCTGGGGATAGTTTTTGCCAGGTGGGGCATCCTTCAGATAGATCTTTTTGCAGCCCCAGACAATCACAAACTTCCTCTGTTCTGTTGCAGGCCTCCAGTGCTGGGCTCAGTTCCCCTGGATGCCCTTCTTCTGGATTGGGAGGGGAAGTTCCTCTATGCTTTCCCCCCTTTCCTCTCCTATTCAAAGTACTAGTCAAAATCAGATCTCAGCCTTGCAGGGTGATTCTGATTGCCCCGGATTGGGCCAGGCAGCCCTGGTACCCACTCCTTCTGTCTCTGACAGTCCATCTTCCCCTGTGCCTCCCCAGGAATCACAATCTGTTGACTTGTGCCCAGGGAAGGTTTGGTATCGGACCTCAAGTCCCTCAACCTCAAGGCCTGGCTCTTGAGGGTTAGAGTTTGCTGATTTACACCTCTCTCAGGGTGTTCTTGAGATCCTAAAGGCTTTCAGAAAGCCTTCCACTAGGGCTATTTATAGTTCTAAATGGAAAAGGTTTTCCATTTGGTGTGCTGGGAAAAATATTTCCCCAGAATCTGCTGAATTGCCCATTTTGTTAGATTACATGGTACATCTTAATTCCTTGGGTCTCAGACCAGCTACCCTGAGAGTTCATTTGGCAGCTGTGTCTGCTTTTGTGTCAGCAGGAAAGTCATCCCCTCTTTCCTCTCATCCTGTGTTTTCCAAGTTTTTTAAGGGATTACTCCATACTAATCCTCCCTTTCGGGAACCGGCCCCTGCTTGGAACCTTAATGTTTGCATTGCCCAGTTAATGCAACCCCCTTTTGAACCTCTGTCTTCTGCAGAGCTTAAGTACCTAACTTGGAAAACTGTTTTTCTAGTGGCTATCACTTCTGCCAGATGCATAAGTGAATTGCAAGCCTTGTCAGTGGAGACTGACTTTATTTCTTTCCACAGGGATAAGGTAGTCCTTAGGACTAATAGGAAGTTTTTGCCTAAGGTGGTTTCAGATTTCCATCTTAATCAATCTATCTCCCTTCCAGTATTTTCACTGATCACTCCTCTTGGTGAGAGGAGGTTGCACAGCCTGGATGTTAAGAGAGCTCTTAGTTATTATATAGAGCGTACCAAAGGTCACAGGTTCGAATCCCTCCAACGTTTCCTTACCTATGGTGAAGTTGGGAAAGGCAAACCTGCCACTAAGAGATCAATAGCCAGGTGGATTGTCTCTTGTATCCAGTTTTGTTATCAGAAAGTGGGCAGAGCCCCCGGTTTGAGGGCTCATTCTACCAGGGGTACAGCTGCGTCTCTAGCTGTTGCCAGAGATATCCCTTTATTAGAGGTTTGCCAGGCTGCTACTTGGAAAATGGTACACACTTTTACCAAGCATTACTCCCTGGATGTCCAGGCCAGGAGAGATGCTCGGTTTGGCACAGCTGTTCTTCAGAACCTATTCCCTAAGTAGGTTCTGCCCCTCCTCCATGGAGGTACTGCTGTGTATTCTGCTAATGTCTATAATATAGCAAGACTTCATGTTGTTTGAAGAAAAAATTACTCACCTTAGTAATGTTGTTTCTTCTAATGGAGTCTTGCTATATTATAGACCTCCCCCCCAACCTGCCCCTCTCAGAACCTCTACTTGGTGGGGTGCGGGCAACTTAGTGTGGGCACTACTTATGTTCTTTTAGCATTTTGTCCCCTTTGGGACTTTGGGGTGTGTATGTATGCAGCGTAGTGTGTTTTATTATACTTATGTTCCATTTTCATATTATTAGAATGGTGTTAGTATTTCTGGTCCCCTGACTTGAGTCTTGGGTGTTGGGACCATCAATGGTTGTTATTATTTAGGTAGCCATTTGGCTAGTGTAGGTTACAGCTTCCACACAGACCTTAGTGAGTTTGGCTCGTAAAGATCTGACAGTTCAAGTTTGAAATGACACAGATAGAGCTGCTCTCGTGCCAAAATTCTATTTTGGAATGGTTTTAACCATTTCACTCCGGGGCAGTTCTAGAGCTGGATCAAACTGCTAATGTCTATAATATAGCAAGACTCCATTAGAAAAAACAACATTACTAAGGTGAGTAATTTTTTCTTACCCACCAAGCTTTCCCCAACCAATTCTCACATCTGACAAAAATCTGCTTGTTTGAGATCCAGAACCACTGCCCTTGGGGGCACAGGGGATGATCTTCCAAGAATCAGTCTTCTCCATAGATTCTCACTAATGGGTCTGAGCCGGAGGCGACGGGACCCTGTGGTAGCCAAAACCTTTTTTGGTGGGACCTGGTGGCGTGAATATGCCCCACGTGCCAGTCCCTGAACGCACCCGCTGGTATACATCGGCACCAACCCCAGTCATGTCAGTTCCTTTTTTCCTGCTGTCGAGTGCATAGTGTCTCCTTTGCTTTCCTTATCAGAGGCCGAGCTTCACTGTCTGTACAACAAAAGCATTCAGTTCTTCAGTTCTAGTTAATATACAGTAGAGTTTGTTATTTTTATGTCAGTTTAATTTTACACACACTAAACAGTTAACAGTTTCTCTTAGCCTTCCTTCCAAAAATGGTCAACGTCGTGGAAAGTGGAGTGCCTGAACAGGCTGGTTGCTCTGGCAGCGGGACAGTGTCCGGCTACAACTCTTCTCTGGGCAGGTGCTTTAGCAATGTGCAGTCCAGTGCCTTGGAGGGAGGACAGTCCTCCCAGAGTCGCAAAAAGAAATGGTCCAGCTCATGCTCAGCGTCTGGCCATGCACACCATTCGGCCTCAACATTCTTCTTACAGAAAACATAAGGAGAAGAAAAGGCATCAGTCAAGCTCACCCTCTGGTTATTCTGCTTTGAGACATTCAACACCTGCAGATCCAGGGTCCCCAACGCCATCTGATATCATGGGGGTCCATGGAGCATGATCTGTGTCTTGGAGACTCTCATAAGGAGGCTTCTGGTAAGCAGTCTGGCCATTGGGCAGCTCATGCGGAGCAGGGGTTTCAGCATAAAAGTACGATGGCGCCGTTGATAGTGTTGGCACCAGGCCCTTGGAGGCAGGTAGTGCAGATCAGACTTGGCGCATTGACTCTGACTCCGGCCTCAGTGCTGGAGTTTTTGTCGGTGCCACCTCCTGCTCTGACTCCACCAGTTGCCTTGTCACACACCCTTCGGGGGACTGTGTCAGCTGTAGTGCTGCTGCCGGCTCCCTCAGGGCAGGCAGAAGGCACAGTGCCATTATCTTTTCAGGGCCTACTTTGGTGTTGACATTGGTGCTGCTTTCAGTGCTGTATGGGCCTTTGGTGCCATGACCCTTCCTCGGTGCTACCATCAGTGCCATTTCCAAGACCCTGCCCAGGGACGGGACTTTTGTCGCCTTTGTTGCTGAGGTCATGGCCTGTGCCATTTCCCATTAGGATTCCCTTTTACTCTCTGAAGATAGAAGTAAATGAGTCTGATCCAGACCTTGATATTACTAATGGGGACAAGGACAACAGTGTCCATGGCACAGAGAACCCTGACAGTGATCTTGTAATTTTGTCTCAGGAGGATCTCTCTTTCCAAGCTCTGCTCAAAAACATGAACAACACTTTATATTTTGAGATAGCAGCTATAGATCAGGCTAGGTGCCTCTAGCTGGAGTTCCTAAACATGCCTAATATCCTGGTCTCTATTATTCCTCCCATCCAGGCAGTCCTTGAGATTCTCCCGTAGGCAGCTTGGATATGGTCTGCTACTGTGGCAGTTGTCCCCAAACAGGCAGACTGAAAACACCTGGCTCCTAAGCCTTAACCCACATATTCCACTCAGCTGTCAGCTAATGCTATTGTCATTTTGGCTGAAAATGTATTTATTAATTTTTCGGAAACAACCTTTGAGCAGAAGCTCTTTTAAAAAAGGTTCCACGTCAGAGAATAAAAACAAATAGTTGAAAATATGTAATCTACAGCACATGATAATAAACAAACAGTTCACTGAGGTGCAGCAGTAACAGTTTACAAAGGGAGATAGTTAAGGAGACAGTTGATCCTTGGCAGTGAGAAGAGTAGATGGGTTCAAGTGAGAACCTGGGGCAGAGGTAGGAGGAGAGGGGTAGAGGTGAGGGGAAAGGTTAGCAGTCTGGTAGAAAACTTTGTCAAAAAAGAAAGTGGGGGGTGGGATATGAAATAATGGGGAAGGTTGGAGAAAGCTTGAGCGTAGGTGGCAACAGAAAGGGGTAAGGGGCCAATGGTGATGGGTGATTACAAGAAGTTGGGGGAGAGGGAGAGGAGGGTATGAGGTGTGGTCTGCGAGGAGGAGAGGGTAGAGGTGGGGAAAGATTAGCAGTCTGATAGACTTTGTCAGAACAGAAACGTGGGGGGTGGGATGTGGAAACAGTAAGGAAGGTTGGAGCAAGCCTGAGGTAGGTGACAACAGAAGGGAGGGTGGCCAAAAGTGATGGGTGATTACAAAGTTAAGGGGAAGGGAGGAGAGGAGGGGGTCTGGAAGGTGTGAGGTGTGGTCTGCAAGGACAGGTGAGGTGGGGGGATTGTGGGGGGTGTGCAGGGGGGAGGTGAGGTTGAGGAGTGGACGATATAGGCTGCTTAGAGCGAAAGTTGAGGGCTAGGCAAGGGCAGAGACATGTTTGAGTAGTGTTTGTGAGGCAAGAGCCATCTTGGGTGCCATTAGGACAGTCACAAATGTTCCTGGAGAATAGTTATTTTTTAAGTTCAGTCTTAAAGGCCAGCAAGCTTGTAGTTCCTTGTGAGACTTTCAGGCACTCATTGAGCTATAGAGGGGCTCTATTCGTGAAAGCCCACCACCCATGTGTGGTTCTGTGGAAAGGGACAGCAAGCATACCCAACGCCTTACTCTTAGTTCAGTACTTTGGGTCGGCTTGGTAGAAGAGGTCAGAGATGCGGGAGGGGGGCGAGCCCAGAAGCGCCTTCTTGCCGAGTAGGCAGGTTTGGAATTTTATTCTATGCTACAGTGACAGCCAGTTTGCCTGAGATTACAGAGAGCAGGTGTGGGTGAGTCGGTCAGCGCCAGTGGCAAGTCTACACATCCTGTTTAGTGCAGTTGCCACCTGTTGCAGAGCAGTATTCATGGCTGATCCATAAGCCACCAGCCCATAGTCAATGATGGATAAGATCGAGCTAGTGACAGAAAGCTGGAGGGCATTTGGAGTGAGGTTTTTCCAATGTCTATAAAAAACTCTGAGCTTGAAGTCAACAGCTTTGACCACCATGTCTATGTGCTGAACATAAGATAGGGTATCGTCGATGGTAACACCCAGGTACTTAAATGAGTGAACCTGTTTGAGCAGTGCATTTGCTTTGTTTTTTGATGGGTAGGACAGGGACAGGGAAAATTACAAAGACTTGGTGCCTAAGGAAGTCACAGGGCACCCTTTTGTTAAGGAGTCCTGCAAAGTAGATTCCATGGCAAGCGGGTCTGTGCCTCGGCTATTGTGGACATGGAGATGGCTAGCAACCGGGGAAGTATGAATGTGCCCTCTGGTGCAGTCTAAGTAATTGACATAGGCTCTGTCAGATACAGAGACCAAGCAAGAAATGCTGCTGTTAAACAAGGCATCGAGTTCAACAGTCACCAGCTGAAGGCCTCTGTGTATTCCTTTGATGCAGCAGCCTGCTCTGTGTCTGCAGGTATCTGCATCAGAAGGCATTACTGGTCAAAAACTGCTGGCTTGACTCGAGACATTCACCAACAGAATATGAATGTGCTGTTCGATGGCACCCACGGCAGAGCCAGCCGCAATGCAATGCAGTAACTTGCAGTAAATAACATGTCACAAAATACTGCAGTAAGAAAGAGTTTAATTGCCACTGAATTACACTGTTCCCTGCAGCATATTGCAGCATTTTGTGACATACTGCAGTATTACGGCGTTGCATCCTGGCTGGCACCACTGTATTTGTTTGGAAAACAGGTTGTGCAGTTTCTTAAAAAAATTAACAAAACAAGAATGACTCTTAAGACTTGCAGGCTGAGTCAGTATTGTCCACAGAGCAGAAGGGGATGTAGATCTTACAATAGTAAGCAGTCCTTCATTTCAGGAACAGAGGAGGCTCCCAGCGCAGATCCAGAAAGAAAGTGCAGCTGAAAGCATGCAATACCACTATCTGAAGTTAAGGCCCCAGGTCTGCTTCACCTGCCCGAGGTGGGCCACTCCTCCCTGGTGGGGGGCCTCATCCATTTCAACCATTATTCGGGTCCATTACAACAGACAACTGGGTTTTAGGGATAATCCAGGAAAGGTACTGCCTGGAGTTACTGGAACACCCCACCGGAAGATCGGCCCAGGAGGCAGTTCCTCTTTCAGCATTTGGGAAGAGGGTCCTGGCCAGCGCAGCTTAACATTCAGTGAGAACTGCACTGCTAAACAATCTTTTTAGTCAGTTTGCATTGTTTTTTTTGTTGTTTCTGACAGGCAACCTCTAAGGAACAGGAACAGATTATTTGGCCATTTTGGGAGAGGGGAGGACAGACCACCAGGTGAGCCAATCGGAGCAGACCAAGAAGTGTTTTTGTGTAAATAAATCAGGGCACACATTCATTTTGGGGTGCATTTGGGAAGGGAGGATGGCGTCAGCATGGCTAAGCAGCATTTGGTAGGAACTGCGAAATTAAGTGAGCCTTTTGTGCAGTTTGCACTACTTTTTGATGTTTCCAACAGGCATCCTCCAGGGAACAAGAACAGGATATTTGGTCATTTGTCGAGGGGGCAGACAGCAGACAGGTGAGCCAGTCAGCCAGTTGGAGCAGACCAGGAACTGGCTTAGCATAAATAAATTGGGGCATACAACCAGTTCAGGGCACATTTGGGAATGGAGCACAACGACTGCACAGCTTAGCAGCATTCATTGAGAACTGTGCTGCTAAATGAGCCTTTTGTGCAGTTTGCACAGTTTTTTGTTGTTTCCAACAGGTGACCTTCACTGACCAGGAAAAGGATATTTGGCCATTTTAGGAGAGGGGAGGACAAGAGACCAGATGAGTCAGTCAGCTAATCAGAGGAGACCAGGAAGCGGCTCTATGTAAATAAATTTAACCACCCCAGCGTGTCTCATCATGCTTATCTGCCTGAGCGTGAGATGGACAGAGCAGGAGTAGAACAACTATTCAGAGACATCTGCAGGCATCTGCAGATCATTCACCGGAAACTGCAGAGGAAAAATCAGACCAAGGTAGGAGAAAACACAATACGGGGTACAGATGTACTGAAATTGACAGCTTAAGGTTAAGTAACTACAGGTAGTGTGGTAACAACTAAGGGGTTGGAAACAGAGTAGACATTAGGAAAAGGCATTTACTGGTAGAAGGGAAAACAGGAGACACCCTGTTTATGATAGGGTAATAAGTACATTTCAGGAAAGAAAAAGGTAGTAAGTAAACAGGCATAGAAAGGAGGTGGAAGGGTACAGGGATGGTTCAGAATACAAAAAGGTTAAGTAAGGAAAGAACATGGGAGTGGTGCAGTGTAACAGGTGTGGAGCCACAGTCTTTCGCAGCACATTCTGGAGACTGAGGTGCTTGCCCATTAACAGTCACCTCTTTGGGTTGAATGCAGTGGTGGCTGGACTCTGGGCCAAACTGGCAAGGGTGCAGAGAACCTTTTGCCCCACCCATGGGCCACCAAACCTGCCGCTGCTCCCACAGAGGATGTCTAGGCAGAGGCAGAACAGTTTGACCTTGGTGGGCTCTCTGAGAGTGGGAGTGGTGGGCAGCGTACACACTCCTCAACCTGTACCACTGCACAATTCTTTCACCATACTGGTGGGACAGGGCAGCCGGGAGGAGACACTTGCAGCAATGAGAAGGGAGAATGTGTGGATCCTCAGAAGGGGAGTCCCCCAGCCAAGGAAGAAGCTGCCGCTGATTGGGAAATCTATCATTAGGGAGATGCACTTGGGAGTGGGAGGTGAAATGCCTTCCTGGTGCTTTGATTTGGATGGATGGAGGGAGATGGTAGTGAGCTAGATGTCTGTTCCACCTGCGGACAAATCACCTGGCACGCGATAGGGTAGAGGTAGCGCAGGGTCATTTCAGGGAGCGGGGGAGGGCCTTAAGCAGGTAGCATACATGGTGGCATTTGCCAAGGTGTTACCTGTGTATGGCCAGGGAGAGGAAACAACGCTCTGCGCTATCTTTTTTAACAATTGGTTGAAGGCATGGTTCATGGAGGAGGGCTTCAGCTTCTCTGGGGACTGGGGGCCAGCCAGGGAGTATGTAGGCTTCTATAAAGGAGACAGCCTGCATCCTTCCAGGATGGGGACCACAGTCCTTAGTGGGAGGTTTAAATGTTACTTGCATAGGCATTTAAACTAGCTGGGGTTGGAATCTGTAATGCCAAGAGAGCAGGGTATAAAATTCAGAAAAACATTACCTGTCCAATGGGACACCCAAATCTGATAAATACATGCCCATAACCTGATTTACATGTCACCCCATATATTTTTAACACAGTGCTTCTCTTTCGTCACCAGCATTGGCATCATCATCTCAAATAGTCCTCTCACTGATCCCATTTCCTTTTCCAGAGTCATAAGATTTGTTATGGGCCATCTTTTGCCATTTTCCCATTTTTTGGTGGAGATAAAGTGGAGGTTGAAACCCTGGGCTAATAATAGTAGTTTTATTTTTACTTTGTCAAACTTTGCCAATAAACACACATACGAACAGAAACCGTGTGTGGTCTGATTATTTCAGGGAGGGAATAGGTAGAGCAGATTTTAGCGTTATACTGCCCTTTCCCTGCCCTCCCCCGCAGTCACTTTCCCCCTCCTTATACTTAAAAAGGTTTTGAGATATTTTGATTTTCTGCTCAGCTGCCCCACTAAGTCCTTAAAAAGACTTGCTGATCTACCCTTGCCCTGTCTTAAAAGGGATTTCTAAATTAATATTTAGATTTTCAATCATTATTCCTTAAAAGGGTCTGGGGGTATTTTGATTGCTTGCTCTGCTACTCCTATCAAGTCCTTGAAGAGAATTATTGATCTGTCCCCTGCCTCAGCCTGGTTCACAATCCCCTCCTAACACTTACTGCAGTATTAAAATGCCTGTACTGTTAAGAAACAGCCCTCACTGCTTTCTGCTGCTCAAACATTGCTGCCGATCGCGCCTCCAACTACCACAAGCAACAGATCACATGGTGACGGGATCCAGCAGTCAGCGCATTCAGAAACACACAACATCACTGACTGAGTGCATTATTATGTGACCGCAGCCACAATCCCATTAGCACACACATTATATAGTCACAATGTTCATATAATAACCGCATTCGGGGGAAGGGAAGGACAGGAGTGACGATTGCAATTCATTCTTGGCTGAGAAGGAGGGGGGGACTGGAGCCTGCTGGGGGAAAAAAAAAGATCAGCCTGACTGCCTGAGGAGCTAAAAAAAAAAAGTCAGCCACAGCTAGGTGCCTCTGAGGGCAGTCAGCTAGAGGGAATTAGGTGTCTCCAATCAAAAATGCCTGCCCTGGGGCACTTAAAGTATAGGAATTTCTCACTCTGCAAGGGAGACAGATGTTGCCCCCAAAAAAAAAACATGAAGAAGTGGCAAGGAGGGAGGGCCTGAGTAGAGGGCATTTCCCCAGGGCAGGAACGCAAGAAGAAAAGGGGTGGAGACAAGGCAGAAGACAAGGGGGGGGGAGTATAAATTGAGAATGCAAGAAGAGAGGCGTAAAAGAGACATGAAATGAGAGGGTAATTAGGGTTCATGGGAAGCTTCAGGGAGTAGCACAGGCAGGGGGAGTAAGCAGGGAAGGAGTAAGGTATGGAGAGCCACGTGCGCCAATGCAAGGAATCTGGGAAATAAAATTTCAGACCAGGAGGCCATCATGGGGGAGGCTAGCCTGGATTTTTGCTGGCCATAACAAAGTCATGGTGTAGAGACAGTCATGACTGGGTTGTTGCCATACCGGGCTACTTTCTGTTCAGGAGAGAGAGGGAAGGGAGGAGGGGAGTTGGGGTTGTACTGTATGTGAGGGTGGGAATCAAGGCTATGGAAACACAAGGGCATCTGGAGGAGAAGGAAGGGCTAGAGGTGCTGTGGGTCATCCTGGAAACATCGGCAGGGGCTGCTGTCAGTACAGGGTTTGTTTACAGACCTCTAGCATGGGGGAAGGAGTCGGATAAGGCACTTGTAAAAGACATCCTCAGGGTGGCATACAAGGTGGAAATGCTGCTAGTTGGGGACTTCAGTCAGCCAAATGTGGATTGGAGCCTTCCAGATGCAGCTTCAGCAAGGAGCAGGGCCGTTTCTGACTCCCTGCAAGGGGCTTTTTTAGACAAGAAGTCAAGAATCCAGTAGGGATTGGGGAGTACTGCACTTAGTGCATACTAACAGAGACAGCATTGCAGATGTCACTGTGGGCAGTCCTCCAAGGTACCAGTGATTGCCGTAAAGTGTGGCTTAACATTAAGATGGGAACAGAGGCAAACCACACAAGGACAGGGTTTCTGGGCTTTGGGATTGCGGATTGTAAAGAAATGGTAGACTGCCTAATTGGGGGGATTGCCAGGGAGGGCTACAGGTACAGTGGGGAATAATAAGGAAGTGTATAATTAAGTCTGCCAGCCTCTGCATGAAGGAAGTGAGTAAGAGCAAAAGGAAAAAGAGACTGCTGTGCTACTCTAGGGAAGTGGTTACGGTGGTAAAGGAAAAAAGGGTGGCATTCAGGAGGTATAAGGAAACACAGGGGGAAGAAGACAAGGAGGTGTACCAGCTAAAAAAAAAAAAGAGGGAAGCAGGTAAGACAGTGAGGTGGTAAAGGCGCAGACATAGGAAAGGATGGTCAAGGAGGTTGCAGATGGGGATAAAACTTTCTTCAGGTACATAAATGAGAAGGGGGAAAGCAAGAGACGTTATAGTGAGGATAAGGACGACGGCAGGGGGAGACTGCCCAGAAAGGGACCAAGAAAAAGCAAACATCCTAAACAGGTAATTCTTCTCCATCTTCACATTGGGGTGGGGGGACCACTAGGGAGCCACAAGGGGTGGGGGGAGGTGGACTCAAGTTCATTTTCAGAGAAAAGTGTCCTGAAGGGACTTGGAGCTCTGAAAGTAGACAAGGTACATCCAAGGGTAGAAAAATAACTCTGGGAGGTGATGGCTGCCCCGCTGTCTTATTCAGCAGCTCACTGGAATTGGGTATGGTTCCAGAGGACTGGAAGAGAGTGCATGCGGTCTTTCTACATAAGAGCTGCAACAGGGAAGAAGCTAGCAATTATAGATTGGTGAGCCTCACCGCAGTGGTGGGGAAATTAATGGAAACACTCTTAAAGGAAAAGTTGGTTGAGTATCTTGAATCCAGTTGGCTGCATGACCAAAGGCAGCATGGATTCATGGGGGATTCATTCCAGATTAACTTTATTGATTTCTTTGATTGAGTGACCAGGAAATAGATCAGGGGAGGGCACCGGATGTGGCCTGTCTATACTTTAGCAAGGCGTTTGACAGTGTGCCGTACAGGAAACTAATTAAGAAATTGAGCAGCATAGGAGTGAGATCCTGAGTGGTGAACTGGGCAAGAAACTGGTTAATGGATAGGCAGCAGAGGGTGGTGGTTAATGGCACTCACTGTAAGGATGGAAGAGGGACTAGCGAGGTGCTACAGGGCTCGGTACTGGGACCGCATCTCTTTGGTGTCTTCATAAGTGACATTGCAGATGAACAGGAGGAGAAAGTATGCCTTTTCCACAGATTGTACCAATATCTGTAATATGGTGGACAATCTGAAGAGAGTGGAAAGAATGCATAAGGATCTTCAGAAACTTGTTGAGTGGTCAAAAAACATGGCAGTCGGGGTTCAGCTCCAAAAAGGGCAAAATTGTGCACCTAGCACACAGGAACTGAGTATAAAATTGGTGGTGGGGGGGTGCTGTCTGTCACTAAGCAGGAAAGGGACCTTGGAGTTATCCTATCTGATGACTTCAGTGTTGCAGGACAGTGTGACAAAGCAGTGAGTAGGCCCAGTGCAATGCTGGGATACACTGGGAGAGGTATCTTCAGCAGAAGAAGGGAGGAAAGTGAGTGACACCCCAACTGGAGTATTGTGTCTAGTTCTGGAGGTCGCATTTCAAAAAGGACATAGACAGGGTGGGTGGAGGCAGTCCAGAGGAGAGCAGCTAAAATGGTGCAGGGGTTGCACCTAAAAGCCCTTCGAGGAGATACTGAGGGATCTCAACATACACATGTAGGGTATCTGTGTGACGGTGTGACGGCAAAGTGCAGTTGGAGTCGGTGGATGTGGCAGGCTCCTCGACAGTCGTGAATGACGTCACCTGTAGCCACACTGTGAAAACTGGTGACTGCTACATGGTGCCCATACAGTGAGACATCCGTTTTAGTCAACCTGCTTATTGCTGCTGCTTAGAACTGTATTGTCTGGTGACTTAAACGTGTATGCTGCTGAACTGGTGACTTAAACTCACTGTGTTTTTACTCTGTCTGTCCAGCAAGGGCAGTTATATTTCATCCAGCCCTCCCTATTGTTTGTTGAGGTTCGCTTCTGTAACTGTTTTTGCTGGCCCATATCTGTGGTACTGAACCTTTCCCCTTATTGGGTATGGCAGAGCCCTAGACATGGTGGCATCTACGGCAGTGAAACCAGTGGCAGAGTGTGGCTAAGTGTGTCGGAGTCGGTGGAGGATGGCAGACTACAGCCGTGAATGACATCAGCTGTAGCCATGCTGTGTAAACTGGTGACTGTTACATAGTGCCCCTACAGTGAGATATCCATTTCAGCCGACCTGCGTATTGCTGTTGCTGCAGCTGCTTTGAACTGTGTTTTCTGGTAACTTTAAAAACACATATGCTTTTGAACTGGTGACTTAAACCTGTTGTGTTTTCACTCTGTCTGTCTAGGCAAGTGCAGTTATGTTTCTTCCAGTCCTCCCTGTTTGTTGAAGGCTGCTCCTGTGACTGTTTTTACTGGACTCCTGCTCCACTTTGCCAGCCTGTGTGAGTGCTGCCAAATCTCCCCCCCGTGTGGCTGTGGCAGAGCCTTGGGAGTGGGATTTCAAGGTTAAAACTCACACAGCTCTAGACACGATGATGTCTAAGCAGCAGTGAAACCGGCGACAAAGTGTGATTAAGTGTGTTGGAGTTGGTGGAAGGTGGCAGACTCCTCAACAGCCATGAATGACAGCTGTAGCCATGCTGTGAAAACTGGGTGACTTGTTATATCATGCCTCTGTTGTGAGACATCCGTTTCAGTCGACCTGCTCACTGCTGTTGCTTAGAATTGTGTTTTTTTTGGTGACTTAAACATATTTGGTCCAGCCCTCCATGTTTGCTGAAATCTGCTCCTGTGACTGTTTCACTAGACTCCCGCTCTTGTGGTGTAGTGGATAGGGTGCTTGCCAATAATATCTTTAACTGACAAAGCTTGTTGTGGCTGATTTTCAGTTTATTGTATGCATTCCTGTGCATGAAACTGCTTAGCGTTACTCGTTTCTATTCTTTAATCAACTGTGAATGTCAACTATTGTTTCTTTTCTTATTTACAATTATTTTACCATACCCTGTTTAGTCTGTAAACCTGTTGATCGCCTTTCTCTATGTATACTGTTTTGCCATACTTTTTGTTCTGTTAACCTGCTGTATTACGCTGCTGACAAGGAACCTTTGTAAAAGAGCTTTAAGCTCAAAGGTATTTGTAATCTAAGATCTAAATAAATAAAAAAATAAATAAACTTGCCGGCCCGTGTGAGTGCTGCTGAACCTGTCCCCTTGATTGGCTGTGGCAGAGCCTTGTTGGTGGGGTTTCAAGCTTAAATCCCTACATGGCTCCAGTCACGGTGGGGCATTGAGAGTGCAGTGTAAAAGTCCCCAAAAGATGAGGCTATCTCTCTGGGGGATGAGATTAGGGCGCTCTGCTGACTGGCTCGTACTCCTTTAATTGTGTGGAACATTTCCTGCTGTTTGACGCAAGTGCCAGAAGCTCGACTGCTTTCTCTCCCTGATCTACATACCTGGTTTTAGTTCAGTAGATTGTGAATTCGGCCTGCTCCATTAAGATTTTGCCATACCCATCCTTCACTACATGTAGCTTTTCCCAGTCCTCTGTGGGTGAGGTATTAGACAAGCTTTTTTCCAGTTGTCTAATGTCTGAGAGGAGTTTTTTTAGCATCGGCTTCCCTTATCCTGTTCCTGGTAATTGCCAGACTAATGAGTTCCCCCTTCATGGTACATTTAAAGGCTTCTACAAGAGGGTGGGACTATTCACCGAGTCTACGGTCTCTTAGAAAAAGTAAGTGACCTACGCTTTGACTTTTTGGAGAGCAGTGGGATCTTTCAGTAAGTTATTATTGATTCTTTAGACTTTGTCTTTTTCTAGCATACTTGTGGGTATAAAGGAGAGACAGATGGATGAGTAATCGGACAGGATCTTGGGGAGAATTTTGCAACTAGTAGTGGACCTCAGCAGGTCTTGACTAATCAGGTAGTAGTTCAATCTAGAGGAGGTGCTGTGAGTTAAAGACCAGAAGGTGTAGTCGCTGTGATTGGGGTGCAACACCCGCCAGACTTCTCTCAATCCCGGGGAGTCCTGTAGCTTCCTGGGGCTTTCTTATTGGGAGACAGGCTTCCCCTGTGCTTATCTGACCTGTCCAAATCCACGTTGGGAACCACATTCCAATCACTGGCAATAATGGTGGGGGTGTTAGAGTATCGAGAAATTAGGGTCATGGCATGTGTGTACAGCTGGGGATCATCTGTACTGGGCCTATGGAATGATGCTGGGACCACGTCTAACCTGTATACTGTCTCTTTAACTATAATAAACCATCCTTTGGGATCGATGTGTTTGTCATTTAGCTTAACAGGGAGGCCCCTGTATATGAGGATGGGGGTGCCCCCACTTTTGTTAATGATTCCTGCTGTGAAAACTTGTCCCACCCACTCCTGTCTCCACAGGTCCCTCTGTTCTTTCAAGATGTGTGCTTCTTGTAAGAATACTATTTTGGCTTCCATAGCCTTAACGTGGTTACATTTTTCTCCTGTCTACTCTCCTTTTATGTTCCAGGTGATGGTATCTATGATTGAACTGATCAGCTTGAGCAGTGGAGACTGTGCCACAGACCTGATGCAGATGAGTACATTTTGTACACCTTGAGCACCCGTAGTTGTCTGCATAATGTCCAGTGCACTGTTCAAGAAGATTATGTAAAAATTCCCACTTATGCATTTCCATTCTCTGGAGTCAAGTAAATATAACAAGATGTGAATCACCACCACGCTGTATAACTGAGCTAACAACATCAGACTTAACATACTTTCTAGGGACGTGATATGGTGCACTATCTACACGTTGGCAGTCTTCCTTTCCCTTTAAATCCAGCTGAAATGTCTTAAAGTTAAGCTCCTCCCATCCACATGGCTGGTATCCTCCTCGGCTCCGCCCCATGCCATAAGATCTTCCTTTCCATTGGAAGAGTCAGGTCTTCTTCGTAGCTCTCTGCCCGCGGTGTAGGCCCCATATTTTTTCGTCATCTTAGGGATGGACTGGCAATCAGCAAGTCATCCAGGTAAGGATAGACCTGGCCCTGAGGCACCTCAGGAATGCTACTGGCACTGCAATGTACTTGGTGAAGACCCTGGGGGCTGAGGAGAGGCTGAAAGGCATAACCTGAAACTCATACAGCATCCCTTCCACATGGAACTGAAAGTACCTCCAGTGGGATGGACAGACAGGGATGTGGAAGATGGTGTCCTTGAGGTTCAGAGAGCAGAACCACATGCCTTGCTCCAGAGATGGGATTATCTGATTCTGTTGGTCTGGCTAGCCACGTTGCGCATTTGAAGTTGTCTAGCGTAGGGGCATCAGGTGACCCACACCGAGTCACAGTGTAGTTTCCTTGATGGTTAGAAACATAGAAACATAGAGTTTGACGGCAGATAAGGACCACTTGGCCCACCCAGTCTGCCCATTTCCCTACCTGTTGGATAAGCTGCAGATTCTAGTTAACCAACAGCCTACTTCCTGCAACCCCCCACTATAATTGCCTTATGTTTGTCCCATGCATGTTTGAATTCCCCCACTGTTTTAGACCCCACAAGCTCTCCAGGAAGGCGGTTCCATGCATACACCACTCTGTCCGTGATTTTGCCATTGCTTGGCAACAGGGAATGTCTGAACAGATGATCAAGCAGCTGTTGCAGCTTGACAGGTTGCTTGCCCTTGTCATAGTGTTGGTGGTGGCTGCACAATTGGAGAAGCTGCAGTGGCAGGGAAGCAAGTTCTGAAGGCAAGTAGGGGAAGAAAATGATGGAAGTTTATAGCCACCAGATCATGTTTCTCAGATTGGCCATACGTGACCTTGTAGTAAGATGCATTGCATCACACCCAAAAGCACAGCACTGAGTGTCATAGATGAAAGGTAAGGTAGAGGTGATGCCCTTTACTGGTTGTGGAGACAGAATACCATTACGTTGAGAGGCATGACTGGTATTTAACGTAGAGGACTGCTGCGAGAGTTACCCCTCTCCCCTGTACACCACTCCTCCGAAGCTGGTTTAGTCAAGACTCCTGGTAACATTTTTGGTAACTGTTTGTATGCCGTTTAGGTGTTTGGAAACTCATGGTTGCCCTTTTTGGTGGTGACTACTAACCAGGCAGGGTAGAGCATTCAGAATTGTTATTTGTGCAGCGTGGAGAGCATGCATAACCTATTTGTAGACTAGTTGTTGGTCACTGATGGCTGGTGTAACATCACTAAAAATGTGGAATCTGTTGCTGTTCTACAGCAGGGTACCTGTCTGAGTCTGGATGAATACTTGATCCTGGAGATTCAGGCATCTTAGTATAATGGCCCGTGGCTTGCCTCCTGGTAGTGGCTGGGGACAAAGCGATCTATGGGCCCTTTTGATCATATAGGTGTTGCCAGATTCTGGTGGCCCGGCTACATCTAGCAACAGTTTCTGGATAAAGAACAACATATTTGGCTCCTTATCTTTCTCGGGGATCCCGACAGTGACTAGGTTGTTCTGCCAGGCACTCCTCTCTTGGTCCTTGATCTGGTCTTCTAATTTGGTCACCTTTTTTCTTAGCTCAGTGAGTTCACTACCTTGCTTGGCAGTCCTGTACAGAGCTTATATGAGCCTCAGTGTCTCCCATCTGCTATGTAAGTGATTCTAGGACCGGTTTAATGGATCGGAAGTCACTAGCCAGATACAGCATAGTGACTTTCATTGTTGTCGCCAGTTCTGCAAAGAACCGGTCCAGTTTGTCCCCAAGATCTTTTTTGTCTGACCCCTTCCAGGGGAGAGTCCAGCGGTGATCCTTGCTCGTGTTGCTTATGAGTCAGAGACCTTGACGGGATTGGTGGGGCAGCAGCAACATCCATTTTAACAGCTTACATACTAACATACTAAAAAGCCAACAGAATAGGCCTAACGGTCTTTCGTGTCTGCTCGTTTGGTCAGCCCCCACCCTGGGTGCTGACCTTGCTGTCCCCCTCGCCTTCTCTGGCTTCTCCCTTCCCAGTTCCGGATATTCTTGCTGCATTGGATTTTGCTTCCAGAACCCTTCCCCTGTATCTGTCCCACCCCTCTTGAACCCCTTCACTGTCTCTGCCTCCACCAGCCCCTAGGCAGTGCATTCCATGGCTCCACCACCTCTCAGTGAAGTAGCACCTCCTTTCTCCCCTGAATCTTCCCTCCAGCTTCCACCCATGCCCTCTAGTGGCCCCTCCTCCTTCCTTGAAGCACCCTGACTGTTCCTCCCCTATTTACCCTCTTCATGTACCTGAAGACCTCTATCATGTTCCCCGGTCCTTCTCTCTTCCAATGTGTACATATTTAGCTCTTTGAGCCTCTCCTCATAGGTCCTGTCCCCAAGCCCCAAATCATTTTGTTGCCCTCCTCTGGACCCTCTCCAGGAGGTTAATGTCCCTCTTTAAGTGTGGCCTCCAAAACTGCACGAGTAATCAAGGTGCGGCCTCACCAAGCAGTTATACAGAGGGAGTATCACTTCCCTCCTTCTGGAGGTGATCCCCCTAGCGATGCATCCCAGCATCCTGTTGGCCTTGGCTGCTGCCCTCCTACAAGTCTCAGAGTTGTTCATCTTGACATCCACCACCACCCCCAGGTCCCTCTCAGCCAGCTTCCCACTGCTTCATTTCTTGAGATAGTTTAAATGCTTGCAGCCAGTGCATAGCAGTAACTACGAGATAGCTCAATACGCAAAACAACAAAATAAAGAAAAACAGTAGGTAAAAGTTCCGTTTAAATTCCCTTGTCCATAGAATCGAAGTGAAAGCAGCCTCTCACTCCAAGCACATCATGCGACTCCCCTGTCCCTGGTTTTTGAAACAGCCTGTCTGCTTCCCCTCATTCTGTAACTTCATTTAGTTTATTTAAAATTAGACTGTGCCACTGTTTAATCACAAAGTTGCACTGTTTTTTACTTTTGTATCATATTGTGTTTAACACTTGCATATTACTGCTTTGTAAATTTTTAAGTTTGTATGCCTTTGGCCAAGGTTGAGCCTGAAAAAGGACCATTGGTCCAGCATACTTTACCCGGTTAACAAACTTACATAAATAAATAAACACATACATACATACATACACCCTGCAAGAGAGGAGAGCAAGATGGAACATGATAGAGTCCTACAAGTACCTCATGGGGGTGAACAGGGTGCAGGAGGGCAGTCTCTTTCAGAGGAGGAAAAGCACCAGGACCAGAGGGCATGTGATAAAGCTGGTGGGGAGGAGGAGGAGGTAAAGAGGGATATGAGAAAGTACTGCTGTACTGAAAGAGTAGTAGATTCCTGGAATAGGCTGCTGGTAGAAGTAGTGGAGGTGAATACAGGATAGGACTTTAAAGGTGACCTGCAAAGACAAGTCCCAGCCTGCTCCCGTCCTCACCTACCTTTAAATATAGCTGCGGGAGTCTGGGGCTGCTATGAGCATAATTTTTTATGCAATCCACATATGTTAACAAAATTCCGAAACTTTTTGGCGAACACAGAATCGTCGTGCGGGTCCTGATACAGCGGGCACAAGTAGTCATGGGTAATCCTCCTTTTTTGTGACATGTCTGACACCACTACCCTTACTGTAGCAGTAGTAGCGGTAACCTAATATACTTATTTTATTACTTCCCTCTGGGGTCTTGAGACCTGAAATATCATGTATGGCAACACATGGACAGGCTGTTTCATGCATGCATGCTAGTCTCGAGTTCCAAAAGCTGAACAAATTCATGGATCAAGAAAAATTCAAGACTTTCTCTGGGTTTTTTACTACTATACTTGAAACCACAGGGATTGGCAAGCCTATCTGGATATGCAGAATGCATACCAGCACATACTGGTGCACCCCAGTCACCACAAGTACCTGCAGTACTGAATGCAGGGACAGTATTACCAGTTCAGAGTCATACCCTGTAGGCTTTCTCTGCACTGCTGGTCTTTATGAAGTGATTCACAGTACACGCTGCTCACCTCAGAAAGATAGGACTGCATGTCTTCCCGTACCTGGACAATTGGCTCCTGACAGGCTTGTCCAGACATGAGACAGAGCAGGGAGCGGCCACTGCCTGACAGTTTTTAACAACCATGGAAGATCTGCTGAATGCTTCCAGGTCTCAGCTAGAACCCTCACAAGTACTTCTCTTCATAGAAGCTATTCTGGACATGAGCTGGGCCTTTCTTCCAGACAGCAGAGTGCGAGCAGTCTTGCAGATGGCATGCTTCATCATGGAACACAGGTCGGTGCCAGGTCATTCCATGCAGCACATGTTGGGACTCATGGCATCCTTGTTGTTAACGGTCCACTTGGCAGGGCAGTACATGAGAATGACCAGTGGATGCTCGATGAGACAGAGCATTACGCCCATGAACCTATTCCATTCGGTGACTAAGCCTCTAGTGAGGTCCCTACTATTGACATCTGTGGAGAAAAACCTCCTCCAGGGCTTCCCGTTCTCCCAGCTGGAGCTGGAGGTGACCATCACTACAGATGCCTCCTGAATGGGTGGGGAGCCCACTGCCAGGGTCTCCAGATACAAGGATCTGGAACTTGTCAGAAATACATCTGTACAGAAATGCAAGTTCTCTGGAGTTCTGTGACTCTGCGGCTGTGGAATGTTCCACAGAATTTGCATCATAGAATATATGCCACAGAATTCATTGCTTCTTGGTGAATTTTCACTCAGATATAGTTTGTTTGTAGTGCCTGGCAGGGGCGTAGCTACAAGGGTGAAGGGGGTGCAGTGGCACCCGGGCCCACGAGGTTTGAGGGGCCCAAATCATAATTTTGATGGTTATTCAAAACTGGGGAGGGGGCCCTGTAACATCGTCTTGCACCCAGGCCCTCTGGGAATTTGCTACGCTACTGGTGCCTGGCACCCATCGCCATCTCATTGATCCTGAAGCCCCTTCTCTGTGCTCCGCATCTGATGCCATCGAGGAGCTCACATCATAATTTTGCCAATGGCATCATTTCACTCTGCCACAGAAATGAATAAATCATGCTACAGAAGCCTAGGAGCCCTGCAACAGAAATCAGAACTGAGTGTCATAGAGAACTAGGGCCCTTGTGTAACTGTGTTAGAGATGCATGCAGTTCTTTGCAGCCTGCAAGCCCTATCAGGCTTAGTCAGCCAAAAAAATGGTCCTCCTCTAGACAGACAGCAAATCTGTCATGTGTTATAATTCAAAAACATGCAGAGTGGCAGTGTATTCAGCTGAACCTTACATACTGCATGCACAATATCTAGGGCTAAACTTATAACAAAGACACACTCCAGCTGCATGGCAGCAGCACAAGATAAGGTTAGCACCCTCAGTTCATTGCAGTCTTTAAAACATTTTAAAGAGAATCACAGACTTGGAGTTTACATGAAAAAGCTTATGTACTTATTTTATTGACATGCATTTTTAAAACAGCATACTGCCACCAGTTAAGTTCTTCATAATGTGGGGTCAAAATTTCAGTCAGGAAGCAACAGTTTCCCAATATCCATACCACCTGCACAAAGCCGTCTCTATAAATAAAAAATATTTGTCCAAGCGGCTAGAACTGCAAACACCGGACTTTCATACCAACTACCCGCCAACAGACACACGCAGAAACTACACCGTAATGTAGTGACGTCATCACAGGATGTCCTTCTCCCAATGTCCTTTAATGACATTTAAATATTAAGGTGTGGTTTCTACGTGTGTCTTTTGGCGGGTGGTCTGTAACAGGTTTGGTGTTCACAGTTCTGGCCTCTGGTATGGTATGGATATCGGGAGACCCTTGTTATCTGCCTGGAATTTTAACCACACGTTATGAAGAACTGAACTGGCAGTGGTGTGCTGTTTTAAGAATACATGTCAATAAAACGAGTATGGAAGCTTTTTCATAAACTCGGGTAAGTGTATGACTCTTTTTAAATTGGTTAAAAGACTGCAATGAATTGAGGGTGCTGACCTTATCTTGTGCTGCCACTTTACAACTAAATTGTGTTTCTGTCGTGTATTATGTAACAGAGAAGAAGGAGCACACTCTTACCTTCACTGCAGGGAGGAAATGGGAATGTGGTGATGGTGCCTGGAGCAGGACATCTTGCTCCAGGCCATCTATCTGCCAGTAGTCCAGAACACTTTGACAGAAGAGCTCAGCTGAACAACAGCAGATCCTTGTGAATGGTCATTAGCTCGACATTGTGAGATCACTATAAGATGAGTGGGGAACCAGAGACATGGACATTTTTCCTCACTCAGTGCCGAACTGCCTAGATTCTGCTCAAGAAATCCAGGAGTTGACATTTTCTGCCAGGATGCATTCAGATTATAGTGGCGCAATCTGTTTCTGCAATGCATTCCCTCCAGTTCCTCTTACTTATTTATTGAAATGTTTCACCAGGAAGGGCACACTGAACAGCAAGTTGCTCGTCTCACGATGCATCCTGGGGGGAGGGGTACATGGGAAAGCATACATACAGTCAACAGTAATACAGAATAAACATATAAACCAAACAATAATTCAGCAAAACATGAAGGCATGTACAGTGTTCATTTACCTTTTGAAACATGAGGAAAAAAACCTTGGTGTACATGTAACCCCTAGATGGCGCTATCCCAGGGGCTACTACCCCTGCCTGATTTGCCACTAACAGGTTGAGGGGCCTGGATCCAATGTCGGGTGCCTCCACCCAGAGGTCAGGGTTTGCAATAGTTAAACTAACTTGGTCACAGCCCTCTGGGACACTGCAACCCCCTTCTTCCCACTAGTGGCCCACAATATATCAGAATTACCTCACAGTATACACTTACCCCAGGTCTGGTTCCGCACTGGGACCTCCTGTAGAAATGAGATACAGTGCAACAATCACAGTACAGTACTTTAACATGGACAGACACCCCAGGCAGTATAACTTTGCTGAAACAAGCAGCTCTGATTTATTTAGGGGATATAACAAGGACAGGGGAAATCAGGTTAATTAGCTTATCACTCTAATAATCTATGGCTCTGTGCACAGGCCTATCCCTATCAGTTACTGTCCTGGGTACTGAAGCCCTAGTGGCTAGTCCAAACCGTGGCAGCTGGTAGGGCCCTTTCACACAGAGAAAAGGAGAATTAAACAGTCAGCAGTACAGTAATTCCATTTGATTTAATGTATAATTCAACAGGAGCAACCCTGAATTAGTACTCACGACCTCCAAATAAGATAGGGTCCTTCAATGTCAGCAGGGCTCACTTGAGGTACACAAACCTCTTCACACATCCATATAAAAGAGTACTATACCAGGCAGGCTGCATCTGTATCCCGATCGCAATTACTGCACAATACTCTGGAGAACACACAGCAGATTCAGTTCCCTGACAGACCGAGAGTAATTTTCAGCAATTCTTCCAGTCTTCTACAGGGTGAGCCTGGTTTCTACTCTTCAGAGATCCTTTGATTCTTTTCACAGGACTGATTCAGTCCTAACAAGCTGTTACACAAGCTGCAGACCGGAACTCTGGGCCTTACACACGCTTTTGACTAAAACTGCACACTGAAAAGCACAGGGTCCTTCCTTCTTCACTGCCAAAGCTCACTGGAAGCTCCAACCGACAAAACTGGGCACTTCCCTTTGAGTTCCTCCCAGTTCTTGACTGGATTGGCTGTCACTCATACAGACTGCTGCTGTTGGTCCAAAAGGCACTGAAGTCTAAACTACATCTCCCAGAGTCACTGCCCATACAATCCTCTTGTGGCTGGCTCAGATTATGAGTCCAAGTTCTGGATTCGCTCCAAGGCACCATTTTAGAGGCTGCTTACCCCACTGATTGGTCCAGTTCAGCAGTTCAAAACTAGAATGGGGAACTAGCAGACACAGTTCTGACTGCAAAGAAAGCAGGTTAGACAAACTGTAATTTCATTATTACTCTAAATAATTTCTGGCAAACAGTTACATCTTTCAGATAGGTTCCCTTGCACTTCTAGTGACTGCAAAATGAAGTGAATTGGCAGCAGCTCAAGTGGTACTCAGAGAAGCACACAGTCCCCCATACTGAACTAATTATGTCTGCAAGCAGACAGCTCTAAAGAGACAGTACCAGAGGCTCTAAAAACACTACTGATAAATGGCTTAAATGCCAAAACACCATTCAGGCTTGGACATTCAAGCAAGCTCCTGAAGTCTTTTGGGAACCCCTATTTGCAGGGGGTTACACCTCTCCTGGTTTGGGAAAGCTTGACGTCCGCTACAAGCAAGTACTTCATAAGTTTCAACTGCAACCATATACATTTGCATTAGGTCGCACATGTAATCATCAGTCAATATATCATTTTACCAAGAACACATTTCTGAAACATTGCAGTACGTCTCTTTACACAGTATTACATACACATTGTACCATAACTCAAGTTATTACCTCTTGTACATGAAACCTGAAGAGAGGGCCCTTCCTATCAGTTACCTTGGGGCTGGACGGGGCAAGCTCTACTTAGAGGGCAACACAAGTAACTTGGAGTTAGCACTGACGCTCAGTTTGGGTAATGAGCTCGGGACACATACATTCCTTTTGGACAACATTGAGAGGCAAGTCCACAGGCCTCCCAAGGGAATCATAACTGAGGTGCACCACAGGCTTTACAGCCTGACCAGTCTTTCTAGGGGGAACTGTTACAGTCTCTGCACTCTGAGCCTCATTTTCAGCATTGTCACACTTGTCAGGGGAGTCTCCATGGGGTAGAGAGGCTAGAACTTGGGGCACTTTCAGCTCCAGGAGTTACAGTTTCTGGAGTCCACAACATTTGGCTCGCATGGAGAGCTCTTCGGACACTGGCAGTGGACTGTCAGGGCACTCAAAATACTCTTCTTGTTCGTGGTATCACCAGTCTGCCTCAATCTATCATTTTCCTCCCTGAAAGCTCAAACAGTTCAACCATGCACAATGATTCCATTTCATCTGATCTGATGCTTTGCACTTCACTTTCTGGGAGCATTGGCTCCAGGGATGAAGCTGGGGGCTTAAACAGTCCAGAAGGCCCAGCTTTGTCTCCAGTATTGACTAGGATTGCCCTGAACAATTGACTCAGTTCTAAGAAGGATAGTATTCAAAGTCACTCTCACTTTCTTCCGATATGGACTGACAGTCATGCTCAACTGGGACTTGTGGAGGGGAACACTTTAACTTTGCTTCTGTAGGGCAGACTTCTTGATCTTTTTCTAGCAGCAGCTCTAGTCACTGGTCCAGAGGGGGCATTTCTAGGGCTCAGACTCAATTGAAGATTTGTCCAATGGGCAGTAAATGATTTCTATGCATTGTTTTTACATCTTTTGAATTATTCTCAGGCCTTACTTTTGTACACTGTAGATCATCTAGTTTGCCCACTACAATGTGAGGAGATGGTGTATCTGTCAGCAATCTTGTGCTTGCCATGCAATCCCAGATTTCTTAGCAATACCAGATCTCCCTCCTGGGTTCCTGTGCTTTCACCTTTTATCATACCTTTCTTTGTTGGCCAGATTTCTTTTGGCAGCCATGGTTTGAGCCAGTTGGTACGCATGAGTTAGCTGGGCCTTTAACTTTGCACATACTGTAAATAGTTTTCAGCCTGAACCCCATCAGAGAGACCCCAAAACACACATCTACTGGTAGTCGAGCTTCTCTTCCAAACATCAGTGCGGAGGGGAGAATCCAGTGGCATCACTTTTTTGTAGTTATAAGCATGATACCAGGGTGCTAATTTGTTGGCTCCATCTAGGCTTGTCCTTTGGGTGCAGGTGGGGCCAGTATATCTAGTAAAGTGCGTTGAAACGCTCTTAGGCTGTGGGTCTCCCTGGGTGGTAAGGAGTGGTTCTGACTTCGCACTCCCACAGAGAAAGCATCTTTTGATCAGACGACTCTCAAAGTCTCTCCTTGATCAGAATGGATTCTTTGTGGAGCCCATAGTGAACAAAAAGTTTTCTACAAGTACTTTGGCCACAGTGGATGCTTTCTGGTCTTGTGGGAAAGCTTGGGCATATCTCGTGAAATGGTCAGTGACCACCAGCACATTACTGATATTTCTTTGATCTGACTCCAGACTTAGAAAATCAATACAGACCAGCTCCATGGGTGCACTGGTGGTGATGTTAACAAGGGGCAGCCCTCTGGGGCAAGCTTTCCTCTATGCTTAGCGACTACAAGTTCAGATGTGTTGCTCCACATAGCCCCCATCTTAGGCAATAGAATCTGGATCTCACCAAGTCAAGTGTTCTGTCTATACCAGGTGCCCCATGTGGTTGTGCAAGGACCTCAGTACTGAGTCTCGAAGGCAGTGGGCAGCACTAGTTGTTGTTTGTCTACTTGTCCTCTCTGTCTACTGTTTCTCTGTATAACAGTTTATTGATCAGTTTCAACTTAGGACCTTCTTTTAAACAGTGCAGTTCTCAAATCAGTGGAGCGTAATTTGGACACATCTTTTCCTGCATAGAGGGCTTCTAAAGCTGCTTTGATCATGGGATCGTGATTGAGCCGCTACTGTCATTGTCCAGCTGAGGCAGTGCACCAATGTCTATTGCAGAAAAGTGGCAATCAAGCAGCAGGTATGCAATTCTCAGAGGCTCCAAGCAATCCACCATGCAGTCCATCATGTCTGTGACATTTGTTCCTCCCTGTCAAATCTTCCGTAGAGTGCTCAATGTCAGGTTCTGCTAATCGGACCTAATCATTCTGGGAACAGGCCTCCGGAGAGAGCATCAGCATCTATGTGGTTCAGACCTGCGTTCGGTATTGAGAGCATAGTCATATGTAGACAATGCAGAAAGCCACCTATGGCCAGTGGCATCCAACTTAGCTGAGGTCTGCACATAGGTCAAAGGATTATTCAGTTTTTACTAGTATTTTAGCCCCATACAAGTACTCATGGAATTGGTCAACAATAGCCCACTTCAAAGCTAGGAACTTAACTTATGTACAGGATAGTTCTTTCGGATGGGGTCAGGCTTCTACTGGCAAAGGCCACTGGTCTCAGGCCATTCTCGTGTCTTGGTACAACACAGCCCCCAACCCTTGCAAGCTAGCATCAGTGTGTGCAGGGTAAGGTTTTCTTGGATCGCATAGGCCAGCACTGGAGCATGGGTAAGTTGATATATGATCTCATGAAAAGCAGTCTCACAATCAGGAGTCCAGCGGGCCCCAAATACTTCACTCGGATGAAAATACACTCTTTCAGTCTTGAGGGACGCTGACTTTTGTATTTTTTTGTGGTTGGGGATACCCTTGAGTAAGGTTAAGTAAAGGGCGGATCACCTTGAATAGTCCTTGATGAAGCTACTGATAATAACCACAGAATCCCAGGAATCTTTGCAGTTTTTAGATTTTTGGCTGTGGCCAGGTGGTCAAGGCCTCAACTTTACTTGGGTCGGTCTCTATTCCTGGTGGATACTATGTGTCCTACATACTTTACTGATGTTTGAAAAATTGACACTTATCAATGGACAGTTTAAGGCCAAAGTCCTCCAGTCGGTCCAATACCTTAAATAATCTGCTCTCATGTTCCTCCAGTGAGCTGCCAAACACAATAACATCATCTAGGTATACCAGGCACTCTAGTAAGTTCATGTCCCCACTGCACGCTCCATCAATCGCTGAAAAGTGGCTGGCACCTGAAATCCCTTGAGGCATCCTCATGAATTCATAGAAGCCAAGCGGACAGATAAAGGCTGTCTTTTCACGGGTCCTCTGGGGCCATCGGATCTGATAGTACCCACTGGGAGATCCAGCACAGAGAACCACTTGCTCCTGCTTAGGCAGTCCAAAGCATCCTGAATGCGGGCATTGTGTACTGATCAGGATAGTCCGTCGGTTTGCTGTGCGATAATCCACGCACATCCTTACTGTTCCATTCTTTTTTCCCTCACTCACTACAATGGGGAAGCATATAGGCTTCGGATTCTTGTATTACACCAGCAGCTAACATCTCTGCAGATGCTGCCTCACATCATCTATGTCAGCAGGTGTCAGGCGTCCGAGACCTCTCACGTAAATGGTCTTTCGTCATGCAGCCGGATATTGTGCTCAGCTCCTTGCACGCATCCTACATCCCATTCCTTTAAAGAAAACACCTGGTCTCTCTGGGCAAGCTTCTCACTGATCTTCACTTTCCATTCAGCTGGCGAAGTCGCGAAATCAAACAAGTCAAGCGTTACTCTGTCATTCTTCCTTGAACTCTTGTTGCTGGGTAGCACTGCAGTGTCTGCACAATGCACATTAGCCAGGATGCAACCTCTGTTTACTCGAATGTCTCTTTCAGACATATTATGAACTTGGACCATTACCCTTCTGGCATAAGCATGGGCTCTAGCGGGCAAAATACTAGGCTTGACCAGCAGTCCCTCTGGTAATTTTCATCGCCTGGTGCATCCAACATTAATATTTTATTCTTAACATCCTTTCTGAATCACGGACTCTCCCTGTAAGGTACACTGGGCATTTGGCGCCAGGATCAGAGACTCAGGATCCTTCTTCCATACAATTCCGACCGTTCCTCTGGTTCTGTTTTTCAGCATCTCTGTGCCTTCATAGGCCTTCTTAATTAAAGCCGGAACTCTTAAAGCTCTACTAGTCTTTGACCCTGTTTTCATAACACAACTGTGCCAGCCTTCCGAACATATGAGCATTTGTTCCAATCAACAAAGGGACACCATCATACAGTCCAGTGGGGGACACACTAAGGCTAGGGTCTCTACTTGTTAAGCCACTCAGCCAGGAGGTGGGAAAGACAACCAAATTCGGATATACCGGAATAGGGTGATGGGCCTTCTCACTTAACCCTATACATGCAGTCCTTCTAATGGTTGTAAGGGTAATGGCCTGACAAATGCTTCTGTACCAATCTTGGAACATAATTGTCACTTGGGAGCCACTGTCTAATATAGTTTTGTAGACACTGCTCACCTTTACAGTGGTCTCCATGGAGGGACCCACTATTCTGGACCAGTCTGGAGAGGCGGTAGTGGGGGCCTGGGCAACTGACCTTGCCACAAAGGGCGTGAATTAGCATTTTGGTGCCCCTCACTGGGATCATGTGCGGCACCTCTTAACCACTGATTTCTTCTCAAGCTCTCCTTGTAGCCTATATGCAACTTTGTCAGTGTCTTTTGGGGACTGGCATTCCTTTCATGTGCCCATCTTTCCCACAATTATAGCAAAACATACTTTCTGGAGTTTGAGCTGGCGAGGCGCCACACTGGGAGCCAGGGGCGGGGTATTACTAACTGGAAACCTTAAGTGCCATCTCTGTCTCTTGACGTGATAAGCATTTGGGGCATCTACGTCAGTTTCTCCACTTCCCTGGTCAAGGAATCGAGGTTGAGCTGTTATCAGCAGGAGATACATGGGTGGGTACCCCCCCCATAGCAGATGCAGTCGGGATATAGGTCAGGGTCCGTACTTGCAGGCGTGGCCTTCAAAGGGACTGTTTTGAATTCCCGGATCTCTCTCAACAGTTCGCCCATTGTGACATATCTTTTCCTTGTCAGAGCCTCATTGACTGCCAACCTCTGCCCCTGAACTTCACTTGATGGGTCACCTCAGTCACCGGGTCGTAGCTGCAGCTATTGGTGCAGGTCCCTCCCGAGGTGCGTCTTTTCTCAACTCCGATTTCTCTCATTAACTCATCATAGGAGGGTGGGGATTCCAGTCGATCTGCCAGGTGTAACTGAAGCAACAGCAGTTCTGAGAAGGGGCAGACTTAGGATCCTGTCCAGCCTGGTTCGGTCCAGTTCAATCGCTGGCAAACTACCTTTCTGAGGCATTCTTGCAACAATTTTTCCAGCCGAGATACATACACAGACAACAACTCCCTTGGTACTGTTGTGCATCTCTTACTCTCCACCATAGGTCCTCATCAGAATCTGGGCTCCTATACACATTCTCAAGGCCTCAAGATAGGCCTGTGCAGTCGCTTCAGGGTTACTGGCCCGTTTAGTACGGATGGTAGCCAGGGCAGGACCTCGGAGGCTCTCACTAACCCTCTTTCGCTTTTCACCTTCCGAGCATTGCCATTCTAGCACTTGGGGGGCAACATAGTCTATCCAGGTCTCCCAGTCATCCTCCCCTTGGGGGGTGGGGAGGGTGCCAGAGAAGATCCTCAACCTTCGGTAAGAGTCGTGACTAATGGCAGGTGCAGAAATAGGAGTCTGCATTGGTTCAGCCACCATTACGGGCACTGGAGCAGGAGAGGTGTTGGGGAGGAACACCCCAGGTGGCAAGAATAGTTTCTTCAAGTCCTCCACAGTTTTCCCTCTCCCAGCAACCATTCAGCAAATTTCTCCTCAAAGTTTCAGATAGTGGTGGGGCTGATTCCCCGGTCTTTACTGTCCTAGTTATCACTCTCCAAGCAGTGAGGGCTCCTCTGGGGTAATGGTCTGTGGCACTTTGGAGCTATCTATGGGATCCTTAAACTCTACTAAGGCCAGGAAAGTGTGGGTGAGCAGATTAGCATGCCGACCCACCACCACAGGGTTTTGTAAACCTTCCACCTTGGAAAGTACTCCCTGTACAGTGTCCGTATTGATACCCAGGGGATGTCCAGGATAAGCATAGCATTTTGGGGTCGATCTCCTCCCAGTACACCACTCCACCAGCCGTTGCACAGCCACTTCTGTCGGGTACCCATTTTTTCTTAACAGTGGTTCGTAAATATGGCCACTAGAGGACACACAATCCCAGCGGTGAGCCTCCAAGATGTAACCCTAGATGGCGCTATCCCAGGGGCTACTACCCCTGCCTGATTTGCCACTAACAGGTTGAGGGGCCTGGATCCAATGGCGGTGCCTCCACCCAGAGGTCAGGGTTTGCAATAGTTAAACTAACTTGGTCACAGCCCTCTGGGACACTGCAACCTTTCTTCCCACTAGTGGCCCACACAATATATCAGAATTACCTTCACAGTATACACTTACCCCAGGTCTGGTTCCGCACTGGGACCTCCTGTGAAATGAGATACAGTGCAACAATCACAGTACAGTACTTTAACATAGACAAATACCTCAGGCAGTATAACTTTGCTGAAACAAGCAGCTCTGATTTATTTAGGGATATAACAAGGACAGGGAAATCAGGTTAATTAGCTTATCACTCTAATAATCTACCTATGGCTCTGTACAGGCCTATCCCTATCAGTTACTGTCCCTGGGTACCCAAGCCCTAGTGGCTAGTCCAAACTGTGGCAGCTGGTAGGGGCCCTTTCACACAGAGAAAAGGAGAATTAAACAGTCAGCAGTACAGTAATTCCATTTGGATTTAATGTGGCAATTCAACAGGAGCAACCCTGAATTAGTACTCACGACCTCCAAATAAGATAGGGTCCTTCAATGTCAGCAGGGCTCACTTGAGGTACACAAACCTCTTCACACATCCATATAAAAGAAAGTACTATACCAGGCAGGCTGCATCTGTATCCCATCATAATTACTGCACAATACCGGGAGAACACACATGAGATTCAGTTCCTGACAGACCGAGTGCAATTTTCAGCAATTCTTCCAGTCTTCTACAGGGTGAGCCTGGTTTCTACTCTTCAGAGATCCTTTGATTCTTTTCACAGGACGGATTCAGTCCTAACAAGCTGTTACACAAGCTGCAGACCGAACTCTGGGCCTTACACACGTTTTTGACTAAAACTGCACACTGAAAAAGCACAGGGCTCCTTCCTTCTTCACTGCCAAAGCTCAACTGAAGCTCCAACCGACAAAACTGGGCACTTCCTTTGAGTTCCTCCCAGTTCTTGACTGGATTGGCTGTCACTCACAATAGACTGCTGCTGTTGGTCCAAAAGGCACTGAAGTCTAAACTACATCTCCCAGAGTCACTGCCCATACAATCCTCTTGTGGCTGGCTCAGATTATGAGTCCAAGTTCTGATTCGTCCAAGGCACCATTTTAGAGCTAGCTTACCCCACACTGATTGGTCCAGTTCAGCAGTTCAAAACTAGAATGGGGAACTAGCAGACACAGTTCTGACTGCAAAGAAAGCAGGTTGGACAAACTGTAATTTCATTATTACTCTAAATAATTTCTGGCAAACAGTTTACATCTTTCAGATAGGTTCCTTTGCACTCCTAGTGACAGCTGCAAAATGATATGAATTGGCAGCAGCTCAAGTGGTACTCAGAGAAGCACACAGTCCCCCATACAACTAATTATGTCTGCAAGCAGACAGCTCTTAAAGAGACAGTACCAGAGGCTCTAAAAACACTCACTGATAAATGGCTTAAATGCCAAACACCATTCAGGCTTGGAGCATTCAAGCAAGCTCCTGGAAGTCTTTTGGGAACCCCCATTTGCAGGGGGGTTACATACATTACAACTGCAACAAGGGATCACTACTACAGAAGTAGTATAGAAAATAAAATCACATGTCAACAGATAAGTGCAACTGTTGGAGTACTAGCTAATCAGTGGGATGTAGTAAAAACAGTTGCAAGACGGGCATGACAGGATAGTGTAGGGGTGGGTGGGAAGGGAAGTGTAGGGTGTGAGTCCAGAGAGGGTAGAAGGGAAGCAGAGGGGGATAGTTGGGTGCTGCACTAGGGTTGGTTAATTGTACAGTAACTTGCTGGAGTAGAATAAGGGAGGGAGAAGCATGGGAGAGGCAGCAGTTATGATTGGTCACAGGTACAGTTGACCGAGAGGAAATTATGCAGGGCTGTAGAGATGGAGTAGGGGGAGGATGGGTGGCGGATCTGGAGGGGAAGAGAGTTCCATAGTTTAGGGAAGCGGTATGAGAAGGCCATCTGACCTGCAGTGGTCAGCTGACGGACTACCATTAGGCAGGAGTCAAAAGATCTAAGGGCATGAGCACGAGGGGGTAGGGTGAGAAGAGAAGAAGCAAGATAGGAGGGGAGAGTGCCAAACCAAAATTTAGATACAAATTTTGCACAGTGGAGGTGGTGTCGATTTTCTAATGTTGGAAAGGCCAGGGAACGGTAGAGGTTACAGTGGTAAGTGAGAGGTGGGGCATCCAAAGCAAAGTGGCAAAAGGAATTAAAAAGGGTGTCCAGTCTGGTTAGGGAAGACTTGGGAGTGGCACTGTAGACTACATCACAGTAGTCAAAGATAGGTAGGATCATCTTCTGGACAAGTTCATGTCTAGCCGGTAGCGGAATGCTACTGCAGTTCCTGTATAATCAGATAATAATTATTCAGATGGTACTGTTTGTACTGGAGACACATGGGGGCAAGATGATTCTTAATGGCCCCCTGCTGGCCTCAGTAGGTATGGTTTCCTCTGTTGAATTGATTTTCAATCTGTAAATTAAGGGCTGTGCCACTCCAGGTGGACTTGCTATCCCAAGACCAGGTCCAGCTAGTCCTCCCCATCCTGCGCTCCTTTCACCTACAGGCCTGGCTCCTGAAGAAATAGAAGTGAATAAGTTCAGGGTATCTCAGAAGGTCTCTGAAATACTCTTGGCTGTTTGTAAAACTGCCACCAGGAAAACATACATAGCCTAGTGGAAATGCTTTTCCATATTGTGCTCCAAAACCCCCATGGACCAACTAGACCTTTGTGATGCAGGACTGCAATATTTCACAGTCAAGGTCTTTTTGTCTGCTGTATCAGCATACCACAAACATGTAGGCACCATCTCTCTGGGGCATATGCCATTTTTGAAGAGGTTCCTCAGGTATCTTGCACATGAGGCCTTCCATTAGGAAGCCGGTGCCTCCTTGGGGCCATCGTCTTGTGTTGGATATGCTCACTTGCAAGCCCTTTGACCCTACTGTGAGTTATGACATGAGGTATTTGACTTGGGAAGCAGTGTTTCTAGTAGCCATCACCTCTGCATGCAGAATGTCTGAAATCCATGCATTGGTCACAGATCATTCATATACTGTTTTCCATAAAAGCAAGGTAGGTCTCCATAAACCCCCAAGTTCCTTCCTATGGTGGAGTTGGAGTTCCACTTGAATCAATCCCTGATTGTACCTACCTGCTTCAACAATTTTCAGAATAAGGGAGTTTGGCACTTCTTCAGTGTGAAAAGGGTCCTTGGGTCTTACCTGGACAAGACCAAGGACTACAGAAATGCAAGGTAGATTTTTGTCCCTTTTGACCCAATTGAAATGGACTATCTGTCACAGTCCAGTACATTTCGTCTTGGACTGTGAACTGCTTCTGCCACTGCTACACTATGGCAGGGGTAAAGCTAGAGGGCAAAGTGCACGCCCACTCCACCAGTGCAATAGCTGCTCTTTTGGCAGAAATATGCTCCGTGCCGATTGCAGACCTGCAGGGGTGCTACTTGGAGTGCAGTGCATAGTTTTACCAAGCACTATGTCTGCATGTCCATGACAGGCAACATGCCATCTTTGGCAGGACCATTCTGATTGGATTTTTATGCTGAGTCAGTTCTGAGCTCCAGCCTCCCTAGTCTGAGGGATTTCTTTGAGCTTGGTACTGTGATCCCTTAGTGGGAATCTATGGAGAAGATTGTTTTGTGGAAAACAGGAAAGTTATGTACTTAGTGTAACTGTTGATCTTCCTGAATAGCTTCTCCATAGATTACCATGTCCATCCATCATCCCCTAAACTCACTCTGGTATTGTTCTATTTCTGTCTTCAACTCTTTTTTGTTCATTTGGGCTATGAAGACACTGTGTTACCAGGCTTGTCCCCTCTTACACGGGCCACCAAGGCTGTCTTATGCCCTTAGTGCATAGGGTACTCATTAGGTTCATGCTGCTAGCTCCTCAGTAAAAAAGGTACTGAGGTGGTTAGGGGCTGGTGCTGCTGTCTACCAGTGGGAACGGCCTACTCACATTACCAGCTTCCACCAGAAAGGTTCTGGCTCCTGCAGGATCCTATCGCCTTCGACTCAGACCTGTTAGCATTAATCTAAGGAAAAGATTTTCAGGAAGAGCAACAGCTGCGGTAGGTACGTAACTTTCATTTCCCCACTACCAGCTTGTACCGCATAGAATTGTGGTCACTGGAACTCGGATGTTTCCTGACTCCCAGTTCCCACTACTACTTTTGAGTTGGTGGTCAAGTGGAGAATGGTGACTTGCTGTATGTTATCTCTGACCAGCTACACCAGTAAGCATTCTCGCAGTGTGTTCAGCAGTGCCTGACTCTTGGTGCTTTTCACTGCAGGAGTATCTCAATCTGTTTCTGACAGGTTCAGGTCGCCAACTAATAGTTGATCCTGTCCTGATTTCCTCTCCCAGTTCTTTACCCACCCCCCTTCTTTTTGCCATATAGACCACCTGCAGTCTAATCTTTTTCCAACAGCTGTAGTCAGTTGTACCCAGACTGACGCCACTCTCCTCCTCTCAACCCCCCTTGATGGTCCTATCCTCTGTCGTCTCTGTTCTCTCCCTGATATGGAGGGCTACTTCCCCTCCCTTTATCATTGCCAATGTCCTTCCTAACCAAGGTGTACCGTGGAACTGCTATATCCCAGTCATTTATTCCCAGAGGCCCACATCTCTGTGATGGCTACCAAGTCCAACTTGGCCTGTGCCACCTTTGCCTGTAGTTCACTGATCTTGTTGTTCAGGCTTCTGGCATTTAGGCAGACCACCTTCCATGCTTCCACCGAGTTCCCTCTCCCATTACTTGTTCCCCAGTTACCACCCGCCACATCCTTTCCACTCCACCCATTTTCAAATCTGCTAGCTATTTGTCACACCCTTTCCACTCCACCCATTTTCCCAACTGCTAGCCAGTTTGTCGTGACCCTCCCCACCTTTCCAACTCCTTCCTGTTCCCTGTCCTTGCCACTACTAGCACCCAGTAGTCCCAATCCCAGTTTCGTGGGGTGCCTTTGCTAAGTTCAGTGTGTCCCCCTCTCCTGCTAGGGACATTGGCAACAGCAGGACACCACTGAAATCCAGATAATGCATCTCAGCTGGGTTGTTCTTGGTTAAAAAAAAAATGTTTTGCAGCCTTTTGAACCGACACAGTGAAACAGTTGTTTCTACTAGGCAGTTTGTGCTCTAAACTATACTAATATGATAAATGTTGGACTGTCCTACCCAGCTTGATGGTGCCAGTGGAGTGAATCATGCTGCTACTTAGGATATCTAGTTTTGTGCCACATCTAACTCCCAACCCTTAGCCGGGGAGAGAGGGCCCTCTGGTCATGGTGTAGAAGCAGTGTGCTCAAGCTCTGGATAGATGATGTCCTCCTGTTTTATTACTGTTTCCTGTGGGCAGAAGAGTGATCCTAATGTAACCCCTAGATGGCGCTATCCCAGGGGCTACTACCCCTGCCTGATTTGCCACTAACAGGTTGAGGGGCCTGGATCCAATGGCGGGTGCCTCCACCCAGAGGTCAGGGTTTGCAATAGTTAAACTAACTTGGTCACAGCCCTCTGGGACACTGCAACCCCCCTTTCTTCCCACTAGTGGCCCACACAATATATCAGAATTACCTTCACAGTATACACTTACCCCAGGATGGTTCCGCACTGGGACCTCCTGTGAAATGAGATACAGTGCAACAATCACAGTACAGTACTTTAACATAGACAAATACCTCAGGCAGTATAACTTTGCTGAAACAAGCAGCTCTGATTTATTTAGGGGATATAACAAGGACAGGGGAAATCAGGTTAATTAGCTTATCACTCTGATAATTCATTTCCATGGCTCTGTGCACAGGCCTATCCCTATCAGTTACTGTCCCTGGGTACCCAAGCCCTAGTGGCTAGTCCAAACCGTGGCAGCTGGTAGGGGCCCTTTCACACAGAGAAAAGGAAAATTAAACAGCCAGCAGTACAGTAATTCCATTTGGATTTAATGTGGCAATTCAACAGGAGCTGACCCTGAATTAGTACTCACGACCTCCAAATAAGATAAGGTCCTTCAATATCAGCAGGGCTACTCCTGAGCTCCAAGAGACTCTTCACACATTTATATGGTAAAAAAAAAAAGAGAGTACTATACCAGGCAGGCTGCTTCTCTATCCCGATCGCAATTACTGCACAATACCCGGGAGAACACACAGCAGATTCAGTTCCTGACAGACCGAGTGTAATTCAACAATTTCTCCAGTCTTCTACAGGGTGAGCCTGGTTTCTACTCTTCAGAGATCCTTTGATTCTTTTCACAGGACGGATTCAGTCCTAACAAGCAGTTACACAAGCTGCAGACCGGAACTCTGGGCCTTACACGCGTTTTTGACTAAAACTGCACACTGAAAAGCACAGGCTCCTTCCTCTTCACTGCCAAAGCTCAACTGAAACTCCAACCGACAAAACCGGCACTTCCTTTGAGTTCCTCCCAGTTCTTGACTGGATTGGCTGTCACCACAATAGACTGCTGCTGTTGGTCCAAAAAGGCACTGAAGTCTAAACTACATCTCCCAGAGTCACTGCCCATACGATCCTCTTGTGGCTGGCTCAGATTATGAGTCCAAGTTCTGATTCGTCCAAGGCACCATTTTAGAGCTAGCTTACCCACACTGATTGGTCCAGTTCAGCAGTTCAAAACCAGAATGGGGAACTAGGCAGACACTGTTCTGACTGCAAAAGAAAGCAGGTTAGACAAACTGTAATTTCATTATTACTGTAAATGATTTCTGGCAAACAGTTACATCTTTCAGATAGGTTCCCTTTGCACTCCTAGTGACTGCAAAAATGAAGTGAATTGGCAGCAGCTCGAGTGGTACTCAGAGAAGCACACAGTCCCCCCATACAAACTAATTATGTCTGCAAGCAGACAGCTCTTAAAGAGACAGTACCAGAGGCTCTAAAAACACTCACTGATAAATGGCTTAAATGCCAAACACCATTCAGGCTTGGAGCATTCAAGCAAGCTCCTGGAAGTCTTTTGGGAACCCCCATTTGCAGGGGGGTTACACCAATATTGTGGGTGAACATTCATCGTCAGCCCCACCTTCGAAGGGCCAGTATTGTGGGACAGATGCCCTTGTGTTACGAGTGATGGTTGGAATGCATTATAGGGAGAAACTGCCATCATGATAATGACAGCTTGACCCCTGATCCCACGTCACCAGATCTGGATACAATTCCTTTTTCCTTTGTCCTGAACCAGTGGATGTTCTGTCCTGGGCCCCGTTATGTGGGTGGTAAATCCCATGGGGTTTTCCAGAGGGATTAAGGACTTGTCAGGCAGGATGAAGATTGAACCATTGCTGCATGGGTTCACAGGGGGTAGATCTTGCCAAATAAACTTGATATAGTTTTTTGACTGGGTTACCAGGGAGATGGATGAGGGAGGAGTGGTGGATGTGGCCTACCTGGATTTCAGTAAGGCGTTTGACCCCATTCAACACAGAAGACTGGTAAACAAGCTAGGCAGCATGGGAGTGGGTCCAAAGATAGTAAAATGGGTACAAAGGTGGCAGGGGTGCAATTATGGGGGGGATGGGGGGACATGCCCCCCAACATTCCATTACTGCAGTCTTTAATAACTTAATGTAAAATCCTCTTATGGTTGTGTCCTCCTCAACTATTACACCAGAGTTACTCCACTGAAAGTTGGCTAAGTAACAGAACTCAGAGGGTGGTGGTAAATAGAGTTCACTCAGAGGAAGGTAAAGTAACCAGTGAGGTGCCACAGGGGTCAGTACTGGGACCGGTCATCTTCAATGTCTTTATTAGCAACATTGCAGAGGTCTGGAAGGAAGGGTATGCCTGTTTGCAGATGACACAAAAATCCGCAGCAGAGTGGACACACAGGAGGTGTGGGGGTGGAGAAAATGAAGGAAGATCTAAAAAAAACTGGAAGACTGGTCAAGAGTTTGGCAACTGGGCTTCAATGCCAAAAGACGTAAAATTGTGCGCATGTGGCACAGAAACCCAAGGGCCACATATCATTTGGGGAGGGGAGGTGTTAACAGCAACAAAGCATAAAAGGGATCTGGGGGTCATCCTATCTGATGACCTGAAGGTAGCAAAGCAATGTTTATTTATTTATTTGCTTTTGTTAACCGGGTACGCACACTAGACAGCCAAGTGCCTATTTCCAGGTGCGACCCGGATGTCATGTGATAAGGCAATAGGAAAGGCTAGTAGGATGCTGACGTGCATAGGGAGGGGTATCACCAGCAGAAAAAGGGAGGTAGTGTTACTCCTACTGTATATAGATCAATGGCGAGGCCACGCCTGGAGTAGTGTCCAGTTTTGGAGGCCCCATCTCAGAAAGGACATAGACCGAGTGGAGGCGGTACAGAGAAGGGCAACCAAAATGATGCATAGCCTGCATCAGAAACCCTACGAGGAAAGACTCAGAGAATTAAATATGTACTCACTGGGGGAAAGGAGGAAAAGGGGAGACATGATAGAAACATTCAGATACCTCAAGGGTATCAGTAAGGTACAGGAGGGTGACATATTGCACAGAAGGAGATGCTCAAGGTTGAGGGGGCATGATATGAAGCTGGAATGGGGGATACTTAGAGGGGATTTGGTGAAGAAATATTTCTTCATGGAAAGAGTGGTGGACGCCTAGAACAGCCTCCCAGCACAGGTGGTGAGTACTGAAATGGTAACAGGTTTCAAACATTATTTATTTATTTATTGTTATTTCAGAAGACACCTTTGAGCCAAGGCTCTTTTACAAAGGTTCCACGACGGGAAAACGATACAAAACATAGTGAAGACAATAACACACACGGTAGTTTCAGGCCACCTTAAGCTTTGTCAGGTACATTAGAAGTTTCATAAGGAGTTACAGAAATATGTACAATGACTCACAGTTCGTAAGTTACATTAAATTATGAATTATTATTTAAGCACAGTGTGCACAATAGAGCACAGTTGTAATATGGTTCACAGTTGAAATTAGAAACTGCTAGAAGAGAGGGTAGATACTGGGGGAGGAAGCTCTGGGGAGATAAAGTAGATAAGAGTGGGGGAAATAAAAAAGGGAGGAGAGTAGGAGATAGTAGAGGGTAGAGGGGGAGTGACTTAGTAGGGGGGAAAATTAGAGGAGTGGAGAATAGGTTTGGTTATGAGAAGCATTCACAGGAGGCCATAGTGACAAGGTGTTGACGCAGGTTTCCCTTAAAAGTGCCCAGGGTAGCGAGTTGTACCAGGAAGTGACTCTGTATGTAAAGGAGCGTTGTCCTCGGGCAGTGCAGCAGCGTGGAACAGAAAAAGTAAGATAATCTGAGCTCCTGGTTAGGCGGGGGCCGCAGCAGGGAGTCAATAAGGACTGAACCCTTGAGGGCAGGAGATTTAAGGTGATCTTTTTTGCTTGGATACAGGTCTGGTACTTGAGTCTGCCGGAAAGTTGAAGCCAGTTTGCTTGCTTGTAGATGTCACAGGTGTGTAAGAGGTGGGGAGAACAGGTCATTAGACGACATGCTTTGTTTAGGGCAATGGCTATTCGTCTAAGTGCAGTGTCAGTGACAGAGCCGTATATCACTAGCCCATAGTCAATTATTGATATAACAGAGCTCTGAACGACAATACTTAGGGCTTCACTGGTAAGGCAGCTCCTATGTCTAAAGAGAAGTCCGATGTGGGTGTTCACGATCTTGGCTGTGCTCTCAATGTGTTCAGAATAAGACAAGGTGCTGTCGAGGGTAACCCCCAGGTATTTAAACATGCATGTGATAGACACAGGGGACCTTAATAACAGGGCTGGGGGGGGGGTAAGGTCAGAGATCAGTTAGGGTCTAGAGTAGCACAGTAGGTAGGGACTTTTAGGGCAGACCAGGTGGGGCATGAGGTCCTTTTTTGCCAACAGCTTCTATGTTTCTATGAGGGACTTTAGGGCAGACTAGGTGGGCCAAGGGGTGCTTTTCTACCAACAGCTTCCATGTCTCTATGATGGGCAGAAGCTGAGGCAAGAGCGGCCTGGCAGGATGCTGAGTCTGGTGAAGACAGCATGGCTAAGAAATTGTGATTATTTTTCAAAAAAAAGTCGGAATTCCTTGATCTGATGGGCTACTGAGTACTGCACCCCTGAGCAGTGCTGTGTGACTCACATCTAGGTGACTAACGTTAGCAGATGTTAATCTCATGAACCAGGGTCTTATTGACTTTGCAAAGAAAGTTTTTTTTTTTTTTTTTTTTTTTTTATGATTATTACTGTTAAATTCACATTTATTGTAAAACGTGGGCATAGATTAAAAACAGCTTCATCAGTTCAAATACATAATATCAAGCATCCATCAAAAGCATGGCAAGTACAATATTCCAGTTACACAGAAATACCTGTATATATGTCCATAAGGGTCATTTCCATCAGTAGAGGGTTTTACATGTGTCCTATCCCTTTCAGTTATCTATAACTTTAGCCATATGTGAAGACAGTGGTTCTGCTGTAGCCAGAATATTAAAGATTGGAATTGAGACTTCAGGCATGCCATTGTAAGGATTTTTACCTTTTGAATTAAAGTGTTGTTATACATCATGAAAGTTTATGGCATAGAAGACAAAAAATAAATCTGGACTGCATGTTTTGCCATAGAGTGTCTACCTTTTCCTGTCTTTTCTGTAAAAAGCCAAAACCAAAAGTCATAGAAGCCATGCAGATAACAGCAGTGCTCCAGTGAATGTAGTGCTTTTGTATGTGCATGTAAATGTGAGCGTGCATGTGGTTGTTCTACCCATTTGATTTTGGACAGAATTGCTTCAGACAGGCAGTAACAAATGTAATGGGATTTCATTGAATCTTAGATGAAAATGTAGAAATGATTGCCTTGGGAGAAAGTCAAAGTTATTGAACATTTTTCCTGGATGATTTGATGGTTGCATGTAGGTCTGTTGCTTTGAAATCATAGTTTGGATAACTCCTTTTGTCCTGTACAGTTTAACTAAGAGTAATTTTACTGTTTAGTTAAATAAAAATAACTGGTACAGTATTCGGAAAGAGTGGTTCAGATTTTTCCCCATAATGCTTTGTTCCTTTCAAGTCAGGTGGGCAGGCTGTCAGCCTCATCCCTATTTCTCCCTTTCGGCCTCTGCCTCCCCAGTGCCCCTCCCACCCCTAGGCCAAATCACCCACAGACCCCCGGCACATATATCCAGAATCGCCCATGGACCAGACAGCAGCAAGGGCAGGGCATCAGATAGGCTGTTTGATTATTTACAAACAGAACAGAGAAAGAAATAAGTGCCTCAGCCAAGGCGTTTATTTCTTTCTCTCTTCTGTTTGTATGAGTTCCGTAAATACACACACTGCACTCCTGTGTTTGAAACTGAATTATCTGCCTGGGTATTTTCCATGTTCTTCCCTTTCCCCTCACTGCAGCAGCACATAGGCATGTGCATGTGCATGTGGACACACGTGCACTATGGAACAGTGCCCCTCCATTCAAGTCGCTTGCATCTGCACTATCACTGGGCCTCCAGCTAGTAGCAGTCAAAGGCTGAGATGGCTGACCATCCTTCTCCAGGTGAGGAGAACAGTCACTGGGACACTCAGTCTTATTCCCTGCATTGAATCAGTTCCCGAACCCAGGTCACCAGCGTGCCTGAAGCTGAAGTGCAAAGCCTCATCCCTCCATGCCACTGAGCTTGCCCAGATTTTTGAAAAAATATTGTTAGAGCTGTAAATAAAACAACTTTCTGACCAGGAGATAGTAATATAGGAAGCAATGTGGTCTAGTGGTTAGAGAACCAGGAAATCACAGGTTCAAACCCACTTGGACCAAATACAGATTGTGTGACCATGGGCTAATCACTTAGCCTCCCAGTTCTCTAGTCCACTCAGCTGTGGAAGTGGGTAGAAGCAGGGCCCCACCATAAACAAGATGCTGCATCTCAGCTGGGCTATCCTGGGTAAAT
Organism: Neoceratodus forsteri; assembly: GCA_016271365.2. NCBI lineage: Eukaryota > Metazoa > Chordata > Ceratodontiformes > Ceratodontidae > Neoceratodus > Neoceratodus forsteri. The sequence goes on along the minus strand of CM057454.1, from coordinate 404,432,519 downwards.
AAATTGGAAAATTAAATTAATATTTTTTTCTGTCCAGATTCAGTTCATTATCCACTCTTAGGCAGTCTTCCACTGTGCATGCTAAGTCAGTGGAACAGTCTTTAAGCTTGACTCTTCCTGTCATCCGAAAATCTGTTGGGTCCTCTGGCTCCGCATCTTTGCACTCAGATCTTTTGCTGAAAGGAACAGGTCTTTTCCTTCACAGCTACTACTAGTAAATTAGTATTCAGCTAGCTCTTCCAAGAATCATTCTTCTCTATAGAGTCCCACTCCTGGGTCTTAGCTGGAGATGCTAGGACCCCCATGGGAGGATTTTTTTTTTTTTTTAGGCAGGGTGTCCACACAGGCTATTGGGGCAGCACATGCTTGACACTACATGGTGCTGCACAATTACCAATAACCATTGTTGACACCGCAGCCTGTCTCAGTTCCGTTTTTCCCACTGTGGTGTTTGCACCATGAGAGTGAGCCATCATTTACCTCAGTTAGCCTTTTCTCTTCGGTTTCCTTCTGCTTTTTATTTTACGTCAGAACATCCGATCCACCTAAGATGAGCAAAAAAGGGTCCTCCTTTTCATCATTGTAAGTGTGGCAGAGATATTGCTGCCAAGGACCAGCATTCTGTTTGTATGGCCTGCCTTGGACCAGACCATGACTTGGACCTCTCTGATACCTGCTTTTCCTTTGCCCTCCACACTTTGGAACACAGGTGTCTGAAGCTGGGCTGTCAGGTCCCTGCCTCTGGCAGTAGGCTTCGATCCAGGAGGTCTCAAGCTAGGTTTCTGGACCATTCCTCCACGTTTCCTCACCACTGTTAGGTGTGAATCGAGGTATGGCGCTCTCCCTCCCCCTCACCATACTGTGCTTATGACTCTTCGGTGGTGGTGTTGAGTGGACCATCAGCTCCTTCTGGACAGCCTGTGGAGAACCCATGATGGCCTGTTCCCTTTACAGGTCAGGCCACCTCGGGGTCGGGACATGCTCCTTTTGCCTTGGTTACTTCTCCAGTGACATAAGTGCTGGCCATTATTGTCTTCTTGGCTGTCGTCACCATTCGTGATGATGACTCTGGGAACGACACCAACATATGTGCTGACTGTAGCACAGTGTCAGTGTCTGGATCTGTGCTGATGTCAGCAACAGCTTCAACCTGTACCTTGATGACATCAAGGAGGAGGTTGATGTCTGGTTCAGTCTCAGTGTCTGTGCTGAGTTCATTGCTGTCTCTGGTGCCGGGGGGGGGGGCCTGACATTGGATCTGTTGTTGCCGCTGATGTCATCACTACTAATGGTATTGAGGGGGTGGTGACAGTGTCAATTTTTGCTCTCTCCCCTGGCTCTGATTGGCACAGACGTTGTAGTAGTAGTAATTTATTTGTTAGGCATCCTTCTCCTTAGGCCTAGGGCACCTTACAATTAAACAACGGCATTTAAATAAGCATAAGATTTAGATAAGATGGGAGGATGGTGGAGAAGGGAGCAGGAGAAGGGGAAACTGGGGGTGCTAGTACATCTGGGTACCAGTGACCTGGCAAACCAGTTGGTGAAGACAGTAGAGTGGAACATTCACAAACTGGGGGACAGATTGTCGGCACACTCAACCTCCCTAGCCTTTTCTGAGGTCCTTCCTGTGTGGGACAGGGATGGGAAGAAGAGTAGAACAATGAAGCATGAGAACTGGCACTTTAATGGGTGGCTTAAGAGATGATGTCAGGAGACGGTGGGACTTGGGGATCAAGAGGCTTTTCAAGGGTGAAGTACGCTCCACCTGACAAGAGAGGGGGGCAGTGTGCTGGGGCAGACGATTGATGTCTATATCAGGCAATTAAACTGACTGCGGAGGGAAACAGTGACTAGGGGAACTATGGTAATAGGCGAGAGGAAGGTGAACCTAGCTAGTCCTCCTAGTGAGTCAGTTTGTGTTAAGAGGTTCAGTGGGACCCTGAATTCAGTGACTTCAGTCCCCAACCCCAAGCAGCCCAAGCTGTGGACAGAGGTTCAGGTTCCTTTTGTGGCCCTGCTGAGGCATGTATGGTCAGCAGCATCACCCAGCCAAGCCCTCTGTTAAATCAGGAGAACAGTGCCAGCACAAAGATAGTGGGGAGGGGCCACTGGAGGCTATTCTTTTTTTTTTTTGTTAATTAAGTATACTTTATTAAGTTTCTTTGTTTTTACTCTCACTGGAGGCCATTCTCGGGGGGGGGGTCTGCTATCAAAAGAAAGACGTGATGGACTGGGGGGCCCAATCTCTTCTCTGTTCTGAGCCCTGCTGCTTCTCCAGGTCGGGGGTTGACTCTCCTGCTTCCTGTCACGGTGGTCCCCTTTTACTTCAGAACAGTGAGTTCTTGAAATGATTGTCTCTTTAATTCAAGACTCTGCCTTTCTGTCAGTCCCAAACACCTTTGGAGGACATGCTTTTGCTGGGATCTCTCCCTGCACTACAGATGGAGCGAAGTTCTTAAACTTCTTGAGCGAAACACAATAGAGCTTGTCCCAGAAAGCCGAGCTCAGCAGGCGTTCATGTCACAGTACTTTACTTTTCGGTACCTAAATAGACATGGGGCTGGCATCCATTCTCAGCCTGCGTGTCCAGGAGTTCATATGCAGTCGTATGACTTTGCATTAGATCATTCCATTCATGGAGCTGGCAGCTTGGTTCTTTTCCCTGAATCTCCAGGATATGTACTGCCATATCTGCATTCATCCATCACATAGATTTATCAGTTCAGAGCCATGTGGTCCAGCCTGTCATTGGCACCGAGGGTGTTCAACAAGTGCCTGTCAGTTGTGGCAGCCTTTCTCAGCTCCAGAGGTGTGTCAGTATTTTCATACATTCCTTATTAGCTCATCACTGGGCACTCAGTGCGAGACATGGGTAGTCTAGGGAGCTGGCCATCCAGATACTCTGGGACCTTGGCCTGATGGCCATTCTAGCCAAGTCTGACCTCAGACAGATGCAGGTGATTCTGTTCACTGGAGCAGAGTTGAACTATCTGCAAGCCAGGGCTTGTCTGCCCTGGGGAAGACCTGTCCTCATTTGCCCAATCATTTTCGGTTGGGTAATCATGAGTGGCACTGGATTTGCCCAGCTTCTGGGCTTCATGGCCTCAACTACATTTGTGTTGCTTTGGGCCAGTTGGCACATGCAACCCATTCAGTGGGACTTGGAGTCCCAGTGGTCCCAGTCATGTGTAGACCTACCTGAACCACCTGGTCCTGGTGATGCCAGCTGATGCCGGACACTATCTGTTGGTTGTTGCCCCCTTCACATTTATCTTTTATTCTCATTTCATACAAGTTTTTTTTTTTTTTTTTTAATTATTGTTTTTCACCCGACCACGACTTTGCTTCTGGGCTGCCCCGACACCTAGGCGTGCTCCAACCATGGGATATCAACCCTGCGAGTTCACCCCATCACAGTGGGGCCATCCCAAGGGACAATTCCATACCACAGCTTCCCGTGGTGGCCATGCTAGGGGTCAGGGGGACCACTGATCCAGGAGATCCTAATGCTCTGGGGGGGGGGGTTCAGCTTCTCGGAATGTTCCACTCCCTGAGGATGATGGCGGGCACAGGAGTCCAAAGAGGCAAGCACATGCAGAGTCATGTTGCTGCTCCGCTTCCAGCTGACATCCTCCCCTTCTTAGTTGTGGTCCCCCTAACTGCACTGCCTTCCGTGGTCGCCGGGTGGCAGTAGTACAGTGGGTGCGGCAATCCTCCCTCCCTCCCTGGAGGAGGAGGAGAGCGGCCCTTAGGGCGCTCGATCCTCCTCCCCCCGGCTGGCCCTCTGGCGATCCAGGCCTGTTCCTGAACCCTGATCACCCGCTTTGCAAGCGGAAGCTGTACGCTGTGCCAGCGGTTCAGTTTCATACAAGTTTTTATCGCTCCTTGTAGGTGTAACAAGTTAGGCTCCCATCTGCTCTGCCAACCCCCACCGTCCTGCATCTCCCTAGGACATAACCTTGATGACTGGCTTAGCCCCAGGGACCCCAAGCACAAATCCAGCCTTCTGGTCCCTGGGTCCTGGTGATGTGACGGATGGGGAATTGGCTGGCAGGCATCATACATGCCTGTCCTGCCACCATTTTCCTCTGTTTTTTTCTCCCTTTTCACCATGTTGGGATGCAGTTGTCAGTGTGCGTGTGTGGAGGCACATACACACTGCAGAGTCCCACAGCACTTCCCTTCTTTTGTTGCTCCCATCCTGCACTGCCTTAAGGTCTCCACCTTGTAGCAGTCATTCAGTGGAGCACACAGTCCTGCCCCTCCTGGCTTGCGGGGAGTGGAGAGCAGTCCGTCAGACACTTGGTCCTCTCCCTTCAGCCAGCCTCTGGCAACCTGTGCTTGTTTGGAGGGGTGTGGCCAGTGCTGTAACATGGCGGACGCAGTCTAGCTAAGCTCCTCCTAGCACTTTATTTTAAAATGTTTTTGAGACACCTCACGTTCAAACAAAAGGCGAATTTTGAACAGTTAATCTGTACGAGGGGTACAAGCAGTCAAAACTCCATTTTGAGCCTCCAGACCCAACTAAAAAGTCTTGGTGAGGGCAGGAGGCATGCTCAAAGGCCGAAGCTGAAACACGCACCATGACAGATCTGGAAAGATCGCTAGCAACGGTCCTGGCTACCCTGGCACAAATGCAGCATGAGATGAAGGCTGGATTTACAAACATCCCCTCTCAGATAACTCACCTCCAGAGTGTAGTCACCAGCCTTTCCGAAACAACAGCCACTCACTCGACACAGATATCCGAGTCGGAGCATCGGGTGGGGAACCTGGAGGATACCCTGTCGGTAATAACAAATGAAAGGTACAGCTTGCAAAAGGCAATAGAAGAACTATCGGCTTGAGTAGACAATCAAGAAAACAGGTCCCGGCATTCAAATCTGCGAATTGCGGGACTCCTCGAAGGTGTGGAGGGGAAAGAGCCAGAGAAAGGCCTACATAAATGGTTAGTGGAACAACCGAATCTGCCTCAAGGAATGTTGCAGTGTGAGGTGGAAAGAGCACATAGGGTAGGCCTGGCTCCTAAACCTGCAGAAAGACCGCGACATCGCCTCATTTAATATTTAAGATACACGGATAAAGAAGCTATTCTGAAAAGGGCCAAAGCGAAGGGGTCCATCTTGCTTAATAACATCAAAGTGCACATGTTTCAGGAGTATAGCAGAGAGTTGCAAGTAAAATGACAGCAATTCAACTCCATCAAGTCTAAGCTTTATTCAATGGGATGGATATTTGTATCCAGCCAAGCTGCGTGTGGACAGGCTGGAGAACGCACCAAAATTCTTCACTTGCCCTAAAGCCGCTGACTGGTGGGTTGAGGAGGAATCCAAACGAAATGCTGGTAGGTCACCTGCTAACCCAAATGACGCAGATAACAAGTATGTACAGCTTGTCTATATAATTTCATTGGGACAGATGTGGGAGGCAGAGTGGGGTTTAGGTTGCTATCCAGGATGGTTGCTTGCTTTTTGCACCGCGTGAATTACCGTCGTGTTCTAAGCCTTAGCCTGGAAGGTGGAGCGCCGGATTACTTTCTGCATGCCCGGGTGGAAATACTCCATTTTGTTGCTGTAGTGACCCCGTCTCCTCTGGATTAGACAGAGTTTTGAAGTTGCTAGTTCACTGTATATCTGTTTGCCATCTACATCAACTTAATGGCACAAAGCCACCGGCAAGCTTGAAGGAGTCCACCCCTTCCCTCCCCGACCATATCTGGGGACATGGGTACCGATGGGGCATGGGCTAACTTCTAAAATCACTCTTCTTTTATTGCTCAGTTTAAATTCTGTCTGCCTTAAATTTAGATCCTTTTTAAGGTGTGAATTTGGATGCTCAAATTTGTGTTGGGATTATAACCTCATTATCTGTGCCATGCTGTACTGGGAATGTTTTGTTAGTTTTGGGTGATCTCGGTTTAAATGACTGTTTATATTTACTGAGCCTATGCAGTGTGGCTTGATAATAATTTAACTGAACAGTGTTATACCCGGTTCTTATCAGTTAGAATTCTTGTTAACCAAATGTTTGATGCGCCTCATTTCATTGCCTAATTTTTGCAATTGCTGGTTTATTTGAGCTGCAATCTATTGTTATTGGGGGCCTCATGATAAATGAGTAGTTTGGAAAGTGCCCTTGACTAGATAGGGAATGCTAATACTTAAAATATCTGTTTTAATGTTCGCCAACTGTTTGCATGGGACTGTTTTTCAGGCACAATCAGGCGGGGGGATGGATAATAGCTACACATTAATGGGGGGACTGGAGGGTGTCTTAATGTTTAGTAGTACATTTAGTAAGCGCAAGGGAAGTGAAGAAGGTTTGCTGGGGGTAGGGAGGGTCGATGGGCCTGCCACCCAACGAATGTCAATATTGCTGCATGGGTCTTCTGACTGGCAAGCACTATTGCCCTCTCGAATACTGATTGGGGGAGGGAGCTGTTGAAAGTTGGGGTAATTGGGGACAAATGCTGGATATTACGACTCTATGTCAACCTTTTTTCACTTTTGTTTGATGCTAAACTTCAATATATGTTACAGATGGGACTTTCTGAGAGCAACTCATTTTGTATGTACATATCTGACCGGCGAAACTCGCGCTGCTTGCTTGAATGGTGTGATTATGGCTAGGTCATTTAAGGTAGCAACATGGAATATAAATGGGCTAAAGTCAGTGATCAAGATGAAGCGATTCCAGGCTGAGGTTAAGAGATCGAAATGGCAAGCGATACTCTTACAAGAGGCACACATGTCAGGGGGAGAAGCTATTAAAACTAGCACGGCGATGGGGAGAACATGGTTCTCATCCACTTTCTTGTCTAAAGCCAGGTGAGTATCTGTCTGGTTCCCACAGGGAACTCAGGTTAAGGTGCTTGACCGTATTATAGACTTTGCTGGGAGGTATGCCTTGGTTAGAGCTGAGGTGTTGGGGTGGGAACCCTTTCATGGGGGTCAATTTATGCACCCAATGTGGAGGATCCTAGCTTCTTTCAAAAGCTGGCTCTGGGCATGACAGGGTGGACAGGCCCCTGAATCTTGGGTGGAGACTTTAATTGCATCCAGGATACTTTCTTGGATGGCTCCAGTGTTACCCCGGTTCCCATGTCTAAAAATGCCTGTGCTTTGGGTGAGCTGGAAATGGAATTTGGGTTGGTGGATGTATGGAGACACTTAAACCCCTCAGGTAAAGACTACAGCTTTTACGACCATGCTCACCAGTCCTGCGCTAGACTAGACAGATTGTTGCTTAGCTCTGTGCTTTTACCGGTGGTTAGCACAGCCAACTACTCCCCGATTTTGTTGTTGGATCATGCCTCATTATCGATGGAAATGCTCCCTTCAGATTCTCCTCCAGTGGTTAGACAATGGAGATTGTATCCACTACTTTTAAAAGATCAGAAGTATATGGGTGCAATGTCAGCCAGCATACAAGAATTCCTGAGTTTCAGTGGAGCACTTCTCACCAGATCAGATGGGAGGCTTTGAGAGCCTTTGTTAGGGGGCAATCCATAGCCTTTTCAGCCCTCACCAAAAAAATCAGAGAGCAAGAGACCAGTAAACTCTGTATTAAAATTGAGGCCTGTGAGGCTACCCATAAGACAAAACCTACACAGTCTCTGTATAGGGTGATCCAGAAACTGAAATGGCGTTTAATATGTTGAGTAGTGCCAAAGTTGAAATGGCCATTCTACTAGTAAAATCTGGAGCCTACTTTAATGGGGACAGAGGGGGGAAAGTACTTAGCTTGTCAGCTACGTAGGCAGGAAGGGGAAAGGTTGATTGGTCAGATCCATAACTCAGCGGGCCAACTGGTTCAGGACCCCTCAGCGATTGGTGAGGCTTTTGGGGCCTTCTATGAAGCCCTTTACACCTCTAAGGTGGACCCTTCCTCCCCAGAGTTGGATCACTTTTTTGCAAAAGCCCCGCTACAGATCCTAAGTGTTGAAAAGGCCGGTGAATTGGACACGCCTATTACTAGAGCCGAGATCAGTACCACCATTAAGATGCTAAAATGTGGGAAGGCCTCCGGCCCAGACGGACTCCCTATAGATTTTTTCCAAAACCTTCCATAATTTTGTGCTGGACCCCCTCTGTGACATCATTGAGGGGAGCCTTGCTGAGGGTGAGTTGCCCCCCTCCACGCATTCTGCCACCATCACAGTGCTCCCAAAACCAGGTAAAGACCTGACTTGGTGTACATCATACAGACAAATATCATTATTAATGGCTGATTATAAGATCCTGGCAAAGTCCCTAGCCTTCAGACTTGACACAGTACTCCCGGACATTATACACCCTGATCAAACGGGTTTCATAAAGGGTTGTCAAGGCAAGCATAACATTCACAGAACCCTAAATATACTTTATAAATGGGGACCAAATTTGCATTTGCATGGGGCAGCATTACTAGCGACTGATGTGGAAAAGCTTTTGACCGTGTGGAGTGGGGTACTTGTTCGAAGCACTGAGGAGGGTGGGTATTGGCCTGTCATTTCGGTCCTGGGTGAAAACCGTCTATACCATCCCCATGACCCAGATTGCGGTGAATGGCCTGATTACTCCTCCCTTTAATCTGGGAAGGGGAACGAAGCAAGGGTGCCCTCATAGAAACACAGAATTTGATGGCAGATAGGGACCGCTTGGCCCACCTAGTCTGCCCATTTTCCTACCTAACAGATTAGCTGCAGATCCTAGTTAACCAACAGCTTACTTCCTCCTACCCCCCACTAGGACTGCCTTATGTCTGTCCCACGCATTCTTGAATTCCCCCACTGTTCTTGACTCCACGACCTCCTCAGGGAGGCTGTTTCATGCATCCACAACCCTCTCTAGAAAAATACTTCCTCCACATTACCTCTGAGCCGCCCCTCTATCTTCAAATTGTGCCCTTGTTCTTGCACATCTCTTTTTCTGAAAGGTGCCACCCTCTTGGACTTTGTTGATTCCCTTGAGGTACTTGAAAGTTTCTATCATGTCCCCTCTCTCCCTCCTTTCCTCAAGGGTATACATATTAAGCTCCTTTAGTCTTTCTTCGTATGTCTTCTGGTGCAGACCCTGCACCATTTTGGTTGCTCTCCTCTGGACAGCCTCCACTCTGTCTATGTCTTTGCGGAAATGGGGTCTCCAGAACTGCACACAGTACTCCAGATGGGGTCTCACCAACTGTCTGTACAGAGGGATAACAACTTCCTGTTTTCTACTATTGATGCCTCTCCCTATGCATCCCAGTATCCCCCCAGCCTTCCTTACTGCCTTCTCACATTGCTTGCCCACCTTTAAGTCATCTGATATAATTACCCCGTTAATTAGCCGGCCGAACTGACACTATAAATTTAACAGTAAATGTTGTGACTGGCAAAATTTGTTAGTCAAAACATTTTTTTTTATCAATTACATTTTATTGAAGCATTAAAAGAAAAATACAAGTATAAACAAATGGAACCCATCCTAGTTACATAATAAATGCAGAAGAATAAACATTAACATCTAGAATAAAAGCAGAAATATAAAGAGAAAATAAAACCTAATCAGAATTCTAAGTTAGCCTAATAATACCTAAAACACATCAGGCTAGATTTTCGAAGCCCCTGTCAGTCCCGTGGCTGTGGGAAAAACCTAGTGCAAGTGGGTCTCCACTTCTGGAGCTGCAGTTTTTCCCACAACCTCTGTATTTTCAAAGGGGGAGCCAGTTTACGACTGGCCTCCTGATTTACAGCAGCTTACAGCCAATTCTTTCAGCGCTGCTGTGGGGAAAAGTTATACCTAGTGGAGCCTGGTGGTGTAACATCCCCTGCAGCTGTGCTGACTGAAAATCTGGAATCCGCAGGTGAGGAGATTTGGGTTCAGAGTGGCTATGGCAGAACGCGACTTAGTCCAATGACGGGCTGAAAATCCATTGTTTTTTTCTCCTGGGTCTGTATAGAATCCCCAAGCCACTTCATAATTGGGTGCCTCTAATAAACTGCAGAACTGACAGTTCATACTAAACTAAGAACAGGTATAATACCCCAAAAGGTATTCCCAGTGTCCACAGAGCAGTCCAGGATAAATGTATAAATAGGATTTTAAGTCCTTCTCTGTTATCTTAGTCTGGGAAAATAACTATCTCCCACAGTCTGACATTTGTCATAGAGTGTGTTATTTACAGCCACCATACTGACGTCATCAATGAGTCTCTAGTCCGTGAGAAAAATCACAAAAGACCCACTACTGGCAGCACCATTTTCAGTGGCACACTGTTCAGTATTTACACAGTTAGTAAATAAGCTCTCCTTTAACTGTATGCAGTTTTGCATAGCAGCATACAAAACAGAGCATATTGTAACCCCCCTCCCCCAGCACAACTGCAGGCTGTGAAAATAAAACATTGCAACTAATCAGCAGTACAGACCTGATTGTAGGAATTGGTAGTGGTTTAGGGGAAAAACATGTAAATATGCTAAAGCAGATAGATTTTGTTCTAACTGTACCTGAATGTGCATACCAGTCTGGTATTAGGATCTCCTTAGTCTCAGCTGCAGACCTCTGTGACTGCTTCAACTCCTGCCGGACCCGTTGACAAGGTTCAAAGGGGCAGTGAGGCATCTGGACCTGCAGATCTCACTTCAAGGGGGAGCTCTTGCAGTAGGCAATACCATTAGGGCTAAGGCCGCCAGGCATTAGGATCCCATGGAAAAATTTTCTAGCTAGCAGTCTGTGGTGGGGGACTGCCCTTGACCTCAGCTCCGCCCGACGTCAGCCGTGGTATAAATGGGGCACCACCTCAGTTCTTTTCCCGCCGTGGACCCGCGAACATCGGATCTACGGACACCATAGTTGCAGTCGATCGCCCTTTTTCTCGCGCCTCACGCAGTGTTTTTCCTCAAAAACAACCATTTCTCTTTTTTTTCCCCCAATTGTTTAACCAGGAGAGACACACTAAGCTGAAAGCTTGTTTACAGGTGCGACCTGGGAGCACAGGGAAGTTAACTGACTTGTTCAGGGTCACACAGTATGCAAGTGGGGGCTGTGGGATTCAAACCTAGGGCTCCAGATTTGCAGCTCAGAGCCTTAAACCACTGCGTTATACTGCCTCCTTTTCTTCGACAGCTTTTTTAGTTACAGTTTAATGTCTTCATCGTCTCAGCAGCGAAAATCGAAGGGTGCGTGCGGCAATCAGGTTTCGGCAAAAGACGGCCATTCTGACTGCCTGATCAGCCTAGGCCCAGACCACCAGCCGGCTGATTGCTGGCACTGCATAAAATTCAACAACAACACCAGGATTCGCTGCGCCAACACTTTAAAGGCCTACTTTTTTGAGCAGCAAGTAGCCGTCATGCAGGAGGCCCCATTGGGACACAGTTCATCCTCTTCCACAAGGGAGTCTCCCCGTCCCCCCTCCAAGGAGAAGAGATCAGGAGGGAAACACTACCACTGGGAGAAGGAGAGGGCCAGATCAGAGTCCTGCCCGACTTCGCCTCACCAGTCGTCGTCTACTTCCACCTCCAGCAGGAGGTCGGAATCGGTCCCTCCAGGTACCAAAGCAGCTTCTTGGGACACTCAGAGGAAGTCGACTGCCTTCACTCAGGCGAGAGGTAGGGAGTCTTCCTCCACAGGACAGCCGTCCACCCAGATCCCCTTGGCCTACCGATCCCATAAACATGGGTCGACCCATGAAGGACAGGCGTTGGCTTTGGGCAAATCCATGGTGCTCACCACCCATAAGTCCTCTGAGACATCTGATAGCACAAAAAAAAGGACGATCAGAGAAACGCCGAGAGGTCGTCAGGTACCAGAAGCCTCCCTCACCTGAACACCGGGTGTTGTCTGATTCCCAGATGACATGGCATTCCAACTCGACGTCAGACAAAGAGGCACCTCCAGCAAAAGAAAGGCCGTTGGTCCCTAAGGACTGGCTGTCAGCCCTGAAGGATTGGCCGTCGGCCCTGGCGACTTATTCCCCAGATGCGGGGGTACCGGGCGCCCAACAGCCTCCATCTGAAGAGCCAGATGTCAGGTCACCAGACAGCGTGGACCTGACGCCCGATGTACCTGTGGATATAGTGCTCAAGGACCCAATACCTCCACCTTTGGACCAGACACCCGGCCCTCTGGCGCTTCCAATCAGACGCCTCCACTGCCAGTCGTTCCACTAGCTGAGGTTGGAGCGCTTTTTAACGTGGTGGAATACAGTAAAGAGGGATCTTCTTCATAGACCCAGGGATTCATCCCCAGTACACCCACCACCCAGATACCTAACTCCTGAGTGGCCTTTAGTGCTAAAGGACCGGCCGCATGACACAGAAGGCAGGCGGACGCCCGGGTCCAGCTTCCACAAATGTACCCATCGTTCATCTCTTCATCCAGAGGATGCCTGCCATCTTCTTCAGGGGATGATGCAGGAGACTCGTCTTCGGACTGTTCTTCAGAAGACAAGCTTCCCATTCCGTCTCCAAATCCAAGAGACTCATTGAGGTCACCCCCCGGATGACCTGTCCTTTTTGGACATCATGCGCCATATTCAGGCCCTTTACCAATGAGACACCGAGGAATTAGACCCAGGAAGGTGCAGGCTGGCCAAATTCTTGGAAGCCACAGATCCCAAACCATTGGTCGTCCCTCCTTTGGTGGAACCCTTTCAAGACGTGACCAGGTCCACATGGCGACATCAGACCACTACGACCACAGTCCCTCATAAGGCCGATAGACTATACAAGACACAAAAAGGGGAGTCTTTTCTGGGTGAACACCCAAAGGCAGACTTGATGGTCTTGACAGCTGCATGCGGCAGGGCACAGCAACCATGCCACATGAGTGCCCAGCCACTGGACCCAGAATTCTAGAAACCAGACCAGATGGGGCACAAGGTGTACTCCTTGGCAACTTGCACCTTCAGGTCACTCAACTTCCTGGCCCACATGGTCACCTACCAAAAATCCCTGTGGACAAAGGCAATGGACCTTACCAAAGTACAGCCAGATCCGAAGGGTAAGGCGGAACTCTTTACTGTGATTCAGTCTGCCATGGATGTGGACAAGCATGTCCTTAGGAGTTCTTAAGACTCTGCGGATACAAGAACAACAGCAGCAGCCACTGGCATTTGCATGTACAAGCATACCTGGCTCAGGGTTTCGGGCTTCCGACAGGATCTTCAGGATGTTATCCTGGATGCTCCTTTCCAAGGACCAGTCCTGTTTAGTCAGGACACAGACACACTGATCACCGGGCTTCAAAACTCAGGTAAAGCTGTGTCGGAAGTCCACAGAATGTACTGGTCAGAGCCACAATCCACACGCCGTTGTCCCTTTCGGAAAAATCAGGGACAGCAAGGAAGGCGCCAGACACAACACAAGGGAGACTTCAAAAGAAAAGGCTGCCCTGTCCCTTCAGGCACTCAGGGCCCTAAAAATCCAATGGTGCCAGGACCTCCCCTGCCTACACCCTCCACCACAGCCTGACTCCCTACTGACCCCCCCCACCACAGCCTGTGCAGAGGGAGGTGGTAGGAGGGAGATTCTCCCTCTACCTATCTGGATGATGCAGTATAACATCAGATCAATGGGTCCTCCAGATAGTGGAAAAGGGATACTCCCTAGAGTTCACCCAGTTTCCACCAGTCCCCTCCCACTGCTCACCCTCCCATGCACTCCTCCTGAGGGCAGAGAGACAGGTCCTACTGGATAAAAGAGCCATACAGGAGATTCCTTTTGCTCAAAGGGGGAAGGGACTTTATTCCCATTTCTTCCTTGTCCCAAAAAAGACGAGAGACCTCTGTCCCATTCTGAACCTGAATCAACTGAACACATTTATCGAATACAAACAGTTCAGAATGGTGACCCTGGCGAGCCTGTTACCAGTGCTCCACCAAGGAGACTGGCTTTGCTCACTAGACATGCAGGCTGCCTCCATGCACATCAAGATCCTGCCGTCCCACAGGAAGTACTTGTGCTTCACCTTCCAAGGAGCACACTACCAGTTCGGGGCGCTGCCATTCGGCCTATCCTCGGCACTGAGGTTTTTACCAAGTGCCTGGCAGTGGTAGCAGCAGCCCTTAGGAAAGGGGGTCACTTTGTCTGTCCCTGCCTGGACAATTGGCATCTTACTGCACTAACAGAAGTCCAGTTGAACAGGACCTTGGAGGAGACATTCAGCCTATTCTGGACTCTGGACATCACTCTAAACCTGCCCAAGTCACAACCATGGCCAGCTCAAAGGCTGCAATACATTGAGCAGTCCTGTATACAGTACAAGGGAGAGCTTTTCTGCCCACAGATAGAGCAGCAAGGCAAAGAGAAGTAGCTTGCAGGGTGCAAGACTCTGACTTGGTTCCAGCAAGAGTGGTTCTACAACTTTTGGGTCACATGGCAGCAGGTATTGTGACAGTTCCACTCTCGCATTTGAACATGAGTATCCTGCAGTGGCACCTCAGGGTTCGATGGGATCAAGGTACGGATGAGCTGGAAGAGCCCATTCGGAACTCCAATGCTGTCTGACAGTCCATGACCTGGTGGTTCACCCTGGCCCATCTGTACATAGGGGTTCCATTTCAGCAACCCAGTCCACTGCAGACTCTCACCTCCGATGCATCGGGACTGGGATGGGGAGCACATCTTGCTTTGCATCAGACAAGGGGTTCCTGGAACTCAACAGAACAAGATCTACACATAAACATTCTGGAGATGAAAGCCGTTCTGTACGCCCTTCAAGCTTTCTAAGGAGTTCTCCTTCCTGGACCTCTGCTGGTCCAGTCGGACAGTACCCCAGTAGTCTTCCATCTCAGCATGCAAGGGGGTACACATTCATATCCCCTATGGAGAGAGGCGATGAGAGTTTGGTCTTGGGCAGTAGATCACAAGCTGGACATCACAGCAGTCCATGTTCCAGGCATCCACAACGTCCTCGCAGACAGCTTAAGTCACTCTCGATCTCAGAACCACAAGTGGGAACTACAGCAAGAAGTCATAGATGACCTCTTCGAAAGGTGGGGTCAGCCAGAATTGGACCTATTTGCGTCCCCACACAACGTCAAACTGCCCAATTTCTGCTCGCTAGATCCAGGGCCTGGTGTTTTCTGGTGAGACACATTGTCCTTCTTTCGAACAGGGAGGTTTCTGTATGCATTCTCTCCCTTCCCGCTTCTTCAGAGGGTGCTGCTCAAGTTGCAGGCAGAAGAGGCAGGATGATACTGGTAGCACCATTCTGGTCTTGACAGACTCGGTTCCCGCTGTTGCAACAGCTGGCATTGTACCCACCAGTTCCGTTGCCCCTCTCCACTCACTTGCTCTCCCAAGAGCAAGGGACGTTGGTTCATCTGGTCCTCCGGTCATTGCACCTGCAGACTTAGCTAGGGATAGGTTTGGAGTATCCCTTAGAGTGGCAGAGGTGCTTCATGAAATGGAAGCATTTCTGCTTATGGGCGATTCCCCGTTCGCTGGATCCCCGGGGTTGTCCTGTGGAATCTGTGCTGGAGTGTCTTCTCCACCTGTCAGACTTGGGTCTCAGTTACTCGTCCATAAAGATGCATCTCTGTGCTCTATCAACTTACTATGCACCAATAAACGGGAAGACTGTGGCACAGCTGGACATCTGTAAGACCTTCCTGAGAGGTATCTTGTATATGAAACCCCCCAGGAGAGACCCGGTACTATCCTGGGATCTCCTGTTTGTTTTAGAGAAGCTCACCGTGCCACCTTTCGCAAGCTGTACGCTCCACCTTCTCTTTTGGAAGGTGCTATTTTTAGTTGCCATTACTTCAGCCTGGAGGATTTCCGAGCTGCAGGCTGTGTTATGTAAAGAGCCCTAGCTTGTTTTTGACAGGGACAGGTTAGCCCTGCGTACAAACCCAAAGTGTTTACCACAGGTAGTGTCTGAGTTCACGTTGAACCAGGACATCCAACTACCAGTTTATTACCCAGAGTATTCGAACAGTGGGGAGACATTGTTACATACTCTGGATGTTCATAGAATTTTGTGTTACTGTCTGGCTAGGACCAGTTCCGCCAGTCAGACAGACAGACCAGTTGTTTGTCTCCTTTGCCCACAGAAAAGTGGGAGCACCAGTCACAAAACAAACCCTAAGTGGCTTGTGCATTGCATCATCTTTTGCTGCCAGTACCACAACAAACCCCTACCGGGACCGGTGAGGGGCCACTCCACCAGAGGGGTAACAACATCTTTCGCTTCCCTCCGAAATGTTTCATTGGCGGACGTCTGTGCGGCTGCTACTTGGAGTTCAATGCATACCTTTGTGAGACACTACAGTCAGGATATTGCTTCAAGAAGGAGAGCAGGTTTCAGCCTAGCAGTCCTTCAGGGACTTCTCTCCTAATTTCCCACAGTTTTTATTTTCTCCTCCACCCTTTCGATCTGGGTCTCTCCTTGGGCATTGCTTGGGAGTCAGTCCTAATGGTATTACCTGCTGCAAGAACTCCCCCTTGAACTGAGATAGTACAGTTACGTAAGAACTTACTGAAACAGTAGATCTTTGAGAGGAGCTCTTGCAGCAGGTGGTTTTCCCACCCACCTGCCCCAGAGATAAACATTATCTCTTCTCTTTGTGGATGGGAGATCCTCCTCGGTTCTCCATCTATAGTTTCAACTGGGTCTCTGGCGGAAGAACTGAGGTGGTTCTAGAGGACCGCCACATTTATACCACATCTGACATCGGGCGGAGCCGATATCAGGGGCAGTTCCCCACCACAGACTGCTAGCTAGAACATGTTTCTGTGGGGTCCTAATGCCTGGCGGCCTTAGTCCTAATGGTATTAGCTGCTGCAAGAGCTCCTCTCGAAGATCTACTGTTATGGTAAGTTCTTATGTAACTGTGCTTTCCTGACTAACTGGTTCCTGAGCAACCGGAGTTCCAGATCCATGGGCTTTCTGAAGATATTCTCTGGATGTTGGAGGCACCTCAGAAGGAATGGGCTCACAAGTAGAGAGAAGCGTGTATTGTTGCCCATCACCTATTCCATCTCGCACATACTTGACTACCTTTGACCCCTGTTTTAGGCAGGATTGGGAGCCTCGTCCCTCAAGGTGCATCAGGCTGCCAGGTCAGTATTCTGTGCCAATGCAGGGTTGCTGACAGTGTCACTAGACAGTGTGGTTAGTGTTTTCTTTAAAGGGCTGGACACATCTCCTCTGGTTTGGGAACCACCTCCACTATGGGACTTAGCGCTGGTGCTGTGATGGTTATTGGGTAAACCATTTCAGCCTATGGACAAATTTGATCTCTCACATCTGTCACGGAAAAAACTGTTTTGGTCACATCACCTTGGCAGAGATGGGTTAAGGAGCTCCAGCTAGATGTTTGCAGGGCTCTGCTCTCCTTCCGAGATCGTATGGCAGAATTTTGTGGTGACGCTTGTTAGCTGTTGGTTACATAAACTGACAATGTCCTAGGCAGACCAGCAGCCAAACAGATAATTGCTGATGGATAACCTCCTGCATCGCTCTGTGTTATAGGTTGGCTGGGAAGGAGCTAACCATTGTGTTGAAGACTCACTCCACCAGACATACAGTTGCTTGTGTTGCTGTTGCCATGTACATTTGTATTGCTGCTGCCTAGTCAGATGTGCATCCACTCACCTCTCATTACAGAATCGACTTGCTCAGTCATCATGCTGCACTTGGGTCCTCAGTCCTCCAGTCTCTTTCTGCCTTATGTGGGGTGGGTGCCTTGCCCCTCCTCCTGAGGACTGCTATGAGTCTGCCTAAATGTGGTTAGTGAACTGAATCTAGGTACAGTAGTTGGCGATAGAGGTTACTTAATTGTAACTATAGTTGTATTACTAGTATTCAGTTCACATTCATAAACCCCCCTTGGGAAGGCTTGCATCAGATCCTTGTTCTAACATGCCGAGCCGATTGCAGGGGGGGAGGCAGAGCTGAAGAACCACATGGTCAGGTGGTAAAAGGAATCAAGCTTGAAGACTGGTCCGGTGACTGAGCATGCTCAGTAGAAGACTGCCCAAGTGTGGATATGAACTGAATACTAGTAGTATAGCTATGGTTACAAGTATGTAACCGCTGTTTATTTTTAAGTATAGGTGGTATAATTTATTTATTTGGATCTTCATTGAGGGTATCTCTTGCATCAGGCCACACCTATGGAACTATAATCACCAGGCACTAGGACCACATGGAAACTTTTTAGCTAGTAGTCTAGTTGGGGGCACCCATGATGATGTCAGACGCTGACATCCTCCCTATATAAACATGGGTGGCCCTGCACCCTCCTCAGTTCTCTTCTGCCATCAACCATTGCACCTTGGACTCCACTGAGACGCTGCCGCTTCAGTTGGCTGCCAAATCTTTGATTTCTTTCTGTTTTTTTATTTTCTCACCCTAGTTTACCTATCACTTTCTTTTATAAATTGATTTTCGGTTTTGTTCATGCCGACTGACCCTGAGAAACTCTTCTGTTATTGCGGGTACAGTAAGAAGATGCTCAATAAGAATGACCAGAATGCCTGCCTCCGCTGTCTTGGTGCGGACCATGATGTTCAGGCCTGCAAAATCTACTACGGCTTCAAGCTACACTTAGGCACTATCAGAATGCCTTAGAAACCTTCCTATTGGAACAGAAGGTTGCCCTCATGGAAAAGGAGCTCCAGGCAAGAAGCTCTTCTGCTTCACCAGTCCCGTCCATGGGCACCCACTCTTCGAAGGCCCAGGGCAAGTCATCTAGTAAGCATAAGCACCGGCAGAAGAAGCAGAGCAAGGAGAAATCCTCCCCGGTGTGCTCTCAGTCGCTGTGTTGAGCGCTAAGCATATCAAGGTTGTTGACCGCTCCGGCAGCAACCCCTGCTGTCACCCAGACCCTCTCTTCAACAGGGTTGGCCTTAGCAGCCCCTCACACTGGTTGCTCTGGCGATGGCTCATCAATGTCGGGCCTACTAACGCCCCGCTGAAGTTGCAGCTCCTATCATTTAGGCCCATTTCAGTTCAGGGGCAACAGACAGAGCTCTCCGCCGGATCCACTTCGTCTGTCATTGGCCTGTCAGCATTGGGGTTCTAGCTTCCCCCATCAACACCCTTGCCTGTTTCGTCACAGCCGGGACCCAAGTCTCCCTCGGCAACGCTGCAGGAACCCCTGCCTTTTGGCCCTCTCTTCCCCAGAGACTTCAGGCGGGGGTTCCATCGGTCCTACGTTGGTCAGGGATGGCCTTTCAATATCGGTTTTCTGCCTACCCCTTTGACTACTTGGGCCATCTCCTCGATGTCGGAGACCCAACCTCTCCTGTTGCCATCTCCGGGCCTCCTGGGGCCCCAACCTCTTCTGTCGATGCCTCAAGCTGTTAGGCCTACCACCGCACAGCACGTCAACACACCCTATGCACTCGCAGCTGTCGATGTTATCAGTGCCCATTTCAGAGCCTGGAGCCGACAATGAGTAGCATCCTGACCACCTCTCACCTGATGAGAAGGAGAGGGATGCGGACAAGGAAGAGGGGGACTCGGACCCCTTCCAGCTTGGTTTCTACTATTTCCTTGGGGGGAGGACTCCTCCAAGTATACCCCAATGTCACCGCAGGATGATCCCTCATTCATTTCTGTAATTAGCCAGCTGCAGGCGTCTATGGGCTTTGATGCTGAGGAGCAGGATGTCACCCGATGGAATCTGACGGAATACCTGGAATTGCCAGATTGCCCCCTGGCTGCATTTGAGGATGCCACTATGGCTGCCTGATACAGGTCAAATATGATTCTGATCACGACAGAAAGGCAGATAAATTGCACCAGGCTCCCTCTGGGAAATCTTTCTTCGCTGAGCAACCCAGTGCAGATTCAGTAGTCATAAACACTGCCCATGATAGGTCCAAATAACCTCAGCACTTCAACTCCTTCCCCCTGGACGAGGAGTCCAGAAGGCTGGACCTTACGGGCAAGAGGATGTATGCCTCTTCCACATTGACCATCAGAGCTATTATTTACATTGCCCATAACAAGTTTCAAAACACCCTCTGGAAAAAGAGCAAAGCTGTGGTTGAGGCCCTTCCTGAAGGTCCCCAGAGACAGGAGTTACTTAAAGCCCTCCAGTCTGGGGCTGACATGGGCAAGCACCTCTTGAGGGTGGCCTATGACGTTGTGGATGCCTCTGCTAGGGCAGCTGCGGTGGCCATTTGTCTGAGATGACACTCTTGGTTCAGGGTGTTCAGGTTTGCCATTGATGCACAACAGTCCATCCTGAGTGCCCCTTTCAGAGGCTACAAGCTCTTTGGGATGGTTGACCAAGACATCTGTCTGACCTTCAAGCCTCAAGGAGAACCCTGTGATCAGTTCACTCCCTCTACCATACACAGTCCTGCCTTGGGACTTAAATATCGTGTTACAGAAACTTACTTTGGCTCCTTTTGAGCCGGCCGCGACATGCGAGCTATGCTTTCTGTCGTGGAAAGTGTTATTTTTAGTTGCTATTACTTCTGCTTGGAGGATTTCCATGCATCAGGCTCTGATGTGCAAGTCTCCTTATTAAATTTTCCACAAAGTCTTTGCGTACTAACCCTAGGTTTTTACCAAAGGTGGTATCTGAGTTTACCCTCAATCAAGTCATCTACCTGCCTGTGTATTACCCATAGAATGCCAACCCAGGGGAAGCATTGCTCCATTCTTTAGATGTACATAGAATACTCAGCGATATTATGTTCATCTCACGAGGGACTGCAGGAAGTCCTCACAGTTGTTTCTTTTGCCCTGTCAGGGTGCACCAGTTTCTAAACGGTGCCTGTCCAAATAGTTGGCCAACTGTATTATTTTCTGTTATAGGAAGTGTGGTAAGGAAATTTCTGGGGTTGTGCATGGCCACTCTACCAGAAGTATGGCCTCTTCTTTTGCCTGTTTCCGGAATGTGTCAGGTGCTGACATCTGTGCTGCTGCCACTTGGAGTACTGTCCACACTTTCAGTCAACACTACAGTCTGAACATTGCCTCTCAGAGAAGGGCAGGCTTTGGCCTGGCTGTGCTTCAAGGCCTCTTATCTTAGGCCTGTACCCTCCAGCCACCCAGACTGTCTCTCTAAGAGTACTGCTTGGGACTTGTTCCATAGGTGTGGCTTGATGCAAGAGATACCCTCGATGAAGATAGTCCAGTTACATAAGAACTTACTGTAACAGTAGAACTTCAAGAGGATCTCTTGAATCAGGCCGTGACATCCCACCCTCTATCCCCATTAGCCTCAAAGCTTCTTTATTCCTGTCTCTCTCTCCAGGATGGTTCTCTTTCTGTTTCACCTTTCTAAGTAGCGGGAACCTCCAGCTCTTCCTCGGTTCCCCTAGAGGAGGTCCTCTGCATGTGGTCTCTGGCGGGGGAATTGAGGAGGGCATGGGGCCACACACGATGTCAGCATCTGACGTCAGCAGCGGTGGCCCCAAGTAGACTGCTAGCTAAAAGTTTGTGTGCTCCTAGTGCCTGGTGGCTATAGTTCCATGGGTGTGGCTTGATGCAAGAGATCCTCAGGAAGATGTACTGTTATGGTAAGTTCTTATGTAACTGTACAATATTGACAGGGTGGGTGCACTGGTGTCAGGTGCCTTTTTCAGGCATAACCAGGGTACTAATAAGTACAGTACATTGTACAGAAACTTGGTACAGTGGTGCACAACCTACAAGACACAACGTATCCTATACTCAGTATGCATGATATGGTAATAAAACATGGACATGTAAACTAGCAAAAGTTTTGTTCATTAAAATAGAGACTACATAAAACATGAGCAGGTATTAAGCTTTAGTAGATGAACTTTCAGTTTAAGAGAGAAACTTTGAGTGAAGAAGACAGTTTGCTAGAAGATGGAATGGTATTCCAAAGAGAAGCAGCTCTCAACTGTTACATATGTTTGTATGTAGTATTTTGTTTAATCTGAAATTCATGGAATAATTTTAATTTCATATTAGACAAAATACTACATATGAAGATACGAAAAAGCCAGTGTAAGAAGGCCTTACGGTTTACCAAGTCTGATGGAATGTGGAGCTCATGTAGCTTGTCATGCATGGTGCTCCGCCCCCCTCCCCTAAACTGCAGTTAATGTTTAATTCACGCCTATTAAATATTTATGATGTACAATGTACCTCAGTAAATATCAGCTGCACAGTGATGTTATTAAACTTTTCCTTTGTACTTAATCATAATTCAGAGTTCATTTTTAGATACTACATGATGGCCCAGGCGCCTTTTATTTCTAGTATAAATGGGAAAAGTCACTTTTATAGTCCCAGGTGACTTACCTAATTCACAGACAAGGTTACATTTATAATATCCATTAAAAATATTTTACAATAATTTTACTTGTAAGCAACATTAATCTGAGTCTTCATTACCATCCATGGTGTCACTTTGAGAGTCTGCTTCTCAACTTCAATTATTTATTTATTTAGCTTTTGTTAACCAGGTAAGTACACTAGACAAGACATTTGCCTATTTTCAGGTACGACCCGGGAGAGTACAAGGAAATATGAGTGCAATACATAGGACAACATGATACACTTTAGGCAGTTACACAGCCAGGGAAACAGAAGCATCACATAGTAGGTACACACAAATGGTCTGAAACTATACATCGAGTCACCAAGGCTGAGAGCAGCGCATTGTATACAAATTATATACAGTATAGGACCCCAAAAATTGGGGACACAGTCAGAGCAATACCTAATATAGAGGGTGTATACATTATATGCAGGTCAAAAACCATGCAGGCAGGCTATACCTTAGGAAATGATGTTCAGTGCAGGGGACAGGGTGAGATTATGGAGGTTTGGGACAACCACACACTGAGGAGAGCTTCAAATGATTCCACAGGGAGGTTCGAAGGCATGCATGGGAGGGGGTGGAGCGGACCTGAGTAGGAAGGGAGTGCCATAATTTGGGGGCACATGAGGCAAAATCTCTGTCCCCCACTTGAGTGCGAGTGGCAGGAATCCTAAGAACAGCAGGGCCCGGGGATCTGAGGGAGTACGAGGAGGAGGCAGCTGGCATGAGGAGCTCCGCCAGTCCGGGGGGGGGGGTGCCAGTACTAACATACTAAAATGCCAGCAGAATAGGCCTAATGGTCTCTCGTGTCTGCTCGATTTTCAGCACCCGCATGGAGGGCCGATTTTGGTGTCCCCCCCTTGGGTTATACTGTCCCCAGTCCCAGATGTTCCACCTGTATTGTGCCTGGTCAGATTTACCCTCCCCCTCCCTCTGTACCTGGCCCATAACCTCTTAAACCCATCCACAGTCTCCATCTCTACCAGCTCCCTGGGCAGTGTATTCCATGGCTCCACCACCCTTTCAGTGAAATAACATCTCCTCCTCTCCCATCTGAGCCTGCCCCCTTCTAGCTTACACCGTGACCTCTTGTTGCCCCACCCTCCTTCCTTTGGAGCACCCTGACTGGGCCTCCTTTATTGATCCCTTTCATGTACTTAAAGACCTCTATCATGTCCCCCCATCCCTCCTCTCCTACAGGGTGTAAATGTCGATCTCCTTGTAGGTCCTCTCCCCCAGGCCCCAGATCATTTTGGTTGCCCTCCTTTGGACCATCTCTAGGAGTGTAATGTTCCTCTTTAAATGTGGTCTCCAAAATTGTACTCAATACTCGAGATGTGGCCTAACCAAGCAGTTATACAGTGGAAGGATCACTTCCGCCTTTCTGGAGGTAATCCCCCTGGCGATGCATCCCAACATCCTATTTGCCCTTGACACTGCCCTCCTACAGGTCTCCGAGTTGTTCATTTTGACATCTACCACTACCCCGGTCCCTCTCACCCGCTGTGACTTGAATCATGTCTCCTCCCAGGGTATACCCCTGGCCTGGATTTCTGACTCCCAGGTGCAGAACCTTGCACTTCCCCGCACTGAATTTTAGTTTCCATTTTCCCAACCACCTTTCCAGAGCCTCCAGGTCCTCCTACAAGGCCACCCTTCCCTCCTCCCCATCCACCACTGCACCTAGCTTTGAGTCATCTGCGAAGAGACTCATCTCACTCCTGATCCACCTCCTGATGTCTGAGATATAGGCGTTGAACAGGAGTGGCCCCAGCACTGGCCCCTGGGGAACCCCACTAGTAACACACCTTGGGGATGAGGCTAACCCTCCAACCACCACTTTCTGAGTAAGCTCAGAGAGCCAATATCCTATTCATCTTAGCAACTGTCTCCCAACCCCCATTTCCTTCAGCTTAGCCAGCAGGCCACTGTGGGGTACCAAATCAAATGCCTTCCAGAAAGAGGACGTCCACTGGCCTACCCTGGTCCAGGGCCCTCGTCACCCAGTCATAGAACTCAACAAGATCTGTCTGGCATGATCTTCCCGTGACAAAGCCATGCTGCCTATCGTCCAAGTACCCAGTTTGCTCCAGTAACCCCCCTTGCCACTGTATCCTTGACAATACCCTCCATCATCTTGCCAACCACCAGTGTCAGGCTAATGGGCCTGTAATTTCCTGCCTCCTCTCTTGATCCACCCTTGTGGATCGGCACAACATGGGCCACCCTCCAGTCTTAGGGCACCCACCCCGTCCTCAGAGAGGTGTTGAAAGCTCTGCTAGAGGGACTGCCAGGACACCCCCTAAAGTGTTAGCACAGTAACCCCCACAAAGCTTTGTGGAGGTGACCCCCAGCAGTAGGCTAGCACCAGGGAACTAGAGACCACAGGACATTAGGCAAATAGGATCATTTCATAGCTGAGGATGCTTAAACAAGGTATAATGTAATAAACAAGCAGAAATTCAGCAGGCAATTTAAACCAAATTCAGAAGTTAAAATGTTCAGAGCCCAAACTACTCAGGGTAAAATAGACAGGTAGAAGGTCTGAGTAGCTTAATCCACACTGCACACCCACAAGTAGTGTGCACTGCAGTATCATTCAGTCACCTACAAGTCAGACCAAACAACGCAAACATATAGCTGGTCAAGGCAAGCCACCTAGCAGCAGGGAGGCTCAACAAATAACCTCCAGGATTACCCCACCCAAACTTTAGCTCAAGTTAGCTGGCAATGATAGAAGACAGATAAGAGATCAGAATGAGCTAGCCAACACTGAAGGACAGTTTTCAACAAGTCATGGAAAATCAAAAGTCAGCAGCGACAGGTGCAGGTTACCAGCCAATCCCGCTAGCTGGTGGGGACACTTGAGACAGGTGGGAGTGGCTTAAGCCCATTTAAGGGGAGGAGGGAACGGGGTGGGTGGCGGGGTGGGAAAAATTCACCCCACAGCAGCAAGCAGTAGATCACCTCCTTTCAAGTCCTGAGTTCCGCCCCAGAGCAGCACCAAGCAGCAGTTCCTCTCCCTCACTGCCCAGAGTTTCACCTCCGGAGCATGGGAGCGGCCTGAAAAGTCCCAAGTTTCTCCTGCCACAGAATGCAGGGGCTCCAAGGCTTCAGTGCACAAGAAAACAGATAAGGAAACACTGCTTACATGCAGGGGAGGTCCGCCCGACTCCAGTCCGTGAGTCAGCGCCTCCACCCTGCCCAACTGACGAGTGTAGTGGTGTCTGGGGGGGGGGGCCACCAACGCAGAGGTCTCCCTCACCACCCCTCTCTCTCTCCAATAGGCAGTCTCAAGAGTGGCCCGCTGGACGCAGCTTGACCCTTTTTGGTAGCAGAGCAGCTGCGTCACAGCAGGAGGACCAATCAGGCACTTTGGCAGAAGTTTGAAAAATGGTGCCAAAAAATTACAAGGGGACCAGATCGGGAGGCAGCGTAGGTAAGTCCAGCCTGATTTTAGCACACATTCACCACACAGCAGCAAGCAGCAGATCACCTCCTTCCCAGTCCCAAGTTCCACCCCAGAGTAGCACCGAGCAGCAGTTCCTGTCCCTCACTACCCAGAGTTTCGCCTCCGGAGCACGGGAGCCGCCCAAAAAGTCCCAAGTCTCTCCTGCCACAGAATGCAGGGGCTCCAAGGCTTCAGTGCACAAGAAAACAGATAAGGAAACACCGCTTACATGCAGGAGAGGTCTGCCCGACTCCAATCCGTGAGTCAGCGACTCCACCCTGCCCAACTGACGAGTGTAGCGGTGTTGGGAGGGGGGGAGATCCACCAAGACAGAGGTCTCCCTCACCACCCCTCTCTCTGCAACAGGCAGTCTCAAGGCATTACTGCATTCAGCTTTATCTCTCGAACATAGAACACAGCCATCAGCTTGGCAGACTGTACTTCCTTCTTTTCTTGACAGATGGATTCCACGGGGCTTCTAAACCACTCTTTTTATTCCTACTGGTGTTGCTTACTACATTACATTCCTGTTAGGGAGAGAGAGTGTGTGTGTGTGTGTGTGTGTGTGTGTGTGTGTGTGTACGCGTGCGTGTATGAAAACTTGGTGCCTAGAAGAAATTAACTCTTTATGAGGGGGCTTTTCTTTTTGGCCTTTAACTGTAATTAGATCCTGTTTAACATAGTGGGTGGGATATTCAGAAGGGTTGCGCCCGACCACGCTATTCAAAGAGAAAGTCGTGGCACAAATCTCGTCTGCGCTGGGGCGCATCAGTAATATATGCAGCGCAAGTGGGGGGGTGCCCATGCATACCCTCGCACATCCCGATATTCAGCCCGGGATGTGCTGAGCCCATGCAGGTGCAACCCCTACATGCGCCGCATACTGTTGTTCCAAAAAATAAACGAGCAATAGCCGGCCATCCGCAGGGTGCAACACGGCAGCTGCCAGCTGTGGGTGGCCACCCGAGCTCCGGCGGCACCCTCCGTCGGGTAGTGCCCCCCCCTTGCCCGATCATGGGCAGAAGTCGGAAATTAAACAGTCCTATATCCCTGGTGGTCCAGTGGACCGCTCACAGCCCGATCACGGGCAGAAGTCTAAAAAAGAATAGATCCCATCCCTAGTGGTCCAGCGGTACCCTCCCCACCTCCCACTGGGCCCCACCACCCGCTCCCCGGTCAGTGGCGGGCGGCAGCTCCCCGCAAGCCGCCGCCGACTGCATACAGTACCAGCTGTGCGTCCATTGGTGCACAGCGTAGCCAACATTTTTTCTCTCACCTAGCAAGAGCTGTCACGATGCTACCCCTACCGCAGATACAGTGAAAATAAATAGTAGATAGAATACTATCTACAAAAGGTTGAGTTTCCATCTTGATAGTTGGTGACCTCATTGAGACACCTCGAGCTGCGCTCTCAAGGTCTCTATGAGGTCACTAACTACCTCGATGGAAACACAGCCTTGTTGTAGATGGTATCCCATCTACTATTCTATTTATTTTCGCTGTATCTGCGGTAGGGGTAACATCGTGACAGCTCTTGCTCTTGCTAAGTGAGAGAAAAAATGTCGACTACAGTGGTTTTTGAAGATTCCGGTCAAGAACAGTAGTAATATTTTGCAGAAAAAGTCAGGCAGAGACTGGGACTCAAATTTTCCCGGTCTCTGTTGCCTGATACCAGACTGGGTGGCTAGCTGTCTGAGCCAGTGAGTTTGCAGGATTTTGTAGACCCATTTTCTAATAGCGTCATAATATCTTGTAATCTTGTCATTAATTCTTGCTAAGAATACCCACAAAGAATCTGAAACCCTACCTGGTATTTTCGTTTCTACCATCACTTGACAATTGTATGGAGAAAGTGCCACTCCCAGTAAGACATTTCTTCCATTCCAGTAATGATTTGAATGTAAGAAGTTAGAACATGAGAGCATACGAAGTAGCTGGCTGATGGGGACCGCGTGATCCATCTAGTCTGCCCAAATATTTCTACCCCTTCCCTGTTTTATTACCCCTTCAGGTGCCCACATTGCCTGTCCCATGCTAGTTTGAATTCTCGTATTGTCTTTGATGCTGCCCCCTCTAAGGGCAGACTGTTCCATGGTTCTATCACCCTCTCTGTGAAAAATGATTTCCTTATATTGGTTCTAAATCTGCCTCCCACTAGGCACAGGTTGTGCCACCTTGTATGCGTTGTTTTGTTTTCCTGAAATAGGTGTCCTGTCTGGGCTGTGTTGATTCCCTTTATGTATTTGAATGTTTCTATCATGTCCCCCCATATTTCTTTTTTGCACTAGAGAGTATAGTTTAATACCCTGAGTCTCGTTTCATACTATTCTTGATGCAGACACTGCACCATCTTAGTGGCCTTTCTCTGAACCCCTTCTAAGTGGTCAATGTCCTTATTTTAGGTGGGGCCTCCAGAACTGCACGCAGTATTCCAGGTGCAGCCTGACCAAGGTCCTGTACAACGGGACGATTACTTTGCGCTTCCTGCTCGTAATCCCTATACCTATGCAGCCGAGGATGCTGCTGGGCTTCTGTGTTGCTTTTTCACATTGTTTCCCCACTTTTAGATCGGTAAGAGTTATTCCAAGGTCCCGTTCCATCTTTGATTCTTCTAATTGATTCCCATTCAGTGTGTGTATATCCTTCTTGGGTTACATTTACTCGTGCATCACCTTACACTTCTTGGCGTTAAATTTTAACTGCCATATTCTTGACCATTCTTCTAATTTCTTGAGATCGTCTTCCATCCTAGAGGCGCCTTCATCTGTGTCTACCCTATTGCAGAGTTTTGTATCATCTGCGAACAGGCAGACCTTCCCCTCAAGTCCATCAGCAATGTTGCCGCTGAATATGTTGAAGAAGATTGGGCCAAGTACTGACCCCCGTGGAACGCTGATGGTTACTCTGCCCTCCTCTGATAATGCCACATTGACCAGGACTCTCTGTGACCTATCCTGAAGCCAGTTCTTAATCCAGCTGACTATTTTATGGTCTGTGCCTGTGTGCTCTAGTTTGTTGGCTAATCTCTTGTGGGAAACAGTGTCAAAACTTTGCTAAAATGTAAGTAAATCACATCCACTGTGCCAAGGTGGCAATCTCTTCCCTGAATTGTTTCAGGACCCCCGGGTAGATACTATCTAGACCCATTGCCTTATCCACTTTTAACTTATCCTGCTCCTCTAGGGCTCTTTCTTTTGGGAAGGGGCTCATGTTGGACTCATTATCATTTTGCCAAGTGTCACTTAACATAGGCCCTTTGCCACTGTCTTCTATAGTGAAGACTGAGCAGAAGGAGTCATTCAGTACCTCTGTCTTATCTTTATCCCTCTCCACTGGCTGACCCTCTTTTGATGCTAGACGGACTATTCTCCCTCTTATTCTTCCTCTTCTCTCTTATGTATCGGTAGAAAGTCTTATTACCCTTCTTTACCTCCTGTGCTGTTCTCTCCTCTGTCTGCACTTTGGCAATCCTAATTGCCTTCCCGGCCTCTTTGAGTTTATTTCTGTATTCCTCCCTGTCATTGTCCATCTTTGTTTCCTTGTACTGCTTGAATGCTCTTTTCTTTTCCTTAATCTTAGCTGCTACCTCCCTAGTAAACCAGAGCTGGTTCCTCCTCTTCTTGGATGTGCTGATCTGTTTTGTGCAATCCTCTGTTACGGTAGTTAGAGCATGTTTCAAGGTTTTCCAGCATTCTTCTGCATCTCCCTTGGTACCAGTTTGTACTAAGGATTTGATCTGGGATTTCATTTCAGGGAAGTTTGCTTTCAAGCCCCAGGAAATCTTTACTATATTCTGATATATGCAGTTAGCCTTCACCATTCAGTTGCTCTGGAGCAAAATAAGTTAATAGAACCTATGCTAATAGTGGAACGTTGATAGGCTCGAGCTCGGCTTTCAAACCACTGTCCCTAGTGCATTCTATGCAACCGTCAGATTCTTTACTCTGCCTGCTTAGTAAGACGCCTTGGAGACTTCTTCAGCTTTCTTGAAGATATTTATTTTTTTCTCGGTTTTTCGAAGTACCGATTAATTTCTTTTAGTTTTTGAAGTACTGTCCTTGGTTTACAGGTAGACTAGTCTAGATTTAGCATTATTTTGGTAGGTTTTGCAGTTCCTTGTCGGTTCCTCGCAACTGAGAGGGAACTGGCCTTTCGTTGTTTTTCTGAGGTAAAGTTATTAGTTTTTAGTTAAATTTATTATGGTTCTCTGTTGGCTGGATCCTCCTCACAATCCTGTGGGTTTAAACGGGGGGAGGGGGGGCTTTTCTCAGTTTGTTATCAGTCGCTGAACCGACAGTAACAAAAAAAAAAAAAAGAGAACTTTTGTTTATTTGTAAATGTAGTGTGTTTGCTCTCAGAACCCACAATTTTACTGGATTTAGGATATGTCACAGAAGCCTAAAAGGAGAACTGGCCCTACTGGTTTCCAACGCTGCACTGAGTGTGGTGAGCCATTTGCTAAGGCCGACCCACACTTAATTTGTGTCCTCTGTTTAGGGTTTGACCACCTGAACACAGAGTGTGAAATTTGTAAGTTTTCTCAGTCTACACTTGATAGGTGACTGAACCGACTGAAATAAAAAATGTCCGATAAAGCTGCTGACCCAGCTTCAGGACATGCGATTCCTCCTCCTAGCAAAGTTAAACTGAAGGAACTGGAGGGGAAGCCCTGTGACAAGGGTGAAACTTCCTCATGAACAAAAAGGAGTGCAGAACTGGCCCTTGACTGGCCGCTGCCGCTAAGAGGAAAAAGAAGAAAAAGCATACAGCGTAGGAACCGCAACCGAAGGTACCCATGGTTCTGACCACTGAGGAGATCACAAACTTGATTAGAGTTATTCAATCGCTGCAGCCCAGTGCTCCGGTTCCTCAGCAAGTGCCGCAACAGCCCCCAGTTCAGACACTGGTTATGTCAGCGGTTCCCAGTTCATTTGAATAGGTTCCCTATTAAAACTCATTTGCTCCTGGTGGTCATTTTGGGTTGGATCCAGCAGTGGATGGTTCCAACACCATATGGTGTCTATGGGAACAAATTAGATAATTATGAGAAGGAGGAGGAAGAAGAGGACTTTGGGGAACATATTGAACCAGAGGTTTCCCCAGACAGAGAGTAGTTTGAGTCTCTTCCTAAATGTCCTGAGGATTATTCTTCCCATTTTTCTGTTTATGAAAAAGGTGGCAGAGACCCTGGACCTCCCCACTCAAGAGACCACTGAGTCGGAGGAGGAGCCAGACTACATGGAGATGATGGATGTGGTAGCAACAAAGAGATTGCTTCTCCCTATCCATAAGTATCTGAAGAGGCAAGCCTCTAAGATTTTGCAGAACCCCACTTCTGTCCCCCCTGCAGACAAAAAGATGGAAAGGAAATACCTGGTTGCCAGAGGGGGAGCTGAATTCCTCCTTGGTCACGCCAGCCATGAGAGGGTAGTGTTGGCAGCTGCCCGTGATAAAGCAGGCATACCCCTGTCATACCATCCTCCTGATAAAGACTCCAAAAGGATGGATTTCATGGCCAAGAAAGCCTATTTAGGGGCTTCATTGGCTATCAGACAAGGCTGTTGTATGGCTTATGTCTCCAGATACCAGAAAAACCTCCGGAATTCTGTGATGGAGATGGCTAAGTCAGCTTCTCCCCCACTGGTAGCTGATCTTATGGAAGCTGTGAAATGTGGCATTGAAACATCCAAGTACCAGTTCCACATGGCAGTGGATTCTAATGACACTATTGCCAGGGTAACAGCAACCTCAGTGTCTCTGAGGAGGTTTGCCTGGCTCAGGGCCACTAACCTAACTCAGGACACACAGACTAAGGCCCTAGATTTTCCTTGTGAGCTAGCCTTTTTGTTTGGTGAACAGACAGAGGCTTACATGGAGAAGATGGATGAGTGCAAGGTGGCTTACAAGAGTACTGCTGCCCAGAAGCACCAGAATAGGGGAGGTAGGGGAAGGTCCTTTTCTAGACCTTTTTACCAAACCAGGCCTTCCCAGTGTACCAGTAGCAGAGAGGGTACTTTAGAGGCAGGGGTAGAAGGGGCTGCAGTCGGACTGGCCCCAGTCCAGTGCACAAGCAATGTAGAACCCCTGATATGCTTGTCAGGTTCTCCTCCCCAGTCCCAGTAGGGGGCAGGATGGCTTACTGCTTCCAGGCATGGCAAGCCATCGATCAACACAGACAAGTGGGTCCTGGAGGTAGTAAGCCGGGGCCTTGCACTCAGCTTCAGGGTCATACCAAGGTTGAGGGCAAGGCTATTCAGACCTGCCACTCTAACAGAAAAGGTAATGCTGGAATCGGAAATAGCCAACCTTCTGCTCGAGAAGGCAGTAGAGCCTGTTTCCCTAGCTCAGAGGGGAAAAGGTCTGTACTCAAGGTACTTCCTAACACTGAAGAAAACTGGAGAATGGCAACCCATACTAGATCTCAGACACTTGAACAGACACCTTACAAAGCTAAAGTTCAAGATGGGCACTCTGGCAACCATTCTCCCCATTCTAAGGGAGGGAGACTAGTTGGCATCACTAGACCTCAAAGATGTGTACTTTCACATTCCTTTCAGGCAATCCCACAGAATGTACTTCAGAGTCAGATTGCTATCAGGCCATTACCAGTTTAGAGCCCTGCCCTTCGGCCTGACCTCTGCCCCAAGAGTGTTCACACAGTGCTTGGCAGTGGTAGTGGCACACTTGAGAAGACAGGGGGTGACAGTGTTCCCTTATCTAGACGACAGTCACTACAGCAGGTCAAAGATGCTCTAATTCTTACACAGGACACCCTTCAGTCTCTGAGGTTTCTTGTAAACCTGAAAAAGTCAGTCTTGCAGCCGGTTCAGCTCCTGGAGATCATAGGAGTGGAGTTGGACACACTACAGGGAAAAGCATTTCTACCTCAGGCAAGGTTGGACAGATTGGTGCAGCTAGCAAGCTCTTTCCAGCTGCACACCCCCAGGCCAGCAAGACATTTCCTACAACTCTTGGGTCACATGGCAGATTCTACAGCAACAGTGCCAGGAGCTAGCTTCCAAATGAGAGACCCAGTTTCACCTAAGGTCTCACTGGACCCAGAAATAGGACTCCCTGTCAAAATTAGTACCAGTCACAGGAGCTCTCCTTCAAGCACTTCAGTGGTGGCAGGGAAGGGACAGTCTCAGAGAAGGTGTGCCATTCCTGCAGCAGTCCCCAGCAGTACTGTTGACAACCGATGCCTCCCTCCTAGGGTGGGGAGTACACTGCACATGATACATGGCTCCAGCAGGAATCATTGCTGCGCATAAATCTGCTGGAACTCAGGGCAGTTCTTCTGGGCCTCCAATCCTTTGCCACAATGCTTCAGGGCAAGGTGGTTCAAGTCAGAACAGACAATACAACCACCATGTACTACATAAACTAGCACGAGGGCACAAGGGTGACCTTGCTGTGTACAGATGCCATGGAAATCTGGACTCTGGCCTACTCCCTCAGAATTTCTGTCTCAGCAGTTAATCTTCCAGGAAGAACAATGTCCTGGCAGATGCCTTGAGCAGGATGAACCAAAACTACCACGAGTGGTCTCTGAACAGGCAGGTCCTGCAGTCTGTTTTCAGGAGGTGGGGGGCACTCCAGAGGTGGACCTTTTTGCAGCCCCAGACAAACACTAGTTGCCACAGTTCTGTTGCAGACCTCCTGCAGTAGGCACAGTGCCACTGGATGCACTTCTGCTGGATTGGACAGGTAAGTTTCTGTACACCTTCCCTCCATTCTCCCTGCTACCTGGAGTACAGAACAAGCTCAGGACTCAGCAACAATGATCCTCAAAGCCCCAGACTGGGCCAGGAAGCCCTGATACTCCCTGTCAATATCCAGACCGATTTGCCTCCCCAGGAGGCACAACCTACTGACATCTTCCCAGGGCAGGATCTTGTACTCCAGCCTTAGGTCCCTCAGGCTCAGGGGTTGGCTTTTGAGGACCTAGAATATGCTAACTTGCACCTCACTGAAGGGGTCTGGGAGGTAGTTAAGAGTTTCTAGAAAACCCTCCACCAGGAAAACTTACACTTCCAAGTGGAAGAGGTTGACCCATTTGGTGTCAGCAGAAGGACATAGCTCCCCACCAGGCTGGCTTGCCAGTACTGTTGGGACTATTTGGCCCATCTCCATTCCTTGGGCCTGAGGCCATCTACCTTCAAGGTACGCTTGACGCTGTTTCTGCCAATCTCTTGGCTGGGAAGGGCTCTTCCCTGGCTTCTGATCTGATTTACAGACAGTTTTTCAAGGGCCTGCTACATTTGCACCCCCACACAGGGAACCAACCCCCTCATGATATGAATATACTGTATGCATTGCACAGCTGATGCAACCCCTTTTGAGTCCATGTCCTCGGCAGAGCTCAAGTTTGTGACCTGGAAAACAGTGTTCCAGGTGGCAGTTACTTCAGCTAGGAGGATTAATGAACTTCAGGCCTTGTCCACAGAGCCTAGCTCATTTCAGTCCATAGGGACAAGGTAGTCCTTAGGTCAAATAGGAAAATTCTCCCCAAAGTGGTATCTGACTTCCACCTCAACCAGTCCATTACCCTGCCTGTCTTCTTCACAGACCATTCCAGCTCAGGGGAATGTAGGCTGTATAGCCTTGACATCAAGAGGGCTATCAGCTATTATTTGGATCACACAAAAGGCCATAGGCAGGATAACACACTGCTCTTTCTGACCTATGGTGAAGTGGGGAAGGGAAAACCAGCTGCAAATATTTATTTTTATTTTATTTATTTATTTAGTTGTTTAACCAGGTATAGCACACTAAGCTGAAAGCTTTTTTACAGGAGCGACCTGGGAGCACAAGGAGGTTAAGTGACTTGCTCAGGGTCACACAGTATGCAAGTGGAAGCTGTGGGATTCAAACCCAGGTCTGGTCTGCTGGATGTCACCAGATTTGCAGCTCAGAGCCTTAGACCACTGCGCTATACTGCCTCCAAATAAAGGACTGTTGCACACTGGATTGTTGCCTGTATTCATTTCTGGTACAGCAAAGTGGGCAAGGAGCCCTCTGTGGGCCTTAGGGCTCATTCCTCTAGGGGTACAGTTGTTTCTATAGCAGCTGCCAGAGACATTCACTTGTTAGAAATCTGCAAAGCAGCTTCCTGGAAAACTGTTTACACATTTACCAAGCAGTATTGCCTGGACACTCAGGCTAGAAGTGATGCCAGATTTGGCACAGCAGTACTGCAGATCCTGTTTCCTAAATAGGTTCTGTTCCCGCCTCCAAAGGTACTGCTTGGGTAGTCTACATATGTCAGAACACAGTAAAGATTTCCTGGGGCTTGAAGAAAAAAATTACTTACCATTGTAATTTTGTTTCTTCCATGGGGAATCTTTACTGTATTCTGAGCTCCCACCATACCTCCCCTACTAGAACCTAGTGGGCACTGCACTCCAGCTGTCCATGTTGTTGATCAAACCTGTTTCAGTTGGTGGTTTTTGAGCATCTGTGACTTGAGTCTTTGGGATGCCACCTTGTTAAAAGGGGGGATTATTGTCGGTGGGTGAATTTGTTCTCTTTAGGATAGTATAGTTAGAATTTTTTCATGCATGCTTCGTAAGACTCTTGACGGTTGCATGGAATGCACCATGGACAGTGGTTTGAAAACCGAGCTCGAGCCTATCAATGTTCCACTATTAGCATAGGTTCTATTAACTCATTTTGCTACAGGGCAGTTGAATGGTGAAGGCTAACTATATATGTCAGAATACAGTAAAGATGCCCTTGGAAGAAACAAGATTACTATGGTAAGTAATTTTTTCTTCCTGAAGTTGATTACTTTGATTTTTGTGTGGCATCTGTCTTCTGTTCTACTAACTGTTAGACATGCTGATCTGTGGTCGCTGGATCTTAAGTGGTTTCCTATGTGAACACCGGAGAGTACCAGGCCTAGGACTGATGTCTCCCTGGTGGGTGAGTCCACTAGCTGAGTTAATCCCATCTCTCACAGTGCAAGGCAGAGGACACCAAGAAGAAGGAGCTGCTGTTATAAATATATTTCTCTACTGGGGCTGAAGAACTAGAACTTTACTACTGGGACCTTCAATTTAGGTTAAAAACAAACAAACAAAAAAGTTATTGTGTTTGTCTGACTTGGCTGAAGTGAATTGTTATCTGTGCATTATCTAGGTGTTTGTCTTAGGTGGCTGAAGGGAATTGTTATATGTGCAATTAACTAATTGTTGAAAAAGCTGTAAAGTAGGGGGAACTGGCTTAGCTAGAAGGAAGTCAGGTTAAAGCTAGATTTAAAAGCTGCCCTAGATAGCTTCTGCCAGAGTACAGGCAGAGGACACCAAGAAGAAGGAGCTGTTGTTATAACTATACTTCTCTACTGGGACTATATTGCCCTCCTTCCCTCCCCTCCACCCTAAGCCAGCTATCCTTTTATAGGCACAGGATTTGACTGACAACAGGAACTTTCTGTTTGGGAGCAGGAAGTAAGTGATCACAGAAACACAAAAGACTCATCATCCTAGATGGAAAAGAGTAGCTCTCCGTCCCCCCACCAGCTGCTGGAGGTCTAACTCTGAGCAAATAAGGAGACTGCTGAGAAATATAGAAACTTCTTGTCTCACAACAGGAAGATCAGGAGCTTAAAGGGCACAGAGACAGTAAGTAAGGGAGTAAGTAGGGAGAAGAACAAAAAAAAAAAGAAAGAAAGGAAGAAAAAATAAACAGAAGAAAGAATAAGTAGTCCAAACAACAGTTAAGGGGCCAAAAATAAGACATGATGGGAGTGGTGCAGTGCAGTGGCTGTGGAGCCACAGTCTTCCGGGAGATGTTCTGAAGGATGCAGTGTTGTCCCACCTGAAGGCACCTCTTTGGGCTGAGGGAGGAGGTTGCTTATCTCCAGGCTCAGTTGGCCAGGATTTGAGGGACCTCCTCTCCCACCCAGGGACCACCAGGGCCACTGCTGATGCCTCAGAGGTTGCCAAAAAAGAAGAGCGGTTGGACCACAGTGGGCTCAGGGAGGGTGAGGGTGGTGGAACAGAGGCACATCCCTCCAGTTGTACCTCTCCACAATTCATATGCCGTTCTGACAAAGTGTGGTTCCTCTATGGAGGCACCCGCAGTGGAGACCAAGGAGGATGCTGGGAACCTCCACAAGGAGACCCACAGGAGGGTGGCATGGGACCCCACAGGGGAAGGAAACAACTCCTGTTGGGGGACACCATTATTAGGGGGGTAGAACTGGGGGAGGAAGGGGAGAGGGAGGTAAGGTGCCTGCCTGGCGCCATTGCTTGGAGGGACAGGGAGCTAATCCTCAGGATCACTGGAGAAGCTGCACGGGGGAGTGAGCTGGATGTCATTGTTCACCTAGGGACAAATGACTTGGCTGAGAAAGGGATCAGAGCAGTGCAGGAAGAGTTTGTAGAGTTGGGAAGGGGCCTTAGACAAGTAACATGCACGGTAACCTTCTCGGAGGTGCTGCCCGCCTATGGCAAGGATGAGGCTAGGGTGCTGCACACCATGGGATTCAATCAGTGGTTGAAAAACTGGTGCAGAGCTCAGGGATTTGCTTCATTGGGGACTGGGGGTCCACCTGGAGGGATGCAGGCCTATACTGGTGTGATGGTCTGCATCTGTCCAGGAGGGGAACCAGGATGCTAGGTGATAGGTTTAAATACTTCATTGGCAAGCATTTAAACTAGCGAAGGGGGGAGGCACTGAAAAGGAGCAGGGAAATCCTAGGCCCCCCTCAAAAAAAATCCGGGTAGTAATTGAGGTAAACGCCAAGATAGAGATGTTGATAGGGAGAAGGACAGGGGTAAACAGAGAAAATGACAAAGGGAACAAGGACAGGGATGTGGGAAAAGGGGGTAAGGTCATCAAGAAATGGAGGGTAATGAGTTCCAATGCCCATAGTCTGGGCAACAAAAAACATAGAATTTGACGGCAGATAAGGACCGCTTGGCCCACCCAGTCTGCTCATTTCCCTGCCTACTGGATAAGCTGCAGATCCTAGTTAACCAGCAGCCTACTTCTTTCTACCCCAACCCCCTAGAATTGCCTTATGACTGTCCCATGCATGCTTGAATTCCACCACTGTTTTTGACTCCACGACCTCCTACGGAAGGCCGCTCATGCATCCACAACCCTCTGTGAAAAATACTTACTTAAATTACCTCTGAGCCCGCTTCCATCTTCAAATTGTGCCCCTTGTTCTTGCACACCTCTTTTTGAAAGATGCTACCCTTTGGACTTTGTTGATTCCCTTGAGGTACTTGAAAGTTTCTATCATGTCCCCCCTCTCCCTCCTTTCCTCGAGGCTATACATATTAAGCTCCTTAAGTCTCTCTTCATATGTCTTCCAGTGCAGACCCTGCACCATTTTAGTTGCCCTCCTTTGGACAGCTTCCATCCTGTCTATGTCTTCGCGAAGACTGGGTCTCCAGAACTGCACACAGTACTCCAGATGGGGTCTGACCAGCTGTCTGTACAGAGGGATAATAACTTCCTGTTTTCTACTGGTGTTGCCTCTCCCTATGCATCCCAGTATCCCCCAGCCCTCCTTGCTGCCTTCTCACATTGCTTGCCCACCTTTAGGTCATCTGATATGACTACCCCCAGGTCCCTTTCCATTTTTGTTGTTGTTAGTATCTCACCCCCCATTGTGTACTCTTCCCCTGGGTTTTTGTTTCCCAGGTGCATTACCTTGCACTTCTTAGCATTGAATCTAAGCTGCCATACATTTGACCATTCCTCTAACCTTGCCAAGTCCCTTTTCATCCTTTCCACCCCACCTTGTGCATCAACTCTGTTGCAGATCTTTGTGTCATCTGCAAAGAGACATACTTTTCCTTCCAGTCCCTCTGCAATGTCGCTTATAAAGACATTGAAGAGGACCGGTCCTAATACTGAACCCTGTGGTACCCCACTAGTAACCCCCCTTTCTTCAGAGTGGACTCCATTTACTATTACTCTCTGTGTCCTATTCTCCAGCCAAGCTCCCTGAACTGGTGGCCTTGATGGAAGAGGGATGCCTGGATATTGTAGCAGTCACAGAAACGTGGTACACAGAGAACCATGACTGGGATGTTAACATACCAGGGTATACAACCTACAGGATAGACAGGGAGGGTGGAAGAGGGGGAGGAGTAGCTCTCTATGTAGAGGAAGGGATAAAAGCAACGGAACAAAAGAGTAAACAGGGAAGAGAGGAGGCACTGTGGGTCACCTTAGAGACTGGAAATGGCACTACAGTCCGCACGGGGGTTGTATACAGACCCCCATGTCAGGGGGAGGGAATAGACAAGGATGTGATAGAAGGCATCCTTAGGATGGCAGAGAAAGGGGAGATACTTTTGATGGGGGACCTGAATATGCCAGA
Organism: Neoceratodus forsteri; assembly: GCA_016271365.2. Taxonomy (NCBI): domain Eukaryota; kingdom Metazoa; phylum Chordata; order Ceratodontiformes; family Ceratodontidae; genus Neoceratodus; species Neoceratodus forsteri. Next base: position 404,393,496 of record CM057454.1, on the reverse strand, counting down.
TGTTAACTGGAGCACCTTTGCTGCAGCCACATCCAAGACCAGGGCCATTCTTGATGCCCTACAGGTGGCATACCTCAGACAGCTAGTTTTGGAACCCACTCGTGAGGGAGCAATCTTAGACCTCGTACTCTCAAATGGGGACAGTGAGAGGATCTCAGATCTAGAAGTGGGTAGCCATCTGGGAACAAGTGACCACCAAACAGTGTGGTTCACGATAAACTCAGATACAGAGTCAAGCCATACAAAAGTGAGGGTACTGGACTTCAGGAGGGCTGACTTTGGCAAGATGGGAGAGTGCCTTAGAAAAGCACTAGCAAACAAGCTAGAAGGAGGGGTGGAGCAACAATGGGAAAACATCAAAACTGCCATCACAGAGGCAACAAGCCTTTGTGTGAAGCAAATAAACAAATCAAAACGAAATAAAAAGCCGCTGTGGTTCTCAGAAGAGGTGGCGGGGAAGGTAGGGAGAAAAAAATAGCATTTAGGAAGTATAAGGAAACACAGAAGGAACAGGACAGAGAACTGTACCAGTTAAGGCAGAAGGAAGCAGGGAGGGAAGTCAGAATAGCAAAGGCCCAAATTGAGAAAAAGATAGCCAACTCTGTTAAGAAGGGGGATAAAACCTTTTATAGGTACATCAGGGAGCATAGAAAGACAAAGGGAGGGATAGTGAGACTGAATAGAATGGACGGTGGGTGGGCAGAGAGGGACAGTGAAAAAGCAGGGATACTGAATGAATACTTCTGCTCAGTATTCACAAAAGAGGAGGAGGGGGAGGTGCCTAATCCAATTAACAGAAGCACTCTGGGTAGGGGGGTCGATCCCAGTCCTTTTACAGGAGAAAGGGTTCTGAAAGAACTCCTAAAACTGAAGGTGGACAAAGCAATGGGGCTTGATGGAATTCACCCCAGAATTCTAAAAGAATTAAGTGGTAAACTAGTGACACCACTGACTACCCTGCTTAACAGATCATGGGAGGATGGTGTGGCACCTGAAGACTGGAGGAAGGCAGATGTGATTCCCCTTCACAAAAGTGGGAGCAAGACAGAGGCAGGAAATTGTTGTTGTCTAGAGGCCAGTGGGGCACAGGACCCAAGACAGCATGGGTTCACAGCGGGAAGGTCATGTCAGACGAATCTAATTGATTTATTTGACTGGGTGACCAAAGTAGTAGACCAAGGAGGGGCTGTGGACATGGCCTACCTTGACTTTAGCAAGGCATTTGACACAGTCCCACACAAAAGATTAATAATCAAATTAACCAACCTGGGAGTGGGCCCCAGGGTGGCAGCTTGGGTAAAACATTGGCTGGACAACAGGACACAGAAGGTAATTGTAAATGGAGTCCACTCTGAAGAAAGAGGGGTTACTAGTGGGGTACCGCAGGGTTCAGTACTGGGTCCAGTCCTTTTTAATGTCTTTATAAGTGACATTGCAAAGGGACTGAAAGGAAAAGTATTCCTCTTTGCAGATGACACAAAGATCTGCAACAGGGTTGATTCACAAGGAGGTATGGAAAGGATGAGAAGGGACTTGGCAAAGTTGGAGGAATGGTCGGAAGTATGGCAGCTTGGATTCAATGCAAAGAAGTGCAAAATAATGTACCTGGGAAACAAAAACCCAGAGGAAGATTACACAATGCGGGGGTAGTAACAGCAACAAAAAAGGAAAGGGACCTGGGGGTAATCATATCAGATGACCTTAAGGTTGGCAAGTGTAACCCCCAGGTGGCGCTATCCCAAGGGCTACTACCCCTGCCTGCTTGACTACTGACAGGTTGGGAGCCTAGGTTCTATGGCGGGTGCCTCCACCCAGAGGTCAGGGTTTGTAATGGTTGGTCTAGTTTGGTCACAGCCCTCTGGGACACTGAGACCCCCTTCTAATCCCTCTAATGGCCCACACGATGCACAGGAGTTACAGTACCAGTACCCCACATGTACACACTGTTCATTCATAAGGTACCACTTACCCTCGAGACTGATTTGCAGGTTTGTCTCTGAGGACTCCCTGAAAAATAAGGTTAAGCAGCATACACAGACCAGTACAGTGCTTGGCATGAATATACTGACACTTCAGACAGTTTAAAGTTTAACAACAAATCTGATTTATTTAGGGAACAGAAACACGGGAGGGGGAAATCAGATTAATTAGTGGCATTAAATCACAGTACTGTGCACACATACAGGGTCTGAGAAGTCACACTCTGGGTACCCAGGTTGGGGGGGGGACTAGCCAGGTCCATTGCCCGGGGTTGGTCGGCAGGTGCAGATGGATAGGGCCCTGTAGAAGAAAATATATGCACAACACCTAATTGTAATCCGGAGCCTGATGGCTCAGTCCATGAAGCAAAGAAACAAGAAGAATTAGATGACACACTTGTGATTGAAAACAGGCTGCAGGGGAATACCCTGATTTGTACTCACAATACCCAAGCTGAGAACCAGATGGTGGATGTTCTTCTGGATTGTCAGAAACAGCAGGGCATGGAGACAAGGTCCTTGTGACTGGACTGCACTGCAGTTTATAGCAAATGGATTTAGTTTGAGACAAGCTGCGGTTTGCTTCCAGCTTCAACACACAACACACAGCACACAGCACTGGGGATTGGAAATAGCGATTCCCCACAAGCACTACGCTTATTAATATGTAAAAGGAAAGTACTATACCAGGCAGGCTGCTTCTCGATCCCAATCGCAATTACTGCAAGATACTCGGGAGCGCACACAGCAGCTTCAGTTCCTGACAGACTGAGCGTGATTCAGCAATTTCTTCAGTCTTCTACAGGGTGAGCCTGGTTTCCACACTTCTGGTGCTTTTTCTCCTCACAACTCAGATTCAGTCCAAACTGGCACTCACAAGACTGCAGACCAAAACTCAGGGCTTCTGCGCGCTTCCATGTGAGCTACGCATTGGCACACAGCTCCTTCTCTTCACTGCCCAACTGATCTGATCTTTCCAGTCACAGAGCAGGGCATTTCTTAGCTCCACACTATTCTGTTGGCTGATTCAGCTGTCACTCACAATAAGACTCCTCTGTTGGTAGAAAAGGTGCCAAGGTTAAAACTACATTTCCCAGAGTCACTGCCCATACAGTCCCCTTGTGGCTGGCTCAAAATTGAGAGTCCAATTTCCGATTCGTCCACAGGCTCCATTTTAGGGTCTCCCTATCATCCTGATTGGTCCAAGTCAGCTATTCAGAACCAAAATGAAAGAGCTACACTGAAACAGCTCCCTCTGCACATGTAGCAACGGCAGAAATGGAGCGAATTGACAGCAGCCCAGGCAGGATTTGGGCATTAGAACACACAGTCCCCCCATACGAACTAAGTAAGTCTGCAAGCAGACAGCTCTTAAAGAGACAGTACGTGGAGGCTCAGATAGCACTCACCTGGAACCACATTCAAACAGCTCAGATGCCGAACACCGCCCAGACTTGGAGCATTCAGACAAGCTTCTGGAAGACTTCTGGGAATCCCCATTTGCAGGGGGGTTACACCAGCAATGTGAGAAGGCAGTAGGGAGGGCTGGGGGGACACTGGGATGTATAGGGAGAGGCATCACCAGCAGAAAACAGGAAGTTTTGGTGAGACCCCATCTGGAGTACTGCATCCAATTCTGGCGACCCCATCTCCGCAAGGACGTAGACAGAATGGAGGCAGTCCAGAGGAGAGCAATTAAAATGGTGCAGGGTCCGCAAGAGAAGCCATACGAGGAGAGACTAATGGAGCTTAATATGTATACCCTTGAGGAAAGGGGGGGGGATATAAACTTTTAAGTACCTCAGTGGAATCAGCGGTCCAAGAGGGTAGCATCTTTCAGAAAAAGAGATGTGCAAGAACAAGGGGACACAATTTGATGATAGAGGGGAGACGGCTCAGGGGCAATGTGAGGAAGTATTTTTTCACAGAGAGGATGGTGGACGCATGGATCCACCTTAAGAGAATTCAAGAATGCATGGGACAGACATAAGGCAGTTCTTGTGGGGGGTAGGAAGAAATAGGCTGTCGGTTAACTAAGATCTGCAGCTCATCCTGTAGGTAGGGAAATGGGCAGACTAGGTGGGCCAAGATGTCCTTCTCTGCCGTCAAAGTCTGTGTTTCTGTGTTTCAAGGAAGAATTCCTTGCTCGTCTCAGAGGATGCCGTGTATGAGGACCAACCCACATCAAGCAGATTGAAGTCCCCAACTAGAAGTAGCTCACCCTTGTTGGCCATCGTCAGGATGGCTTCCAGGAACTCAGTGTCAGTGTCTTGGGATGGGGTCTGTAGACAACCCCTACCTGGATAGTTTTTTCTCCAACTCCCAGGGTAATCCATAGGTCCTCAGCCTTACAGTGTTTGTCTTGGAGTTCTGTTGCACTGATACTGTCCCTTATATATATAGCCATTCTACCCCTTTTTTCCCTTCCCGATCCCTCCTAAAGAGCGTGTAGCCAGGTATTGTAGCATCCCATGTGTGGTTCACAGTGAACCATGTTTCCGTAATCACTACCCAATCCAATTGTGATTCCGCTATCATGGCTGTGAGTTCAGGGAGCTTGTTTAACAGGCTTCAAGCATTGACACACATGGCCTTCCATGCCTGATTGCTCTGGCCTGCTGTAAGGTTACCCTGTGTGTGTGTTTTGTTCTATCCATGAGCTTGTGGTGCATTTTCCAGTGGACCTTCTTGGTCTGTGTTTCTGTTGGATTTAGTAAAAAGTGCATATGCTGGACTTGAACTGCTTGTTCTTAGAAGATTGTCACAAACTTAACTTATAGTATGATTTTGCTTGGTACAGTGTTGTACATTTTTCCTGGTTATACTTGTTGAAAGACTTTCTAAGCATGGAGCTCATTAAGGGTGCTTTTGCAGTCTGCAAAGACAGGTGGAATCACAAGAATGGCAGTCGACATGGTCTTTTAGAACAGTACACAGAAGCCCTCACATTGCCTTGTGCTTTGTAAGAAGAAATCTGTCTTATTGCACTTGTAGAAGGTTAGGAGTGGTGGGGTACATTTGATATAACGTATTAAGTTTTTGATATTTATGTGCTGCAGAATTTTTATTTTCAAGCTATGAATTATTATTGTCTTGTTTTAATTCTTCCATCATGCTTTTACATTTGTCATCCATGAGAAACATGAGCATTGACCTGTGGATTTGTTGCAGAGGTTTACATGTCACACTGACTGACAGAATGATGTCAGCATCACAGTTTTAGTACATTGATCTCATGTCAGTATCTACGATAAGAATACCATAAAGGCAGGTGATGATGTTTTAATTACATAGTGGAGGTAATAACTGATGTCTAAAATGACGGCACTGTGCTTACAATACTGGAAATCTCTCAACAGGTGCATCTTTTCCTTTTTTCACTTCTTTTTCCCTCCGATCACCGGCTTCATGTACCTCCTCAGTCGTCCAACTGTTCCTGCTCTGTCTGAAATCCTTCCTACCTGTGACCCCTAGATCCTCTGACCCTCCTGCACCTCACCCTTCAGGCCCCCCCCCGGCTTGAATCCCCCCAAAGCAGGGCCGCCTTCTGATCCTTGGTGCTCCCTTACATGAAATCCAGTTTACCTGAGGGTGGAGGTGAAGGTCGAGAGGCATCTGGACCCAGGAGGATAGGATCTGATGTTGGGTGTGGTGCTGGAACCGACATCGTCTAACATGAAGTTGGGGCTTTTCCATGTTCTCTGTGGTTGCCCACCCATCTGCAAGCATGGACATGCAGTGATGTCCAAGGGAGGTGATGTCCGCCACGGCCCACCAACTGGAAGCAGAACACTATTGGCTCGATACTTCCCAGCTGCTGCTGGGAGGCATACTGTTGCAAGAGCTTTCAATCTTCCTTCCCTGGAGAAGGTGAGCTGTCGTTGGACACTCGAACCTTCTCCTCCCCTGGCGCCTTGAGCTCACTCAGTGAACTTGGGTTGCCGGGCTGGCGCGGGTGTGGCGTATGTCACAAACCCACTCAGGAGGTCAGCCCTCTACTCCCAAAGTGTCAACCTCTGAGCGCAGTCTTGTGAACAGTTAACAGAACAAGGTAACCCTCTTGTTTGTTTTTGTAGATTTGAATCAACCTTTGGTCTCAAGTTCTGGAGGGATTCAAACTGAACCTCGTGTTAGCGTACCCAATGTACAGGCTGAGATAATTCTGTCTTCGGGGGGCCAGATATCTTTGCCTATGGGCACCTAACCAGGTGTACAGAAATAAATCCTTAAAAACTGTAATAAAAGACCTCAGATTTAAAACGCTTACCTTTTTCCAATTTGGTATAACCATTCAAGCTTATGTATAGTGTCTGCTTTAACCATATATACTCTGCTTGTAAAGGAAAGAAATCAAAGACAGACCAAGTAAGCTCTAAAAATGGAGTTTTACTAAAATAGATAAAAATATGTAACACATAAAATACAGAACTGTTATATCACAAAACATACAAATCACTTAAACAAAACTGGTTTTAACAGTGCAGTTCCTACTACAATACTTAGATTTGTCTCTCTCTCTAAATACCTGCTTAAAGTGCTCGCAGATGTTTCTTTGTCAGAGTCTAGTTAGAAGTGTGTCTGTGAAGTAAAACAGAATATTCCTTAAAGAAAACTGTATTTGCCAACCCCTTTGTGTGAGGTCACCTAGCTCCTACTCTGTCAGAATATAAAAAAATATATATCTATACAAAAACAAGATGTTTTTTCAAAGTATTAAATTCTGTAATCCTCAGCACAACTCATTTTTTTTTCAAATGACATTTCTTTTATCTGTGAGCAGTATCTCCTCTCACACAGACACCAAAGTATTTATGATTCCGTACCAGTGTACTAAACCTGGTTTCCCCCTCAAAATGTCATAAAATGGATACTGATTTCCCTCTTAACAGCTAAAACTGTAATTAACTTAAAAAAAGTCTGTAATTAGCTTCTGGCCTTCAGGCTAACACCTTGTATCTAAAACCTGTGTGTGTGTGTGTATCTCACATGCTGTTTCAGCATTTCTCATGGCAGGCAGTCCATCACACAGTTTTATATTACAAAAAAAATGATACAGGGATCAGAACCAGCTGTCCAAGTGTCACAGCGTCCAGCACCTCAACTATCAGTGTCACCTGGCTGGCTAACAGGTGCATCTTTATCATTCATTCTTACAGATTTTACAGTGCGTCATTCATAATTATTGTAATAGTATTGTTAAACTTCACTTTAATTGCATCGTGGTTTGAACACTTGTCAGCTAAGAACTCATGCCCTTTCCTTCTCACCATTCAAGACAAAAAGCTTATTTCTAAACATCACTACAAAGCAGAGGCATCTTATAATGCAAAATGATAGTTTGCTTTTATCATCTGTATACTACTTACAAATGGTCATCAGTAGGGTCGGGCCATAGGTGCAGAATTTGTGATACCACTCACGATGCTGGCAACCCAGGTTCAGGAATGAGCCTGAGTCACTGGGTGCCAGACAGGGGGAGAAGGATTCAGCATTCCACAGAACGCAGTCCTTCTCTGGGGTAGGGTAGGAGGGTTCCATCCATCCGACGCAATACTGCCACCTGGGTGACCCCAGGTGGCAGTGCAACTAGAGGGCTGAGGGATGGGGATGCCCTGCTGACATTGGCCCCCCGCCTAGTCCTCAAACTATGCTGTTCCTTAATCTCTGTCTCCCTCAGTCTCACCTCTTTCATCAACTTCTGTCCACTCCTCTGACTCCTCTCTGTCTTTGCCTCCCTTCCCCTCGTCTCCATCTCTACCTCTGTTACTCTTTCTCCTTCTACCCTAGCTCCCCAATTGTTGCTCTCTGCACTCCTCGTAAACAGTCTGGCTAAGGATAACAGCCCCGATGGCCTGGATCCCACGTTCCTTCATCGTGCTGCATCTACTGTTATAGTCATAGTTTCTTCCCTCCTTAACCTTTCCTTCTCTACTGGACAGGTTCTTGATGCGTGGAAGTGTGCTGAGCTTCTTCTACTACACAAAGGTTGGGACTCTTCTGTTCCAAGAAACTAAAAATCTTAACTCCCTCACCCCTGTTCTTGCTAAACTCCGAGAGAAGGTGGTACGCTCCCAGCTATCCAAAATTGTCCAGTTCTGGAAAAACTCACTCCACCATCTTCTACCTCCTCAGAGTCACTGATTTCATCCTGAAGGGGATGGATTGGGGTTTGTTGACTGCAGCAGTCTTTGTCGATCTAGCCAAGTCGTTTAATACAGCTGCTTATCCCTGCCTTCTTATATGACAAACTGGCAGGTAAGGGTCTTTCTGACTTATGTTGGTATCATGGCAGCACAGCGACATTTACACAGTGAAGTCCACCACAGCGACAGATCTTGCCAGGTTGCTGTGGCAGTCCGCTATTCACACAGCTCGACTCCCAGTTTTGCCCCCATCCCGAACCAGCTCCGACTCGGAGTTGGTTATTTGAAGATGGGGGGTGTGGGGGGCTTCTTTGTCCTGAGGAAACAATGCCGACTGTCGTCATTGTTCCCGTCACTGTGTAGGTTGTCGACAACATTGTTGGCAATATTCTGCCATGGAACCACTTCTGTCAGTTAGTTATGCTCCTTCCTGTCTGTCCACTATAAATCATTCATTGCACGCAATTCCCTCATCCTGATTGTCAGCAGTTATACGGTCCCAAGCTGGAATTGGATCTCCAGTGCGACTTCAGCAGCATCCAGGGTTGACTGCTTATGAACCAACGTATTCTGAATGCTAAAAGAAAATTGACAGGAGGCAGTGGCTGGACAGGATACCCCAAATCCCCAGTTTTCGGGACTCAGGACACTGGATGGCTTCTCATTGGAGGAAGAGCCTTCCTCAAACACGTTAAATAGCATTAATATGTTAAGTAGCAAGTCCTGGATCCCTGGCATTGCACATTATGAGATTGGTCCTAAAATGATACTCCTGATGTTATACTATGAGGATGTGGTTTATAGTGCAGACCCCAAGTCCACTCTTGCTTAACTGGATCCCCTGTACCACTCCTGTCAATTTGCACTTAATTGTCTACCACATTCCCACCACTTCTACCTGTATTTTCTCCCTTTCCATGAAAGCAAACTTCTCTTTCTGTCCTTAATGCGCATACCTAAACTGTTGATCTCTGTCCTCCTGTTACCTCTCCTACCTCCTTTCCCCTACCTCTTCCTGTCCTACTCGCGTAGGAATTTTGACTGTTACTCCTTTAAAATCCCCTTTTTCAAAACCACTGCTGGGTAGGCTTCTTTTACCTGCAGACCACTGTAGAGTGACCTTCCCAACCCACCCCTCTCCAGTTGAGTCTTTTCCTACCCTTTCAATTTAAAGGCCCTGCTCTGAAACTTCACTTTTCAGTCCTGCTCCAGTTTCCTACTTCCCTTTTCCCTAGTTCCCCTGCTTTATCTACTGTCCCTTGCCCTCTGCTTCACTTGCCTGTGTCCCTTGTGTACTTCTCCCCCTCTCCAGTTTAATGGTTCCAACTGTATCTGCTGTGTTTTGGACCTGGTGGTCCAGTGCTCTTCATCATTCTTGCACCATGGTTGCTTTGGTTCATACTCACTGTGTTTCATTATTTCTTTGTACAGTGTGTCTGAAATATCTATTATATATGTTTTATTGTCCAAGCAAAAAGTGTAGCAAATAAATCCGCCTCAAGCAGCTGTAGCTGGAGACAAAGCATGGGTACACCAGGCTATACTGTATCCAGTGATGGATTTTATTTTTACAAAAATCAAGCACTTCACCTCATCTGACGTTCATCGCAGCTTCATTTCACATCTCAGATGACACAGTTGCTGTACAGAGAGTGAAAAAACAGTTTCAAACATAGCTTCCCTGATGCACTTTGAAAAACATTTGATTTTGGAGCCACTGCTGGCATGCTTGGCACCAGGTAATGAGAGAGGTTTACAGACTTGGGCCATTCATGAGAAGTGCTGAAACCAGGAAGGCATTTTCAGAGTTAATTTCTAATGCAGCAGGGATTTATTTTTCCTCTGTTCCAACTTCATGGCCATTTTGGGTTTCTTGAACTGTGTCCGTGTTACTTCATACCACCTTGCTAGCGTAACATGACCAAAGCGTCAGAACTAAAGTGTCAGTGTAACTGTTGCGCTATCCTCTCACTCTGTAAGGTAATCCTTCTCTATCATAACACGCATGAGCAGCTCCATGTTTGAACCACCCACTCACCACCTGAACTGCTTGGTAAGTACCACTGCCAGTTTTTCTCTGAAGACTTTTGAGTGACATGTCACAGCACCAGTCACTGACGATGGTTCAACAGCGATGCAAATCTGTGACATCACATCAATGACAACAGAAGGTACAGAACACAGAAAGGCACTACTTCATAAAATAATCTTGTAAACTACAGCAAATTATTAAAAAAAGAACATTTAGAAAAATAGCCCATCATATAAAGTCCTAGCCTATTGCATAAATGGAACATGCTGAGGGGACCTTCTGTAATAAATGATTTATCTGTACTTATGCTGTTTGATGTCAGACACCTCACTCATGGCTTATACCGCTCATGAGGTAACCCGAGATCGAACAGCACTTGTACAGATAAATCATTTATCGCACAGGCCCCCTCTATGTATCCCTTTTCTATCTATTTACTTTTATCTATCTACACACATATATGTGTAAGACATAACCCATGACAGGGCTTGTATTTCTGGGGAATTAATGCATGTCCCGGGTGTGTTGTTAGGCATTAGGTCGATGGACTTAAAATGAACTGGGGGCGTACATTGATTCCCTAGAAATGTATGCTCTGTCATTGGTTATCATAAAACTGGTAATATATATATATATATATATATATATATATATATTTATATATTTATATATATTTAATAAAATAATCACTATATGGTTGTCTCTATTGTAGGTTTATCCACAACATAAAGTAGTTTCTGTCATTTTTTCTAACATTCTTATAGTATCTATATGTAAAATAAACTTAAAATGTGTTATGTTTCTATAAATGCCTTTTCTGAGATGTGTGCTATTGCAGGATTTAGTCACAGGTAAAGACCTCAGCAGACCAATCAGGCTGCAGGATTTTTGGTGCTCATTGTACAATGTGCTATTTCTCATGTGAAAAATAAATATAAAAAAATAGTCATTGTATTAACAGTTCACTAATTTCGATATTTCATTTGTCACACAGTAAAGTAAAAATGTATTTATATAAAGCACCCTTCCTTGGCTCAGGGCGCATTTACAGTATCACACTTTTACAGTATTCCATACCACGACATAAATACAATACAATTAAAACCAATAAAAGCATAACAGCAATCAATACACTCATTCACCAAATCTCTGAGAATGCCTGGTTAAATAGGAAGGCTTTCAACGACTTTTTGAAGCCTTCTACGGTTAGGCTATCTCATATCTGGTGAGGTAGAGAATTCCGTTGGGTAGGTGACATGAAAGCAAACAATCTTCCTAAAGACGTTTTTAAGGATACCCTGGGAATCTCTAGCAACCCCTTGTCAGAGGATCAGAGTGAGCGAGAGGGACAGTAAAACACCAAAAATTTTTTTTTAGTTAGTGAGGTCCCAAATCGTGTAGGGCCTTATAGGTCAGCAATGAGACCTTGAAGGTGATCCGCCACTGTATGGGCAGCCAGTGCAGTTCACACAACACAGGTGTTGTATGACTTGATCTAGAGATTCCAGTCAACAACTTGGCCGTCTCGTTCTGCACTAGCTGCAAGTGGCGGATATCCACCCCCGGCACCCCTAGATAGAGGGCATTGCAGTAATCAAAACGACTGGTAACAAAGGCGTGGACCAGGATGGGAAGATCTTCAGGCGAGACCAGGTGTTTCACCTGGGCTATATTCCTTAGATGAAAAAAGGAAGACTTGGCTACAGCCGACACCTGCGCCTTCAGGGTCAGGCCCTCATCAAATACCACGCCCAGGTTACGCACGTGGCCAGAGGCCATAAGTGGGGCCCCCCAAGGTATAAACCTGAGGGTTTCCCCGCCCATACCCCAGTTGTCCTAAAACCAGGGTCTACCACTAATACCTCTGTTTTACCTGAGTTTAACCAAAGCCAACTGGTACTCATCCAATCCTGTATCTCCAGGAGGCAGTTATTAAACACTGTGATGGAATCAGACTCCTGTTCAGGCACAAAAGACAGGTAGAGCCGAGAGTCATCTGTATAGCAGTGAAAGCCTAGCCCATACCATCTAATAATGCCCCCCTAATGGAAGCATATACACCGCGAATAACATGGGGGACAGAACCGAGCCCTGTGGAACCCCACAGGGCATCCAGTGAGGGGCCAAGGAATAAATCCCTGACACCACTCTCTGTGATCTGCCCTCAGGGAAAGATCGAAATCAACTGTGGACTGCTCCCCTCAGTACACAGAAGAACCACAGGCACTCGAGCAACACCTCATGATCCACGGTGTCGAATGCTGCTGAAAGATCAAGGAGAACCAAGATGGAATTAGCTCTCTGATCTCTCGCCATCAGGAGAGCATTTAGTACCCAAACAAGTGCCCATCTCAGTGCTATGCCATTTCCTGAAGCCGGACTGGAGAGGGTCATAGATATTATGGCTGGTCAAATGATCCTCCAGCTGCAGAGTGACCACCTTCTCAATAACTTTCCCTACAAAGGGCAAGTTAGAGACTGGTCTCTAGTTAGCTGGGCAGTCGGGATCAAGAGAGGGTTTTTTTCAAAAGGGGGTGTACTACCACCTCCTTTAAGGGATCCAGAAAGATCACTCTCTCTAATGAACCTGCCACTATCCCAGCCAGGGCTGGGCCGATGACATCTACATACCCCACTAGTAGGTGAGTAGGGCCTGGATCAAAACTACAGTAGGTAGGTCGCAGAGTCTGGACGATCCTCACTATATCCATGACTGCTGGTTGGCTAAAGGTGAACCAGGTCAAGTGGGCATCAGTACCACCCGATTGATTAGTGCAAGGCCCAATGGGAAGGCGCTGGCTAATCTCATCCTTGATGGTGGATACCTTATCAGCGAATAATTTCACAAACTCCTCACACTGCATTTGTGGCTGCGCTCGACTGGCATGTAGACAGGCTGGGTTGCACAGTCTGTCCACAGTCTGGAAGAGCTGGGCAGGTCTATCCTTGCTGTAGCAATTTCCCTGGACAGGAACTCTGCCTTCTTATGGGAAATTGCTGATTGGTAGATTTTATAATGATCTAGCAATCTAGGCCTATCCTCCTCCAGGCGAGTTTTCTGCCAGCGTCTCTCCAGTCTTTGCCCTAACCTCTTCAACTTGCAGATCTCCCCATTAAACCAGGGGGCCCCTGGGCAAAGAGTAAGAGGGTGAACATGAATTGGAGCAATGACATCCAGGACCCCCACCACAGCCCTATTATAGGCCAGGACCAGGGGCCCTGGGTCAGTGCTATCCACCGGAAATCCCAAGAAGTCCAGCTCCGTCATTAGGCCTTCTGAGGTAACCCCCCTCAAAGGACAGAGCTACACCAATTCCTTAGGGGCAGGCCTATTTCGGGGGGCTGCGAAACTGAACCTCAGGATGTGATGGTCAGACCAACCGAGTGGCTCCACCACCACGTCCGAGATCTCCATCCCCAGATAGAAAACCAAGTCCAGTGTGTGCCCTTCCTTGTGAGTTGCAGAGGTAAAAATCCTTGACAGGCCCAATGAATCCATCAGTTGGAGGAAGTTTTGTACAAATGGCGAGAGTGCATCGTCCACCCTGGCATTGAAGTCCCCCAGAATCAACCATCTGGGGGACTCCAATACCACCTCGGCGATGAAGTCCGCAACCTCCTTCAGGAACTCCCCGCATCACCTTGTGGATGGTAGATGAGAACGGTCCTGTAGCCTGCACCTGCACCCTTTATACACTCAAAAATGTTGGTGCATCCAACTGGCACCTCCCTGAGATCCAGTTCTTGTCTAAAACAGACCGCAGCCCCCTCACCTCACAACCCCCCACATAGTGCTCAGTCTGACAAAATAAACTTACATGTGAAGTTATACATATGCAGCTTTCATTATGCTAAATGAATAGCTGTGCATTAAATGATCTTATAAAATGGGCAAAGGATTTTGAACAATCTGATTGGCTGTTAGCCGCACTTTAGAAGTGTCTATTGCACTGCTAAAACTAGTACTGCCAACCTGGACGCAGTACATGGTCAAAATCCTTGTGCCATTAGAACTTTCACAATTTTTGAGGGGTAAACCTCTGCCATAACAGACGAGATGATGCTGTTGTAACCGCACTTTCTCTCAGCACAGTACTGCTCTCTTGCATTCGTCATGCTGTCCTCTTTCCAGTCAAACAAATTATTAATTAAAAACAGAGCCAGTTATTTTTAATCTCTGGATCCACCTGTCAGGCACACCCCATCATGTCTTATTGCTTACTTCTAACACTTCTGACCATTTTACAAATGTTTTAAGTGTAATAATCCACTCTAGATGTGCGTCAATGCCATAATAACCTCACTTTCTGGGTGGTTGTTGCAAAACCCTCCCAGGTCATTCGATTATTACAGTATTGCCACACACCTGACTGTGGATTATTCCTTACACATTAGAGACACGCATTTATTCATTCTTTATTTAATACTTATACATTAATTTCTCACTTAGCTGTACTGTGAATACTGCAACAGATTTGCACGTTTAACAAAGTGAAAAAGTCATTGTGTCACCGAGGCTTACAGTTTTAGTTTCACCAGTCTGAGACAAACATTTTAGTTTCACCAATCTGAGACAAACATACAATTTTACTTTTGCCAGTCTTTTAGTTTTAATTCATTTTCTCTGTCCATTTTACTGCATTGCTCATATTAATTTAAATTTACTGGCCCATTTCTTGTGAATTGGTGCATGTTAAATGGGGTTTTCTTACTTGGTTATGCGTCACAAACTAGCATAGAAGCGGCAGTTTCAGCAGCTGCTGCACGTTCTGTGTTTGTGTCCTGCGGCATCTAAGGCTGTAGAGGACACTGAGCATATGCGAAGTACTGGTTGTGTCAAGGTTAGTGCTTTGATGTTGCCCAAAATAACTTGATACATTTGGATACTCTTACGATTGTGGCAAACGAGAACACTTTGTTGATCCTTTGGGTGTTGAGGGTGCATTGATAGGCAGCTGCCTGGTATGTTCCATTTTTTTCAGCTGAGAGAAGTTTCCATGTATATACTGTTTTGTAATTTAGCTGATTATCGTTTTTCAGAGGATGATGTGCAACAGTTATGCTTTAAAAGGTTTTCAGAGTGTCATCTTGTGACTAACTTAATTTCACATTTATTTATATATTTATTTAAGAGTTTCACTAGGAAGGCATACTGAGCGGAGTACCGCTCGATTCCAGATGCATCCTGGGGGAAGGGGGGAGAGGATAAGTACAGCATTGAGACACATGAATTACAGTGCAGATAATTTACCGTGCAGTACATAACAGAATTATACAGTTGTAAACTGGCCTTCGATAATACATGTACAACCATGTTTCTAATACAATGGTTGATGTAGATAAGGATGCTTCTTCTGATAATATGAACATCCATAGGCAGTTTAGTGTACCCATATAGCCTAATTATTTAAGATGAATTGTGGTACGTCTTTCGGGGTGAAGATATACTGCTGGGGCATTAGGATGGCATTTAGTGATAGATTTTGCAGAGTGTTTCACTGTGCAATTTAGATTGTCAGATCCTTCCTAGATAAAATCACATTGTTTTTATTTAGCTTCCTGGCAGTGCTGTGTTTTTTGATCTGCTCATTAAATGGTATGGTTAAATATTTTAGGTTGTTTTATTTATTTATTAGTTTTTACGTTGGTTGCGCTTGCACAAACCAACGTCTTATTGTAGTACAGGATTTGTTTTGGGGGGGATTCACTGTCGAGCCCATTGCAGTTCACAGAACCAGGGGCTCGGCAGCAGTCTACCCCAGTGAGCACTCGGTATGATCCTGACACAACTTTCTGCTCTGTGGGCTGAACAGTCATGCACTTCAAAGGACCAGGCCACTGTAATCTGAGTGGGCTTTGGCCCTTTGATTTGCATGACCGTTCAACCTACCAGACGTGCAGCAATTTGTGTGCTGCATGCCTCACTCCTTAACAAAACCAAAAGCCTCTGTTAGCAGCCCTCTCGAGCTGTGCAGAGCTGGGCAATCGTAGTGCAGCACTACTGCTTTGTGACTGAGCCCCCAGTCCCCAAGTGCCCCTATCACTGTGTAGCCGGCTGGCATATGTCCCCGGTGGCAAATTCTCCTGCTTTACTTGTCCTATAGTACCTGGGAATGTTTGAAAAAGGCAGAGATTTGGTTGATGTGCAGGCTGAGACATCAGGACGTGCAGCGGGCTCAGTAAATGCTGGAGGCCCGGCTGGTGGCAGGGAAAGCATTGGCTTCTTTGTGGGCACCAGAATAAAAGGCTGGGGTGCTTAATTATGACATACATATGTGCCAACCCTATTGATATAAAACAAGTTACAATACTCGATACTGCATAGGAAGAAAATCAATAAATAAAAGAAGGTGTCCTTCCTTACCACGGGCCCCTCCAGCACTGAGACCTGCTTCACTTTGTTGATGGGGATGAGGCGGTGGAGCTGACCGATGCAGCCACTGCAGCAGCCGGTGGAAGGGGAGGGAGAGTCAGACGTAATGCTGCTGAAGACCGCCTCCCCATTCGGGTGTTGCAGTGTGTCCTCGGGTATAGTTCTGAATGGCGAATAAGTGTCCCCGGTGTCTCCTGCAGATTCCTGCCCCTGCTGTCTGTAACCCAGCTCTCTCACTTCATCTGGCACATGGTAGCTCTTTGCAGCATGGGAGTAGTCGGTAACAGTGAACCCACTGCTTCCCGCAGCAACGTGTTGATACTGCATAGGAAAAAAATTGTAATAAATAAAAGAAGGCATCCTTTCTTACAGCGGCCCTGCCAGCACTGAGAGCTACTTCACTTCGTCCCTGAAGTTGATGGGAAGGAGGCGGCGGAGCTGGCGGGAGGGAGAATTGGGTGTAATGCTGCTGAAGCCCGCCTCCCCATTCGGATGTCACAGGGTGCCCTTGGGCATGGTGCTGAACAGCGAACAAGTGTCCCCAGTGTCTCCTGCAGATTCCTGCTCCTGCTGTCTGTAACCCAGCTCTCTCACTTCATCTGGCACACAGTAACTCTCTACAGCATGAGAGCAGTCGGTAACAGAGAGCCCTCTGCCTCCCGCAGCAGCTGTCAGATGAGCAGATTTGAACTCTAATCTCCAGGACTGACTCATTGAGGGGGACAGGAGATATAGTCCAGACATGATTTCTGTAAGATAGTTAAAAAAAAAAAACTGTTATGCTGATCATGTACTTATTGTTTTTTGATAGCATGCCTTTAGTGTTTTTAATCATAGGTCCAAGAATGTATTTATTTATTTAAGTGAAGCTGATTTCTGTGCTCGAAGTTGACAATACAAAATTCGCTTAGCGAAAAGGTAGCTGCTCAACTTGTATGTGTGTGTGGGGGTGCCAGGTCAGTTCTCGCTCGCTCTCTGGACAGTTTTTGTCCACATGTTTGCTGGCTCTGCCAGCCACATGCTGCAGTTTTTTCTCCACCGTGCTGCAGTGCTCACATTCACGGGACCAGCCCAAATTAGTGAAGTCTTCAGTCTCTTCAGGCCAGCTGTGAGAAAGTATGTGAGAGCCAGCCATCTGTCTAAGGCCTTGAAGTCCCCCCTCTCCGGTTTTGTGTTGTGCTCCCCGGCTGAGACTGAGTACCCGCAATGTCTTGCGAAAAAAAAAAAATGTTTAACAAGCAACCAACGTTCTGCATTGACAACTACTTATTTACTAGTTAGGTGCACGAGATCAGGCATTTGACTTTTTTTAGGCACAACCCAGGAGAATCATAAAATGGGGATGTAAACAGAAACATTATACAGGATACTGGGTGAACATACACAATTGCATATCTGTAAGTATAGAAATACCCCAAGGAACAAAAATGCAAACTGTAGTAACTGGGAGACAAAGTACAGGGTATGGGGCAGTAAAAACTATAGTATAACACAGTAACAGTTGCAAAAGTAGTTGAAAACATAATGTCAAGCTCCTAAGGTTATGAACTTGGAGTTCATGAGTTAATGATCAGCAATACAAACAAATGCAACAACTCCTAGATGAATAAGGCAGACTGTGGACAATTACAGATGGAGGCCTTGGAAAGAAGAAGGTGACACCCACACTTGAAGGTTAGATTGGAGGAAATCAGCTGGACTGAGACTGGGATGGAATTCCACAGTTTCGGGGCAGAGTAGGAGATGGAAATTCACCTAATTTGGATTTAGTTTTAGAGCTGGTTAACAAACTAAGGTACATTGGACCTTAATGGATAGAAAATGCTGTCGGGAGTACGGAGCGAGTGAAGGGATGAAGTGGCCTGTTTGTTAATCACATTAAGAACCACACAATACAAAGTGAGTCTACACAAGGTAGGTGGGGGAAGCCAGTGAAGTGTGGAATAAAGGGTGCAGTGGTGTGTGTACCTGTTGCTGGTCAAGGCAAACCTAATATATTATTATAGGCTATGGCCTACTTCCGGAGGACTGTCTTGGAGACAGAGAAGTATACGGGCATCCCATAGGTCAGTTAGGTAGTAAAATCCCATGGGCAGTGGCATTACAGGCTTTTGGCGTAAGGTTGTTTCTGATTTTGAAAGAAAGCCCCAACCTGATATTCATTGCCTTACAGGCCACAGAGATGTGAGCTAAAAAGTGCAGTGATGTGTCAAGTGTAACCTCCAGGTAGTTAAAGGAGGAAACAGTGATAAGGCAGGATCCATTCACCCCAGTGTTTTCATTGGTTTTAATGAGGACTGAGTTTTAAGTTTCTCAGACCTTCTCACTTCCTCCTCCAGCTAAACCAACTTGAAGTTTGAGCCAAACTCCTTAAACTGGTCTGGCAGCAGTGTGGGGGATAAACAATCTGCTGTCTTAATTTACTTAAGTCTGAGTTTGGGATTTGCGGGCAGTGGGCTGCAGTAGTTTGTCCATTTCTGCAATATTGTTTCAGTAAAGAGAGGAATATCATTATTGGCAGACTTAAAGGTGGAGTCCAGGCTATATTAAGGTTTCTTCCAATAACTATTGAAATACTAGTTGTTCAAACCCCAGGAATCCCTCACTGTGCTTAACAAATGTAGCAGCTAGCCTGGTAGGTGAAGCTGACCCGTGAGTGTGGAATCTATATAAATTATGGAACATAGAATGCACTTTGAAACTCAGCCTCATGGTGGCACTGCGTTCTGTAGCTTAAAGGAAAACACTGGAAAAGACACAGCTTTCCTCAAACACTACAGAAACTCTCAATTAGTGCTATCAGACAGTAACAACTTTTTTTAGTGATGTAAACAGGTCTCATAACTTTTTTTGTTGCTGACAGTCACCTTTTTCTATGAGTAGTAGTAAGCTTCCCTGAGTTCACTTTATGCCACATGCCTGTTTGACCTCTGCTATTGGTTGGCAGGACATATTAACATAAAGTGAGCTCAGGAAGCTCACTGCTACTCACGAAATGGTGGCTGCCAGCAGTAGAAAGTGAAAGTTGAAGATCACTGTTTAAATCACTAAAAAAAAACAATTCGAGGGAATTTAAAAAAAAAATCACTGTCCGAAAACACTAATCAAGCATTTTTGTAGCACCTGGGTAAAGCTATGCCTTTTCCAGTATTTCCCTTTAATATCAGATTTCTTTCTCCACCTGTAAAAGTAAGTCACCTCGAAGAAAAGTTCTTTTTAAGAGATCCACTTTTACTAGTAAATTTCCACATTTTAGTACTCATTTTGTTATTTCTTTTATGGCTCTCCATTTTAGCATAGCTAGCTTAGTATTTTTGTGTTTATTTCATTTTTGGGAGTTTTTTTCCGGTTCCTCAGCTATCCCAGGAACCGGATAATCTTCCCTTTTTACTTAGTGGATTTTGCTTAAACTACAGATTTTTCTTACATATTTATCCCCTTTTACAGTTTAATTTGTACTAGTCCTGAGTGTTTAGTGGCTCAGCTTCTGTTTTTATGAAAAACGAGCCATCTTTGCTCACATTTACTATAGGGAAGCTAGTTTTCCTCAGAGCTCAAAAGTAAAATAAATAAATAAATAAATAAAAGTGGGAGGCGTCTGAGCGCTTTTGCCATGAGCTACTATTTTTTCTTTGGGACTGCACTTTTTCATAGGATCTGTCAGTGGCAGGTCAGCCAGACCCAAAAGGGAAATGGGACCCATAAAATTGTGTGTTCAGTCTTACGGCGAGCAGACTGCCACTAGTTGTGATTCAGATACCTGGTTCCAAATTACCTTCTTGCTGGTTTTGCCCCAAAACTGTGAGAAACGGGGCAAATAAAAATACAGAAATAGAAGTCATTTTGGCTTCTCTGCCTGCCTCTGTGTCATCAAAACATTCAGAGGAGGGTCCTTTCTTCTCATAGCAACACATGGAAAGGTGCTCCAAAGACTCACTTTTTCTAAAGTTTAAAAAAAGAAAAAAGGGAACCCTGTTATCGCCATGCATAAAGAACATCCAAGTAGGTTCCAGACTCATCCCGCCCCCCCCCAGAAAAAAGAGAAATAATAATAATGTGTATGATTATATATATATATATATATTTTTTTTTTAAGCTATTTATGCCTCCTCCTTCTCCACGGCCTTACCTTCTCTCACATACTCCAATGCATCGGGCTGGCTACTGTCTGACGTCTTCCCCCGGGACCACCTCCATGCTGCCTAGGTTTACCCCCCCAGTGGGGAGGGAGAAGTGGGCTCCCCTTACCGCTCCCCACCGCCTGCTTGAAGTCTTCGTCAGGTGCCCCGGGGGGATCATGGGAGCGATAAGGCTGCGTGCCTGAGGCCATTTCCAGGTTCGACCGTAGGGTCTTTCCGCATTTATCTCCCCATCCCCGAGGATGTCGGCACTCAGCATGCTAGGAGCTCCAAGAGATGTAAGTGCATCACAACATAACAGCCGTCCCAGAGCTCACTGACTTCCTCCCCACCCATTGCATTCCGAGCTGTACCTACACCTGTGGTCACCCAGGTGGCGGTATTGCAGCTGGGACGACTCCCTTCCCTCCCTCCCTGGAGGAGGGGAGTGATCCGAGGGACACTCTGTCCTCCCCCCCCCCAAGCTGGCCCCTGACGACCTGAGTCCACACCCGAGCCCTGGTCGCCGGTGTCACGAGTGGTAGCACTACCACTGCGCTGATGGGCTGGCCTATAATATATATATTTTTTTAAAATGTGTCGCTGACCCTCCTTCTGAAGAAGGAAAGGAGCCATCAGTGGACAAAGCAACAGTGCCCTCTGTGGGGGACATTACTAAAGCTTTTCAGTTTCTCAAGCCTTTTAGGCTGTGGGTTCCCTTAATAGCATATGACATTAGAGCTAACCCGGAACAGAGCCATAGTAGAAAGTGAATGGTGCAATACTGCTGATACGGCTGTATGTGGTATTGCACCACTTGCACTATCCCAGGCAGAGCATAAGACCTCTGCTGGGGGGGGGTGGATTCTGCCAAGCAGCTGCTGTGGCTCAGTGGACTGAGCCACTGCAGCAAGGAACCCAGGTGCTGTGTCTGGGACCGGGTTTTATTCCTGGACCTAGAAACTTTTATTTTTTTCCTATATTTGTGCAGTTTCGTGTTGAAACCCCACCCCCAACGGAGTTGAGAATCCTTATGGGGGGGGTTCGGGGGGCACAGCCCTCCACAAAAAAAAAAAAAAGGCTTATGCCGCATGAAAGAAATTGTGCTGTATTGGCACCGTGATTTTTCCATGTGGCATAATGTCTTGCAACATTATGACCCCATGCCCCTCTCCTAGACCCCAGACAAGGATTCCAGGAAGCTAGACTGCATGAGGAATAAGTTGTACACCTTTGTCTCCTTGCTGTTGGGACAGGCTGCTCACATGTCCTATGCTGCCCAATACCATAAAGCCCTCAGAATTATGTACAGGCCGTGAGCGAGAAAGTGTCGGGGAGGGGGCGCTGGCATAGGATTTGATAGACATTGTCAAAACTGCTTCCGGTAGTCCCATATGGTAGTGGATGTCAGGGGCACTGCAGCTAGTGTTTTGGCCCATACCTTCCCTCTCTAGAGATATGCTTGGCTAACAACTACTAATCTGCCTCAGGATACCCAGGCAAAAGCATGAATTTTCTGTGTGCGAACAATCCCGTTTGGTGACTAGACAGAGACATATATAGAAAAGGTGGATGAGTACAAGACTACCTACAAAATCAGCACCAAGAAGGGAGAGGCCTCCATTTCCTACAGGCCTTGAGGAAAGAGACCTGGGGGTAAAGGTTACTTCCCCCCTTATCAATGCCCTATGATTATTCACAGATGAGAGTTTACTTTGGGGGCAGAGGAGCTTTCAAACAAGTTAATTCAGCAGCACCTAAGGCTCAACCCAAACAGAACCCCTGACGAGTCTGTCTGGATTGCCCACCTAGTACCAGCGGGAGGAAGGCTGGCTCACTGCTTCCAGGAACGGAAGAATATAGAAACATAGAAACATAGAAACATAGAAGTTGACGGCAGATAAGGACCGCAAGGCCCATCCAGTCTGCCCATTTCTTTTTCTACCTTATAAATGTGCCATCGGCCTTTGCTCTGTCAGTGACCTATCTATTCATAGTCATTTGTATTGCTCCCTTATGCCTATCCCATGCCTGTTTGAAGCCCTGCACTGCATTCATAGCCACCACTTCTTGTGGTAAGCCATTCCATGCATCTACCACCCTTTCTGTGAAAAAGAATTTCCTCACATTCTCCTTAATCGGCCTCCCTCTAATCTCATGCTGTGTCCTCTTGTCCTGCTATTTTTCTTATATTTAAACATGTTGGACTCTTTCACCTTGTTTATGCCCTTAAGGTGTTTAAATGTCTCGATCATATCACTCTCTCCTCCTTTGCTCAAGGGTATACATATTGAGTCTGCTAATCTGTCCTCATATGTCTTCTGATGCAGTCCCTGCACCATTTTGGTTGCCCTTCTCTGGACTGCCTCAATTTGGTTAATGTCCTTGTGAAGGTGTGGCCTCCAATACTGCACGCAGTACCCAGATGGGGCCTAACCAATTCTTGTACAGAGGATTATTACCTCCTCTTACGACTTGTGATGCCCTCTACTAATACACCCTAACACCCCCTAGCCTTACCTACTGCTTTAGAGGTCTGCTTGATGATTTTAGGTCATCAGTGATGATGATGCCAAGTCTCTTTCTTCCTTTGTGACTGCTAGCAACTCCTCCCAGCCTATAAGTGGCTTCAGGGTTTCTCTTCCTATGTGCATGATTTTGCACTTCTTTGCATTAAATCCAGTTGCCACTCTTCTGACCATTCTGCTAGTTTATCCAGATCTCTTCTCATTCTGCCCACCCCATCTGGATCATCTACTCTGTTGCAGATCTTGGTGTCATCTGCAAATAGACAAGCCTTACCCTCTAGTCCATCTGCGAGGTCACTAATGAAGATGTTGAATAGGACTGGCCCCAGGACTGATCCCTGAGGTACCCCACTTGTGACTTGCATCTCTTCTGACTGTATACCATTTACCACCACCTCTGTTTTCGCCAGTCAACCAGTTTGCCACCCAGTTGACCAACTTCTGACCCACCCCGAGCCTACCTAGCTTATTTATCAATCTTCTATGTGGAACAGTGTCAAAAGCTTTGCTGAAGTCAAGGTAGGCGACATCAACTGCTCCCTTGGTCCACCACTCTGGTTACCCAGTCAAAGAAATCTATGAGATTAGTTTGACAGGACCTTCCTTTGTAAACCCATGCTGTCTTGGATCCTGTGCCCTATGGATTCCAGGTGTTGCACTATCCTTTCCTTAAGGAGTGCCTCCATAATCTTGCCCACTACTGAGGTAAGACTGACCGGCTCTGTAGTTCCCCGCCTCCTCCCTGCTACCACTCTTGTGGAGGATCACATGAGCCCCTTCTCCAGTCTTCTGGGACCTCTCCTGTGCTCAGAGACTCACTAAACAATTCTGCTAATGGCTCTGCTAGTTCCTCCTTTAGCTCCTTAAGTACCCTGGGATGTATGCCATCAGGTCCCATTGCCTTATCCACCCTGAGCTTAGCAAGCTCTTGTAGGACCCTTTCTTTGTGAAGGGAGTAGTGCTCACTCCCCTCCCCTGTGTCCATGATGCTGAGCTGTGGGCCCTGCCCTACCTTCTCTTCAGTAAATACTGAGCAAAAGTATCTATTTAGGATAGATGCCTTTACAGGGTCCTCCTCCTCACATGCTCCTTTTCTCCATTAAGCTTAGCAATACCCACTCTGGACTTTCTCCTTTCACTAATGTATCTATAGAAAGTCTTGTCACCTTCTTTACTGTTCGTGCTAGTGTTTCCTCAGTTTGGGACTTTGCCTGCCTTATTGCCTTACCTGCTTCCCTTAGGGCAGTTTGGTATGCCTCCTATCTTCATCCCGCTGTGTTCCTTATATTTTCTGAAGGCCAGCCTTTTGGCTCTGACCTTTTCTGCTACTGTATTTGAGAACCAAAGTGGTTTCCTTCTTCTTTGCACTTCCTTTTCTGTCTAACACAATGGGATGTTGCTTCAAGTATTGTATCCTTAATGCTTGCCCACTTTGCCTGTACCTCCTCACCTGTATTTCTTTTTGCCAGGGCTAGCTTAACTCTGTTGGCCATCTTATCAAAGTCAGCTCCTCTGAAGTCCCATATTTTTGCCTTGGAATGGGATGATTTAGATCACCACAAACAAGTGGGTCCTAGAAGTAGTGAGCCAAGGGCTCACACTGCAGTTAGTAAGATTCTCTAAGCTACAGGTCACAGAGATTCCATACCTCCCACTCCAACAAAAATGATTCTGTTGGAGTTGGAGGTCAAAGGATTGTTACTGACAAATGTAGTATAGAGAGTTCCTCACTCCCACTGGGGAAGGGGCAAGGGAGACAAAGTTAAAATGATTACCCTGTCCACAGTGATGCCATCCCTGCAACAGGGGGACTGGATGGGATCCCTGGACCTGAAAGACACATATTTCCACATTCAATTAGGTACAGTCTTGGGAAATACTTAGGGTTCGATTTACCTTTGGGCCCTCCCTTTTGGTCACTCGTCTGCTCCCTGAGTGTTCACAAAGTATTTAGCTGTGTTGGCAGCACACTTCAGGCAACTGGCTAGTCTCAGGGAAGTCACACCAGCGAACCAGAGCACCTTGGGGACATCGGGTTTTGTCATGCATGTCCAAACGTCCAAACAGAGCCAGTGCAGGTGCTGGAATTTATTTATTTATTTATTTATTTAAATTTTGGTAACTGGGTAGGCCCGCTGAGACCAATAATAGTCCCTTTTTCAGGGGCGACCCGGGGTTAATTACAACAATGGTACAACAGGATATAATGTTACATTAAGTTCAACAACATACACTAGATTATACTTCATATAAGGAGACAGTCATTAGGCATACAGAGTAATACAGGGGACTATTATCAGTTCTTTGTCATACACGTTAAGTGAGATCAGTAATCATAATCAAACATCAGACAAGCAACAGGAATGAAGTGTGAAGTTCAGCGATTACAAGTGCATTGGTTTAATCCCTGCAAGTACGTTTTAAGTCCTTTTTTTAAACCCCCCAAGGGATTCACATTCCTGAAGTTTGGGTGAAAGTGAGTTCCATATGGGAGGAATGAGGTATGAGAAGGCCCTGGACCCTTGGGAGGACAGTGTCCGGGGAACCTTGAGAAGCTGTCTGTTTGATGACCTTGGAGTCCTGTTATTAGTTTTAGGTTGAAGTAACTCAGCCAGGCTAGGTGGAGCAGAGGTCAATCTGAGTTTGTAGACTAGGCATAGAGAGGAGTAGTGTAGTCTACCTTCCAGGGTGGGCCATTTTAGGGCTTGCAGGATCTGGCAATGGTGTTCTCTTTGGGGCGCCCCATAGCAAATTTCCCGATCCGGTGGTACAGTGTCTTAAGTTTATTTATCTCAGTACTTTTAGCGGAGAGAAGTACAGGGGAGCCGTACAGTAGTTTGGGTAGCAAGGTACCATGGGCAATCTTAGCTCGTGATCCCAGGGTAAGGTAGGGGCTGAGTCGGTACAGGAGACCTATCCTTTGGTTCAGTGTTTTGGATAGGTGATCTATGTGAGCCTTGAAGTTGAGTTCCCGGTCAATGGTGAGCCCTAGGTATGTTAGTGAGTCTACTACCACCACCTTTTCCCCAGACGAGAGGGAGAGGTTGAGTGTATCTGATCTGTTGGATGCCATAATTTTGGGCCCAAACAGCATCCCTTTGTTTTTTTTGCAGTTCAATAGAAGTTGATTTATGGACAACCAAACTTCCAGGGATTTTAGGTCTTTGGATAGCAATCTTCTGAGTTCGTTCGGATCCTCCACTGATCTATAGATAACAATGTCATCTGCATAGAGGATGATTTCAGGGCCTTTGCAGAAAGTAGGCAGGTTATTAATAAATAGGGAGAATAGCAGTGGTCCTAGGATAGATCCCTGAGGAACTCCATTTTTTATATCAGTCTTGTCAGATTTGGCACCCTGCCATTTAACTAATTGGGACCTGTCCTGGAGATAATTCCTAAACCGTTGTACTACTAGAGAGTCTAGACCGATTTGTGCCAGTTTTGCTAGGAGTACTTGGTGATTTACCAGATCAAATGCTTTGGTGAGATCAGTAAAGATTGCAACAGTGAGCAGTCCTTTGTCAAAGGCAGAGAATATATCAGTGGTAAGGTTAAGCGGGCAGTGTCAGTACCATGATTCTTTCTGAAGCCGTGTTGGGCCTTGGAGAAGATATTGTGTCTTTCCACGTAATCCATGACCTGGGAGTACACCACTCTCTCCAGCACTTTGCTTAGTGTCGGGAGTAGGGATATTGGACGATAGTTTTCAACAGAGTCTCTGGCACCCCCTTTGTGGATAGGGATAACTAGGGCCACTTTCCAGAGAGAGGGAACTTTTCCCTCCATGAGCGATCAGTTGATCAGCCACGAGATTGGGGTTGCAATGACTGAGGCTGCAATATTGATTAGTTTGGGTTCCAGCCTGTCATAGCCTGCTGTACCATGGGTTTTAATGCCCTGTAAAATTTTCTGGACTTCTAGGCTGGAGACTAATTTGAAATGAAAATCAGGAATGTTGTGGCCGCTTTTTTTGGGGACTCGTGGTGAGGTTGGACCTGGGCAGGGGGACTTGGGGGTATTTATTTCAGTAAAGAATTTATTAAATACCTGTGCTGCCTTGACTGGGGTTGAGTAGTGAGTACTATTTGCTATGATGTCGCCCCCTTCAGGTTCGTTATTCCCCTTGATAAGGGCATTTATTTGAGACCAGAATTTTTTGGGATTTAATAGGTTTATTTCTTGGATATGTCTAAGGTGATTCCTTTTGGCTTTCTTTAACTCAGCTTTACATCTATTTCTGAGTTCCCTATACTTTTGCCAGTCGGTGATTTGGTCTGTGGTTTTATATGTACTCCATGCCCTATCTCTGTAACCCATGAGTTTCCTTAAATCCCGAGTGAGCCACCTGGCTTCTAGACCTTTAACTCTGATCTTTTTTTGAGGAGCATGTTTGTTAGCGGCAGACAAGAAATTATTGTTGAAGAACTCTACGGTGGTTTCCAGGTTAGGGGATAGTTTTATCTGCAGCCAGTTAACGTCTGTGAGTGTTCTGAGAAAGGAACTAGTATCAAAGTTAGAATAATTTCTGGTCAGGAAGATACGGGTTGGGGGGACAGGGAAACTATTCTTCCATATCCTGAACGTGGGGGAGTGATCACTTGAGGAGTCTGCGAAGGTGCCAACCATTTTGAATCTGTCTGGGTTTCTGGCCAGGATCCAGTCCAGAGTGGTATGTTTACCAGTTTTTGTATTGAGTCTAGTTGGTTCCTGAATTAATTGGGTTAGTTGCACATCTTGCAGTGAGTTTTTTATTATATCCCTGGTGTGGGTCCCCCAATGAATATTGAAGTCTCCCAGAATTACTTTTTCAGCCCTGGGTGGGTTGGGGATGATGTTTACTAGAGTTTTCAGGGATTCATTTGCCGATTTGGGAGGGTTATAAACGACTCCAATTAGTAGTGGTTTGATACCACCTAGTATTCATAGGAGCAGAACTAGACACCCCCTAGGGCAAGGCATTACTTCCATGACAGAGAATGGAAAGCCTTCTAAGCTTGGCAAACACCTTTGCCTGGGTTCAGCCTAGGCCAGCAGGACATTCCTTCAGTCTCTGGGTCATATGGCCTCCACCACAGTCATGGTACTAGGAGCCAGATTTCAAATGGGAGACATCCAATATCACTTAAGGACCCATTGGCCCCAAAAGCGACACCCCCTGTCAGTGCAGGGTCCTCTGACAAACACTGTATTACAAGACCTGGACTGGTGGAGAGAAAGGGGGCCACCTCAGAGAAGGAATGCTTTCAGCAGCATCTCCCCACAGTGATCCTGACAGCAAATGCCTTCTTCCTAGGCTGGAGACCTCTCCTGGGTGACCATACAGTAAAGGGGAATGTGGTCTCTCTCGGGAATACAGAGAGCACATAAACCTCCTGGAACTAATGGGAAGTTTAATTCAACTTCAGTCTTTTGCTCACCAGGTAAAGGGCCAGTCAGTTCAAATCAAGACAGACGGCACAACGTCCATGTATTACTTCAGCAAACAGGGAGGCACATGATCCTTACAGATATGCGTAGAAGCTGTGAAGATCGGGAATAAGCCTTATTCCATGGAAATGCAGCTGTCAGCTGTTTATCTTCCAGGGAAGGACAATGTTCTAGCGGATTCTCCCAGCAGGATCAGCCAGCGCCTTACGAATGGTCTTTGAGTAGGCAGGTGCTGGCCACAATCTCCAGGCAATGGGGCACACCAGAAATAGACCGGTGCGCTTCCAAAGAGAATTGCCAGCTCCCCCTACTTTGCGTCAGGCCTCCAGCAGTGGGCTCAGTTCCCATGGATGCCATGACACTGGACTGGTAATGGAGGTTCCTGCACCCCTCCCCTCCATTCCATCTACTGCTAAAGGCTCTCCTGAAATTGAAGCACCAGCCTACAGTCATGATATTAGTGGTCCTAGACTGGGCCTCACAGTCGTGGTACTGCATGCTCCACAGAGACAGTTTACTGATGTCTCAAGGCACGGTAACCATTCTGAACCTCAGATCACTGCGCCTCCTGGCCTGATTCTTGAGAAGTTAGGGTACTCTGGGGTACGTTTTTCAGACTGTGTCATCAAGGTCCTCAGGGTTCCAGGAAGCCTGCTACCAGAAGGACTTATGCTTCCATATGGAAAAGATTTTCTCTGTGGAGTGTCTCTACGCAGATCAACCCCTTGCAGGCAGACCTGCCCAAACTGATTATTTGGTTCGTATGCAGACTCTAGGCCTCAATCCCTCAACCCTTAAAGTGCACCTGGCAGCCATTTCTGTCTTTATATCATCATGTAATAGGAAAACAGTGGCTTTGCACCACATTTTCAAGAAATTGTTTAAGGGTCTGCTGCATCTGTAGCCCCCTGTTAGAAAACCAGTCCCTCCCTGGGATTTGAATCTGTGCATAGCCAAACTCAGGGAACCTCCATTTGAACCCACGGCTACTGCAGACTTGAGGTATGTCTCCAGGAAGGTAGTCTTCTTGGTGGCCATAACCTCTGCCAGGAGGGCGTGTGAGCTGTGGGTTCTCTGCACTAACTATAATTACATTATCTTCCATGGAGACAAGGTAGTTCTTAGAACTAACAGGAAATTGCTTTCTATGGTGGTGTCTGAGTAAACTCTCCCAGCATTCTTCACAGCAAAGTCCAGCTCTGGTGAACAGGGACTTCACAGCTTGGACGTTGAGCCGTCACTCAGTTACTCTCTGGACCATACCAAGGTCCTCAAGTCTTGCCACTCACAGTGATTCCCACAAATGGTGAAGTGGGCAAGAGCATGCCATCTTCTAATAGGACCATTGCTTGCTGGATAGCCTCCTGCATCCAGTTCTGCTACAATAAAGCTGGTAAGCAGCTACTGCAAGGCCTCAGGGCACATTCTACTTGTAGCACTGCTGCTTCTGTGGCAGCTGCAAGTTTTTTTTTCCCTTGTTGGAGATTTGTTAAGCAGCTACCTGGCAGACTGTGCACACCTTTACAAAACACTATTGCTGGAATGTGCAGTCCAGAAGGCATGCCAGGTTCAGCACTGCTGTCTGCAGAACCTTTTCCCTTAATAGGTTCTGTACCCAGCCTCCAAAGGCACTGCTTTTGTAGTCTGCATTTAAGCATAGTGAGGAATTCCTGGGGTTTGAAGAAAAAATACTTACCATAGTAATATTGTTTCTTTCAAGGGATCCCTCACTGTTCTTAAATCTCTCGCTCTTCCTCCCCTTACAGAACCTGGAAAAGGTTCTGCAAGAACATACGAAATGCCAGCAGAAACAGGCTTCGCGGTCTATCAAGTCTGCTCGTTTGTGCAGCTAGCCCCATAACTTGCAGCTGCCCCCGCCTCACTCTGTCCCACCCCTTCTTAAATCCGCCCACCGTTCTACAGGATACCACTTCCTCGAGCAGAGTATTCCACTTGTCTACCACCCTTTCTGTGAAAAAGTGTGTCTCCTGATTTCCCTTCTGAATCTTCCCCCCCTTCAGTCTCAGCCGATGCCCCCTCATGTACCTCCCCCTTTTGATTTGGAAAATCTCTTCTGTATCAGTCTTGTTTATTCCCTTTAAGTATTTAAAGGTTTCGATCATATTCCCCCCATCCTTCCCCTCCTCCAATGAGTACAAGTTCAGCTCCCCCATCCTCTCCTCATAGGATTTTCCCTCCAGTCCCTGGATCATTTTCATTGCCCTACGCTGCACCCCCTCCAACAATTTGATGTCCTTCTTCAGGAATGGATGCCAGTACAGTACGCAGTATTCCAGGTGCGGCCTAACCAATGACCTGTACAAGGGAAGGATCACCTCCCTGTTCCTGGAGGAGATTCCCCTCGCCATGCACCCCAGCATCTTGTTTGCCTTTGCAGCCGCCTTCCTGCACTAAGCTGAGTGGTTCATACTCCCCATAATAAGCACCCCTAGATCCTTTTCCTCCATGGTGCATTCCAACTCTACCCCTCCCAGATGATATTTCTTCCCCTGGTTCCTAGCTCCAAAGTGCAGGACCTTGCACTTCCTGACGTTGAACCCCATCTGCCATGTTTCTGACCACTCCCGTAGTTTGGTCAGTTCGTCCTGCAGCCCCCTCCATCCCTCCATGTCATTTAGCACAGCTCTCATATTGGTATCTTCCGCAAACAGAGTGATCTTACTCCGGACCCTGTGCGAGATATTTGAATATCCCAAACAGTACTGGTCCCAGTACTGAACCCTGCTGTACCCCGCTTGCCATGTCCCTCAGCAATGAGAGTTCCCCCACCACCACCACTATGCTTTGCTGCCCACTCCTCAGCCAGTTGATGATCCACTGGACCATTTCTGTCCCCACCCCTGTGTATTCCAGCTCCCCCCCAGCCTCCCATGCAACACCGACTCAGAGGCCTTGCTGAAGTCCAAATACATGACGTCCACTGAATGGCCCTTGTCCAGCTCCCTGGTCACCCAGTTGTAGAATCCAGCTACGTTCATCTGTCAGGATCCGCCTGAGATGAACCCGTGTTGATGACTGTCTTGGAGACCTTTGTCTTCCAAAAAGGTCACCAGCCTCTCTTTTAGGATCGTCTCAGTGAGCTTCCCCATGATTGAAGTGAGGCTGACCGGTCTGTAGTTGCCTGGTTCATCCTTCGGCCAACTTTTATGAATGGGCACCATATGGGCCATCCTCTAATCTTGTGGCATGCATCCTGTGTCCAGTTATGGGCAGAGGCGCTGGCTTGTTTTGCTTGCGTCGGGCGGTCCTCCCCCGGCACGTCTGAACTTAGAGTGGGACTGATGCATGAAAAGAAGGACATACTGTGGGCAAGCTTTGTTTTCCTGGGGATGCACAGCTATCAGGGTAAATTCCCACCCACCCACCGTGTTCCCTCCTTCCCTTAAATGCTCATCAACTCCTCCCACTAGCCTAGAGGGTGGTTGTCGTATTCTCCATCCTGGTTGGCTCAGTGCTAGGCTACTGTTTTACTGAATGTATTCTTTCTATGTACATGTGATGCTACACCCTGTTGTTATTAGAGCTAGTAGTAACCTTTACTAGAGCTTGCAATCACTTATTACTGTCTTGGTGTACTGTATGTGGAAATTCTGTATCCTGAAACAGCATCCTGCTGTTTTAAGATCAGTGCTAGTTAATTCTACATGTGTAGTAAACCTCGAGCCTAAGGCAGCAATCTGGTGTTCTTTATTAAGGAGGAGCTAGGCTACCTACCAGTGCATCCTGCCCTAGTGTGACATGTCCTGTTACCCACCAATCACCTCCCTTAGCCACCTGGCCCTTATCACCTCCCTCAGCCACTTGGCTCTTTATCGTAGCCCTGGGAGGATTAATATAGGGTGCGTTACCCAATCTCCCCACGTCTGTGGCCAGCGCACTGCCACAGACCAAATTTCCAGTTTTTTGGGCCTCCCTCCTTGTGGCCACCCAACTGTGCCGCCGCTGACTGGTTGCTCTGGGGCCTCAGCCCAATACCATTGACCAAAGGTTGCCAGGCCCTCTCTGAAGTCCCCTCCTGCCTGGCTATCTGCCAAAGTCATGAAGCTGGCAACCTGAACATTAGAAGCTTACTACCTAACCTAGCTGAGCTTATAGCTTGGGTGGCTCATTATAACCCTGATATTATGGTGGTCTCGGAAACCTGGCTGAAGCCCAACATCTCAGACTCTGCATGTGCCCTCCCGGGCTACAACCTTCTTAGGCAAGACAGAGTAGGGAACAAGAGAGGGGGCGGGGTGCTCCTATACTACAAGACTCACTTAAATGTATCTGTCATAGGGCACACCCCACTTCCACCCCATTCTGTTGAGTTCTTGCATGCTCTTCTCCTGCTTGGCAACACTAAAAAGGTACACTTGGTATGTGCTTACAATCCACTCAAGAGTGGTGTGTTAGGGCTCTCCTCCCTCCTTGACAGTCATGGTTGGCTCGAAGGAACTGTTGGTCCTAGGTGACTTCAACCTCAACTGGGTGGGACGCAATATCCAGCAATATGAGCCACTGCTGGCTGGTCTCTCCCTCGGTCAACTCATTAATGAACCCACTAGGCTTTCCTCACGAGGAGACAAGGGATCACTCATTTATTGGGTGCTGAGCAACTGACCAGATAGAACTGTCTCCAGTGGCACTCTCCCTGATGTCATCTCGGATCGCTCTCCCACCTACTGCATTTGGGGCATCTTCTCTCCCAAAAGTCCCTGCAAAGTGATCCAGATGAGGGACTTCTCCAAACTTAACGTAGGAGACTACCTCACGGACTTGCAAGAAACAGATTGGTCTCAGGTCACTGCTGCAAATGACCCCGTGGTGGCCCTTGACAACTTTCTTGCTGTCTTTACCCCCCCTACAAAGCAAGTATGTGCCCCTCACTAAAAGGAGGGTGAGGGGCACAGTCACAAAGTGGCTTCATGGTGGTCTTTTCTCCCTCATTAAGCATAGGGACAAGTGCTGGGCTCGCTACAAGGCCTCCCTCTCCAACACTGATCTCCTTGAGTACAGGCGGGTGAGAAACTCCTGCAAAAGAGCCATCCACTCTGCCAAAAGTGAATTTTGTCAATCTGCCCTACTCTTCTCAGCCAGAAACTTGAGCTTCTGGCAGAACATCAAAAACACGGTTGAAGGGTCTGCCAGAGCTCAGATCATGGACATGCACATTAGCTGGGTTAACTGCACTAATCCTCTCACAATTTCCAATGCTTTCAACTCCCTGTTCACTCCCCTACCAGCCCCATGTCCCAAAAAAATACAGTGACTCTCCCTCCGCTGAGGTAACCCCTCAACCTCCCTTTTACCTCAGGGTCATCTCGGTCATGGAGACCCAGAAGCTTCTTGCTGGTCCCCGCCTCACACTGGTGCCGGGCACAATTGCCTTGAGCCCAAACTACTCAGATTTGGGGCTTCCATCCTAGCTTGGCCTATCACCCACATTTTTAACAGATCGCTTATGTCGGGCACTATCCCCGACACCTGGAAAGTGGCCAAAGTCGTCCCTGTTCACAAACAGGGTGACCCCAGAGATCTCAGGAACTATCGACCAATAGCGATACTGTCAGCGATCAGCAAGCTTCTTGAAAAGGGGGTTGCCTCACAGGTCTCCCACTATCTGCAAACCTACGATTTACTCTCCCCTGCACAACATGGCTTCCAAAAAGGGCATAGTACTTCCACCACCCTAGCTGTTGTCTCCTCTGAGATCAGATCTGCTGCAGATCAAGGCAGACTGACTGGAACCATCTTCGTGGACCTCTTGAAAGCCTTTGACCGTGTCGACCACTCACTCCTGTGCTCCTCTCTCCTGTCCCTTGGCTTCTTCTCCCCGGCCCTTTGCCTGGATCAGTAACTACCTTACGGGCAGACAACAGTACACCAAGTGCAACAAGGCTCTGTCTAAGCCCACTCTGGTTAACTGTGGGGTCCCTCAGGGCTCTGTCCTCAGGCCTCTCCTACAGTATTTTCCCTTTTTATAAATGAGCTGCCCTTGGCCCCGGCTCATGGGCGTTCTACTCTGTACACAGATGACCTTGTCATCCTGAGCAGCTCCCAGGACATCTCTGTCACCAACGCCAAGCTCAGCTCCAACTTCAACCAAATCCAAACCTGGTTGGAGGACCACAAGCTCGCTATCAACTTGTAGAAAACTCAAAGCCATGCTCTTCGGCTCCACAGCCAAGACAAAAGCATTCTCTGCCCCTCTAAGGATCTCATGTGCAGATGGGCCCCTCCTACAAGTTGTTGACTCTGTCAAGTACCTGGGGGTGACACTTGACCCACAACTGGACCTCACTCTGCATATTCGCAATGCTTGCAAGGCCTCGAACTGTAAGTTGGACCTAGCGTACAGAGCTAAAATCTGCCTCACCCCAGCGGCATGTCTTGCCCTAGCCAGAGAGGTCCTCTTACCCACACTCTGCTATGGACTTGTCTTCTTTGCCCATTCAACAAAAACCAATTTCTCCCAATGGGATACGGCATACAATAGTGTATGTCGCTTTGCACTCTCAGCTCCCCACCTCACCCACCGCTGTGAGCTCTGCTCCTGGCTCGAGTGGCTCCTAACCGGAAAAGCACCACACCTTCGTCCTAGGCAATGTCATCTACATTTTTGCCAGAACTGTCACACCTTCAGCCCTCACCCCATCCCTCATTCCCGCTACCCCCTCCTACCAACTAAGGTCCAGCAACTCCCATGTCCTCCTGGTTCCTAAAACATGCACTCAAATGGGTGACCGGGCCTTCGCTGCACATGCCCCTAGATTGTGGAACTCCCTTCCAGTGAGCACTCGCTCCTCCACCTCCCATTCTTACTTTAAAGCCTCCCTCTGGGGCTTCCTCAAATCAGACTCTACCTGCCTCTGCGCTTAACGTACCCCTGCCAACATGCCACTCTGTTTCTGACTGCTCAAGGTGGTGGGTCCCTTCACCTTCTCTACTAGTGAAGCATGCTGCTATCTAAAGAACTGATTGTGATGGGTCCACCCTGGCTCTGTTGTTCATCAGTTATTGAATATGCTGTTATTCTATCCCCCAGCTTATCGTTGGCCTCTCCTGTCCCCATTGTAACTGCTTGATGTGTTCTGCTACCCCTATCCTGTAGGGCATTATTGCCTGATTATACTGCCTACTGCCTGCCTCCTTTGTACCATGCTGTTATCTTCCTCCCACTTGCTATGTAAATCCCCCGATGTTACTGTATTGACCTTGCACTGAATGTTGCTCTTGCTTATACCTGCGCCTGTTGTTGCCTGTTGTGCCTGAATGTATCTCTGTAATCTCCCGGGTCGCACCTGAAAATAGCACTTGGTTGTCTAGTGTGCTTACCTGGTGAGCAAAAGCAAATAAATAAATGTACTGAACAGGTCCACCAGTGGTCCCACCAGAATCTCTGCTAACTCCCTAATCACCCTAGGGCGAATGCCGTCTGGTCCCGGTGCCTCGTCTGACCTGTCTTGTCTTGGCGTACCTGGAGTATGGGGTTCAGTTCTGGAGGCCACATCTCCACAAGGATATAGATGCGTTGGAGAGGGTTCAGAGAAGGGCAACCAAGATGGTGCAGGGTGTGCAGGAAAAGTCATGCAAGCAGAGGTGTAACGAGCTGGATCTGTACACGCTGGAGACAAGGAGGACAAAGGAAGACATGATTGAAACTTTTAAATATTGAAAGGGGCTCAATAAAGTGGGAGAAGAGAGTTTACTTAAGAGGAAGGATGGGGTCAAAACTAGAGGGCACAGCCTCAGACTGCAAGGAAAAAGATACAGGGGCAATGTGAGAGGGCGTTTCATCACGGAGAGGGTGGTGGAGCCCTGGCACAAACTACCAGAGTGGTGGGGGCTAAATCGGTGGAAGAATTCAAGAGGGCATGGGACCATATGGGGCTGACTATTGGGGAGGGTGGGGGCTGGCAGGGAGGGGGAGGTGTAGGGGGAAAAAAGGGCAGACTGGATGGGCCGGTATGGTTCTTTTCTGCCATCAAACTTCAATGATTCTATATGATTCTTATCCACTCTCAGCACCATTAGTCCTTCAAGAACCCTGTCCTCTGTAATTCTAATATCAGTTGCTCCCTCCCTCCCACTGCACCTCTCCCATGTGGTATCTGTCCCCCTTTTTTTTCCTTGAACACAGAGCAGAAGTAATCATTCAGTGCCTCTATCTGGTCCCCCTTTTCCACCCACCCCCCATCCTTCTTAATCATCACAATCTGGTCTTTGTGTCTCTTTCTCTCACCAGTGTATCTGAAGACGTCCTTTTCCCCACCCTTAATTTCCTGTGCCAGTCTCAGTTCCCTGGATGCCTTGGCCGCCCTTACTAGCCTGGTAACCTCCCTGGACTTCTTCGTGTACTCGTCCTTGTTCCCTTGCCCTCCTGATTTCTTGAGTATCTGGAGTGCTTTTCTCTTGGTCCTCACCCCTTCCGTGACCTTCCGAGTCAGCCAACTCGACTTCTTTGCCCTACCCTTCTTGCTCCGTGTACTGGTACAAATCTCAGCAGCCTCAGCTAGTCCCTTTTTAATAATGCACCATTTTTGGTTAGCATCCATGTCTGCTTGAATTCCCTCCAGATGCCCAACCAAAATTTCCCCCATCCTTTTAAAGTCTGCCCCCTTAAAATCCATCACCCTGGT
Source organism: Neoceratodus forsteri (assembly GCA_016271365.2). NCBI lineage: Eukaryota > Metazoa > Chordata > Ceratodontiformes > Ceratodontidae > Neoceratodus > Neoceratodus forsteri. The sequence goes on along the minus strand of CM057454.1, from coordinate 404,356,251 downwards.
ACCCATATTGCCTGTTTCTCTGCCCATATTGAGTGTGAACCACACCAAGTGATGTTCACTCCCCGCCAGGGGGTCCTCTACTTCCAGATCCCTTATGGCCTACCCATTTGTTAGTACCAGGTTCAGAGTCCTTCCATCCCTTGTTGGCTCGTGGACCAAATGCACCAGGAAGATGTCCTGAAATGCCTATAGTAATACCTGCTCCCTTGCACTCGTGATGGTTGGGGTGTTGCAGTCCACCCCAGGGAGGTTGAAGTCCCCCATCACTACTGTGTTCCCCTTCCTACAAACCCTTCTAATCTGCTCTGCCAACTCTCTGTCCAGGTCATCCCTCTGAGCTGGTGGCCTGTACACCACCCCACCCTCAGTGCCCTTCTTTTGGCGTCTTGAAACTGCATCCATAGGGCCTCTGTCCTGCCCTCATACACCTTATCCCTTCCCTCACGTAGATCGGCCGACCCCTTTCCCCTTAGCCCTGTCCTTCCTAGATATCCTGTACCCTGGGATCATATGCCCAATCCTGGTTCTGGGTGGTCCATGTTTCTGTGATAGCCACTATGCCCACCCTTTCCACTGCCACGAGAGCCTGCAGCTCAACTGATTTGTTACCTAAGCTTCTGGCATTCAGTGAGACCACTCTCCAACCTGTGCTTCCCCCTCCCCACCTGGCTTCCTCCTCCCTAACCCTCCTGCCCCTACCCCAAATTCCTCTCCGACAGCTTGGGGTGTAAGTATGCTAGGCTCCCCTTTCTGGGATCCTCGCCTACCATCTGTCCTCACACCATCCCGCCACCTAGTTTAAATCTACCCTAGATGTTATGTGCCCCTCAAATCTCTGCTTTAATACCCCCTTCTCCACTCAAGTGCAGTCTAACCCCTGCATATAAATCCTTATTGTCCCAGGTTCTGCCCTAGTCCCCCACTCCCAACACCAGTCCCCCAACTAAGTGTTGAACCCCAACATTCTCTTTTTCCTTCTTGTATTTGTGCAGGGTACTGGGAGCACCTCAGAAAAGGCCATGGATTTCCCCACTTTCTCACATAGCCCTCTTAGTTCCTCAAACCTCCTCACTACCTCCACAGGCTTCCCCGCCACGTCATTAGTACCCAAATGCACCACTGTATGCAGTTTCTTCCTGCCCCTTCTTGCGCTGTCTGTCATTCGTCCCTGTATGGCCTCCACCCATATGCGACTGTGCCTTTCCCCCTTGACGCCACATCTGATCCCTTTCAGTATGGAATCACCTAGCATTAGCACCCCTTCCTTGATCCCTATCCCCGCCCCTACCCTTTTCCCATGGTACCCATTATTAGAGCCTGCCACTTCACTAATTCTTCCCTTCCACCCTGTCCTGTCCCTCCCTTCACTGCTCCCTCCCATCCCTCCCTCCTCCTCGGCTCCTCCCCTTGCTCTTCTGCTGCTGTCCTTCCCACCAGTAGTGCTTCTCTCCCTTCACACCTGCCCCTCCCGTGATTGACGCCTTCCCCTCCTGTCCCTTCCTAGTGATTGTGCACCCTCCACCAGTGGCCTGGCTGTGGTTAGGCTCCTTGCCCCTGACTCTAGCCATCTCCCTACTATTAGACCCCCTGTTTGTTTTGCTCCTGCATTCCCTCCCCCACCCTTCCCTAGAGTTGCTAATCTTCCCATGTGGGGACCCTCCTGCCTCATGCCCCCCCCATCCTCTCCAACTCCCTACCAAGCCACAGCACTTCTTCCTCCAGACTCCTCAGCCTGTTACAAATTGGACACCCTCCCATCCTCCACAATAAGTTCATGCCAGACCGCCGCCCCACATCCATTGCATCCCACGATTCTACCCATGTTGGCCCCCTGACATCCTGTTGCCTCCTGTAGCACTTCCCTCTGAGCTGCTCCGAACCGCCTCCACTAGAGCCCCCCCAACGCTGTCCTCAAATGCCTCCAATAGAGCCCCTCCTCCCACTGGTGTGTCCCTCCCAAACCCACTCCATTTATCTTCTCCTACTACGTTTCAACCCCCGAGATGCCCACTAGTCATAGCCCCTTACCTTCCTTCCTATTCCCTTGACGTTCAAGTGAACCCCCTCCTCTATAGTGTACCCTACTTCTGATTAAAAGGTACATTTCTGCTAAGACTCATCTTCCTAATTTCCCCTTGCTGCCCCCAAACCTTCCCCCTCTCAGCAACTGACTTATTCAGTTGCCCCTCCTAGAAAGACAGATCCCTCTCCAACTTAATTCACCCCCTATGACCCAGAGCAATCACAGTGACCCCGGATTGGCAACAAGACACATCCTGGAACCATCACAGTATCTATGCTCTGTATGTAGCTAGAACTTAAGAAATTAAAGTCTCAGAATGTAGCTCGAACTTAAGAAATGGAAATACAGAAAGTAGCTAGAGCATAAGAAATGGAAGTCATGGCACCTTTTTGCTCAGAACTGTGTCCCCCCAGTCAGCTGGGCTCCTATTCAGCAGCTTGCCTTGTAGGTGAAGCTGCCCCAGAGAGTGCATGTCTAATTTTCACTTGCTTGGGCATCACTTGTTTGTTCATACATAATCAGTATTTTTCTGTAGTTTTTATTTTAGCCTGCCATAGCTTGGCCAGGGAGGACAATCTTATTGTCCTTTTGGTAGTATATTTTTAGTGTAGTTATAATAGGTTAATGAAGCTTGTAAACACTGGCAGCTATCTGATTTTAAGCTGCAGAACGCAGTGCCACCACGGGGCAGAGTTTCAAAGTGCGTTCTATGTTCCATAGTTTACATAGATTTCACACTCTCCAGGGCAGCTTTGCTTACCAGGTTAACTGCTGCATTTGTGAAGCACAGTATGGGATCTCTTGGAAGGAACAGTATTAGTACGGTAAGTATTTTTTCTTCCTGCGCAGAGTAAAATGAAACTACTCTTGCTGTATTCCCTGCCATTAGTAGCTTGCACAGAGGCATCAAAATTTCTAAGCATTCCAAGCAAGTTCAACAGGAATTGTTTTTAAATTGATGTCTCGATTTTTGTAACTTAATCAGTTGTGAAAAACATGAATTGTCCAGTGTGTTGAGTTTTATGTACTACTTTAATATTTATCACGTTCCAAATTGTCTAAATCACTTATGGAAACAGAAACCAGTCTATGTACATTTTTTAGAATCTTTCAGTTTTTTACCATTTTTTTTCTGGGACATTCCCTATTTGGAAATTATATATCCACCTATTGTTCTGCAGTGTACCTTGTGAGCATAGTGTGTGTGTGTGTGTATATATATATATATATATGTATATGCTTATATATATATATATATATATATATCTATATATATATCTCTCTATCTTATGAAATATGCCCTGTCTCTAATGAAAATAATACTGATATTTTTCCGGAGTGCAGTTTGACCTATGACATTACTTCACCACTTGTGATGTCAAAAAGTCAACTTGCTTAAGGGGAAATGTCACTAATATTTTCATTAGAGCCATGGCATATTTGATTTATGCAATGCTTTTTATTATACTGTGACAAGAAAAATCCTGCATCCTGATTAAGTGGCCAGCTTCAAGAGTAATGTTTTATCACAGCAAAACATCACTGAATGATGCATTTCCATTATCACCCAATCTCAGTCCTGCACTGTGCCTCCATTGCCACTATGAATCTACTGTGTGGCTAGTTGGCTGAATCCTCCATTGCAACTGTAGGATAAATGGATCTAGCATGATCTAGTATTCTCACTTTAGGTCTGACCACCCTCAGCATATCGAAAATATTTGCTGATATTTATTTTCACAAGCATTATGTAAAAAAATATATATTTATATCTATATATAAAACAGATAATTCACTACAATGTGTGTGGTCATGCTGTGATATATGCACACCTTGGGGTGTGTTGTGTGGATGGTGCTGCAGGCTGACTGCGTTCAACCCCCTAAGGCATACGTATATCAGAACTCGACCCATGCCCTGTAGTGGATTATCTGTCTAATAAAATGGCCAACACTTTTATGGGTGGTGAAAAATTGAAGTGCAGGTGTGTGGTCATTGTAAGATAATGCAAGGTCACGTGGTGTGTTTCTTCCAATCAGGGACAGCATTTTTACTGATTTTTCTCACCCATTTTGTAAATATATAAATACTGTAGTAGTGGCATTAAGCCATGACAGGGTGTGGTAGCATGTAAGCAATAAGACACGATGAGGTGTCATTTATGGCCTGATAAGAGTACACTCCAGGTGTGTAATGAGGCACAAGGCACTTGTGTCAGGTGCCTTTAGCGTCTGGGAAGTGCTGTTATCAGGCCATTTGGAGTATCTTATTGCACTTATAAAATGGGTCCCTCGCTAAAAATATTTATTAAAAAACTAACATAAAAACTAAAAACAAAAGGGGGGATGGGTGCACCAGAGAGCCGCATTTGTGACTGGAGGCGTTTCTTAGTAGCTCTTCGTATTTTGTGATTAAACTACATTTTTCCGCAGCATTTATTCTTTTACCATTCTCTGGCTCGTTTGTTGCTGCATCGATCTGTACTAAATTTGAGATGTGTTGACAGAAGGCAACGGCAGGAGGAACTGGTCAGAAATCTGTATCAAAAATGCCACAGGCCCAACATGGGGCGGCAGATTACACTGTGGGCCCGAGCAGAGCAGGAGATCCCCCGCCATGGGTGTGGGAGTCGATCCTCAGTGCAGTCCGAAATATGGACCAAAAGCTGGAACAGGTCCTAGAGAGGCTTGGAGCACAAGATGTTAAAATTGCTTCGACCACTAAAATTGCCAAGGATGTTAATGGTCGATCTCAAAAGACTCAAACAGCTTTTGCCAAGTCCACTATTGAAATGAATCACCTGTGAGCCTGAGTGGAGACATTGGAGGACACAAACAGGGTTATAGATTTGCATCTGGTCAGGCTGCCGGAGGGCACAGAAGGAGAGAACTTGCTTGCTTATCTTAAGCAATGGCTGCAATCTCTGCCCCCGAGATTCATTTGGACTTGGCATCCTTAAAACTTGCTTTTCAAATTAACTTTCGATGAGCCCAGGCCAACCGAGAGACAGCCCGTATGATTATGTTGGTTACACCTGGCCCTGAAGTTGGGGATGCGATCTTGCAGTGGGCAAGGGTCAGTTACCCCTTAGCTGTGGAGGGTCATGAAATAAAAATCTTTCTAGACTGGTCTTATGCCACCAGCAGCAGTTGCAAGTTATTCGATCCTCTCTACCATCAGTTATGGGGTCTGGGGGTGGCCCATTCCCTGTTTGCTCCTGCTCACCTTTGTATTACCTGTGGTGGCAGAAACTACCAGTTCAGTGATCTGGAGGAAGCATGTAAGAGAGTGGATCTTATTGTAGCTGAGTTTCGAAGTAGACCTCCTCAGGAACGATCTTTGCCACTTGACTCCGATGAGGCCTGAGGTATGCTGAACATAATCTCCAGGTGTATTGGTAATTGAAATGGAGATTGGCAGATGGTGGGGATAGAAAGCTCTATCTATGACTTTTCCTTAACATTTCTCCTCTCCATGTCTGAGAGGACATTCGAGACCTGCTGTGCTTTTCTCCAACTCCTGAAATGGAAGGTACTGGTGGTGCATATTTTCAATATTGGTGCTGCCAACAAGGCAATTATCATTAGTGGTGCAGTTTCGTTTTGACATTGACTTTAGCTCATCTGTTTTGACTCTGCTTGTTGTTAAAGTTTGTATATAACAAATTCTAACATCTAACATGAGCATTATCCATTAACCTGTTGCACCATCGTATTTCTATGCAGTGTATGTTACAGGCTTCTTGGTTCTGTTTTCTTATTGTTGCTGTGTGATGATATCTGTTTGCTTTTTATAATGTTGATTCACTCATTTGCAGAGCTTGCATGTTGCTACAAGGACGTGTAGCTTACCTATAGCCCTTAGTGTTGACTAAGTGGGAAGAATGGCCATTTTGGTCATTAATACAATATCCCTTATTATTCTACCTAATTTTGTTTTCATCCCACAGGTTTAACATGGCTGGCTATCCAAATAACCCTGCCTGGCCTTACTGCATTTTTTTACAGTATGATCATAAGCTTTTTTGTTTTTTTGCCTAGTACCCCACATGTTGTATCATAAATCGATGGGCATGAATTATCCTGATGCTAACATATTTGTATTACTTCTAATCTATGAGATGTTTCTTTCCTCGCTCCATTGATTGTATTGCTCTGGCATGTTCATTTTATAAGTGAATAAAAATAGTTACTAAAACTGTAGAAAGATATGTTAGTATTAATAAAAAAAAAGAAAAGAAAAGAAAAGTAGTCCTCGTATTCGTAATGCAATTAAGATGTTGATGTCAAATAAATTCACCAGTAGAGGGCAGTGATGTTTGTCTGTTTCCTCCATCCCCTATCCCCCCTACAAACATATACACAAAAGCACCCTCAAGAATTTTTTATTTTTTGTAATGCTGCCCTTGGAACTGAGCTAGAAAGTGACAATTTTCAATGTTTCAGTGGGAGCAAGCGTGTCTCTTAGCAGCTGGCGTAGTTAGCACTTTCCTAATAGTGGATTCCCAGTTGCAGCGTTCTGGTATGAGCAAGCAGGCTGGTGGCTGGGCGAGCTGAGCTGGGAAACTGGAGTCCAAGGATTACAGGTTTGGTGAACAAAATAGAAAAAAAGTGTCAAAGCAGGTCAGTTAATCCTGAAAATTCAATGCTGAACATGTTATTTTTTTTGGGGTGTGGGTGGGTGTTTATTAAAATTGGTAGGACATTTTGTTTTACGCTTTATGGCAAGCAGTGGGTATTACCTTACCAATGTGGCTGCCAGAAACAGGAAGGCATGGATCTCATGGTGTGCTGTGGCCTGGTTGGCATAAGTAGTACAAATTGATGCAATATGTTCTGATAAGGACATGCCAAATGGACTCTCATAGCTAATCAGAATGCAGCAAACTCCCTACACATTTTATAAGCTGAATTAATGCATGCTTAAGGCATGAGGCCAGCGTCCGACTACCTTGCGCAACTGGGGTGTGTGGATTAATGCAGCATACCCTCACGCCCTGGAATGACTTATTGCACAGATAAAATGGAAATAAGTTGCTTAAATAAATAAACAAAGATAAACATTTTTAAACTGCTGAAAACCTGAAGAAGTTGACTGAAGTACATCCACTTGTTAAGGCAGTTCCTGCTGTGCTAGTAGTTTTTACAGTTTCAACTACTGAACTTTTAAGCTGTTTATTTTTTTGGAAATTGGTAAGCAGGCTTACTGGGCCGAAGGTCATTTCCAGGTGCAACCCGGGGGTGGGGAACAGGAGAAACAGCAGAACAATAAATGAAAAAAGTCAATAAAACAACATTTGTAAATACGTTGGTACAAAAATGTGTAGGTAAAAGATAAATTCTTACAGAAACATAAGGTGCAGTCACAGATCAATATGAGATGCCAGTTAAACTGCAGCGTAAAACGGTAGTACACAGCATGCTATTACTAAATGACAAGAGGTGAGAGGCCTGTAGACAAGCTGAAGATTAATCCTGTGGTAGAGGAAAAAGCAGTAGTAATTAGGAAATGCAACCAGTAAACAGTTGGGTGGAGATCCACCCAGAGGCCCAACTGAGGACGTTTGATGCAAGGCTTGGAAGGTGTAAAAGGACGGGTAAAAGTAAAGACATATTTTAAAGAAAATGAAAGATAGCTTACCTTAGCTTTATTTTTACTTGATCGAGCTGTTGTTTTCTGTCTGTTCCCAAATTGCTTTTTCTTTCTTATATTTGTGACAGTTATGTTATATTTTCACTTTTTGTTTTGAGGCAAGTTAATTTTTGTTTTGTTATAATTCTTTTTATGCTCCTTCTTCCTTCGGGTTGTGACCTGATATTTGCACTCCCGAGGTGTCCCCACCCACCCATCTTGGCCCTGCTTCTCCTCAGGCCCACGTGCATGAGGTGTTGGCCTGTGGCTTGCCCCGCCCCCCATGGCAAGGCTTCCCTAGGAGGCTGAAGGTGACAGACCGAGATCCCTAGGTTCCCATGTCAGTCGTTCTGGGCTTCAGGGTGACAGAGTGTCAGTGGTTCAGTAGGTAGCACACTCGCCTCTGAGGCCGGGAAATCAGAGGGCTGTGGGTTCAGTTCCCACATCTGGCACTTGGGTTAATATCCCAGTACTGACACTGTAGTGCAGCATGAGAGGGGTGCTGCACTTCTGATGTGCTATCTTTCAGATGAGACATTAAACCGAGGTCCCGTCTGCCTGGATTGGTGGTAGTTCAGGTGGACGTTAAAGATCCCATGGCACTTATCGAAAAGAGTAGGGGAATTTCCCCGGTGTCCTGGCCAAATTTCCATCATTCACTAAAAATACCGCCAACAGCTTAATCTGATTCAAGGTCAGTTGGCATTCATCTGTATCCCCCTCCCCCGGGTCGTGCCTGAAAATAGGCAGGATTTGTCTAGTGCACTTACCCGGTCAACAAAAACTAAATAAATAAATAAAGAGTGGTGACAGTGGCCTCCAGCATTATTCTGCATTTCTGAAGGGAATTTTTGTGTTGCAGTCCCCTGGTGGAGCGGAGGTTCAATTACCTCTTAATGCATTAGACTGGCTCCTCCACCCAACTTATGCCACTCTGCCAATCCCTGTACTTGTGTTGTTCACTGGCGCACCAGTGCCCATATCACTAGGGGTCAGAATGTTGCAGGTCTCCGGATCACTCCCTCCCTGGTGGTGGAGGAGGTTGTCCATCTGGCACTCATCCTATCCTCTACCCCCCCCCGCCGACACGTGCTCCAGGCTTGTTCCCAAACCTGGATTGTTGACATCTCAAGTGATAGCTCTACTGCTGCACCAGCAGGCCGGCCCACTGTGGGAAGCTGGTTGAAACTGCAGGTAGATACTGTATTCCTTGTCACTATCTCATTAAAGAAAGCACTAGGCCTCTGGGCTTTCCCTTCAGACACACACAATCCTTTCTGTGTGTTGCATAATCTGTAACTAACCACATGTCAGAGACACAACCAGGTAACTTTCTCAGTACAGTTAAAGCTACTGTGAGGCAATTTTAAATCATGATGGAAATGTGAAAGGAAAAGTGTGACCTGCTGAGACTTGAACCCAGGACCCTGGCATACTGTGCCAGTGCTCTAACCACTAAGTTATGGGCTCACATGGTTAGCACTAGGCCTCTGGACTTTTCCCTTCAGACGCACACACACTGCCTAGTGGTTAAAGCACGGGCATGGTACACTAGGGGGCCTGGGTTCAAGTCCCAGTGCGTCACACTTTTCTTTTCACATTTCCATCATGATTTAAAATTGCCTCGCAGTAGCTTTACTGTACTGAGAAAGTTATGTGGTTCTGTCTCTGTCATTAAAGAAAGGAAATTCATTGCAAAAAACTGTGTTAATGCACTAGTTAGGATTCATTAACAGTAGTGAAATGTGGTGTCAGGCTTTCCAACCCTAACTTGCCACCCCTCCCAAGCAGCAGAAGGACAGTACCACACAAGCAACCACAGGCAACTGTCATCAGGTAAGACAAACATACAGCTGTTTCCACATGACACAAATGCAGAGTAGCACTGATGTACTACCTTCCTGGATTTGTTTCGGTGGCATGCAGACTGCAAGACATACACACTCACTTCCAGTTGAAGACAGAAATCCATGGTGTGCAAATCACAACACACTTATTTGCAGAAGAACAGGCCTCTGCAGCCACTGATGCAAATCTTTAATACCCAAATTACAAGAGTTCTTTTGTCTGCAGCAGTTCAGACTCCTATGGGGATAGCACTTCTTCTTTTTTTTTGGTGTGCCTTTTCCCCCTCCTGCCATCCTGCCCCTTCGATCCTACTCGTTCATCCAGCCCCCTTACCCACCTTCCCAGGACTTATCTGTCCTTCTACTGGCACCCTGTCTTACCTCACAGGGTGGATCTGTTGGAAGGGGACTCAAACCTGAGAGAGACTCAGTCAGTGTTTTGCAGGGGAGTGCCTCAATCGGCAGTGAGGGGCAGGCGTCCTCCTGCAGTGTCTTGCCCTTTTACCTTTTTCTGTTCCAGCCCCAGCAGGATGCAGAGAAGAGCCCTTGATGTGCATTCATGCATGTGTTGCACATCAGAGCATGTTGGCATTCTCCCTAACTCTGGGACTCTGCTTGCTTTGCCACCTGTGCTCACCCAGATGGCAGTAACACAGCAAAGTGCATCCTGCCTCCCTCCCTGAGGTGCAGAATGTCCTCTGAGAAGCTTAGCTCACTTCTCTGGCTGCCCTCTGTAAACTCGGGCTTGTTTCTGAACCAGGGAAGGGGTCAGCGCTTCTGTAGCCACAGATACTCAGGCACACTGTAACACATACGCAGTCTTCTACAACCGCAGATGTAAGATATAGAAAACAACCTCTGGCTGCAGAAGCGCAGGCCCCATGAAATCCTGATACCCAAACTGCAACACTGCTTCTGTCTATAGAAGTGCAGGCACCTCAGGGGGCCTGCGCTTCTGTAGCTACAGGTGTAAGACATACACACCGACTTCTGTCTGTGGAAGTGCAGGCCTCGTGGGACCTGCACTTCTGCTACTGCATATGGAAATTCATGATACCCAAATTACAACGCTGCTTCTGTCTGCAGAAGCACAGGCCCATGTGGGGCCAGTGCTTCTGCAATCGCAGGTGTAAGACATAGACACTGACTTTGGCTTATAGAAGCGCAGCTGCTGCATATAAAACTTCCATGATATCCTTACCCAAATTGTAACACTACTTCTGCCTGCCCCTGTGGGGCCAACACTTCTGCAGCCACAAGTACTTACACATGCTGTAAGGCATACAAACACACTGTGGCTGGCCTGTACTCATACAGGCACAGATAAAAATCTACAAAGGTAGAACATCAAGGCTACTGTATTTATGTCATCTGGAAACAGTTGTATGTTATTTGTCTTGCCTGATTATGACTGTTTAAGATTGGTTGTGTGGTCTTGTCCCTTTGCTGCTGGGTGTGGGGGGGGGGTGAAGTTAGGGTTGGGAACCCTAACACTACATTTCCCTACTTTTGTGGCATTAAGGTGAACCCTAATTGGTGCATTAACACAAATTTTTTTGTTTGCAATAAATATATTCGGTGAAGCCCACCAGGATGAAGCCCAACTCTGCAGAATTCTGTAGTACAGTTACTATAGCAAACAATGCAATTTCAGTGGAAGTTGATCCCTTTTGTCATGACACTGCACTTCATCCTGGTGGGCTTCACTGTATATTTATTTATTACAGGTTTCGGAAGACACCTTTGAGCATAGCTCATTTGCAAAGGTTCCACATCAGAATAACATTAGACAGAATAACATTAATACAAATAATGTGACAATAATATTACAAAATAAGTAGCAACAAAGTCAAGGTAAACATTACATCTTGGATGGGGAAACCCTAAACACAGGTACACCCTGGAAGGGGAGGCGCTGGAGGCCTCTACAGGGGAAAAAGACCTAGGGGTTATGGTGGATGCATGTATGAATAACTCTGAGCAGTGCAGGAGAGCGGCTAGCAAAGCAAACAGGATGTTGGGATGCATCGTAAGGGGGATCACCTCTAGGAGCAGGAAGTGATTCTGCGCTGTGCAATGGACTGGTTAGACCACACTTTGAGTACTGTGTACAGTACTGAGACCACACTTGAAGAAGGACATACAGCTCCTGGAGAGGGTACAGAGGAGGGCAACTAAGATGATACGAGGACTAGGGATTTGATATGAGGACAGGCTTGAGGAGCTCTGCCTGTTTTCATTGGAGGAGAGGAGGAGATGGGGACATGATTGAGGTCTCATGTACCTCAAGGGAATAAATAGGGTAAACATGGAGGGACTTTAGACTAAAGCAGGAGGTATCACCAGAGGCATGGTTTGAAGTTGGAAGGTGGAAGGGTGAGGGGAAAAGGGAGGGTTTTTCACTGAGAGGTGGTGGACCTTTGGAATGCGCCTGCCGCGAGCTGGTTCAGAGATCCACAGTGGAGGGCTTCAAGAGAGGTGGGACAGACACAGAAAGCAGATGTATCAGATGATGGCCTGGCCTGGGGATGGATGATAGGGGTTTCTGGAACACAAGGGGAGGGAGAACCTCGGCACCCAACTAGGGATCTGAGGTTCGAGCAGACTCGATAGACCATAAGGCCTAATCTGCTGGCAGTTAGTATGTTAGTATAACAGCAGCACATGGCATTGTCACAGAATACACAAGGTGGTTGTCAATGAGAAGAGGTGAGTAGGATAGAGTGGAGTAGCCAGGGGACATTGGGGAGGAGAGGCACAGTGGGAGGTAGTGAAAAGGTGGCAGGGGGTGGAAAGGGCGACTAGGCCTAAAGGTGATTAGGGAAAGGTGAAAGTAGGTAGGGGAGGTGGTGGGGGCGAGAAGATTAAATTGGGGGTGGCTGTAGAGGGGAGGTGGGGAGTGAAAAGTTGATGGGGAGGGGAGATGGGGTAGTCAAGAGGTGGGAACAAAAGGAGAGGAGGAGGAGAGGGGTAGGGGAAGCAGAGAGTTATAGGAGGAGTGGTCTATTTTGTGCATGAACGGGGGGCAAGATATTTTCTTAATTCTCGTTTAAACTGCCCGGTTTTAGGTGTCTTTACTAGTGATAGAGGAAGTTCGGTTAGCCAAAGAGGTGCACGGCAGCGGTAGGATGTCATAGCCTGGCTGGTCCTAGAGAATGGAACATGGAGGGCATTTCTACTCACATTTTTTATGTGGTGTATATTGGCAATTTGTTGGAAGAAAGACTACTGTGTTGGGGGAGTGAGTCCCATGAGGGCTTTCTTTTCCATTAGGCAGGACTGGAATTTGATTCTTTGCTTTAGGGGTAACCAGTTAGCACAGGAGTAAAGACTGCAGGTATAGGTATATCTATCAGCCTGCGGGTATAGGTATATCTATCAGCATCCAGGGCAAGGCGGCAGGCCATGTTGAGCAGTACCTTGATTCTGTTTAGGATTGTATCTGAAGCTGCGCCATAGATGATTAAACCATCAGACAAGTCGATTCCATCAGGGACTGATGCCTGCAGGCAATGCCAGAGGCATGTGCTCACCTCTCCCGTGAGAGTGACCCCTCTGCCCCACTTGTGAGCCAGCTCCTCGGGGGCAGGCTTCCCCTTCTAGGCCGGCACCGGCTGCATCACCAGACCGGCACCAACCCGCACCTGTCCCTATGACACCAGCCACCCTGACGTCGATTCTGGCGATGCCACTGCCGTCATTGCCTAACCCTTCACAGTTGCCGGCTGGCCCTGTTGTCACACAGTCGATGCCCGAGGGACCAATGCCCCATCTTTCGACTCCAGTCAGATTGACGCCAGATGGTTTCTTACCTCAGGGACTGATGCCGGTTAACCCGACGCCAGTGGATCCGACACCAGGGTTACCGGAGCCCAAGGAACCGACGCCGGGGCCCTCTCAACCTACCCCACAGACGCCAATTCCCCCGGCTATGCCTCAGAACCTGCCCACAGATCTTAACGCCTTTTTGTGTCTTGGTGGGCTTACTTCAAGGATAAGGAGACCCTGAAGGAGCCCTCAACTCCGACTCTGAGGGACCCTCCTGCCAATCTAGCTAAGGAGCCAGCTTCCCCTAAGAAGGCCCTGATGCTATCTCCTAGGGAGCCTATCCTACAACCAGATGGAGCTGGTGCCGGTCATCTGAGAAGCCACCGATGTAGGCACCGTTGCTCGCCCTCTCCGGACTCAGGGGGATATTCCTCCTCCTCTTCTTATGGTGAGTCTGGAGACTCTGATCTAGCATCCGAGCCAGAGGAGCCAAGGATACCCGTGGTCTCCTTCAGATGACCCGACTTTCATGGATGTGATGAGGCACATCCAGGTCCCCTTATGGTTGTGACAGAGGAAGTGGACCCTGAGCAACGTCGGGCTAGCCACTTTCCTCCGTAAGAAGGAGTCATTGTTCCTTTAGTCGTTTCCTCCACTTATTGACTCCTTCAAGGAGGTCAATAGGGCAGCCTGAAAACACCCTTCCACTATACCGATGACATCTAAGAAGGCTGATTGCCTGTATAATACCCCAAGGAATGAACCTTTATGGGGATCACCAAGAGGCTGACTCAATCGTTATTAACATTACTTTTCATCGTCTAAGCGACCCCGACACCTTAGCACTCAGTCTCCCAATAGGGACTCTAGACAGATAGACCATTTTTGCAAAAATTTCTATTCTTCATCCACCTGCTCTGTCTGTTCCTAAACTTCCTTGCCCACATGGTTCAATAGCAGAATGCCCTGTGGGAGAAGGCCTTTGAGGTGGCACAGGCTCAGCCTGATTTTCCTGGAAGGCTGAGCTGTTACACTTTTTTAAATTCGGGCTCGGACATGGTTACTCGCGTTCTCTGAGCCTGTTATGACTTGCCGGACTCTGCAAGTAGAGCTGCGACTACAGGAGTTTACCTCCATCGCTACTCCTGGCTTAGAGTCTCAGGTTTTGCTCCGGATGTCCAGTCTAAGATTCTGGATGCCCCTTTTCAGAGGCCCCGTTTTGTTTGGTGGGAATTCTCAAAATATAATCACTCACCTTCAAGTGTCGGGCAAGGCTCCTCGTTCAGTTCAAACATTATACTGTTCTCAGCCTAAATCATCCCAGTGACAGTCCTTTCACTGCACCTCAAAGCAGCAACCCAGAGGCCAGCAGGCCTGAAGTGCCTTTAAGAGAAAGGCTACTTCCCAAGCCACAGGAGGTTCTGCCCCCAGAGCTCCCAGAACCTCACAGGCCGCGTTGCCTGTCCCTGGCTCCTCCGCCTGACTCCTTACCTGACCCCCCCCTTCCCCAGCCGAATTCCTGGGGGTGGGGGGTCGTTTCTCTATGGAGAAGGTTGGCGCAGAATAACCTCGGATCAATGGGTTCTGCAGTTAGTGGAACAGGACCACACCCTAGAATTTCTGGAGATTCCTCCAGACAATCCTCCAGTTCCCTTCCATTACTCTCAGGCCCAAATCGCTCTCATCCAAGAAGAGATCCAAGTGCTCTTGAGAAAACAGGCTATAGAAGCTGTCCCACCAGCACAGTGTGGGAAAGGGTTCTACTCACATTTCTTCCTAGTCCCAAAAAGAACAGGAGACTTGCATCCCATCCTGGACTTCAGCCACCTGAACCAGTACATAGAATACAAACAGTTCAGGATGGTCACTCTTCCCGGCCTTCTCCCCTTACTTCATCAAGGGGATTGGCTGTGTTCTCTGGACATGCAGGACACTTATCTTCACATCTCGGTGTTTCCCTCCCACAGGAGGTTTCTTTGCTTCTGCTTTCAAGGAAACCACTACTAGTATCAGGCCCTACCGTTCGGCCTGTCCTTGGCCCCATGGGTTTTTACTAAATGCCTTGCAGTAGTGGCAGAGGCCTTAAGGAGGGAAAGCCATTATGTCTTCCCTGACCTTGACAGCTGGCGTCTGACAGCTCCCACCAAGGAGCAGTTGCTCAGAACCATGGAGGCCACTTTCACTCTGTTTCGGGATCTGGGGGTTACTCTCAACCTCCCCAAATCCTCTATTTGGTCAAGCCAATGACTTCAGTACACTGGGGCAATCTTGGACACTGCCCAAGGCAAAGCTTTTCTTTCCAAAGACTGGGCAGAACGCCTTCAGGCACAGGCTCAACTGGTCTCATCGTCTCACCAGGTTCCATCTAGAGTCTTTCTGAAACTACTGGGACACATGGCAGTGGCCACTGCAAAAGTTCCCGTGGCCTGCCTGCACATGCAAGTAGCCCAGTGGAACCTTTGGGTCCAATGGGATCAGCGCGCAGACAATTTGGATCTTCCAGTGTTGGTATCCAAGTCCGTGTGACAGACTATGATGTGGTGGCTGAACTCCCCTCCCAATCTCTCCAAGGCGTCCACTTCCGGTCAGAGTCACCTTGACAGATACTGACCATGGATGTGTTGGGCCAAAGCTGGGGCGCCCATCTGGGAGACCTTCAGACTCGGGAGCTAGTCCCCATTGGAGCAGCATCTCCACATCAATGTTTTGGAGATGCCGGCGATCCTGTATGCTCTGCAGGCCTTCCAGACGAACCTACTCCCAGGCCCTCTTTGATCCAGATGAACAGTATGTCAGTGGTCTTTTACATAAGCAGGGGGGACAACATTCTTACTCCCTTTGCAGAGAGGCCATGAGGGTTTGGTACTGGGCCATAAAGCATCACCTGGACCTGACTGCTATGCATATTCCAGGCATTCAAAACACCTTGGCCAACTGTCTAAACCGTTCCCGGTCCAAGGCGCATGAATGGCAGTTTCTTCACTCAGTGGTCAAAGCTGTCTTTGACAGGTTGGTCCATCCCGAGCTGGACCTCTTTGCATCCCCATCCAATGCAAAACTGCCCAGTTTCTGCTCGCTGGGTCCAGGGCCTGGTGTTTTCTGATGAGACGCATTGTCCCTCTCTTGGACAGGGAAGTTTCTGTATGACTTCTCTCCCTGTCCATTGCTGCAGAGAGTTCTACTGAAGTTGCTGTCAGAAGGGGCAGTGATGATTCTGATAGCCCCATACTGGCCGTACCAGATATGGTTTCCACTTCTTCAACAGTTAGCAGTGGTGCCTCTGATTCCCGTGCCTCTGTGCTCTGATCTCCTGTCCCAGAAGCAGGGCACCCTGGTCCATCTGGACCTCAAGTCACTGCACCTTCATGCATGGCTCCTGCAGACTTATCAGTTGCCCGATTTGGGGTTTATCCCCAGGTGGCAGATGTCCTAGTGGCAGCTAGCAAACCCTCCACTAGATCCACTTATGCTATAAAGTGGAAGCGGTTCTGCATATGGGCTACCGGTCGCCACCTGGATCCCTTTGTCTGTCTGGAGAATCTCATTCTAGAGAACCTCCTTTCTCTATCAGACTCAGGCCTGAGTTACTCATCAATTAAGGTGCACTCATCAGCCATCTGTGCGTACCATGCACCTATTGAAGGCAAAACTCTTGCCCAGCTGGATCTCTCCCACACTTTTTTTGCGGGGTATACTGCATCTTAAACCCCCTCATCAGGGACTCTGTCCCTCCATGGGACCTTTTATTTCTTTTAGAGAAGCTTACTTTGACTCCCTGTGAGCTTGCTGTGAGCTACGCTTTCTGTTGTGGAAAACGTTATTTTTATTTCCTATAGTTCCAGGCTCTGATGTATAAAGAGCCTTACTTAGTTTTTCATAAGAACAGGGTGTCTTTGAGGACCAGTCCTAAGTTTCTTCCTAAGGTGGTGTCAGAATTTACTCTGAATCAAGACATCCACTTGCCTGTGTATTACCAGAGTATTTGAATCTTGGGGAGGCCTTACTGCATACTCTGGATGTCCACTGGGTGCTCCATTATTATTTGGACTGCACTTGATACATCAGAAAAACTGATCAGTTATTTGTTTCATTCATCCCGAGAAGAGAAGGGGCTCCTGTTTCAAAACAATATTTGTACAAATGGTTAGTTAATTGCATTATTTATTTTTACCACAAATACAACAAGCCTTTAATGGGCCCAGTTAAAGGTCATTCTACCAGGGGCATAGCTGCTTCATTTGCCTCCTTCAGAAAAGTGTCCATTGCTGACATTTGTGCAGCGGCCACTTCGAGTTCTGTCCACACTTCCATCCAATATTACAGTCTGAACATTGCATCTAGGCGCAGAGCAGGTTTTAGACTTGCAGTCCTGCAGGGATTGCTCTCTTGAGAGCCTTACACTGACTTCTGCATCCTTCCAGCTGACCAGGGTCAGTCCTTTCACTGCTTGGGACTTGGTCCCAATGGTGTTACCTGCTGCAAGAGCCCCTCGAAGTGAGATAGTACAGTTACGTAAGAACTTACTGTAGCTGTAGATCTTCTGGAGAAGCTCTAGCAGCAGGTGCTGCTTTCCTTCCCTCCATCCGCCTGGTGACTGCTTCTCCGTCTCTGTTACCTTTCCTTCTTCAGAGTAGAGGAACCTCATCGGTTCTCCAGTTTCTATTCATACTGGGGTCTCCAGCGGAGAACTGAGGTTGGGCTGGGGGACCGCCCCTTTTATACCATAGGCGGACGTCGGGGATGGGCCGATATCAGGGGGCAGTACCCTGCTGTATACTGGCTAGCTAGTTTTCCGTGGGGTCCTGGTGCCTGATGGCTTCAATCTTAACAGTGTTACCTGCTGCAAGAGCTCCTCTCAAAGATGTACTGTTACGATAAGTTCTTGCATAACTGTACTGTTCCTAGCATTAGTAGTCATGTATGCTTTATACCTGTATAGGGTTTCTAGTTTTCTGTTGGCCACTTTAACGACTTGGTCAATGTGGAGGGAGAAGGTAAATGTATCATCTAGGTAGATCCTAGGGTATTTGAAGGTATCAACCTAATCAGGACTGTGCCTCCCTTGCTCCAGATTTCAAGAGAGGGCAGCTTCTTTTTTTTCTGGAGGCAGGTGATAATCATTGATTTGGTCTTTTTATAATTTAGTATGAGTCAATTTTGGAGGAACCACAATTCAAGGGAAGAACGACTTATAGATCATAGGTAAGATCAGAAGGGTTCTTGTTGCTTGTGAAGATGACTGCGTCATCTGCGTACAGTGGGATCTGTATGTATACGTATATTCTTTGCAAAAAACTCAGTTAAGGCAACATTTAGGGCTCAGGCTAAAGTGACAAAAGTAGGGAAATGTGGCTTTAGGGTTTCCAACCCTAAAGCCCCCCAACCCCAAAAATAAATCATGGGTGCCATCTTCCTTGGGGTTGTCAACCCTAGAGTTCACCCCATTCATTAGGTGTGTATGTTTCTGGACTGTATAGAATAGGGTGAGCTTTAGGGTTGACAACCCCAAGGAAGACAGCACCCTGATTTGTTTTAGGTGTGTGGGTGGGGTTTTTAGGGTTGGAAACACTAAAGCCACATTTCCCTACCTTTGTCACTTTAGCCTGAACCCTAAATGTTGCTTTAATGGACTTTTTTTGCAAAGAATTTCCTTACATTTTTGAGATTGTATAATTGTATCCTTATTTGCCTGTGGGAGTGCAGGGCCCCCCATGCTCCGAACCATCCATACTTTTTCAGATAATTCAGTTATATCCTTATTTGCCTGTGCTCCCATCCCTCTAGATATGCATGTATGTATGGTGATGTATAAGCGCAGGGCCCAGAGAGCCCTACATTTCCATTTGTAGGAGAACGGCAACCAAACTGTCAGCATAGCCTTCTTATTATCCCACCACATGAACCTGCTACTAAAAATGTTCAAAGTCATTCCATGCCACTGCAAGGTCATTCCGTGCCAGAGGTGCGGAAAAACATTTTGGCCAAGGTTTTAAAAATGACAGCTGTCCCATTCATAAGGTTGTGTAAAGAAATGGCTATGTTGAAAATTTGGTGTAAAAATGTTTAAAATCACAAAAGTAACGAGCGAGAATAGCCTAAATTTAATGGCTTTGCATAACTTTACCATTTTTACATATTTTGACCCCAAATTTTAAACATACCCTTCTTATGAGCCCACCTCATGAACAAGGGCATTGAAAATACTGAAATCCTGCCAGAAAGGTGATTTTTCCAAGTGACTGAAAAATCGCCTTTCTGGACACATTTGCTTAATTCCGCAGTCATTGTTCATAAGGTGGGGTCTCAAAAAGGACATTTTGTAAATTTGGTGTAAAAATATGCAAAAATGGCAAAGTTGAAAACCCCATTGAAATACTTTGAACTGTACTTACCTTACTTTGTCATAAAGCAGTTGATGGTTCCAGCAGCAAGATGTGTCTTCGTTGGGAGAGTGGATCTTCATGCTGAGACCTGTTCAGGTGAGTTGAGGGTGTGTGGTGGGGTTTTGGGTGGTACTGGGTGATGGGTGCTGAGTGGGAGTTCAGGGTGGGGGGTAGGAATGGTGAGGAATATTTTTTTTTTTATAGTTTAAAAAAAAGACATCGAGGCACCATTTTCTTTGTTTCAGTGTGCGACCGACATCGGATGGTGGGGGTGCCACTAGACAGCAGGAAACAACACTATCAAGGGGGACGGCAGTTGGAGGGTGGGGGGTGGCACTAGACACCATGGAAATAATTATTAATTACGGGATGGTAATTAGAGGAGGTGGGGATGCCACTAGACAGCAGGGGAACTGACACTCTCAAGGGGATGGCAGTTGGAGGGTTGGGGGTGGCACTAGACACCATGGAAATAATTATTAGTCACGGGGACAGTAGTCGGAGGTTGAAGGGTTTCACTAGACACCAGGGAAATAATTAAGGGGACAGAAGTTGGAGGTTGGGGGTGGGTGCCACTAGACACCAGGGAAATAATAATTCTAGGGACATGGATATGTTGTTCATCCACACTGTCTGGCAGGTATCCTTGCCGCTTTAAATCTTGCCGGAAGGTCTTCAAGTTGGCTCCTCCCACCCACCCGGGTGGTAAAACTCTCGGCTCCGCCCCATGACGCCAGATCTTCCTTACCGCTTGGAAGCTCAGGTTCCCTCCTTAATGCTCTAAGTATAAGACTGGTTCCTAATTCTTCGAATTTTCGAAATCAAAGTTCTTTTGCTAAAAAGACTTAGGTCTTCTGTCCCTCGCGGCTACGATGGACAAATCGACTCCCGGTTTCCGGAGATGCCCTTGCGGGCAGAAGATGTCTCGGACGGATCCGCACTCCACGTGCGTTTACTGCTTGGGCTTTGAGCACGACCCGCAGGCTTGCGACCTGTGCTCTTCTTTTTCGGCCTACGTCCTTGAAGACTGTGCTGCCCGTTTGCAGCTGGGGCGTCCCGAGAAAAGATTTCCTCCGGTTAAATCTAAAGAGGCCTGGTTGGCGGTGTCCACGGCGGCAGGCTCGGCGGATCAGCTCGAGCAGATGATCGCCCTCGAAGAGGAGGCGGCACGGGCCGCTTCTACCTCGGCTGCGGCATTTGTCCCACTCTCTCGGTGCCTGCGTATTCGACTTCCTTTAAGGAGCTCTGTCTGACCCTCTCGGCGAAAGGTGAGGGTCCAACTTCTTCTGGACCTTTTCTCGGTCCAAAAGAGCAAAGTAAGTCTCACCGTCGGCGCTCTTGGAGGCGGAAGATCCCCCCTGGTCGACAGTGACTTGGTCGACCCATCAGCTTGGCCACTGGCTTCCGGATGTCCCGTCAGGCCAGTTGGCCGGGACTCCGTCGACGCGGTCTCGACCGTTAGACGGGTTGTCGGCTGGAGAAGCTGAGAACCCTCTCTCCGGTTCCTCGGTGGGAGTTGAGGATCCCGTCGGCTCGTCTGTGCCTCCGGTTCTGGAGCCTTCGTGGAATCATCCAACCGAGGGAGTGCCAGTTCCCACACCTCCGCACCATCCTCGGCCCAGCCGATTCTCGATCTCGGACATCTTCCGCGTCCAGCGGTCCCGCCGTCATAGGCGGTCTCGGTCTCGGCACCGCGGCAGGCGGCGCCGCCGCTCTTCCTCTTCCTCCTCCTCGGACGAGGGGAGGATTCGGCGCAAGTTGTGTCGGAGGTATGAGGAACTCCTGTGGCAACAGCTCCTTCTGACCGGGAATAAGCCAACCCAGTCGTCTTCCCCGGCCATTAAGTGGCTGTCAACGGAGCGGCCAAAACAACCCCTCATTGTAGCCGAGGAGCCTTTTCCCAGGCCGGTTGTTCGGCCAATTCCAGCTGCCCCACCGATTCTGGTAGAACCTCCGCCTCCACAGCCGTTAGTTGGGGCTCCGACCAAAAGTTCTCGGTCGGCTCGGGTTTGCCCCATAGGCTGTCTGTCACCCTCACTCCCAATAGACCTCGGCAGGTGGAGGGTGGCTCAGGCCCGAGGCAGCTCTTTGAGAACTCTTCCGAGTCCGAGGATGATTCCTCCCTTTTCTCCAAGCGAATGGACTTGGAGTCCTCAGGAGGACAGTCAGTGGACGATAGCCCTTCATCCTTCCTAGGGTTGCTTCGGCTCATCTCGGAGTCCACCGGGATGAAGCTCGAACCCGTTTCTAAATGGGCCAGGTATCCCCTCACGGAGATTCTGGACCGAGGGGATTCCCCTACGGAGGCCTTTCCAGTGGCCGAGGCCATAGTGGGTCCGGCCTTGGAGCTTTGGCAGCGCCCTGCTTCCTGCCCTGCGCCTTCGGCCAGGATGGCCAGGAAGTATGCGGTCCCTACCAGTTCCCTGTCCGGTTTTTCGGAACACCCCTCTGCTGAGGGGTTGGTTACCGACAGCGGTTTCCGGCGCGCCGGGAACGCCAGGGATGTGGACAAACCTCCCGACAAGGAATCCAAGAAATTGGATTATGCCAGCGAAAAGTCTATGCTGCGTCCTCTCTCGGCCTTCGTCAGGCCAGTTCGGCCGCCCTCATGGCACATTTTTCTCATGCCCTGTTGGGCCCTGGATGAGGTCGTCCCTCATCTTCCCGCGGATCTGCAGACTACGGTCAGGCAGGTGCGGACCAGGGCAGAGCAGTGGCCAAACAGCAGCTCCAGACTGCTTTAGACAATGGAGACTCATGTGCCAGGTCTGTGGCGCCGCGGTGGCCATCGTCGTCGGGCTTGGCTGAGGATATCCACCTTTACCTCGATACCCAGCACAAGTTGGCGGATGTTCCTTTTGGGACCGACCTCTTGGCCCTGGGGTGGAAGGTCACCTGCAGAGGATCGAGAAGTCCAGTGCTACCTTGGACTCAGTCTCTTCCGCTCAGAAGGACAAAGGCCGTAAGCCACAGCCTAAGCCCTTTTGTCCTTCTGCGCCCTTGACACCCGCCCAGCAACATCAGGGCCAGCAGGCTCGGCTGGCATCCCAAACCCAAGCCGTCAGTTCCTCCAACAGGAAGCAGGGAGGTAAGGCCAGGAGGTCCTTGGCCGGTCCCTCCTCCAAGCCTGCCCAGTGACGGGCTGAGGGGTGTCGCCCCCATCCCCGTCACCTCACCCCTGGTTCCCCCCGTGGGGGGACGGCTCCGACACTTCCTTTCCGCCTGGTCCGCTATTACCACGGACAGGTGGGTACTGGAGGTGGTGGGAAAAGGCCTGCCTCTGGAATTCGAGCAGGCCCTGCCCTTCAGAGCTGTCGCACCTCGGGGGGCCTCGGGGTCCGCAGCCTCACTGTCGGCTCGTCGAGCCGACATCGCTGTCCTTCTCCAAAAGGAGGTGATCAGGGAGGTAGAGGACCCCCCCTCAGACCCGGGGTTCGTGTCCAGGTACTTCCTGGTTCCGAAACGGACAGGAGGCTGGCGCCCCATTCTCGACCTAAATGACCTGAACGAGTTCCTAAGGTCTCGAACCTTCAGGATGGTCACTCTGGCGCAGATAATACCATCTCTGGAACGCGGCGTGTGGTTCTGCTCTCTGGACCTGCAGGACGCATTCTTTCACGTCCCTATCCGTCCGTCACATCGGAGATTCCTTCGCTTTAGAGCGGAGGGATCCCTCTTCGAGTTCCGGCCTTGCCCTTCGCCTGTCTCCAGCTCCCAGGGTCTTCACCAAATGCATTGCAGTGGTGACAGCTTTCCTCCGGCGCCGAGGGGTCCAGGTGTACCCTTACCTGGACGATTGGCTGATAGCAGCCCCCTCCAGACAGGAGGTGGAGCGGTCCAGAGATCTGGCCCTCCAGGTTTGCTCTCAAGTCGGCCTTCTCATCAACGAGGCCAAGTCGGAACTTGAGCCAAAGCAGGTGATTCTGTTTATCGGGGCAGAGCTCGACTCTCTTCGAGCCAGAGCACGGCTCCCGGCGGACAGGGCCGAGGTTCTTACCTCCTTTGCCCAATCATTTCTGGTTGGGCAATCGCGCCCTGCCCGGGACTTCCTGCACCTCCTGGGTCTCATGGTGGCCTGTACCAGCGTGGTCCGTTGGGCACGCTGGCACATGCGCCCCCTTCAGTGGGGACTGGCCAGCCAGTGGTCACAATGCTGCGATCCATTGGACCAGCTAGTGATGGTGACCCAGGAGCTGTGGAAGCTTTCCAGTGGTGGACCGTTCCATCTCATCTGCAGGAGGGCATCCCGTTTGTCTGCCCCAAGCCGATGGTCTCTCTATCGACCGATGCCTCTCTGATGGGTTGGGATGCCCATCTGGGGGAACACTGAGTGCACGGCCTCTGGTCCCCGAGGGAGTCCCGATGCCACATCAACCTGCTGGAGCTTCGAGCGGTCCGCCTAGCTCTCACCGCCTTTGCTCCGTTTCTCCGGGGTCAAGTGGTCCGAGTCCAGACGGACAATACCACGACCATGTACTACCTAAACCGCCAGGGCGGGACGCGCTCCATGCTTCCATGCAAGGAAGCTCTCTGCATTTGGTCACTCGTGCACAGCCTGGAGGCAGATCTCCTAGCCATTGATGTGGCAGGAGCCTCCAACACCCTGGCCGATGCCCTGAGCCGGATAGGGGCTGCATCTCAAGAGTGGTCTCTCCTGCCGGAGGTAGTAAAGATCTGTTCTCCACTCAGCACACCTGTAGACCGGTTTGCCTTCAGGAGAATGCGGCTAGGTTGTTTTCTATGCCCGTCAGCAGGGCTCGCTGCAGGGGGATGCCTTCTCGAGGCTGTGGACTCCGGGCCTCTTTTACGCCTTTCCCCCATTTTTCTTGATTCATAAGGTGCTTCTCAAGGCAGGGAGGGACAAGGCGCAGGTGATTCTGATAGCCCCAGACTGGCCCCGCCAGTTCTGGTACCCAGATCTCCTCAGCCTCAGCTCCAGGCTCCCGAGGCAGCTTCCAGCTCGCCCGGACCTGCTCTCAGTCAATCAGGGGAAGGTGTTCCATCCGGACCTTCAATCCCTGCACCTGACGGCCTGGTTCCTGAGCGGCTAGAGTTCCAGGCCTTGGGTCTTTCCGACGAGGTCCTCAATGTTGTTGAGGCGTCCCGTAAGGAGTCGACCAGGAAATGCTATGCCTTCAAATGGAAGAGATTTTCCATTTGGTGTCAGGGCAAGGGCTAGGACCCTTCCTCCTGTTCTTTGGCAAGCATTTTGGACTATTTATGGTCCCTTTCTAGTCAAGGGCTTAGGTCGACGACCCTAAAGGTGCACCTGGCAGCCATCTCTGCTTACCGGTGCGGGCCGGGGAGCAGTCGGTGGCGCAGGAGAAGGTGGTCTGGCGCTTTTTCAAAGGCCTTGATCACATTTCCCCTCTGGTGCGAGAACCTCCACCTCCGTGGGATTTACTGCTGGTACTGGCAAAGCTCATGGGCAAGCCATTCGAACCAGTGCACAGGTGTGAACTCTCTCACCTGTTGTGGAAGACCGCCTTCTTGGTGGCTATCACGTCAGCCAGAAGGATGGGAGAACTCCAGGCACTCTGCATTGAGTCTCCTTACCTGGTCTTCCACAGGGACAAGATTGTCCTGCGCCCCCACCCGAAATTCCTTCTGAAGGTGGTGTCGGAGTTTCACCGTAACCAGGTGTTGACTCTGCCGGTGTTCTACCCCAGTCACACCTCGGAGGCCGAATACAGGCTCCATACTTTGGACCCTATAAGGGCGCTCGCTTATTATAAGGAACGCACGGCTGAAATTCGGGGAGAGGTTCGCCAGCTGTTTGTCACCTATGCTGAAGCCGCACCTGGCAGACCTGCAGCCAAGCGGACGATAGGCAGGTGGGTCACCTCCTGCATAGATCTCTGCTATAAGTTGGCGGGCATGGAGCCTCCCAGAGGGATAAGAGCTCATTCTACCCGTCATACTGCTGCATCGGTGGCTGCTTCCAGGGACGCCCCTATCCAGGAAATCTGCAGGCTGCTACCTGGAAGTCAGCACACCTTTATTACCCATTACCACATCGACCTTGAGTCACGCCGGGATGCTGGTTTTGGGGCCTCAGTTCTCCAGTCTCTATTCCCTAAGTAGGGGGTGTGCGCCTTGCCTCCCTCCTCCCGGAGAACTGCTAGGAGTCTGCCAGACAGTGTGGATGAACAACATATCCATGTCCCTAGAAATACAGGTTACTCACCTGTAACAGGAGTTCTAGGAATGGTATATGTTCTTCATCCACACAACCCACCCGACCTCCCCGGCTTCGACGCACAACCTGAGCTTCCAGCGGGCCAGATCTGGCGTCATGGGGCGGAGCCGTGAGTTTTACCACCCGGGTGG
Organism: Neoceratodus forsteri; assembly: GCA_016271365.2. Lineage (NCBI taxonomy): Eukaryota > Metazoa > Chordata > Ceratodontiformes > Ceratodontidae > Neoceratodus > Neoceratodus forsteri. The sequence goes on along the minus strand of CM057454.1, from coordinate 404,330,269 downwards.
GTGGGAGGAGCCAGCTTGAAGACCTTCCGGCAAGATTTAAAGCGGCAAGGATACCTGCCAGACAGTGTGGATGAACAACATATACCATTCCTAGAACTCCTGTTACAGGTGAGTAACCTGTATTTATGAGGACAGCAATCTGATGATGGTTGCTACTAGGCACCAGGGAAAAATGTAACAGAATACGTGGACAGCAATCTGAGGGTGGGGGTGCAAGTAGACACCAGGGAAAGTTCACATAATAAGAAGGATGGCTTGTAAAACCTTTTTTCGTTTGAAATGTCAAATGAAAAAAGGTACCAAAAAAGGATTTCTTCAAACAGAGAATGAATCGGCAAAAAACTAAGTCTGAAATCTTTCTGCATGTGAAGAGATCCTTTTTTCGTTTGAACAAAAATATCAAAGGAAGAAGGATCCCTTCAAAAGAAAAAAGAATAAGTCCAAAATCTTTTTCCATATCAGGGGATCCTTTTTCGTTTGAATGAAAAAAGCCACATGGCAAAAGGGAAGTGAATCATGAAAAAGGATTTAAACAAAACAAAAAAAAACACATTTCGTTACAATTAACTGTAGAATCCATCTAATGGAGTTCCAGTTAGCAAGAAACATGTTTTGATCTCTGCAGGATGGCATTTTTGTGGGTTTTGGAAATTATTTTTTTTGTAAGAAAAACTGAAAACAAGATGGCGGCAAACGAAAAAGGAATTTTTTCATGAAAAATTATTGACCCCGAACAAAAAAGGATCCTTTTTCATTCTGACCAAATTGTGCTGAACATACTCAGAAATCAAAATTTTAAGATTAAATAATTTTGGAACAGATTAATATTTTTTCACGAAACAAGCAAAAGGCACATCTGTGGATCAAACCCTTTCCACCCTGAACATTTTAGACCCAAATTCCAAACCATCTGGACGCAAGGTGATGACAAAAAACAGCGATGTTTTACAATTCTTTTTGCTATCCTCATCTCAGACTCTGCACACCTGACTGAAATTAAACTTGCTACATCAAGAGGTATACCAAGTGATAACTTGCATGCAAAACGTCATGCAAATCTGTTGAACAGTTGTGAAGATATTAAAGTTCAAAATTTGAGGTTTAACACAGAAACCCCCTGCTCAGCCCTAAATACAGGGGCGCCAATTATTTATTAATTTTATTTTGTTTCATTTTTGTTAACCGGGTAGGGTGCACTCCGCAGTAACTTGCCTATTTTCAGGTATGACCTGGGAGAGTACAAACAACAGGATGTTACAGGGTTACAAACAATGGCAGGATATTACAGGGTTCTTGAACACAAGACGAGTAGTAGGTACATTTAGTTTTAAGAAAGCAATAGTGCAAATAGGGATGAGTAGCCTGTTTAATGTTAAATCTCAAATTTTGCACACTAATATTGTTGACTTTCTTTGACGAAATGAGCTGAAATTTTTGTATGTGTTGTCTAGGAGGCAAGGTCTTGATGTGTGGAAATTGTTGTGATAGCAGCTTGTGCGGTTTCTGAGATCCACATGTCATTTTTTGAAAGAAAAAAAAAACAAACATGTTTTTCCTGTACTTAACATTGTTTTCTTTTTGCACTTACATACAGCCTACATGAAACATAGAAACATAGACTTTGATGGCAGATAAGGACCACTTGGCCCACCCAGTCTGCCCATTTCCCTACCTATTGGATAAGCTGCAGATTCTAGTTAACCAACAGCCTACTTCCTGCAACCCCCCACTGTAATTGCCTTGTGTCTGTCCCATGCATGTTTGAATTCCCCCACTGTTTTAGACCCAACGACCTCCTCAGGAAGGCTGTTCCATGTAGCCACCACTCTCTCTGTGAAAATAAATTTCCTCACATTACCCCTGAGCCGTCCCTCTCTATCTTTAAATTGTGCCCCCTTGTTCTTACACATCTCTTTTTCTGAAAGATGCTACCCTCCTGGACTTTGTAGATTCTCTTGAGGTACTTGAACGTTTCTATCATGTCCCCCGTCCCTCCTTTCATCAAGAGTATACATATTACGCTCTCTCAGTCTCTCTTCATATGGTTTCTGCTGCAGACCCTGCACCATTTTAGTTGCCCTCCTCTGGACTGCTTACATCCTGTCTATGTCCTTGCGTAGATGAGGTCTCCAAAACTGCACACAGTACTCCAGATGGGGCGTCACCAACTGTCTGTATAGAGGGATAACCACTTCCCTTTTTCTACTTGTGATGCCCCTTCCTATGCATCCCAGTATCCCCCTGGCTCTCCTTACTGACTTTTCACATTGCTTACCCACCTTTAGGTCATCTGATATGACTACCCCCAGGTCCCTTTCCATTTTTGTTGTTGTTAGTACCTCCCCTGCTATTGTATACTCTTCTCCTGGGTTTTTGTTTTCCAGGTGCATTACTTTGCACTTCTTTGCATTGAATCTAAGTTGCCATATGTCTGACCATTCCTCCAACCTTGCCAAGTCCCTTCTCATCCTTTCTACACCCTCTTGTGTATCAACTCTGTTACAGATCTTTGTGTCATCTGCAAAGACACATACCTTTCCCTCCAGACCCTCTGCAATGTCATCTACAAAGATGTTAAAGAGGACTGGACCCAGTACTGAGCCCTGAGGTACTCCGCTAGTAACCCCCCTTTCTTCGGAATGTGTTCCATTCACTATTACCTTCTGTGTCCTGTTGTGCAGCCAGTTTTCTACCCAGGCTACCACCCTGGGACCCACTCCCAGGCTGGCTAACTAGATTATTAATCTTTTGTGCGGGACTGTGTCAAATGCCTTGCTAAAGTCTAGGTAGGCCATATCCACAGCCCTCCCTGGTCTATTACTTTGGTCACCCAGTCAAAGAAATCAATTAGATTCATCTGACATGACCTTCCTGCTGTAAATCCATGCTGCTTTGGGTCCTGTGCCCTGCTGGCCTCTAGGTACTCAACAATTCTTTCTTTCAGAAGTGATTCCATCATTTTCCCTACCACTGAGGTCAAACTTACAGGTCTGTAGTTTCCTGCTTCTGCCTTGCTCCCACTTTTGTGATGGGGAATCACATCTGCCCTCCTCCAGTCCTCAGGTACCACCCCATCCTGCCATGATTTGTTAAAAAGCGTGGTCAGTGGTGTCACTAGGTCCTCCCTTAGTTCTTTTAGGATTTTGAGGTGAATCCCGCCCGGCCCCATTGCTTTGTCCATCTTGAGTTTTAGGAGTTCTTTCAGGACTCTTTCTTCTGTGAATGGACTGGTGTCAACCCCCCTACCCAGAGTGCTTCTATTGTCTGGTTTAGGTAACTCCTCCTCCTCATCTTCTTTTGTGAATACTGAGCAAAAGTATTCATTCAGTATCTCTGCCTTTTCACTGTCTCCCTCTGCCCACCTCCACTCTCCTTTATTAATCTTCACTGTCCCTCCCTTAACCTTTCTATGCTCCCTAATGCACCTATAAAAGGTTTTATACCACTTCTTAACTGAGTTGGCTGTGTTTTCCTTGGTTTGGGCCTTTGCTAGTCTGACTGCTTTCCCTTCTTTCTGCTTTAATTGATACAGTTCCCTGTCGTGCTCCTTCTGTGATTCCTTATACTTTTTGAATGCAGCCTTTTTCTCCTTAACCTTCCCTGCCACCTCTTTTGAGAACCATAGTGGTTTTTTACTCCGCTTTGTTTTCATTATTTGTTTCACACAAAGGCTTGTTGCCTCTATGATGGCACTTTTGATTTTTCTCCATTGTTCTTCCACCCCTCCTTTTTGGTCATTTGCTAGTGCATTTTTCAAGTATTCACCCATTTTGCCAAAGTCAGCCCTTCTAAAGTCCAGTATCCTTGTTTTTGTAAAGCTTATCTCCATGGTTGTGCTCATTGTGAAGCACACTGTGCAGTGGTCGCTTGTTCCCAGATGTCTACTGACTTCTAAATTTGTGATCGTCTCTCCATTTGAGAGTACCAGGTCTAGTATTGCTCCCTCCCGAGTGGGTTCCAACACTAGCTGTCTAAGGCCTGCCCCCTGCAGGGCATCGAGAATGACCCTGCTCTTGGATGTGGCTGCAGTACATGTTATGCAGTTAACATCTGGCATATTCAGGTCCCCCATCAACAGTATCTCCCCTTTTTCAGCCATTTTGAGAATGTCCTCTATCATTTTGTTGTCCATTTCTCCCTTGAGACAGGGGTCTGTATACAACCCTGATGCGATTGTGATGCCATTCCTGTCTCCAAGGTGACCCAGAGTGCCTCTTGTCCTCCCCCTTTACTTTTTAGTTCTGTAGCTTTGATCCCTTCCATTATGTATAGAGCTACTCCACCTCCTCTTTTACCTTCCCTGTCCCTTCTGTAGATTGTGTGCCCTGGTATGTTGACATCCCAGTCATGGTTCTTGGTGTACCATGTTTCTGTGACTGCCACAATATCCAATTGTTCATCTTCCATCAGGGCTACTAGCTCAGGAAGCTTGTTTCCCAGACTACGGACATTGGTACTCATTGCCCTCCATTTAATGTTGGCTTTATCCTTTTTTCCCTATCCCTGCTCTTATTGTCCTTGTCTATTTTTCCATTTACCCTTGTCCTGCCTGTGTTGAGCTATGTACCTCAGTGTTTACCTTACTACCTGCCATGTTTTGTGGGAGGCTTGAAATTTCCTGCCTTTATCATCAGCGCCCCACTTGGCTAGTTTAAAAGCTTGCCAAGGAAGCATTTAAACCTATCACCTAGGAGCTTGGTTCCATTCGTGGATAGGTGCAGACCATCATGCCAGTATAGACCTTTATCTCTCCAGGTGGCCCCCCAGTCCCCAATGAAGCCAAAGCCCTGTGCTCTGCACCAGTTTTGCAACCATTCATTAAACGGCATGGTGTGCAGTACTCTAGCCACACTCCTGCTATGGACTGGTAGCACCTCTGAGAAGGTTACCATGCTTGCTACCCATCTGAGGCCCCTCCCTAACTCCACAAATTCATTCTGCACTGCACTGATCCCATGCCTAGCTAGGTCATTTGTCCCAAGGTGGACTATAATATCTAGTTATCTCTCCTGTGATGCTGCTTCTGCAACCCTGAGGATTCGCTTCCTGTCCCTCCAAGCCATGGCACCAGGCAGGCACCTTACTTCCTTCTCCTCTCCCTTTCCCAGTTTTACCCCCTAACAACTGAGTCCCCTATCAGAAGCTGTTTCCTTCCCCTGTGGTGTCCCTTGCCACCCTTTTGTGGGTCTCCCTTGTGGATGTCCTCAGCATTCTTCTGGGTCTCCACTGAGGGTGCCATCATAGAGGAACCTTGCTCTGCCAGAATGGCATATGATTTGTGTAGAGGTACAACTAGGGGGTTTCGATCTGGTCCACCACCTGCACCTCCCAGAACCCACTGTGGTCCAACTGTTCTTCATACTTGGCAACCTCTGAGGCAGTGGTTGTGGCAGTGGTGCTCTTTGGAAGGGGGAGGCCTCCTTAGTCCTTGCTAGTTCAGCCTGGAGTGGGCAACCTCCTCCCTCAGAGCTGACAGTTGCCTGCAAATAAGACAGCAACTCAGTTTCCAGAATGCTTCCCAGAAAACTGCTGCCCCACAGCCAGTGCATTGCACCACTCCCCACTTGTCCCTCTCCCTTATAATATACAATATGTAATATATATATATTTTTTATTATTATTATTTGTGGAGTGTACCTACTCTTTTTGCACTGTGCTGGGTTATTAAGGATATGACAGTTCTGCCCCAAGACCTGTTGAGGAAGTGATGTCAGAACTGTGGCTATAAAGGAAATGCCACTCCGGGGGGGGGTAGTCCACAGCCACTGGTGAATGTTAGAAACAATCAAATACCAAACTGCTCCACCACCCTGGTGAGTATTGCCCTTTATAGTAATTCAGCTAACACCACAATTTACTAGACCACGGCTCCTGCACAAACCACTCTACTGAGTCCAGGGATAAAAATGAACTCACTCCTTAGCCAGCAGGACACTTTTAAAATGTTGCAAAAATATCCTTCCAAATCCTAGGTCTCAACCCCAACAATCAAGCAAATTCAGTTGTATCTCACTCCCTCTGGTTATAAAATTACTACACTTTTAATAGAATCCTGCAATTCTCTGCTTAATGCCAATAAGGAAAAAAAAATGAAACTTTTTGTAGAAAGCGTAGCTCCCCTTCTTAACAAGTCCCACCGTATTATGCCTTACCAGGTTTCCAGGTCCTAAATAGAGTTATAGTGTGTTCTTTGCAGTGTAGCAAGGTTCTCAGCTTCCAACAGACAAATCAAAGTCAGTCTGACTTTGGATTTTTTGCCCTAGACTTGCAGGGGACATGTCCCAAGGTAGTGCCTTTGACAGGTCTGGGGAAAAATATCAACGGGTTCCAGAGTTATTGGGCTTTAAAAGTTAGTGTTTTCCAACCTACCCATGTGCAGTAGGGTTTTCCAGATAATGTTCTGTGGCAAAAGTAAAAATTTGATGCCGTGAATGCTGGTTTTTGGTTTCACGCCACTGAATTGTCATGTCACCAAACATTTTTTTGTGCTGTGCCAACCGCCATCTTGTGGATCTTTTCAATGAACCAGCAAACGTTGAAAATGCACAAAAATGCTGGAATTTTTAAAAGAAAACATCAGAACCTAGCTAAACGGGATCCGTTTGTCTAGATTCTGATGTTTATTTTTTAATATTGTGCCCACTCGCCTGCAGTGTTAACTGTGACCCACCGATCGCTGTTCCTGCTGCCTAGTGGCACTCACCACCCACCAATCACTGTCCCTGATGTCTGTTGGCACCCCTCACCCTCCGATCGCCGTCTCCTAATTTTTATTTAATTCCTTCCCCTCCCTTAGCCCGTTTTATTTAATGTACTGACGTTGGGGGTTCCGTCTCCATGTTGGCATTACAAGCACCCTCCAGCACTTTGGGACACTGGTGAGCCCACTCTCAGTGTCCCAAAATATTTATGTACTTGTCTTGTACCTGTAAAAAGAGAAAATAGTCCCCCAACGTCTTTTTTTTTAACCTGAAGAAAAGAAAACAGTCCCTCGCCGTCTGCCTCCCCATCCTGACCTTCCCACTGAGCACGCACCTCCCCACACCCCCTTACTCTGTACTTACAACCAGAGGTCATGCGCTGTCATCTTCTATGGACTAAGACACATCTGCACTCTTCAAAGCTGAAACGTGAACTGTGGAATCAAATTAAGTGCCATATAATGTATTTCAGTGGCATTTTGAACTTATGTACATAACTTTGCCATTTTTAGGAAATTTTTCACCAAATTTTCAACATGGCGTTTAAGGGACTCCACCTCCTGAACAGTGGCACTGTCATTTCATTTTTCAGGCCGGAAAGGTGATTTTGCGGTTGCTGTGTGAAATCACCTTTTAGGACCAAATAATGAAATTTCACCACCTCATGAGGTAGGGTCCCAAAAAACGCCATGTTGAAAATCCGGTGAAAAAATTCCTAACAATGGCAGAGTTTTGCGCATTTTTTGAAATTATTTTACACGTGCATAACTTTTTTCAGTATTTTGACTCCAAATTTTCAACATAGCCATTTTTTCACACTACCTCATGAATAGTACAGCTGCCATTTTTCTGAAATGTGTTTTTGCATGTGTGGCACGGAATAGTGTTTGGGCATGGATCTGAAAATTTTCACCTATGGGGTTTATGAGGTGAGGTCATAAGAAAACTATGTTGAAAATTTTGGTTTAAAATATGAAAAAATGCCAAAGTTATAACCGTTCATTGCAATTTCGCTGCACCCACTCATACCTTTAAATGCTTTAAATATTTTGATCACATATTTTCAGCACAGCCTTCTTATTACCCCACCTCATGTATGTCACAGCTGTCATTTTTCAAATCTTGCCCAAAATGTGCTTTCACACATGTGGCGTGGCATGACGTTGCAGTTGCACAGAATTATGATTATGCTATCTCACAAAGCAGTGACATACATATGTGCATCTACGGAGGGATGGGAGGGCAGGGCTTAGAGGGCCATGCGCTCCCACAGGCAAATAAGGGTATGATTCTATTATCTCAAAAAGTAAGGAAATAAATTGCAAAATCTGAGATATGTTTAGTTAGGGTTAAGCCACAAAGTTAGGAAATGTGGTGTTATGGTTTCAATCTAACACCCCACCTCCACGCTTCACACACCAACAGGCGTTGCGGGGGGAGTGCTTTGGGGGTTGTCAGCCCTAACACTCACCCCATTCTTCTCTACTGTACCTATCTCAGCTTATTTACTTATGGAATGGTTTGAGTGGTAGGGCAGACAACCCCAAGATACACACCCCGACACTTAGTGGTGTGCGCTGCGTGGGGTTGGGGTATTAGGTTTGGAAACCATAATGCCACATTTCCCTACTGTTATGACTTTAACCCTAACTAGAGCATTAAGGCAGGTTTTTGCAATTTTTGTATATATTATATATATTTATTATAGTGGTGCAGTTGCAACACTATAGTTAGGGTTGAGTTGGCTGTTTAATGTGAAACCCCAGTTTTTGCACTTTAATAACCTCTCAACCATTCAGTGGTTTTGCACGAAATTTTGCATGCACTGTTGGAAACCGAAGGTCTCTTGATATGCCAAGTTGCATTCTGAATGGATGTTTGGATTCTGACATCTGGACAGTGAAAAATGTGTAAAAATCGTGGGTGGGGGGAGTTGCTGTTTTTTTGTTGGCCCTCAGCACCCAGGCAGTTTGGAATTTTGGTCTGAAATGTTCTGGGTAGAAAGGGCCTGGCCCAGAGTAGTGCCTTTTGCTGGTTTGGTGAAAAAATAATAATCTGATGCAGAGTTATAAGGATTTGACATTTTGGTTCTGAGCATGCTCTGTTGGCACTTTAAAATAGATATTGGAAGTGAAAATAATTTGGCCATACAAAAAAAGGATTCTTTTTCGTATGGGTGCTAATCCTTTTTCATATGAAAAATTCCTTTTTCATATGGCGGCCAGCTTGTTTCCATTTTTAAAAAAAATTCAAAATCTATGAAAATGATGTCTTCTCTGTAAACCAATATACTTCTCCTGCTAATTGGCACTCTGTATGTTGGATTCTAATGTTAGTTTACAGAAAAATTAGTTGGAAATGTGTTTAACATTTAACAATCCTTTGTCAGTCGGCCCAGTGGCGTGGAGGGCTTTATGTCTTCCCATCCGGCGACCTGGGTTCGGAATGAGCCTGAGTCTTCAGAGGTCAGCCATGGGAGGGAAGGGAAGGAGCGGGATTGAGCTGCCACAAGGCAGCTCTCCTCTTTTGGGGAGGGACATGGGTTTCCCTGGCTCTTGGCTGCCAAGAGGTGGAGGCTAGGTGGCACTGTCAAGCCATAAGAGATACCAGGCATTAGGCCGGGTGGGAGGAAGGGGCTGTCACCAGAGTCACGGAGCGCATGCGCAGCTGTGTTCTGGGGTCCTGGGATAATGGGGAGAAAATGGCAACATTGGGCACCAAGGCAGGCTAAATGAAGCACTAGGCTAACAGGGCAGATCAAGATCCTCTGAGAGAGGACTGCAGCTGGGCCTGCCTGGAGCCCTGACAGGAGAAGAATAAAAGCCGAGAGAAAAATCCTTTTTCAGGACTCTGTTTTCCTTTTTCGTTTGCCCATACGAAAAATAATTCTTTCATACGAGAAAGGAATTTGGACTTAGGTTTCTTTTTTTGTTTGAAGGATCCTTTTTTGTGAGTTTTTTTCATTGTCATGAAAAAGAATCCGTTCATACGAAAAAGGAATTTGGACTTAGATTTCTTTTTTCATTTGAAGGGATCCTTTTTCGTGAGTTTTTTTTGTTCTCACATACCAAAATGCAAGCAGAAACAGGCCTCATGGTCTATCAAGTCTGCCTGATTGTGCAGCTAGCCCCTCAACTTGCAGCTGCCCCACCCTCCCAATCCCTCTTCATCATTACCCCCCCCCCACTCTGTCCCATCCCTCTTGAAAACACCCACCGTTTTACATGATACCACCTCCTCGGGCAGAGCATTCCATTTGTCTACCACCTGTTCTCTGAAAAAATTTCTCCTGATTTCCCTCCTGAATCTTCCCCTTCCAGTCTCAGCTGGTGCCCTCTTGTATGCCTCCTTCTTCTAATCTGGAAAATCTCTTCTGTATTAGTCTTATTTATCCCCTTTAAGTATTTATAGCTCTTACTTTGAGAGGGTTCCTTCAGTAGGTCATTACATATTGGACTGGTGCCACCTGGCATTGGGCCGCATGGCACACTTTTCTACCAATCCCTGATGGGGCACCGCCCACCCGGCGTCGCGTGACCGGCGCCAGCATGGCTGTATGTAGTGGCGGTCCCCATACCTGCCCTCGAGTTCTTTCCGCCATCGCCTGGTCACAGTCGCATTGCAAACTTCCACACAGCAATCGCTATGAGTTCTGTGTTGATTTTTTTTTTTGGGTGTTATTTTCTCCCCGAGCCTGGCTACAACCCCCCCGCCTCCGTCGTTCCCGGTGCCATCCCGGACATGAGACCCCTCCTTCAGCACCCCGCGACATTTGCCTTGGTGGCAGGGGTGGTGAGGAGCGACTGACTCCACTGCTACAGCGGATCCATGCCAGGGAGCGCCCTCCAGGAGTGGCACCAGGGAGCACGTCACACGAGCTGGACACCCATTTTTCTGTTTTCCTCCCGGCCGGGCTGTGGCGTGCAGTGGCGCCCAGCGACTGAATCTTGGCGCTTGCGCTCCGGTACATACAGTAGTCAGCGTCTGCCATGTCCTGCCCTCCCCTTGTCTTGCGGCTATGTGCTGTCGATCCCCAGCCTCTGCTAGGTTTCAGACAAGCACCGGCTGGCCAAATCCCCCCGCCCCGGAGATGGAGAGCAGTCCTCCGGACGCTCAATCTATCTCCGCCCCGGCGACCCCCGGCCACCCGTGCCCGTTCCCAAACACTGGTTGCCGGCGTGGCGCAAGGTGTGGCGTCCAGCGCCTCAACCCTCAGCGCCACCGGGCTGGTCCCTTGTGTCAGATTTTTAGTTCGCCCGATCTTAATATTTGATATTCCTCTACTTGATGTCTTCACCCAAGAAGACGTGCTCGTTCTGTGGCACGCAGATCACGCATAAGGACGGTCACCTAAAGTGTGTGATCTGTTTGGGCCCAGACCACTCTGTGTCCTCCTGCTCGGAGTGCCAAACTTTCAATCAGGCCACCAAAAAGTGGAGACAGCAGGCTTTGGAGGCCCGCCTCTTAAAGTTCTGCTAAGCGTCTTTAGAAAACTGCATTAGAGAGTCCTCTTCTGAGAAATCTTCTCCCTCAAAGAAGCACAATAAGGAGAAATCTCGGGAGTGGGATCACTCCACAGATGAGACTGCGGGGCCCTCGACGAGGAAGGCCCAGCCACCACCAAAGAAGACCTTGGACGGTAATTCAAGCAAATCTTCAGCAGATCAGTCGACCGTCGACTCCGACGATGACCACACCGCTTCGGCCACTAAACCTGCCCCCTGGCTCCTCCGGGGACTGGATGGCCACCAGTAAGCCAGCTTTCCAGCCTTCGGGGACCCACCTGGCATCAGTCGATAAGTTGGCCGGGGGCTCCTCCCCCACCCAGCTCCGCCTGATAAGACACCCATCTCCGATGGCCGCTCAGGTGCAGTTCTCCCATCGGTGCCTAGTGACGCCTCACCTGACATCTGGCAGAACCGGGAGAGAAGGCCCCTCTCCCCCCTCTTCCTTTGCCTTTACCCTCCCCTTCACAGGTGGGTACTTCAGGCGAAGACAGCACGGAACCCCTCGATGTGGTAGATTCTTGGGGTCTGTCCTGTGCTCTCCTGATGGGGTCATGGAGAGAGAGGGAGAGGCTCCTCCTCAGCCATCTGGCCTTCCAGCAGAGGCCCCTCCTCCTCCTTCAGGTGGGATCCCTTCGGAGCCAACGATTAGCCCAGCCCCGATCCCACCATTGGGTCCGGCGAACCCCATTCTGACGCCAGATGACTCTTCCACAGCCACGGTTCCGTGGTCTGCCCCAGTCTTCGGCTCCGGCGCCAGACCTAGTCCCACTGTTGGGCCCCCTTCATCTGGCCCCGATGCCAGCCCCTCTAACGCTGGATCTTCTTCCGGCACTGGATCAGGTGGTGCCAGTCCCGACATCGGTCCCCCTGATGTTGGCTGTCCTGATGCTGGACCCCCTGCCGATTTACACTACAGTGGGTCCGACGTGGGTACCCCCACCATCAGCTCTGACAACAGGGATTTACACAAGACCCCGGACTGTCCCACATTATCCTTTCGGGTATCCTGGGGACCGCCTTCCCGGCTGGTGGTCCTCCTGAATGGAGCTCTTTTGGGCAGTACTACCCTGGTTATAACCACTACCAGGGATACCAGGGTTACCATTTCCCACCACCACCACCGGTTATGCCTCCTCAACCTCCTCCTCCACCCCCTCCACCTCTGGCTATGCCGGATTTCAAGACTCTCATCCAGTCTCAGACCTGGAGACAAGACTCCCTCTTCCTAGGTCTGCGTCCCCGAGAAGCTCTTCTCCGTCTATGGTTCATATCTTGGGGGTGGCTCGTCAGGACATTATCCTTCCCAACATCCATAACCTTCCTGATGAGGGGCAGACAGTGACGCTGAAGATGATGAGGGTGCCAGCAAGTCAGTGGAGGATGCCCTGTAGGAGCCAGAGGGTCCGACAGGCAAGATTTTCCCCAGATCCCCCCCAGAGGACCCTACCTTCTCGGATCTTCTGAGGTCCATGAAGGATTTCTTCGACTGTGAGTCGGAGGAACAAGACCCAATGAGACAGAGACTTGCTGAACACTTGGACTTGGACTTAGAGTCTCTGTCTCCGGTCCCCATTCCTCCATGGATCAGACCTCACTAGGACCTCACCTCTACGGTCTGGCAGATGCCTCATTCCCTCCTGGCTGTCCCCAAGAGGGCAGACAGGATTTACAGGGTGCCGAAGGACACTCCGTTTCTGCATCCTAAGGTGGACTCTGTTGTCATCTCAGCAGCTCATGACCACTCTGCTGCACCCAAGCACATGAGCACCTCTCCTCCTGACAAAGAGTTGAGGCAGATGGACCAGTTCTACAGAAAGGTTTACGCCTCGGTCACATGCGCGCTTATATCCCTCAACTATGTGGCCCACATGGTGTCCCACCAAAAGGCTACCCTGGCCAGGTTAGAGGCTCGTGTCCAGGCTATGGAACCCTCAAGCCTCAAAGAGGAGCTTGCCAAAGACCTTCGCCTCTCTCGCTTTCATGTGAGGCATGCTCCTGACGCAACATACGGTCCTGGTCAGAGCTCCAGCTCGCACCTCGACAACTGCCATTGCCCTAAGACGGCACTCCTGACTTCGCATCTCTGGCCTTGCCACCGAGGTTTAGTCGGCGATTCAGGATGCCCCCTTCCGGCGCTCGGTACCTTTTGATGGGGACACCAAAGATGTCATCACTGATCTCCAAGACAGAGGCCTTGCCCTCAGATCAGTGAGGTCCATGTACTGATCGGGCACTCAGTAGCAGCAACAGCGCTTTCGGAAAAGGACCTGGAGGCAGAGGAAGCAGGCTCCGGCTCGGCGCCAGGGCAAACGCAAGTCGATGGGTTCTGCCACTCCTCCGGCCTCCAAGAACCAGAGATGTGCAGGGGGCCCTCCCCCTGAACATTGTGCCACTTCCTGACTCACTATCCCTACTACCTCCTCAGTCTCATGATGAGGAGCAGGTGAGGGGGGAAGTTCACCCGACATGCACGGGAATGGAAGGCGATAACCTCTGACGCATGGGTCCTGCAGTTAGTGTACGTTGCACACACCATAGAGTTCTGGAACTTCCTCCGGAATCTTTGTCAAAAAGGTCTTCTTACTCCAGGGCTCAGGCTCTTCTTGTTCCAGCAAAAGGGCAGGGGGTTTTACTCCCATTTTTTCCTGTTCCAAAAAAGACTGGGGACTTCAGGCCCAGTGTCGACTTAAGCAACCTCAGTCAGTTTGTTGAGTACAAAAAGTTTCGGATGTTGACGCTCCAGAGTCTCCTCCCACTCCTGCTGGAGGTTCATTGGTTGTGCACTCTGGACATGCAGGATGCTTACCTGTACATCCCGATCTTCCCCAGCTGCTGCCATTTCCTACGGTTCCAATTCCAAGGGGAGCACTTCCAATTTCAGGCACTCCCTTTTGGTCTGTCCTCGGCACCCAGCGTCTTTACCAAGTGCCTGGCAGTGGTGGCGGCTTCCCTACGCCACCAGGGTATTGTGGTTTTCCCTTACCTGGACAACTAGCTGATCTCAGCCCCATCCAGGGATTCTTTACTGGAGGCTCTCTCTTTCACCTTGGACCTCTTTGGCAGACTAGGGATTGCTATCAATATTCCCAAGTTATCCACGATCCCGTCTCAGAGACTACAGTTCATCGGGGCATTCTTTGATACAGTCCAATGCAGATTCTTCCTCCCTCCAGACAGGGTGGAGACCCTGATCTGTCAGGCATCGCGAGTGGCTTCATTCAGGACCATCCCGGCCCGGGAGATCCTCTGCCTTCTTGGCCTGATGGCTGCCTTCATCACTACTGTTCCCCTGATGAGGCTTCACATGAGAGTTATTCAGTGGTCCTTGCACATGCAGTGGGACCAACTCCTGGACGACCGGGACCATCCGGTACTGGTCTCCTCAGTGCTTCAGAAATAATTGCTTTGGTGGAGGGACCCCTGCAATCTTTCCTTAGGTCTCCCCTTCAGGAGCCCTGCTCCTCTGGCATCCTCTAACTATGGATGCTTCGAACATGGGATGGGGAGCGCATCTGGGGGAGCACCAAGCTCAAGGACTGTGGTCCAGCTTGGAAGCACCTTTGCAGATCAACGTTCTGGAGATGAGAGTGGTCTTGTACGCCCTACAAACCTTCCAGACCCTCCTTCCCAAGGGATCACTGCTGGTCCAAATGGACAATATGTTGGTAGTCTGGTACCTCAACAAACAAGGAGGAACCTGATCGTACCTCCTGTGCAGGGAGACAATGCGGGTTCAGGCGGTCCAGCACAATCTGGCTCTTGTGGCCGTGCACGTTCCAGGCATTTTAAATGTCCTGGCAGACAGTCTCAGCAAGTCTCGGACCCTAGCTCATGAATGGGAATTAAATCAGGAAGTGGCAGAATCTCTCTTCCTAAATTGGGGGCGTCCGGAAATTTACCTTTTCGCCTCCCAGTGCAACGTAAAACTTCCCAGTTTTTGCTCGCTTGTTCCAGGGCATGGTGCTTTTTGGCACAATGCGCTGTCTCTCTCTTAGACAGGGAATTTTTTGTATGCCTTCCCTCTGTTTCCCATTCTCCAGAGGGTCCTTCTCAAGCTTCAGGTAGAGAAGGTGAGGATGATTCTCATTGCTCCTCTCTGGCCAAGACAAATTTGGTTTCTGCTGTTACAACAGCTATCCAGGGAACCACCGGTTCCACTTCCAGTGACCCATGACCTCTTGACCCAGGATCGAGGTCATCTGGTACATCGGGGGCTCAGGACACTGCATCTTCATGCATGGCTCCTGCAGACATAGTGATTTCTCACTTCGGGGTCTCCTCCTGAGTTGCTCAAATTCTTATAGAGGCTAGGAAATCCTCTACCCGTTCCACTTACGCCATGAAGTGGAAATGTTTTTCCATCTGGGCGACTTCCAAGACTTGGAACCCCTTTTCTTATGTGGCACCTCAAATCATGGAATACCTCCTTCATCTGCCAGACTCCGATCTGTCATATCCTTCCTTGAAGGTCCACCTTTCCACAGTTTTGGCGTACCATGAGCTGGTGGATGGTAAACCCATGGCTCAGTTGGAAATCTCAAAAACCTTTCTGAAAGGGATCCTCCATCTGAAACCCCACATCTGCAGACCACCTCCACCTTGGGATTTGAACTTTGTGTTGGAGAAGCTCACTCGTCCCCTATTTGAACTGGCCATGAGCTGTGATTTGCACTTCCTTTCCTGGAAGACATTATTTTTAGTTCCCATTACTTCAGCCCGAAGGATTTCGGAGCGTCACGGTCTGGTTTGTAAATAGCCTTATCTTATTTTTCACAAGGACCTGGCAGTCCTCAGGGAAAAATACTAAGTTTCATCCCAAGGTGGTGTCAGAAGCCACATTGAACCAATCAGTAGAGCTTCCTGTTTTCTTTTTGTCCCCTTCCAATAGAGATGAGGCACTCCTGCACACCATGGACGTCCATCGGATCCTTCGGTGCTACACACACCGGACCAAGGATTTCCGTAGCTGTGATCAGCTTTTTGTTTCTTTTGCCCCCAGGTCTAAGGGCAAACCGGTTTCCAAACAGTGCCTTTCCAAATGGTTAGGCAACTGTATTCGGTATTGTTACCAAAAGTACAAAAAACCTCTGCCAGGTCCTATCAGAGATTATTCTACTAGGGGCATGGCTGCTTCCGCTGCCCTTTTGTGAAACATCTCTGCGGCTGATATCTGTGCCACAGCCACTTGGAGTTCTGTCTATACCTTTACCAAACACCACAGTCTGGACATTGCTTCTAGGTGGAGAGCTGGCTGCAGCCTAGTTGTCTTGCAGGGCCTTCTGTCCTAGGCTGGGTCCATTCTGCTTCCAAGTTTCTGTGAGAGTATTCCCCGGTTTCTCTCGGTCTCTCTTTGGAGGGACTGCTTGGGACTCTGTCCTATATGTAATGACCTACTGAAGGAACCCTCTCGAAGTAAGATAGTACAGTTACGTGGGAACTTACCGTAACAGTAGATCTTCGAGAGAGGTTCCTTCAGTAGGTCCTATTTTTCCCTCCCTCCTTCCCCTCATTTTATTTCTTACAGGGACTCCAAATCCTGTTCGCTCTTGCTGTTAGGCCTCTTTCTGGCTCTGGCAGGAGAACTGGAGGGCAGACATGGGGACCGCCCACTATATACGGCCATGCTGATGTCGGTCACGTGACGTCGGGTGGGCGGTCCTCCATCAGGGATTGCTAGAAAAGTCTGCTGTGCGGCCTAATGCCTGGTGGTGCCAGTCCAATATGCAATGACCTACTGAAGGAACCTCTCTCGAAGATCTACTGTTATGGTAAGTTCCTACGTAACTGTACTGTTTTAATAATAATAATAATATGCTTTATTTGTTATGCGCCTTTCAGGCATCAAGGCGCCGTACAATAAAAGAATAAAATCCAACAGATTCAGCCAGATAATAAATACAATTCAATAAATAGTACATCCATAAGATTTTTCCCAAAGGAAAGATTTCAGAGCCTGGTTAAAACTCCCCACAGTCGTGCACTCCCTAATCCGACAGGGTAGAGAATTCCAAAGGGATCATATACCCCCTATCTCTCCTCTCTTCCAAGGAGTACATGTTCAGCTTGCCCAGCCTATCCTCGTAGGACTTTCCCTCCAATCCGTGGATCATCTTTGTCACCCTACGCTGCACCCCCTCCAACAGTCTGATATCCTTTTTCAGGAACGAGTGCCAGTACTACACGCAGTATTCCAGGTGTGGCCTGACCAGCGACCTGTACAGGGGAAGGATCAGCTCCCTATTTCTGGAGGAGATTCCCCTCGCTGTTCATCCCAGCATCTTGTTGGCCTTTGCTACCACCTTCCTGCACTGAGCTGAGTTGTTCATACTCCTCGTTATAAGCACCCCTAGATCCCTTTCCTCCTTGGTGCTTTCCAGCTGTACCCCCTCCCAGCTGATAACTCCTCCCCTGGTTCCTAGTCCCGAAGTGCAGTACCTTGCACTTCTTGGCATTGAACCCCAACTGCCATGTTCAAACCCCAGGAAATCTTACTGTATTCTGACATATGCAGTATGGTCTCACCATAGTACTGCCCTGGAGCTGAAACGGTTAATAGAACCTATGCTAATGATGGAATGCTAGGCTCATGGTAGGTTTTCAAACCACTGTCCCTGGTAAACATTCCACAGCTGTCAGATTCTTTATTCCACTGGAACAGTACAGAAGCCTTGGAGAACTCTCCTTCATCTTTCTTGAAGATTTTATTTTTCTCGGTGTTTTGAAGTAAAATTTAATTTTGTTCATTTTTAAAGCATTCTCCTTGTGTTTACAGGTAAACTAGTTTAAGTTTAGTTAAGTTTTTTTTGGTTTCTTTCTGGTTCTTTTAACCGGGAGGGAACCAGACTTTTATTTACTATTTTAAAAGTTAATTTCTGTATTTATTTCTTCTCTGGGCCGGTTGCTTAATTTGTTTATTTGAGGGAAACTGGGGTAACTCTTGGTTCTCTCAGCGGTTGCTAAACTGACCACAAAATAAAAAAGATAATTAAAGTAAATAAAGTTTAAGCCTCATTCATTAGTGTGGCTTTCTGATTCTCAGAGAACCATTTCTTGCGGATTTTTCTTATTTTCTCACTAACCCTAGAAAGGCAATATAGGGTATTGGTTAAGGCTCTGAGCTGCAAATCTGGAGACCTGGGTCTGAATCCCACAACCCCACTTGCATAATGTGTGACCCTTAGCAAGTCACTTAACTTTCCTGTGCTCCCAGGTTGCACCTGTAAACAAGCGTTCAGCTTAGTGTGTCTCACCTGGTTAAATAATGAAAAAAGAACTGGCTCAGTGGGTTTTCAGCTTTGTACAGAGTGTGGGGGAACTGTTTGAAAGCAGATTGTGATTTATTTGTGTTTTTGCCTAGGGTTTAACCACCTGAAGGCAGATTGTAACATCTGTAAAATCAAGAAGTATTCCTCCGTCGGCGCTTAATAGGCATTTTAACCAACTGCAGGAAAAAGGTTCAATGTGGGAAGGAACCGGTTTTACACCCTCTAACCAGGGTTATGGTTCCCTGATTAAAGAAAAGAACCGCAGATACTGCCGCTGAACCAGTAAATTCTGCTGAGAAAAAGAGGAAAGAAAAAACACTCGGTTCAGTAAAAGTATTTCCTCAGTTGGCGCTTAATAGGCATTTTAACCGACTGTAGGGAAAAATGGTTCAATAGGGCTGCTAACCCAGCTGTGGACAAAACTTCCTCCTCTCATATGTAGAAACCGAAGGAACCGGTTACAGCCCTCTAACCAGGGTGATGGTTCTCCGATTAAAGAAAAGAACCGCAGACACTGCCGCTGAACTGTTAAGTTCTGCTAAGAAAAAGAGGAAGGAAAAGCACTCAGTTCAGGAACTGCAACCTGCAAAACCGTTGGTTCCAACCGCAAATGCATAGCAAATGGTATACAAATTTTACAGGCACTGCAACCGGTATCGCGATTCCAGTTCAGCGGCCCGGTTCACAGACCTTGGTTCAGGACCTGGGTTCCTTCTCGGTTCCCGGTTCATTTGAACGGTTTACTGAGGTGTACATGGTGAGTCTGTACCTTGGTATAGCCTGATCCTCAACATCCTGACACCCCTGAAAAGGGAGATGAGATATTTTCCTCTCACTTTGCCTTCATAAAGTGCACAGACACTGGACCTCTCCACCCATGAATTCACAGAGGAGGAAGAGGAGCCAAACTGTATGGATAGGATGGATGTACCAGTAACAGAAAGACTGGTGCTGCCCATCCACAAGTCTCTTAAGAGACAAGCTTCTAGAATTTTATAAAATCCCACTTCCATTCCCCCAGTGAACAAAGGGATGGATAGGAAGTATTGGGTGGCTAAGTCTGGAGCAGAGCACCCCAGCCATGAAGAGGTGGTGCAAGCTGTGGCTTGTGATAAGACAGGGATTCCCCTGGCATCACACCCACCAGATAAAGACTCCAAGAGATGGATTATTTGGCAAGAAGTCCCACTTAGGTGCCTCTTTGTCCATTAGACAAGCCACTCACACGGCCTGTGTCTCCAGATATTAAATAAATAAATCAACATCTCTGGAATGCAATTTCAGAGATTGCTAGGGCATAGAGGCCTCTATACTGGATACAATGTTATAGCAGCCAGGCAAATGGCAATTTCAGTGTCTCTGAGGAGATGGGCCTGGGTAGGGATTACTAATTCGTCCCAGGCCAACCAAAAGGCATTGGATTTTTCTGGTGAGCCCACATTCCTTTTTGGTGAACAAACAGAGGCTTACATGGAAAACATGGATGGGTACAAGATAGCTTTTAGGAATGCTGCTGCAAAGGAGAAGGCAGCAACACCTCACAAGTACCAAGACAGACAGTGGGCCAGCGGCTTGCCATCAGGTTCATGATCCTGCCCAAACTGAGGGCAGGGTTTTTCAGACCTGCCGGTCTATTAGAAGTAACCCTGTGGGCAATTAAACAGTCATTTAACAAAGCCAAAGTAAGAATGGTCACTCTGGCTACCATCCTCCCTACACTCAGAAAGGGGGATGGGGCCTACATCTCTGGCCTTAAAGGGCACTTCCTTCAGACCCATTCTTTTCGGCTTTATCTCTGCTCTTGGGGGTGCTTACCAAGTGCATAGCATTAGTAGAAGCACACCTAAGGAGGCAGGGGATCATAGTCTCCCCAAACCTGGATGACTGGCTGATGGCAGACCAGTCTCCTCTGCAGTTAGAGGTGCACTGATCACCATCTACGATACCCTGTGTCTCTTGGCAAATTAAAAAAAAAAAGTCAATGCTGCTAACACCAGTTCAGCGCCTGGAGTCTGTAGGGCCAAAAACTGGATGCGCTGAGAGGAAGGGCCTACCTCCCGCAGGGAATGGTAGACAGCTTGGTGCAGCTTGCAGGCTGATTCCAGCTGCTTACCCTAGACCAGTGAGGCATTTTCTACAGTTGCTAGGGCACATGGCTGCAGCATCAGCAACAGTGTCAGGATCAAGATTCCAGGGGAGAGGCATTTAGTTCCACCTCAGGTCTCACTGGCCCCAAAAAGAGATTCCCCATCAAAGATGGTCCCAGTCACAAGAATCCTGCTGCAAACTGTGCAGTGGTGGAAGGAAGAAGACAACCTCGGGAGGGTGTGCCTTTCCCCCAGCTGCCATCAGCAGCAGTCTTAACAACCTATGCCTCCGTCCCTCCTAGGAGAGCACACACTGCTTCACATAAAGCCTGCTGGAGCTCAGGCAGCTTAGTTGGACATTCAGCCCTTTGCTCCAGTGCTTCAAGACAAGGTGGTTTAGATCAGGACTAAACAATACAACCACAATGTACTGTGTAAACAAGCAAGGGGGCACACAGTTGTCCCTGCTGTGCACGGAAGCCATGAAAGTGTGGAGTCTTAACTCACTCCCTGGACATCTCCCTCTCAGTTGTCCACCTCCTAGGGAAGGACAGTGTCCTGGCGGATGCTCTCAGCAAAATCAGCTGAAACCACCAGCAGTATAGGTGGTAGTCAGAAGGTGGGGTACCCCAGGGGTGGACCTCCTCGCAACCCCAGACAGTGCCAGCTACCACAATTCTGTTGCAGACCTCTTGCAGGGGACACAGTCCCTCTGGATGTACTGCTGTGACATTAAACAGGGAAGTTTCTGTATGTCTTTCCTCCATTTCCCCTGTTGCTCAGAGTGCTGATCAAGCTCAGGGTTCTCTCAGCGACAGTGATACTCATTGCTCCAGATTCGGCCAGAAGGCCATGGTATTTTCTACTGCTGATCTTGTCAATTACCAGGCCAATCTCTCTGCCCAGGAGGCACAACCTATTGACCTCCTTCAGGACAGGTTCCTTTATCCCAGTATCTGTGGTCTCAGGCTCAGTGCTTGGCTCTTGAGGACTTAAGAGTATTTGAACTTGCACATTTCTGTAGGGGTGCTGGAGGATCTTAGGATTTCTAGAGAACCCTTATACCAGAGAGACTTACACCTTTACATGGAAGACATTTTCCATTTGGTGCCAGAAAAAGAGATAAACTGCTGCCAGACTGACTTGTCAGTGATCCTACAATATATGGCACACCTTGTTTCTTTCAGCCTTAGGCCTTCCCCCCTCAAATTACAACTACCGGCTGTTTCTGCTTACCTCTCAACTGGTAAAGGGTCATCTCTGCCAGTTAAGTGTTTAGCAAGTTCTTCAAGGGTCTCATGCAGTTGCAATCCCTCCCAGGGAACACATGTGGCATGGGACCTCAATATATGAATTGGCTGGCTAATGAAACCACTATTTGAGCCCATGTCTTCAGCAGAGCTTAGGTATGCAACTTGGAAAACAGTGTACCTGGTAGCCATCACCTCAGCTGGGAGCATCAGTGCGCTCCAGGTCTTGTCCACTGAGTTAATTGCATATCAGTTCATAGGGACAAGATAGTCCTCAAGACTAACAGATACTTTCTGCCCAAGGTGGTTTTGGACTGCTACCTAAATCCATTCATTACCTTGCCAGTCTTTATTTCACTGACCACTGTAGTTCAGGGGAATGTAGACTGCACAGCCTAGATGTCAAGTGAGCTATTAGCTACTACTTGGGTCACATAATCGGTCACAGGCAGATGAGCACTCAGCTTGTCCTGACCTATGGAGAAGTAGGAAAGGGCAAGCCTGCCTCAAAGAGGTTTGTTGCCTGCTGGATGGTGGCTTGTATTCAGTTCTGGTACAGCAAAGTAGGTAAGAAATCCTTGTAGGCCTTAGGGCTCTCTCTACAAGGGGTACAACTGCTTCAATAGCAGCTGCAGGAGATATTCCTTTGTTGGAAATCGGGAAAGCAGCTACCTCGAAAACAGTTCACACCTTTATCATAGCACAGCCTGGATACCCAGGCCAGAGGTGATGCTAAGTTTGGCACAGCAGTACTGCAGAGCCTGTTTCCTAAAGAGGTTCTCTACCCTCCTCCAGAGGTACTGCTTGGGTAGTCTGCATATGTCAGAATACAGTAAGATTTCCTGGGGTTTGAAGAAAACATTACTTACCAGAGTAATCTTGTTTCTTCTAAGGGAATCTTACTGTATTCTGAGCTCCCACCCTACCTACTCTGCTGGAACCTATGGGCACTGCAGCACAGCTGTCCATGCTGTTGTTAACCCATGAGTGGTTATGTTGTTGGGCTTGGTGACTTGATTCTTTATGTAGCCTGCATTTTTCAACTGAAGGGGATTGTTGGTTGTCATTTAGTAGTTAATTGTTAAAGTTAGTATAGATAGCTTGTTAGTATTCATGCTCCGTAAGAATCTGACAGTTGTGGAATGTTTACCAGGGACAGTGGTTTGAAAACTGAGCATGAACCTAGCATTCCATCATTAGCATAGGTTTTATTAACCATTTCAGCTCTAGGGCAATACTATGGTGAGACCGTACTGCATATGTCAGAGTACAGTAAAATTCCCTTAGAAGAAACAAGATTTCTATGGTAAGAAATGTTTTATTCTAGGGACATGGATATGTTGTTCATCCACACTGTCTGGTAGGTTCCTTGCCGCTTTAAATCTTGCCGGAAGGTCTTCAAGCTGGCTCCTCCCACCCACCCGGGTGGTAAAACTCTCGGC
Organism: Neoceratodus forsteri; assembly: GCA_016271365.2. Taxonomy (NCBI): domain Eukaryota; kingdom Metazoa; phylum Chordata; order Ceratodontiformes; family Ceratodontidae; genus Neoceratodus; species Neoceratodus forsteri. The sequence continues at coordinate 404,307,016 of CM057454.1, read as the reverse complement.
TCCACCCCATGACGCTAGATCTTCCTTACCGCTTGGAAGCTCAGGTTCCCTCCTTAATGCTCTGATAAGACTGGTTCCTAATTCTTCTAATTTTCAAATTGAAAGTTTTGCTAAAAGACTTCGGTCTTCTCCCCGGGCCGCGATGGAAAAATCGACCGGTTTCCGGAGATGCCCTTGTGGGCAGAAGATGTCTCGACGGATCCGCACTCCACGTAGCGCTACTGCTTAGGCCTTGAGTATGACCCACAGGCCTGCGACCTGTGCTCTTCCTTTCGGCCCACGCCCGAGGACCGTGGCTGCCCGCTTACAACTGGGGCATCCCTGGTAGCGATTTCCTCTGGTAAAGTCAAAAGAGGCCCAGTATGTGTCTCTGTGGCGGGCTCGGGGGATCAGCTCGAGCAGATGATCACCGAAGAGGAGGCGCACGGGCCGCTTCTACCTCGGCTGTGCATTTGTCCCGCCTCTCTCGTGCCTCTTATTCAGCTTCTTTTAAGGAGCTTTGTCTGACCCTCTCTACTAAAGGTGAGGGTCCAACTTCTTCTGGACCGTTTTCTCGGTCCAAAAAGAGAGACATGGGTAAGTCTCACCGTCGATGCTCTTGGGAGCGGGAAAGATCCCTCTCCCCGAGTTGTCGGCTGTCGACTTCGGTCGACTTCTCGTCTTCAGCCACTGGTCTCACGGTGTCCCCGTCAGGCCAGTTGACCGAGACTCCCGTCGACGTGGTCGAGATTTTCCTCAACCCATTGGACGGGTTGTTGGCTGGAGAAGCCGAGAATCCCCTCTCCCCAGTTCCCCCGGTGGGAGTTGAGGACCCCGTCGGCTCGTCTGTGCCTCCGGTTCCGGAGCCTTCGGTTGAATCTTCCGAACCAAGGGGAGTGCCGGTTCCCCGCGACACCTCCCCGCACCGTCCTCGGCAAAGCCGAGGGTCTCGGTCTCGGACTTCTTCACGGTCCAGCCGATCCCGCAATCATAGGCGGTCTCTGTCTCGGCACCGCGGCAAGCGGCGCCGCCGCTCGTCCTCTTCCTCCTCCTCGGACGAGGGGAGGCTTCGGCGCAAGTTGCGTCGAAGATATGAGGAACTCATGTGGCAACAGCTCCTTCTGACTGGGAATAAGCCGACGCCATCGTCTTCCCCGGCCATTAAGTGGCTGTCACCGGAGCGGCCGAAACAACCCCTCGTTTTATCCGAGGAGCCTGTTCCCAGGCCGGTTGTTCAGCCAAAACCAGCTGCCCCACTGATTCCGGTGGAACCTCCGCCTCCACAGCCATTAGTTGGGGCTCCAACCAAACATTCTCGGTCAGCTCAGGGACTGCCCCATAGGCTGTCTGTCACCCTCACTCCCGATCGACCTCGGCAGGTGGAGGGTGGCTCAGGCCCGAGGCAGCTCTTTGAGGACTCTTCTGAGTCCGAAGACGATTCCTCCCTTTTCTCCAAGCGAATGGACTTGGAGTCCTCAGGAGGTCAGTCGGTGGACGATAGCCCTTCGTCCTTCCTGGGATTGCTTCGGCTCATCTTGGAGTCCACCGGGATGAAGCTCGAACCCGTTTCTAAGCAGGCCAGGTATCCCCTCACGGAGATTCTGGACCGAGGGGATTCCCCTACGGAGGCCTTTCCGGTGGCCGAGGCCATAGTGGGCCCGGTCTTGGAGCTCTGGCAGTGCCCTGCTTCCTGCCCTGCACCTTCGGCCAGGATGGCCAGGAAGTATGCGGTCCCTACCAGTTCCCTGTCCAGTTTTTCGGAACACCCTCGGGCAAGGGTTAGTTACCGACAGCGTTTTCCGGCGTGCCGGGAACGCTAGGGATGTGGACAAACCTCCCGACAAGGAGTCCAAGAAATTGGACTATGCCGGGCGAAAAGTCTATGCTGCGTCCTCCCTAGGCCTTCGCCAGGCCAGTTCGGCCGGCCTCATGGCACATTTCTCTCATGCCCTGTTGGGCTCCCTGGATGAGGTCATCCTCATCTTCCCGCTGGATCTGCAGACCACGGTCAGGCAGGTGCGGACCAGGCAGAGCAGTGGCCAAACAGCAGCTCCAGACTGCTTTAGACATTGGGGACTCATGTGCCAGGTCTGTGGTGGCCGAGGCTATGCGTCGCCGGGCTTGGGTGAGGATATCCACCTTTACTTCGGATACCCAGCACAAGTTGGCAGATGTTCCTTTGGGGACCGACCTCTTGGCCCTGGGGTGGAAGGTCACCTGCAGAGGATCGAGAAGTCCAACGCTACCTTAGACTTGGTCTCTTCCGCCAGAAGGATAAAGGCCGCCAAACCACAGCCTAAGCTCTTTCGTCCTTCTGCGCCTGGTGCGGTCCGCCCAGCAACGCCAGGGGTTAGCAGGCTCGTGCTTGGCATCCCAAACCCAGCCCGGGCTTCTCCAACAGGAAGCAGGGAGGTAAGGCCCAGGAGGTCCCTCGGCCGTCCCTCCTCCAAGCCTGCCCAGTGACGGGCTGAGGGTGTCGCCCAACCCCGCCACCACCCAGGTTCCCCTGTGGGGACGGCTCCGCATTCCTTTCCGCCTGGTCCGTTATTACCACGGACAGGTGGGTGCTGGAGGTGGTGGGAAAAGCCTGCCTCTAGAATTCTGAGCAGGCCCCGCCTCTTCAGAGCCGTCGCACCTCGGGGGGCCTCGGGGTCCGCAGCCTCACTGTCGGCTCGCCGGGCCGACATCGCTCTCCTCCTCCAAAAGGAGGTGATCAGGGAGGTGGCGGACCCTCCCTCAGACCCGGGGTTTGTGTCCAGGTACTTCCTGGTTCCGAAACGGATGGGGGACTGGCGCCCCATTCTCGACCTACACGACCTGAACAAGTTCCTAAGGTCTCGAACCTTCAGGATGGTCACTCTGGCTCAGATAATACCATCCCTGGAACGCGGCGTGTGGTTCTGCTCTCTGGACCTGCAGGACGCGGCTCTTTTCACGTCCCTATCCGTCCGGCCACGCCGGAGATTCTTTCGCTGAGCGGAGGGATCCTCGAGTTCCGAGCCATGCCCTTCGGCCTGTCTCCAGCTCCCAGGGTCTTCACCAAATGCATAGCAGTGGTGACAGCTTTTCATGCGGCGCCGAGGGGTCTGGGTGTACCCTTACCTGGACGATTGGCTGATAGCAGCCTCCAGACAGGGAGGTGGAGCGTTCAGAGATCTGGCCCTCCAGGTTTGCTCTCAAATCGGCCTTCTCATCAACGAGGCCAAGTCGGAACTTGAGCCGAAGCAGGTGATTCTGTTTATCAGGGCAGAGCTCGACTCTCTTCGAGCCAGAGCACGGCTCCCGGCGGACAGGGCCGAGGTTCTTACCTCCTTTGCCCAATCATTTCTGGTTGGGCAGTCGTGCCCTGCCCGGGACTTCCTGCGCCTCCTGGGTCTCATGGCGGCCTGTACCAGCGTGGTCCATTGGGCACGCTGGCACATGCGCCCCCTTCAGTGGGGACTGGCCAGCCAGTGGTCACAACGCTGCGATCCATTGGACCAGCTAATGACGGTGACCCAGGAGATGTGGAACACTCTCCGGTGGTGGACCGTTCCATCTCATCTGCAGGAGGGCATCCCGTTTGTCCGCCCCGAGCCGACGGTCTCTCTATCGACCGATGCCTCTCTGATGGGTTGGGGTGCCCATCTGGGGGAACACCGGGCGCACAGCCTCTGGTCCCCGCGGGAGTCCCGATGCCACATCAACCTGCTGGAGCTCCGAGCGGTCCACCTAGCTCTCACCGCCTTTGCTCCGTTTCTCCGGGGTCAAGTGGTCCGAGTCCAGATGGACAATACCACGACCATGTACTACCTAAACCGCCAGGGCGGGACACTGCCCATGCTTCTATGCAAGGAAGCTTCCCACATTTGGTCACTGCGGCGCAGCTTGGAGGCGGATCTCCTAGCCATTCATGTGGCAGGAGCGCCCAACACCCTGGCCGATGCCCTGAGCGGATAGGGGCTGCATCTCACGAGTGGTCTCTCCTGCCGGAGGTAGTACTAGATCTGTTCTCCCTGCTAGCACACCTCAGGTGGACCTGTTTGCCTCCAGGGAGAACGCCAAGCTGAGGCTGTTCCATGCCCACCCCTCAGCAGGGCTCGCTGCAGGGGGATGCCTTCTCGAGGCCGTGGACCCCAGGCCTCTCCTACGCCTTCCCCCCATTTCCCTTGATTCACAAGGTGCTTCTCAAAGCAAGGAGGGACAAGGCGCAGGTGATTCTGATAGCCCCAGACTGGCCCCGCCGGTTCTGGTACCCAGATCTCCTCAGCCTCAGCTCCAGGCTCCTGAGGCAGCTTCCAGCTCACCCGGACCTGCTCTCAGTAAATCAGGGGAAAGTGTTCCATTCGGACCTTCAATCCCTGCACCTGACGGCCTGGTTCCTGAGCGGCTAGAGTTCCAGGCCTTGGGTCTTTCCGTCGAGGTCCTCAATGTTGTTGAGGCGTCCCGTAAGGAGTCGACCAGGAAATGCTATGCCTTCAAATGGAAGAGATTTTCCATTTGGTGTCAGGGCAAATGGCTTGGACCCTTCCTCCTGTCCTTTGGCAAGCATCTTGGACTATTTATGGTCCCTTTCTCGTCAAGGGCTTAGGTCGATGACCCTAGGGGTGCACCTGGCAGCTATCTCTGCTTACCGGGCGCGGCGGGAGCAGTCGGTGGCGCAGGAGAAGGTGGTTCTGGTGCTTTTTCAAAGGCCTTGATTACATTTCTCCGGTGCGTAGAACCTCCACCTCCGTGGATTTACTGCTGGTATTGGCAAAGCTCATGGCAAGCTTATTCGAACCAATGCACAGGTGTGAACTCTCTCACCTGTCGTGGAAGACCGCTTCTTGGTGGCTATCACGTCAGCCAGAAGGATGGAGAACTCCAGGCGCTCTGCATGAGTCTCCTTACCTGGTCTTCCACAGGGACAGGGTATCCTGCTTCCCACCAAATTCCTTCCGAAGGGTGTCGGAGTTTCACCTTAATCAGGTGTTGACTCTGCCGGTGTTCTACCCCAATCACACCTCGGAGGTCAATACAGGCTCCATACTTTGGACCCTAGAAGGGTGCTTCGCTATTATAAGGAGGCACGGCTGAAATTCGGGAGAGGTTCGCCAGCTGTTTGTCCACCTGAACCGCACCTGGCAGACCTGCAGCTAAGGATGATAAGCAGGTGGGTCACCTCCTGCATAGATCTCTGTTACAAGTTGGCGGGCATGGAGCCTCCCAGAGGGTTAAGAGCTCATTCTGCCCGCCATACTGCTGCATTGGTGGCTGCTTCCAGGGATGTCCCTATCCAGGAAATCTGCAGGGCTGCTACCTGGAAGTCAGCACACACCTTCATTACCCATTACCACATCGACCTTGAGTCACGCCGGGATGCTGGTTTTGGGGCCTCAGTTCTCCAGTCTTTATTCCCTAAGTAGGGGGTGTGCGCCTTGCCTCCCTCCTCCCGGAGAACCGCTAGGAGTTTGCCAGACAGTGTGGATGAACAACATATCCATGTCCCTAGAAATACAGGTTACTCACCTGTAACAGGAGTTCTAGGAATGGTATATGTTGTTCATCCACACGACCCACCCGATCTCCCCGGCTAACACACAACCTGAGCTTCCAGCGGGCCAGATCTGGCGTCATGGGGCGGAGCCGAGAGTTTTACCACCCGGGTGGGTGGGAGGAGCCAGCTTGAAGACCTTCCGGCAAGATTTAAAGCGGCAAGGAACCTGCCAGACAGTGTGGATGAACAACATATACCATTCCTAGAACTCCTGTTACAGGTGAGTAACCTGTATTTTCTGACCATTCCTGTAGTTTGATCAGGTCTCCCTGCATATATCTATACAAGAAGGCAGATCATACTTCTCAACTGTCCCTGATTTTCAGGGATGTCCCTGATTTTGCCTCAAAATGTTCCTCTGTCCCTCACAAAATTTCAGTTTTTGTGACTGAACAGTGGAGACTGTAAGCATAAAATAATGTTAAATATTGAAGTTACAGACTTGTTCTGCTACAGTAAATGCTCCTAATACTACTCCCCTTATTCTGTCAACTTTCTGAGTGAATACCACCAATTTTTAAGATGTGTCCCTGATTTTGGGTTTTTGTCCCTGATTTTCATAAGCCTTGTCCCTGATTTATGAGAAAGGAGATTGAGAGGTATGAGGCAGATATTTCTAAAATAAACTCATTGATGTCGGACATTGGTTGGCACACTGTCTTTAAAGATAAATCAGTAGAAGAAATATGGTTAAAAGAAACTCAAGTCTGTTATTCTCAGTACTGCTGAACTCTGTATTCCAACTACTATGAAACAAAATGGTAATCATTCTTCCCTAAACCCTAAGTGGATAAATAACAAAATAAAAAGGCTTATCAAAAGGAAGAAAAAACTTTAAAAAAGTATCTGACTTATAAATCATTTCAACACTGAGATAATTATAAAAAAAACATTAAACCCTTGTAAAGCTGCAGTTAAAAAGGTGAAAATCAAGGCTGAAAACAACTTAGCAAAACAAGCCAAAAAAGGGGACAGTAAGCAATTCTACAGCTACATAAATTCATTAAAAAAACATAACTGTAAGGTTGGCCCGCTCATAATTTCATCATCCTCTACTAATTCCCCTACAGAGATGGCCTCCCACCTCAACAGTCACTTCTCCAAAGCATTTAAAATTACAACTTTCATGCCCCCCCCCAACTGATTTCCCATCATGCGAAGATGTTATCTTTAATAAAGAAAAAATCAGGGACTCAATACACAGTCTAAAAATAGGTTCTTCTGCAGGCCCAGATGGTATATCATCTGATATGGTCAAAATTATGCAAGAGCACCTAGTTTTGCCTATCCAGATTTTGTTTAATCAGAGTATTTGAACGGGTGAGTTATCACTTGTTTGAAAAAGGCAAATGTAATGCCACTTTTCAACAAGAGAGATAAGGGAGAGATGGATAATTATCGACCGATTAGTTTGACTCCAGTCATTTGCAAACTAATGGAAATTATTAAATCAAGGATGTCTGTTTTCTTAGGTAACTTTGATTCCAACCAGCATGGTTTTTCAAAAGGACGCTCCTGTTTCACTAATCTTCTTAGTTTCTGTGAAAAAGTTAGTTCAAATTTAGATAACAAAACACCATGTGGTATAATCTATTTAGACTTTAAGAAGGCCTTTGATTCTGTTCCACACTGGACTCTCATTGAAAAAAGTATCTCTTGTTACATCCATCCCAGGATTATCAGATGGATTTACAACTGGTTAAAAAATCAACTTCAGGGCCAGCCCGGTGGCACTGAGGGTTGAGGCGCCGGACTCTACACCTGCACCACGCGGCAACCTGGGTTCGGGGAGGCGAGCACGGGTGGCTGAGGCGGCGGGCGGAAGAAGGATAGAGCGCCCGACAGCTCTCCTCCTTGCGGGGTTACCTGCAGGCTTCCCGTTATGCCGGCCACGTAGGGGAGCCCGGGTGGATGGCGCTGTTGGTGGAGAAGCAGTAAGTGGATTGGGTGGATGTCGGCAGAGGGGCGGAACAGGAGGTATGTCTCAGCGTGCCTCCCAGCTCATAGCCCCTCACTGCATGCCGATGTCAGGGGCAAGAAATCGGGAAAAACACCTTGGTCCCTCCTAGGCGAAGACACCTCCCTAGGACGTCTCCGGACTTGTCAGGGCAGACTCCGCTGTGCTGGATCTCGCACACCATAGTATGCTGGTTTAGAGAGAGAGAGGTGTCGGTTCCCTCTCACCTACCGGGGTATTCCGGGGGTCTTCAGGGGAGTGTGTGTGGACAAGACACTCTAGGGGCAGACCACGGCAAGGACTGAAGGGTCCACAGAGGATGTCCAAGAGAGTGGAGGGAGGAGGCAGATTAGGCATATAAACACAGGGTTAAAAAAAAAATGGCTTCAAAGAGTCATTATAGATGGTTATACTTCTAATTGGCTTCCGGTAAGAAGTGGAGTCTCCCAAGGTGCCATCTTATCGCCTTTAATTTTTCAAAATTATTTATTGCTGACTTGACTCTTAATATAAACAGCTGGTCTTCAAAATATGGTGACGGCTGCAAAATAGGTAATACCTGCAATTCATTCGAAGGTCACATTACTCTCCAGAAAAATTTGTATGTATTACATGCTTGGTCCCATAAACGGGGTTTATCCTTTAATATAAAACAATGCTGTATTATGCATTTAGGCTCTAATAATGCTCATTGCCAATACACTCTCAATGGACAAATTTTACAGAAAACCATATGTGAATAAGACCTTGGAGTTTATATCAATCAGTCAATCAATACCTTTATTTAGCCAGGCGGAACACCATTGAGCAGGGCTCATTTACAAGATAGACCTGGTAGTTTCAACAACAGCAAAAAGTCACAATACAACAATTTGGCATAGGCGTAGCAACATTAGCAGCCTATGTACAGTCATTACAAGTGAGAATGGCGTGGCTTGGCACAGTGGTGTACAATAATTTACAAATAGCAATGTAAAATTTGACGCTGAGAACAGAACAAGGCAGCATAATTTACAGACGTGGTACCAAAGGCAGTCAGCATAGCGCTGTGTGCGAGTTCTGTGCAAGGCAGGTCTCTGATAGACAGTAGAGTACAGTATTATATTGGATGAGGTCTAGACAGCAAAGCATTACGTGGCCTAGGAGAAGACTATAAAGCAAAGGCACTGAGGGCACAGGATGCGCCAAGGATAGTGGAGGGAGGAAAGGTTAGGTGGGGTGGGGGGGCAATTGTAATACCTTCAGGATTGTCATAGCTGCATTAGTCAGCGCGTAGGTCTAAGGGTAAGGGGGAGGGTATGGGGTGAAAAGGTGCCATTAGTAGGGGGAGGTGACAGACGGGTAGGAGGGAGAATCAGAGATTTAGTGCCGGAAGCAGTTGCAGGACTCCATAAATGATTGTTGATAAGATTTTTAAAGGCAGCTAATGGTACAGGTGAAACGAGCTGCAGTAAATTTTGAACAGTATTCCAGAGGACTGGTAAGCCATGACTAATTGCCGCCCGACCAAAGTGCGTCCTAACTTTGGGTATGTAAAGGGCGATACGAGTCTGGCTTCTCAGCAGATAGCTACCAGGAATGAAAGAAGGTAGGCAATCCTTAATATACTGAGGCAACTTGTTAGAGATGGCCCTATAGATCCAGAGCACGGTGTTCTTTTGTCGTCTAAGACTAAGGGAGCCCCAACCTACAGTGTTGAATAGGGTACAGGGGTGTGTTGAGTAGGGGGCACCAGTAACAAACCTGAGCGCCTGGTGGTACAGAGTGTCTAGTTTAGCAAGGGCCACACTAGAGCAGTGCCCATACAGAAGGTCTGCATAGTCGATGAGAGGCAAGAGCGTTGTTTGAACCAACCTGGTTCTCCCCTCCTGCGTTAATAGATGCCTGATTCTGAAGAAAATCAAAAGCCTCTGTTTAAGCTTTTTGGAGAGTCCCTCAGTATGGACTTTGAAGGAAAGATTGGAGTCAATCCACATTCCCAGATATTTGAAGGAATCTACATAGTCCAGCGAATCGCCGAGCAAGGTGTGGATTTGAGGGGCTGTCCCCACCGTGCTAGAGTAGGGGGAGTTTTCTACAGGGGAGAAGATCATGGCCTTTGCAGGGTTTTAAATAATTGATTAGCATTTTTTCCCTTGGGACAATGCTAACTGTACAGAAAGTATTTATATAGGTTTTCTAGAAGTGTTATGTTTGTTAAACGCAGTGAGGCAAGTGCAATGCATTTTCACAATGTTTTAGCACTTTTATGAGCAAAACACTAATCAATTTTTGGAGTTAAATAAATCCCTGCTTTGCTTTCTTTGCATTTAACAGAAGTTTAGAGTAAAGGACATTGTTCTGTAAGTGGTTAAATTCTATTTGAAGGTCACTACATGCGAGTTCCAGAGTAGGTCTGGCTACATACAACACAGTGTCATCCGCAAAGAGGTGTATGTCAGCTGACTTGACTCCAGCATCTAGCTCGTTTATGTAAATGGCAAACAAGAGAGGACCCAAGATGCGGTACTCCTCTAGAGAGTGTTTTTAGGGGGGGAGACCCCCCAGCCTTGATCTGTTGGTCTTGATCAGAGAGGTAGTTAGAGAACCACTCTAGGGTCATGTCACTGACGCCAATATTCCTTAGAGCAACCAGGAGCAAGGAGTGGTCTGCCCTGTCGAAGGCTTTGCTAAGGTCGAGAAATGGAGCACTCACATAACTTCTGGCATCCAAGGCTCTCAATCAGTCATTCGTGACCTTAGCAAATGCTGAGGTGGTACTATGGTAGGGTCGGAAACCAGATTGAGCAGGGTTTAGAAAGTCCAAGTTGTTGATGTGCTATCTAAGCTGGGTATTGATCACTTTTTCCAGAAGCTTAGAGAGGGTAGGGAGTAAGGAGATGGGGCGGTAGTTATTAAGATAGCTAGTGCTGCCAGATTTAAATAGTGGAATAACGTTGGCAGTTTTCCAGATGGTTGGGAGTGAGCCCTGGGTAAGGGACATGTTGAAGAGATGGGTGATTGCAGGCAACAGAACGCAGTAGCCAAGTTTGAGGAAGAAGGGCTCTATCAGGTCTACCCCAGCACTTTTCCTACAATCCATATTGAGTAGAAGGTCCTCAACTTCCTTTACCGTGACAGGAGAGAAGGAGAATGTTGTGTGTGGAGAGGGTGAGGTTGGGGCAGGGCCGGGGCAAGTTGAGCTAGGAGTAAATAGTTGTGCACATAGGCTAGAAGCGGGGGAGTCATCAAATGCTAGGCCCATCGTGGCAAAGTGATTATTAAAGAGTTCAAGGATTTCTTACTTGTCAGTCACAACCAAGTTACCCGAAAAGATTTTTGGCGGGAATGGACTAGCAGAACTGTGACCTTGGATTTCCTGTAAGGTTTTCCAGAATTTAGTTGTACTGTTAGAGGAAGAATTAAATTCGGACCGGTAGTAACTAGATTTTGCATCCCTAACCATTCTCGTGCAGTGGTTCCTGACAGCTCTGAAAGCTGACCAATCATTAGGCTGTTTGGTCTTCCTGGACTTCTTTCAAAGCGAGTCTCTGTGGAGCAGCTCTTCTTTCATGCTCGATGAGAAACAAGGGCATGTTTTCTTATTAGTTCAGAGATTTACAAGAGGTGCGTATTTATTGATGGAACCGAGAACAATGTTTTGGAAGTCTGCGAAAGCTTCTTCAACCAGTGGGGCCAGGTAAAGGTTCTGCCAGTATGTGTATTGCAGGTCAAAGAGGTAGGCTTTAGGGTCAAAATGTCGCTTTGATCTTTAAAGGGCATAGCTAGAGGAGGAAATAAACCTAGGGTATGTCCTCACACAGGCTGTAACACAATGATCACTGAGGTCATTAAAGAAAACACCAGAGTCGGAGTATAGGTGAGGTCTGTTAACTAGAAGAACATCAAGTAGGGTACTGTTTTTAGGATTTATTTGTTAGGACGGGTGGACTCCATTATGAGCTGTGACAGCCCGGAGTTGTCGTATAACTCCTTAAGGGGTTGTGAAGAAGTCGAGAATCAGTCCAGGTTAAGGTCTCCTGCACTAATCACTTCGGAGGATAACGAGGATAGTATACTGGATAGGTGCTGTAACACCTTGTGCCCTGCAGAAGGAGGCCTGTAATAACCTAGTATATAAATGGAGATTGAAGAGGGAAGTTGTACTTTTAGCATGGTACATTCAGATTCCAGGGGCACAGTAGTAGAGTTAACGATGGAGACTGGGAATTTGTCCCAGACATAGATAGCCACTCCACCTCCCCTAGTTGACCTGTCGGCCCTGTGGACGAAGTAGGAGGGGATATTTATCTCGTGGTCCAGGGTAGAAGGCATCAGCCAGGTTTCCATTACCACAACAATATCTGGGGAGGCAATACTAAACCAGGACTGAATAATGTCTAGCTTTTTTAACAAGTTACAGGCATTAATGTGAATCTGGCTTAGCCCCTTAAGGCCGAGCAGCTCGGAGGGAGCCTGGATAGGAAGTGGGGGGCCAGGATTGAGTTTGATGTTACCTACACAAATTAGTGTCGGCAACAGGAGTTCTGTGAGGGCACTTAAGAGGAGCCTGTGTAGGCAAGAACGTGCCCTCTTATGAGGGCTGGGGCGAGTGGACATTGAAGGAGGGAAGTAAGTGTAGCTGGGGAACAGGGTTGCATAAATATAAATCATAATGGATGTGATATAAGTAAAGTGTGGGAAGGGGATGGAGGAGGGATGTATATCACAAGGAGTGCGGTACAAGATGGTTGCTGAGCTATGCCTGTGGTTGGGTAGGTCAGCTTGGGGAAGATAAAATATAGTTATGAGAGGAGAGACGGGACATACAGTGTGTGCCCAGAGGCTGGATGTAGGGTGGAAAAGGCTAATTCACCCATGAGTGCAATGGTGAAGTGCAGCGTGCACAACATGCAGCCTAACAATAGGAGTAGAGGGCTCATTATGATACCCAGTTAAGCTTAAAGTACCCAGCAGCCAATGGAAGGGAAGTGCAAGGGGGGGAGAGGGCCTCAAGTATTAAGTATCCAAAAACAAGGAGCAGGAATATAGAAATTAGTTTGTTTGGGGTCAAGGGTACACTCACAGCAGGCTAGGCGTGCCTTCAGGGAGAAGGGGTGGCTTGAAATGCAGGAGGTGGGATCTCTAAGTTTTCTGGAGTGTAGACATGCCTCCACACTTCTGGGGCCAGTTAGAAAAGAACAGAGGCGGGGTTTTATCAGTATTTAATTATGGTGGGAGGAGGAGTTGGGGGGACGGGCGAAATAAATACTCAAAGAGCAGCAGCAGCAGCACACACAGGGAGCTGACAGCAGTCTACACGGGAATCACGCCAAGTTCAGAATCTGGCCGAGTAGCTTGCTTAGGAAATCATACCTGCACTTGTGGAATTCGGCGTCGGCTCAATCGGAAGCTGGGGAGGGCAGGAAGGTTCATTAACCTGCCTTCAGACCCTGGAAGGAAAGACAGGAGATTTTAAACTTGGGAAGTATTTTATAAGGGCAAGCAGGGGCCTGGCTGAAATGCAGGGTGGAGGATGGAAGGAAGGAAAAATGAGTACAGGAGAGAGAGAGAGAGAGAGACAGAGGAACCGAGGGCTTGGAGTGGTTTGAGTACAAACAAATTAATAAAAAATTTCAGCTAGCAGGTAACAATATTGTATGGCACCAACAATTAAATTTAGACCCGCTAAACAATGTAAAAAAATTATACAATTTGCTAAGCTATAGCTAAATGCAAAATTCTGAGCTTAAAGAGCAACTAAAATCACAGCCAAACGAAAAAAAAAATGCTCAGAGAGCAGCAGCAGAACAGACAGGGAACTGACAACAGGCAACACAGGAATCACGCCACGTTCAAAATCTGTCCGAGTAGCTTGCTTGGGAAATCATACCTGCACTTGAGGAATTCGGCGTCGGCTCATTCGGAAGCTGGGGAGGGCTGGAAGGTTCATTAACCTGCCTTCAGACCCTGGAAGGAAAGAGAGGGGATTTTAAACTTGGGAAATATTTTATAAGGGCAAGCAGGGGGCTGGGCTGAAATGCAGAGTGGGGGATGGAAGGAAGAGTGAGTGCAGAAGAAACAAATCTCAGAAAAAATTGCTTTTGCTAATAAGGTCTGGTGGTGTGTTAAACGAAATATCAAATCCAGAGATGAAACTGTCATTTTGCCTTTATATAGAGCTTATTTTCGCCCACAGCTTGATTATTCTTCTCAACTCTGGTGCCCATACACTAAAAAGGATATTGATAACATAGAGAAAATCCAGCATAAAATAACAAACCAAATTAAAGGTGTAAAAGATCTTTTGTATGAAGATGGGCTCAAGAAGTTTAATCTAATGTCCTTGAAAGCTAGGAGGTTAAGAGGTGACCTATTGTTAGCTAGAGAACTTCTAAACGATGAATATCTGATGCCTGAGGTAGGCCTTGATTTTAAGCAAGATAACATCAATATGAGAGGACACCCATTACAGTTAACACGTCCTAAATTTACAACAAATAAATAAGCCTATTTCTTCTCACAGAGAATTGTTAGTCCATGGAATAAACTTCTGACTGAAATTATCATCAGCAAATCCAAACAAATTTTCAAAAACAAACTTGATGCCTTTTTTGTTGCAAAACAAATGGGAATATTATGGGTGAAAGACAGAGGATCTCATGGGCAATTTGCCTTCTTGCCTCTTTCCATAACCTAGTGAAACCTAGTGAAAAGCCCCCTCCAACCACTGGAAGTCATCTACCACAGCTCCCATCTTTGTGTCGACTGCAAACAAACTGATCCTACTCCAGATCCCGAGTGAGATACCAGCTATGAATATCCCAAACAGCACCGATCCCTGTGGTACCCCATTTGTTATCGTCCTCAGGGATGAGAGCTCCCCCCCCCACTACCACTCTTTGTTTCTTTCCATTGAGCCAGTTATTGATCCATTTGATCATCCTTGTTCCCACCCCTATATACTCCAGCTCCCGCCTCCCAGGCGGCATGGAATCAAAGGCCTTGCTGATGTCTAAATACAGGACTTCCACCGTATGGCCCTTGTCACCCTGTCTTAGTACTCAATTAGGTTTGTCTGGCAAGATCTGCCCGAGACAAACCCATGCTGTTGACTGTCCTGGAGTCCATTATCCTCCAAAAAGATCACGAGAAAAGAGCCCTTTGTATGAAAAAATTATTTGGACTTAGATTTCTTTTTTCGTTTAAAGGGATCCTTGTTCACTAGTTTTTTTTGTTCGTACAAAAAAGGATCCCTTTGTACAAAAAAGGAATTTTAACTTGGATTTCTTTTTTCGTTTGAAGGGATCCTTTTTCGATCTCACAAAAAAGGATCCCTTCGTATGAAAAAGGAATTTGGACTTCGATTTCTTTTTCGTTTGGAGAGATCCTTTCTCGTGAGTTTTTTTCATTCTCACAAAAAGATCCCTTCATTTGAAAAAGGAATTTGGACTTAGATTTCTTTTTTCATTTAAAGGATCCTTGTTCATTATTTTTTTTAAGTACAAAAGGATCCTTCGTACAAAAAGGAATTTTAACTTGGTTTTTTTCGCTTGAAGGATCCTTTTTCGATCTCACAAAAAGATCCTTTGTATAAAAAGGAATTTGGACTTCTTCTTTTTTCGTTTGAAGGGATCCTTTCTCGTGGGTTTTTTTCATTCTCACAAAAAGATCCCTTCATTTGAAAAAGGAATTTGGACTTAGATGTTTTTTTTCATTTGAAAGGATCCTGTCTCGTGAGTTTTTTGTTCTGATGAAAAATGGTCCCTTCATACGAAAAAGGAATTTGGACTTAGAAATCTTTTTTCATTTGAAAGGATCCATTTTCGTGAGGTAGAAATAATTTGGATTTCATCTAAGCCATAACTTCCTAAAGGTTTGGAGTTAAGACACAGTCTGTATATCACATTAAAGGTCTATATGAGTACTGCAACACTGACATATAATATGCCCCAAAATATTTATGAGTCACACAGTACAAAACCTAAAAAAAATAAAATTCTCATAGGATAACATTGTAACTTTAATTCCCATAGGATTCAGCTATATATCCCTTATTTCCCCTTACCTCTCCACTAACTTTGCTTTTTTCTCTTTTAGATAGTTCATGAAGACATGTGATCGAAATATCGATTGATACTGTATTTTCAGCTTGTGTTTAATATTACCATTTTTTTTAGACCACACACAGATGCATCATCTTGCATTTTTGTTCTGATATTATATATATTCTTTCCCAAAAAACTTTGTTAATGCACCAGTTAGTGTAACTTAATGCTGCAAAAGTAGGGGAATGTGGCTTGGGTTTCTAACCCTAACTCCTCCCACCCACCCCCCACCCCAAAGCAGCAAAAGGAAAAAAAAAACATTAGGGTCTGGGTTTCCGGAGTCTTGGTTAATAAGTGGTGGGGCTTTCCTTATTTATTTAGTTTTTATTTACTGGATAAGTGCACTAGACAAAAGCATTGCCTATTTTCAGGCACAACCTGGAAGAGTTTCAGACAAAGGAACAGCAGTTGTAGGTTACACAGCAGTACAAAACATCAAACAATGGATTAGACAAAACCAGAGTATCATAAAACAATGTAGAGTACAAAGCACTTCAGATGACAATCATAATAAATAAGTGCATAAATACATTGTGAAGAAATGCCATGATAAGCATATGTATTTAGTTACATGTGCATTTATCTGTACCCATGAGGAAGCTACGAAGTTCCTTCTTAAAAACCTGGTGTGACTGGAGTGCCTTACACATACTGGCAGTGAGTTCCAGAGTTTGGGAGCAGATGCTGTGAAAGCATGTTTCCCAATTTTTGTAGCACATTTTGGTATGTCTAGAAGAGACCTTTCAGCAGACCTTAATGTATAGGCATTTGCGGCTTACCTCAACATGCTGGCCAGTGTCACTGGTGTATGTGACAGGGTTGAGTAAGGCCCTGTCCCATTTGTTATGCAGAAAGAGTTTAAATGCAAGAGTCTGTTCTATCCTCTCCTTTTCTGTCTCTGTCTGGTTGAGCAACTACATTTTCGTGTGAAACCTAGGAACTGATCACTTAAATGGTTTTACAGTTCTCTGCCTTTCGCTATCTCTCTGCCTTCCCTTGCAATTTCTCCCCCCCCTTGCATATCTGCGGGTATAAAAAATATATGTGAATCTTTTTGTGGAAATGTAACTGATACTGGGATCCCTTTGTTTAAAACTGTATATAGTTATGCTGTTGAAATGATTGCAAAAAACTATTCAGAACTCACGGGGTTAAACTGAGATACTGGTGTGCAAACTTTACAGAGCTATCAACAAGAGGTCAGTTCTCGGTCATTATATTTTTTTTGCTGCACCTGCAAGAACTTTGAAAACTGAGAAGAACATTCTGTGAAACAACCCTGTCTCCTTAACGAGCTCCCTGCAAAGACTTATTATAAAAAGAGCAGTAATGTTTTGCAAGAGAGAGACTGAGATTTGAAACTGAGAAGAAACACTCAGGAGGACTGTTTTCTCTGTAATGCCTTTATAAATAGTTACACTGAACACATTTTTATTTTTTATTTTGTCATTATTGAGAAAAATGAAAGACTGTTTGCGAATTTTAAAACTCCTGGTCTTCCTATGCTTCTTGACCTGTGCCTCGATGACAGATGGTTCTAGAAGTGGGATTTACACCATGCATATGCTAAGCCAGGAGTTTTGTGCCTGGATACCAGACCTGGTACCAGGGAAGCATAGAGGAAAGGTATGGATTCTGCAGCAGCAAGTCCAGGAGTGATTACCAGAAGAATGGCAGCCAAACTAGCAGCAGAAACAAAAGTCCAAACTGAGACTGTTTAGCCAGCAGCAATGATGGAAGAAAAGAACAGGCAGTGACAGAACCTGAAAGCCTGACTGCCTTTTGCAAATGGTGGGCTATACAACAAACAGAGACAGAGAAACAAAGAAGAGAGGAGATGCAGCAGAGAGAAAAAGAGATTCAATATTTAGAGGCACAGAGAAAAGAAGAAATGTAACAACTCGAGAAGCAGAGAAAAGAAGAGATGCAGCAACGGGAGCAGCAAAGAAGAGAAGAGAAGAGCTGCAGTGATGGATGGATGCCTTGGAGATTATTAAAGCTGGAGGATCTGGCACTGGTCCAGCAGAGCAACGAGACACAAACTATGTAAAATACATTAAACTTAAAAAGTTGTGTCCCTTGGATGATATCTAACATACCTGACAACTTTTGAAAGGGTTGCTGCAGCTTGCCAGTGGCCAAATCAGCAATAGGAAATCAGACTGGTACCTTACCTGACAGATAAAGCCAACTTACATACAGCAATATGGACACTGCACAGTCAGAAAACTATGACCTGGTGAAAAGCGAAATCCTGAAAAGATATGACATCTCAGGAGAGACCTACAGGCAGAGATTTCAGTCTCTGAAGTACAACTCAGTCGACAATCCTCAAGAAGCCTTCACCCGACTCAGAGAACTCCTGATGAAATGGCTCCAACCAGAGGGCAAAACAGTTCCTCAGATCATCAACACATTTGCAATGGAGCAATTCATCAACATCCTGCCTACAGATGTACAGCTTTTGGTAAAAGAACACCGACCTGAAAGTGGGGAAAAGGCTGTTTCTTTTACTGAAGACTACCAAGTGGCCAGACAGATGCCACAGCAGCGAGGTAACAGCCAAGCATTGGTAAGACACTCTTTTTCCCATTTGAACTCCAAGTCTGATAAAAGCTCTGGTGGGGGTAAAACATCTGCACCCAAAGACTTTGTTTAATATAACTATAACAAGTCAGGCCATATTGCAAGAAACTGCCATAGTAAGGAGAGTAATATTGGAGCAGATTTGTCCTTGGAAAATTGGGGCAAGTACTTAACAGATGTGAGGGTGGGAAATAAGACTGAAAGGACTTATAGATTCAGGAAGCAGATAGACCCTAGTGCATACTGAAGTGCTGGGAAAACAGTGTTAAAAAGGACCAGGTACTGATGTCATCTGTATCCATGGGGACACTCAATACTATCACACCATCCAAGTGACTCTGACTATTAATGGGGTGTCACACCAAATGAAAGTGGGGGTAGTACCTAAGCTACCTGTGCCTGTGATTATTGGAAATGACTTTCCAGGATTTACTAAGTTAATCAGAGAGGGAGTAAATCCTGATGTTTCAGCAGCTGTGGTGACAAGAGCTCAGGAAAAGAAAATCTCAGATGGTAGGGACTCTTTTTCTTTCGCTAATTTTGATTCTGACTTGTTTGAGCACAGCTCCAAGATCTGGAAGTCCAGGAAAGAAAGACAATGCCTGAAGAAACAGTAGCAACAAAAGACTAATGGACACAAGGGGTTAACATATGAAAATGCTGAAACTAAACTGATCATTGATTGTGATTTTCTTTCAGAACAAGCTAATGATGTTTCTTGCCAGGGTTATTTTAAGCAGCTGGGTGTGAAACCAAAACAGGGTGAACCTATGTTTAAAAAATGTAATGGACTGTTGTATAGAGTTTGGATTAAACCTCAGACACAGGATCAGATAGAACAATTGGTTATACCACAAAAGTATAGATCTGAGTTGTTACAGATAGCACACGATAGTCATATGACTGGTCATTTGGGGAGGGATTGCACCCTTGCCAGATTGCTGTACAGATTTTACTAGCCTGGAATTCGTGAAGATGTTGCTACCTATTGCAATTCTTATGGTGAGTGTCAGAAAGTAGCTCTAGTGACTAAAAAAGACAAGGTGCCCCTGGTGCCCTTACCCTTGATATATATGCCTTTTGAGAGAATTTCAATGGATGTGGTTGGCCCCTTAGACAAAAGTAAAAAGGGTAATCGATTCATTTTGGTAGTATGTGACTGTGCTCCTCAATACCCAGAGGCAGTTCCAATGCGTACTGTCAGAGCCCCAAAAGTGGCAGCAGAGCTTGCCAAAATTTTCAGCAGGGTGGGCATACCAAAAGAGATTATTACTGATCAGGGTAGTAATTTTGGTGCTGCATTACTGAAGAAGCTGTACCGACCACTAGGTATCACTGCCATAAGAACCTCCCCTTATCACCCTCAGACAGACGGTCTTGTTGAGTGTTTTAATCAAACCCTAAAATGCATGTTAGAAAGGTTTGTAAAAGGGGAAGGGAAAGACTGGGACTAATACTTACTCACACATGCTTTTTGCTTACAGAGGAGTGCCACAGGCATCAGCAGGTGTTTCACTGTTTGAAATGCTGTATGGTAGACAACCTAGAGGGCCACTAGATGTAATAAAAGAAACAGGGGAAGATCACCCCACTCAAGAAAAAATCTATTACATCTTCTATGTGTGCCCTGAGAAAGAAGCTGGCAAAATATGTGGAAATCGCCCATAGTAATCGGGAAGAGGCCCAAAACCAGCAGAAGGTGTATTATGATCATGGAGTAAAAGAACATTTTTTGAGCCAAGTGAAATGGTCTTGCTACTGTTACCCACTACATAAAATAAACTGTTAATGAAGTGGCAAAGGCCTTATAAGGTTCTCAGATGTACTGGCACAATTAACTATGAGATTGCCTCAAATGCAACTGCCTCAAAGGATGCCGAGAACGAGGAGCACTTGGATGACAGTGGGCTCAGGGAGGGTTAGAGCGGTCAGGCAGAGGCACATCCCAGATCCTATTCCACTCAAGAACTCATATGCCACACTGGCAAACGAGGACAACCAAATAGAGGTCCCCAGAGAAGTGGAAGGAAAGGATGTGGAGGTTAGCCAAGGAGGTGACCTCAGCGGGGAAAGCAGTGGACTCCAGAGGAGGAGGAAGTGAATCCTGTTGGGGGACTCCATCATAAGAGGGATCCAGCTAGGAACACAGGAGGACAGGGAGGTGAGGTGCCTACCAGGTGCCACAGCATGGAGGGATGGAAGGAAGATCCTGGGGATCACTGGGAAGGCAAGACGGGAGGGTGAGCTGGATGTCATCCACCTAGGTACTAATGACCTGGCAAATGGGGAGCCAAAGGAAGTTCAGGAAGAGTTTAGGAAATTGGGAAGGGGTCTCAAGCAAGTAGCTACTTCTGTCACTTTCTCAGAAGTACTACCTGTGAGAGGCAAGGGAGAGCATAGGAGTCCATGCACCAGGAACTTTAACTCATGGTTGAAGAACTGGTGCTGTGAGGAAGGGTTTGGATTCAGTGGTGACTGGGGACCCACCTGGAGGGATGGAGGTTTGTTCAAGCCTGATGGCCTGCATCCATCCTGGAGGGGAATCCAAGCACTCAGTGATAAGTTTAAATGCTACATTGACAAGCATTTAAACTAGCAAAGGGGGGTGGCAGGCCAGCAAGGAGGGTACCTACTTGCTCACCCCCCACAGCTAGCAGTGGAACCAGTGAACCAGAGGAGTGGCCATCTCTGCAAAGCAGTGTGCAAAAGATGGAGATTAGTGCCCAAGAGGTGGACAGGCAGAAAAGGGTCAAAATTCAGCAGAAGGGCAGACAGCAAGGAGAACCAGGATAAAGGACAACCAAGGAAGGGCTGGGTAGAACAGTGAAACAGTCTAGGGAGGTCAAATCATGGAAAGCCATGTGCAAATGCCAGGAGCCTTAGCAGCAAGATGGAAGATCTGGAGGCTGTCATGGTGCAGTCAGACCTGGACATTGTGGCTATCACTGAAACCTGGTGTAATGATGACCACGACTGGGAGATGGCCATACTGGCTACAACATATTCAGAAGAGACAGAGCAGGCAGGAAGGAGGAGGAGTGGCACTGTATGTGAAAATGACATAAGGGCCACAGAGATCCAGGAGGAACACAATGGGGAGAGATACTGTGGGTTAAGCTGGAAAGGAAAATGGGACAGCCATCTGCTACAGGTGTGGTCTATAGACCACTAGCCCAGGAGGAAGAAACAGATAGGGAGTTGATGCTAGCCATCCAAAGGATGGCAGACAAGGTGAGGTAGTACTGGTTGGAGACTTCAATATTCCAGATGTGGACTGGAGCATCCCAGCAGCAGCATCAACTAGAGCAGATTTATCCTGGACTCTTCAGGGTGCCTTCCTAGCAACTGGTCATGGAACCAACTCGGCAGAAGGCAATACTGGACCTTGTGCTCACAAACAGGGACAGTGTGATGGGGGTAACAGTGGGGAGCACCTGGGGAACAGTGACTCATTAGTCATTGTGGTTTGAAATCACAGAAAGAGCAGAACCAAACCACACAAAAACACGATCCTGGATTTTAGGGGCAGACTTTGGGAAAATGGGGATACTTGAAAGAGGCATTAAGGGAATGGGACAGGAATCAGGGGTTGAGGAACAGTGGGCAGTATTTAAAATGGGGATTACAAGAACAACAGAATTATGCATTAAGCAGGTTAGCAAGAGGAAAAGGAAGAAGAGGAGGAGACCATTATGGTTTTCCAAAGAGGTAGCAAAGAAAGTGAAAGCCAAAAAGATTGCATTCAGGCAATACAAAAAGACACAGGCAGAAGGGGATAGGGAGAAGTACCAGGAGAAGCAAAGGGAGGCAGGGAGGTCAGTAACGGAAGCCAAAGCTCAGACAGAAGAACACATTGCAAAATCAGTGGGTAGAGGGACAAACCTTTACAGGTACATAAGGGAAAAAGAAAGACAAAGGGAGGGATAGTGAGACTGAAGGGGAGGATGGGGCATGGAGGATGACAACAGTAAAGCTGACATATTGAACAGGTATTTCTGCTCAGTCTTTACTGAGGAAGAGGAGGGTGATGGGTCTGAAGGAGTACAAGGATGAGAATGGTGCAGAATGGACACAAGTCCCTTTACATGAGAAAGGGTCCTGAAGGAACTGGAAGTAATAAGAGTTGATAAGCAATGGGGCCAGATGGGGTGCACCCGGGCCCTTAAAGAACTAAGAGAGGTGGTGGCTGAACTCTGGCATCCTGTTTAGCCGATCACTGGAAACAGGGAGGTACCCAAAGACTGGAGGACAGCAGATGTAGTCCCTATACAAAAGTGGGAACAAAGAGGAAGCAGGAACTACAGATCAGTCAGCCTCACCTCGTAGTGGGGAAGATCATGGAAGCACTACTGAAGGAGAGATTGGCGGAACATCTGGTTGTCAATGGACTACAGGACCCAAGGCAGCATGGTTTCACCAGGGGAGGTCATGTCAGACCAACCTCGCTGAATTTTTGACTGGGTGACTAGGGAGGTGGATCAGGGAGGGTAGTGACATGGCCATCTGGACTTCAGCAAGGCCTTTGACACCGTGCCACATAGAAGACTATTACACAAACTGGGGAATATGGGTGGGGAGGACAGCAGTGTGGTGGGTAGGTAACTGGCTGGGTGGCAGGACACAGAGGGTGGTGGTAAATGGCTGTCACTCCACAGAGGGAAGAGCGACCAGTGGGTACCACAGGGATCAGTGCTGGGACTGGTCCTATTCAACATCTTCATCAGTGACATTACAGGACCTAGAAGGCAGAATTTCACTGTTCGCTGATGACACAAAGCTCTGTAACAGAGTAGACACACCGGAGGGTGTAGACACAATGAGAAGGGACCTGCAGAAACTTGAAGAATGGTCAGGGTTTGGCAGTTGAAATTCAATGCAAAGAAGTGCAAGATAATGCATATGGGGCACAAAAACCCTGGCACAATATATCAGTTGGGGGTGAGGATATAGCATGCACCAAGCAGGAAAGGGATCTTGGGGTTATCATCTCTGATGACCTCAAGGTAGGGAAACAGTGTGACAAGGCAGCAGGTAAAGCAAATAGGATGCTGGGATGTATAGGCAGGGCATCACCAGCAAGAAAAGGAGGTCATAATTCCGCTATACAAGACACTAGTGAGGCCCCACCTGAGTACAGTGTACAGTTCTGGAGACCATACCTATGTAAGGACATAGACAGGGTAGAGAAGGTTCAGAGGAGGGCAACAAAATGGTGCATGGATTGCATCACAAGTCCTATGAAGACAGGTTGAAGGAACTGAACATGTACTCCTGGAGGAGAGGAGGGAGAGAGGGATATGATAGAGACATACAAGTATCTCACAGGGAGGAACTGGGTGCAGGAATACACTATTTTTAAGCGAAAAAGATGTTGCAGGACTAGAGGGCATGGGATGAAGTTGGAGGGAGGGCGATTCAGAGGAAACATGAGGAAGAATTTCTTCACAGAATGGGTGGTGGACAAGTGGAACACCCTGCCAGAGGAAGTGGTGTGGGCTGAAACAATCATGGAATTGAAGAATGCATGGGATAGACATAAAGGAATTCTGGAGGTCGGGTAAGGGGCAACAGACTTCTGGGAAGACGTAAACTGAACTTACAAGCTCAAATGGGCAGACTGGGTAGGCCATAGGCCCTTATCTGCCAACACTGTCTATGTATGTATCTATGTATTGAGACGCCTGATAGGAAAAATCCTACAGAGATATACTATGTTACCTCCTCAAGAAATGGATTGGAAAAAAAACCAATAGCTGCTTTGCTAGTTTTACCAGAAACTGATAAAAAAGATATTGATGTAGCTTATGATAGACTGGAACAAACCGTAACTGCTGATGCTGTAAAGGTGAATGTTTCCTTAACCTCCGAACAAACCGTAGAAATTTGTAACTTGATAAACACATTTAGCAGTACTTTTACCACAGTACCAGGCTGAACAAACAGGGTAGAGCACCTAATAGTGACAAGGAATGCTTACCCTATTAGATACAAGACATACAGAGTACCAGAGTGGCGAAGAGGAGACGTGGTTAAGGAAATACAAAAAATGAAAGAATTGGGTGTCATAAAAGAGTTGAGAAGTGCTTGGTCATCACCAGTGGTGATTGTAAACAAATAAGAAGGAGGTGTAAGAAACTGCCTTCATTTTAGGAAACTTGATCAAATGTTAGAATTTAACAGTTATCCTATGCCTGGAATAGATGATTTGGTGGACAGACTGGGGAGTGGCAAGTATATCAGTACCCTCGATCTCACCAAGGGTTACTGGCAAATCCCACTAGCTAAAGAATCCAGAGACAAAACTGCATTTGCCACTCCTGTTGGATTCTGTCAGTTCAGCACCATGCCATTTGGTTTACATGGTGTACCTGCTACATTCCAGCGGTACATAGATGTAATTTTTCTCCCCTCAGACTAGTTATTATGCTACGTACCTGGTTGATGTTGTGGTGTACAGTCCAGACTGGAAAAGCCACCCGGAACACCTACTGTATGAGCAGTTATCCAATCAATCAAAAAGGCAGGTCTGACAGTCCTACCAAGTGTGCATTGGGCATGCAGGAAACCAGATATTTGGGACATGTTTTGTGAAATGGAGAAGTCAAGCCAGAGGTTTCCAAGATAGAAGCTGTAGCCAACAGCCCTGTCCCCAAAACCAAGAAACATGTCAGGTCATTTTTAGGACTAGCTGGTTAGTATCGGAGATTTATTCTGAGCTTTGCCGAGTTAACTACTCCCCTCATCCCCTCACTGAGCTCACAAAGAAACGGTTCCCAAATAATGTGAAATGGACCCCAGAGTGTGATGAGGCTTTTCAAGCCATTAAGGCTGCATGATATTCAGCCCCTGTTTTAAGAAGTCCAGACTTTGAGAAACAGTTTTTGCTACAGACAGATGCATCAGAGGTAGGCCTTGGTGCAGTTCTGAGTCAAAATATAGATGTGAAAGAACATCCTATTCTATATATCAGTAAGAAATTGCACGACAGAGAGAAAAGGTACTGCACCATTGAAAAGGAATGCCTTGTGGCAAAGTGGGCCATGGAGTCCCTTAAGTTTTACTTACTAGGAGCTGACTTTGTACCTTTAACAGATTATAATCCTCTCTGTTGGCTTAACAAAATGAAGGATAAAAAGTCTAGAACTACATGGTGGTACCTGACACTACAACCATTTAAATTTAAAGTGATTCACAAATCTGAGAAAGAGAATATTAATGCTGATTTTCTGTCAAAATATGGATCAGGAATTGAGAATTCTGAAGGTTGAAAAAAATGTGTGTTGAAACTTCTCTGTTTGTTGTGCTGCATATGCACTGAACTGTAAAGGTTATAAGTTAATGTTAGATGGGAATTTAGTGAACATTTTGGAAACCTGTTTTTGTTTAACAGGTTCACTCTTAAAGAGGGGGTATGTGACAGGGTTGAAAAAGGCCCTGTCCCATTTGTTATGCAGAAAGTTTAAACACAAGAGTCTGTTCTATCCTCTCCTTTTCTGTCTCTTCAGTGTCTGGTTGCTCAACCAAATTTTCGTGTGAGACCTAGGAACTGATCACTCCAATGGTTTTGCAGTTCTCTATCTCTCGCTGTCTCTATGCCTTCCCTTGCTATTTCTGTCTCCCCCCCCCGCATATCTGCAGGTATAAAAATATATGTGAATCTTTATGTGGAAATGTAACTGATTCTGGGGTCCGTTTGTTTAAAACTGTATATAGTTATACTGTTGAAATGATTGCAAAAAACTATTTGGAACTCAGAAGGTTAAACTGAGATGCTGGTGTGTAAACTTTACAGAGCTATCAACAAGAGGTCAGTTCTGGGTTGTTATGTTCTTTTTCCTGCACCTGCAAGAACATTGGAAACTGAGAAGAACATTCTGTGAAAAAACCTTGTCTCCTTAACGAGCTCCCTGCATGGACTTGCTATAAAAAGAGCAGCAATGTTTTGCAAGAGAGAGACTGAGATTTGAAACTGAGAAGAAACACTCAGGAGTAGGACTGTTTTCTCTGTACTGCCTTTGCAAATAGTTATATTGAACACATTTTTATTTTTTATTTTACTGTTATTGAGAAAAACGAAACTCTGTCTGTGAATTTTGAAACTGCTCTTGGTTTTCCTGTGCTTCCTGACCTGTGTCTCGATGACAGTGTACCATTTCTCATGATATTATCTATCGCATAACCAGCGGTGTACCAACCATAGAAAGTGGGGGAGAACCTGCTGAGACTAGAGTATGTAATGATGGATAAGTCTGGGTACAGATAGGGCCGAATGGCAGATGCTATTGTAGCATGTGTTCCATTTTTGTAAGACCCCTTTGTTGGCATCCAGGTATGTCATTAGTCCATATGATAGACTCAGCTGGAGGACCCCCTGGGCAATAGCCAGTCTAGCAGCAGTGGTAGGAGTTCTTGGGGTTGTCAACCCTAATGTTCACTCCTCCCCCATCCTGTAGACTCCACTCCAAAGCACAAAGTGCAGCTCCAAGCCAGTGCCTGATAGTGATACACTCTTCAAAGGTAGAAAAGTATGTCTTGCCACATGTTGCTAACACAGTTTGGTGAAGCTTTTTTCATGAGAAAGGAGATAATGTTTGACATTTGCTCAGGGAATGGGGTGGGCATTAGGGCTGACAACTCCAGGGAAGACCCCACCACAGGTTTGCCAGGACCCCGGACACCGAAAATCCTATTTTTGTTTTCCTTTTGCTGCTTGGGAGGTAGGGATGGGGAGTTAGGGTTGGAAACCTTAATACCACATTTCCCTATTTTTGTGGCATTAAGTTACCCGGTATACTCCCCCGACAGCAACACCAGTACAGCAACCTATATCGCTGCCAACAGAATCGACAGTTCATTGACAGGTCATTGTATTGATGTGCCAGAGACAGGGGGCACACTGTCTCCCAGTCCTGCACCCCCTCCCTGAATCAACTCCGACTCGGGCGAAGCCCCCCATTCGAAAAAGGGATGGGGAGTCCATCGGGATTTATGTCGACTGAGTGGGAATTGAAGCAGTCAGTGGTTGAAGGCATCTTCGACCTCTGGGGTCGCATCTTCAACCTCTGGGGTCGCCCAAATCTCGATCTGTTCGCCTCCCCATACAACACAAGACTACCCAGTTTTTGCTCGCTTGCTTCCGGGCCTAGTGTTTTCTGGCAAGATGTGCTGTCTCTCTGCTAGACAGGGAGGTTTTTGTATGCCTTCCCTTCCTTCCTGCTGATACAAAGGGTGCTTCTCAAGCTGCAGGCAGTAGGGGATCACATGATTCTGATCACCCCTTTATTGGCCTCACCAGGTATGGTTCCCTCTGCTCCGGCAGTTGGCAGTGGAGCCTCTGGTCCTTCTGCCCCTCTGCAAAGACCTCTTGACCCAGGAGCAAGGCTGGCTGGTTCACCCAGCTCTGAAGTCCCTTCACCTTCACGCGTGGTGCTTCCTGATGTAGCTATCTCATGCTACAGGGTCGCTTCCAGGGTCACTCAAGTCCTCGTGGAGGCCAGAAAGCCATCCACGGGAACTATGTATGCTGTGAAGTGGAAGAGGTTTTCCATTTGGGCAGCTTCCAAAGGATGGGACCCCTTTTCGTGCCCTGTCCCTCAGATCCTTGAGTACCTGCTGCACCTCCCTGAGCTAGGGCTCAGCTGAAGGTCCACTTGTCTGCCATATCTGCCTACCACACCCCGGTGGAAGGCAAGACTCTGGCTTAGTTGGTGGTACTTGCCGTGTACTACCCTGAGCATTCTAATCGAGGGGACGTAATTCTGCCCACGGTGGATGTGTACAGAATTTTGCGTTGCTATACTAGTCAGATGAAATCAGTCTGAAAAACGGATCAGTTTTTCATTTCCTTTGTGCCCAAAAAGGAGGGTGCCGTAGTTTCAAAGCAGTGTTTATCCAAATAGTTGGCAAACTGCATTCTGTTCTGTTACCAGAAGTATAACAAACCCCTTCCGGGGGAAGTCAAGGGGCACTCAACCAGAAGCAGGGCTGCATCTACTGCTTATTTCAGGAATGTCTCAGCTGCAGACATTTGTGTGGCTGCTACTTGGAGCTCTGTCCACACTTTCACTAAGCATTACAGTCTGGACATTGCCTGTAGGAGCAGGGCAGGCTTAGGATTAGCTGCCCTTCAGGGCCTTCTGTCTTAAATTCCCCTGCCTGCAGCAGACCTTTGCCTGCCTCCCGTGCTAAGTCCTTTCCTGACTTACACTGCTTGGGACTCAGTCCTAGTGGTTACTGCCTACTGCAAGAGCCCGCTCAAAGTAAGATAGTACAGTTACGTAAGAACTTACCATAACAGTAGATCTTTGAGAGAGGCTCTTGGGAGTAGCAAAGCTTTTTCCCTCCTTCCCCCTGCTGCTTCTTTTCAGCCTTTCTTTTGGCTCCAGGAGCCCACTCCTTCTCCTGTCGCATCTTTCTTAGGTCTCTGATGGGAGAACTGGAGGGTGGGCGTGGAACCACCCACTGTATAGTGTCAGGCGGACGTCAGCCATGTGATGCTGGTTGGGCGGTCCCTGCCAGGCACTGCTAGCTAAAGTTTTCCATGTGGTTCTAGCGCCTGGCGGCTCAGTCCTAGTGGTTATTGCCTACTGCAAGAGCCTCTCTCGAAGATCTACTGTTACAGTAAGTTCTTACATTATTGTACTTTCTTCTGGCAAAAACATTAGTATTTCAGTCTTTGTGTTTTATTTTCTTTAATTCCTGAACAAAGATACAGGATTTTAGAGTTTTTATATGTTCCCAACCCCATGCTTTGCCCACCAAATATATTGGTACTGAGTTGTGTTGTTCACCATCAGAAACGTGGTGGCACCTGTCAGAAACGCACTCTGCAGGTCAGGCCCTCTGCTCCCACAGTACCAACCTCAGAGCGCAGTAGTGTGAACAGGTAACAGACAGGGTAACCCTCCTGTCGCTTTGGGGTCTGAATCACCTTTAGTCTCAAGTTGTGGAGGGATTCAAACTGTGAACCTTATGCTAGCGTACCCAATGTACAGGCTCAGATACATACACTCTTTGGGGATTGTGGTACAATCTTTCGCCTGGGGCACCAAGCCAGGCTTCCAGAATTAACCCTTAGAACTCTATAAAAGACCTTAGGTATATTCTTATCTTTTCCCAGTTTAGTAACACCATGAAGCTGTTGAACAATTGTTAACCCTCTATATGTCACATGCAAAAAGAACTGGCAGACACCCAGGCAGTCTTTCAAATAATAGGTACTTTACTGAAACATGATTAAAATGTGAAAAATGTAAACACAGAACAATATATCAAAGAGCATACAATCACTTAAAAGAACAAGGGCAAAATACAAAACAAAAACTCCTATCACAATACATTTAGACTTTTTATATCTAATGTATTACCTCTTTAAGCACAGTTAAGAGAACTGTGTCTCTCTAGAGTCCCAAAAAAATTTCAAAATCCCCAGTTACAAGGATACATTTCACCCCATATCCCCACCTCCTTGCTGAGTCATCTAGCGCCTCCTTTTTAGAATTAAAAATTCCAAACATGATTTTGTAGCAGTAGGTATGTTAAATAATGTCACATCAGAAGGAAAAGAACTTCCTAAATATGACTTCTTAATTAAACATTTTCTCTTTGATCGTGTGTGGTTTCCTGTTCCTAAGGCAGATTCAAAGGGTTTTACAACTTTTCACACGATGTTGGTATCAATGGCTTATTCCTTTTAAAACGTCATAAAAGTTTATTAGGCTTATCCTCTGGCAGATGGCCATAAAATGCAATTTCTCAAGAAGTTATTTACATTACAGAGATCTCCTGGTCAGTTAACATATATCCTGTAGCTTCACTAAAACCTGTGGGGGCACCCATGAAAGCACATGATGTGTTATATGAGACAATCACATACTATATTTTTTTATAAAAGAAATACAAAATCACACATGCCCCCATAACGCAAAGCATCATGGGCTGCATATGCAAATCACCACATAATATTATGCTGGTTCAACTTTTTAAGTAGAAATGCATGGTGCCGAAAGACCTCTCACACAGTTTGCAAAGGGTGCTAACAGAAGACACAGACACTTGTTTCGTCCTACCAGAACTCATCAGTGTCCTCGTCCTTTATATTACAAATAGCATACAATAATTATAACCAGCTGGCCAAGCATCACAGCACCATCCTAATATATCCATTGCATGAATTTAGTATGTACATTCAACAGGTAACCTCACAGAGATTTTATAAAATAGGGAGTGGCAGCCACCTTTAATGATGTGAGTCATTAATTACAAAATTAACTATAAAAGTTGTTTTAAAAATTTCTGAGAAAATTAAAAGTACACTGATGATGAATCTAAGGATGGTAGAAATACAAAAAAAGTATGATGACATTGTTTGCTTACTAACAGATGCTGCTGCTTTACACTGGAATGATGAAATTCAAGAAGGAAAATAGGTAGTATTTTTTTCACAGAGCAGGTGTGAGACATCTTTTATGGTGTTAGGAGGAACAAGAGGGTGGTAGGAGATAGAAAAAGATCTAAGAGGAAGACTAATTCAGAGTAATACAACATAGAACATCAGGACAGATGCGATGTATCAGTAGTTTTTTTCTGTCCCCATTCTTCAGTATATTTTTAAGTTTCTAACAATAAAACAGAACTACAGAAAATCTGTAAAATATAAGCTGATAAGTGAAGAAATACTGTTGTTTTTCAGTGTTTTCCGAAATGTCTGAAACTCACTTTCAGTAGGCTTTCATGCTGTTTTATTTTTCTTTTTTGCATATTTTATTTTTCCTTCTGTCGCTGACATATCTTGTGCCTTCCTCCACTGCAGTCTTGTGCTGGCCTCACAGCCTAGTCTTTATGCAACCCCAGGATTCCTGGATACCACATTTCTGACACACCAGTGTCTTTTCTCAGTTTTACTTTTGAGGTGGGGCCCTCCCCATCATTGTCTTGAAAGGTTTTGGCCAAGAATCATGTTGTTGTGTAGGGCAGAAGTGCCCAAGATCATCCCAGTGGTGGTGCTGGCGAATGAATGCTGAGTGAGTAATGTGTAGGTATACAGTACTTATCTGCCGAGTGAGCAAGTATTTCTCATTTTCTTGTCCTTAACCCAAGAGCAAGCAGTGTGACGTTGTCAGGTACTAGCATGCCAGATGCGCTAACATCCATGCTTTCACCCCCACCGAATACACCTTGTAGAGTGGCTGGACCACCACCTGTGGACACCCAGGTGGCAGTAGAGTAGCCGACAGTTTTCCCTTCTTCTGCTGTCTCTCCAGCTTTCTAAGCTTGGGGCATTAACCCAGGTTGCTGGCATTTTGAGTAGTTGCACTGACAATAGACAGTCACGCTTATCAAACACAAAGTCAAAGTGTTGCAGAAGTGTTATTGTATTGTTATATAAAGATAGTATAGTCGGAGAAAATGGCATTCTGATCATATTGCAGTGCTGTGATCAGACTTTAGAAGTAATGGATGTGTCACATTTTACTTATTTACTAATCCTTGCTTTGCGTGTGAGATATGATGATTCTTCTGTTATCCTTGGATAAATTGGCATCACTGCTGTGTTGTCACCATCACTATAATTAAAGCACTGTAGGTGGAAATCAAAAGATGTGGCAGTGGACCTTTGCATTTATTTTATACAAGTGTTTTGCATATAAACCTTTATAATTATTTTGTCAAAAACAGATTAATTAGCCTAAATTGAAGATTATTGATATTCCTCTGGGATAACTGTTACTAAAGCACATGCAGGTATTCATTCTCAGAAGTTTCCATCTGCATTTTTGCTTTAGGAAAGGTCCTTTTTGCTGTTAAGTGTAAATAAATTATGATAAAGCATCACAATTGATGATTTTGCTGTATGGTGCCAGGAGCTGGAGGAGATTAGAATTCCTCTCACTGTGTGCCTCAGAGCCTTTTCCACCTGACTCATCAAATGAAAAATTCATCAATTAATCCTCTGACAATAAAGATATATACACAAAAATCAATCCAGGATTGATTTTCTGAGCCCAAACATGAAAACGGAGCCCTGACTTACACATAGTGTGAAATTTCTCTTCATTTGGACCTTATTATTGAGCATAACAGCTGAAGTGCTGATACAATTATTTGTTCTGAGTCAACTGAAAAAATGTGATTGTTTGAACAGGGTATGTGCACTATGGTGATGCTTAGAAGCACCATCTGAGTGAGCTAATAAAGTTGTCAGATGTGTGTTAGAACACAGCTGATGTGAATCCCTGGAAGGCAACCAATAGAGAGACTGTGATCACCAAATCCTGATGGGAGACCACCCAGAATAGTTAGCAGAGGGCTAAGCACTGAAAAAGATCAAACAGAAAGGAAAGTAATATTCAGTAAATTAAAGAATTCTCCAAATACACGAACATGATCAACAGTATTAGGGGAAAGGGGCAGCGTCAGGTATTGCCTCATGCTGCGTTAGTCCTTTTTCTTTCTCTTCTAGCTTTTAATTCCTCTTTGATGAAGGACTTAAATAACAATACATGTACAAAAAATGAATTTCTATGTTGAACTGCACTCTAATAGCATTTACATATTTACTTTTTGATAGGGGTCCTTGGAAGGGGCTGTATTATTAGGGATGTATAAATGTATATTCATAAAACTGCAAGGATCCTCATGCGCATTTTCCTTTTTCTTTCTTCAGCCACCTGTTTAATCTGTTCCTTTATGTAGGCTGTTTCTGTTCTCAGAATACTAAAAAAATAAATAAAATAGCCAAGTGTCTTCCTCTTGAATTCTTTTTTAGGTATAAAGGATCTTTTTGAGTCTTACATCAGAGTCAAAGCTGTCAGTCCTTTTTGTATCAAGATATCTTCTCTGAAAGAGTCTGTGACACCACAGAAGGCCAGATAAGAAAGCCTCTGAAACTTCCAAACAGAAATACGGTAGCTTCTATATTAAGCGGTGCAAGAAAAATGTAGTCTGTTTTTTTTCAGTTGCATCTACACGATCATGGGTTTAAAACCCCTTCAAACACCAACATCCCTAGCAACTTGCCATAGATGTATCAAGTTTTGACAGCCCTCAGATTGCCTTCTGGATGCGTTGTGTGCCAAGCAGATTCACTTTAGGGATAGCAAAGTCAGGAAATGCTTCCCTGGACACCAAAATATTTATGTTTCCCAACCAGTTAGTCCAGGAAACACCAAGAGGGCAGAGTCGTGTTTAAATGCACTATTAGTTGTTAATTTGTGGTAAATATTGTTTGGATGATACCATATAAAGTCAAAATCTAGTGTCAGGAATGTAAAAACATGATGTTACTCTTCATATTCTTGATTAGAAATTAAATCTGACTCAGGGCTCTTTTTTAAAGTAAGTCATACCAAAAGAGCGAGCAGTTGATGATGCTGATGAGAGATGTAAAGAATCTGAGAGATGTTGATATCTTTATTAAATAGTGTTGATGCCATCTTACTTTGTAGTGAGTTATCTCTCTCTAGGAATACCCAAGGGCAACATGTCTGTGAATAATGAAGTGTATCTGCTTAAGATATCATTCTCTTGTCATATAATTCTTGCATTGACTGTCTTGGAGCTCTCCCAGCATTTTGTTTCTTTTCACTGTTAAAATGTAATCTGAAATAAGATGGGTATAGGTTAGAAAAAATCTGGATAGACTTACTTTACATATTATGTCCAGGTTGAAGGGCCATGTGGGTCAGTGCATCTTACCAGCGTAACAAAATGTTAAATAAAAAATAAAGTAAATATGTAATTTGCATTAACTTGGTGATATTGCAAGTGAAATTCTGTTAAATTTAGTATAACTTTGTTACATTGTCTTGCCAGATACATTCTAAATGAAATCCTGTTTGAATGTAACATCAATAAAAAGGCATTAGAAAGCTGTGCTTTTTACTTAAATGTGGTTAATTGCCTTCTTGGGTTAACTGTTGTGGTTTTCTCTTGCTTTACTGTGGATGTCTAAATTAGTGTTTTGTTAAGCTGTCTTATAAATTGCATTATCAGTGCCTCCTTGCTCTTTTTTTTTTTTGGTTTGCTTTGTTTCAGTCTCATTGAGAAATCATCCTTGTACTTCCATACCACATTACCTATATTCTTACAAGTATTTTTTTTGTTGGCCTCTGTGGCTAGGTCAACTTGAAAAAATCCTAGTCTCACAGAAATATTGGAAATCTAACATGTACTTTGTGTTATTTTCTCTTTTTAGATATATTTGCTAGAAAATTCTCTTTAAAAAAATAATGCTAGAGTTAGTACTATGTTGCGTTTGTCACTGCTGTCTGTGCCTTGAGTGCTCTTGGAGAAGGCATATGGTAATTTTAGCTATAGCAGTGTTTTTCATTTTAAAAACAGGCACATTTAACCCCACGGTATTAAAAAAAAAATTATTTTGTCACTGTAAATCTGTATTGCATAAGCTTTTTTTGAAGAAAAAGAAGTTTTTTTTATAAAGGGCATAGATTATAAATAATTAAAGAGTAATGACAAAAATGACATCATCAGAATGTTGCAGGGCTGAGATGAGGTGGGGATCGGAGACTGGAAGGGAACATAAACACAGAATGAAAAAAGAAATAAAGGGGGACAGTAAAAAAGGGCAATGGCCCAACCTTATGGTACAGTAAGGCTTTGCAGCATTGTTTTTATTTACTATTTTTTGTTCCTTAACCTATTGAGGATGTTGCTTTAGCTCCTTCCTCAGGCTCCTGAAGTCTTCTTTTCTCAGCTAGGGAAGCCACCTTCATGACTTTTCTTGATCTGATGCCTTGCCTCCTATCCTGAAATCTCAGCAGTTTACATTCTATGGCAGGGTTTATTGGGTTACCCATGTTCGTTGTGAGACTGAATCCAGGGTGGGGAGTTAGCCATCGTCTACCCAGAGCAGTCTTTTTTTTTTTTTTTTGCACCATGTGTTGCCAGATAGGAGCAGCTTGCCTGCTGTCTTGATGCCCAGACAAGCCCCCCCCGCTGCCATTCCCATGTTGCGCTGCCTCCTTGGCTGTCATTATCCCTCGCTATTGGCACCTGCTCGAGCAGTGAGCATGTGCTCAGTCCTGTCCCACCCCATCCCCGATTCATTCCTGACGTCCCTGGCTCAGGATGTGGACTCAGGTAGCCAGCGTGTTGAGATGTCCCCTACTGCTTGACACTAAGCTGCCACCCTGAACCACAGAAAATCAAAACAACAAACATAGCTGCTGATCAAACACATATAGTACTGTGCCACTGTCTACATGACACTCAGTAGAGCAGTAAAAATGTCTAGCACCAGCAACAGTACTGCCAGAAAAGACCACTACTCAGTTATAACATTCAGAAATGTTTACTGAAACATAAATTAACCAAGGTGAGTTGGAGACCACATGTACAGAGCACCAGCGTTTCGCACCAAAGCTGAGGTACATAGCTCCTCCCTGCCCACAGTGCTGTGGTCATGTTGCAGTCCTCAGTGGTAGTGTCAGGTGGACTGTTAACTCCTTCTGAGTGGTTAGCTGCTTACCAGCCACAGTCTGCTGGCTTTGAGTGGCAGACATCCCCAATATCAGGGGCAAGGCCTTTGGTGGTTTTTCCTATGCTAACTACCGGAGTCACCTGCACTGCTGTCACTGTTTGCATTGATGACTCTGCGGGCAGCTTCGGAGGTGGCACTGGGCCTAGTGTGGACATTGCTTGCAATGTCAGAGCAAGGCCAAGCAAAAGCTTTGGTGCTGATAATGGTGTTGGCCAGAGTATTGTCCCTGTCTTGGGTGTCAACCATGACACAGAGGGAGGGAATAGCACCAATCTGATGCTGATGTTGACACTGGAGCTGGTGCCATGGTCAACGCTGTGGGGGGGGGTTGGCATTGTAGAAGACGTTCACTCTGTGGTCAGTGCTGCGAGTGGCACTGATGCAGAGCTGCATGTCAAGCCCAGTATTGAGTTCTCTCCAGTGCCTAATCTTGCCATCAACACTGATAGTGGCACAGGCCTCCTGAGTGGGCTGCTCCACAGCAGGAATTCCCCGTTCATATGGGGTCTCTCCCTAAGTCCATCATTCTGCCACCTCCTCTACGTAGGTGTGTCAGAGACATGAGGCTCCAATTGATCCTCCCCTTGTGCGAGGTTGTTGCTGGATCCTCAAGTCCCATCCCAAGGTTGGGGTATCTTAACAGTACCCTTCTCCCTCGTTATGTGGCTCCAGACTGGATGGACAGGTATTGTATTTTCTGGCCTCTAGGGTCTCTCTTGTGGGACCAGCACCACATCTGAGTTGGCACCATTCAGTTATAGTAGTAGGACACCAACAGGGCCTAGTTTAGAGTTCGATCCCCGGTGCCTAATACTGCCACTCCCTGCACCTCCCTTCCCTCAACCTGCTCTTCGGAGGACAACTAACCTTCCATTCACCTTCCCTGTTCAGCTGAGTACGTTCTGTACCAGCGGGTCATGGAGGAGATGATGGAAGTGTTGGGTATTAATGCTCTTCCTTGTCACAACCCTGTCACCCAGCCATCGAGTCTTCTAGGAGTTCTCAGTACAGTACCAACTTCTGTCTTGTGTCTCCTAGCCTAGGGCAAAGAAGGAAGCTACCAGGGCTGTATGGAAGCATCCAAACACCTTCGGACATGGTATCATGCATCACCTAGATCTGTGGATGCTGTTCTTCACCCCTCTTCAGGGCTAAAAGTTATCCAGACCCTGTTAGGGCCAAGGTATCTGATATTGACTGACCCTCAGGGCAAGAATCAGCAGTCTTGGATGCCCTAGAGAGATAAGTGTTCACCTTGGCACAGTCTCTCCTAACAATTTTGGTGCATCAGGCTCACACAGCAGCTTATCATCACTGTTTGTGGTTGCAGATGTACTCTCCGTTATTTGCCATGCCTAACAGCGAGGTCACCAGACAAGTACGACAGAGAGTGGGTGCACCACCTCTGGATTGTGCCTGCCTTCCACTTGCCCAGTGAGTGACAGACCTCAGTTCATTCCAGAACTTAGGTCTTTCACATACTGGTGTGAGCCACTTGAGCAGCTGGGAGAATTTTACATTATTGTTTCCTTAAACCTATAGCTGTTATGGGCCAGTCTAATGACTCGGCAGCAGTGCTGCTGCTTGTCATATGGCATACTGGAGTTTGTATCTTGAGCCCTAGACTGTAGAAGCTGGATTGCAGGATGTTATACATTGTTACACATTGCGGTTAACATTTTCCTTCCCATGAGTTGATGGTGAAGCTTAGTTAGTGCTTGATCTGCCTTCTTCATCATGGTGAGTTGACTTATAGCAGGCCCTTGCCATCTTTTTTGGGGGGGGGAGGTTGAGGAAAAAGGCAAGGTGAGTAGACAGAGCAAGTCCTTGGCATGGGGGGGTGTCAGAGAGAGAGATACTTAGCAAGTGTGCCATTGTATATTCATGCATGGGGTTAGTTTGTTAACATCATTGGGGGAAAGGGTGTTGCAGATTACATCTGGCCCTTTTGGATGGATGACAGTGAGCCAGCCCTGCCTGTCTCATGCCTTGTGTTAAATACCTTTTCCTGACCTTGTGAGGGAGACCGGGGTACTGGTGACCTGGGCTGAGTTAATGGGCCCATGTTTAACAATCTCCTGGGGTTCCAAGGAACAAATATAAACAGGAAGAAAATCAATATTGTATATGTAATTTATGTTGGGAGAAGAAAAAGAGACCTGCAGACTAACATAGATGATTCGTATTACTTGTTAATATGTACTAACATTGTTAACAGATTTGAAATACATAATTTTGAAGGTCCCTCTCTAGTAACTTTTTATACAGAATTTACAGCATATGTCTGTTTCACCATTACATTCTGTAGGCATATTGGCACATAACTTGTGCATAACGAACTGGTGGACAGGGCCCATGAAATCCATTAAAAGATTAAATGTTTCTACATTATTTCAAAAAATGAGAAGGCCCAGATGTTGCAATTCATTTATTCAGAGGCATTAACAATACAGCTGTCTCCTTCTACATTGTCATTTTAAGATTTTTTTCCTCGTTGGTTCATTGGTCATTTTCATAAGCTCACTTAGAATAGAGCTTTGGGTTCCTATACTGTTGTCACCAGTCAAAGTCTAGACATTTTTAGTGGGACTTTTAACTTTAAATCCTGACTTTGATGGTCCCAAGTCTGGCTTGATGTGCTGCACACTCTGCAACAGAAAGATGTTGCAAACAGAACTCCATAATATCTGTTTGACAGGCCTTGATACGGTACCCAGCACAATGTCAGGAACTATGCGATGTGTCTTGCCATGGCAGCATAAAGACCCACTTCCTACCACAAGTACCGTCTCTGAGTCTTTGGAGAAGGACAAGTCTAGTCAAGGTTAGGGGCTTGTTGACTCCAAGTGTCTTTTCAACATTGACTTTGGTGTCCCTGAAGTCTCAGTTGGCCTGGCTAAGAGTCTTATGTCAGGCTTGGCTGTCATGAATTTTAAGAGGAAACACCCCTGAACCGCATAGGGAGATTGAGTTCAAGGGCCATTTTGGGTGCTTTGTCCATCCTGGCATTCGAGTTGCACAGTCTCTGGACATGGTTCTGCCTACACTGGTCCTGCTTGTAGTATTCCTGTTTCAGATTATTTTGACTCCTGCTTTAACCCACTGGATCAGTGTGTAGTTTATCCCAATAAATTGAGTACTTCATAGATCCAGTTGGGGGCTCTTCATTCTGTTGTGGCAGTGAAGTCTCAAGCCACTCTGAAGTTGTTAACTGGCCAGAGTCATACAGTAGGGACTTTCAGGACGATGGCTCATTCTCCACCAGTGATGAGAGGAGTAGGTGGATGGTTTGGGCTCCAGTGAAGATTTGGAATATTTCTCACACCTTCACTGGCATATCTCTAATGCTCTTGATGTTCCCCTAAATGAAGCAGAGAGCATGAGGGAATACCATCATTTGGAGGTTCTGATGGAGCAAAGTTCTTCTAAGGTTGTGTGATCTCATCCTATCTTGGCTGTTTCTGCCCCTCTGCATGGGGACAGTTACTATGATGTCTCCCCTTTCTGAAGGATTTAAGGCCTTTCCCAAGCACCTGATTCTGTGGATCTTGCCCTTGGCGCAACACAAAAACAAGATTAGTGGCACTTTTACCTCAAACTGTCTTAACAAGGAGTCTTAGAACCTTGATTTGTGGGGCCGACATATTTACGTCATGTGTGCCCACAGAATGCATCTACTTGGGGTATTTTGCCCATAGAAACATAATATGACAGCAGATAAGGATCACTTGGCCCATCCCGCCTGCCCATTTCTCCCTACCTACAGTATTACCACAGACGTGCCTGATTTATAGCTCTTTCTTCCCCTTCCCCTTTCTTTCCACTGTGATTCCCTTGTGCTTATCCCATGCATTCTTGAACCCCACCACTGTTTTGTCCCCACCACGTCCACTGGAAGGCTGTTCCAGGAACCCACCACTCTTTCTGTGAAAAAGTACTTCCTCACATCTCTCCTGAATCTACTCCGTCCAGCTTCATAGCATGCCCTGTTATTCTCGAGCGCCATTTCTTCTGAAAAATACTCCCCTCCTTTACCTTATTTACCCCTGTGAGATATTTAAAGGTCTCTATCACATCCTGCTTTCCCTCCTCTGTTCAAGGGTGTACATATTGAGGTCTTTTAGTGTCTCTCTGTAGAACTTTTGGTGCAGACCCTGCATCCTTTTAGTTGCCCTCCTCTGGAATGCCTCCACTCTGTGTCCTTCCAGAGATATGTTCTGCAGAACTGGACACGGCACTCTAGGTGGGGTCTTACCAGCAATCTGTGCAGAGGCAATACCAGCTCCCTCTTTCTGCTGGTGATACTCCTCGCTGTGCACCCCAGCATCCCACTTGCCCACCTTACTGCCTTGTCGCACTGCCTGGCCATCTTTAGGTAATCCGATATGATTGCCGCCAGGTCTCTTTCCTGCTTGGTGGTCGTCAGTACCACTCCACCCATTTTGTACTTTGCCTCTGGGTTTCTGTGCCCTAAGTGCATTATTTTGCACTTTGTCGTATTGAAACCCAGCTACTGTACTGTTGACCACTCTTCTAGTTTTCTCATGTCAGCTCATCCTTTCCACCCTCCACCTCGAGTGTCCACCCTATTGCAGATTTTGGTGTCATCTGCAAAGAGGCAGACCTTTCCATCTTACTTCGTGGGTATCTCTTGCAGCAGACTATCACTGGTAGGAATTGAGCCATCAGGTGCTAGGACCTCATGGAAACCTTTCTAGCTAGCAGTATACCAGAGGGGGCCACCCACCTCTGACATAAGCCTATGCTATATAAGGAGGGCAGCCACCACATGCTCCTCAGTTCTTTCCCGCCATCGACCAGCGCACGTTGGACCATGAATTCCACTGAAGCTACAGTTGATCACCTGTTTTTCCCATGCTTCCATCACACTTTTTTATTTTCCTCATCCCACTACACATCAAATTTTTTTGGTGTTTGTTAGCTCTGTTTTTTTCTTTCTTTCTGCTCCACCCCCCACCCTGCTGCTGGCCGCTGTACATCAGCCTAGTCACAGACCCTTGTTAGCTCTTTTATGTCTTCTTGGCTTTCTTCTTCATCCCTACATTCCACGAAGTGCGCCTGTGGCAAACAGCTTCCCGACAAGTACGGCCATTCTGTACCACCTCCTCAGGCAGAAGGTCACCCAGATGGAACAGGAGCTACAAGCCTGAAGCTTCTCCGCTTCCCCAGCCCAGTCTTCTGGCTCCTCTTCCTCCAAATTGAAGAGGAAATTGTCAGGGAAGCACAAACACTGGGACAAGGACCGCGACCATCCCCAGTCTGCATCCTGCCTGCGGTCACCAAACAAAGCTGTCTTGGTCGCCCACCGGGTTGGCCTCCGGACCTAACCCACCTCTTCTTCAGGGTAGCTGCTGGCCACATCACCCACTGGATCTCTTTGACCGTAGCAGCTCTTTGGGGCGGGATGTCCCTTCTCCTCTGGTTTTCTAGCCCTTGTTCTCCATGGGCTCTACAGCAGGCGGCATAACTGGAGCTCCTCCAGTCGGTGTGGGTGCTGCTGGCACCAGTTCTCACCCTGCTGCCCCATCACCTGCACCCCCGACGCAGGTCTCGGTCTCTGGGACCTCTGTTGGTCCTACCCCTCGAACATCGAGGCAGGCTTTGCTGGGTACCGGTGTCTCTTGTACCACGGTCTCTCCCCAGCCATCGCCGGTGAGTTAGATGCCAGTGCATTTTGCCTTGGCGTCACCTAGACTGATGCCCGCTGGGCCACCTCCCAGACTTCTGCAGCCCATGGGTTTGATGCTGGTCACACTCCTGATGCGGGCGAGACCTGCGCTGGCCTCCCCTCTGCCTACTTCAGGGGGTCCTGTGCCTGGCCTCCCTCCCTCTCCCGCAGCCTGTGGGGCCAACAACTGAGCCTTTACCCACATCTGCTCGGCTGCAGCCGGGGTTCCAACACCCGCAGACGCAGCACTGGGCTACTTGTGTCAGGTACCTTCAGGGCCACCACCATTGGCCTACTCGTACTCTGCGCCAGATGGGCCCCAGCCATCATAACCCTTATCCTGTGCCCGTGGGCCTGCCGCCAGTGCCTGTGGGTTACCATTGCCTGATCTCACCATTCTGGGCCTTCATGCAGTCCCAGTCCCCTGAACCGGGCATTCCTTAGTCCTCCTACCCACAAGGGCCTCCGAGGGGTAATGCCTCACCGGCTCTGGCGTGTCTGCCTCCTAGCGCGCCCCCTTCACATACGGACATGAGTACTCATGCTCGCATGATGGACCCTCCCCCGGGCGACAAATGAGCTGACAGACTCTACCTCAGATGACAAGGAGGGCTCTAAATCTTCCTTAGTGGTGGGTGCCTATTCAAGGGATGAGACCGAACCCTCTACGGTCCCCAAGTCTCCACCAGACGATCCAACCTTCATGGATAATATGCATTATAGCCAGACCATGATGGGGTGGGAGACCGAGGAGCTGGATCTGGAGCTTTGCTGCCTGGCTATTTATCTCTGCCAGCGCAGTTCTCTGCCTCTGGTGGTCCCTCCCCTGGTGGATTTGTATGAAGACATTAATAGGACCGCTTGGCTTCACCTGCATACCATATCTGCAGTGCCCAAAAAGGCACACAGGTTGTACCACCCTCTGGCTGGCAAGTTCTTCTTTGGGGGGCAGTCAAAAGCTGACTTAGTGGTCATCAAT
Source organism: Neoceratodus forsteri (assembly GCA_016271365.2). Lineage (NCBI taxonomy): Eukaryota > Metazoa > Chordata > Ceratodontiformes > Ceratodontidae > Neoceratodus > Neoceratodus forsteri. The sequence goes on along the minus strand of CM057454.1, from coordinate 404,264,721 downwards.
ACAACCCACGACTGCACCAAGCATCCCAAGTACCTCTGTGCCCTTCCTCCGGATAGGGAGTCGAGGCAGCTAACCAGGTGGGCAAGCATACCTTTGCCTCGGCCACTGTTGCCATCAGGACTCTTAACTGCCTAGCTCACATGGTACAGTAGAAAAACATGAAGATAGCTCCACACGCTGATTTGCCTCTCATAAGGACAATCCAACAGTAGCAAGAAATAAGGGCACTATCCACCAGCAAAATAGTCCATTTGTTGTATGTTTATTGTCAAAATCAAAGCAAAATGTAAATGGTGCACCCCTCTCCTCAAAAGGCCCGACCAGTTTCACGCGTGCGCACTTCCTCCGGGAAGGCCTCCACTGCAAGTGCTCCATCAGAATTGACTGGCAACAGAATATACCTGGTAAGGACGAGATAATGGTAACATTAAATCATACCATAACATTTTTTACCGGGCAGAGAATCATCACAGAAAATAAAACTGCATGGTTACTTTATTCAGTTTTAACCATTCCCATTACCATATAGCTATGTCCAGAATATGGTAGTTAGATGCAAGTAAAAATAAAATTAAAATTAAACATAAAAAAATAATGTTAACAATTATAGTAATGGACCACAGAGAGTAACCAAGGCATCCAGTGCTCATTGTAATTGAGATCCCTGCAACAAATTTTCAGGGCCAAAGGATATCAAAACCTGTGATATAAAACTATAAAAAAGGGGGAAGAACACAGATCTAGTAAGGCTGCAACCAATTAATTTGCAGGCCATTTATAAGAAAATTACTACGGCCCACTTGTCTAGCTATTTACTGTTGTAATATGATTACAGTATGTACCATCTTTGGAACCGGAGGTTAGGGCAAATTACTGACCTATCTCCAATCTTCCCTTTTTGGTGAAGATTGTGGAGAAGGTAGTGGCGCTTCAGTTGGAAGGGAGCACCTTGTGACCCACGAGTTGTACGAACACTTCCAGTCGGGGTTTCGGGCGAGGCATAGCACAGAAACTGCGCTTATTCGGGTGCAGAATGACGTCCTCTGGGCTAGAGATCGAGGAGAGAGGACAATTCTTGTTCTTCTTGATCTCGCTTCAGCATTTGACACTGTAGACCATGTGTGTTGCTTGAGCACCTTAGAGAACTCTGCGGACTCACCGGCACTGTCATCTGCTGGTTTGAGTCTTTTTTAACTAACAGGAGGCAATGGGTTGTGATGGGGAATTTCTTCTCCACCCCTAGCCCCCTAGCTTGCAGAGTACCTCAGGAGTTGGTATTAGCCCCAATGTTGTTCGCAGTGTATGTGCTGCCCCTGGGAGGGATCATTAGGAAGTATGGCTTGGGTTGTCACTGCTATGCTGATGACACCCAGCTATACTTATCCTTTGCCCCAGGGACATCCAATGCGGTAAATGTGCTAAATAGCTGCCTTGCTGAGATCAACGATTGGATGACCTCTAGTTAGTTGCAACTGAACCCCGATAAGACGGAGGTATTGGTGGTGGAGTCGAACAGAGTGCGTGATAGGATGGCCTCTGGATCAGAGACTGGACTTGCTCTGGGATCTATTCCATTGAAGGCCTCCTCTAGGGTGTGAAATCTTGGTGTCATTCTGGATAGGAGTATGACGATGGAGGTGCAGATATCTTCCACTGTCCAATCCTGTTTTTTCCACCTCAGAAATGTCGCCAGGATAAAGCCCCTTGTTTCGCCTCTGGACCTCCCCACTTTGATACATGGCTTAGTTACATCAAGGTTTGACTACTGTAATGCGCTCTACCTCAGGGTTGCGGGAGAATCTCTCTGCAGACTGCAGCTAGTGCAGAATGCGGCTGCCCGGTTGCTTACTGGGCAGCCAGAGTTCTGTCATTTTACACCTGTGTTGCGTGAGCTGACGGTCAGGTGGAGGATTCTCTTTAAGGTGGGTCTTTTCACCTATAAGGCCCTACACAGTCAGGGCCCTGGTTATCTGTTAGACCTTCTTGCACTGGCTGTCTCAGTTTGCCCCCTCCGTTCCTCCTGTAGGGGCCCTCTGGTGATTACCAGGACGAGGTTGAAATCGGCTGGCAACAGGTCGTTTAGTGTCACTGCCCCCATCCTGTGGAATTCACTGTCTCTTGGGGTCAAGGGGGCCCCTACATTGGAGGTATTCAAAACCCGCCTGAAAGCCCTCCTATTTGTCCAGGCCTTTCTGGATTAAGCTGTCCATTTAGAGTTGCAATTACAGCTACTAGTAATTTAATGATTACTTTTTACTATGGGGAATGTTCTTATATGGGTTAATTATTTTTATGTTTAAATCATTTTCTCTTGCGTTTTTATTGATCTTGTTTCAAATGTGTAATTTTATTTGTACTGCGCCCCGAGCCTCCAGGATTGGGCGTCATTTTAAATAAACTTTGCCTTGTCATTTACAAACTGTCAAAAAATGCATCATCATGTCACCAGCTCAAACAGAAGGATACTTTTTATTTTTTATATCCTTTATTAGATCTCTTAAGATACGGGAAATATCAAATTGATCGTTTAGCCCTGAGTATATTAATGCTCCTAACTGAAAAATCCAAAAAGTCTCCCTACATAGAATTTTTTTTCTAAGTCACCTCCCCTGATGCCCACAGATACCTTTTCAATGCCACAAAAGGAGAACGTACAGTATGTTTACCAGTTTGTGTGCCTACATGTTTGGCTAAGGCATTAATGAAATCCTTACATCTGATATCACTCAGGTGTTCACATACATGTTGTTCTAAGGTACATGAGGTCTTACCGACGTAAAACGCCTGGCAAGAGCAAGTGGCCATATACACAACAGAACTGGTGGAACAATTTATAAACTCCCTGATGTAATAATCACAGTTGGTATTGTTAGAGGTAAACTGATCTTGAGTCAAGATTCTTGACAATAACTTCACAAAATTTACATCGGTGAAACTTGTAGCAGTCTTTATGAGGTGGAGGTAGCCACATATTAGATTTTCTTTCCATTGGTAGTAATGAATGTGCCAAGAAGTCAGAACGTTTTTTCCTCTCTGGTACACAGTACATTTGTTAACTGTGTCCTTTAGTGCTGGATCAATGGAGAGAATAGACCAATGTTTGCAAACTGTGGCTTTGATTTCAGCAGTATTAGTTCCATAAGTGGTGATGAAGTTTAAGTGGTTAAAATTCCTGGCATAGTTATATGGGAATGGTTAAAACTGAATAAAGTAAGCATCCTGTTTTACTTTCTGTGATGATTCTCTGCCCAGTAAAAAATGTTATGGTATGATTTAATGTTGCCATTATCTCATCCTTACCAGACTTATTCTGTTGCTAGTCAATTTTTGATGTCTTATTCAGGTGGTAATTAAGCTATTAGTGCATAATTTGTAATTAAATATGGATTAATAATTATGGCGATGTCTACCCTATAAGCATTATTTTAATGTCCTTTACCATAGGTTATTCTGTCTTACAATTGTGTGAAATGTACACTGTCACTTTAATTAATTTTGGCGTAAAAATGGAGCACTTAAGGTGAAGGGTCGTCCCTGAGGAAGCGCGAATGTGCGAAACCGGTCGGGCCTTCTGAGGCGAGGGATGCACCTACATGGCACGTTTGTTTGTATCTGTTTACATTTTGCTTTGACTTTGGGAGTAAACATACAACAGTTGGACTATTTTGCTGGTGGATGGTGCCCTTGTTTCTTGCTACTGTCACATGGTACCGTACCAGAATTTATTGTGGGAACAGGCTCAGGAGGTGGTAGCGGCGATGCCTGACGACCTCTCCAAGCAGCAAATTTTGCAGGTCCTGAAAACTGGGTCCAACGTTAGTACCCATGTCCTGCGGGCTGCGTACAATGCTGTGGATGCCTCTAGATGAGCGTTGGCTGCTGGCATTGACCTCTGGTGCATTGCCTGGCTTAAAGTTCGGGCTTTGCCCAGATGTGCAGTCCAGCATTCTGGATGCCCCTTTCCATGGTTCAAAACTATTCAGGGATGACGTTTAAGACATTTCCAAGCTTCAAAACTCAGGGCAAGCGCTGAAGTCGGTCCATTCAATGTGCCACACACAGCCAAAGGTGGCTCACTGGGTCCCCTTTTGTTGTTCTTCCAAGAGACAGTCCAGGGCCCCTGCTAAGGCCCCAGGCATGCGCAACCAGGGTGCAGTCCCCCCATGCTCTCCTCAGCTTCTCCCTGAACAGCCAGGAGTACCCCTGCTGCTCAGCCAGGGGTTGCCCCCACCTCCTGACTCCTTGCTACCTATTCCCCCTCCACTAGAATGTAAGGAGGGGCACTAGGGGGTCTATTCTCCCTCCACCTAAGTCAGTGGAGGTACAGCACAACCAACAACTGGGTGCTATAGCTCATAGAGCACAGGCACACTCTAGAACTTCAGGAGTGGCTCCCCGCCAGTCCACCAAGGGCATCCATATATCCTCCAAGCCTCGTCCCTCTCATAAGGGTAGAGATTCAGGCTCTGTTGCTCAAGAAGGCCCATCGAGCCTATGCCTCCCTCCCAGCAGGGTTGGGGGTATTACTCCCATTTCTTCCTGGTCCCCAAGAAGACAGGGGACATTCACCCAGTCCTGGATCTCAGCAGTTTCAGCTTGTACATAGAGTACGAGCGCTTCAGGATGGTCACTGTACAGAGCCTCCTGCCTCTGCTCCACCAGGAGGATGGGCTATGTTCCTTGGATATGTAGGATGCCTACTTGTACATCAACGTCTTTTCAGCTCACAGGCGCTTCCTCTGTGTCCATTTTATGGGAGAGCACTACCAGATTCGGGCCCTCCCCTCCTCTTTGGTGTGTCCTCGGCCCCCAGGGTGTTTACCAAGTGCCTGGCGGTGGTGGTGGCGGCTTTGCAGAGACTGGGCTTTTACGTCTTCCCCAACCAGGACAACTGGCTCTTGGGGGACCCCGTCCAGGGATCTCTTCCTGCAGAAACTGAAAGGTACGTGCCACCTGTTCCAGTCCCTGGGCATTGCTATCAGCTTGCCCAAGTCCTCACTAACCCCCTGCCAGCGCCCCCTCTATATAAGGGCTGTCCTGCACACAGTGCAGGGCAAAGCCTTTCTGCCTCCAGACAGAGCAGAGTGGCTTATGGCAAGCTCGGCTTGTGATTCAACACTGCCACGTTTCAGTGAGGGAATTTCTCAGACTCCTGGGGATTATGGCCGCAGCTGTTGCCACAGTCCCTCTGTCGAGGCTGCACGTGAGAGTGCCCCAGTGGAACCTCCGGGTGCAATGGGACCAGCAGGTAAATTCCCTGGATCAGCTAGTATTGGTTTTGGGCCCTGTCAAGAAGGTCCTTCAATGGTGGCTGGAGCCTGACAATTTGTTTTGGGGGGAGGATGACCTTTTCTTCCCTGCCCTCCCAGCAGATTCTTACCACTGATGCTTAGAGCTTCGGCTGGGGTGCCCACATGGGGTCTCACCAGACACAAAGGACTTGGTCAGCACTCGAGCAGGGTCTCCACATCAACATTCTGGAGATGCTGGTGGTCTTGTATGCTCTTCAGGCTTTTCAAACTCGGCTCTCCCCGGGTCCGCTCTTAGTTCAGACAGACGACATGTGTGTGTGTTGTATTTTATCACCAGGCGGGGGGGTACTCATTCCTACCCCCTATGCATTGAAGCAATGAGAGTCTGGTATTGGGCCATTGAGCACAGCCTTCAACTCGCGGCTGTCCATGTTCCTGGCATCCAGAACTTCCTGGTGGACACTAAGCTGCTCGCGGTCCAGGGCTCACGAGTGGGAACTTCTGACTTCAGCGGCAGAAGACCTCTTCGACAGATGGGATTGGCTTTAGTTGGACCTTTTTGCTTCCCCACTCAACGCAAAATTGCTGCTTTTCTACTTGCTAGATTCCGGGCCTAGAGTTTTCTGGCGAGATGCATTGTCCCTCTCCTGGACAGGGAGGTTTCTGTACGCCTTCCCTCCTTTCCTACTCCTTTAACGGGTTCTAATAAAACTCCAGATGGAGGGGCAATAATGATTCACATCACTCCTTTCTGGCCTGGCCAGTTCTGGTTTCCCCTCCTGCAGCAGCTGGTGGTGGAACCTCCACTCCCCTGCCTCTGTGCACTGACTTGCTCTCCCAGGGCTAGGGAACCCTGGTCCATCCGGACCTCCAGTCACTTCATCTTCATGCATGGCTCCTGGAGATATAGCCATTGCCAGATTTGGGGTTTCCCGTAGAGTGGCTGATATGTTGGTGGTGTCAAGGAAGCCCTCCACCAGGGCCACCTATTCCATCAAATGTAAGCAGTTTGCTCTATGCGCTGCTTCATGCCAATTGGAGCCCTTCACCTGCCCGGTGGACCAGGTCCTAGAGTACCTCCTGTCCCTCTCGGACTTGGGTTTAAGATATTCTTCTATCAAGATACATCTTTCTGCCATCTCTGCAGACCATGTACTTGTGGACGGGCCCACAGTGACCTAGCTTAATGTGTCCTGTACTTTTCTGTGGGGAATTCTGCACATAAAACCCCCAATTCTGACCCTGTTCCACCTTGGGACCTGAATTTTGTGTTGGAAAAGCTTACGTTGCCTCCCTTTGAACCAGCTGCATCTTGCTAGCTACACTTTCTGTCGTGGAAAGCGTTGTTTTTGGTTGCTGTTACTTCTGCTCGAAGGATTTCAGAGCTTCAGGCCCTCATGTGTAAGGAGCATTATTTAGTTTTCCACAAATTCAGGGTGTCTTTGCGTACCAATCCTAAGTTTCTTTGTAAGGTTGTGTCAGAGTTTTACCAGTCCATTCACCTTCCTTTTTGTTTCCTGGAGCATTCCAATCAAAGGGAGGCATTGCTTTATACCTTGGATGTACACAGGATTTTGAGATACTATACTCACCGGAATAAGGACTCTTGTAAGTCCAGTCAGTTGTTTGTTTCATTTGCCCCTGGGAGAGAGCTCCCCAGTTTCCAAACAGTGTTTGTCTAAGTGGTTGGCTAATTGTATCATTTACTGTTACCAGAAGTATGGAAAAGAACTTCCTGGGGCTGTCAAGGGCCATTCCACAAGAGGCATGGCCGCCTCAGTAACTTGTTTTCACAATGTGTCCGCTGCTGAAATTTGTGGTGCTGCCACCTGGAGTGTTGTCCACACCTTTGCCAAGCACTACAGTCTGGACATTGCCTCTTGGAGATGTGCCAGTTTTGCCCTGGCAGTTCTTCAAGACCTTCTTTTGTAGGCTGTCTTTTTACCTGCCACCCGCCCATCCTGACAGCTTCTGTGAAGAGTACTGCTTGGGACTTAGTCCTACCGGTGATAGGCTGCTGCAAGAGATACATTACCCACAAAGTAAGATAGTATAGTTACATAAGAACTTGCAGTAACAGTACATCTTTGAGAGGATCTCTTGCAGCAGGCTCTGTGTTTCCTTCCCTCCTTACCCCTCTCTTTGTCCGTGTCTCACTCCCCTTCCATCGAGGCGTGCCTTCTGCTCTTTTTTTTACTCTCAGGATTTCCTCTGTGTTCTCCTCAGTTCCCCCCTCTGGACTTCTGCTTCTGGTCTCCAGCATGAGAACTGTGGAGCGTGTGGGGGCCGCCCACCTTATATAGCATAGGCTGACATCAGGCGCTGATGTCGGAGGTGAGCAACACCCTTTGGTATACTGCTAGCTAGAAAGGTTTCTGTGCCATCCTAGCGCCGGACGGCTGAAGTTCTAGTGGTTCATAGCCTGCTGCAAGAGATCCTCTCAAAGATCTACTGCTTTGGTAAGTTCTCACATAACTTTACTTTCCAGCTCCTCTGCAGTGTAACTTATAAAGGCATTAAAGAGCACCGGTTCTAGCACTGATTACTTACCCAGTTCTCCCATGCCCTTTGGAAGTAAACAACGGACATTAGAGATGTTCTCCCTGCATAGTATAAGATGGTGAAATGGCTATAGCCACAGACCATCTGCAGTTAAACCATGGACCAGGCAGATGCTGGCTGCCTGTGCATTTCTGCATGTATTGTTCTCTGGTGGCAGTTTTGTTCCTCTCTTCCCTCTTACCCCAGAGAACTATCACTGGGCCCTGGACTTCCCTTTTGAAGAATTTACCCTATTTGTCTCACAGATGGTAGAACCCTAAAGCTTCCAACAAGAAAATGAAGTCCATTCTGTGTGTGACCACCTCTGCCAATATGGGTCTCAATAATAAGCAACTGTCGAGACCTGCATTCTTGTAAGAAGTAAGGGAAATAGGGCCAAGAAGTGGTCCCTTGACTTAACAAAGCGCTGAAATAATTGTTCTAGGGATTGGGATATGGTGTACTTATTCACACTTCTGGCCATGTCCTTTGCCCTATAGGGCTTGCCGGAAAGTTTTCAAGCTGGCTCCTCCCAACCAACCGGGTGGTAACTCCCTCTGTACCATCCCATGACATCAGATCTTCCTTTCCACTGGAAGAAGACGGTTCCCTCCTTACCAGTCTCGTGCTGAGTAGGACCTTTGCTTCAGTATTTTGTGATATGTGCAACAACAGCTTCTTTGTCTTCAAGCAATTCTTATCTCTGCTCTGGATGACTTGAAGTCGGCACCAGGATTTAAGAAGTGTGAATGCGGGCAGAAGATTTTCTGGACAAACCCGCACACCTCGTGCTTTTACTGCCTGGGCCATGAACATGATCCCCAGGTGTGTGGCCTCTGTTGCACTTTGCATCCAATGACATTGGAAGACAGGCACGCTCAACTTCTTTTAGGGCGCCCTGATGAACGGAACCCCCCTCCCCCCCCGTTCGCTTAAAGAACACCTGTCAAGCAGTCTCTGCAGCTGTGGGGGTCCACTGAACAACGTGTGGCCTTTGAAGAGGCTGCGGCTCAGGCCGCGAAGCATGTCTCTTTGGCTTTGTTCTTTGTGCCGCTTACTTTTGGTGCCATCTTTTCAGGGGCATTTCGTGATTTGTGTCAGTCCCTTCCCACTTTTGGGCAGGGCTCTTCTAAGGGCACAAAATCAAAATCATCAAAGAAGGAGACTAAAAAGAAGTCTCGACATCGATCGTGGGATCGCGAGCACTCTCGGGCCTCAGATTCCTGTGCTTCTCTGGATGTTTGAACTGCAATTGACCCTTTGGCTCAGGCCGCGGGCTCCATGGTCTCCCCGTCTGGCCAGTTGTTCGAGACACCCATCGACCAACCTGTCAAGATTTTTATTGACCCAGTTGACATGTTGTCGCAAAATGAGCCTGACACCCCCCTCTTCAGGGCTCTAGTTCTGCCTCTTACCTCTCAGGGTGGGTCGGACCAGCCCACTGATCTGGTTCCCAACTCTCAGGATCTGATTATCCAGGTGGTTCCTCAGCTTTTGCCAGCTCCCTCAGAGTCTCGCTGTTGGTGTCCCCAGCGGTCGAGGACAAGGTCTCGGACCCACAGCCTGGAGTCAAGCAGGCCATGCCAACATAGATGTTCCCACTCTTGGCACTCGGGCAAACGGTGCCTCCGCTACTCCTCCTCTTCTGCCTCCTTGGACGAGGAGAGGCTCCATCACAAAATATGTGGGTGCTGCGAGGAGCTCATATGGCATCAGCTCATGTTTACTGGGTTTGTCACTTCCGGTCCCTACCCCAGCTCTTCCATGGCTCCCGCCACCCAGGCCTCAGTCTACCCTGGCTTGGTCGGCTCAGCCTGTTCCGGCCTTTCTACCTACTCAGATGGAGCTGCCACCCAAACAACCGCTGGTGGGTCCTCCCCCTAAGGATGCCTGTACCGCTTCTGGGCTTCCTCAGAGGCTGTCTGTTACCGTGACTTCCAATAGAGCCCGTAAGGTCAGCGGGGGACTCTGGCATTTGACCACTTTTTGTTGAATACTTAGCGTCTGAGGGCTTGTCCCTATACTCCCGTCCATTGGACGCAGAGTCGAGTGAGGATTTGTCGGCGGAGTATTGTCCCACTTCTTTTGCAGGCCTTCTCTGGACGATCTCGGAGTCGACGAGTCTTCAGATGGAGTCCATTCAGAAACGGGCTAAGAACCCACTGACTGAGATTCTCGACTGGGGTGACTCCTGTGGGTAGGCCTTCCTGGTCACCGAGGCTATTCTTGGCCCCGATCTGGAACTTTGGCAGCATCCGGCCTCTTGCCCTGCGCCATTGTCTCGAATGGCCCACAAGTAGGTGGTCCATACGGGTTCCCTGTCGGGTTTTACCAAACTCCCCTCGGCCAGGAGTCTGGTGCCTGACTTGGTCTTTCGGCCCTCGGGCAATATAAGAGATGTGGATAAGTCTCCCGACAAGGAATCCAAGAAATTGAATCACATGCCCAAAAAGGTCTATGCTGTCTCCTCTCTCGGCCTTCGGCAGGTGAGTTCAGCCCTTTTGATGGCCCACTTCGCTCGTGTCCTTTTTGGCATGCTCGATGAGGTGCTTTCCCAGCTGACTTACAGACTATGTTCAAGCTGGTCCAGGATCAGGGCCGAGCTGTGGCTAAGCAGCAGCTCCAGATGACCATGGGGATTGACAACTCTTGAACCCTGTCCGTGGCTGCTGCGGTCGCCATGCGCTGCAGGACTTGGCTGAGGATCTCGACCTTTACTGCGGATACCCAGCTCAAGTTGATGAATTTTCCCTTCTTGGGCACTGACCTGTTTGGGCCAGGGTTCAAAGGGCACCTTACTCACATTGAGAAGTCCAGTGCCACCTTGGACTCTGTGACCTCTGCCCAGAGGGATCCCAAGGGCTCTAAGGCTCAAAAGAAGAAGCCCTTTCGGCCCCTCTCTGCTCCTGCGACCAAGCTGTCCCAGCCTCCAGCTAGGCAGCAGGCCTAGGCTTGGCGTTCCCAGCCGAAGTCAGTTGCTTCAGTCATCCGAAAGCCAGGAGGTTGAGTCCCACTGTTTTCTTAGCCGGTCCCTCCTCCGCCTCCAAGCCTGACCATTGACGGGATGGGGGGGTGCCTCCCCAATGTCTGTCCTGACTTTCCTGGGTCCTCCCATGGAGGGCCGGCTCCGCCACTTCCTTTACACCTGGTTCGCTGTTGCCATGGACAGGTGGGTCCTCGAGGTGGTCGATCAGGGTCTGCCTCTGGAATTCAAGGCTTACCCGCCTTGCCGAGCCTGTGCCCCATGAGAGAACATGGTGTTCGCCGACGTTCTGTCAGCCCTTCGAGAAGACATTGCCCAATTCCTTCAGAAGGAGGTCGTGGCTCCTGTCTTGAACCCTCCAGTACATCCAGGGTTTGTCTCCAGGTACTTCCTGGTACCAAAATGGACGGGGGGGCTGGCATTGTCGGGATGGTCACTCTGTCTCAGATCATACCATCTCTGGAGCAGAACATGTGGTTTTGCTCTCTGGATCTTCAGGATGCATTCTTACATATCCCAATCTGTCTCTCCCACCGCCGGTTCCCCCAGTTCCATGCCGAGGGAATTCTCTACGAGTTCCAGACCATGCCCATTGGCCTTTCCTCGACTTCCAGGAACTCACCAAATGCATTGCAGTGGTGGCAGCCTACCTGAGGTGCAGAGGGATCCAGATGTACTCCTACCTGGATGACTGGCTCATAGTGGGTCCCTCCAGGGAGGCGGTGGAGCAATCCAGGGATCTGGCCTTCCAGATCTGCCTCTCCCTTGGCCTCCTGGTCAATGAGGCCAAGTCCAAACTCATACTTTCGCAGGTGATACACTTCATTGGGGCTGAACTTGACTCTTGCAGAGCCAGGGCTTGGCTTCTGGTGGACCAGGTGGAGGCTCGCTCCTCCTCTGCTTGATCATTTCGGGTTGGGCAGTTGCGCCTGCTCGTGACTTCCTGTGCCACTTGGGATACATGGTTGCATGCACCATTGTGGTCTGTTGAGCCCGGTGGAGAATGCGCTTTCTGCAGTGGGAGCTTGCCCTCCAGTGGTCTCAGCACAAGGGCCACTTCAACAGCCAGTCACTGTGACCCAGCTGATGTGGGACACCCTCCAGTGGTGGTTAGTCCTGGACATCTGCAGGAAGGGATCCCTTTTGTTCACCCAGAGCTGATGGTCATCCTGACAACTGATACCTTCCTAATGGGCTGGGGTGCCCACCTGGCGGATCACAGAGTCCATGGACTCTGGACCCCCGAGGAGTCCCGATGCCATATCAATCTGCTGGAGCTTCGAACAGTTCAGCTGGTGCTGACAGCCTTTGCTATGCACATCCGGGGTCAGGTCGTAAAGGTACAGATGGACAACACCACGACCATGTACTACCTCAACAAACGGGACAGGGCGCACTCCCTTCCTCTGTGCAGGAAAGTTCTCCACATCTGGATCCTTGTACGCAGCCTGGACGCTGATCTCCTGGCCATTCATATGGCTGACGCCTCCAGCCAGCTGGCGGATGCCCTCAGTAGTGTGGGCAAGGCATCTCACGAGTGGTCCCTCCATCCGGAGGTGGTACACAGCCTGTTGTCCCAATGGGGCATCTCTCTGGTGGACCTGCTCGCCTCCAGAGAGAATGCAAAGCTGAGGCTGTATTGTGCCAACCACCCTCAGCAGATAATGCTGCAGGGGGATGCCTTCTCGAGGCCCTGGACCCTGGGCCTTCTCTATGCATTTCCTCTGTTTTCCTTGCTCCACAAGGGGTTGCTCAAGGCCAGGGGGGACAAGGCATGGATGATCCTGGTGGCTCCGGACTGGCCTCACCAGTTTTGGTACCCTGATCTCCTCGGCCTCAGCAACAGGCTCCCATGGCATCTCCCTCTACACCCGAACCTGCTCTTTTGCAGTCAAGGAAAGGTACTCCAGCTGGGCCTTCAATCTCTGCACCTGACAGCCTGGTTCTCAGGCAGCTAGAGTTCCAGACTTTGGGTCTCTCCAACGATGTCCTCACTGTGGTCGAGGCTTCTCAGAAGGAGTTGACCCAAAAATGCTGTGCTTTGAAATGGAAGAGGTTCTCCATTTGTTGCCAGGGCAAGGGCCTTGACACCCCTATCTTGTTCGGTGGCTAGCATTCTCGACTACCTCTGGTCCCTCTCTCAGTTGGGCCTACGGTTGCCGACCCTCAAGGTGCACCAGGCTGTGATTTCTGCTTACCGAACTTGGGCAGGTGTGCAGTCAGTGGCACAGGAGAAGGTTGTCTGGAGCTTTTTCAAAGGCCTTGAGCACACTTCCCCTCTGGTGTATGAACCACCACCACCTTGGGACTTGTTGCTGGTGTTGGCAAAGCTCATGGGCAAGCCAGTTGAGCCACTGCACAGTTGTGAGATATCTCACCTGTCATGGAAGACCACCTTCCTGGTGGCTATCACATCAGCCAGAAGGATCAGTGAACTCCAGGTGCTTTCGTTGGAGTCTCCATACCTGGTCTTCCACTGGGACAAGGTTGTCCTTCGCTCCAACCCAAAGTTCCTCCCGAAGGTTGTGTCTGATTTCCACCTTAACCAGATGATTAATCTTCCGGTGTATTTCACCAACCACACCTCGGAGGCAGAGCACAGGCTCCATATGTTGGACCTGCGGCGAGCGCTATCCTACTACAAGGAGCACATGGCTGGACTTCAGGGAGAGGTTTGTCAACTATTTGTCACCTACGCTGAAGCTGCACCTGGCAGACCCACAGCTAAGCCAGTGATTGGCAAGTGGACTGTGTCCTGCGTTGACCTCTCCTGCAGGTTGGTGGGTAGGGAGCCTCCCATATGGCTAAGGGCTCATTCCATCCATGATACTGCTGCTTTGGTGGCTGTGTCCAGGGATGTCCCTATCCAGGAAATCTGCAGGTTTGCTACATGGAAGTCAGCACACACCTTTATTTCCCACTACAAGTGTCCTCTCCTGTTGCCAATATATTGCTAGCATTACATAAACCAGCAACCAGGGAAACATATAACGCCAAATGGAAACGTTTTTCCATCTGGGTTGCTTCCCAATTGCTGGACCCCCTACTCTTGTCCACTGATGAAAGCCTTGGATTAGCTAGCCTCGATTGCTGAGACAGGATTAAGCTATTCCTCCATAAAAGTCCATTTAACCTCTATTTTGGCCTTCCATGAACCTCTGGATGGTAGATTACTGTATTAACATCATCTAGCCAAAATGTTTCTAAGAGGAATGTTGCATATTAAGCCACCTATCAGAAAACCCACTACTCTATGGGATCTCAATTTTTCTATTAGAGAAATTAACTCTTGAGCCCTTTGAACTGGCAGCCACTGGTGACTTCCATTTTCTTTCTTTAAAAACACTGTTTTAATGGCTGTCACTTTGGCTCGGCGTATTCCCGACCTCCATGCCCTCATGTGTAGAGAACCTAACTTGATTTTTCACAAAGACAGGATGGCACTTTGTACCACCCTTCCTTCCTACCTAAGGTAGTGTCTGAGCACACCTTAAACCAGTTCCTGGAGTTACCAGTATATTATCCCAAACACTCCAGTCGAGGCGAATACCTCTTACATACTCTAGACGTCCATCGTATACTACGATACTATACTAATCTAACTAAATCGATTAGGAAGACTTCTCAACTTTTTGTCACCTTCGCCTCATGCAGGGAATGTCTCCTGGTCACTAAACGGACCCTCTTCAGTTGGCTAGCACACTGTATAACATTTTGTTATTCAGAATACAACAAGCCATTACCAGGACCTGTCCAAGCCCATTCTACCAGAGCTATGGCCACCAATGCGGCCTGCTTTACAGGGGCCTCTGTTGCATATATCTGCAACGCAGCTACTTGGTCCACGATTCATAGTTTATGAAGCATTACAACTTAGATGTTGCTTCACACTGTAGGACGGCCTTTGGCCGAGCTGTCCTACAACGCCTCCTGTCATAATGACCACCCCTTTTGGGTTTACTGCTTGGGATTCATCCCAAGTGTATTACCTGCTGCAAGAGACCACTCCGTGGAAGATAGTACAGTTACATAAGACCTTACCATAACAACAGACCTTTGAGGAGTGTCTCTTGCAGCAGGTGCATTCCCACCCTCCATCCACCTTGTTCTCTAGGAGAACAAATTCTGGTCCAATGACTTATGGGTTGGGATACCTATGGTACTTCATCTTCTCCTCGGAAGCAAGCTGAATCCGCCGGGGGGGAACTGAGGATACCAGGGACCGCCCACACTTATATAGGAAACAGGAAGCTGGTGTTGTGTGGGCGGCCCCTGAAATAGACTGCTAGAAGAGCTGCTGTGCGCCACAGCGACCTCTGGTGACGAGCCAAGTGTATTACCTGCTGCAAGAGTTACTTCTCACAGATCTACTGTTATGGTAAGGTCTTACGTAACTGTACTTTCTAGGAGAGGTATATGGTGTACATCCACATTGAACCCCACCCCCGACCTCTCCTGGCAAGTGGCACACCAGTCTTGCTTCCAGCGGGTAAGATCTGATGTCACGGGGTGGCGGTGCCGAGGGAGTTACCACCCGGGCGGGTGGGAGGAGCCAGCTTGAAGACTTTCCAGCAAGCCTTAGAGTGGAAAGGACACAGCTAGAAGTGTGGATGTACACATTATATTCCACTCCTAGAACTACTGTTACAGATGAGTAACCTGTTTATTCTGAACAAAAAGAAGGTCTCTTACTTCTGGAAAGAGCAACTTTCTTCCAGACCAGAGAGGTATTCATAGCAGCACTGTGGAGCTGCAAAACTTTCTTTTTTTTTTTTTTTGCTGCTTTCTTTATCCCCTCCACCAATCGGCCCCCTTTCACCGGCCCCGCCACCCTGGCGTCCACTGACTCTTACCTCTTGGCTTTAGAGGTGCCAGCTGACTGGGTGCAGTGCCTGTGGGGAGGCAGCACCATCTGCTGGTTGGTGGCAGTTTCGGCCTCCGTGTTTCTCTCGACCCTGAGTGCGGAGGTACAGTGAGCAATGACGCCAATGACTGAGCCGTGCACGCTTCCGCATGCGGCACACCAGATGTCTGCTCCGCCTCCACCCCCATTCTCTGTACAGCCAGTGTGACAGCCACCGCTAGGGGCCAGGCAGGCACTGGCTCTAGTCCCACCCTCCCGGGAGAGAGCTGTCCTCCCGAATGCTCGATCCTCTCCCTCCCCAGCCGAACACAGGTCACCGGCATGGCAGGAGGTAAGGTACGGATGCCTCAGCCTTCCGCGCCACAGGGCCGCCTGCAAAACTAGATTTCTGACAGCAAAAAAAGGCACTGGAAGCCAGGATAGCAGCAAGAGCTGCAGACAATACCAAAGCCTTCTTCCTTTACATAAATAGGAGGAAGGTGAAGAAGGTGATTGGGCCCATAGAAATTAGTGAGAGGACCTGTGAGAGTCAAAGGAAATATCTGAGATGTTTAATAAATATTTCCCTTCAGTGTTCACCAAAAGGTCCCTGGTCGGGAAGTGGGCTCATTGTGAGGACCCATAACCTCAGGAGTAGCCACGGATTTCAGATCTGCACACCAAGTGGACTCACTGCTACCTCACCCCCCCCCCCCACCGGGGTGTAGCTAGACAATATACAAATGTACACCAGGACCATATTTGTTGCCTCATTTGGCACAATAAATACAACTTTGTATCTCATGACAGTGGTTGTTGCCATGCATGGGTACATACAAATGCTGTGCATTGTTTCCTAAGACACCTACATACCAGCCCAGAGCCTGTAAAGTTGTATTGTCCTTGGGATGCAAAGAGAATATTAGTGACCAGTCCTTCTAGTTTCGACTCCTGTAAATAAAATTACAGAAAGGTTCAGTATTTTTTTTGTTAGTTTTCATGGAAAAAGGAAGCAGTTCAGAGCCTATTTGCTACCCTCTTTAAATAAAATTGCACACCATGGAGTATGCCTGCCTACACCCATGGTAGCCACAGTGTAGCTATTGGACATCACACCTCCCCTTTTAGCTGACTACCTTGCAAAGATTCAGTTAGTTAGGTCCCAATATTTATTTTTTATTTATTTTAGTCTTTGGTAACTGGGTAAACCCACTAAGCACAAGTGCCTATTTTCAGGGGCGACCTGGGAGCACTGGGCGGTTAAGTGACTTACTCAGAGTCACACAGTATGTAAGTGGAGGTTGTGAGAATCAAACTCAGGTCTGGTCTGCTGGATGTATCAAGCTCGTTCACACCTCGTTCCCCTAACCTCTAGGCTATACTGCTAGCCCTATTTGCACTATAAAGCAGTATTTGCTGTAGAAAAAAATGAAAAGGATTTTGGCATTTGTCAAGCAACACAGATGTTATTTGAATGATTCTCTTCTCTGATATTTTTTTTTTTAGTTGTTTAACCAGGAGTAGCACACTAAGCTGAAAGATTTTTAAAGGCGTGACCTGGGAGCACAGGGAAGTTAAGTGACTTGCTTAGGGTCACACAGTATATAAGTGGAAGCTGCGGGATTCAAACCCAGGTCTGGTCTGCTGGATGTCACCAGATTTGCAGCTCAGAGCCTTAAACCACTGCGCTATACTGCCTCCCTTTCCTCACTCGTTTTTTTTTTTTTTTTTATTTAAGTCCAGTTAGTTTTCTTTTTCTTTCTGCATGTTTCCTTATGACTCTTGATCACTTTCCTTTACTGTTTTCCTCTATGGAGTCCATCAAATGCTGAAATTGTAACAATATTGCGGACCAGAACTCTTCTTTAAACATGGGAGGAAGCATTGGGGGTGTTGCAAAAGTATAGGGGCTTAAAATGAATGGATGTGGGCATCCCTATGCAAAATGCTTTGGGGAAACTCAAGGCGTGAATGGGATACATTTATTTATTTATTTATTTGCTTTTGGTAACCGGGTGGGTGCACTAGACATAGAGATGCCTATTTTCAGGCATGACCCGGGAGTATATAACTGAAAAATACATGGGCAGTACAATGTGATGCAGCACAAGGGAGAGGTAGACAATAAGATAATCTGCGATTCAAACAATATTGACAACTGGATTGTTATACAGTGTTCAACAATATAGACAGAGCAGCTAGAAAAAGTAAAACTAAACAAAACAAAACAAGTGTCAACAGGTCTGTGTTGGAGCTATCAGGAGGGTCCAGCCCAACAGTAAGTGCCATCGTATGATGCAATGTTGGGGGGGGGGAGACAGGGAGGAGAGAGGTGAGAAGGACAAAGGCAAGTGCAGGAAAGAACAGGGTGGAAGGTGGAAAGGAGTGGAATGGGCTGAGGTGGATAGAAGCATGTGCATGGATTTGAGGCCAGTAGATGTTCACGGTGGAGTTTCTTGAAAGTAGCATGGGTGGGAGCTAGGCGAATAGTTTGCGGGATAGAATTCCAGTACTTAGGTGCAGAGTAAGAGAAAGCATGTGTACCCACGGTGGTTTTGCATATGGGGATGAAAAGAGGGGCATAGTCATTGGATCAGAGACCATAGGTGGGGGTTTGGGAGTATAACAGGGAGGTGAGAGATATGGGGAGACCTGATCTGGTTATACCGTGTAGTAGGGAGCCAAAGGTTAGTAGCCAGTGGGCAGAAGGACTAGGCCATTTTAGGTCACCGTAAAGCTGACAGTGATGTTTGAAACATGGCAATCCAGAAGCATAGCGGCAGATGCTGTTGTAGGTGGTGTCCCATCTGAGGAGCAAGGTCTTAGAAGCTCCTAGGTATGTGACTGAGCCATAAGCCAGAGCTGGAAGCAGAAAACCTTGAGCCACAGCAATCCTGGCAGATGGCATGAGGGCATAGCTTGTATGGTAGGCACCTCCAATTTTTACGTTAATCGATTTGCAGGTGGTGGTGATGTGGAGGTCAAAGTCCAGGGATTCATCAAGGAGGATGCCCAGGTATTTGAAAGAGCTGGTACTAACTACAGGGGAGCCATTTGCACACAAAATTTGAAAGGAGTTGCGAGTCAATTTGAGTCTGGCTGGAGAGCCAAAAAGCATGGAGTGTGTTTTACTTGCATTAAGAACAAGATAGTTTTCACTTAGGCAGGTTTGAATACTGTGGAAGCCTTCAGTTAGGGAGCGATTTATATCCACAACATTACTTCCACTATGGTAGATGACAAGATCGTCCGCATACAGCAAGGATGAGCAGTCAGGAGCAGCTGATGGGAGGTGATTTTTAAAAATAGAGAAAAGTAGTGGGCCGAGTATGGAGCCTTGGGGAACTCCCATTAGTATGGGAGAAAGATTAGACATGGCTGAGTTAAAATCTACAGCCTGCATTTGGTTGGTTAGGTAGTTGTTGAACCAGGCAACTGTGTCGACACAGAAACCAAGCGAGTAAAGTTTGGTAAGGAGAAGGGAGCGGTTGACCAGGTCAAACGCCTTCATAAGGTCAATGAATATGGCCCCTGTCAGTAAGCCAGATTCCATTGTGCCATAAATGTCGTTTGTGAGTTTTAGGATGGCAGTGGTAGTGCTGTGGCCTTTGCGGAATCCATGCTGGGAGCCTGAGAGGAGGTTATGCTTCTGTCGATATGCTGTAGTTTGGGCTGCCACTAGTTTTTCAAGGATTTTGCCAAGGACAGAAAGAATGGCAATAGGTCGATAGTTTGACATTTCTTTAGGATCACCTTTCTTAAGGATAGGAGTGATTCTGGCTATCTTCCAGATGTTGGGAACCGTGCCATGACATATCGATAAGTTAAAGATTTTTGTTATGGGGGTGGCGATGAGAGGGGCAGCAATTTTCAGAAACTTAGGTTCCAATCCATCAGCACCAGGGCTAGTGCTATCAGAGCTGGAGAGTAACAGCTTTAGAACTTCTTTTCTGGTGATGGTCCGAAACCGGAATGGTGGGTGAGAGAGTGTCGATTCTGTGTCCATGGAGCTAGTGGTGGGGGGACCAGGGGGGAAGGAGGCTGAGTAGCTCGATAGATCAGCGAAATGGTAGTTTAGTGCATTGGCTATAGTCACAGGATTATTACAATGTATGTTATTTATCATCATGTCATTTGTAGTGGGTGTTTTGTTGGCACCAAGAAGGGTTTTTTATAACTAACCAGAATTTCTTAGTGTCACCAGCAGATTTCATTAGTAGGTCCTTACAGAAAGAGCTTTTCGCTAGTCGAATGTTTCTTTGCAGGAGTTTCTCTGGACCCTATAGTCGTTGAAATCTGCTTGGATCACGTCCCAGGATCATTGTGGAGCTAAAGAAGCAACTAGTGGTGCCACCTTCAAAGTTATTTTTCAGGAGTCCGTCTAGACAGAAGTAGTGCCAGAAAAGTGGAATTTGGCTAATGTGTTCCCCATCGTCCAGAAGGACTGCATGGTCAGACCCAAGTAACCCAAGTTGAAGGCAACAAACCTGTACATTAGGCAAATAAGCAAAAGCAAGAGGAAAAAGAGACCACTATATTTCCCAAAAGAGGTGGCCGAGAAGGTAAGGGCAAAAAAGTTAGCATTCAGGAGGTATAAGGAGACTCAGAGGGAGGAGGATAGGGAAGTGCATCAGAAAAAAAACAGAGGGAGGCAGGGAAAGCAGTTAGGAGCACAAAGGTGCAAATGGAAGAGATAATAGCCCAAGCAGTAAAGAAAGGGGGACAAGACATTTTTCAGGTATATAAGCGAAAAGAGAAAGGTACCAGCTGAATATGTCGCTACCTGAACAGCATGGCGAAAACCGTGCTGCAGATAGCGCTAAACCTTTCACAGCGACTGGGGTTTTACAGCATTCAGGAATAACAGCTACCCCGTCACTGTATGCTCAGATGAGGGAGTGCTTAAGTGGCTGCTTTTGTGGTGGCTGGTTGAACCGCTCCCGTGGTGGAGTGGCTAAGGCACCAGGACACGGCAGCATTGGAGACCTGGGACCATGGTTCGGGTTGCCCTACGTCTCATGGTGTTGCAAATTTTAATTAAAAAAAATAATTTTACCTCCTCCTGAGTTTCTCCCCATCTCACCTCCATGGAGTTGGTTCACCCCCATGTCGGGAGGGTGCGGGTCGTGGAGCCCCCCCCCCGAAAAGATAAAAGTCCCATTCTTTGCAGTGGGTCTGCACTGTTTTCCTACAGTTGGTGTTTTGCCCGGCCTTATTTCTGTGCATGGCATTATGCTTGTGACATTTATTGCCACGCTGTTTTTGTTAGCAGCAATATGACCCCATGCCAGAAGAGAAAGATCAGGGCGGAGACAGTAAGGCTGTAGGAGAGAAGGGGGGAGTGTGTGAAGGGGGACCAGGAAAAAGTGGACATCCTGAATAAATACTTTTGTTCAGTGTTCACAGAGGAAGGGGAAGGTGAGGTACCACAGATAAGTGCCAGGAGCATTGAAGGAAGGGAGGTGGACACTAGTCAGTTTACAGAGGAGAGAATCCTGAAGGAACTCGCAAACCTGAAAGTGGACAAGGCTATGGAGCCAGACGAGGTGCATCCAAGCATATTGAGGGAGCTAAGAGAGGTGCTGGCTGCACTGCTGACAGCCTTGTTCCACCACTCATTGGAGACAGAAGTGGTTCTGGAGGACTGGCAGAGGGCAGATGTAGTGCTACTTCACAAAAGTTGTAGCAGGGAGGAAGCTGGCAATTACAGGCCAGTTAGCCTGACTTCAGTGATGGGGAAATTAATGGAATCACTGCTGAAGGAAAGGATTGTGGAATATCTTGAATCCAGTGGCTTACAAGATCTGAGACAACATGGATTCCCTGGGGGGGGTGGTCATGTCAAACAAATCTGATAGATTTCTTTGACTGGGTGATCAGGGAATTAGATCAGGGTGGAGTGGTGGATGTGGCCTACCTAGATTTCAGTAAGGCCTTTGACACCATTCCACATAAGAGACTCGTAAACAAGCTTAATAGCCTAGGAGTCGGTCCAAAGGCGGTAAACTGGGCAAGGAATTGGTTAGGGGAGAGGAGACAGAGGGTGGTGGTAAACTGAGTTCATTCTGAGGAGGGGAGGGTGACCAGTGGGTGCCACAGGGATCAGTACTGGGACTGGTCCTCTTTAATGTCTTTATTAGCGACATTGCAGAGGGGCTAGAAGGAAAGGTATGCCTTTTTGCTGATGACACTAAAATCTACAATCGGTCGGACACTCCGGGGATGTGTGGAGGGGGGGTGGTAAAAATGATTAGAAATCTTAAGAAAGTTAGAGGAGTGGTCAAAGGTGTGGCAGCTAAGTTTCAATGCGAAGAAGTGCAAAATCATGCACTTGGTGCACAGAAACCCGGGTCAGAATACAAAATGAGCAAAATGAGGGGTGTAGTTTTAATGACCACCAAACAGGAAAGAGACCTGGGGGTAATTATATCTGATGACCTAAAGGTGACCAGACAGTGTGACAAAGCAGTGGGGAGAGCTAGTGGGATGCTGGGGTGCATAGGGAGGGGGTATCACCAGCAGAAAGAGAGAGAGGTGGTGTTACCACTGTATAGATCACTGGTAAGACATCACCTAGAGTACTGTGTCCAGTTCTGGAGACTGCATCTCTGGAAGGACATAGACAGAATGGAGATGGTCCAGAGGAGAGCAAATAAAATGGTGCAGATCTGCATCAAAAGCCCCATATAGAGAGTCTAAAGGACCTCAATATATATCTTTTTGCATATGTGCTGTCAGTTGCCCTGCCACTAAATGACCCCTTGGTTAAGGCACGCGTGGGCTGCGGCACAGTGCCCATCATGTATCTGTTGTTCACCAATACCTTTGGATCAACGGGTTGTCTTGTCAACAATAACCCTAATAACAAAACCTTGACCAGTTACCTTGATGGCCAACCTAAAGCCCCTGCCTGTATTAATTCCCTATGCCACCTTCCCAGTCTAGTAGTTACCTTATCCCACCCAAATGCAGTTTTAAACTCTGACAATATGAGACTTCTAAACTAAAAATCCTTAAAACCAATCTTCTGCGGTGCACCTTGCTGCTTCTCTTACTTTCTGGCAACATTCACCTGAACCTTGGCACCAACGGACCCATGCATGCCCAGGAATCTAACAAAGGGGGTCTAAAACTGGCCTCCATTAATATATGTAGTCTTCTCCCCAAATCTGACCTGCTCCAAGCATGGGTGAGCACCCAAAATCCGGATGTGCTCCCAATATCAGAAACGTGGCTCTCCCCCCAAATCCCTGACTCAGCCATTACATTAATGGTTACTCCCACTTTAGGCAAGATAGAATAAGCAACAGAGCCAGCGGTTGTCTTTTATATCTAAGGGACAACCTCTGGCGCCATGCGCTAGATCAAAAAAACTCCTGCCCAGGCCAGCCCGTCGGCACAGCGGTTGGATTTCCGCCGGCGACCTGGGTTCGGGAGCGAGCTCAGGTTGCCAGAGGGCCGGCCGGGGGGGGAGCAGGCTGCAGCGTCCTGTGACAGCTCACCTGCTCTGGGGGAGGGTTGGGAAGTAGCTCGGTTTTTGCCGACCCCTGGCAGAGGCTGGGGATTCAGCAACATGCCGAGTGCCTCGGTGCGGGATTGGTCCTCGGGCAGAGGTCTGGGGGCTCAGTGGCACTAGTAGGCAGCTGGGGGAGGACATCACAGACGTCGGCGGTCATGCCTCGCCATCAGGACTAGAGTGATGCCCACAAAGAAAATCGCAAAAATAGCCTGCCATCACCAGGAAACGGAGTTCTGCAGACGTGCCCTCAGTGTGCCCTCGCTCGCCTGACGGCCCCAGACCGACGAACTATAAGTATCAGGGTGCTCTGGGTCCCACCTTGTCCCCGCTTGGGGGGGTAAGCCAAAGTTCCATGGGTATCTGGAGGTCGCACAGGTAGGGCGAGAGGCAGAGGGATGTCTGCTAGGATCTCCCAGTGGGTTGGGGATGGCAGGCTGGTAGGAGAAACAGAAATTTAACAAAAAAAAAAAAAAAGAAAACTCCTGCCCTGAAGCACAGATCCTAGCCATTAGAATACTCCTTGGTAGCCATAACAAATCACTAACCGTGCTCATGGTATATATACCACCAAGGAATCGGATCCAAGGTTTAAACAAGGTTATCAGCTTTGTAAAAGACCTCCGCAGCACCTGCGAAGTGGTAGTCCTGGGTGACTTCAACATCAACTGGCTCTCCCAGGATGCAGCCACCTACAAAGACTCATTAGCCAGTATCTGCCTCTCCCAAATGATTGACGTCCCCACAAGGATCAAGTACTGTACTGGCACCAAAACTCTGATTGATTGGATTATTACTAACCAGCATGATAGGATCACGGATGTTACAGTCCATCCCAACTCTCTTAGTGACCACTCCCCAGTCACCTGCCTATGGTCCAACAAAGTTGCCAAATCCACCCCCAACACTAACACTAATAGGGTCCTAAGAAAAGGGCAGCTGGGCTTGTTCAAAGCCCACCTAACACAACTTGATTGGTCCCCTCGTGGCTCGCATTAAGATGTTAACCAGGTGCTAGACCTCTTTATTAATACCTTTAATGCGGTCTATGTCATATATGCTCCGTAAAGAAATGGAAGCAGAGGAATCCCAGTAACAGCTGGATCACCTAAATGCTTCTAGATCTCGTGGGTAATAGAGATCACCTATGGGACAAGGCGAAGACCACAGGCAATCTGGTTGACTGTCGAACGTACAGGGCTGCTAGGAACAACTACGCCCATGAGATCAGACTTGCCAAAGTGCAGTACTATAAAGAGACTCTGAGTAAAATGTGGGGGGATGGGAAACAGTTCTGAAATAACCTTAAAGAACGAACAGGAAAGAACAATAAAGCCTTCCTCTCTATGCTACTAGTAAATGGAAGCATTACTCAGGACCCGAAAAGCATAGCAGACACTTTCAGCAGCACCTTCTCTGACGTTGGCTCCATCCTCCCCCTGGACTTCTTTGATGAAAAAGGTTACACCACAGAGGGTTCACCATCTGATCTCAAAGCCCACCCAACTGGAAACCTCCCTTTTATTTTAAACAAATCTCCCTTACCAAAGCAAAAAAAATACTTACTTCACACCCTTAGAAAAAACAGACATAGTAACGACTTGTTAGACTTAAAACTAATTCCCCAATCTCTAGACGAAGTTCTACCTGCACTCACAAAAATACTAAACCTATCCCTCCATCAAGCCCAATTTTCTAAGAGATGGAAATTCACTGTGGTGACACCAGTGCACAAAAGTGGTGACCGTGCACTGCACGCTAATTATGGGGCAATATCCATACAGCCCCCACTGTCCAAGGCCCTTGAGTGAATCATCTCGGACCAACTGGTTTAATATCTGAACAAATGCAACATCCAGTGCCCCCAGCAGCACGGGTTTCAAAAGGCCCATAGCACCACTACTGCTCTTGTGGAATACACGGACTACATACACAAGGCACTTGACACTGGCCAAATAGTTGGGTCGATATACGTCGACCTAACAAAAGCATTCGACAGCGTCAGCCACAACGCCCTGCTTAGTAAGTTACCGGCACTTGGCCTATCCTCTGAGGCCATTGGCTGGTTCAAGAGACACTCACCTGACAGAAATCAGCAAGTAACAATAAACAGCGCCCTGTCTGACAGCAGGAATGTCGCCACTGGGGTCCCGCAGGGCTCCATTTTTGACCCCTCATATTTAGCCTTTTACTCAACTCCCTCCCTAGTGCCTGCCCAACCAAAATTCTGCTCTGTGCAGATGACGCAGCCATTTTCTCCAGCAGTCCTCATCTCAGTCTACTCTAACAGTGAGCTGCAGCATAGTTTCACCATCATAGAGGAATGGTTCAACCAAAACGAACTTCTTTTGAATTATAAAAAATCTAAAGTAATGTTATTCTTCAACCCTCGCAACAAAAATAAATCCAGTATACGAACAATAGTTAACAGCAAATGTGAACCCCTTGAACAGGTATCTACATTTAAGTACCTTGGAATCACACTTGATAGCTCCCTCTCCTATTCCCACCACATAGATCATGTAGTAAAAGCTGTTAACACAAGAATTGGCCTTCTGTACAGATGTAGACAATGCTTAACAACTGAAGCCCTATCCCTTGCTGTTAATAGCTCTATACTCTCCATCACTGACTACGGGCTAATCGTGTACAACACGGCCACTGTAACTGCGCTGAATAGGATAAAAACTGCCCTTAACAAAACCTGTTGGCCGGTTCTAAGTGCAGGAAGCCATACACACACACACACGTGACCTCTATTTCACAAACCAGTTGGCTAAACCTTCAGGGAAGGATAAAATACCATGTCTGCCTATTTGGTTAAAAAAAAACCTCCTAGGAATAACCCCCAGTTCCATTCAAGTGCTCCTCAAACCAGACCCTAGTCGCACCAGACTAGAGGCAAGACTAAGCAGGCGCTTCACGTTCTCTTCCGCCACACAGCCCTTGCCCAGCGGTCCTTCTTCTATAAGGCCCCTCTGTGGCTAAACGTACCCCTCCCTGGAGTCGCAAACACTCCTAAGCTAGGCTTTTTTAAAACGAGAACTAACACTATACCTGTCCGCTCAAAGTAAGTGTGACTGCTCAGACTAACCTCCCATATCCCTTACCTTTGCTACCACTCCCATTTTCACCACCCTCGTAAACTCCTCCCCCCCGCCCCCTTCTCTTCCCCCAACTCCTTCCCTGTTTACCATACCAATCAATGCACTCCCTTGACAAATGCCAATATCTGGCTTCTCACTGAACTTTGTAATCATGTAAATATTTATAATTTCAAGCTCTTGAAAATGCTTAGTTGTAAATGATGTACTGTCTAAATGGTTTTTGTCACTTAAATCATGTCTGATAGCTTATCTGAACTCTGTATGTAGCTCATGCCTCTGTGTACTTGTTCTAATTCATGTAACTGATGTAGAGACTTTGTAAATAAGCTCCCAGCTCAAAGGTTACATAGATACATAGATACATAGACAGTGTCGGCAGATAAGGGCCTATGGCCCACCCAGTCTGCCCATTTGAGCTTGTAAGTTCAGTTTGTTTTCCTAGAAGTCTGTTGCACCTTACCCCTGACCTCCAGAATTCCTTTATGTCTATCCCATGCATTCTTAAATCCCGTGATTGTTTCAGCCCCACCACTTCCTCTGGCAGGGTGTTCCACTTGTCCACCACCCGTTCTGTGAAGAAATTCTTTCTCATGTTTCCTCTGAATCGTCCTCCCTTCAACTTCATCCCATGCCCTCTAGTCCTGGAACATCTTTTTCGCTTAAAAATAGTGTTTTCCTGCACCCTGTTCCTCCCTGTAAGATACTTGTATGTCTCTATCATATCCCCTCTCTCCCTCCTCTCCTCCAGGGAGTACATGTTCAGTTCCTTTAACCTGTCTTCATAGGACTTGTGATGCAATGCATGCACCATCTTTGGTTGTTATAAATAAATATTTACATCTTAGAGGAAAGGGGTTGGGGGTATGATAGAGGCTTTTAAATACCTCACAGGTATAAATAAGGTTCAAGAGGGAAACATTTTTCAGAAAAAAAGATGCAGAATAGCAAGGGGACATGCTAAGAAGTTGGAAGAGGGTAGACTCAGGGGAGATGTGAAGAAGTACTTCTTCACAGAAAGAGTGGTGGATGCCTGGAACAGCCTCCCAGTGAAAGTGGTGAGAGGTAAAATGGTAACGGGATTCAAGAATGCATGGGATAGGCATAAAAGAACCTTAATGGTAAGGAAGGGGTTGGGGGGGGGCAGAGATCAAGTAGGGTCTGTGGTGTAACAGCAAGTAGGGAAAATGGGAAGACTGTGAGCCAAGCGGTCTTTATCTGCCATCAAATTCTGTGTTTCTGTGTTAACTGCAGACCATCAACCTGACATCAGTGCTGGGCAAGGTACTAGAAGCCATCATCAGTGGCAGAATAATGGAGCAGTCATTTAAGGCCAAGGTGCTTACCCCTGTTTAGCATGGCTTTTTGAGGGGCAGATCATGCCTTAGTAATCTGATATGCTTCAAGAGGGTGATTGGGGTGGACAAAGGCAGGGCTGTAGATGTAGTCTGTTAGGACTTAAGCAAGGTTTTTGATACTGTGGAGTATGGCAAAACCAGCGGAGAATACCTGAGACGTACACAAAGTGGATTGTTAACTGAGTTGGGGCAGTGAACAAAGTGTGGTGGTGGATGGACACCACAGGTGGAGAGGAGTACTTAGCGGTGTCCCTTAGATCAGTCCTGGTGACACTGCTCTTTATCATCTTCATCATTGATCTAGAAGCTGGGGTCTCAAGCAGGTTCCTTAAGTTTGAAGATGAAGGTGATTGGGACCAGTAGTGGATATAATTAGTATAGACCATTGATCTTGAATTTGCATTTTGAATTCATACTTTTTGAATTTGCATTGTGAATCATCCATGCTTAGTATCCTTGTAATGGTAACACGCCTGTAGGTCAACCAAAGTATACCTGATCCTCGCAGTTGTATTCTGTCTGGAGTTTTGTGTACATGACTGTAACTGTTTTGTTTCTGCTTGCATTTAATAAAAAGATTTTACAAAAAATGTTTGAAGCCGATGCAAAGCTAGCCAGGGTGGAATCCCTTGAGGATGGGGACAGACTTCAGGAGGACCTGGGCAAGCCGGGTGATTGGTGTGACTCCTCGAGCCTCAGATTCATTGTAGCCATATGCAAGGTACTATACTTGGGGAAGAAAAATGGAGGCAAGATCTACACACTCCTCTTGCTCTGTAGTCAAGGAGAAAAAGTAGCTGGGGTTTATGAAAGACAAGAGTCTGAAGCAGGATAAGCAGTGTGCCACTGCTGTCAAGTGGTTCAACAGGATGCTGGGGTGCTTTAAAATGGGAGTGATATGCTGAGAAGGGGAAGTAATCCTGCCACATTACAGGGCCTGGTTACCCCCCATCTGGAGTACTGCATATACTGTTTTCATCATCTCAATACAAAAAGAACATTGAGGCAGTCAAGAGGGTGCAACACAGAGTCATCAAAATGGTCGGGGGGGTGGGGGACAAAAGTTATGATAAGAGGCTGGAGCCCCTTAACATGTTCGCCCTGGAGAAAAGGAGGCTTAGAGGGGAGCATGATCACAGTCTTTTGCATACTCAAGAGTAACACAATTGAACAGAGTTGTTTGATCTGGTGTCTTCCAGCAAGATGTGGGGACACGCCCTGAAATTTAGGGGTAATAAATTCAGGGGTAACTCTAGGAAGCATTTCTTCTCTCATAGGGTGATAAACCTATGAAGCTGTTTACCGGTGGAGACACTGAACATGAAGAACGTGCATGCCTTTAAGGTAAGACTGGACACATCTGTGCTTACCAAGTGATTCCCAGGGTACCCTGGGTAGTACAGTGAGTAGGGAAATCACTATAAATTAGTGCATAATTGCACAGCACATTAATCTTTGCTTACGAAGGGGGAGGGTAGCACATGATAGACCTAGAATCCCTGTCGACTTTGAATTACTGTGTTACTGTGTATGCCTTGAGCGGAGTTGACACAATTATTTTGGACATGGTATCAAGTAATGAGAGATGAAGCATGTCCAGCCATCGAGTGGGTGAAGATGCACTTGCTGAAGCTCCCACTTCAAACTGCTGTTTTTACAATAATTTACCCTAATCTTAATTCATTGCACTCAGTAGCTCCGTATGAAGTCCAAGCCATCCATTGATTAACCTGAGACAAAATGGCCACCCAGGGAATAATGTGTTTTAATCAAAGACTGCCTTTGCTGTGGCTTGATGCCTGTGTCAATATGGGAAAGCCTAAAAATCAGCAAGCCATTTTCTCAGACTTTTTGAAGCCCAAGCAGAGCATGGGCAGAGCGGGAAAGGCTGATGCGCCTCTGAGAGACCAGGACCCAGCATCAGACATTGTCAATATAAAGAATTCTCTACAGACCATGAGCAGGTCACTATAGGCCATAGAGAAGCCGGTTAAAAACATTACCTGTGGAATGCAACAGGTTGAACAAAAAGTTTAAGCCTGCTCATCTAGGGCTACTACTGCCCCTTGATGTGCTGAGGAAGCTCTGGTTGCCATGACAGGAGTTCTGAATGAAATAGCCATCTTGAGTCAGAAATTTGAGACGACCGAGCTGACACTACAGGACTAAAATCTTCGCATAGTTGGCTGCTGGAGAGACAAGACGTTCGGACATGTCTCTTTTCCAGACCACTTGACTTCCCTAAGCTTTTCCGGGGGAGGTTTTCTTGCGTACAGACTTTATCAAAAAAGCCTACTGTATCCATCCTAGGAGAGCCCCAATGAATCCTCAGCACCACGAGACAGTGTTTGCTGTTTTGACCAGCTCCATCCTGAGAGAGAAAATCCTGGCAGCAGCCCACTGTCTGAGAAATTTGGGTGGGAGAAGTGACAATACATTTATTTCCAGATCTTCCGTTCTCCAGTCCACCCATAGCTGATGAAAAGAATTTGAAGGTACCGCAGGCAGCTTGAAGGCTTAAGAGATTCCTTACTCCCTATTGCTGCTTGCCCAACTACCCTTGGACGCTAGAGGTAAAATGTATATATTTAATAATACCCCAAGATGCCAACAAACTGCTAGACAGAACTACTGATATGGGACAAGCCTCTTAAGAGACTGAGCACTAGTATGGACCTAGGGTGACAGTATGTTTCCCCAGTTTCTGTCAGTTGTACAGACCTCATCGAGTTGGACACCTGTTTCCCCCGCTCCCCTGTAGGCCACTGGTGCAAGCATTCGGAACTGTTTCATATATGCACCTTTTTCTAAGCTATTGTAGTTTTAAATCTTAAGTCTGGTCTTCTAGTTTGGTGATATATGCAACAGCGGTCGGGGTCTACCCAGGGAGTCAGGAAGGGTAGATGGGGAGGCATGCACTCTGTTGCTCCACGTGGCCTTCTGTCTCACCTAAGTTTAGCTCTGAATTATTCTCCTGATGTTATGTTTTCCATTTAACTATTCCAGTTTTATATCTCATTGGCAGTTGTCCTCTTTACTTACTAGTACAGTTGCAGATCTCCCATATTGCTTTTCCCCACTACATAGATATCCTCACTGTTTAACAACTTTTTATGGGCTTTATTTCTAATGAGGTTTAGAGTTTAGCACTTTGGGGTGGTAGCCTGGCATAAAAAAAGCAGTGATAGACTGGATTTGTCCATGGTAGACAAACAGGAGAATATTCGACGCACACTACATGTCCTACCTCAAATGTACACCTGACTGCTACCATCCCTAATATTCAGTTTAGATGCTAAAAGGGCGTTTGATAGAGTGTTGTGACCCTATCTGTATGGAGTGTTATCCCCAATAGGTTTCTCATGTGATTTTGTGTCACTCCTTCAGAGATTGTATGCCTCTTCACAGGCTTCTATCAAAGTAAACAGCCATTCCTCCCTTACTTTCGCCCTAGGACATCGTACACGCCTGGGATGCCCACTTTCTTCATTGTTATTTCCCTACATATTGAACCCCTTACGCAGGCAAAATCAGGAAAAACAACTTTATAAGGCGATATATATTGGAGACATGGAGCATCAGGTTGCTTTACATGCTGACAATATCCTCCTTTATATGGAATACCCCGAGATCTCAATTGCAAAGGTCTTCCGTATAGTGGATCGCTTTAGTGTAATATTGGCAACTAACAAAACAGAAGCCCTCCCCTGCTATCATACTGCTAGCCTGGTGTTGAGAGGACAGTATCCTTTTCGCTGGGACCTACAAGATATTAAATACTTAAGCATCAAGCTTCCTTGCCAATTTGATCATCGCTTTTGATAAACTATGGTCCACTGTCCCAACAATTAACAGAGGATCTGTCATGCTGGCAGCATCTTCCCTCTATCCTTTAGCCATAAAATGGATTTAGTCCGCATGATGGTTATGCCCCAGTTTTTATAAATCTTCTATAATGTCCCCTTACCAGTTCTGCCACGGGTGTGGACGAAATGGAGACCAGCAATTTCTAGATTTATCTGGAGAGGTTACCAACCTCGAGTTTGGTTCTCTACTTTAATGCTTTCCAAGAGCAAAGGGGGGGGGGGCCTTCTGGACCTATCTTTGTACCATATGGCAGAACAGCGTCGTATTTTATTCTGTTGGTATTCTCATGGCCGTGGCCCTCAGTGACTAGAAATGGAATGGGAAATGCTACCCTTCCCTGATAAAATCAGATAGATATGAGCTGGCCCGCCAGTGCAACAGCAAGGCGTCCGCTTGTGGTGCCGATATCCTGGGTTCAGGGACAAACATGGGAGTCGGATGGCTGACTGGGGAAAGGATCGAGCATCCTAGGGACAACTCTTCTTCTCCGGGGGGGGGGGGATGAGGGTCAGAGTGTCCCACACTCTACAGACCCTGGCAGAGGCTGGGGGTTCCACCACAGCCGGCACCAGCTAATATGGGGGTGGGGCAGACGTAGGCTTCAGCCCTGTGTGTCATTGCACGCTTCCACCACTGGGGACCAGCATGCAAAAATGGTCGTGATCCCACCATGATGCCCACGGTCCCACTGCTCCGCTGCGCCTCCCAGTACTGACTAAGACATGTCCATTGGTCAGCTCACCCCCGTGGCCCTACCCAGGGGGAAAAGCCTAGGGAGCCCTGCCGGTGACAAGTGATGCCGCCGATAATCTCCTCATCGTTCTGCGGGGAGCGGTCGCGACAGCCCTGCCTTGTGGGGGGGGGTAAGCCAGGGCAGTCGGGCTCAGGTTGGTTGCAGCAGAGAGGTGGAATCCGGTGGAGCGGAGTAACATGGACATCACTCCCCCCCCAAAAAAAAAATTATGTATCTCTATATCTCTCTCTCTCTCTCTCTCTCTATATATATATATATATATGTATGTGTATATGTAATAGATAACCCACTCTTAGGTGTGTGATACGTGCTCTGATGTCATGCGCCTTGAGTGTGCGATTATGCGCATAGAGGCCAGAGGCCGAGTGCATCAGCCACTCTAAGGCGGCATGTATCAGACGCTACCACACACTGTAGAGTGGTTATCTATCTTATAACATGGCAAATTGTTTTTAGGGGGTTAAAAGTGCAGGTTGTGCGGTCGCTCTGATATACGCATGGTCATGTGATGTGATCCAACAAATCAGCATACATAATTTTCCTACCTATATATATATATATATATATATATATATATATATAGTATATACTGTATATATAAAAATATATAGAGTTTGGTAGTATAGCCTAGAGGTTAGAGTAACGAGCTGTGAATGAGCTTGGTACAACCAGCAGACGTGGGTTTGATTCCCCAAACCTCCACTTGTGTACTGTGTGACTCTGAGCAAGTCACTTAACCCCCCAGTGCTCCCAGGTCACCCCTGAAAACAGGCAGTTGTGCCTAGTGGACCTTACCCAGTTACCAAAGACTAAAAAAAAAAAAAAAAAATATATATATATATATATCTATATATCTATGTATATATCTATCTATCTATAGCCTGAGGGAAGACCTGCAGGGAAGCAATGGAACCCCTGCATAACCCAAGTTAAAGTCTGGCAGAGTGTGGTGACAGATACAGGGTTACAGTATCAGACACCATGGGTGTGCCCACTTGCATATTTACCTGATTTTGCACCGTCAAGAATGGATACTGCGTTCTGTGACTGGCAGAAATGGAATATATTTTTTTTATATCTGCTGTGAACAGGCCCAGAGATAAAATACTTTACAGGATTACAACAGCAGTTTGGTCTTGACTGTAGAGATTTCTTCCGTTATCTCCAGGTCATACACTATCATGCAGCATTGTCTGCTGAGGCCTGGGACCCAACAGAGCAAGCAGCCCCTATTAAAGCATTAGTGTTACACATTCGATTACAGACCACCGCTCATCTTATTTCCACCATATATAAAGCTGTACAGGACACATGTAAGTATGCTACTCGATATGTTGCGCTAAGGTGGGAAGAGGAACTAGACCTACACATTGAGACAGTAGAGTGGGAGAAGGGATGTTATGAAATAGGAAGGGTTACTTCCTCACAGGTTTGGCGGGAGTATGCATGGAAGCACCTTATAAGATTTTTCCAGACCGTGGTCATCACTGCCAGATCTGCCAAATATGGGGCTTTGAAGTGTTGCCAGGGATGTGGTGGTGCTTTGGCAACTCACACATACATCATGTGATCATGCCCGGTATTGGGTCCCTTTTATCAGGAGCTGGAGTGAGTTATCACAGAGGTTTTACATATTCCTGTGCAGCTGACTCCCCAGATGTACTTATTTCATATACTGTATACCCTCATGGTTTTAAAGGGAGACATATTAAATATCTGCTTGGCATTATGCTCACTGCAGCTAAGAAATGTGTCACAAGGAAATGGTTGACCTGTCAATTAGTTACCTTAGACCAATGGAGAACCACAGTTAATGACATCTATAAAGTGGAAAAAATTACAGTCAGCTTCAATGATAAAATGGGGGTTTTTACTTCTATGGACTTCTTAGGTTCTACATGCGATGCAGCATGACTCCACTTTCGTCCCCTAGCAGCAGTAACCATAGGCTGCCGGGCTTTAGATTACAGTACGACGCTGTCCTAAATTGCGAGCCGGGGCACCAAGGCCCCAGAGGTGCTTCAAGCTGTGTTACAAGAGGTGGGATGCTGGATCGCATTGCTAGGCTTGACTGGGCTCTCCTTGGATGCTGCCATATGCCTCCCCCCATAACTTACACCTCTTGTCAGTTATGTTTTATATCCTGGGAGACTTTTAGGCCTTGTTCACACTGTGCTATTTAAAACGTTTTATCAGTGGTAAAACATTTTAAACAGCCGCTAGCACAGTTTGCGTTTACACTTAGCATGACTTATGAACCATTTTATTGAACCGTGCTCAAACCCTGCTTCGAGGTAGGCTTGAGCACGGTTTTCAAAATGGTTCAGATTCTAAATCGAACTCACCATCAGTGAGAGCAGGACAACACAGATCCCGGAGCACGATTCGGCTGTTTTCTGGGTTAGATCCATGACCACAAAGCATCATGGTAAGTAGCGTTTGGCTGTTTCGGGTGCCAGAAAACAGACTAGAACACACCACTACACTATTGAAGTGCGAACACGCTGACACGAATTTTGCAAGGTACCAACACATTTTTAAACTCGGATTACACAGTGCGGACGCTTTAAAACGGTAAGCTTTAACCTGTTTCTGATAACATGTTAAAGAACCGTTTTCCAGTATCCCTCAGTGTGTGATATTTGTGTATGCCACAGGAATAAGAAGTGCTTAGTTACATTGACGATGCCCCCATGCTGTACCGGGAGGCACATTTCGTCTGTTTTTTTTTTTTTTTAGCATAGAATGTTCCTTTCTGAATTCAAGGAGGCTGACTTTTCCTCCAGTTGTCTGTGAGTGTAACAATTACACAAACAATTTTTTTCAATAAAAAGATAGTTACGAAAAAAAAAGTACTGATAAACTCCATTACTTAGGTCTTTATTTGCGTGACCCTTCCATAAGACTAATCCTGCAAAGATACACATTTTTAATAATTTCTTCTACAGGTTGTGTCTTATGGCAGCAAAATGGTGCATTTTGAACTATTGGGCTTGATTTATGGACTCAGTAATTATTTCCTCTCAATGTGGTACTACAGTACATTTTATTATCCTGTATTAATGCATATGCTTGTGACAGGTTCTGTATTTCAGTCTAAGTATGTACACATAATTTTTCTTCTGTGTTTGACTTTAAATAAAAAAAATGATTAACTGCAAAAAAAAAAAAGAGAGAGAGAGAGACTGTCCAACTTTAAATTACTGTGTTAGGCACCCTGCACAACAGAGGCAGTCCATCTCTTCATCTTCCTTTCGTAGCAGAAATGAATCATAGGAAACTACAGAGGAACGAGCTATATGCCAACTGCTTTAGGTAGGGCGATGATGGTAATCATGGAGGCTCCAGTGACAGAACAGATATTGACAAACCTGGTACTTCCTTGAAGTGACATGAGCCAGGGTACCATCAGCCACCCTCCTCTGTCCTTCACCAGTCTCCTTATCGGGGACCATCTGACACATTTTCTGCCCCTGTTGTAGGGGATCACCACTAGTTAGTGGGTGATCTGGATCATAACCATGGTCTCTTCGTTGATTTTGTGTTATGGCTGCCTCAGCTAACTGGACCTCTGACTAGAGTAGATATCTCCAGTCGCCTGATGGAGCTTTGGGAGGTTTACTCTCTTCTTCGGTAAACAATATTAATCTATTTTCCACCAGCCAAAGTTAGTCGGGGGTATATCTCCTGACATATTATGGTAACAAAAAGGATAGGCAGCTGGTGTCCTGTTCTCAGTCTGTGCAGTCTGAATCAGTGCATCAGATGGTAAATGATCAGGATGGTGACATTAAATCAACTCATTCCTTCATTGGATTAGATGGACTGATTTGAGACCTGGACATGAAGGATGCATGTTTTCACGTGCCCACCAGGCATACCAGTCAATGTTTTCTCACTTTTGGATGGAGAACGACTTCTGGTAATTCAGAGTAACAAATTTAGACTCTTGACAGCACTTCAAGTTTTATAAGTGGAGGCAGCCTGTTTTCACTGATTGGGGATCCATGTATCTGCGTAGGGATGGAGGTATGGTAATTATTTGTAGATCTGACCTGAAGGCTGTGGGAGTTCTGCTGGGTAACCCAAGATCTTACTTGGAAAGGGTTCCTGCAGTAGGTCTTCACAGAGTAGGACTGCGCCCTCTGATGTCAGGGCCACGTGGCAAACTTCTAATTAGCGATCTGTAGTGGGGGACCGCCCCTGGCGTCACATAATGGCCGTCAGCATGACTGTATAAAGGGGGCGGTCCCCACGCCCGCCTTCCAGTTCTTTCCCGCCATCGACCTGAATCTTCAGACCTTGTGGTGAACAGCTTCAGTCTTCTGCCATCTTTGTAAACTAAGTATTACTATTTTCTTATTTTTACCATATCCATCGTGTTACATGTCTTCGCGTAGACCGAAGATGAAGTGTTCTAAGTATGGCGCACAGATTCTGCACGGGGACAACCACTCCCACTGCGTCCTCTGCCTGGGCCCCAAACATAAGGTAGCGGATTGCCAAATCTGCCTTTCCTTTAACCATACCACGTGCTCCCGTCACCAGAAGGCCCTCGATGCTCACCTCCTAAAACAACACCTTGCATCGATGGAAAAAGAGCTTCGGAGCTGAGGGAATGCTCTTCTTCGCCCATGGAGAAAAAGAATAAGGAGAAACGCCGGGAGCGGGACCGATCTTTCCTTGTCAATCTTCACCATTCATTACTTCTGGGTGTAAGTCAGAGGCATGCACCCGCTTTATTTTTTTTTTGGGAGAGAGGAGTCATCACCGTCAACGTGGCTGATATCCTGGGTTGGCCGTTAGGCGCCGCAGACTCCCACCTTCGAGGTCACACCTGCTGCACGAGTAAGAATTTCCATCTGCGTCATTAGGCCTTCACCTGCCGTCGCTGATGTCTCATCCTCTATCCCGGTTCAGAGTTCGCCCGACTCTGTTGGAAGACCAGTAAGACCATTTCATTATTTTCCACCAGTGCCAGGTGCTTTTGTTATAGTTTTTTCTGTTTATTTCTCATCATGTCTGGTTCGGGGGTGAAAAGAAAATACAAAGCAGGCCTTGCCCCCATCCGTCGGTGCCCATGTCGCTGGCATTTTTTCATTTTGGACTGGCATGATGTGTGTCTTCGGTGCCTGGGACCCAACCACAATATGGACCACTGCGATGCCTGCTTCTCTATGGACCGCTGTGTCTTAGAAATCTGTGCATTCAAAGTTGGCAGGGCCCTGCCAACTTTTGGGGGAAGACGTCGCTCTCAGGTTTCCCAGGCCAAAACTTTAGACCCCTCCTCCAGGTCCCCTCCTGGGTCTATACGGCCCGGCGAGGAAGAGGTCTCCTCCAGTTCCAGCCTTGCTGAGGAGGAGGAAGCTTCTTTCATGGCGCCGGAGAAGTGACATGATTCCCCCTGGAGTCGTGCTGCTGGCGCCACCCCGGTGTCACGGCCCATGGCTGCTGGGCCCGGCACTGGCGGACCCTTGGCACCGTCCAATGGTTCGGCGTTGATGATCGGGGTGGTGCTGCGATCAGTGCTGCTAGCAGCGTCGTCGCCTGAGATTCTCTTGGGGATGCTAGTATTGAGGTCTGTCTGAGCGCCTCCTCTCCGGAAAAGGATGATTCAGATGTAGACCCAGACTGGTGCCCTTGCTCGTCAGAGAGTCCTGTGGGACGCGGTGTCAGACGGCCCAGCGGCCCTATCCCTGGGCCCGCAGCGGTTGTCCCTGATGATCCGTTGGCCCGAGGTTGCCGTGAATTTGCTGGGGGTGATGGCTCGGGGGCCTGGGCTAGGATGCTCCTCCATGGGGAGGCCCCTGCAGCTGGCATTTCTGGTGCTACAGGGGCTGTCGGGGGGAGGGTAGGGACCCCCACTCATGGGGCTTCCCTCGGGGGGCCTGTGGGTCCTGGAGAAACCTGTCTCGCTGGGTCCGAAGAAGAGGGCTGCCTCTGAGTCTGAGAGGTTGAGGGGTCGGGGTGAGGCACAGCTGTCTACTTCCACTGCCCTCCAGGGGGCAGGAAGGGGTCGCAGTGCTGAACCCCACCCCTCCCTCAAGGTCTCAGGGACACCCTTAGGTGGTAGCGCAGAGGGTTGCCCTTCTGGACACATGCAACCTCAGGTGCATCACGGGGGAGACTCCCCTTTAGGGCTGTCCCGGGGTTCACCTTCCCAGATTCAATCTTCGCTACCCCATTTGGCTTCAGGGTCCCCTCCTGCAGTGAGATCAGTTCCTAGGTCTCAGAGCCCTGGCAGAGGTCGGACACTTTCAGTACGGTGCCCATCGCCCATCCCTCTGCAGACACCCCCTGTTCTCCCAGGCCATGTCGGTCCTACGGGACCCTAACTTGGGAGATGTTCACAGCCTCTGCGGTGGCCTTTCCTTCTTACGTTAGGGCCATGGACTAACAGGTCTTCCGCCTGTCCCCCCCCCACTGTAGGAGTCCTCTGGACAATCAAGCTCCTTGTCTTCCTCTTCAGAGGGAAAGGAACATTCTGTCCATCTGTCCTCTGACACTGATTTCACAGAATATCAGCGGTTCCTTGCAAGGATGGTACAGGAGCAGCGTATTTCTCACATTCTGAGGTGAAATACCGAGTGGGAGATACGTTCGTTCCTCATTGAGTTCAGTGCTCACCACCTGGTGGTGCCCTCCTGGCCCATCCCTTTCCAGGAGGCATCTATCCGCACCTGGCAGTCTCCAGACACCCTCCTTCCAGCCCAGGCAGACTGCAGGAGATGGTATTGTGCCCCCCAGGGGTCTCTAGGTGCTCTACCTGACCCTCCTTTGGGCTTGATATCCCTAGATACCCCTCCTTGGGCTTCAACGCCCTGTGCACGACTGGCTCCCGGATCCGGATTCAGCAGAGTTCGACCGGTGGGAATGAAGAGTGTTCTCTTCAGCTCTTGCGTTACTCTGTATTGGTTCTCATCAGGCAAATCACGCTGCCTACAACAGGCACCTGTGATCGATGCTAGCTCAGGTACTAGCATCCTTGCCTGATACGGAACAGTCTAGGCAGGCCATTGCCCTCTCTTTGCAGGGTTTGGAACTCGCAAGGCACCAAGCAAGGGCATCTTACAACACCAATGAGGTGGCTTCCAGACTGGTAGGGACAATGATCTGCATTAGGTGGACGGCGTGACTTCCCCTATCCAGACTGTCACCCATGGCCCAGTGTAGTGTAATCATCTCCTCTTTCTGGGAGACCCGTTTTTTTCCCCGCAGGGCAAGGAGGGTTCTTCTGGGGTATCCTTCATCACCTCGACCACGGGGGACACCTCCTCACCCTCAGCAGCCTTAGACCTTGCTCGGTCTAGTATGGCTAGGGTCTCCTCCTCCTGCTTCTCACCAGCAAGGAGGCTAAGGGATCTGTTCCCTCGTGGCTTGCCGGGTCCCCTCCGGGGGGCTTGGTACTCACCCAGCAGTAATGAATGGTGAAGACTAACAAGGGAAGATATGAAAATGATGTACCTACCGTAATTCTTGATCTTCTCTTGTATCTTCACCATTCATTACTGATTCCCACCCACCTTCCTCTCATGGGCCTCAATTCTTGGGCGTCTCCTCCACCCTGCTCGCCCTCCCCCTCCTCCAGGCCGTTTGGGGGATGAGTCCCCCTGGTACCTCAGAGTTCTCTGTCCCTTCTCCAAAGTCACAGAGCATTCACCTCGGAGGATGGCGAATAGGGTCTTCGTCCTAAACCCTCTGAGGGAACTCCCTCTGATTCTCTCTTCTTCTGGGGTGTCTCCCACTGAGGGTCGGTATAATCCTCTGGCTTGTCACCCTGTAGCTGTCATTACTTCATTGCAGTCCTAGAGAGTCCATGGGAGCTTCCTCCCTCTCTTTTCCTTCCATGGTTGTCCCGTGGTTCTATTCTTTTGAA
Organism: Neoceratodus forsteri; assembly: GCA_016271365.2. NCBI lineage: Eukaryota > Metazoa > Chordata > Ceratodontiformes > Ceratodontidae > Neoceratodus > Neoceratodus forsteri. Next base: position 404,224,627 of record CM057454.1, on the reverse strand, counting down.
GTGCGGACTTCACCAGTACCCCGTGAGAAGACTGCACCAGATTTCTCCCCTACACCTAAGTCAGGACTCACTCCTCTTCTGACTGGACTTGCTCCCTCCGAAGGGGCAGTTGGTGAGACCTAGTCTATAGGTTGCTCAAGTTTTGGATGAAGGGGAGGGAACAGAAGTCTACCTTCTTAAGTCAGGTCAAGATTTGTAATTTGCCCTTAACTTGCGGGATCCTTGCTCCCTTGTCTTCAACTCCCATTGGGAATTTGAAATCTTTAAGCCAGTGGCCTTTCAATTCACCTTGGCAGATTGTCCTTCCTTCCCTACCCTTTATACTTTTCTGCTTCTTCCTGTCTTTCTTTCTGTCCTTTACCACCTTCTTCCTTAAACCGCCCGAGGATTGAGGTCCTATTGCCTCTTAGGGTAGGGTTCTCTCTTCCTGTCTCCTTTTCGGCTTATACCTTTTTCAGTTTATATCATTTCCTTTCTCTGTCCCTCGGCTCCCTTGCCTCGCTTTTTTTTCTGTAACCTATTTTCTGCCTCTCCGGCTACACAGAACTGGGATGGAGGAGTAGTCTGCGGTGCCTAACGGTCAACCCGCGTGCCACACACCGTATGTCTGCCACATGGGCAGTGCCGACTCCTCTCCCCCCACCAAAAAAAAGCTCCCGTGGCGGGTGCATGCCTCCGGCTTACACCCAGCAGTAATGAATGGTGAAGATACAAGAGGAGATGAAGAATTATGGTAGGTACATAATTTTCATTTCTCTATCCACTCATTGTTGCCAGACAGCTGACGCCACACCGGTGAGTACCTCATCTCATAGGTCTTCATCTGACTCGGCAGACCGGATACCTTCTCCCCCTCCTGCCTTGGTCAGTGGGCAGTCAGAGGTCTCCGCTTCAGAGGACATTCCTTCAGGGCCTGTTGCATGCTCAGCTGATAAGTCTCCCTCCGGCCTCGCTGCTGAGAGCCTGGCCTTGGTCATCCAGCTGGACTCCAGCCTCCCGGCTGCTGTCTGCCTGACCTCTCCCTGTAAGTTGGACGTCGGCTCCTCCTATGCCTGCCAGGTTGACTCCGATAAGTCAGTCGCCAGCTCGCCCGATGCCTGCCCGGAGGTGGCTGTCCCATCGGATTCCCGTTTGGTCTCAGACATCAAGCAGAGCGAGCTTCCATACACCCCTAGGTCCCACGAGGATTCTCCCTCCCAGGCCTCACTGACCCAGCCAGATGTCTCATTTGGCCCAGTTCCCCGGGAAGCGAGCACTGCTGTCCAGGAGTCCTCTCCTGCGTCGAGCCCGCTGATTGAGATGCCTGCCTCCTCGGCAGACCTGTCAACGGGGGTCTCTGTTCCCTTACCCCCCTTGTCTGTCTGTGTTCTGATGTTGGGTGCCTTCAGACCCCTGACATTCGGGCCACTTCCCGGTTTACACTCCCTCAGATCTGGACATGGACCTGGGACTTTTTGCACCAATGCCCGAGCACCCTGCTGGCCCTTCAGGGGTCCCCACCTCAACTCTAGGCCTGCCGACAGACCACACTACCCCCAGCGGTCCCTTGGCACCACCTATACCTGGGCCTTCTGCCCCTCCTCCATTGGGCCCCATGGGCAACTATCCAGGCTACCCACCACTTCAGTTCCCCTACTACCTGACACCGGGAGGGCCATCGCTGGGTTACTCATCGCAAGCTCTGATGCCAGGGTACACGATGCTGGGCCCAGGGGTATAACCCTTACCGCTGCTAGTACCAGACACCTGGCTACACCCCGTACCACAGAGTACCCAGGCTACCAACCTCTTCCACCTCCGCCAGAACCACAAGAGACCATCCTGGCCTGGTGGAAGAATGCCAAGTCCCAACTCTTTCAGGAATTGGGCCAACCTCAACCAGTCGTGGTGGCCACCCTGACCCACAGGACAAGGAGTCCATCCTCTATGGACTGGACAACGGACAGAGATTTGGACAGGCGTCCGACGGGGGTCTACTTAGGTACCAGGGTCACGGAGGAGGTACAAGATGTCACTCCATTGCCCAGCAGACCGGAGTCCTCTGGTCCAGACTTGGACTCGGACTCCAACTCCGACTTGGTGGGCCAGTCAGAGCCTCTTTCCACTATACAGCCTCAGCCCAAGGGGTCTCGAAAGTCTCTGCTGGAGGATCCGTCCTTTGTGGAACTCCTCCGGTCCATTCAGCAGGCCTGTGAATGGGCGTCCCAGGAGATGGACACCAGGAGAAAAAAGGCTGGCAGAACATCTGGACCTCACCAATGTGGATCCCTTCCCCATTCTCCCATGGATGGTACCACCCGAGGACTTAATCTCTACCATATGGCAACAGCCGTCATCTGTCCCTACAGTTTCTAAACAAGCAGACAGGACCTACCATCCCCCCGGAAGGCGCTTGCCCATTGATGACTCAACCAAAAGCTGACTCTGTTGTTATCACAGCAGCCCATGATGGATCAGCCCAACCTAAACACCTGAGTGCCTCCCAACCGGACAAGGAGTCCGAACAAATGGGTCAGTATGGCCACAAGGTCTATGCCTCTTCGACTTGTGCCATCCATTCTTTGAATTATGTGGCCCACTTGGTGTCTTTTCAGAAGCTGGCTCTTTCCGACTTAGAAAAAGAACTCTAGGCCATTCCGGATGAGGACCTCAGGAATCGGCTGCTAGACAAAGTAAGACTCAACAAGTCTTCCTGCCTCCATGCCTTATGGACCACTTACAACTCTGTTGATTCTGTGGCTCATTGCACTGCTGCTGGAGTTTGCCTGAGGCGCCTGACCTGGCTTCATCTTGCGGAACTGGCGCAAGACGTGCAGAGCACCCTGCTGGATGCCCCTTCAGGGGTTCCATCCTTTTTGGGGGTGACGTCAAAGACATAACAACAGAGCTGCAAGAGAGCGGGAGGTCTCTTAAAAGACATCCACTCCATGTGCTGCTCGGGCCAGAAACCCAAGCAGAATTTTCATCGCCCCCAGAAGAGGTGGAATATGCAGAACCAGGGCAGACAGGCAAGCGTCATGCCACTGGTTCCGGTACCCAGACTCCTCAGTGAAAGTCCCAGAAGGCCTCCAGCAAAGGGGCTCTCCACCTCCACATCCTGACTCGAGGGGGTCCCCTCCACCTCCTCATGCATCTCTGGATCAGCCAGTGGGGGGGAAGGTTCGCTCTCCACCTGGAAGGATGGAAGGTGATACTCGCAGATGCTTGGGTGCTCCATCTTATCACAAGACGATGCTCCATCGATTTCCTGGAGAGGCCCCGGGGCAATTCACTGGGAAAGTCCCATTACCCATCAGACCATCTAAATCTAGTCCATCAAGAAATCCAAGCTCTGTTGCTGAAGACTGCCATGGAACTGGTTTTACCAGGGCAGATAGGAAGGGGATATTACTCCCATTTTTACCTAGTGCCCAAAAAGCCGGGAGATCTCAGACCTATTCTGGATCTCAGCCTGCTCAACCTCTTTGTAGAATACAAGAGGTTTCACATGCTGACTCTCCAGTGACTCCTTCCCCCTGCTCCAACAAAACCATTGACTGTGCTCACTGGACATGCAGGATGCTTACCTGCACATCCCCATCCTCCAGGCCCACTGCCGTTTCCTAAGATTCCTTTCAGGAGAACCACTATCAGTTCAAGGACCTTGCTTTTGTCCTTTCCTCTGCACCTCAGGTTTTTACCAAATGCCTGGCAGTGATGGTTATGTCCCTGCGCTGCAAGGGGATTTATATGTTCCCTTACCTTGACGACTGGCTGCTGTCAGCATCATCTCAGGACAGTCTGATGGATTCTCCATCCACCACCCTGAACCTTTTCTCCAGACTTGGTATCACTGTGAATTATCCCAAGGCTCTCACCCTCCCAGCACCTTCGGTTCATTGGAGCTGTGCTGGATGCGGTCCAGGGCAGGGCCTACCTTCCTGCAGACAGGGCGGAAACCCTGGTTCAACAAGTGGCGCTGGTCTCCCCCTCTTGCAGGACCTTAGCATACTCTATTCTCTGCCTGCTGGGTCTCATGGTGGCTGCCATACCCACAGTTCCTTTGGCCAGACTGTATACGATGGTGACCCAGTGGTCCCTCCAGGTCCAGTGGGATCAACGCTTGGACGATATGGATCACAGGGTCCTAGTCTCCAGCAGCTTGTAGAGGGATCTTCTCTGGTGGCAGGATCTATCCAGCCTTTCTCAGGGGGTTCCCTTCCACCCGTAAGCCCCATCCATGGCCCTCACAACAGATGCTTCAGGCCTTGGTTGGGGAGCCCACCTGGGAGACCACAGGACTCAGGGAACATGGTCTCCTCTAGAGGAGCATCTGCATATCAGCATCCTGGAGATGAGGGCACTGCTCTATGCTTTCCAGGCCTTTCAATCACTCTTGCTTCCGGGAACACCTCTGATCCAGACCAACAACACGGCCACGGTTTGGTACATCAACAGACAAGGAGGCACCCAATCATACCCCTTTTGCAGGGGGGCGATGCGGGTGTGGTACTGGGCAGTCCAGCACTGCCTGACATTGATAGCAGTCCATGTCCCAGGAATCTACAATGTCCTGGTGGACAGTTTCAACTGCACTGTCGCTCAGGCTCACGAGTGGGAGCTAAAGCAGGAAGTAGTGGAAGATCTCTTCCTTCAATGGGTCAGCCAGAAATAGACCTATTCGCCTCCCCATACAACACAAAACTGCCCAGCTTTTGCTCGCTCGTTCCTGTGGTGGTGTTTTCTGGCGAGATGCGCTGTCTATCTCTGTCTTGGACGGGGAGATTTCTGTACGCTTTCCCTTCCTTTCCTATTCTACAGAAGGTTCTGCTGAAGCTCCAGGCAGAAGGGGCCCACATGATTCTCATTGCCACTCTGTGGCCTTGGCAGATTGGGTTTCCTCTGCTGCAGCAGTACCTCTTCCTCGCTCTCACTACCTTCTATCTCAGGAGCAGGGCAGCCTGGTGCATCCGAGCCTCAAGTCTCTCCATCTGCATGCGTGGCGCCTTTGGACATAGCTGTCTCATTCTTCGACGTATATTCCAGAGTCGCTTAGGTCCTAGTGGAGGCCAGAAAGCCCTCCACGAGATCCACGTATGCTATGAAATGGAGGAGATTTTCTATTTGTGCCGCAGCCAAAGGTCTGGACTCTTTTTCTAGCTCAGCACCCCAGGTTCTTGAATACCTCTTGCACCTGTTTGACTCTAACCTCAGCTATTCTTTGCTGAAGGTACACCTATCTGCGATTTCAGCCTACCACCTTCCAGTGGAGGGCAAAACCATTGGTCAGTTAGAGGTCTCCAAAACCTTTCTAGAGGGATCCTCCACCTCAAACATCCAGTCTCCCCCCCCCCGTGGTTTGAATTTTATTTTAGAAAAAGTTACTTTTCCCCCTTTTATGCTGGCAGCAATTTGCAACATGCGTTACTTCTCTTGGAAAATGCTCATTTTAGCCACCATTACCTCTACCCAAAGAGTTTCCTAGCTTCAGGTCCTTGTTTGTAAGGAGCCTTATTTGATTTTCCACAGAGACCGGGTGGCTCTGTGGACTAACCCTTCTTTTCTTACAAAGGTTGTTTCGGAATTTACTTTGAATCAGAATGTTGAACTGCCGGTATACTACCCAGAGTACTCCAACTGGTGGGAATATCTCTTGCACATCTTGGATGTGCATAGGATTCTGAGATACTACATCTCTAGGACCAAAGAGGACCGAAAGTCTAACTAGTTGTTTGTCAATCCCAAATGTAAAGGCAAGGCCATTTCCAAACAGGGTTTGTCAAAATGGTTGGCTAACTGCATCTCGTACATCTACAACAAGTACGAGAAGCCCCTTCTGGTGGACGTGAAATGCCACTCGACCAGGGGCATGGCCGCTTTGACGGCCTTCCTGAGAAATGTGTCCACTGCGGATGTTTGTGCAGCGGCCACTTGGTCTTCCATCCATACCTTCACCAAGCACTATAGTCTGAACATTGCCTTTAGGCATAGAGCCGGTTTCGGCCTCGCTGTCCTACAAGGCCTCCTATTCTAAGCAGACCTCTAGTTGGCAGACGCCTCCTCCTCCCGGAACCTAGTCTTCAACTCCTTTTTTCTTTGACTGCTTGGTATTCAGTCCTACTTTGTGAAGACCTACTGCAGGAACCATCTCGAAGTAAGATATAGCAGTTACGTAAGAACTTACCTTAACAGTAGATCTTCAGGAGAGGTTCCCTCCCACCTTACCCCAGCTCCTGTATCTTTCTTCTCTTCCTTTCCCAGGGCTTTATTTTTTTAGCAGCTCAGGGCTTCAGGAGTTGTTACTCCTTTCTCCTGTTTCCTCTTCTGAGATCTCCGGTGGGAGAGCTGGAAGACGAGTGTGGGGACCGCCCCCTTTATACAGTCATGCTGACGTCCATCGTGATGCTGGGGGTAGTCCACTGCTATAGATTGCTAGCTAGAAGTTTGCTGTGCGGTTCTGATGCCAGGGGCGCTGTCCTAGTTTGTGAAGACCTACTGTAGGAACCTCTCTCAAAGATCTACTGTTACGGTAAGTTCTTATGTAACTGCTGTTTCGTTTGAGTGGGTGACCATTGCCTGTGCTGGTGGGCATAAGTGTAAGATCCTCATAGTTTACCACTCTCCTAGAGGTGGGTGGCATGAATGTTTGGAGGAAGTTGCAGACTTGGTGTCATTCAAGTTGTTGGAATTCCTAAGACTTTTGGTTCTTGCGGATTTCAACTGCTGGGTTGACTCTGAAGTGGATAAAACTGCAGCAGATTTCCTCCAATTAATTGTGTCTCTGGCTTTCACCCAGCATGTTTTTGCCACCACCCATATAGGCAGTCATGCGTTCAACTTGGTTTTCACTGCTGTCATAATTGCTGGCAGACCTTAGGTAAATCCTGTGATCCAGTTGAAACATGTGTCATATCCTTTGGGCTGACAGGTTACCTCTGTTTTTTCTGCCCCTACATAGATGTCCACTGTAGTATCTGGAGCAGGCTTAAACTTAAATTTTTTGAGATACAGTGGACATCTCTAGGATAATGGCTGCCTATGCTATAGGTGTCACTAAGGCAATATACATTTATAATAAGAACATCCTGTCCGCGTCAGTTTTATTAGTGCAAGTCCATAGCTGCCCTGCACACTTGAGAAGGAATGCCCCATGGTATAGTGGAGATCTCTGATCTGTAAGGCTGCAGGGTAAGAAGTTAGAGCATAAGTGGAAGAAATCTGGTCTAGAGTCTGACAAACTTATCCTGAAAGCACAATTTCTGGGCCATTGGGAAGTTATTATTGGCACAAGAATGAACTTCTGCTTGGGTGTTATGACAGCTAAATGAAATAGACTCTGCTCACTTCAGGGTGGTGGATGGATTGAATCCTCCACCCAAAGAGTCTCTCTCAAAGACCAGAAGAAATTTCACATTAGAGATGTGAGGGTTTTTCTAATGTCTTATCAGCCAAGATTGCGGGACATCAGGGCTGAGACAGCCTGCATGGTGAGTATTGTAGTCATTATTGTAGTTGTTACATGCTAGAGATGTCTGAAACGCGACTTGTTTGGGACAGCTTCTGTCTTGCTGATACTGATGAGATCCTTCAGGTGCTGTCAGATGTGTGCCGTAGCCACTGTATTTTGGACATTATGCCTGCCACTCTGGTGAAAGCAAGAGTGCTAGTGCTTCTATACATTTCCGTGGACATGTTGATGCCTGAGATAGTGGTTACTACTGTTGCTTTGAAGATGCAGTGGTTTACCCAACCCCTTAAGAAAGCATCATTAGATAGTATTTCATGAATTTTATATATATCTCTAAGCTGCCCTTTTTGGACAGAGATATTGAGAAAATGGCAGCAGTGCAGTTAAGAAAGCATGTGTAGGAATTTAAAATCTACGAGTCCTTCCAGTCTGGTTTTTGCCCTCAGCACTACACTGAAATGATGTTGGTGAGGGATATGAATGATATTCTTGCGAGGGACTGTACAAAGGTTTATTTTCTAGTCCTGCTGGATCTGTCTTCACTTTTGACACTGTTGAATGTACAGAACGTTTGGAGTAAATAAGGATTGTTAGGGTGGCTGCTTCTGTGCTTTGCAGGTTCTCACCTTACTCAGCAATTACCAGTGGTAATGGATTAAAGACGTTTCAATCTTCCTCATCTGTCATTGACTATAGTGCCCCTCAGGGCTTCATTTGGTCTCTGTTATTGCTTGCAGTGCTTTTACTCCTGCTGTAAGATTTGATCCATAAGTATTGCTTGGGTTTTCATTGAATTCTGATACCTAGCCATATTGCTCGTTTAAAACCGGCTAGGGATCCCCGATAGCTGTGCTTGATGGGATTCATCCCAGAATTCTAAAAGAACTAAGGGTAGAACTAGTGACACCACTGACTACCCTCTTTAACAAATCATGGGAGGATGGGGTGATACCCGAGGACTGGAGGAGGGCAGATGTGATTCCCCTTCACAAAAGTGGGAGCAGTGCAGAAGCAGAAAACTACAGACCTGTTAGTTTAACCTCAGTGATAGGGAAAATGATGGAATCACTTCTGAAGGAAAGAATTGTCGAGTATCTAGAGGCCAGAGGGGCACAGGACCCAAGGCAGCATGGATTCACAGCGGGAAGGTCATGCCAGATGAATCTGATAGATTTCTTTGACTGTGTGACCAAAGTAGTAGATGAGGGAGGGGCTGTGGACATGGCCTACCTAGACTTTAGCAAGGCATTTGACACAGTCCCACACAAAAGATTAATATACAAGTTAGCCAGCCTTGGAGTGGGTCCCAAGATGACAGCCTGGGTAAAGAATTGGCTGGAGAATAGGACACAGAGAGTAACAGTAAATGGAGTCCACTCTGAAGAAAGGAGGGTTACTAGTGGGGTACCTCAGGGTTCAGTATTAGGACTGGTCCTCTTCAGTGTCTTTATAAACGACATTGCAGAGGGACTGGAAGGAAAAGTATGTCTCTTTGCAGATGACACAAAGATCTGCAACAGAGTTGATGCACAAGGTGGGGTGGAAAGGATGAGAAGGGACTTGGCAAGGTTAGAGGAATGGTCAAATGTATGGCAGCTTAGATTCAATGCTAAGAAGTGTGCAATGTAATGCACCTGGGAAACAAAACCCAGGGAAGAGTACACAATGGGGGTGAGATGCTAACAACAACAAAAATGGAAAGGGACCTGGGGTAGTCATATCAGATGACCTAAAGGTAGGCAAGCAATGTGAGAGGGCAGCAAGGAGGGCTGGGGGATAGTAGGATGCATAGGAGAGGCATCACCAGTAGAAAACAGGAAGTTATTATCCCTCTGTACAGATAGCTGGTGAGACCCCATCTGAGTACTGCGTGCAGTTCTGGAGACCCAGTTTCCAGCAAAGACATAGACAGGGTGGAAGCTGTCCAGAGGAGGGCAACTAAATGGTGCAGGGACTGCACGGAAGACATATGAAGAGACTAAAGGAGCTTAATATGTATAGCCTCGAGGAAAGGAGGGACATGATAGAAACTTTCAAGTACCTCAAGGAATCAACAAAGTCCAAGAGGTAGCATCTTTCAAAAAGAGTGTGCAAGAACAAGGGGCACAATTTGAAGATGGGGAGCTCAGAGGTAATTTAAGGAAGTATTTTTTCACAGAGAGGTTGTGGATGCATGGAGCGGCCTTCCGGAGGAGGTTGTGGAGTCAAAAACAGTGGTGGAATTCAGGCATGCATGGGACAGTCATAAGGCCATTCTAGGGGGTGGGGGTGGGGGTAGGAAGAAGTAGGCTGCTGGTTAACTAGGATCTGCAGCTTATCCAGTAGGTAGGGAAATGGGCAGACTGGGTGGGCCAAGCGGTCCTTATCTGCCGTCAAATTCGATGTTTCTGTGTTTCTATGTTGAGAGCCTTCTGTCCAAAGTCAGTTTGTGAATGGCTCAGTGGATTGAAGCTGAACCTCGAGTTGCTACAGGTGTGGTCAGAGGTCAACAATTTTTTGTAGTCTGGGCCTCCCCACAATTGATGTAGAGAGGCTAGAGACTAGGCAAGTTGTTTGCAACCTGGGGGTCTCTCTTGACCTGGAGTTTTCACTCGCTCTTCCGATGTCGACTGTGTCAGGAGTGGCTTTTATCATCTTAAAAATATTGCTGGATTGCGACCCTACCTTGATCCGGATGGCCTTCTCATACCAGTTTATTCTTTTGTCATCTCTCTCCTTTATTACTGCAGTGCATGCTACAAGATCTGTCCTGCTGGTCAGACATACTGTCTGCAGCTAGTGCAGAATGAACCTGCCAGGCTTACTACTACTGCTAGGAGATGCAAATACATTATCTGTGCACTGCATTCATTGCACTGGCTCCCTGATAGATGGTGGGTTGACTTCAAGATCCTGCTTTTAACTTACAAGGCCCTTAATGGACTGAGGCTGCATTACCTTAAGGAGCTTCTTGCAACCCATACCAGTACCCATGTCTTAACATGTCTGGCTATCAGGTTGTTGGTTGGTTCCAAAATTAAGGCTAAAATCTGCTGGGGATAGAATTGTCTCTGTCTCTGCTCCTTATTTATGGATTAGGTTTCCCCTGGGTATTCAGAGAGCCCCCCTTGGTCTACATTTTCAAAAATAAACTGAAAATTTGATTGCTTAATTAAGCCTTTTCAGGAACCTGATTGAGACTTGACTTCATCTTGTTTGACTGTCTTTCTGAAGTCTTTATCTGAAATTGTAGTATTGTAAATTGAGGTATTTTTATGTATATATTTAATCATTTGGTAATTTTATTATTGTTTTTGGTTTATTGTTGCTTTGTGTTGCACTCTTGTTGTTAGAAAAGGATTTCTTTCTTCCTTTCTTTTCCTTCCTTCCCTCCTCCCCCCATCAGTTTATGGAGTTTATCTGGACAGGTGTGGACTATTGAAAGGCTCAAGCAGTGCTTCTGCCACATCAGGCTTGAATCTGATTTAGTTTGCCACCTCCTTTCATCATTGGGTCAGATATCTAGCATGGGATTTTCTTCAACGTTACAGCCTGAAGGTATTGTGACCTTTGTTGGGTTTTACTTTGGCTGAAGCTTCTTCAATTGGATGTGAAGGCCCAGCAGTCCCAGAGTTCAGCAGCCATGTCCCATCCAGTCGTGATCTCCCAGTCCATTGATGCTGTCTTTTGTTAGATGGCTCCAGTGCATGTTTCAGCACCGAGCACTGGTCCTCACCACTGATGCCTCCCTCCTTGGTTAGTGATCTCATTTGGTGGGACAAAGGCTGTGGTCTCTGCAGTAGCAACATGTACACATAACTGTGCTCATGCTGCAGGTGAGTCACATAGTGCTTCAGGTGTTCTCCTTCATGGTGGCCGATTACTCAGTCTACATCAACACGGACAACACTGTGGTAGAGTTATGTGTGAACAAACAGGAAACCCATTTCTCCTGGCTACGTGATTAAACTCTGGAGACATGGTCATTGGCAGTATGTTTCAGTATTGGTATGTTAGCCACATAGCTTGGTGATGTAGTCAGTGAGCTGGCCAATAGCCTCAGCCACCAGGGAGATATAACCTGTAATATTGTTTGATACTGGGGACTCCTCACGTCCACTTGTTTGCATCCTGGGAGAACCCCAAACTACCACTTTCTGTGCCCATCCCCCAACTCTGGGCAGGATTCTGGAAGAAGCCCTTCCTGTGAACTGGATCAACAAGGTCTTTGAGGCTATCTCTTCCATTAACCACATCTTTGGAACTATAAACCATCAGCATCAGGACCACTTGGAAACTTTCTGCTCTCCAGGCGCTGCCCACAATGACATACAGTGTCTATGGATTTGTAATTTGGTGGGCCCATCACTCCTCAGTTCTTTCTTCCACCTTCGATCATCCTGTTGGATCTGCCAAAGGGATTGCCATCAACTTAGCAATTACTGTTTGTTGTTTTTCATTTTCTTAGTGTTCTGTCATCGTCTCTGTATGCCTCTGAAGTCAAAAGAGCCTTTATTTCGGTATTGTAAATGCAGAGATGAAACTTATAACAAGGATATATATGCAATTTGTTTGTGCTGTTTGGGCCTGTCTCACAATGTGAAGACTTGTGAGATTTACTAGAGCTTCAACCAGGCTATGAGGCGATGCCATAAAAAAGCTCTAGAAAATGTCCTTGTATTAAAAACATTGAAAGGCACGAGGAAGGAAGAAGGTTCAAAATTTGCTTCTCCCTCACTGTCAACTGAAAAGTGGCAGTCAAAGTCTAAGAATAGGGACTAGGAACAGTTGTCATCGAAGGCCTCCTCGTTGTCTGCCCATAAGCACAGACGCAGAGAAAAAGATAAGTCTGCTTCGCCGCAAGGTCCCAGTCACTTTTGAGAAAACATATGTCCTCATCAGTGCCCTCTCCAGCGGTGTCAACTACTTCCCCCTGGAGCATCATTGAGAGCCCAAGATCAGGGCTTGGCTTAGGTGGCGCTGTACGTACTATGGATGGTATGACACCATCATTGCCAGGACAGGGCCCATCAACACAAGTAGTCTCAGCCCCTTTGCAAGGTGCTGTCAACTCTCAGGATGTGCTGACGTTTTCTGAAATGACTCGATGCATTCTACCAAGGTTGCCAGTGTACGCAGTTATTCCACCGATGGGGCCTTCTGATACTCAGCCCTCATCAATGGGTTCCAATCAGTAGCACACCACAGATTCCTGCTTCTCAGCCGCCACTGGCTTTGCTGGTCCATTCTGCTACTTCCATCGTCGATAGTGCTGATGACAAAATGGAATGTAATCCTGACCTCATGGACTTAGAGGAGGAATATGAGGGAGAGCAATTTCTGGAGTGTTCCCCTCGCTCTGGGTCTGCTGTCTTGTCCTGTAGTGAGGACTCAGTGGTTTGTACACTGAGATCTCCTCCTGAGGACTCATCTTTCCAAGCCATGATACAACAGACACAGTCTGCCATGGACTTTGCTGTGGAAGAGGAAGATCCACTCCCTCCATTACTATTCCACCTGTATATCCTGCATTAGAAGATGCTACTTTCATTGCATGGTACAGACCAAACTCACTGCCTGCAGTTCTTAGAAAGTTTGATAAGCAGTATTCTGAATCTGCTGATCCTTATTATGCTAGGTAGCCAGAAACTGACTCTGTGGTCATCATGGCTGCCTGTGATAGGTTTAGAGCCTCTAGACATATGAGTAGTTTGCATCTTGATAAAGTATCCAGAAGGCTGGATGTGATGGGCAAATGTATCTATGCCTCTGCATCATTGGGCTTTAGGATTGCAAACTACCAGCCCCACGTCATCAAATATCAGAAGATCCTACTTGTACTTCTGTTCAAGCTTTGCCTTGTGGCTCTGCAAAGACTGCTTAAAACATTGTCTACTGGTGCTGAGGTTGGCAAACATTTGCTGTGCTCAGCCTATGGTGTCTCTATTGGTTCTGCCAGGGCTGCAGCTTCTGGCATTTGAAGGAGATATTCTTGACATAGAATTGCTGGCTTTACCAATTATATGCAACAGGCAGTTTTGAATGCTCCCTTTAAAGAGTTAGAACGGTTTGGCTATGATGTTGAAGAGTCCCTACATGGCCAGCAAACTTCAAAAATTACTCTAAGGTCTGTAAAGTCTCTGTATCCCACTCCTGCTAGAGGTCATGGTCAGGGCTGCTGTCATTTGCCTACTGTCCGAGGTAGTCATGCCTGCTGTTAGCAGTGCTGTGGCAGAGGAAGTAATCTCCTTTTGGGTCTCCTCCCCCTGGTGCTCACGCAAAAACACCTAAAGGAATCTGTTCCGGTGGCCCTGTTGCCACCGGTTTCACCTGACTCTCTTCCATCTCCTCCCTCCGCTGTTACTTCCATGTGTGAGTGTGAGGAGCAGGATCTCACTGCATCTGAAACAGTGGCAGTAGATCACTATGGACGAGTAGGTTTTGGACATAATTGCATGAGCGAATGGTCTGAGCTGTTACAAATTCTTCTGGATCATCCTCCACCTCCTATTATCTTCTAAGCCATTTGTCTCTCCTGAGGGAAGAAGTTCAGTCTTTATTCCAAAAACATGCCATAGAACCAATTCCTCCTCAGGAGAGAAACAAAGGGTTCTATTCCAGATACTTCCTTATCCCAAAATGGACAGGGTATCTGCATACTGTAGTGCACAACACTGCGCCACAGGATACTATGGGAGGTGCAAGGCCAAGAGAAACACTCAGAAGCAAAAACACAAAACAGGCTGCACACTCTGCGGTTCAGTTCAGTTATAGTCAAACTCCAAAATGTACTTGCCAATCCATAAGATTTTATTAGAGAGCCTAGGTGAGTTTTTTTTCTTTATATGTAGTTTCTCCTCGCCGCAGGCCCCCCTCAGAGGGTTACATCCTCTGGCTCATGATTATCCCCTGTTTGTCCATCCCCTGCAGATTCCCCCTCTGTGGCAGGGCCAGGACGAGGAGTGCCAGTGCCCCCCTCGGCAAATCAAATCTGGTATCAGGGTGGACTTGCTGGAGCGATTGGGCCATCATGGGTCCTGTCGAGTCCCTGATTCTCTGCCATTTTTCTCCCACACCCATGTTCATGCAATGGTTGGGGAGGCTCTCTCCACCTCTGTGGAGGCAGCCAATCGCCCAGGACATGGGCCAACTCCTCTGCGTGGCTGTGCACCTGTTCCAACCCCCAGCCACTGCTGGGTGCCAGTCGACCTTGCACAGTGTAAATCCCCCCACCCTGAGGAAAGATAGCAGTTCTCCGGAGGCTCAATCCTTCCTCCCCTGAATGACCCGAGTCCGTTCCCGAACTTGGGTCACCGGCATAGCACGAGGTGTGGCGTCCAGCACCTCAACCCTCAGCACCACCAGGCTGGCAAGTACATTTTGGGATTTTGACTATCACTGACCTGATCTGCATACTGTGTTGGATCTCGGGGATCTCAACCTGTACATCGAATAAAAAGAGGTTTTGCATGGTGTCACTGCAATCTCTGATTCCCCTTCTGCAAATGGGGGACTGGCTCTGTTCTCTGGACATGTAGGACACATACCTTCATGTAAAGATTCTTCACCAGTTGCTTGGGAGCAGTTGCAGCAGTCCTTCACAGAGAAGGCCTGTATGTGACTATATTATACTGCTTATTGCTGGTACCACCTCTCTCTCTAAGCATTTTGTATTAAAGTTGTCATATGTCTGATGTAATGGCTATAGTAAATCTGTGTATGTAACTGACATGCTCTGTAATGTACTCTATGCCTTATCCAATGAATGTTAAATTTACAGTGTACTCCTGCCAATGTATGTAATCTATGTCTGTAACTAATCTGGGTCGCTCCTGAAAAAGGGACCTAAGGTCTTAGTGAGCTTACCCGGTTATCAGAATCTAAATAAATAAATGTTTTCCCCTATATGGACGAATGTCTCCTGAAGGCCAGCTCCAGGGAAGCTCTGCAGCACACCCCATCTTGGACATGTCAGTTGTTTGGCGGCTTGGGTGTCACAGTGAATGTGCCAAATTTTGTGTTGACTCCATGCCAAGGACTGCAATATATAGGGGCGATCTTGGACACAGAGAAGCAATATGCTCCCCTGCCACAGGACAGGACAAACACTTTGGTTGCTCAGGTACACTTGGTATACAGGAGCCACTATGTTTCTGCAAGAACAGTGTTACGTCTCCTGGGCCTCATGGGTGTGGCTATATTGACTGTTTCACTGATACGTCTTCATATGAAGAGTCCTCATTGAACACTCAGGGTCCAGATTTTCATCACATCTTCTCTTTGCGTAGAGTTGTGGTGGATGGAATGTGATAACCTACTGAAGGGTGTTCCATTTCTTGTATTAGCTCCTGTACAGCTCTTCACCATAGATACTTTGGTCTCTGCCTGGGGTGCTAAGCTTGCACATAAATGTCCTGGAATGCAGGCTGTTCTGTACAACCTCCAGGCCTTTCAGAATTTCTCTGCCCTAGTCCTCTGCTAATCCAGAAGGACAATGTCAGTGTGATGCTTTACATCAACAAGGGGTCACTCACTCCTATCCCCTTTGCTGGGAGGCTGTGTGGGTATGGTACTGGGCTCTGTCTTACGACCTTCAGCTATTGGCCGTGTTTCTCCCCAGTCTCCAAAACATCTTGGCAAGCAGGTTAAGCAGGTCCCAGTCGATGGTTCATGAATGGGAACTGCTGTCTTCCATGGTAAATGACATCTTCAGAAGATGGGGTCATCCAGAGCTGGACCTTTTTGCATCCTCCCAATACAAAACTGCCGTGCTTCTGCTTGCTCTGAGGCCTAGAACTTTTTGGCAAGACTCATCAGTCCTCTCCTGGAAAAGGAAGTTCCTATACATATTTCACCCCATTCCTCTAATACAGAGGGTTCTGCCAAAGCTGTGGGTGGAGAGTGCCACTCTCATCCTCATTGCTCCATTCTAGCCTCACCAGATATGGTTTCCACCTCTTCGGCATCTCGCGGTGGAGCTTTCTGTCCTCTTACCTCTGTGTCGGGGTCTCATGGTGAGGAATCTCTGGTCCATCTTTACCTGAAGTCCCTACATCTGCATGCGTGACTCCTGAAGACATAGCCAGAGCACTGCCAGACCACCCTCGCTTCCACTTGGGGTTCAGTCCGGACCTTCTGGGATAATATGAAAGAGCTAAATGGGAAGTCCCACTCCCCCCCACCCCACCATCTCAGCTCTCCATCAATGGTACCCCCAACACAGATCCACTCCTTATAGCCGATTGCCTTAACACTGCCTTCTCTGACCTAAGCTCAGTCCTCCCCAGCAGCTTCTTTGACCCAGTCCCTACCTCTCTCCCTCTGGTCCTGCATCACCCACCATTCTACCTGCACACCCTATCCCCCCAAGAAGCCAGGCCACACCTGCTAAAAGCCTTAAGCAGCAGTAACCCCAGCAGTGACTCCCTCGACTCCAGGATCCTCCGTATGGTCTTGGACAAAGTTCTAGTCCCCCTGACTGACCTTCTAAACCAGTCTCTATGCGTGGGTCAGTTCCCAAGTGCTTGGAAAACTGCTGAAATCACACCCATACATAAGAGTGCAGACCGGTCCACCCCCAACAATTATTGGCTGATCTCCATCCTCCCCCACTCTCTAAAGCCCATGAAAAAGTGGTGTTGATCCAGCTCTCTGAATACCTAACCAAGTATGACATTATGTGCCCAGAGCAGCACGGTTTCTGCCCAGGACGCAGTACAACTACGGCTCTTCTGGAATTCTCCCAACACCTGCATGCTGCTCTTGACTCTGGCAGCCTTGCAGGAGCAGTCTTCATTGACCTCTCCAAGGCCTTTGACACTGTCCGTCGTCCCCTTCTACTCAACTCTCTCCACCAACTTGGCTTCTCTGGCAGTCCCATTTCATGGTTCTCTAGCTACCTCTCTGCTAGATCTCAGCATGTCAAGATCAGCGGCTCCCTCTCCAGCACTCTTCCTGTTCGCTCCAGGGTCCCTCAGGGCTCCACCCTAGGTCCAATGCTTTTTAGTCTCTAGCTCAACACCCTCCCTAGCTCATGTACCAGTAAAAATGCTCCTCTATGCTGACGAAGCAGTCCTTGTTGCCTCACATCCCAATCCCACCTCCCTCCAGTTATCCCTCCAGCAAGGTTACAACCAAGCTGAAAGGTGGTTCGGAGACCACAGACTGGTCAGTAACCTAAAGAAAACCAAATCAATGCTCTTCTTCCACCACCAAAATAAAGCTAAAAATACCCCCCTCTTGATTATCCCCACCACTCTGCACCTGCTAGAACAAGTGACCACGTACAAGTACCTAGGCATCACGTTTGATACTGCCCTCTCCTTCCACACCCACATTAATGCCCTGTCAGCTGCCATTAACTCTCTGATTGGCATGCTATACCGGCACAGGGGCTGCCTGCCTCAGGTTACCGTTAGGCTGGCCATCACCTCCTCCGGCTTGTCCTTCGTGGACTATGGCTTGCCCATCTACGCTGCAGCTGACAACACTCTCCTCTCCAAAATCCAGCTGTCCATCAATAAGGCCTGTAGGCTCCTGACTGGTGCCTCCAGCCTCACTCACACCTGCCTTCTCTATACTACCACCAGTCTGCTCAACTTTGAGGAGCGATTGCTCTACCAGACCTGCCTTCTCACTAAGAAATCACTGCTAGGACTCTCCCCCGGGTTTCCACCTCCCTACAGCAGTCATCATCATCCGTCACCACCCGTAGCTCTGTTAAGGCCACTTTCAAGGTGCCCAGAACCAAGACCTCTCTTGCCCAGAGATCCTTCCTCTACAGAGCTCCCACCTGGTTCAACTCCCTCCCTAGCTGCATCTCCAACTTGCCAAAAGTTGTCTCCTTCAAAACAGCCCTTCAGAACCATATCTTTAATACCTGCTGTTGTAGGTGCAACTAACCCCCTGTTGTAACCTGTGGTACCCGCCTGGCTTGCCTTCTGGCTCGACAGCGTCCACTGGACAGCCTCTCCCTCCCCCAGACCCACTTCTTCCCTACTAGGTCCAAACAGGGATGTAAACAGCTGTCTTCCCTGAGGACCTACTATATCCATGAGTGTAACTCACAGTTTTGTAACACTATGTAACCCTAAGTAACATACAGACTATTACATTATGCAACTTAAGTATCTATGTTGAATGTTCCTTTTACTGCACCTGTAATGTTATCCTTTGTTTTAATCTGCACTGTAATAACTGTCTTGATGTCTGCCCCCGCGACGAGGTGCCTTTGTAAATGAGTCTCTGACTCAAAGGTTGTAAACTCGATTTGTAATGAATAAATGAAAAAAAAAAAAAAAACGTTTTGGGGTATCCCTTAAGGTTGCTGATGTCCTGCTTGTGGCTAGGAGGCCTTCTATGAGACATATGGCTGCTTCCCAGAATATGGACCATTTTATATGTCCTATGAATACTTTGTTGGAATACTTGCTTTCTTCGTCTAACTCTGGCCTGCAGTTATCCTTGCTTAAGGTACATTTGGCCGATCTATCAGCTTTCCATGCCCCTATTGATGGCCATATGGTTGCTCAGTTAGAGGTGTTCTGTATGTTTCTGAGAGGTATTCTTCATATGAAACCTCCTTTTGTAATGTAGTCCCCCCTTGGGTCTTGAATTTCGTTCTTAAGAAGTTGTCATTGGCTTCTTTTGAGTGTGGTGCAAGTTGCGGCTTATGTTTCCTGTCATGGAAAACATTGTTTTTAGTTGTGATGACCTCTGTTCGAAGGATTTCTGAGCTTCAGGCTGTATTCTGTGAGCCTCCTTATTTAATTTTTCATAAGGACAGAGTCACTTTGGAATAAATCATAAGTTTTCACTGAAGGTGGTATCTGAATTTACACTGAATCAAATGATACCCTTCCTGTATATTATCCTGAACATGCCAACCAGGGTGGAACAGTGCTCCATACGTTGGATGTACGTAGAATACTAAGATACTATATTGCTCACCCCAAGGACTGCAGAAAGTCTTCCCAGCTTTTTGTTTCCTCCACCGGTGGGAAAGAGGGCACTCCTGTGTCTCAACAGAACGCTGCAGCCAGGTTGTTGACTGGGTTACCAAGAACTTGCCATATCACACCTGTGCTGTGCAAACTGCACTGGCTGCCGGTGCGGTGGAGAATCACCTTCAAGGTCGCGTTGCTGACCTATAAGACCCTACACGGTCAGGGAAAGGGCTACTTGCAAGATCTCCTTCAACCCTACCGCCCTCTCCGCTCCGCTGACGAGGGATTGCTAGAGATTCCCAGGGTTCGTCTTCAGTCATCTGGGGCGAGAGCTTTTTCTTTCATGGCCCAACCCTGTGGAATTCCTCATCAGGTTAGAGAATGCCTGTCCATGGAATCATTTAAGGTGTCTTTGAAGAGTTATCTATTTGAATTAGCGTTTGAATAGGTTTATTGCTGCTTTTTATTGTTTTTTATGTTGTTATTTATTATGTTAGATGTTATTTTGTACTTGCGCTTTGATATGTTGAAAAGCGCATTATAAATAAACTTTGATTTGATTTGATTTCAACAATGCCTATCCAAAATGGCTGGCACATTGTATTACGTTCCGTTACAGGAAGTACGGTAAGAAACTTCCTGGTGCTGTTCATGGTCCCTCCACAATGGATATGGCCACTTCTGTTGCTTATGTCAAAAATGTCCCTGTTGCTGACATATGTGGTGTAGCCATCTGGAGCAATTTATTTATTTATTTATGTTTAGCTTTTGTTGACCGGGTAAGTGCACTAGACAAATCCTGCCTATTTTCAGGTATCATACTTTTACTAAGCACTACAATCTGGACATCGTTTCTTGTAGACTTGCTGGCTTTGGGCTGGCTGTACTGCAAGGCCTTCTGTCTTGACTACATATCAGACTGTGCCATCCTTCCTGTTTACTGTGTACTGCTTGGGAATCATTCTGAAGGTGTGGCCTAATAGAGGAGATAGCCTCAAAGCAGATAAACCAGTTTACCGTAACAGTAACTCTTTGAAAGAATCTCCTCCATTAAGCCATGCTGTACCCTCCCTCCCTCCTTTTGCTTTGAGCGAGGGTCATGGCAGATGCAGTGCCCAAAACATTAAACCATGCATCCTATCTCCAGAACCATGCCTCTTCATGTATGCCTGTTGCTGGTCTCATCTCCTGGTTCCTTACAGCTGGAGATCCTCTGAGGCTAATCTCCAGTGGGTAACTGAAGAGTGATGGGGGACCATCCATGGTGTATATGCATAGATGCTGTACGTTGTTGTGGTCGGCCCCCAGCTGGCAGAACGTTTCCGAGTGGTCCTGATGCTGATGGCTTATAGTTCCAGAGGTGTGGCCTAATGGAGGAGGGTTCTCTCAAAGGTCTAGTTTTACAATACCCTTTCCCTTTGTGCAGTTGAACCTGCAGAAGGCATGCCTCAAGAGGACTCAGCTGATTTTAATATCCCCATCATGGCCTTACCAGTGATATGAGGACCAGCTTTGCTTCAGTGCCGAGCATCCTGTCAAGCTCCTGCTTTGGCTTGGCCTTCACACTCGATCCATGGGAAGGATTCAACACTTAAATCTGCAGTCCTTGCATCTTGTGGCATGGTTACTGAGAGGCTAGAGTTTGTGTCCCTCATCCTCTTGGAGTAGGTTCTCATGGTGTTGGAGACTTTTCATAAGTCCCCCACCTGACACACCTGTGCTTTTCAGTGGAAGATTCTTGATGAGTATCAGTAGTGTAATCCTTCACCCATGAAGTGTCCACTTTATGACTTTGTATCATCTTTTTCAATGGGGCTTCTGGCAGCATCTCTCAAGCTGCATTTGACTACTATCTTTGTCTGTCAAGCTAAGGCGGGTTACCCCTTCCTTAGCTGGAGTGGGTTGTCAGTCATTTTTTCAAGAGGCTTGACCATATTTTTACACTCTTCGAGAGCCTTCTCTGGTGTGGGACCTAAACCTGCCCTTGCCATGCCTGTGGAGAAAACCCTTCAAGGCTGTGGTCACATTTGACCTTGGTTTCTTGTCTTGGGAAGTGGTTTTCCTGTTGTTTGTCACTTCAGCCAAGCAAGTCAGTGAACTGCCTGCCATTTTTGTTGATCTGGCCTATTTGATTTTCCATAAGGTTGTTAGTGAGGACATGGTTGTGTTTCACACCTGTACAAAATTGGAACTCTAGGTGATTACTGAGTTTCAATTTAACCACTTGGGGTTGCTGGTGTTCTTTCTCAGACCTCATGCCAGTTCAGCTTAGGAGAAACTGCACTGACTGAATGTCAGGCATGCTGTCCTGTTCTACCATCAGAGAATGGCAAAGTTTAGTGGATTCACTTCACAGTTGATCGTGACTTATGCTAAAATGTCCTGAAGTTGGCTTGCCTCCAAGTAAACCATGTCTATTTGGAGTGTATCCTGCAGTGAACATTTTTAAACATTGGCCAAATGTATGATGCCTGTGGGAATAACTTCCTTTCAACCAGGTGCACACCTGCTGCCACTGGTAGGGCTACAGCAGTCGGTGATACTTCCAGCGATATAGCACATCTACATACATTTTCGTGACTCATCATGGTCCCAGCCTGCAGGCTCACAGGGCACTGCTTCTAGGTTTTCCGTCCTGAAGTCTTCCTTCCATGGAGCTGAGGGCTTAGTTCCCTCCAGACCAGGTACTGCTTATAGTTTGTCCTAGTGTGATTACTGTACATTGAAGGAATCCAAGTAGTTGTGACAAAGTTGCTCACCTGTAATTGTTGTGTCACTACTGGTACTCCTTCTGAAGTAATTGTATCCCCTTGTCTTTTCCCTGACTACTAGCTCTCAGTTGTGGTACTTTTTACACAGTGCTCACTTTTCCTGCAATTCCAGCATCAGCGATCTGAGATGCCCTTGTGTGAGGGTGCCAGGAGTAGAAGGGGAGGCGCTGAAGCTCTAGATATTGATCTTTCAGAGAACTTCATGCATACTTAGTATACTGCACAATTGTGATTTAAGAAGGAATTCCATTAGTGAAACAGAAGTTACAGGTGAGTAAGATTTTTCCGTGAATAGGGAAGAACTACCTCAGTTATTGTAGTGACTAGCTCTACAGAACTGACTAGCTCTACAGAACTTTGAACACTACTAATGAATTTGAAATGGCCATTTATATAGTTCCATATGCAAACTGACAACATCTATTCAGTTTGAGAAATATATTCACTGCTTGATGGGGTATTTCATCTCTCAAACTTCTGACTACTTTCAGTGCCATTGAGATGCCTGTCAAAAACATGTAATGTAACATTATGGCATACTATAAATTAGCTGTACACTTGTAAAAAGATGAGCAACTTGCATATTTGACTGTATCAAAGTGACTTAATATCAGTATGATTTCCATGTCAGAATCACTCTTTTATAAACTGTTACCTGTGATGCCAGCTTTGGATTTTCATGGACCATGGAGGACTGTAATGGTACTAGTTCTATATATTTTTTGTAAAGAATTGACTATGCCTTTGCCTGTCTGTCTATAACAATGAACTAACGCAGCGGTGTATAGATTAACTTGAGTCAACTTATACAGTCTGGTAATAAAAGACTGCTGCAGATGCTTCATATAAAAAATCATCTGTGGGACAGTGTGTACAGTGGAGACATGGTCAGAGCATGTTGACAGTTTATTATTTTTTTTTGTATTAAATATTTATTAATTTTGCAAGCAAAAACTTAAATATTAAGACCACAAGGGGGATAACAAATAGAAAAAACAGACATCCAAGTATACTCTTACAAAGGAGATATTATCAGACACCCCTTAATGAGATACAACATTGGGGGAACCCCCAGAGTCTACGGACTCAACAAATTCCCAAAGAAAAAACAGTACCCAAATGCATGCAGCCAGTGAAGTTCCCCAGGTAGTCTATATAGGATGGATCCCAAAACACCATGTTACCATAACAACCAAATGGTCAAATGACTCCCCTAACAGGTTCTGTAAAAGTGGATAAGAATTACACGTATACTCCCCAGCTCCCAGGAACACACCCACCACTGTTATAACCTGCAAACTCTTTCAAGCTACGAACAGGATATCCCTTTGTGTAAAGGCAACAAGCATGAAACTTTTACTCCTAAAATATAGTCCAAATAAACAACAATACAGTAGGAGACTGATGTCTCAGTTCTTAGCTATAGTCCCCAGCCTTCAAGGCAACTTCTTCATCAACAGAAAGGAAGAAATGGAGGCAGTATTAAGCAGCAAAACTGACACAGTCCCACGCTGAGGAAAACTTATGCTGATAATCCCCAAGGGATAGCGACCAGCTTACTGTCTGGCCAGCAGGTGAGTGGAACAATCACGCGGGAAATCCTGCAGTAGAAACGGACAGTCTAATACAGTGCACCCACCTTGTGTAGGCATAAGCAATAAACAGTCCCAGATCCAACACAAAAGCACGGCTGTGTCCAAGCCATCACCCACAGCACCTCCAAATCAACAAGTAGTAGCTGAGCAGAGAGCCACAGGCTGCAGATTAGTCCCCATCAGAAGACTGCTCAGCCTTTAAACCAGTGGCCAGTTCTGCCTCCACATGACGTACCATTTTCTCAGCTTCCTGTGGGTCATTAAAAAGGTAATGGTGTCCGTTCCAAGTAAGACGCAGCTTTGCTGGTCACAGCAACTGGTGCTGCAGTTTTAGAAGTCGGAGACGGCTGCGCGCCCCGTCAAAGGCTTTTCGCCGCTGTTGTGCTATAGGAGAGGTCAGGGAATATCTGTAATGATTCCATGCCATATTTAAGATCCCTGCGTTGTGTGGCCAATTGAAGGACTCTGTCTCTGTCCCCAACCCCGGTGCAAACCGCCACCAAAGTGCGTGAGGAAGCGGTGGCAGCTGCTGCACGCCGAGGCATTAAGCGACGGCACTTTTCCAGGAATAGTGGGGGATCCTCTTCAGATAATCCCAAAACAGCAGGTAGCAGAGTTTTGGCAAATGCTAAACAGTCCTCCCCATCTGCACCCTCCGATAGACCCACTATTCGCAAATTGCGTTCTCGAGCCTGATTCTCCACATTTTCAAGATGCCGCCGTAGAACAGAGTTCTCTTTTATTCACTTAGTGACTGCGTCCACCTCTTTGTTGCAGGTAACTTCGGTCTTCTGAGAGACATGTTCGCAAACATCCATCCTTGTCTCTAAAGCTGCCACACGAGGCATCAAACCATCGAACTTGTGGTCTAAATCCTGCACTGTTTTCACTAGTTGCTACAGGGTTATATGTATTGTGTTCAGAGTAGGTTCTCCTGTGGGAGAATCAATCAAGTCTGCTGCTCTTCCTGACTGTGCAGGCCTGCCATCACACTGTTGATTTTTGGGGATAAAAAAGTCTGCTGTAGACACTCGAGAATTTCCCATCTCGTAGCTAAGATATTCACCTCTCACACAGTATGAGTTGCAAGCAGGTGTATATAACCCAAAATGAGTAAATTTAATAACTGATTTAACAATTGGCGCGAGAGCTCGAGAATTTGCTGTTTCCTTCTAGGCTGCTCAGCAGTGCCCCCGTCAACAGTTTATTAGTTATTTGAAATCTTTGACCAGGAAAGGCATACTAAGCTGCAGTGGCTTGTTTGTTAGTGAAAAGTGTTATGAAATACTGTATCCACTAACTGAGAACTTGTATTAGCGCTGTAAGGTTCTTTATAACACAGTTTACAGGAACTTACATTTTTTAAACTCTTGTTTGTTTCATTTTGGAAATTGGTTAGAAAGCATACAGAACAGTGTTTATTTCCTTTTAACAGCTGTAAAACATACAAACCAGTGAACTGTACTTGCTTACAGTTCTTTAAAATCCATGCTTTGTTTTTACAGGACAGTTTTTCTACACTTTTTAAATTAATAAATGCTTGTACAATCTTTAGCAGTGGAAGTACTGTATTTTGTTATGCTCGGGACTTGCAGCCCTCCCCATCACCTCTTAAGAAACAGAATCTTATCTTTTATTCATAATATAAAGCAGCAGCCAGTCCCTCTAATATTGAATAACGGCATTTGGCTTCTGAGAGCGTGTTTGATTTTTTTCAAGGTTGTGGAGTTCTATAATTAGAGTTTGCCATTCATGTATACTTGGACATGTATTAGTCAACCATCTTGTTATTAGTTTCTTTGCTGCAGTCAGCATGACCCTGGCCAAATATATTTTTAATTTCTTTTGCAAAATTCCGTGGAAATATGAGATGCAGAACTGATTTAGATAGATTCCATACCATACCCCTAAAATCTTTTTAACCTCATCTGTCAGTGAAGCCCAAAAGGCTGGATAAGTGGGCACTCTGTAAAAATATGTGTGTGTTTCACTGTGTTGTTGCCACATTGTTTGCAGCATTGTGCCATGATTCTAGCAGGTATTTCACCTCTATGATTGCGTTCCATGAATATTCTTGTCAAATGTGGGATGAGGAGACTTTATGTGGTTTATACTCCACTGGTTCCCATTCCCTATCTGTAGTCTCACACTAGGCCCATTCTTTTAACTTCTGTTGCTTAATTGGAGTTTGGTTTCACAATTTCATACCTGCAGGTATTTGTCATAATCTAATAGTCGTAACTTATATCTCTCTTTTATCTGATAAAAGGAACAGAAGTACCTACCTTGTATAAACTGCATTAAGAATTTTAAGCCTTTATGTGCCCAGTGTCTAGTCTGGCTGGCAGGAAGAAGCATAGGGTAGAGAGGTAAACCAGAAAAAAATACTGTGATTTAGTGCTGTCCTGTTAATTACTTGATGCCAAAGAGTTTGTCTAGTATAGTGTGAGAACTATGTATACTCTTGATATTACAGATAGCAATCAGATGATATCCTCCATACCCGCTTGTTCTGTTGCAGGTAGAAACATAGACATTTATGGGAGAAAAAGACCATTGGTCAATCCAGTCAGCCCATAATTTATTTATTATTATTTAGTTTTTGTTGGCTGGGTAAGTGCACTAGACAAATCCTGCCTATTTTCAGGCACGACCCGGGGGATGGGGATACAGATGAATGCCAACTGACCTTGAACCAGATTAAGCTGTTAGTGATATTTTTAGTGAATAAAACCTGAACAAATGCAAGACCTATTGTCTAAGCCACACTATCCACCCCCGTGCTCCCCACTGTACTGCTACTACCCTGAGTGACCATTAGACCCTTCACTCTGTCCCAGTCATGTTTGAAGCCATTGATAGTTTTGGCACCCACCACATCAGTAGCAAATTGTTCCAGTGCTCCACCACAGTTTCTGTAAAATAAAACTTTCTCACTTCCCTCTTCAACCTTCCTGTCATTTTGTACTTGAGCTCCATGTTCTTGATCCACTACTTATGATAAATACTTCCTTACAGTTTACCTTGTTCATTCCTTTCAGGAACTTGAAGGTCTCTTTCATATTTCCCCTCTCTTGTCTGGCCTCCAGTGAGTACGTGTTGAGTGCCTTGAGACAATCCTTGTAAGATCTGCCCTGCTGACCCTGAATCATTTTGGTCACCCTACATTGCACTGTCTCCAGCATATCCTTATCTTTCCTCAGGTGAGGACTTTGGAACTTGGTGCAATACTCCAGGTGGGGCATTACCAGTCAATCAATCAATCAAAATCTTTATTTAGTCAGTCGAACATCATTGAGCGTAGCTCATTTACAAGATGGACCCGAGTGGTCATACAAATTAGAGTACAAGTATTTTTACATAGACAAGAAAAATATGAACAACAGTACAATGACAAAGAATGAGAGTTTACAACAATTTACATATATACAATGTACAGTAAAATCACTTAACCTGTAGGAAAAGGAGAGAATAGATATAGCAGGCATAGTATACAAATAATAAGCCTATATGGCTTTTATAAGAGATAGCAGCTGACTGGATAATAGAAGGAAACTAACATAATGGAATACGGAAGGGGGTGTAGGTTGGATGGGAGATTAGGCCTTATGAAAGCAATTGCAGAACTCTGGAAATATGGTGGAGAATAATCTTTTGAAGGATGATAAGGGTAAGAGGGTATTGAGATTCATAGATTTTGGAGTGAGTTCCAAGTAACTGCAAGGGAGTAGCTGATAGCAGCCTCCCAAACCGGGTACAGGCATTGGGGACCTTTAACATGATGAGTTTACTGATCCTTAGGGTGTATGGCCTAGAAGTAATTGGTAAAACAGTCTGTGATATAGGAGGAGTTTGCCTGATAAAGCTTTGAAGATCCAGATTGCAGCATTCCTATTTCTTCTGTGTTGTAGTGATGTCAATTAACTGCCATATAAAGAGCAATGATGGGTGCTAGAGGAAGGTCAGTAATAAATCTGATGGATCTATGATACAGGGTGTCCAGCTTATTTAAGAGGAGAGTGAGCAATGGCCATAGAGAAAGTCAGCATAGTCAATGAGGGATAGGAATGATGCCTGGATTAATCTTTGTTTGGAGTCTCTGGTAAGGTAGTGTTTTATCCTGTAAAATAGGCCAAGCCTTTGTCTCAACTTTTTTAGTAGCTCTTCAATATGGACAGAGTAGTCGAGATTATTATCAATCCAGACTCCAAGATATTTGAACTTGTCCACAAATTCCAGCTTCTCTCCAAGTAAGGTGAATAATTGTACGGTGGTGGGTGATGGGGTAATGGCAGAGCAACTCTGTGGCAAAAAGCATAGCTTTTGTTTTTTTGGCATTTAGAAGTAGTTTTTTTTCCAATAGATTGTGTTGCAGGATGGAGAATTCTGATTGTAACAGCTTACAGCCTTTAGGTAATGAGGGATTACTGACATATAATACAGTATCATCAGCAAACAGATGAATGTTAGATTGAGAGAGGTTGGCATCGATATTATTAATATAAATGGCAAGAGGATAGGGCCAAGAATAGAGCCTTGCGGTACACCTCTTAGCAGTGGTTTAATGTGGATAGGTAATTTTCATTTTACTAATTGTGACCTATCAGATAGATAGCACTTAAACCAGCTGGAGGAGAGAGAATCCAGGCCTAGAGAGCTAAGGGAGGTGAGTAATGATTCATGATCCACTGTGTCAAATGCTTTACTCAAGTCCAGGAACACAGCACAGGTACAATTCTTCTTGTCCAAGGCAATCTGCCAGTCAATAGTTACTTTGGCTAGGCAGAGATGGTGCTATGCCTTGATCTAAATCCCGATTGTGCTGGATTTAGGAGGTTGTTTTTATCCAGATAGGCCCTTAACTGTGAGTTTACTAATTTTTCAAGCATCTTGGATAGTACCGGTAGGATGGAAATGGGCCTGTAATTGTTGAGGTCCGTGGGATCACCAGATTTAAGTAGTGGAACTACTTGAGCTGTTTTCCAAGTGGAGGGAATTACCAGTGATCTATAGAGATAGTAATACCTCCTTTCTTCTGCTGTCCATACCCCATCCTATACACCGTAGCATCCGGCTTTCCATACTGTAGGGCTTGTTACACTTACTTAGTTGTTTTAGGGAGTCACTGATGATGACCCCTGAGTCTCTTTCCTCAGAGGTTGTGAAGAGCTTTTCCCCACCCCCCACCCCCCAGTACTCTGTCCTGGAGTTCTTGTTCCTTATGTGCATCAACTTGCAATTTTTGCCATTGAATTTCAGCTGTCAAACCTTTGACCACCTCGCTAGACTTTGCAAGTCTCTTTGCATCTCCCTAACCCACTCCTCACTGTCTGCTTTGCCACAGAGCTTGGTGTTTTAGTGTGACCATTTGAATAGAGCTGTAAGTAAGTCACGCAAGGAATTATAAGTTCAAGTACAGCTCTAACCCTCTGGGGTACATGCATGCAAGGAAATAATTTTTACCGCCAAACCTGAAACTGGAGATATGACTATAGTCACATCTGTACCCTCCAAAACAGCTATGGAGGGTATAGTGCACCCCCAGATACCAGGACATCATGGGAACTACACTGTTGTCTGTAAAGAGACACATCTTGTCCTGAATTCCTTCTCCCATATCACAGATCAACATATTGAAAAGGACTGGCCCCAGGGCCGATCCTTGTGGCACCCTACTGGTGACCTCCCTCTTTTCTGATTAGACTCTGTTAACTACAACCCTGTGCTCTCTCCCTTTCAGCCAGTTTCTCACCCATCTGGCTGTATCCTTCAATGCACCCAGATTCTCTAGCTGCTTCAGCAGCCTTCTGTGAGGCATCAAGTCGAAAGGCTTGTTGAAATCAAAGTAGAGTAGATTCACAGTGTGGCCCTTATCCACTACCTTTGTTAGCTAGTCAAATAATACTATCAGGCTGGTCTGACAAGACCTCCCTGCCATGAACACATGCTGTTTACTATCCTGGAGTCCATTGTTCTCCAGGTAGTCCATGAGGTCTTCCTTGACTAGTGTCTCCATCAGTTTACCCACAATAGAGGTAACTGTGGTCAAAAGATGGCACACTCAAATGCAGAAAATCCACGGACCGAAGTAACTGAGGCTAAACGTGTTTTATTCGTAAAGTCAGCATCACTGAAGCCTCACATACAATTATCAACAAATGAAAATAACATCAATCAGTCCGCACTCCCTGTTCCACAACTGAAACCCCAGCGTTTCAGCTCATTGCTGGGCCTTCGTCTAGGGATGTGGCTTGAGAGACAGCAGCTTCACATTAAATACACCATTCCTATGACATTATAACATACCAGCTTGATTTATAGTGACTAATTAGTACAAAACATTAAGTGAGCTAAAATTTATATGTGGTAACATTTACGTTTTTAGTACAAAATATACCGCAAATTGTTATAGGACATACATACTTTTGTGTCCATATTAAACACTTTTGCTGCTTTTTTGAAACTTTAGAGAGAAAGAGAATGAGGTAGAATTGCTGGAGCATCATATGTGACCTTCCATTTTACCATTTCATTCCTGTCTTATTCTATAGTGTTTGGGGATCCACACGGACACTTAACAGTCCAAGATAAAAGTGTAGAGTGGATCAACTGTGAAAAAGAGGAGGTCAAAAAGGTCAGATGAAGACAGATAGTAAAACAGACTGACCAGCCAAAAGAATCAAACTTCAGATACATCAGAAGTATTCTATACTTAATCCTTATCTACAAAAACGGTTTGAAGTCCCATACTTCATTCAAAATCCTTTGGTTTGATACACCACAGTTTAAAAATCCAGGCACTCTGTTTTCTAAGGATCAGATTCTGTTGATCCTCCCCCCAGGCATGAAACCATTTCTAGTCCCATGAAACTTTAAATGTTTAGGATCTGATCCATGTTTTCCAGAGAAGTGCTTCCCCATGGGTGTATCCTATCTGTTGTTTACAGTGGCTCTTACATGTTCTTGTATTCTCAGTTTTAAATTTCTAACTGTTTTGTGGCCGGCCCTGTAGTGCTGAGGGTTGAGGCACTGGAGGCCACATCGGTGACCCGGGTTCAGGAACAAGCCCGGGTCAGCCGGGGGAGGGCGTGATGGGGAAGCCGTAGCATTGCTGGCTCCTGGTGGTGGCTGGGGGTCACTGCAGGCAGGTGGCTCAAAAAGTGGGTCAGCGCGGGCGGCGTCTGATGCGCGGTGCGTGGGTGTACACATGGCAGTGGCGTTGGTGCCATTGCACGCCCGTGCCTGAGGGAAGAAGGGATCACGTAAAAATACTCCTCGGTGTGCAGGATGAAGGTCAGTCCGATGGTGCCGCGCGCTCGACAGGATGCTCCCCTGGGTCCTGACCCCCGGTTTTCGGTGGTGGGGGTACATACCGCCGTGATGCGGACGATTTTTGGATCAGAGGAGGGGATAGTGCATTATATTCGGAGTGGCGTGGGAGCTGTGAGACCAGCCTGACTGGGGGGGGGGGAACCATAGGTAACACCCCCAGCCATAGATGAATCCAAAAAAATAAATACCAAAAATAATTTCTGTTTTTCCTATGTAAATCAAATTGCATGAACACCATAACATGTATACTACATACATCGTGTTACAGTTAATGAATCCCCTAATTTCAATTTCATTGTTACATTGGGGATGCTTGATCTTTTTCCCTGGTTTGGCATATGAACAGAAATTGCAGTTTTTGCATTTGTAAAACTCTTAAGGTTTCCTAGGTAGCCAGTTTCCTGTTCTGGGTATTCTTTCACTTTCAAAATGGCTATGAACTAATGTATCCTCTGTGCCCTGCTAAATGTGATGATCCTTGCTTTTCTCCTATGGCATTTCTTACATTTCCATCTCCTTGTGAGATTGGCCAGTTTTTATAAGTATTGTTCCCGATTTTCTCTGCAAGATTATTGTATTCAGTAACAAATGTTACAGGGCCATATCCTTTATTTTGTCTGTCTGTCTGAGTTAGCAAGTCTTATCTATTTAAATTCTGTGCTCTTTCTTTTGAGGTTTTAATTTAATCTTCATTATAGCCCCTCTGCAAGAATCTGTCTGTTCGAGCCGGCCCAGTGGCATAGAGGGCTGAGGTGCTGGACGCCTTACCTCTCATCCTGCTGGCTACCCAGGTTCGGATACAGACTTGGGTCATCAGGGAGTCTGCACGGGTGGGGGCGTAGGATTGAGCAGCCATGGGACAGCTCTCCTCTCTCGGGGTCGTCGTTGTTCCCTCGCAATTCTGCTGCTACCGGGTGGAGGTTCAGTGGCTAGCATAGGTGGAAGGAAGCGGCAAGTCGTGGAAGATATCTCGAGCCACGGCGCGTACATGCCTCCATGAGGGTTGCCAAGAATGGGGACGGCTAAAATGGGGAAAATACAGGACATAAAATATGTATAAAAAAAGAATCTGTCCGTAAGTTCAAGTGTTTGTTGGTCAAATGTTTCTATAGAACTACAATTGCATCTTCTTCTTACAAACTGGCTATATGTGACTGAGTTTTTCAGTGCCTTTGGATGTGCACTGTGTGTCAGCAGTAGTGAATTTGTTGCTGTGCTTTTCCTATAGCCCTCAGTTTCTATCATTTTATCTGTCATTTCCCTAATGCTTAGTGTAAGATCTAGAAAGTTCAGCTTATGATGATCTGCAGTGTGTGTGAATTTCAATTTTTTTTCATCAACATTTAACCAGTCCAGGAACTGCTCAATTTCTTGGGGGTCCCCATCCCACACACATCACCTCATCAATAAAACAATACCAGGCTTTTTATGTTTTAAAGCAGGGGTTCTCACTAGCATTCGTAACCATTTGCTCCTCCCATAAATCCAGAAAGAGTCTGGCATATGAAGACGCCATTGCCACCCCCATTGCCATACCACATGTCTGTAAGAAGCATCTCCCATCAAATCCAAAGAAATTACTTTCCACTATAAATTTCAGTGCCTCCAAGATGAAGTCTGTGGGCATCTGGTCCCTATATGGGTGTTTTAATAGGAAGTGTCTACATGCTTCTATGCCAGATGTATGTCTAATACAGGTGTACAGGGACTCTACATTTGTGCCCACCCAATGGTATGATTCCTTCCACTGAAAGTTTTCAGATTTCCTTAGTACCTCACTTGTGTCCTTTAGATATGATGGCAATTCTACCACACATTTTTTTTTAGGAAAAAAATCCTCAAATCTGCCGAGATTTTCTGTCAGGGAGCCGATTACCAACACAATTGACCTGTCTGGTAGATTCTGTAAATTCTTATATACATGTACTTTCAGCAGAATGTAGAAAGTTGAGGTAACTGGGTTTTCATTCCAGATGAATTTGAATTCATTTTTTGTTATCTGATTTTCTAACATAGCCCACGTTAGTATCAAAAACAATTGTTTTTTAAAAGCTAGTATAGGGTTAAAAGTTATTTCTTTATAATTCTCAGTATTTTCTAAGAGATTTAGTGCTATTCCCTTATAATGTTCCCTTTTCATTGCAACAACACTTCCCTTCTTGTCCGCAGGTTTAATTATGATTTATTTTATTTTCTGCCAGCTCCTTTAGTGCTGTTTTTTCACCTGCTATTAGATTATACCTCAGAACTACATTCCTGTTGTTTAATAATTCCTCTACCTGCTTAATAACCACCTTTTCAAAACAATTTATAATGTAATTATTACTGTATGGGCAAAAGGTAGATCTTTCTCAGGGCTCGAAATATAGCCTTTCTGTATTTCCATGGAAATGCAGAAAGGCTGCTGTAAATATAATTTGCCTTTCTGCATTTCTTTGTGGAAATGCAGACCCACAGTACACTATTTAACCGTGCAGTCATGGTGGCAGCAGAGAGCAAGTTGACCGTGCGGTCATGGTGTCGGCAGAGAGCGAGTGTAACAGCCCTTACCTTACATTCTAGGCTGGGGCCGGGGAGCGTGTGTACAGCGAGTGGCTGTACCGTTGTGGCCTGGCAGATCTCTGTGCAGAAGTTCAGGCTTCCAATCATGCGGCACCGTGGACAGCTTACGGGTTCTCACATACAGAAGAGAAGCATGTGACCCATTCATGCCTCCTGATTGGCTGCTTGCAATCCTTCTTCGCTGTGCTGAGTGTACATGATGCAGTGGTCAGTTGGCAGCCAGCGAGGGAGGATCTCCGTTGCATGCTCTGCTTGTCTGCGTTGCGAAAGGCCAGTACTCACTGTTCCTTTCATTGTGGCACTGTTTTTTGTATTTGTGGCACACAACTTGGCACTAGGGGAAACGTGACTGCATTGGGGGGAGGGAGTACTTGACAGAGAGGGGGGGAAAATGAAAAGAAAGGGACAACTCTTGAAATTAGAGATCTTGGAAAACAGTCCTGCCTCCACAGTGAGGGTTTTGTAAACAGCTGTGGCAGAAAATTGGAGGGTGGGGGAGTCCTGCCTGAACAATGAGGCTTAAAAATAAATTCTGTGACAGATTATAAAGGGGCAAAATGTCCTGCTTGACAGTCAGACAAAAAAAAAAAAAAAAAATATATTGAGGCAGAGTGTGAGAGGGCAAATAGTCATGTGACACAAAAGTCTTACAAAAAAAGAAAAAAACAGTCTGCAGAAGGGGGACAAAGTCCTGCCTGAGCAAACAAGGGCACCTCAGAAAAGAATTTAGAGAGGGGGCAAATAGTCCTGCCTCGGTCAGGCTTCTGAAAAAAAAAACGTGGTAGAGAGCACGAGGGGGCAAAATGTCTGTGGCACAAAAGTCTTGCAACAAAAGAAAATTAGTTTGCAGAAGGGGGAAAAGTTCTGTATGAACATAATAAGGGCATCACAGAAAATTTGGGGGGGCGGCAAAATGTTCTGCCGCAGTCAGGCTTCAGGAAAAGTAGCTAGCAGCTCCTCTAGGGAGAGAATGAAGTGGAGGTTTAAATTGTGTTCCTGCACCGCTCTACAGTTTTTTCTGTTATTTTCTATGTGGAAATGTATTCTGAACCACCCGCATTTCTGGAGGAAATGGACCCTTAAAGCCATTATTTCGAGCCCTGTTTCTTTAAGCATTGTTTTCCTTTGTCTTAACATGTCATTGTCCTGGTTTGGAGGATCAGTACCTGTGGCATATGAGACATCATGGGTAAGGCAGTAAGTTTTTTACGGATCGCGCAGATTTCACAAATACCGCGAAAACTGGAACACATTATGAAATTTGCAGTAATGTATTAATATGAGATTTTTGCAACCCAAAAAGCATATTTTAATAAAATGTTGCCAGGTATTCTGATCTATTTGTAATTTAACTTGTTGCTGAAATCGCTGTGGAGTATCACATTATAGGGTTGCATTACAGGATCAAAGAAACAAAGTCAGTTTTCAATTACCTGACAACTATCAGCTGCTAATCAGTCAATTACAAGTGTTACAAATTGGCTCCTTGAATGTGAGCTGCAGTAACTGCAGGTATTCAGTCTGCTTGAGACCACAACAGTGTAAGACGCTGGGCAACCCGTAATGTCAGTGCTACCAAAACCGGCAATGTGTTTCCCAGATAACGCTGTAAGCCATATGAAAAAGAGGTATTTCATGTGTCTGGTGACATGATGTTCTGCACAAGCTGCAATGTTGCAATAGACCACAAATGCAAAGCCACATGTGACAGACACTTAGAGTCATCTACACACATAATGGAAAAAAAAAACTCGAGGAGAAATCGACCTCAGTCGTGGAGAAGCAAGTCACAGTATGAGAGTTGTTTACTGCGAAAGCCGCACACCAACGAAGCAGAAAGGTATCTTTATTTAATCTTGTAGAGGCTTTTACTGCAGCAAACATTCCTCTCAATAACCCTGTCCTATACTGCTTCTTAAGAGGAGAATTTAAAGTCTGTCGGTGTCATACCGTCATCTCAGTGGCTAAGGACTGAGTATTTGCCTAAGGTTTATGCATTCCATGTTGCCGAACTTTAAAAAAAAATGTTAGATGTAGTGTCTGTCTCAATAGTGTCTGACGAGACAACAGATATGGAAGATTGTTACATTCTCAGTATTGTTGCGATTCTGTCAATTCACAGTAGTGCTGTTCTAGCCACCAATATTACCAAATTAGAACCTGTGTTGTTGGACTGCATTGTACTTGATGCTACTAACTTCAAAACAGTATCCCAGGCTGTGTTAAATTGCTTGCAGAAGTATGAAATTCCATATACAAATGTTTCAAGGTTTGTGTCAGAAAATGCAATGTATATGAACAAGTGTTGGGAACAAAGTCTTAAACTTGTCCTTTTAAACGGTGTGCATGTTACCTGTGCTGCTCACTTACTGAATTTGCTTGTTGATATTTGGCGCAAGAACTTCCCAGCAGTTAATAATTTTGTGGTTGCTGTTAAAAAAATCATTCACTGCGTGTCTTGCCAGAAAAGCCAGGTTTATGCAATATTTAGCAGCCAAGGGACTCTCAAATGCTTTACCTCCAATGCCAATAATTACGAGGTGGAACACCTGGTTCCTAGCTTTGTTTTACCATGTTGCCCACCTGGAGGAGTATGGAGAATTTTTTAAGGATGAGAGCACAGCTTGTGAGGAGGTGGTCTCAATGTCAGCGTCTGAAATTACTTGCACTGAAATTGAAGAAGTAGCTTCAAATGCACCCCCGATTGTCCAGATGTTGCAGAAATATGAAGGTGACGATATAAAAGCACACCTAATATATGACGAGTTAATGGACTTTACTACTTTTCTAGAAGTTAAATCTGAAGCTGCTAAATACCCTTCTACAAAATCTACTCTGTCCTCCTGTGCTAAGTACATGACAGAATGTGGCACATTCCATCAATATGCCACAAAATTCTTTGCTGCAGTACGCTACCTAAATCCGTCCAGACTTGCAACAACTGCTGTGACCGAAACTGACATCTCCAATTTCATTCCCTGGTTTGAAGACAATTTAACCACACAAGCAGAACTGAGAGCATACATAAATGAAACACAAACGCAATGACAGAGACAGAGATGTGCTAAAGTACTGGGTAAATTGCAGGAACCTGTCCAATATTGCCGTGTCTTGCCTCAGTGTTCCAGTACATAGCGCCAGTGTGGAGAGATCATTCTCCCGCTACAGTGCGATGCTCCAAGACAACAGACACAGCATCAAATCTTCTAACTTGTGCATGTATTCTATGCTTCAACAAAATTGACATTTTAAACTAGTTCTTTACTTTTTTTCAAATATTTGTACTTGAAAACATTTATATTGGGCAGTCAATGCAGTATTTGATGAACGTTGTATTTTTATTGATGCACCTGATTTTAAACGAAATTAAAAATTTGTTACCTTTATGTCTGTGGATCTGTATTTCATGAAATCAGCATTTTGTGCTGTGATGCAGCCGTGAAAAATGTCGTTTTCCATCGTGAAAAACGTATAGCCTTAATCACAAGTTAAATCTGTCTCATTTAAGTCATATCCTTGCAATAAATGTTTCAGTTCCTCATTTTCCAATCTGTCAAGTAGATCTGCTGTGGCATCAAGTTCAGGTCCCTCCACAGACTCTAAGCATTCTTCATTATTGTCATTTAAGGCACTCCAAATTTAGTCTTATGTCCTGAATAGTTTCATTTTGTTCTGTGTTTACAATATTGTACCCAGTCGTTGGTGGCTTAAATTTATTGGGGAAAAAATAATGCTTCAGTCTTATTTTTAGGAAGAACTTTTGTAAATCCACCTGGATTTGAAAATGGTTAGGTGTGTGGGCACAAATGTTAACCGTTTTTGCAACACAGATTTTTCATTTTCTGTTAGTATTATTTCTGAAAGATTGATTATGTGCAATTTTGTGTCTCCCCCACTTTTCGCTGTATGTGCCCTTCCTCGTTTATGCCCTTCCTCTTCTTGTCTTGTGTTTTCTTCTGATTGTACTTGGTCTTTCCCTTGTATTCTGTGCCCTATAAATAGTTATTTTTCCCGTTTTATCTGTATTTTCTGATGGGTTACTTATTTGGTCGTCTTTGCTTCTAGAGTCACCTATTGCTGATGATGACCTACCACCTTTTCGATTTTTGGGTTAATCGAATCTTACTCTAGAGCGCCCCCTGCTATGTGAGCACTTAGAGCCCCAGTCAAACATTGGATCGCTGTCATAGTCTGCCTGATCACGTAGCCATTTCTTCTGTTTACGTTCAATCAGTTCATTTGCTCCTTGTACCCCCCCCCCATGGAGTGGGACTACGTCTGCTATCCTCCAGTCTCTTAGAGCTACCCGTATTTCAGTTGAGCTTTTGAATATAAATAGGTGCTATAAAATTAAAAATGTGTCTTATTTGTGCCACTACGAAATAGTAATATGTATTTGGTAAGGCAAGGTCACCTTTTTCTTTTGTAAACTGTAATATTTTTATCTTATCCCTAGTCTTTTTCCTGCACAGAAAAAATGTGATATGAATTTGCCCCAGTAGTGAAATTCTTGTACAGTCAGAGTTACTGCCAACATTTAAAAAAATATGTGAGTCGTGGCAGAATATTCACACGTATCACTTCTGTGTGATGGAGAAGCTCTAAGGGTAAAGGGGCCCTGTCCTGGAGTTCTTTGCCTATTTTCTTTGTTCAAGGTTTAACACTTTATGTCTAGTTGGTGTAGGTACACCAGCATGTGTACCCCCAAGTAGTTCAGAAAGCACACCTACCATTTGAAAGGGTATCTATCAACTAGATACAGTAGTAGTTCAGAGAGCACACCTGCCATTTGAAAGGGTATCTGTCAGCTAGCTACAGTAGTAGTTCAGAGAGCACACCTGCCATTTGAAAGGGTACCTGTCAGCTAGATACAGTAATAGTTCAGAGAGCACACCTGCCATTTGAAAGGGTATCTTATCAACTAGATACAGTAGGTTCATTATATACCTTTAGCGCTCCTGTTTTTGTTCTATTCATTTTATAGCCTACTAACACTGTATACTGACTTAAAGGATCCCAACTGGTGGATAGCAATTTATCGATATAGCATGCTCCCGCACTTTACAGACTCATATGTAGCAGCGCATGGGATGGCATGGCGGCAGAGCTTTCACTTAAGTGCATCAGGAAGTTGAAGAGATCTGGCTGCAGCTCCTCAATACGAGGATTTATGATCCCTTACCTTACTTAAGCCATGAAGGAAATAATTCTGAAACAAGGACTGTTTAAGTCCTTTATAGGGAGCTTAACAGTGGCGGGGGATGGGAAGGATTGGGGATTCATTTGTAAATTGGATTACTTGTTGCACTTTAAAGGTCCGTAGAAGAGTGGGAAGAAAATCTGTTTTGAAATATTTAAAAAAACTCTGATGAGTAACCATTCTGTCTAGGACATCTGTTATTTTTTAAGTTTTACTATGATTCTTCTCTTTGTACTGGGATCATGAGTGATTGCAGTGTTTTTGGGTCAGCCAAGGGAGGTTTATATTGATC
The DNA here is from genome assembly GCA_016271365.2 of Neoceratodus forsteri. Classification (NCBI taxonomy): domain Eukaryota; kingdom Metazoa; phylum Chordata; order Ceratodontiformes; family Ceratodontidae; genus Neoceratodus; species Neoceratodus forsteri. The sequence continues at coordinate 404,185,504 of CM057454.1, read as the reverse complement.
AAGAATTACAAGTATCTTTGTATCTGTTTTTTGTGGCTGAGTACATAATTCACTTTAATATGCCCGAAGGACCTGTAATATTTCCTCTGTTTTGCTACAGAGGTTCGAATCTGTGGAATGTGCATTTTGGGCACTAAAACTTGTACTTTTCATTTTTAATTTTTTTTTATTTTTAACCAGGAGGTGAACTGGGCACAGCCCTTTTTGTCATGCCTGATATTTAAAATACAACGATAGACATCACAAACATGCAACATAAATACAATTAGTTGACATTACAAGTACAGGAATTGGATTTGTCATAGTATGCTTGCAGTAGTCTCTTAAAATGCTTTGAATTATTTGATAACTTAATTATTGCTGTGAAAGCATTTAGTAAGGTGGGACCATACCAAGTGAAAGAGCACTTACTTATAGCCAGTTTTATGGAATTGGGATAGAGTAGCATGCTTGTGTTATTCCTTGTTGAATAAGGTCCCTGATATTTAATACATTTCTTAAATAAACAGTGTGGTAGTGTACAATGATAAACTTTCTCTGCAAATACAGCAGCATGATATTCTGTTCTCTGCAAAGGAGGCAAAATTGTCATTCCTTTGTACAAGAAACAGTGATGGATCCTCATAGGAGCCCTCAATCCAAATTTACAAATGTTGTTCAAAATCATTTGATATTTTGAAGTGAATGTACTTCCTTGATTTACAAATAGAACTGCTCCATAGTCTAAAATTGGTATGAGTATTTGTTTAGCTTTTATTATTCCTGCCTCATCAGTTAGGGCATTGATGTTTCTATATAAAAACCCTAAATTTTTTTTTTATCATGACTGTTTTTGCGCCTTGCTGCTGGCCCCCATCTGATCGACTCCCCCAACCCCAACTCCCAGAATCACCGGGGGCTTACCTTACGCCTGGTCTAGGAGCGGCGCCTGCGGGCAGTCGATCTTCATCCTGCCACCGGTGTGATTTTCCCCTCCATTTTCTCCCAGGGGCCCCAGGAGTAGGAGCATATGCGCGTGGAGGCATGCATGCGCGCTACGGCCCCAGTATCGACCCCCATCCCCCACCCCATTGGCCTAATTCCTAGCACCCTCTAGGCCTGAGTTGCCAAAAAAAAAAACTAACTTTTGATTTATTTTCTTACTAATCTTATCCAAATGTCCAGGTAAATTCAAGGTAGAATCCAGGTAGACACCCAAGAACTTAAATGATGTCACTCCAGAGATCTCATCTCTGTTTCTGCCCAAGATGTACAGGTCTTCTTCCTCTCGGGTCAACCTCTGTATTGTTCTAAACAACATTACCTTTTTTTTTTTTTTTCTCGTTCAGTTGCAGTATGTTCGGAATTAGCCACTTGGTCAATTTTGTGTAGTCGTCTTGAAGCAATCCTTCTAGGAGCGTGGATATGTTGTTCATCTACTCTCTCTCTCTCTGGCATGTCCCTTTCCCCTTTAAGCTTGCCAGAAGTCTTCAAGCTGGCTCCTTCCACCCACTCGGGTGGTAAATACCTCGGCTTCACCACGTGACGCAAGATCTTCCTTTCCGTTGGAAGATACAGATCCCTCATGCTACTTCTGTACTTCGTAGGCCATGGTTTCAAAACGTCAGTTTTACCACAACTTGCTATCAAACTCATTAGAGTTCACAATTCCGATTCGGATATGGAGGACAAATCATCCCTCGGATTTCGCCGGTGTCCCTGCGGCCAGAAAATGTCGCTCAACGATCCCCGCCTAGCATGCGTGTACTGCCTCGGCATCGGACATGACACCTCATTGTGTACAATTTGTTTGGCCTTCCATCCCAACGTTCTGGACGACCGCAAGGCACGCCTTCAACTGGGGAGACTGTAGAAAAGGAATCCGCCGGTGAAATCCAAAGAGGTGAGGTGGGCAGTTTCCGCGGCCGCGGGATCCGCCGAGCAGTTGGAACAGATGAAGGCAATCGAGGAGGGAGCGGCTCAAGCTTCCATCGGTCGAAGCTTCTTCGTTCCTCTCAAACTCGGCTCGACTTTTATGGGCTCCTTTCGGGAGTTGTGCCAGTCTCTCCCCACAAGGGGTGAGCGGCCCTCGGGCTTGTACTCCTCCCACCCTCGGAAGAGGGACAAGGACCCCAAGTCTTCTTCTTCCTCCAGAAGAAGATACTCCTGGGACCGAGAGATGTCCAAGTCCCAGGAACACGTGGTCTCAACTTCAGTCGAGATCACATCTTCGGCCGCCGGCTTTACGGATCTTCCGTCGGGCCAAGGCACCAAGACCGAGGAAATGGCCGAACCGGCCAAGATTACGTTTGATCCCATCAAGCCCTTATCGCCGACTCCTGTTGACAATTCCTTAGAAAGAACCCCGGTTCTTTCTTTTCCTGATGAGGAGACTGTACCTTCGGGTAACTTCATCGAGGAAACCATTCCGGAGCCTCGGTTTTCCCCAACTCCAGTGTCCCCCGATCGAACCAGCTGACCCCATCAATCTCGATCGAGGACCAGGACCCCTTCGGTTGAAAACCCAAAGAAAGGTCACAAACACTCCAGAAGGAGGCATCGCCATCGATCCTCATCCTCCTCGGACGAGGAGAGACTTTGACCAAAACTTCGTTGACGTTATGAGAATCTCATGTAGCAACAGCTGATTCTGACCAGTCAAAAGCTGGCTCCGCTGGCCGCACTGGCCATTACTTGGCTTCTGCCTCCCAGGCCAACGCCGACCCCTCCAGAACCGAAGTTTTCGGTTCCCCCACCCGTGGGGCCGGCCCGTATTTTGGCTCAGCCTATTATGGTCTCCCCACCAATTTTGGTGGAGCCACCACGTAAGCAGCCTCAGGGAGGGGCTCCCTCGAAAGAGGACCGGACAGACACCAGACTGCCCCATTGTCTGCCCATCACTTTTGTCCCCGATCGCCCTTGGCGCATCGAGAGAGACATAGTCGGGAGACCATTATATCCCGACTCTTCGGACTTGGGTGCCACTGGTTTGCACTCGCATCCGGGGGATGACGAGTTATTGGTGGCAGGTTTGGAGGAAGGTCCTTCCTCTTTTCAGGGCATCCTCCACCTGATTTCCAAATCTACCAGAATGCGCCTGGAGCCTATCCAAAAGAAGGCGGAATACCCCCTTACAGATATCTTCAAAAGGGGGGGATACCCCGACGGAGGCCATTCCAGTGGCTGAAGCCATTGTTGGCCTGTCCCTTGAGCTCTGGCAGCATCCTGCCTCCTGTCCAGCTCCGTCTGCCCGCAAGGCCAGCAAGTATACAGTACCCATGGGGTCCCTGGTGGGGTTCACAGAGCATCCCTCGACCGAAAGCTTTGTAATTGCTTCTGTGTTCAGACGCCCTGGTAGCAAAGCCGACACTGACCACCCCCGGACAAGAAGTCCAAGAATATGGACCATTCTGCCTGGAAGGTCTGTGCTGCCTCCTCCTTAGGCCTTCGTCAGGACAGTTTGGCTGTTATCATGGCACACTTCTCTCACGCCCTCTTAGGGTCATTAGATGAAGTCCTCCCTCATCTCCCAGTGGACATGCAGATCACTGTGAAGCAAGTCCATGATCAGGGCCGTGCTGTTGCAAAACAGCAGCTCCAGATGGCCCTGGACATTGGAGATTCCTGTGCCCGCTCTTTAGCAGCCGCTGTGTCCACTCACCGCAGGGCCTGGCTGAGGTTATCCTCCTTTCCGGCAGATACTCAGCACAAGATAGCTGACGTGCCCTTCCTAGGCACCGATCTCTTCGGTTCAGGAGTGGCTGGTCACCTCCAGCATGTAGAGCAATCCAGTGCCACCTTGGATGCTACCTCTGTGAAGGGTTCTTCGGGCAAGAACCAGCAGAAGCGCAAGAAGAAGCCTTTTCGGCACTCTTCCCCTGCGGTTAGGCAGCCCTCCTTTCAAGGAGGTCAGCAGCAGCAGCAGCAGCAGGCTCAAGCTTGGTGCCCCAGGCCCAAGCAGGGTCCCCAACAGCCCCGTAAAGGAGGCCGAGGTGCTGGTCCAGGAGCCTCCTCCTCCTCTAAGCCTGCTCAGTGACGGGTCAGGGGTTGCCACCCCTACACCCATCATGCCAGCTCTGGTTCCTCCCGTGGGGGTCCGGCTCCGCCACTTTCTTTCCGCCTGGTCCGGTTTCACCTCGGACAGGTGGGTTCTTGAAGTGGTCAGCCAGGGACTGCCTCTGGAATTCGAGCAGTACCCTTCCAGCTGAGCCCGCTCCCCTCGGGAGGAAAGGATCTCAGCTCGCTCTCTGTCGGCCCTTCGAGATGACATCGCTCAGCTTATCCACAAGGAGGCAGTAGCTCCAGTGCCAGATCCTCCTACAGACCCAGGCTTCGTGTCCAGGTATTTCCTGGTGCCCAAGCGGACGGGGGTTTGGTGCCCCATCCTAGATCTCCATGACCTGAATCAGTATCTCAGGTCTTCGACCTTCAGGATGGTAACTCTAAACCAGATCATACCATCCCTGGAGTGAAACATGGTTCTGTTCACTGGATCTACAGGACACATTCTTTCATGTCCCAGTCTGTCTGTCCCACCAGCGATTCCTCTGCTTCAGGGTCGAGGGGACCCTGTACGAGTTCTGAGCCATGCTGTTCAGGCTGTCATCGGCCCCTTGGGTCTTCACCAAGTGCATTGCAGTGGTAGCAGCCCATCTTCAGTGTCGAGGAGTTCGGATATACCCTTACCTCGATGACTGGCTCTTGGCAGGTTCCTCCTTTCAGGAGGTGGAAAGGTCCAGGGATCTGGCCCTCCGAACCTGCTCCTAGCTCAGCCTCTTGATCAACGAGGCCAAGTCGGAACTCGTGCCCTGTCAGGTGATGGGTTTCATCGGGGCAGAGCTTGATTCTCGTCAAGCCAGAGCTCTGCTCCCAGCGGACAGGGCGGAGGTTCTTTCCTCCTTTGCCTGATCATTTCTGGTTGGGCATTTGCGCCTTGCCTAGGACTTTCTGTGCCTTCTGGCTTACATGGCGGCATGCACCTCAGTGGTCCATTGGGCCAGGTGGCACATGCACCCCCTCCAGTGGGAGCTGGCCACCCAGTGGACTCAGCGCCATGGTCATTTCGACCAGCTGATCACTGTAACCCAGAAGATGTGGGACGCTCTCCAATGGTGGACCGCCCCAGAACAGTTGCTGGAAGGTATCCCATTTGTCCGCCCAGAGCTGACGGTCGTCCTGACGACTGATGCCTCTCTCATGGGCTGGGGAGCCCACATGGGGGACAGCAGGGCCCACGGGGTTCTGGACCCCAGAGGAGTCCCGATGCCACATCAACCTGTTGGAGCTCAGAGCTGTCAGACTGGCACTTTAAGCTTTCGCTCCTCAGCTCCGGGGTCAAGTGGTTCAAGTCCAGACGGACAATACCACGACCATGTACTACCTCAGCAAACAGGGTTGCACGCACTCCCATCTTCTGTGCAAGGAGGCGCTCCGCATCTGGACCCTCATAAGTCGGTTGGAGGGCGGATCTCCTAGCCATCCATGTGGCAGGAGTCTCAAACCAACTGGCAGATGCTCTCAGCCGCATAGGTCAGACGTCCCACGAGTGGTCACTCCATCCAGAGGTAGATTACAGTCTGTTCTCCCGTTGGGGCAAACCGTTGGTGGACCTGTTTGCCTCCAGGGAAAACACCAAGCTGAGACTGTACCATGCCCGCCCCCCTCAGCAGGGCTCGCTGCTTGGGGATGCCTTCTCGAGGCCGTGGACCCCAGGCCACCTCTATGCCTTTCCTCCATTTCCCTTGATCCACAAGGTGTTACTCAAGGTGAGGAGGGACAAGGCGAAGGTGATCCTGGTAGCCCCAGATTGGCCACACCAGTTCTGGTACCCAGATCTCCTCAGCCTCATCTGCAGGCCCCCGGAGCGGCTTTGTACACGCCCAGACCTGATATCATTGAACCAGGGGAAGGTATTCCATCCAGACCTTCAATCCCTGCACCTCACAGCCTGGTACCTAAGCGGCTAGAGTTCCAGGCTCTGGGTCTTTCCGAGGATGTCTACACTGTGGTGGAGGCATCTAGTAAGGAATTGACCAGGAAATGTTATGCCTTCAAATGGAAAAGGTTTTCCATTTGGTGCCAGGTTAAGAGTCTGGACCCCTTATCCTGCTCTGTGGCTAACATTCTAGACTACCTTTGGTCTCCCTCTAAAGGGGGTCTACGGTGATCGACCCTTAGGGTGTACCTGGCAGCCATTTCTGCTTACCGGGTGCTGGCCGGTCAGCCAACCTTGGCTCAGGAGACAGTGGTTGGACACTTCTTCAAAGGCCTGGATCACATATCCCCTCCAGTGCGTGAACCTCCACCTGCATGGGATATCTTGCTGGTTTTGGCAAAGCTCATGGGTAAGCCATTCGAACCCATGCACAAGTGTGAACTTTCACACTTGTCATGGAAGACGGCCTTCCTGGTGGCTGTCACGTCAGCCAGAAGGACAGGGGAACTCCAGGCGCTTTCGGTGGACTCCCCTTATCTGGTCTTTCACAGGGCCAAGTTGTCCTGTGCCCCCACCCGAAATTCCTTCTGAAGGTTTCAGAGTTTCACCTTAACCAGGTGTTGACTCTGCCGGTATACTACCCTAACTACACCTCAGACGCCGAGTACAGGCTCCATACTCTGGACCTCAGACTCTCTCCTATTATAAGGAGAGGACAGCGGAAATTTGGGGAGAGGTTCACCAGCTGTTTGTCACCTACGCTGAAGCCGCTTCTGTCAGACCTGCAGCCAAACGGACCATTACGAGATGGATTATATCATGCATAGGTCTGTTCTATGAGTTGGCAGGCAAGAAACCTCCCAGAGGGATACGAGCTCATTCTACCTGCCATACTGCTGCATTGGTGGCTGCTTCCAGGGACATCCCTATCCAGGAAATCTGTCGGGCTGCTACCTGGAAGTCAGCAAACACCTTTATCACCCACTACCACATCGACCTTGAGTCACTTCAGGATGCTGGTTTTGGGGCCTCGGTTCTCCAATCTCTGTTTCCCAAGTAGTTGTTCTGTCCCCAGATTTATAAATGGTACCACTGTAGGTTATTTCCAGATTGAAGGCACAGTCCCTATATTAATAATTAAATTAAACAAATAAGTCAGAGGTTTTGAGATCTCACTAGCTGCCAGCTTCAACACTTTGGGATGAAGCAGATCTGGTCCACTTCCTTTCCTCTCATCCGCCATTTGTAACAAACCCAACACTTCCTCCTCTGGGAAAAAGGTGAATTCAAACCTCTCCCCCCTTCCTTTCAAACCCAACAGTTCCCCAGATGGTAGACCACTATACTGAGTTGTCTGATTGCCAGTATTAGTATTTTCTATCTGATTTATTAAGAACTCATTAACAAAATTAGCAATTTGTTGTCCCCCTGATTCAGTTGTATCTCCAGTATGCAAACACTTGATGCATGACCTGTCCTTAGGACTACAGATATTGTAGTTTATGCAACAAGATTTTGTTGTTCTAGCATCTGTCTCATAATAATGTTGTCATATGTATCTCAGGGCAAGATATGTTTGATAGATGCGGAGCTCTTGCAACTCAGCCTGCATTTTTTTTTTCATTATTTCTTTACCTCCTCCACGTTCGCTGTCATCCTCTCCTTTGGGCAGTTAAGTCCTACCACTGCCTCCTCAGACCGATCCACCAGCCAGCTGCTCCGATGCCCAGTTGTACCGGACGTATCCCTTCGCCGGGGAGCTCTCCCATATCCCGCCGGGGCTATCGGGAGGAGAGACTGGAGCGCTCCCTTGCATTATCGCCAGGACACGGAAATGCAGCCTGGAGGTTTCTCGGCTGAGAGATGCAGGGAGGCAGGCTGCCGTCATCCGGACGGCATGCATGCATTTTTCACGCTTTTCTGGTCCCCTCTTGTACGCCGCTACTTATAGTACCCCCTGGTCTCCACCGGGGGACACTCACAGAGCGGGGCTTCCCACTCAACCCACCCCAGGAGAGCAGAGCAGTCCTCAGGACGCTCAATCCTCTCCTTCCCCTGCCAGCCCCCGGAGACCTGAGTCCATTCCCGAACCCGGGTTACCGGCGTGGTGTGAGGTAAGGTGCCAGCACCTCAGCCCTCTGTGCCACCGGGCCAGGCCAGCCTGCACTTTTTTAATATATATCTTTATTTAATGGAACTGGTTTGTCCCCAGCCGCCGCCTCGCCTGCTTCAGGTTTGTTTTCTCTGCACCCCCTGTCACATCCGCCATGCCCCCTCTCATCAAGTCAGTGGGGATCTACATGGGGTGGGACCCGGGGGCACCAGTGCCACCATCCTTGGCAGCCCATACACATGTGGCTTTCTCCCCTTTTTCCTTTACTCTGGTTTCCCCTGAGGCCAAATCACATGCAATGATGCTTGTACTGATGCACGTGAATGTTATAGGTCTCTACGTATGCATGTGCATGTTATAGACGTGTACGTTGGGGTCTCCTTCCTGCAGCACTGGCCTGGTGCACCATCTGGCCTCCACTAGGTGTGACAGTGCAGCAAGATGCCCTACTCCCCCCCCCCCATAAGGAGGAGGGCAGTCTGTGGGATGCTGATCCTCCTTCCCCCAGCCGGCCCCTAAGCGACCCTGGTCCGTTCCCAGGTTGCCAGCATGGTGGCAGGTGAGGCGCCAGCGTCTCAGCCCTCTTCACCACTGGACCACCTAATATTTGTTTTCTCTTACGTCTCCCTGTTGGTGCTTAATTAGAAGTATTTGTAAATGTTGTAACAGTTTGGTTATTGTGACTGATCTAATCCTTTCCTTTCCTTTCTTAAGGAGTAGGCGATACTCTCCCTCCTTAATACTGTCTTAATTATATCCCACAGAATATGTGGGCTTGTGTTTCTAGCATCATTCCAAACTATTATCTGCTTGTTTGGTATTAGTTAATGCTGTATCTGTTATAGAACTAATTAATGCTGTTACAGATAGTTACAGGTTTTGGAGGGAATTTCTAAAACATGTATTTTACATAGAATTATGAAAAACAACTTTTAGAGAATGTGATGAACAATTTAAAAGCCGTAACATGAACATCAGTGAAAGCAGGAGCAGTGTGCATTACAGTGAAAAAAACGATGAAATTCAAAAGCAGCCTCATACTGGATCACGCAATGTTAGTCCTGGTGGTCCAGTGGGCTTGTTGGGGCCCTTGTAAAGTATGGCCTATTTTCTTTTAAACATCTCTGGTGTCTAGTGGATCCAGGAGATCCTCTTCTTGATCTGTTGTCCTCTTATGGTCACCTCCTCCCTGGTGTCTGTTTGACCGCAGGAGGAGTGGGCTGTGAAAAAAGCACAACCATGCTTGATTTAAAACATACCATTACGCCGGCGACCCAGGTTCGGGAACGGACTCGGGTCGTCGGAGCCAGCCGGGGGAGAAGGTTGGAGCATCCGTAGACAGCAAGCCTTCTCTGGGGGGAGGGTGGGGATGCGAGCCGGGCACCTGCTTGTCCCTGGCAGAGATCAGAAGCATAGCAGGGCGTCAAGGCTCTAATTACCAGGGGGAGTGACGGACGTCAGCGTTCGTCTTGACGTCAGGTGGCACGTCACTCTCCAAGGGAGAAAAACCGAAGAAACAGCTCCTTGGCTAAGCCAGATGATGATCTCTGGCCCCCCCGCTGCCGCCAAGGCTTCACAACTTCCTGCCTCAGCAACACCTGGAGCTGATTGTCACAGTGCGCTGGATGACCCCCACCGGTGCCTTCCCTCTCAGAGGAGGGGGACCCACCCGGCGAAGGGTAAAGCCGGGCTACCTCCAGGGGGTTGCGATCTGAGGTAGGGTAGGTGGTGGAGATGGAGGACAGACGGAAGGACCTAAGGAGGTCTGAAGGAGGAGCTGGCCAGGGGAGCAGAAGAGCAAAAAAAAAAAAACATACTCATTGTGTCATTACTCTCCCTGATGCCGACTGTCAGAAGCTTGGGAAGGGAGAGAAAGAATGAGGCACAGAGCGAGCTGCAGAAGCTGAAAAGTGGAAAGCTGCTATTACAGCTCAGTGAAAACACCTGATTGGGCTTAATTAAAACCTGTGAGAGCCAGGATTGGAGGCTTGATATGCTCCCCAAGTGGAGCTGAAGGCAGTAAGTGCTGCATTACATAGAGCTACACAGCGGCTGTTGTTTGGAGCCTTGAGAGGCTACTTAAGGATCAGGGGTGTTGTGACTGTGACAAAACCTGCTTAACCCTCTATTATATAAAATGAAAAATATTTGACTGAGAATAACAGGTTGATTCATACACGTCCTGGCTGGTGTGACAGCAGTGGAGCACTTGAGCTTTGCTCTCGTGATCCGTGATGGCGGAGTAGCCATATGGTGTCTAGCTCAGTCTGTTCTTCACAGTTTGGTGTTTTATTTTATTTTTAGAATTTTTGGTTGGGAAAACCACACTGAGCCAAAGCTTGTTTCGAGGTGTGTCCCAAAAATATTAGTCATTCCATATATAAAGTCCATGTCTCATAGTAAAGAAATATTGAAACATTATCATTTTGTGTTTGTATTGTGCATGTAAGACTAACAACAATTTGATGTGATCTGAGAGTTACAGTGCACCCATCTTGCAGTCACCCTCATGGTCAGTATGTTTCATTGTTACAAGAAAATTATCAATTCAAGGATATGTGCCGTGTGGTGGCAAGTATTGTGAGTAATCTTTCACTGCAGGGTTTAATGACCTACATATTTCCCCATCCTGTTTCTTTCTGCCACTAAAAGCTTTTGAGAGGCTCAGTGCCACATATGTGGGACTAGAATCGGAGCCGACCCTGGAGGCTAATTTAGGGCCAAGGGCGGGCATCATTGATGGTGGCTGCAAGCAGAATTTTCTGTTTGTCCCCAGCAGTAGGGACATGCAATGATGTCCTGCGTCTGCCCCGTCCCTCTTTCTCTTTCAGATGCCGGTGCTTTCGTATCCTCCTGGCACTCCGCCAGGAGTCATGCATGCACCAGGCATTCACCCCAGCCCACCCCTGGAGAAGGAGAGCAGCCCTGTAGGCGCTCGATCCTTCCCCCCGACTGGCCCTCCAGCTCCCGGGTCCATTCCCAAATCCAGGTCACTGGCGTCGCATGCGGAAATCCAACCGCTGCGCCGGTGGGCCAGCCCAATATAAACATACATTTAAGAATGAGACATTGTCTTATCAAAGATTAGGCTTATTGCAGCTATATCGCCCCCTGGAGGAATATATACAGTAAATGGACTACTACGATTTGCAAGTTGTTAAGTACCGCTTGCGCTGTGACAGATCTGCCTTGTTTACCTGCTGCTGTTCTACATTAAGAGCTATATCAGGGGTTAGTAATACAACCCCGATTTCTTTTCACCAAGTTATAGGAAGATGCTAGAACTTGTTTATACCCAGATCAGTTTCTGTTGCTCTGCCTGTGGCAGCTGGGTTTCCTGAAGCATCACCAGGTCAGGCTTTTCCCTTTTTAATTGACTTTGATATTACTTTTGACCTTAAAACTTTTTTTAACCCATTCACATTTTGTGAATACCTATGCAATGACAGTACAAGTTTTAACTGCTCAGTATGGTATGCCAGGCTTCAACTGGATGTTCCTTGGCCATCATATCCTTGACACTTCTGCTGCCAGTGTCTCCACATCACTGTAGATGGTTGCTGCAGTAAGCAAGTAAACAAGAATGAACCTTTTAAACTGGCAAGAGACAAAACAGTAAACATGTAAAACAGTGTGGCCTCCAAGGCTGGGGACTGAACACGTATGGTTCCTGTAGCACTGAGGGGATTACATTATTGTTTTAGTGCCTCTCAATGCAGTGCCAAGTCAAAAAAACACTATTCTCAAGCCACATGGCAAATTAGTATGTGAAGGAGAAGGACTGGGAAGGTAAAATTTGGGTAGGAAAGCATTACTGAGTTTTCTCTATTTCAGATGGTTTGAAGATCTGCATCTGATACCAGTGCTCCTGACTACAATTTTAAATTCCTAGGTAGATTAATATTCTGTAGGGAAAAAAACATATGTATTGATAATTTGCACCAAGATGTATATAGTGGTGTGAAACAAATTTCAGAGCAAAAGAGATAAATTTTAACATCTCACCAGTTTTTTAGGCCAGTTATCTGCCATTGTGAGTTCCCACATGAACCCTCTGCCTCCTCCCGTTTTTTCACTTTATATTTTATCCTCCATATGTTTAAGTGAATTAGGACAGTTCTAGACCTCAGCTGGGTATACGAATATGTGTATCTGCCAGATGACCCTCTGGGCCCCCAATTAGTAAATAATAGTGGGGATTGTCCCCAGCCGGGTCAGTGTTCAGTATTTATAAGAATAAGGTCCTTCACCTAGTCACTTGCTGCCATTTGGCAACTATGCCTGCATTGCCCATCACAGGGTACAGACATAGCATTTATAATTACACAGCAGTGTAACATAGACATATAATTAAATTGTCTCTGTTTTCTGCGTTTTTCAGCATGGGTTGGCATTATTGCTAGTGTCTCTTGGGATATTTTTAACCAACTACAGGAATCCCTGTGCAGTCCTGCTTAATTTAGTCACTGTTTAACAGACTATATGAGGGAATAAGGATGAACACACTTCTATCTGTGTCCTGTATGTCTGGGCACTCCTCTGTCATGCACCAGCCCCTCCTTATCCCTGTCTCATAATGACTCTAGGTCACCTGACTAGCAATACTTTCTAAAAGGGGATTTAATGTCAAAACCATACCATAATCCCTGGCAGTTGTAATAATCAGTTGTATGGAGCATACTGAAATGACTGCAACAGGGCGCTGATTAGGGTTGGCTGAGAACCATGTTTCATGATAACCTTCACAGAAGACACGGATATTTTGTCATGTTTTCCATATCACAGTAACAGTTCTTCATGATATACCATGAGGTACTGTAATTAACTAGGAAAAATTCAGTTTCTCAGTCAACCACCGTGTTCTCTACCAAAACGTAGATTCTGGAGGATGCCGCCCACAAAACCCAAACCAGACAGGATAACATTATATCAGTGATCATTTTTTAAGGTTATCATACTGTGAAAATGTCCATATCATGACATCCTTAGCCCTGATGTCCTTCAATGGTTTCTCCAACTGCATGCATCTGGGGTTGTTTATAGTGTCATCATGGTGCTGCCTCTCCTTTGGCTGCTGATGTGGTAACTTGGGCTGGCATTAAGGTTGTGTGACACCGATTCTGCAGGACTGCAATTACTCTGCCTCTTTAGGGGTGTGAAAGAGCCAAATTTCATCTAGGAAATGGACTCTGAGTTTGGATGAAAAGGGTATCTGGAATTTCAGGTTGACCCTATGAGCACTTTGATGAGTTGTATATAATCTCCCCTTTTAGCCACAACCATTGGGGGGATAATTGTAGTCCACATACAGTCTGCTAATGTTGAAAATGAGCTCCTGCTTCTTCCATGCCCCCCACCTTTTCCTTTGTAGTGAAGCACAAACAATTTGGAAGTATAGAGTGGTGCTGAGCTGTTGGATCTGTTTGCTTAGTGGCCTGCTTTCTGTGGACCCATTTTATCTCACAAGCAAAATCTGGTGACAAGGTCAGTAAGTCCCTCATGAGTTGTTCTAAAAAAGAAATTGTGTTCAGACCTTTTGTTCCTTTAGGCACTCTGTGTATTGAAGTTTTTTTTCTCCCGGAGGCGTCTCCTGAGGTCCACATATTTTTGTTCTTGTTGCTCTTGGCACTTGGAGGATCTGTAGCAGCGTTTGATAGTTGCAGTTAGTTTTTGGGGAGGAATTTATCCTGTTCATCTGTTTGGACTTCCAGTTTGTATAGATCTCTGGCCAGCTCATTCCCCAAGGAGTGTTACTCCCAGAAAATAAGGGAAGGCTTGTCTGGGGCTGTTTCTGCTTTTGGGCTTATTTACAGTGAGGATGATGGCGATGAGGATGCCATGCAGCTACCATGGGGGCTGTGGCTGTGGGCAGCACTCTTCGGAAATTGGCTGCCATCTTCCACTTCAGATTCTGCTTTTTTTTTGTTTTCAATCTAAGTGGTCCTCTTTCGTCTTAGGATTTCTTTTTTTATGTCTGAATTTCATTGCTTTGGAAAGTTAAAATCGGTCTGTAGAGCAGAGCCTATGATTTAGGCTGCCATTCTGATTGTGAAGTCACTGGAAATCTCTATAAGAATTTTAAAATGGTAAACACTTTTCGTTTCTGCAATTTGTTTTTACCGTAACAGCTGAAAACTAGTTGGGATTTATTTATTTAAAATAATAGTCCACGAAAGCATATTGAGCTGAGTACTGTATCTTGTTTTCAGGTGCATTTTGTAGGAAGTGAGTAGGGAAATGGCATTTGCATAGGATCTAAGCTGGTACAATACAAATGACTATATACAGCACCTAAGCCAACAAGGCAAATTACTACTTTACAGAAGGGCAAAAAGTACAGGGGCGGTAGCCTTGTCTTGGAGGGTGGTGGGTTCCAGTAAGGGGACTAGGAAGAGGGTTGGAGGGGGGGAATTAGAGGACACAGATGAAGGTGAGTTTGTGAGGGATAAAACATGAGAGAGGAAAAGGATTGGAAGCAGATGCAGGTATGGATGATAGTTCCATGGAGGAGGTAGTTCAGCATGGGGAGGAAGAGCACTGGAAGGAAAAAAGATCATGGTAGAAACAGTATGTTGTAAAAGTATGCGGCCTGCCAGAATACAGAGAACAGTGGTGTATGTGAGGTGGAGGGAACATTTGAGATCAGATTGATAAGTGGCTCCAGCCTGGACATTTTAGATTTGAAGGTACTGTAGCACTATAATCCCACATCCCTGTAGTAAATGTGGGAAGAATCATTTTCATAATATTTTCACGCTAGACAGGGAGGTTGAGAAAGGATTTAGAGTGCCCCCTGTTTGGGATGGAGCTTTTTGTGGATGGCATATTGTATATGGCAGGAGAAGGCAAGGGGACAACTAGAAATGATAGCATATTTCTTTTTTTTTAAATACATTTTATTGGATGTTAGAAGAGACACAGCATGTTTTGCACAGTTCAAAAAAGGTTATAAAGCATTTTTAACAATTGTGTTCCATTTCACAGATGACAGAGTTACATTTACAACTTTTTGTATTCAATATATTGAGTTTTTGAGAGGTGCACTCTCTCCTGTTTGCTGTTGTCACACTGGTGGTCCCCCCGGCTGAGTGTTCCCTCTGGAGTTTGGTGGGGGATCTGTAGTTGGTGTCCTGGTCCCTGCCCGGAAGCTATCCCACTGAGCGCCGTCGCCATTCCCTCATCCTCCCACTAAGATATGAATCCCTCCCACACTCTGGTATATATATGTTCTCTCTGCCTGGATTGGTACATGAGCTTTTCCCAAATTTGACAGTTTTTCATTGTCATGAGCTATCTCGCAAATGTGAGTGGGGCTGATTGTTTCCATTTTCTTAGGATTCCCGCTTTCGCAGTGTGTTGCATTCAGTATGAGTTTTTTTGTGTTCCCACTCCTCCACCCCAAAATCTCCCAGCATGGCCTGCCTGGCTGAGAGAGTGACTGGTTTCCCTATGCGGGCTGTCAGTGTGCAGTTAATGTTCCCCCAGTGAGTGTCCAGTTCTCACCCTAGGAGTCCTTTAGCATCAGTAACAGTAGCAGTTAGCTGGCTAGGTGCAGCTGCCTCAGAGGTGTGGCTTTAAGATAATGAGCTTTAAGAATTAGCTAATCAGAAAAGAGAAGTGGAGTGTGCTGTGGGAGAGCAGCCTGAAGGGCTTCAGAATTTTTTCTCCAGCTGACTGAGCAAGACTGCCTTAGGAGGTGTCTCTCAACGTTCCTTGTTAAGAGCCTTTTTTTTGCTTTTTTTGGTAAAGTTTTCTTTAGAAACTAATTATTTTAGTGTGCTGTATACATTTTGAGTGTTTTTTCTCGGTTCCCTCCGCTTTATTTTTATTATATTTTAACCGCGTCTGAGTGTTTTTCGTCAGTTCCCTTTGTTTAAGCACGGTTCCCTTTTTCATAAGGGAACTGACAGTTCCAGCATTTTTTCCTGTTGTTTTTACCTCAGAAATGCGTTTCCTTACCATGAGGGAACCATACTTTTTTCCATATCTACACTATTACTCCTGGGTTCCTCTGTAAATTGGCATGTCAGAGGTCCCCAAATTAAAAAGAAAACTGGACCTTCAGGTTTTAAAAATTGTGTTAAATGCCACAGGATTTTTACTAAAGCAGATTCTCATAACCTGTGCTTAAGGTGCTTAGGTCCAGGTCATTCCTGCTCTGTCTGTGTAAAAGTTTGTAGGAAAACTCTGAGAAACAGAGCTGAAGGATTAAAGAAAATTATCTCTGAGGATGGGCAAAGACCCAAAGCTAACCGATGAGGGGCCTTCAAAAAATAAAAATAATAAAAATTCAAACAAGGGTGCTGATGAAGTATCCTTAAAATTCCAGCGAGGCACTGAAGAAGTGCCAAGAAAATAAAGAAATAATAAATCTGGTGCTAATGAGGTGCCAAAGAATAAAGCTTTAATAATAATAATAATTCTTTATTTATAGTGCGCCTTTCCAAACCAAGGCGCATAACAATCAGAACAGTTAAAACATATAAAACAACGTCACGTTCAATAAGTACAAACATGTCAGCCAACGTCTTCACTATAAGCCTTATTCCAGTGGAAAGTTTTTAAAGCCCGTTTGAATCCCCCCCACAGTCGCGCACTGCCTGATCCTACAGGGTAGAGAATTCCAGAGGGTCGGGGCCACGAACATAAATGCCCGGGCTCCCGCTGATTTTAAAATCACCCTCAGAATCTCTAGCAACCCCTTGTCAACCGAGCGAAGTGGTCGCTCAGGGTGATAAGGAACCAGGGCTCTTTCAGGTAGTCAGGGCCCCGTCCGTGTAGGGCTTTATATGTCAGTAACCCGACTTTGAAGGAGATCCGCCACTGGACCGGCAGCCAGTGCAGTTTCTGCAGCACCGGTGAAATACGGGCAGATCTTGAAATCCTATGAACAACTGGGCTGCTGAGTTCTGCACCAGCTGCAAGCGACGGATATCAACCCCAGGTAGCCCAAAGTAAAGTGAGTTGCAATAATCTAAGCATGAGGTCACAAAGACATGGATCAATACAGGCAGATCTACGGACGGAACAAGGTGCTTGATCCTAGAGATGTTCCTTAGATGGTAGAAAGATGACTTTACGACGGCCAACACCTGTGCTCGAAGTGTCAGTCTTGTGTCCAGCAACACCCCCAGGTCTTGCACCCGTTCAGAGGCCTGGAGCTCAGCCTCTCACAGGAACAATCCTAGGAAAGAACCTGCCCCCAGCCCCCCATCCAGCGGCCTGGATCCAAAACCATCACCTCCATCTTCCCAGGGTTCAACTTCAACCAACTGGACTTCATCCAGTCTTGGATTTCATCGAGGCAGTTATTAAATACTGAGACTGCTCCTTCCTGGTCGGGAGCAAAAGACAGGTAGAGCTGGGTATCATCAGTGTAAAAATGAAACCTCAGCCCATACCGTCTTGCAATGTCTCTGAGGGGAAGCATATACACCACAAACAACATGGAGGACAACACCGAGCCTTGAGGAACCCCACGACAGCAGGATCGGATCAGAGGAAAAAAAAAAACGATACAATCCTCTGAGTTCTTCCAGTGAGGTATGGTGTAAACCATCTGTAGACCAAACCAGAAAGTCCACAGATAGATCTCAGATGCTCAAGCAGCACCCCATGGTCAACGGTGTCAAAAGCTGATGACAGATCTAAAAGTACCAAAATGGACCATTTTCTCTGGTCTCTCGCCATCAGGAGATCATTGAGCACCCGAACCAGCACAGTCTCAGTACTATACCTCTTCCAGAAACCTGATTGGAGAGGTTCGTAGATGCTGTGGATGGTCAAGTGGTTCTCCAGTTGTGCAGCCACTACTTTCTCGATCACATTCCCCAAAAAGGCTTTCCAAAGAGGCTGATGAAGTTCCTTCAAAATCTAAAAATAATAATAATAAAAAGGCACTGATGATGTTTCTTCACTGAAAAGGAAGCAAGATAAAACTGCTGATGAAGTGGCTTCAAAGAAATTGTGTAAAGAGAAAAATGTTTCTGTTCCTCCTGGGAAAGCCAATAGTGAGACAACAGGTGGCAAAAAACATAAAGAAAAAAACCAAACATATACAGCCACAGACTGTCAGCCCACCAGATTTCAGTGCAGAGCTGCCTTCTGGGGAAGAAATGGCAAAAGTATGGCATGTATTTCAGACCCTTCAAAGCATGGGGTCTGTCTTTTCTGCATTTTCTAGTAAACCTTCCTCTGCTGCCCCCTCCCTGGCAGGTATTCACGAGGGGGAAGAAGAAGATGAATATTTTAATGCTCATGGCATGGATTCAGAGGGCTTAGAGCCAGATGTGTCCCCTGATCCTCTTTTTCATGCATCCCCTTCTGAACAGGAGGATGCCCCTTCTATGCTGACTTTCATTCCCCAGGATGCTGATGATGAGGACCGAGATTATAGGGAAATGAAAGGTCTTCCACCCCCTAAAAAGCTGGTCTTCCCTATTTACAGTGCATTTGGAAAAAATGCTATAAAGCTGCTTCAAACCCCCACATCCCTAGCAGGGGTTGACAAGTGCTGTGACAAAAAGTATCACTTGTCAAGCCATGACACAAAATTCCTGACTGTACACCCTAGCCATGAGGGTATTGTACAGCAAGCTGCATATGAAAAAACTGGGGTCTCTTTGTCTTCTCTGCCTCCTGACAAAGATTCCAGAAAAATGGATTTTATTGCTAAAAAGATGTATACTACAGCTTCTATGCTGATTCGCCTTTCCTCATATATAGCTTTTACAACTAAGTATCAAAAGGCATTATGGAATTCAGTCCTGGCCATTGCCCAGAGTGGCTCGGACACAATGATTCAGGACCTTATTGACACTGCAAAATCTACCTTGGAAGCTACTAAGTACCAATTCCATGTGGCAGATGACAACAATGATGCAGTCTCTAGGGTCATGGCTCATGCCATCTCTTTGAGGCGTTTTGCTTGGCTCAGGGCTACTAGCCTGTCACAAGACACCCAGTCAAAAGCTATGGATTTCCCTTGTGACCAAAATATGCTGTTTGATTCCAGAACTGTGGGTAACATGAAGAAAGTGAATGGATACAAGCTTTCTTGGCTGAGACATTCAACTAAACCAAAGCCTCCTGCCCCTCAAAAAACCCAGCCCAGGGGTAACCGGGGCAGGGGCTACTTTCCTAGGCCATATCTTCCCTATCCTCAGTTTTTCTCTCAGTACAGAGGATATTACAGGGGGAGGGGCAAAAGGGGTCAAAGAAGAGCAACTGCTGCCCAAACAGCAGCCTCTCAGCACAAGCCCTGATGTGAGTGTCCAGGTCGCCTCCTCTCTGCCTGTGGGGAGTGGGCTCTCCAACTGCCTCCAAAATTGGAACATGGTATGGTTCAATTTGGCCACTAGAACAAAATCATCCCATTCCAAGGCAAACATATGGGACTTCAGAGGAGTTAAGCTAGCCCTGGCAAGAAGAAATACAAGTGAGGAAGTACAGGCAAAGTGGGCAAGTATTAAGGATGCAATACTTGAAGCAACATCCCATTGTGTTAGAGAGAAAAGCAGGAGCAAAAAAAGGAGGAAACCACTTAGGTTCTCAAAAACAGTAGCAGAAAAGGTCAGAGCCAAAAAGCTGGCCTTCAGGAAATATAAGGGAACGCAGCGGGACAAAGATAGGGAGGCATACCAAGCTTCACTAAGGGAAGCAGGGAAGACAGTAAGGCAAGCAAAGGCCCAAACTGAGGAAACACTAGCACGAACAGTAAAAGAAGGGGACAAGACTTTCTATAGATATTAGTGAAAGGAGAAAGTCTAGAGGGGGTATTGTTAAGATCAAAGGGGATAAGGGGCAGTGTGTGGAGGAGGACCAAGGAAAAGCATCTATCCTGAATAGATACTTCTGCTCAGTATATACTGAGGAGAAGGCAGGGCAGGGCCCACAGCTCAGCACCATGGACACAGGGGGGAGGGAGGTGTGCTCTAGTCCCGTCACAAAAGAAAGGGTCCTACAAGAGCTCACTAAGCTCAGGGTGGACAAGGCAGTAGGACCTGATGGCATACATCCCAGGGTACTAAAGGAGCTAAGGGTGGAACTAGCAGAGCCATTATCAGAACTATTTAGCAAGTCTCTGAGCACAGGAGAAGTCCCAGAAGACTGGAGAAGGGCTCATGTGATCCCGCTCCACAAGAGTGGTAGGGAGGAGGCAGGGAACTACAGACCAGTCAGTCTTACCTCAGTAGTGGGCAAGATTATGGAGGCACTCCTTAAGGAAAGGATAGTGCAACACCTGGAATCCGTAGGAGCACAGGATCCAAGACAGCATGGGTTTACAACAGGAAGGTCCTGTCAAACTAATTTCATAGACTTCTTTGACTGGGCAACCAGAGTGGTGGACCAAGGGGGTGCTGTTGATGTCGCCTACCTTGACTTCAGCAAAGCTTTCAATACTGTTCCACATAGAAGATTGATTAATAAGCTGGGTAGGCTCGTGGTGGGTCAGAATTTGGTCAACTGGGTGGCAAACTGGTTGGCGGGCAGAAAACAGAAAGTGGTGGTAAATGTTATACTGTCAGAAGAGATGCAAGTCACAAATGGGGTACCTCAGGGATCAGTCCTTGGGCCAGTACTCTTCAGTATCTTCATCAGTGACATTGCAGATGGACTGGAGGGTAAGGTTTGTCTGTTTGCAGATGCCACCAAGATCTGCAACGGAGTAAATGATTCAGATGGGGTGGGCAGAATGAGAAGAGATCTGGATAAACTGGCAAAATGGTCGGAAGAGTGGCAACTGGGGTTTAACGCAAAGAAGTGCAAGATCATACACATAGGGAAGAGAAACCCTGAGACCACCTATAAGTAGGGAGGGGAGTTGCTGACAATCACAAGGGAAGAAAGAGACTTGGACATCATTATCACAGATGACCTGAAATCATACAAGCGGGCCACTAAAGCAGTAGGTATGGCTAGAGGGATGTTGGGGTGTATTAGTAGGGGTATCACAAGTCGTAAGAGGGAGGTAATAATCTCTCTTTACAAGACACTGGTTAGGCCCCATCTGGAGTACTGCGTGCAGTACTGGAGGCCGCACCTGCACAAGGACATTAACAAAATGGAGGCAGTCCAGAGAAGGGCAGCCAAAATGGTGCAGGGACTGCATCAGAAAACATATAAGCACAGATTAACAGAGCATAATATGTATACCCTAAAGCAAAGGGGGGGAGAGAGGTGATATGATCGAAACATTCTAACATCTTAAGGGCATTAACAAGATGAAAGAGTCTAACATGTTTCAATATAGGAAATATAGCTGGACAAGAGGACGCCACATGAGATTAGAGGAAGGACAATTAAGGGGTAATGTGAGGAAGTTCTTTTTCACAGAAAGGATGGTGGATGAATGGAACGGCGTACCTCAGGAAGTGGTGGATATGAATACAGTGCAGGGCTTCAGACAGGCATGGGATAGGCATAAGGAAGCAGTACAGATGAATATGAATAGATAGGCCATTGACAGAGTAAAGGCCTATGGCACATTCGTAAGGTAGAAAAAATGGGCAGACTGGATGGGCCTTGCGGTCCTTATCTGCCGTCAACTTCTATGTTTCTATGTTTCTTATTACTTCGGACAAGTGGGTCCTGGAGATAGTGGAAAAGGGCCTGCCACTTCACTTCAAAATGATGTCAGACCTCAGGCATACTCAGGTGTCAAGGCCTTTAACCCCAACACAAATCATCCTGTTGGAGTTAGAGGTGGAAAACCTTTTGGCTCTGAGAGCAGTGAAGAGGGTGCCTGCCCAGGAGGGGGCAAAGGCCTCTACTCCAGGTACTTCCTGACACAAAAGAAAACTGAGAGTGGCGGCCTATTTCGGATCTCAGATATCTGAACAAACATCTGCTAAAACCAAAATTCAGAATGGTCACTCTGTCAATGGTCATTCAGTCTTTGCAGCAAGGAGACTGGCTAGCCTCCGTAGACTTAAAGGATGCCTATTTTCACATACCCTTAAGGAAGTCTCTCAGAAAGTATCTTGGATTCAGGCTTCCTTTGGGTCATTACTAGTTTGCCGCCATGCCCTTTGGCCTGTACTCTGCTCCAAGAATTTTTAACAAGTGCCTAGCAGTGGTAGCAGCACACCTCAGAAAGCTGGGTGTTTCAGTCTACTTCTATTTGGACGACTGGCTCATAGTGGCAAAGTCTCCTCATCAGGTCAAGGAGTCTCTTCCCCTCACAGAGCGCACACTGAAATCTTTGGGCTCCCAGGTAAATCTAAAGAAATCCCACCTGGAGCCCACTCATTTACTCACTTTCATAGGAGCTCAGCTGGACACCCTGAAAGGATCTGCCTTCCTCCCTCAAGAGAGAATTCTAAATTTCCTGTCAGTGGCAGATTCTTTCGTCCAGGGGACAGCTAAGTCCAGCCAGACATTTTCCCAGGCTTTTGGGACACATGGCATCAAAGACTGCAGTGGTCCCAGGGGTCAGGTACAGGATGCGAGACCTGCAGTTCTATCTCAGAGCTCGCTGGTCTCAAAAGACCAACGCCTTATCAAAACTGATACCTGTGACAGAAGTTTCTTTAGGCTCTGCTTTGGTGGAAGGACGCTGCAAATTTGGAAGTGGGGATCCCCTTCCAAGCTCCTCTTCCTACAAAAGTGATTACCACAGATACCTCCCTCCTAGGCCGAGGGGCTCATCTGGACAGTGTCTCAGTAAGTGATACCTGGACTCCTCAGGAGTCACAGTTGCAGATAAACCTTCTGGAGCGCAGAGCCATTTTTCTGGCACTCAAGGCCTTAGCTCGTGTCAATAAAGGGCAGATTGTACACATAAGGACAGACAACACCACTGCAATGTTTTATATAAACAAGCAGGGTGGTACCAGATCAGGAATGCCCTGTTCAGAGGCTCTAAAGATTTGGTCTCTCGCCTACTCCCTGGGGGTCAGCCTTTCAGCTATCCACTTCTAGGGTGTCAGCATGGCTCAGTTGGTAGCACATCCACCTCTGGACCAGAAGGTCATGGGTTCTCATCCCATACTGGGATTGGACTTGCACCTAAAAATCGCCGGCATCCGAGTGCAGTATTGGGGGGTGCTGTACTGCTGGGGTGTGCCATCCTTCAGATGAGACGTTAAACCGAGGTCCCTTCTGCCCATCCTGGTGTTGTCCTGGTGGGTGTCCACGTGGAAGTAAAAGAACCCAGGGCACTCTTCACAAAAGAGTAGGAAACATTCCTGGTGTCCTGGCCAACATTCCCCTTCCCATAAATCGGTTCATGCAATTATCTAGGCTCTGTGTGGGTGATGATGTGTGATATGGCCGCCACCACACATTCAGTCACTTCACTACCAGTCTAGCATTGCTTGTAAAGCGCTTTGGGATACATTGTGTATGAAAAGCGCTATATAAATGCCGATTCTTTTTCTTATTCTTCCCAGGCAAGGACAGCACCCTGGCAGATGCTCTCAGCTGCATCAGTCAGAGTCAAAGCGAGTGAACTCTGAACAAGCAAGTGCTAACCACAGTCTTCAGGAGGCGGGGCACACCAGAAGTGGATCTGTTTGCTTCCCCCCTCAATTTCCAACTTTCTCAGTACTGCTTCAGCCTCCAGTCCTGGGAACACTTCCACTGGATGCACTGATTCTGGACTGGTCAGAGAGGTTCCTATATGTATTCCTTCCCTTTCCTCTTATATTCAGGGTGTTGCTGAAACTCAGACAACAGCCTGCATCTATGATTCTGGTGAATCCAGATTGGTCCAGGCAAGCGTGGTATCCTCTCCTTCTCTCACTGTCCTGCAGCAGGCCCATTCGCCTGCCACCAACTCACTCTCTGCTGACCCTTCCCCATACAGGAGTAAATTATCCAGACGTACACTCTCTTCACCTCAAAGCCTGCCTCTTGAGGAACTAGAGTTCCCAGCTTCTCAGTACTCTGAACAAGTCCTTGAGATCCTGAGAATGGCTAAAAAGCCTAATTCAAAAAAGACTTATGCAGCCAAATGGAAAAGGTTTTCCCTCTGGTGCAAGGGCAAAAAGGTCAGTCTTCTTACAGCTTCAGACTCTCAGCTACTGAATTTACCTGGTGCATCTGCAAGCCTCAGGCTTGAATTTGAGGCCCTCCTTTCTCAAGCTGCACCTGGCTGCAATTTTGGCCTACCTTTCGGTGGGAAAGAAAAAGTCTCTTTTTTTCCCCCACTCTGTGTTTAAACAGTTTTTCAGAGGCCTTTTGCACCTTCAGCCTCCAGTCAAGCAGCCGGTTCCTACATTTTCCATTAAGAAATCAGCACTCCAGGCACGAAATTTCATTAGAAAGATTTTTCACTTACAAAACATTTGTTTGGTACAAAATTCGTATTTATGAAAAACGTAAATGCATAGTTCAGAACACTGTAACATCAGTGCAATATCAGTGCAAAGTGCTTCTCAAAATGTTTCAGGCTCCCAAAGGGACGCTCTCAACCTTGGCACTTCGGGGTCTCCTACCCCTTCGTCAGGAGGTATCCGGTTCCTCCTTGGAGCCTGAATCTCTGCATTGCCAGGCTCATGGAACTACCCTTTGAGCCTATGGCCACTGCCCACCTCAAGTTTGTAACTTGGAAAACTGTTTTCCTAGTGGCCATTACCTCTGCCAGGAGGATCTCAGACTTACAGGCCCTGTGCACTGAGCCCAATTACATCATTCCTCACAGAGACAAAATTGAGCTCAGGACAAATAGGAAGTTCCTGCCTAAGGTGGTTTCCGAGTTTCACCTTAACTAGTCTATTACTCTACCTGTTTTCTTTACTGAGAAATCCACTCCTGGTGAGCAAAAGCTCCACAGTCTGGACGTCAAGAGCTCTCTTTTACTACCAAGAGCATACTAGGCAGTTCAGAGGCTTTTCCACTCAGTTGTTCTTCACCTATGGGGAAGTAGGCAGAAGAAAACCAGCTACCAAGAGAACTGTTTCCCGCTGGTTAGTCTCTTGCATTAGATTTTGCTATGAAACAGCTGGTCAACAACCTTCTGAAGGGCTCAGAGCCCATTCTACCGGGGGCACTGCAGCCTCTGTGGCAGCTGCAAGAGACATACCCCTTCTAGACATCTGCAAGGCAGTTACCTGGAAATCTGTACACACTTTCATCAAACATTACAGTTTAGATGTGCAGTCCAGATCTGATGCCAGATTTGGCAGGGCGATTCTGCAGAACCTTTTTCCTAAGTAGGTTCTCTGCCCACCTCCCAGTTTTGTACTGCTTTGTAATCTGCTACTGTTACTGATGCTAAAGGACTCCTCTGGTGAGAAGAAAAAATTACTCCCCGTAGTAATCTTTTTTTCTTCCAAGAGGTCCTTTAGCATCCGTAAGCTCCCGCCCTTCCTCCCCTGTTCACCTTTTAGGAGAAGGGCTCTGTTCTCAGTTTTATTACCAAATTTGTCTCTGCATTTAAAATGTTTTTGACTCAAGTTGTTGATACCTGTTTTTGTAGTTTTGGATATTTGCATGTTTTTTGAATCCTGTTTGTTCAGTTTTGTGGGGATCATGTGCCCATTCACCTTCAAAAAAATTCTGAAGCCCTTCAGGCTGCTCTCCCACAGCACACTCCCCTACTCTTTTCTAGTTGGCTAATTCCCAAAGCTTATTATCTTAAAGCCACATCTCCGGGGCAGTTGCACCTAGCCAGCTAACTGCTATTGTTACTGATGCTAAAGGACCCCTTGGAAGAAAGATCACTACGATGAGGAATTTTTTCTTCTGAGCAATTATACATCATGTGGGATAGATCTGCCTCCGGAGCATTGCATCGGGGGCATTTACCTTCTAATGTAGCATCTAATTTGGTAAGTCTGTCTGGGGTATAGTAGGTTCTATGGGCTGTCATAATGTGTACGTATTTGTATTTACTTTGTATTATAAGTTTCCAGCCCTCCTCTAGTACATCCCCTCCCATTCCTCCGTTATTGTTTCTGCTATGGTGGTTCCCACTGACGCCTGTGATGGTCTGTCTTGCTTGGTATGGGTTGCATTAGTATTTTATATAATTTAGTTATCAAACCCTTTGAGTCCTGTATCCCTGCCAGGGCCTGGGCTCTGTCTGATGGAATTTGCAAGGCAAAACTTGGGCCCGATTCCCCTGCTAGGAAATGCCATATCTGGAGATATCTAAAAAATTGCGTGCATGGAAGACCATAGTTTGAGTCAGCCCTTCGAAGGACATTAGGTTGTTCCCTTCATATAGGTGCCCCAGTTGGCTAATGTTGTGTGCCTCCCAACTAGAAAACCCTGCGTACGTCATGAATCTAGGCGAAATCGGGTTGCCCCACAAGGGAGTTAGGTGCGTTAGGCCAATTATTTTTGACATTTGTGCGTGAGTTGCATGCCACACTTGTAGCAGGTGAAGCACTCTAGGGTTTTGTTTTGAACAAGAGAGGACTCTACTGTTAGAGCTATATAGGAAGCATGCCAGGAGAGCTGTACTTGTCCATTCTCTTTCTAGTCGAACACCAGCATTCTTGTTATGGGGGTTGAACCATTCTTTGATGACTGTCAGTTGAGCTGCATGATAGTAGTTTTGGAAATGGGTAGCCCATATACCTCCCTTACCAGGGACATCTGTTAACTGTTCGTATTTTATTCTAGGGGTTTTTGATTTCCACAACCATGCTGAGGCTTGCGCTCGGAGTTGTTTAAAAATGTTCTTCGGGAGGGAGATAGGCAGAATCTGAAACAAGTATAGGAGTTTTGGGAGGATGGCCATTTTTAGGACATATGCTCGTCCCAGGAGGGATAAGGGAAGATCCCCCCACCTGGAGCAAAGTTCCTTTATTGTTTGGAGGAGCTGCGGGTAATTGACCTTGTATAACGCTTTGATTTGGATTCTGATGTTAATTCCCAGGTACCTGAATCCTTCCTCTGCCCAGGAGAAAGGGTAACTTGCTTCTGAGGTGTGTATGGTCACAGCCACATAAGGGCATCATCACCGTCTTACTTAGGTTCACCTTGTACCCCAACATTGTCCCAAAGTTTAGGAGGACCTCCATCAGGGCAGGAAGAGACATTTTGGGTTGTGTGACACACATTAGTAGGGCATTTGCATATACCGATACCTGGGCAGTTACCACCCCCAGTGTGACTCCATGTATTTTGGGGTGGTTTCTCGGGCCTGTGCCAGTGGCTCCAGTGCCAGGTCAAACAGAAGTGGCGACAAGGGGCATCCCTGTCGGATTCCTGTAGATAGGGAGAAAGGTTGTGAGAGCCAGTCTTTCATTTGCACTGTGGCCATGGGATTGGAGTATATAGTTTGGACCCATTCCAAATATTTGTTTCTGAATCCCAATTTTTGCATTGTGCACCACAGGTGGTCCCATTCTATCCTGTCAAACGCCTTTTCAGCATCTAGTGGTATTACCATTGGGCAGTCTGTAGAGTCCCTCTGTCCCCTGGCTATAACCTGGAGCAGTGTTTGGTTATTGGATGTTGCTGCCCTTCCCTTCAAAAATCCCGCCTGGTCTTCATGCACTGTCTTGGGCAAGACTCCTCCTAACCTGCAGGCTAGAAGCTTAGTACATATCTTGTAGTCAGAGTTTAGGAGGGATATTGGTCTATATGAGGCGGTTTCTTTCAGGAGTTTGCCCGTTCAGGGAGTACTGATATTCGTGCTTGGTGAATCAAGGGGGGGGAGGCTGCTTTCCAGTTGTATGTTGTAACGTCTCAAACAGGGGTCCTACTGTGGTGGTGCCAGGTTTCTTGTAGAGTTGTGTTGGATGCCATCTGATCCTGCTGTCTTTCCAGGGTCAAGAAATTAATAGCCCTTATGACCTCCTGTTTGCTAATGTCACTTCCTGTCTGCTTCATAGGTCGTAGAAACAAGCATAGCCTAGGGTTAGCCCACCCAGGGTTGTCTGTCCTCTGGCATAAAGGTTGAGTAATATTCTATAAACTGTTGGTTTATGGCTTTCTGGTCACTTATAAGAGGCAGTATAGCGCAGTGGGTTAAGGCTCTTGAGTTGCGGATCTGGAAACCTGGGTTTGAATCCTACAGCCGCATAGGTGCATACTGTGTGATCATGAGCAAGTCACTTAACTTCATTGTGCTCCCAGGTTACATCTGGAAACAAGCTTCGGCTTAGTGTGCTACTCCTGGTTAAACAATGTTCCCTTTCCCCTTTCCCATTTGTTCCTCTGAAGCTGGGGTTAAACTATTTATGTGGCGCTGGGCTTGCTCTTGCTTCTGTTGGTATGCCAAGAGTTTGCCACATGTATCACTATGTTCATAAATTCTGGCTTTCTGATAGGTCATTGCTCGTTCTATTTGTTTAGTATGGAGTTTGCTGTATCGTTTCCTTAGGTGTACCAGGAGTCTGTAGGTCTCCGGTGCCCTGGTGGCCCGATGTTTCCTCTCTTACCGCTGTGATTTGTGTGTGTAGCTCCTCCATCTGTTTTTTCCTTTCCCTTTTGACGTAGCTGGTGTATGACATATTGCACCCTCTTATAAATGCCTTGAGGGAATCCCACATCATCCCTGTTTTTTCTCTTGGTCCCTATTTATTACCCAGAATTCCTTGATCTCCGCACTTAGCTGGGCGATAAACTCCTTGTCATTGAGGATGGATGGATCCATCCTCCAGGCTTTGTTGCAGCTTGTTTCTGCCTGGCTTGGGAGCCAGCTTACCCTCAGTGGGGCATGGTCTGAAATTATAATGGGTAAGTATTCTGCTGATATGATTGTTCGCATGATCCCGGCCCCCCCACGATACCAGTAGCATGTCTATACATGTGTGTGATTGATATATGTGCGAGTAGTAGTAGTAGTCTCTGGTGGTGGGGTGTATTCCCCTCCATGCATCTGTGGGGTCTAGAGAACCCATTTGGTTGAGTAGCAGGTTAGCCGATTTGGTGAGTTGCTATGGCCTTGTGGATGATCTGTCTAGGCATGAGTCTAATATGAAGTTGAAGTCCCCCCTCCATAAGATATCTCCCTGGAGGGTGGAGAGTGTGTGTGTTAGGTCCTGTACAAACTGTTGGTCATCAAAATTAGGTCCGTAGGCATTCAGCAGGATCGCCCTTTTCCTGTATAGTGCCCCCTGTACAAGAACCCATTTGCCCTGCGAGTCAGTTTGTGTGAACATGGGTTTAAATAGCAGCTGTTTGCGGATGAGTATGGCTATTCCTCTTGGCATGTGATGTGAATGACGAGTAAAATATTTGGCCCACCCAGTCTCTTTTGAGTTTATGTTCTGCGTCAGTGAGGTATGTTTTTTGTAAGTAAGCTATAGTGGTTTGTTGTTTTTTCAGATACCCTGGCACTTTTCTAGCATATTTCTTCATATTGGCCCTATACTCAAATATATTTGCAGCAGGTGAAGAATTGGAGAAACTCCTTTGAGGGCAGAGCTGTAGACTACCAGCCTGACATTATGATACAGATGAGGACATATTTATATGTGCTTTTTATTGCTTCCTCCTTTAACGCATAAAATTTTTTTTTTTTTTGAATAAACACGTCTGTAGACATTGTGGCTCATGATGTACATCATGCTAAAAGTCTGGTGTTGTATCACCCTTGTTGTAACTCTCCCAGGTCGTACCTGAAAACAGGTAGATCTTACTTCGATAGGGCTCTTGCAGTAGGCACTAACCATTAGTACTGAGCCACCAGGCGCTAGGACCACATGGAAAACTTAGCTAACAATGTCTGGCGGGGGACTGCCCACCCGACACTGACCCAGCACTGTATAGTGGGCAGTCCCCATGCCCGCCCTCCAGTTCTTTCCGGCCATCGACCTGTGCACGTTGGACCTCGTGGAACGCTGCTACAGTCGACCGCCATTTTCGATAAGTATGCACTTTCAAATTTCTTCATTTTCTTCTCAAAATTCTGTATTTTCTCACCAGATTGCATGTCTTCTCCAACTCTTTCCAAATTGCATAAGAACAAGTGCACCTGTGGCAAGCAGATACCAGAGAAGGACGTCCATACCTCGTGTCTCCTGCACCTGGGACCTGACCATGACACCGAGGACTGTGAGACCTGTCAGAAGTTCAACCAGGCCACATGGAAACGCCATCAGCAAGCCCTGGAAGCACAGCTTTTAAAACAAAAACTAGCTTCCATGGAGAAGGAGCTGCAGCAGTTGCAGAGCTCTTCCTCATCTCTGGGAGGATCTTCTGGCTTCTAAAAGCAGAAAAAGAAGGACAAGGAGATGCACCAGGACCAGGATCGGTCTCCCACCAGGCTGCGGCTCCCTCTGGGGACCGAGGCCAATGAGCTTCCTTCCTTCCTCCAGCAAGGATATCGCTCCTCTGACCAAGCCTGTTCCCTCCTCTTCGGGTCTGCCCTTGGTCCCCTGCCTGTGCTGGTCACAGTTCAGGCAGGGACCTCTGGGGATTTGGAGGCTTCCTCTACTCTTAGGCCCCTCAAACCCTCTGGGTCTAAGCCGAGTGGTTCAGCTGGTGAGTCAGACTCCAGTTCTATCAACAACTGCACAGCCCTGGTGTTCACATCAGACTGAACCTTGGGGGTCTGGTGTCAGTCCGGAGGACCAGCGCCCAATACCGCCTGTGCTGCAGCCGCCCTGAGAGGAATCTCACTCTCGGGACACTCCGTCACCTACTGTGGGACCTTCTACCTCCCCCTTCCACCTGGAGCCAGAGGAGCCACCACCCGCTAATCCGATCGATCAATCAACCAGCCCCGGCCGGCCCCACACTGGATACCTCTGGGGACATTCCAATCAGTCCACCTCCTCCTGCGCTGCCTACCCAGCTCCAAAACCCAGATGCATCCATCGTCCCACCTGGTCTAATGCCCCCAAAAGGTCCAACGTTGCCTCCCCTCCACGGGACCACAGCCGACTCCTCTGCAGCAAGGGCCCTCTGTCGTCCCTTCGGGGCCTTCACCGGGTCCCTCAGCCCTGCCGTTGAGTCCTTTACCTGGTTACCCCACACCGACTTACCCTTCGCCAGGATATCCGATGTCAGGATATCCGTCGCCAGTGTACCCCACGTTGGGGTACCCAATGCTGGGGTATCTAACACCAGGTTATCACACACCGGGGTTCCCAGTGCCCGGGAACCCGGCGCTGGGTTGCCCACCGCCGGGCTACCTGCCAACCTTCCAACTTCCTCCACCTGCTTCTCCTCAGCTGCAGGTGGATTGTGAAGCCCTTTTCCAGTCCTGGTGGGACAGGGCCAAGGCACAGCTTGTAACAGAGTTGGACTGATGTCAGCCAGTTGTGGCCTCTACACTGGGCCGTCTGATGCCTACTCCTCGGTCTCTCTTTCTCTCTCCTGTTGAGACTCATCCCTCCACTTCTGGCCACATGCTGAGTGTTTTGGCTGTGGGGGACAGGGGGAGTGTGGGGGACATGGGGAGTAGGGTGGCCGAACCCTAGAAAGAGGTTCCCTGCCATAGGTCTGTGTCTCCAGACAGGAGCCCTTTGTTGGACTAAGAGTCCAATTCTTCCTTCTCTGCCTCGGGCTATGAATCTCCTCCGCTGGAGGACCCTTAACCCAAGGAGACTCCCAAGTCTTCCCCGGAGGACCCTTCCTTTACAGAAATCCTCTGGAAAATCCAAGAGGCCAACGGATGGAAGACTGAGGACCAAGATCCTCAACACAGGAGATTAGTGGAGCACCTTGGCTTGCCAGAGCTGATTCCTCTCCTCATTTCCCTGTGGACAGGGCCCCATGACAATTTGGCCACTACTGTTTGGCAGTAACCGTCGTCTGTCAGAGCCATCGCTAAGAAGGCAGACAGATTTTATCATGCTCCCGTGGGCAAAGACCACCTCGGTACCCACCCCAAAGCTGATTAGGCGGTCTTTAATGTGGCTCATGACCACTCTGCTAAGCCTAAGCACATGAGTACCTCCCCTCCAGATAAGGAGTCGAGGCAGCTGGACCAATTTGGATGTAAGGTCTACTCGTCCTCCACTTTGGCACTGAGGGCTCTCAATTACATAGCCCACATGGTATACTACCACAAGGCTATACTGGACCAGCTTAAATCTGAGTTCAGTTCCTTGCCAGATTCTTTTTTATTTTTATTTTATTTTAGTCTTTGGTAACCAGGTAAGGCCCACTAGGCACAAGTGCCTGTTTTGAGGGGTGACCTGGCAACACTGGGCGGTTAAGTGACTTGCTCAGAATCACACAGTATGCAAGTGGAGGTTGTGAGAACCAAATCCAGGTCTGGTCTTCTGGATGTACCAAGCTCATTCACAGCTTGTTACTCTAACCCCTAGGCTGTACTGCCAGCCCACCTTGACCTGCGGTGAAGACTAGGATCAAGCAGACAGGAAAGCAGAGATCATTTGCCGTCATACCTTACAAGCAGCTTATGACACTGTTGATGCTTCCGCTCGGAGCTCTGAGATGGCTGTCTGTTTGCGCAGACAGTCCTGGCTGCTGGTATCAGGCTTTGCCCAGGATGTTCAAGTCTCTATCCTGGATGCTCCCTTTCAGGGCTCCATTCTATTTGGAGGGGACATCAACGATGTACTGACTGACTTGCAAGAGAGTGGGAAAGCCCTTTGCTCTGTGCAGTTGCTATACCATACCAGTACCAAGCCCCAGCAGCATTTTTATCACCAGCAAAGGCATCAGACAAGACAGCAGCCTGCCAAGCATCAGGGAAAGCGTTGGGCTCCCTCAGTTGCCTCCACCCCACCAGCCAAGTCTCAGAGAGCTTCTGGGGTGGCACTGTATAATCCTCCCTCCACCTCTTGACTTGCGGATCACCCTCCCCCCGTCCTCCACCGCTAGCTACAGAAGAGCCGATAGGGGGCAGATTCACCCGTCACCTACCTGGGTGGGAGTTGATCAGGGCAGACTCGTTGGTCCTTCATCTCATAGCTCAAGGCCACACATTGGAATTCATAGAGAGACCGCCCAAAAATCCTCCAGGTCACTCACATTAACCAAAAGGTTACATTCCGCTCATCAGAAAGGAAATCCAGGCTCTTCTGGAGAAGTCAGCCATAGATCCCATTCCTCTGGGCCAAGCAGAAAGGGAGTATTACTCCGACTTCTTCCTGGTGCCCAAAAAGACAGGCGACCTTTGGCCAATACTGGACCTCAGCACGCTCAATCGGTACGTAGAGTACTAGAGATTCCACATGTTGACCCTCCCAGGTCTACTGCCACTGCTTCAACAGGGACACTGGCTCTGCGCTGTGGATATGCAGGATGCGTATCTGCATATACCTGTCTTCAAACAACATGAAGTCTTGCTATATTATGGCATATGCAGTGAGTCCCAACCTTCGAACTGCTCCGGAGGTGAAAGAGTTAACTTTCCATGCCAGGCATGGAACGCTGAGCTCGAGCTCGGTTGAAACTCTGTCTGTTGTTCTTCAAACTCAAACCATCAGATTCTTTACTCCGCTTCACTGAACAGTCGCTCCGGAGATTTCTCCTTCTGCTCGGTTCAATTTGTCGGTTAAAGTATTGTTTTTTCTCAGTTTTCGACCGAATTTAAACCGCAACCGGTCGGTTCAAGCTCTGTCTGTGGTATTTGTGAGTACTAGATAGGTTTACATTATTTCTATTCTGTGTGGAACTTGTAAACAGTTTATCGGTTCGGTTTGAACCGATCAGGTTGTTTAAAATATCTTAATCTGTGATTTAGAGTGTGGTTACTGGTTCTTATCGGTTCTAAAAAGAACGGATTTTATTACATTTTTTTCCACGACCCGTGACACAGTTGGGAACCGATAAGAGGGTCTTGCCTGGCGGATTGCCATAAACGGGTAAGTTTGGTTAGGACTGGCACTCTGTCTGAGAAACTCAAAGAAAAACGGCCCACTGGGTTTCAACACTGTGGTGTGTGTGTGGGAAGTCTTTGCCAAGGCTGACCCCCACACCACCTGTGTTTATTGTCTGGGGTTTGACCACCTCAATGCAGACTGCCAGATTTGTAAAAATTTTCCTGCAGCTACCCTGGAAAAGAGAGTTGGTAGGCTCAGGGAAAGGGAGGCCAAGAAGTCCGCTGAACCGGATGGCCAGCCCGGTTTGGTTCCAACCGAACCAGAGGGAGTGCCCTCTGACCATGGCGAGACTTCCTCGGGCAAAAGGAGAACCAACTCTGAGGAGTCGGTTCCAGCAAAAAGGACTAGGAAATCAGCTGATGTGGAGCCAAAACTTTCCTCTCCAACTGCTGAAGAAATAGCCAAAGCGATTAAAATTGTCCAGTTGCTTTCCCGGTTTCCGACCGAACCGGCACCTTCAGGTAAGCGCCCTGTTCGGCCGGTTTCACCGGTTCAAGATTATGATTTAGAGGAATATTATGAACCGGAGAGGGGGGAAGAGGAGTATGAGGAGAGTGAATGTGGATTTGAAAGTCTGGATGTGCCCATTGAACCGGACATCTCCCCAGACAGACCTTCAGGAGTGTCTCCTCCTAGGCTTTCTGAGTCCCCTTCTCATTTTATGTTTTATAAAAAAGTGGCTGAAACCCTCCAGCTCCCTATGGAGGAAGCTGTGGATGATCAGGAGGAGCCTGACTATGTGGAAATGATGGATATCCCAGAGTCTAGGAGACTGTCTATTCCCTTGCACAAATCTTTTGGGAAACAGACATTTAAAATTCTAAAAAACTCCTCACACTATGCCTCTTGTGGATAAGAGAATGGACAAGAGGTACACATTGTCAGGCTCTGATATGGAGTTCCTTTCACAACAATGCAGCCATGTTGGGGTAGGGCAGGCTGCAGCCTGTGACAAGGCAAACATTCCCTTGGCTTCACACCCCCCCCGGACATGGACTCCAGGAGGATTGATGCCATGGCAAAGAAACAGTACATGGCAGCATCCTTGGGACTCAGACAGGCAGATTATATGGTTTATGTTGCTAGATATCAGAAATCCAGATGGGACACTGTTATGGCTCTAGCAAAACAGGTCCCTGGCCAGCTTGCCAAGGAGCTGGAGCAGGTGGCTGCTGATGGTATTGAGGCATCCAAGGTGCAATTCCATGCTGCAGTGGACTCTAATGATGTGTCATCAAGAGTCATGGCTACATCTGTGGCACTTCGCAGAATGGCTTGGCTCAGATGTACTAGCCTGTCATAGGATACCCAGACTAAAGCCATGGATTTTCCTGTTGTGGGTAATTCTCTGTTTGGGGAGCAGACAGAGAATTACATGAAGAAAATGGATGAGCATAGGACCACCTATAGGAGTGCACAGGCCAAGGAAAGGCAGGCCACTCCCCAAAGGCAGCTTCCCAGGGGCAGGGGCAGGCCTTTTCATAGGCCTTTTTACCAAGCCCAGGCCTCCTCTTCTGCTTATGCCCAGAGGGGGTTCTTTAGAGGGAGAGGCAGATGGGGTACAAGCAGGTCTGCTTCCACCCCTCAGCCCAAAGCCCCTGCCAAGCAGGCACCCTGATGGGGTTGCCAGGGCTGATTCTCACCTACCTGTAGGGTGCAGGCTGGCTTACTTTGTCCAGGACTGGCAGTCTCTGACATCAGACAAGTGGGTCCTGGAAGTAGTAAGCCAGGGACTGGTTCTCAGCTTCAGAAAGTTTCCAAAGATGAGAACCAGATCCTTTCCACCTGCAAATCCCTCAGAGGCACTTGCCCTAGAGGCAGAGGTCTCTTCCCTCCTGGCTCTCAGAGCTGTGGAAAGGGTCCCATCCCTACACCAGGGCAAAGGATTGTACTCCAGGTACTTCCTTACCCCAAAAAAGACAGGAGAATGGCGGCCCATCCTGCATCTCAGATACCTAAACAAGCACCTTTTAAAACCAAAATTCAAATGGTGACTCTGGGAATTATTCTACCTCTCTAAGGCCAGGGACTGGCTAGCGCCCCTGGACCTCAAGGATGCCTACTTCCATATTCTCATCAGAAGCTCCCATCAAAAGTATCTCAGGTTCGAGCTGCCCTCAGGCCATTACCAGTTCAGAGCAATGCCCTTGGCCTCACCTCTGCTCCAAGGGTATTCACAAAATGCCTGGCAGTAGCAGTTGCTTCCTAAAAGGCAAAAAATTGCCATCTTCTCTTACCTGGACGACTGGCTCATAGTAGGCCAGTCCCCAGACCAGGTCAGGTTACACCTGCAGATAACTCAGCAACTGCTCACCTCTCTAGGTTTCCTTCTGAATCTTTCAAAGTCAGTTCTAGAGCCTGTACAGCTCCTCATCTTCATAGGCACAGAGCTGAACACAGAGAAAGCCAGAGCCTTCCTTCCTTCGGACAGGGCAAGGACCCTGGTCTCTCTGGCCTCCTCATTCACCCTGCAGGTCTCTAGACCAGCAAGGCATTTTCTACAGCTCCTAGGGCACATGGCTGCCTCTACAGCAGTAGTGCAGGGAGCAAGATTTCAGATGAGGGACATCCAGTTCCATTTGAGAGCCTTTTGGTCTCAAAGGAAAGACCCTCTAACCAAATTGATTCCAGTGACTCGAACCCTGATCTAGGCCCTACAGTGGTGGCAGGATCAGAGCAACCTGAGACAAGGAGTTCTCTGTCACTCAGTCTCACTCCTTAATCCTTACTACAGATGCATCCCTCTTGGGGTGGGGAGCTCACATGGGCGACCTCACTACCCAGGGATTGTGGTCCCCTCAGGAATCTCTGCTCCACATCAATCTGTTGGAACTCAGAGCAGTTTTTCTAGCACTTCAAGCTCTTTCCAAATCTGTTCAGAACAAAGTTGTACAGGTCAGAACAGACAACACCACCACAATGTGGTACATCAACAAGCGAGGGGGCACTCGATCTACGGCCTTGTGCACCGAAGCAATGAAGTTGTGGTCTCTGGCTTACTCCCTGAACACCTCCCTTACAGCAGTTCACCTCCCAGGCAAGGACGATGTCCTGGCAGATGCTCTCAGCAGGATTTCGCAGGGCCATCACGAATGGTCACTGGACCCCCTGGTTTTGGAGGTGATCTTTGCCAGATGGGGCACGCCGCAGATAGACCTTTTTGCAGCCCCAGACAATCACCAACTTCCCCTTTTTAGCTGCAGGCCCCCAGTGTTGGGCTCAGTCCCTCTGGATCCCTTAGTCCTCAATTGGGAAGGGAAGTTTATATATGCTTTTCCTCCCTTCCCTCTCCTGCAAAGTGATCCTGATTGCTCCAGATTGGGCCAGACAGCCCTGGTATCCACTCCTACTGTCCTTAGCAGTCCATCTTCCCCTGTGTCTTCCCAGGAATTATAACCTGTTAACCTGTGCTCAGGGGAGGGTTTGGTACCGAACCTCAAATCTCTCAATCTCAAGGCCTGGCTCTTGAAGAGTTAGAGTTTGCTGATCTACACCTCTCCCAAGGTGTAATGGATATCCTGAAGGCTTCTAGGAAACCTTCCACCAGGGCTATATAATTCCAAATGGAAAAGGTTTTCCATATGGTGTTCTGGAAAGCATATTTCCCCAGAATCTGCTGACTTACCCACAGTCCTGGATTATATGGTCCACTTAAATACCTTGGGGCTGAGACCAGCTACCCTAAAAGTACATTTGGCAGCTGTGTCTGCTTTTATTTCAGCAGGTAAGCCCTCCTCTCTTTCAGCTCATCCTGTATTCTCCAAGTTTTTTAAGGGATTGCTTCATACCAACCCTCCATTCAGGGACCCTGCCCCTGCCTAGGATCTTAATGTTTGCATTACTCAGCTTATGCAACCCCCCTTTGAGCCTTTGTCTTCAGCAGAACTTAAGTACTTGACATGGAAGACTGTGTTTCTGGTAGCCATCACTTCTGCCAGATGTATAAGTGAATTGCAAGCTTTGTCAGTGGAGCCTGATTTTATCTCCTTTCATAGAGATAAGGTGGTCCTCAGGACTATTAGGAAGTTTTTGCCTAAGGTGGTTTCAGATTTCCACCTTAATCAATCCATATTTCTTCCAGTGTACTTCACTGACCATTCCTCCTCTGGCGAGAGGAGGCTGCACAGCTTAGATGTGAAGAGAGCCCTTAGTTACTATATAGAGCGTACCAAGGGTCAGAGGTTTGACTCTCTCCAACTGTTCCTCACTTATGGTGAGGTTGGTAAAGGGAAACCTGCCACTAAAAGATCCATTGCCAGGTGGATTGTCTCTTGTATCCAATTTTGCTATGAAAAACTGGGTAAGGTTCCCCCCTCAGGCCTGAGGGCTCACTCTACCAAAGGTACAGCTGCTTCCCTGGCTGCTGCCAGAGGCATCCTATTTTAGAGATATGTCAAGCAGCTACCTGGAAAACAGTTCACACTTTTACCAAGCATTACTCCCGGACATCCAGGCTAGGAGTGATGCTCGGTTTACACAGCTGTGCTTCAGAGCCTATTTCCTAAGTAGGTTCTGTCCCTCCTCCATGGAGGTACTGCTTTGTAGTCTGCATATGTCATAATATAGCAAGACTTCATGTTGTTTGAAGAAAAAATTACTCACCTTAGTAATGTTGTTTCTTCTAATGGAGTCTTGCTATATTATGACCTCCCTGCCTGCCCCTCTCAGAACCTCTGTTTTTGGGATGTGGGTGGGCAGTGCAGTGTTGGCACTCAGTAGGTGCCCACCTTGTTGTTTTCACCCCTCCTTTCTTGGGGTGCTTGGTGTTGTGTTTTTCATTTTTTGGGTCTCCTGACTTGAGTCTTTGTTTTGGGACCAAAAAATGTGTTCTTATGTTTAGTAGCCAGTTGGCTAGTGTAGGTTTACAGCTTCCACACAGAACCTCAGTGAGTTTAGCTCGTAAAGATCTGACGGTTTGAGTTTGAAGAACAACAGACAGAGTTTCAACCGAGCTAGAGCTCAGCGTTCCATGCCTGGCATGGAAAGTTAACTCTTTCACCTCCGGAGCAATTCGAAGGTTGGGACTCACTGCATATGTCATAATATAGCAAGACTCCATTAGAAGAAACAACATTACTAAGGTGAGTAATTTTTTCTTCCCGGCCCACCGCCACTTCCTCAGGTTTTCATTCTAGGGGGAGAATTTTCAGTTCAAAGCTGTTCCCTTTGGCCTTTCGTCAGCACCCAGGGTGTTTACCAAGTGCCTAGCAGTGGTGGCAGCAGCTTTGCAACACCAGGGTTATTATGTGTTCCTGTATCTCAACGACTGGCTCCTGTTGGCCCCATCGAGGGACTGTCTGGAAGCCTCTGTGTCAGCTACCCTGGCTCTGTTCTGCCAAGTGGGAGTTCTGGTGAACTACCCGAAGTCTCACCTTACCCCCTCTCAGCACCTCCAATTTAATGGGGCAGTGCTGGACACAGGTCAGGGCCAAGCTTTCCTCCCCTTGGACATGGCGGAAGTGCTGCAGAAGCAGGCCAGGCAGGTGGCAACCTGCCGCTGGTCTATGGCCAGGTTTGTCCTACATCTTCTGGGCCTTATGGTGGCAGCTATCCCCACTGTTCCTCTAGTTAGACTCCACATGCGTGTCGCGCAGTGGACACTTCGAGTGCAGTGGGACCAGAGGTCGGACGACCTGGACCACAGGGTCCTGGCTTCTAACCCAATGCGACAGGGTCTCCTCTGGTGGCAGGATCTAAACAATCTCTGCCAGGGGGTCCTCTTCCAGTCTCTCCCTCCGGTCCAGACCATGACAACAGATGCCTTTGGTCAGGGCTGGGGTGCTCACTTGGGGGATCGCAGGACCCAGGGATCCTGGTCTCAGTGGGAAATGTCCTTGCACATCAATGTGCTGGAGATGCGTACGGTGTTGTATGCCTCTCAGGCCTTTCAGTCTCTTCTCCTTCCAGGCCCACTGCTGGTCCAGTCTGACAACGTGTGTGGTCTGGTACCTGAACAAGCAAGGAGGCAAGCGATTGTACCCACTATGCACCTTCTAACATAGCTACTTCATGCTTTGGAGTCTCTTCTAGGGTTGCTCAGGTTTTTGTGGAGTCCAGACAGCCATCCATGAGGACCACTTATGCTATAAAGTAGAAGAGATTCTCTATCTGGGCAACCTCCAAAGGTTGGAGCCCCTTCTTGTGCCTTATCCCTCAGTTCATGGAGTACCTTATGCATCTCTCAGACCTGGGGCTCAGCTATTCTTCCATGAAGGTCCACCTGTTGGCCATTTCTGCCTACTATCCTGCAGTACACGGCTAGACCTCGGCTCAGTTGGAGGTCTCCTGCCCTTTCCCGAAAGGAATTCTCCACATGAAACCCCCGGTCATGAACCCTGTTCTCCATGGGATCTGAACTTCATACTTGAAAAAGTCACTTTGCCTCCTTTTGAAACAGCTGCGAGTTGCAGCCTGCACTTTCTATCCTGGAAAGCATTGTTTTTAGTTGCTATTATTTCTTTTTTTTTTCCTAACTCTTTTTTATCAGCCCTCTGATCCACTAACCTCTCTTTGGCGGGGACTCTCAGCTGTGGCTCTGCCCACCCGCCTGAAGCCCTGGTTGCATCTCCTCAGGCGCCGGCTTTCTTCCTTCCACGGCACCAACCTAACCCCCCCCCCGGCTCTGAGTCCCCCGGGGAAGGACTGCCACTCTTCCGGCACTCTATCTAGAATGCTGGCGTGTGGCGCTGTTTCTGGGGAGGACCGGGAGTGCTTCCTGGAGGTCCAGCATTGGCGTGGGGCCTCTACTCCTGGACCCACCTTCCTGTCAGTGGGAGGTTTCTCTGTCAGTTTACACCCCACCTCCCCCACAGAGCTCGGACTGGCATGTGACCAGCGTCCCGCCAACTCCACCCACCCGATGCCATACGGCTGTGACGCAGGTACCAGGCTACCTCTGACAGCCACCAGAGATCACACCAGAGAGATACAATACCCTACTGCCTCCCTAGGAAGAGAGCTGTCAAATGCTCAATCAGTCCCGCCCTGCCGACCACCCGACTTAGCCGGGCTGGGTTCCGAACCTGGAGTGCGCCGGTGTGGTGCAGGTGAGGCGCCTAGTTTTAAGCCTCAGCACCAGCAGGCTGGCCAATTGCTATTACTTCTGCTCACAGTATTTCTGCGCTTCAGGCCTTTATGTATAAGGAGCCCTATTTGATGTTTCACAGGTGGCTCTGCGTACAAATCCTAAGTTTTTACCAAAGGTGGTTTTTGAGTTTACCTTGAATCAGACCATTCACTTACTGGTGTATTACCCTGAGCATTCTAATCAGGGAGAGGCTATTCTGCACACAATGGATGTGCACAGAATTTTACGTTATTACACAAATCAGATTAAGTTAGTCTGCAAAATGGAACAGCTTTTTGATTATTTTGCAGCCAGAAGAAAGGGCATGGTAGTTTCAAAACAATGTTTGTCCAAATGGTTGGCAAACTACATTTTGTTTTATCATCAGAAATATAACAAACCCCTTCTGGGGGAAGT
Source organism: Neoceratodus forsteri (assembly GCA_016271365.2). NCBI lineage: Eukaryota > Metazoa > Chordata > Ceratodontiformes > Ceratodontidae > Neoceratodus > Neoceratodus forsteri. Next base: position 404,144,291 of record CM057454.1, on the reverse strand, counting down.
TAAAGGGCATTCAACCAGCGGCATGGCTGCATCTACTGCCTGTTTCAGAAATGTCGCTGCCGCAGACATCTATGCAGCAGCCACTAGGAGCTCTGTCCATACCTTCACTAGGCATTACAGTCTAGACGTTGCCTTTAGGCGCAGGGCTGACTTTGGACTAGCTGTCCTTCAGGGTCTTCTGTCTTAGGCCCCTGCCTACTGCAGACCTTTTCCTGCCTCCTCTGTTCAGTTTTTGCCTGACTTACACTGCTTGGGACTCAGTCCTAATGGTTATTGCGTACTGCAAGAGCCCTCTTGAAGTAAGACAGTACAGTTCTGTAAGAACTTACTGTAACAGTAGATCTTCGAGAGAGGCTCTTGCAGTAGGGAAGGTTTTTCCCTCCCTCCCTCCTTCCCCCTGCTGCTGCTGCTTCTTTCAGCCTTTCTTATTGGCTCCAGGAGTCCGCTCCTTCTTCTGTGGTACCTTCTTAGGTCTCCAGCGAGAGAACTGGAAGGCAGGCATGGGGACCTCCCACTATATAGCTCCGGGCTGACGACAGTCAGGTGACGCCAGATGGATGGTCCTCCACCAGACACTGACTGCTAGCTAAGTTTTCCGTGTGGTCCTAGCGCCTGGCTGCTCAGTCCTAATGGTTATTGACTACTGCAAAAGCCTCTCTCGAAGATCTACTGTTACGGTAAGTTCTTGCGTAACTACTTTTCTGCTTGGTGTACCTACCTGGTTAACAAAAACTAAATAAATAAATAATTTCCCATCAGTGGTGTATAACAGCTAGATGAATGTATTGCTAGCCATAGAGGACCTTCTGCTACTAAGAAGGTTTCTAAAAGTTTTTTAAAGCAACGGATCTTTAAATTTCTCTTCTGAAGGGCTTGTAGCCCTTGCTTCTTTTGCCCTTTCTCTGATATCGACTTGTTAAGCTTGGGAAACCAAAAATGACTTGCATAGATCCATGATCAAAAATGAGCGCCTGATGGCCTGAAGGTTGGAATAATTATCTCTGGTGGTCGTGCAGATCTTAATGTCAAATCCAAGAACCACAGGGCAGCAGAAATGAAAGCATGAAAACTGGCATGAGCACAGACAACTGCTTCGGGCTCTGTATTACTGTTTGATACGACAGCCCTTTGTTGTGAATTATGTTTGTGGTTCGAAAGCAACTGTGTGTGTCTAATCTCACATTTGCCTTTATCATCCATTCCAGTCCTCTGATATTTACAAAACTATGTAGCATTATGTGTGAACCCTGAATTAGGCCACATTTGAATCTTTCTCCTTATCTGCAGACAGGTGGCACCCTTCATACAGGCTGAGTTTCCCCTACACATTCACACTATCCCATGCTGTAAATTAACCTGTCACTTCATTATTTGACAAGATCTTCATTTTCATTCATCAGGACTTGGGCCAGGATGGGTGCATTTATGGTCATTTGCTTTGCACCACTCTCAGCTGAGTTTGTAGGTATTGTAAGTGAGATCCATTATCCCAGTTACAAGTGCACACAATGCAGATGCTGATCTGCGATGATGATGAAAAACCAAAGACGGTAAAGACCACATAAGCCGCCCTTGATGAAAAGATAAATGAATGCATAAATAACATTGTGCTCTGCCGTGTTTGCAGAGATCAAGGATAGATTTTGAAGGTTTTGAGAGATCAGACGTACAGCACCCAGAGAAATTCATCCTCGCTTACTTTGCATTCAGCATGCATGTCACTGTGTACAGAGAAGCTGAGACAAATTTCAGTGCATTACAGGAAGCCCAGCATTTTTGAATACATTTTTT